>CM062810.1:526183979-527433273 GCA_031772625.1 Pinus tabuliformis | reverse complement strand
CATTGACTTTGGGAAACCTAAGATTTGACTGGTGATAAGCTGTGATCCAGGAGACCATTTGCAGACTTCAATATATTGTTCGAAAACATTTTCCGAGAACAATGAAACTATGCCATTCCCAAGAGAATTTAAGCTAACCTCTAGAGGTAGAAATATATTCAAAGCATGGGACTCCCCAACCATCTTAGTCATCATATTATGGATTCTCCACTAAGCCTGCTATAACGATGATTCTCTACAAGAGACTGCAGCAACCATAAGACTCCCTCTAAGATAGACACACCATGCACATTAATGGTAGCCCTAGTTAGCATCTCAACCAGCCTAGTGGACATCAATGCTAACCAGGTTGTCATCAATGGAAACACACTTGCTACCACTAAGCCATCCATATAATGTCATTTATCTGACATGAACAACCTCGCTAATATTTTAACTACCTATTTTGACCTCACCTTGCTTAATGAGTTTCAACAACTCATGAATGTAATCCAACGAGCTTCATATATGCCATATTACTACTTAAGTTGGCTACTGCTAGAATCCATTTTTTTTTAGACTTTTCTAATGTAAACTAATGTTTTGATATGTCCACTTACCACATACAATTAAGTTGCGTGGTGGATCTCACAAATTTTAGTATTTATCAATACTAGGAGCGAATATCCCAATGACATCAAAATGAATCTCATATGCACTTGACATGATGTTCGTGATGATTTAGTACACCGTTATTATTCTTTAGCTTCATTCTTTAAGGGGATCATCATGAACTACACATGCCCATAAGATATTATCTATATATATATATATATATATATATATATAAAGAGAGAGTTTCTACTTGTTACTAAGCTCAATCATACTATGTGGAGCATCAAAAAGACCAAACATGTTGAGCATCAATTTTGTAATTGTTTAAGATCTAACAATTTTTTATTTGGTTTTTTCACTTCGTATCCATTATTTAAAAATTAGTTAGGATATTGTTACATGGTATTTTCATTGTATATTATTTATATAGAATTTACCTAATGTTGACACTAAGATGTTTTTATCCATTGTATAAATCATGAATCAACATTTCTTTTTCAATTCTTATACTACACAATAGATATTTGATTACAATTATTATTTGATATTTATTTTATTATAATTTGATATTTAATATTATGAGAGTACTCTCTTAGCTTAATATTTAATCTTTCTATTTCCTTGGTTACATGTTTAGATATACTTGAGCGAAGAGACTTATTCTATAGCCCAGTATAATGTGTAACTATGTTCATCCATTATCAAATTCAAAATTTTTCTTATATTTACCAAAATAAAAAAATTTAAAAATCTAAAATTAAAAAAATTAAATAAATATAAAAAAAAATAAAATAAAATAAACTCATAAAAATTTACATATATATTTGAACCCACTTATCTAAAATTTTCCCCCGACAATTTTTTTCCCTATAATCTCAATACTAATTAATAATCTTTTTTCCAACCTAAGAGCCTCACATGATATTCTACCCAAATTATTAAATAACGTTATTTAAGAAATTTATTTAATTAATATTCCCTTTAAAATTAATGGTTTTGATGTACATTTTAAAAATTCATTTCTTTGTTTATACATGTTCAAGCTCATGTTTGTAATTGAATGTAATTTACTATTACCTTTATTTTTACATTTATATATCTCTCTTTCCTTTTAAAATTAATGATTTTGATGCACATTGTAAAAAATCATTTCTTTGTTTATTTTAACATGATCAAAGACTTAATGTTTGTAATTGAGTGTGATTTACATTTATATTTTTTTCCTTTTTAGTATAACATCCGTGAGAAATAATTTAACCATTTAAATCATTACTCATGATTATGATCTTAAATCTTCATTTCCATTTGGTACATTTTTATATTTTGGTTGCATTTTGATTTGATTTTATTTTGAGAGATAAATTTTATTCTTGATTTGATTTGTATTTTGATAAATTTTATTTTAATTTATAACAAAATTATGTATTAAGTAGAGAAAAAAAAATAAAAAGTAAAATATATATATATATATATATATATATATATATATATATATATAAAATGGAAATGTTTTTGAAAATTAGATTAATATTAATAAAATTATAATTAAGGTATAAATTATGTTTTATTTAAAAAAAAATTAGTTACTAATTATAATGATTTGTTAGTTAACTTAATTTATTATAATAGACTTAAATCAATTTTAGTTAAGGAAATATTAAGTATTTTATTTTTGACAAGTGAGGAAAATTCACATGTAAAAACTATATATTTATTTAAATCAATTTAAGTTATACATCTATTAAGATATTTTTGATAATTATGATCAAAAACTAATTTTTTTCACACATAAAAATATTGTATTGTTTATAAAATAATATCTTAATATGCATTCTAATCACTAAACCATAAGATAATTAATAAAAAAATAGTAGTCTAATTAATAGATGAAATAATTTTTTTTTGGCCAGATTTTTCGCCTTAATTTTAATGAAAATATTGCAGATATTTTAAAAAACTTGAGTTTAAGTTATTTAATTTATAAAATTGGAACGGGCGAAAGTTTCTTAAAATGCATAATTCATTTATGCATTCAAAAATTGTATTTTAAAGAAGAAAAAGATCACAATCCTATTTGAAACAATATGTCAGATTAGAAGGAAAATTTCTTAAATTTTATTATATTAATATTTTTACTTATCTTATTATATTAATTTAATTATCACAATCCATTTAAAAGACTATCATTAATATACTTTTACCATACCAAAAGCACCCAACATATCTACTCTAGGGTTAAATCAATTTATTGATTTACTTTCATAAAATTTTATATTCTAAACTTTACAAAACTTACTTTTTTTTCACATATAAAGTATTTTCTTTTTATATTTTTTATTTGGTTCTCTATATTAATTTATTTTAATCCAAATTTGTATGTTATAATTATAAATGGAAACTATTTTCTTTTTATTTTTGTTATTTTTCTTTTAAATCAAAATTTTATGTTATAATTATATAGGGAAGATGCTAGTTTATTTTGGTAATGTTTATATCCATGGATATAACTTAAGATATTAACTATTTTGTATTTCTAAATTTATATTTATCTTTTCATATTTAATATAATTTTAAAATTATAATATAGCTTATAAAATAGTCAAATAACAAATAAAATATAATAACAAATTAAAAATAACATTTTTAAAAAGAAAAATTAACACTATCCACTTATATTAACAACATTTACCAATATAATTATTTTTAATTTAATTTAAAAAATAATATTATCCACTTATATCAACAACATTTACCCATATAATTATTCCAAATTTAATATTAATAATAATCTGATAGGTAGAGTAATTCCAACTAATAATGTTGACTTCATGTGAATAACTCAAATGGAATCACTTATTGCCATTGACATATTAGTAGGGTTCCCCACTCCAAGGAAAGCCTAAGACTGGGACAACGGCGAGGCAGACTTTGATAGGTTATTTATTATATATGCCATCTACCCATTTCCTTCCAGATAACTCTCAAATTAGAGTTTAGGCAGCCTTTACATTACTTGCCCAATTTCCTCGACGGCGTTTATTTTCAAATTTTCATTTTTCTTAATTGGTCAAATTTAATGCAGTTGTTTATAAAGGGACTTTTTGAAAGTTTTTTCGGCGGGTTTTTTCGGTCGAAATCCGGCAAGAATTTATTGGAATCACAAGTTTGATAGCTAGTTTCTGCACAATGCAAGTGTCGCAGGGGTTTTCGAGGGTGCTGAATCCAAATATGCAGTTAAAAAAACCATTTTAACTGCAACAAATCAAGATTTAACCTCAATTTCTTCCGCCTGATTCCGTCACCGGAATCTCCAAAAAATCGCATTATAAACAACTCCAAATTTAATGCATTACTTTTGATCCATATATTCCTCCAAATGCTTCGGATGATGGAATATTGGCAAATTCCATGCCCAATTTGAAAACAACGGATTAAGCGGTTTATGCTGACAGAAATAGAGGCTTATAACGATCCACTGGCCAATATCCTTTGAAATGAATCTGTTATCTTTAACGCTATCAGAAGCGTCTTCACAACTTGCACATTCGCACAGCAGGCTTTGATTCAGTCAATATCACATAACATAACGAACGCTCATTAACCTATTCAAATCTGCGTTGATTAACTAATACGTTCCCTATATAGTCTGGCCCACATCACATCACATCTTTGGTGGAGATGTCTTCATTTCTTATAAAACATGGCAAAGACCACCCGTATTGTCATTCTTCACATGAACATCTTACCTGGTTCCTCCTCCACAGAAGAGCTGTGATATTAAATCTGTGATGTTAAATGAGTTAGAAAATTGTGTCCCCTCAGTCATCTGATGTCACGTAACCCCACATCACCCACTTTTTCAACCCTACATTTCTCAAGATTTTTTTTTACGCAAATTCAATTTCTAACCCCACATCACCCACTTTTTCAACCCTACATTTCTCAAGATTTTTTTACACAAATTCAATTTCTATCGACATAAATACAATTCAAATGACACTAATTCAATTTCTATCGACATAAATACAATTCAAATGACACTTGACTCAGTCATTACTTACACAAAGAACTCACTAGGTTCCTCTGGCACAAATGTTGGAAATAATAATTCCAACTAGCGCCATACTTCTCAGACGTATTTTTGCAGGTTGTGTCTCTGTTTGAAGATGGAAGCACTTAAGCAAGGCGTGAACCATTCTTAAATGCAGCAAGGAATTTAAAGAAGTCAATGTACTTTGGTAAATAAATATGCCCAAGAATTAATTCAGTAACCATTGGCCACACTCCACAAACACCTGCGCGATTCTAATCACACTCAACAACATCATATTAATTTTGCTCTGTCATGAATTAAATGTAAAATTGTATATTGAGTTATATATGAATGTAAAAGTCATTTTGTAAGAGGTTAGAGAGTAAGAGAGCGCAAGTCTGTGGGAAGAAAATGGTGGAGCAAATTTTGATGGGTGCATCATGAGTTAAATATAAAATTGTATGTTGAGTTATATATGAATGTAAAATTCGTTTTGTAAGAGGTTAGAGAAAAAAATTTGGTGGGTGTGTCATGAATTAAATATAAAATTGTATGTTGAGTTATATATGAATAAAGTCATTTTGTAAGAGGTTAGAGAAAAAGAGAATGCAAATATCTGGGGAGAAAATGGTGGAGCAAATTTTGGTAGGTAGGTGAAAACCACAGTTACAACATTTTATTGTGTGTTATTCTGCCTGAAATTTTAGTTTTACTTAGTGAATGAGAGTAGCATATGTGAATGTATTTTCATGTTTTAGAATATAATACTAAGTTTTTATTATCTTGCTCTCTAAAATAGCTCCCCGGTGGACTAAATCCAAGTCTTTGAACGCTGTGGGTGAAGGTAGTTGTATGAAATTTGGTGGGTGAATGTAGTTGTATGAAATTAGCTCCGTGGCGCTACTTAGCGAAAGTCAAAGACCTATGCCCCTCCACTAAAATTAAATTTCTTAAGTCGTATTAGAGCAGGTTAAACTCTGTTAATGTACAAACAAGTTTTTTTACTAACAATGAAAATTGTTTTGAGCGCGTATTGCTTTTTATCATATTAACAAGTAGGTAGAAAGTTTTTTTACTAACAATGAAAATTGTTTTGAGTGCGTATTGCTTTTTAGCATATTTATAAGTAGGTAGAAAGTTTTTTTGGCAACATCAAGCACAAGCTTGACTAATTTTCAAATACCTCAGTTTAATGGAAAAAATTATGATTATTGGGCTATTACAATGAAAGCCCTGTTTTCTTCTCAAGACATTTGGGATTTGGTGGAAAATGGTTTTCAACCACAAGTTGATGCAGCAACATACACTGCCTTATCTCAACAAGAAAAAGATATGTTCAGGGACAATAGGAAGAAGGATTCAAAAGCTCTGTTTTATATTTTCCAAGTAGTTCATGAAAGTATTTTCCCAAGAGTTGAAGCAGCAACAAAAGCCCAAGAAAGCATGGGACACCCTTCAGACAGCGTACCAAGGCATGGCAAAAGTCAAGACAATGAAGCTGCAAATGTTGATGAGAGATTTTGAAACACTTTGTATGAAAGAGTCTAAGAATAAAGACTCATTTTTTACACATGTAAGTGGGCTAGTTACTCAAATCAGGTCTCATGGTGAGTCACTTGAGGAAATAAGAATAGTTGATAAATTTTTGAGAAGTTTGCCAACAAGGTTTGAGGCCATTGTTGTGGCCATAGAAGAGACAAAGTATCTCTCACAGTTCTCAGTGGATGACCCTAATGCATCACTGGTTTCTCATGAGCATAGACTGAATAGAGAAGCAAGCTCCTCATTGGAGCATGCCTTCAAGACAAAAGTATCATTTGGTCAAGGTTGAGGCAGAGGAATATCATATGCTAGAGGAAGAGGAAGAAGCCCACATAGAGGTGGAAGAAGTAGCCCTTTAAGCTCATATGGAAGAGGCAGCAATCAAAATCCAAGTCAAGGCCCAAGCCAAAATCAAGCATAAGGTCAGAGGTATGATAAATCTCAAGTTCAATGACATTACTGTAAGAAGTATGGTCATTATGCAAGTGAATGTAGAAAGAAGCAATATGACATTAGTAACAAACCAAGTGTAAATTTCACAAAAGAAAATTAGAACCATGATAGCATGTTCTTAGCTTGTAATATAGCACAAGAAAAAGAGACTGATATATGGTATCTAGATTCAGGGTGTAGTAACCACATGTCAGGAAACATAGAAATGTTTTATGATCTAGATGAAAGAGTGAAATCTGAAGTGACATTAGGGACTTATAGTAAAGTCTCTGTCATGGATAAAGGAAGAGTTAATATCCTAACAAAGAAGGGGGAGAAGAAATACATCTCAGATGTTTACTTTGTCCCTGGTCTGAAACATAATCTCATGAGCATTGGACAACTCATGCAGAAAGGCTACAATGTCTTCTTCAAAAATGATGTGTGCACAATTTTGGATAGGCCTCCAAGCAGACAATTGATTACAAATGTTAAGATGACAAACAATATAATGTTTCCCCTAAAACTAATATCAGATTTGTAGAAAGAAGGTGCACAAGCACAACTATCTATGAACTCACAAGAAGATGAAAGAAAAGAGGCAGTTGTCACACAAGTAAACTTTCAAGCAGAGGTAAAATATGAAAACTGGTTATGGTACTTGAGATTTGGACATCTTAAATTTGGAGGTTTGAATTTGCTACATAGAAAAGGCACGGTGAAGGGTTTACCACTCACAGAAAATCCAGAAAGCATATGTGAAGGATGTATCTTGGGCAAGCAACATAGAGAGACATTTCCAGTAGGAAATTCCAATAAGGGAAAAGGCACATTTGGAGATTGTCCACTCAGATTTATGTGGTCCAATGCAAACACCATCAATTGGTGGCAGTCACTATGTATTAACCGTCATAGATGACTACACAAGGAAGACATGGGTCTTTCTCCTAAAACATAAAAGTGAAGTGTTTGAATGCTTTCGCCAATGCAAGGCTCTTGCTGAAAATCAAAGTGGACACTACATCAAAGTCCTTAGGACTGACAGAGGTGGAGAATACATCTCAAATGACTTCCTTTGATTTTGCAGGGAGCATGGAATTCACAAGCAATTTACAACAAGATATACACCGCAGCAAAATGGTGTGGCAGAAAGGAAGAATATGACCATTATGGAGATGGCAAGGAGTGTGCTGAAGGCAAAGCATTTGCCAAATGACTATTGGGTTGAAGCTATCACTTGTGCAACTTATATCTTGAATAGATGTCCAACCAAAAGCATCCAGAACATTGTTCCTGAAGAGCATGTAGTGCAAGAAAACAAAATGTCACTCACATGAGAGTTTTTAGATGTGTGGCGTATGCACATGTCCCAGATGAGTTAAGGAAGAAGTTGGACAGCAAGGGGGAGAAATGTATATTTGTTGGATACAGTGATGAATCCAAGGCATACAAGCTCTACAATCCATCAACCAAGAAGGTCATAATCAACAAAGATGTGCAGTTTGTAGAATAGGAAGCATGGGATGGAAGTTTAGAGAAGACAGTCAATGTCAAAGCATGTATACCACATGAGGACAGAGAGGAATTAACAGCAGCAAGTAATTCCTCAACACTGACTCCCTCTACTCTTATTCAAGTGCAGCAAAGTAGGCAGCAAGCAATGCCATCAACAAATAATAGGATAGTTTCACGAAGCCAAGAAAGTGCTTCTCCAAGCACACCGCGAAGCATGACACCAAGTGAGATGTCAAGCCCATCTTCAGCAAGCACAAGAAGACCAAAGTTCAGAAATTTATTTGAAATTTACGAGCAACATGAAGTTGATAGTGGCGCAGGTCTGAATTCTTTATTTGCATTATTTTGTCATGTAGATGACCCAATCTACTTTGAAGATGCAGTCAAAGAAGAAAAATGGGTTGCGGCAATGGAGGAAGAAATAGAAGAAATAGAAAGGAATGACACACAGGAGTTAGTGAGCCTTCCAAAAGGAAAACATGCTATTGGACTGAAGTGGGTCTATAAGGCCAAAAGAAACATTGAGGAAAAGACTGAAAGGCACAAAGCAAGGCTAGTTGTCAAAGGATACAAGCAACAACATGGAAGAGATTACGTGGAGACATTCGCGCCAGTCACGCGGATGGAGGCAGTGCATGCAGTTATGGCGATTTCTGCGTAGCACAAATGGAGAGTGTATCAAATGGACATAAAATTAGTGTTCTTGAATGGAGTGCTAAAACAGGAAGTGTATGTCATGCAATTTCCTAGTTATGAGATTGAAGGCCAAGAAGACACAGTATATCGGTTGAGGAAAGCTCTTTATGGGTTGAAGCAAGCACCATGCACATGGTATAGCAAGATAGATGCTTACTTGTTGGACAATGGTTTCCACAAATGTGATGATGAGCCTACTCTCTACATCAAAGAGAGCGAAGGTAAGATTCTTATTGTCATATTATATGTAGATGATTTGATTTTTACAGGCAATGATGATTTCCTCATCGCTGATTTCAAAGAAGTCATGAAGAGTGAATTTGAAATGACTGACTTGGGATTGTTAAGATATTTTTTGGACATAGAAGTGAAGCAAACAAAAAATGGAATTTTTATCTCTTAATCAAAGTATGTGGCAGAAATTTTGGAGAGGTTTAAAATGTATAACAACAAGTCCTCACCAACTCCAACTGTCATAGGGTTGAAGTTGATCAAAGAAGATTGCAGCACCAATGTCAATCCAACATTATACAAAAGCATGGTAGGCAGTTTGATGTATTTGATCACCACTAGGCCGGATATAATGTATGCAGTAAGTTTGGTGTCAAGGTGCATGGAGACACCCAAGGAGACACATTGGCAAGCAGCGAAAAGGATTCTGAGGTATGTCAATGGGACAAAACAGTGTTGCATTTTGTACACAGCAACAAGTGATTTTAGACTAGTTGGTTACACTGACAGTGATTGGGCAGGCAGTGTCGATGATAGAAAGAGCACGTCAAGATATGTTTTTCATTTGGGTTCCAGAGCCATTACATGGGCCTCCAAGAAGCAACAATGGTATCATTGTCAACAGCAAAAGCTGAATATGTCGTAGTAATAACAACAACGTGTTAGGTAGTTTGAATGAGAAGGATGTTGAGGGATCTTCATCATGACCAAGAGGGTGCGACAACTATTTTCTACGACAACACCTCAGTGATTGCATTGTCAAAGAATTATGTCTTCCACAAGAGGACCAAGCATATTGATGCTAAATATCATTTTATTCGAGAGTTGATTAACAATGATAAAATTGTGTTGCAGCACTGCAGGTCACAGGAACCATTTGCTGATATTTTCACAAATCCATTGGCATGCGAAAGTTTTGTTTATCTCAGACACTTTTAGGGAATTTTCAATGGCGGAAATTGTGATTAAGGGGGAGCGTTGGAAATAATAATCCCAACCATCGCAATAAACAGCCTGACAGCAGCCATACTTGTCAGACGTATTTTTGCAGGTTGCGTCTTTGTTTGAAGATGGAAGGACTAAAGCCAGGCGTGAACCATTTTGAAACGCAGAAAGGAATTTAAAGCGGTCAATTTACTTTGGTAAATAGATATGGGCAAGAATTCATTAAGCAACCATTGGCCACACTCCACAAACCCCTGCGTGATTCTGATCACACTCAACAACAACATTTCCCACACTCCACAAATACCTCCGAGATTTTGATCACACTCAACAACAACATCATATTAATTGCTCTCTGTCATGAATTAAATGTAAAATTGTATGTTGAGTTATATATGAATGTAAAATTTATTTTGTAAGAGGTTAGAGAGTAAGAGGTTAGAGAAAAAGAGAGCCTCGGGGAGAAAATGGTGGAGAAAATTTTGGTGGGCGCGTGAAAACAAAAGTTACAGTTTGCTTTCACTATTTCATTCTTACCCTGAGTTCTTCAAAAACAAATTTACCTGAACCATTTGCACGCAAAGTCTTCTTTCTACTCACAGTAAACTTTTCCCTAGTTTTCATAATCACCTTTTATCAACCTATGGGTTATGGCCCACCTATACAAATCGGAAGTCTTTACATTTTCCATTTTAGCAAAACCCGACCAATTACCATACAACGAAATAACACATAATTTTCCAACTAACATCGGTCCCACCTAAATGCACAAAACCGGACTCCAAATAAATTAAATTCGCATCCATAAAGTCCTCGGGTCCACTCAACAATTGAACAACAATTGAACAACAATTGAACATCACTTGAACAACAATTGAACAACAATTGAACAACAATTCTCCCACATTGACTTTCTACATTTAATTTCCCTTTTTGCATAAAACTTATCGGATTAATTCTCCACTGTTGATCTCCTAATTAATTCGACGGTTGATATTTCACCCGATCAACGAAACCAATTGTTGATCCTCCACTGTTTGATCAAGGCACGCTTGATCTAACAGTTAATAACGATATCACACAAGAAACTTGCGCAACACTTAACCACCCTGATCATCGCACATCACATATCGCAATTTCTTAAGCCACAATGCATTCACTCATGAATGATGCGATGCGATATCAATCCAACTGTCAATATCAACAATGATCCAACAGTCTGCGGCCCTTTGACTAACACATTGTTACCAAACAACTTAAACTCCCGCAGTTGACTGTGACATCAGCGGTTGAAATTGAAATCAATGGTTACGAATGAATGCGGCACTTCAACTTCGATTAAGACACCCGTAGACTCCTAACCTTCGTAGTTACACATTTATCTTTGGCTCCAACTTTACACACACAGATCTTTCCATCTGTTGATTATAGCACAATTTCTGCTTTGCTTTGGCACTCAGATTATCGTCTACATTATACCTCTGAGATTTGCGTTGATTTCTTTAATCGGATTCATACAGTCCGATCACTATCCTTCTCTGCATTCCTTAACACCACTTCGAACTAGAATACCTAACACTCTTTCTGTTATTTTCCTTCTTCCAGATTTCGTAATTCATCCTTTACTTGACCTACACACACATCTATTAAATCCAACTGGAATCACACAGATTCTACTTAGATAGTAAGTCTTTTGTCACTCAGAAAGACTTTCAGAAATTCAACTTGAATTTATTCATCATGGCTCATCACACAGAAACCATAAATTCCCAATTACGGATCACTCAGCACAATAAAGGAATGTCACACATAGTCACAATGAATTCAATTTCCTAATTCATTAAACAAATGTACATATACAAATAAAAACCTATTTACAATCTAGCTTTGGCCTGATCCGCCTTTACACGGTTTGTATCAATGGCCCTTTCTCATTTCAATGCCCGTAGGCTCACAATCCAACCTTCCTATCTATTTAACTCTCTCACTAACTAACTCTACTTTACTAACTCGAATTTTTCTAACTCTTTCTCTGCCTTTTTGGCTTACATTTATACAAAAGGACTTTGTTTCCAATTCTGGTTCAGATCCTCAATCTTCTCAACTAAATCCTAAGAATCCTCTAAGTCCTCATTTAGTTCCTAAAATATCTTCTCTATCCCTTAAAGATCCCAACTTTCAATTAATCCTAAGGATCCTCCATAAATCATGAACAACTCATAATATAAGATTTACAATTAATTCTCAAATCTCTCAACTATCCTAATTCTCTCATGTTCCTCTACATTCAAGAACATTTACAAATATCCTCACAATATTTAATTAACTCCTATTCTAAATGTCTCACCTAAATCACTCAAAATATCTAAATGACATGAATTAAATACTTATGAAAACCATTCTTTTGAAAACACAAGACCACCTAGATTTTACTAAATGTACACATTTTCGGAACCATGATACTCATGCGTCATAGAATTATTTGTTTTGTGAGTAAAGATAATGTCTTTTTGAATTTTTTTTGTTGGTATAATTTGAAATTATTTTATTTTGTTAAAAGTTTGTTTTTGTCTATGGATGTAAAAAGTATGTAAATAGTTCGAGAGTCAAAAGCTATTTTATTGGCAATATTTAGAAGGTCAGCTTTTTATAAAGAAATATTTTTATTTATAATTTTAAATATATATATATATATATATATATATATATATATATATATATATATATATATATATATCAAATTTTTATATTTTTTATAAATTAAATCAGAATTATATATAAAAAATAAAATAATAAATTTTTTATTTTTTATTTTTTAATTAAATAAAAAATATACTTTTTGATTTAAAATTTTAATGATTTAACAATCCATTATTTTTTTTGCTAATGCAAGAGTCAGACCTTTCAATTCATTAATTAAAACATAATGTACATAGGTTACATCAAAACTCTCATGGTCGTTGACTATGGAGAAATCCCAACAGAACTATTCCTTACCCCTTGCCTCCAACTTTACTTATCTCAAAAGATAAATACATAAGTTTGGACTTCGATACAAAAAAATCACATGACACATGACTGCCCTGTTTCTCAAACTTAGGTACAGTCCCTCAAAAAGAACTTTTCCTGCCTTCCTTTTTGATCTCGAACCTTGAGCCTTATCATTTAATCAAACAACAATAGACCAGGTCAGACTGACGAGCTATTCACCATTTACCTCGTGGGTCCGCCAAGTAGCACGAGCAATCTGAACCGTTGAGTCTCCATGAACCATCCGATTAGGCAGAGTGATATCGCGCTAGCCTACATGCACGGGTGATAGCATGCGATGAGGGCGGTATTCCCTCGGGCCCCATTGCCACGTGGAGATCAAAGAATGGGATTGCTCCTGAAAAACCGCTTCCCTCTTGTGAGGGCCACGATCACCTGAATACCGCTTATGCCTCGGTAGAAAGAGTATAGTTAAAAAAACCTCTGGTTTCGCCTTCTCCAGTTAACAGATCCCTAGATTTGCAATTTCCGATTATCCTCTGCTTTCGGCCATTCACCTCTCCATCCCTTCTAACCCCGATGCGTAAGGGATTCTCCGTGATCCTGCCTAAAGTCCCTGAAGTCCTTTCTTTCCCTTCATAACATCTGGATTCTTCCGTGAACCCGATACTTTGGAGGTCTCCGTTTGACCTTTCCAATCCTCTTTCAGAAGACCCCATTGTAAATGAGCCACTGAGCCAACAGTTGCTAGTTAACTGAATCCGTCTCCACGGTTCTCTTAAGAAACACTGTATTGTCTTCATCAGCTTGGTTTTGACACTCTGTTTTAAATCTGTTTCGAGGGAAATCTTGCTAGTTCATCGCAACCCTAGAGTTTGTGCAGATCACTCCTTGATTGGCAAGAAAATCTGCAAGTTTATTGGCCTTTCTGCGTACATGTGCCAACCTTACTGTTCTCAAGCTCTAAAGATGACTGTGAATCTGTTGGAAGACCTGTATTAGCCTCCAGTTTTTAGAGGCTTTTTCTGGTGAAGTTCCCCAACTTATTCTCTTGACTGAGTTAATGACCAGCTCAAAGTCAGCTTCAATGATCATATTTTGGCGATTTTCCTGAACCAAGAACTCAAGACATTGTTCAATGGTCATTATCTCTGCCATGTTGTTGGTGGCCTTTCCTAAGTAGTCATGGAAGATGAACTGAATGTTTCCCTTGTCATCCCTTGACACCCCTCCATAGCCTGTCGTGCCTGGATTACCTTTAGAAGCTCCATCAATGTTGAATTTAGAAAGTCCTTAGGGGGAGGATGCCAAAAGTCTAGCTCAGAATCCACAATTAAAACTTTCCTGATTAAACCTTGAGGAACTAGTCCCTACAAATCAAGCCTGCAAAGAATCCTCCAGTCTGTGGCAGAGGGGGGATTCGAGGGGAGATTTTGAATTGTGGTTCTAACCATTTCTTTGATTTGTTTTAGGATCAGATCAAAGATACACTGGGGAGACTTCTTAACATTCTTGAAGATTCTATTGTTCCTTTCTTTCCATATGTTTCAGATAATGAAGCCCGGAGTGAGTGCCCAAGCTGAGTATAGAACTTCATTATCCAAAAAGTTCCTTCTCCATTTGGTTAGGGTGTCGAAAACACTTCCTATATCTCTTTCAGACTGATGGAAGATAGAAGAAAAAGAATCCCATGATCTGGAAGTGAAAATGCAGGTGTTGAGAAGGTGTTCTATGGTTTCCTCTTGAGCCTCAAAGTGTAGGCATCTTGAAGGCCCTATAAAACCCCTTTTCTTAATATTGTCCCAGGTCAGGATTTTCCTTTGCAAAACCAGCCATAGAAAAAGTTTTACTTTCATCTAGCCCTGATGCTTCCATAGGTTTTTCCAAATCCTGTCAGTAGCATGGGAATCAAGGTCCAGGATTATGAGTTTGGCTTCCTTGAGATTAAAGTTCCCCTCATTGTTGTTGCCCCATCTCAGTTGGTCATGCCCCTTTGAAACGAGAATTTTCCTTTGCTCTAACATTTTCATCAATCTTTTCGGCTTTGGAATTTAGAGGATTGTCATTTCTGAGATCCAAATTTCTCCAGTTTCTCCATTTCCCTGAACTATTGGATTGATCCCAGAAATCCTTAATCTTAGTGAATTCCTTAGTATCAGTCTCTATTTTGAGGTCCTGCAAATCCTCCTGTAGCAGAATAGGTTCTTGTTGCCATATGCCCTCCCAGAATAATGCTAAGTCTCCCTCTCTAATTTCCCAAAAGCTATTATCTTGAATTAAGCCTCTGTTATCCTAGGCTTTGTTCCAAATGTGAGAACCTCTTATATTTCCATCCATCCTTATGCGATCGTTAACTAGCCAAGAGATTGCATATTTTTCTTTCCAAGTGATGGACCATTGTGCTTCTGGTTCCTTTATCCATCGCCACCATAATTTTGTCGCTAAAACTTTACATAGAACTTCAGGATCATCCAGTCCAAGACCCCCATGGTTTTTGGGTTTGCAAATTTTTTCCCAGGCAACTAAGGCCCATTTCTTCTTTTCCTCCCCCTTGCCCTAAGGAAAGTCTCTTTCTATGTTTCTCAGTTGATTCAAGATTCCTTCGGGAGCAGGGATAGCAAATAGCATAAAGATCGGGATTGATTGCAAAACAATCTTCATGAGGATCAACCTGCCAGCCAAGTTTAAAGATCTCATTGTCCATTTCCTGGTTTTGTCATGCGATTTACTGATCATCGGCTCCCAGATGCTCTTGTGTAACGATTTTGCAGTTAAAGGAACCCCCAAGTATTTCAAGGGGAGAGTGGCTCTTTGAAAGCCTAGAATTCTAGATATGTTCTTCTGAATGGCAATGTTAGTATTGAAGAAAAAAATCTTGGATTTGGAGAGATTAACTTCCAAACCAGAGGCCATGGCAAAGTCACTAAGGACTTGTTTATAAGAAAGAGCTTCTTTGACTGTAGGAATTCCCTGCAGCAAGGTGTCATCCACAAATTGTTGATGAGTCAAGGCCTGTCCATTTTCAGAAAATTGGATACCCCTGATGTTACCACCTACTTTTGCGTGCTTGATAGCCCTTCCTAGTCCTTCCATCATGAGGATGAAGAGAAAGGGAGAGAGGGGGTCACCCTGCCTGAGACCTATGGAGGGAGTGAAAGTCTCTGAAGGAGAGCCATTAACAAGAATAGAAAAACTAGACAAGGTAATCAAAGCTAGGATCCATCTAACCCAATTGTGGTCAAACCTGAAAGCAATGAGAACTTTCCTTACATAGTTCCAATTCAGCTTATCATAAGCTTTGGAAATGTCCAGTTGCATGATCATTCCTGCTTTCCTCTTGCTAGTTAGTGACTGCGCCACTTCATGAGCTTGGATGATGTTATTAAGAATGTTCCTTCCTTCCACGTATCCAGATTGTTCCCCTGAAACTAGAGAGGGAAAGAGGGGTTTAAGTCTGTTTGCAACCACTTTTGATATTATCTTGTAAACCACATTACACAATGCTATAGGTCTGAATATATCAGGGGTTTGAGCCATCTCCTGTTTAGGGATCAGGGCTATAAAAGAGGAATTCAAATCTTTCAAAATGGTTTTATGCCTCCTGGAATCTTCCACAACCTGTAGAATGTCATGTTTGACAATATTCCAACAATCTTTGAAGAAGTCGACATTGAAACCATCAGGGCCTGGGGCCTTGCCATTCTGCATTTCCTTGAGAACCCCACTGACCTCCTCTTCGGTCACAGGTCTGTAAAGATTAACATTATCCTCTCTGGAAACCATCCTAGGTATATGCTTGGTGAAGTCCCGGATGTAGAGACCTCTTTCATAACAAGTTTCTTGTGCTATGCTTCGAAAGTGCTCGACTAGAGCTGCTTCTATTTCTTCATGAGTGTTGAGATTATTTCCTCTTTTATCCTTGATCCGAGAAATTCTATTATGTGCTCTGTTAGCCATGGTGGATTTGTGAAAAAATCTGGTATTGCGATCCCCCTCTTTCAGCCATTGGACTCTAGATTTTTGTCTCCAAAATATTTCCTCTTGTTTGCATATATTCTCCCATTGTTGCTGATATTTGGTAGTTTTCTCATCTTTGACTTGATCATGGCCCTCTCTGATGAGCGTTTGGTTAAGTTTCTGCATTCGAGCTTCAATAATTTTTTTTTCTACAAAGATATTGCCAAATTCATTCTTGTTCCAGTCTTTAAGCTTGAGCTTGATGTGCTTCAATCTTTTTTGTAGAAGGTACATTTTGGTTCCCTATATGTTTAAATCCTCTGCCCACCATTTGGTTACGTTGCTTATAAACTCTGGGTGGGATAACCAGATGTTCTCAAATCTAAAAGGTCGTTTCCTGGGGTTACCAATGCCCTGAACCTCTAGGTGCACTGGCCAATGATGTGAGCCTCCAAAGGGGAGCACTCTTGCCACCATTTCCTTGTTATTGAGCATAAGATCCTCTGAGATGATGATTCTATCTAATTTGGAAGCTACCTGGGACTCTCCTCCTCTTTTATTGTTCCAGGTGAAGATTTCGTTATCCATTTCGATGTTCACCAGCTTCATTTTATCAAAAAAGGTCTGAAAAGCCATGGAGTCTTTGCCTATAGCTCTGGTTCCCCCATTTTTTTCCTTTAGTCATCTGATCATGTTGAAATCATCCCCTAAGATCCAGGGTATTCCTGCATATCTGTCTTTGAGAGTCTCCAGAGAGTATAGAAGCCTGAGTTTGTCATCCATTCTTTGAGGGCCATAGACATTCGTTACCAAGTAGGTTTCCTTATCTCCTGCTGGTTGGATTACTACAGATAAGTAATCCTTCGAAGCCTCTGCATCTATTAAGTCAATTTTTTGTGGATTCCAGAGAGTGAGAATGCCTCCTGCTGCGTTCTCCGCTTTGACTTCCAGAAACTCAAATTTATTGATCCACTTACTATGGATATCTCTTATCTTCTCAATGGAACATTTAGTTTCCTAGATGAAAATCACATCCAGAGTTGCTTGTTTCATTCTATTACTCAGTAACCTTTGTTTCATTTTACTACCTAGACCCCTAGTATTCAAAGAAGTAAACTTCAAAATTAAAGGTTAGTAAAGGAGTAACTAGATAGATCTTTCATCTTACCTGAATCTCTCATTAGGTTTCCACATTCCATCAACAGCTCATTCTGCTTTTTTCTGCCCCTCTTCTTTCCTAGGGTTCTGGGTGCTGGTCTTGCTATATTCTTCGTCATTTTCACTCCTTTGTTGCCCTGTCTTTCTTTGTGTTTTATTCTTTCTACCCCCTTAGTCTGGCTTTTCCATAAAAACCGCTGTTGAACCTTATTGAACTCCTCGGTGGGTAACGAGTCTAACCCTTCTTTGGTTCCTTTCTTCAAGAAACCTTCTAGATCTAGGTTTTCTTTCTCAAGAATCTCCTGGAGTTCATGGTCCTCCATTTCCATCTCACTTTGGTTCATTTCAAGATCCATCTCCTGTTCTGCATTACTTATCATAAATTCTTTTTGCTCGTTGTTTTCTTGTATATGTTCATTGTCTTCTGCCCTTTCTTCCTCCTCTGGGCTTCCTTCCTTTGCTTTATCTGGTTCTATTGGACCTTCGTCTGCTTCAAGGACGTGGAACATGTTCTGGCTGGCTTGCTGCCCTGCATCTTTACGTGTTCTGGTTCCTCTTTTTCCTCCTTTTCCTTTGTGTTCCACCTTGAGGTAGCTTTCTGAATCCTTCATAGTATCAACTTTGTTTTTGTTCTCTATCTTACTGAGAGGGCATTCTCTGACCAGATGTCCATGCTCATGACATTTACGACATCTGAATGGTATATGTTCATAATCTACCATCTGTATCCATTCTTCATCAAAAACTTCCAGAATAACTTCGTCCGGCAAAGCTCCAGAGAGATCCATCTCCACACATATTCTGGCAAAGGAAGTATACTTTCCTCTTCTAGTGGCCTCAGAAACTTTGACAAAACGCCCTAACTTATTTACTATTGCTGATAGAGATCCTGTTTGCTAGTAATAAAGAAGTAGAGAATGGAGTCTAACCTAGACTAGGACCGAAGTGAAAGTTTCCCATTCCGGAACAAAATTCATAATCCACGGTCGCATATAGAGGCCTGCTGCAGCATAAAAGTACGGCCCTCCTTCAAACACTCTGTCCCTATCTTCAATATTTGCAAATACTACAGTGAAAAATCCCTTGGACCCGAGATGTAGATCAATGTTGCGTTTTGGTTTCTAGTGGTATTTAACCCACTTTTCTAAGGATTTTTCAGTGGGCCACAACCCCATGATTTTACATATGATTTCATAAGTTTGCATGTGATCCCTGTGCCCCTGCAGCGCAGGACCATTTAAAATGACTCTTGGGGTTACCGCCGCTTTGGGTTTGCATGGGCCCCTGTGCGCTTTGTCTTTAGTGCCTAGTTCCTTGACTTTTTCCTCATTTTCCATTGCATTATTGTGCTTCCTTGACTTAGTTCCCTCCTGCTCTTCTTCATTGTTCCTATCCCTTCCTTCTGAAGGCTCTCTGTCATTCTCCATCATTTTTTCCCCCCTGCTAGCCAAAACTTGCTTGTACGAGGGAGAGGAGCTCCCTCCTATGCGTCTTTTCATGGAGGATTGTGTCACCGTTCGAAACCCTGGTTCGTCTTCCCGCTTCCTTCCGATTTAACAATCCATTATCATATCTAAGGTATAGTAAACATATAATGTGAGAATTGAATTAAAATAATATTAATAAAGGTTTAAAGTTATAAAAACCATGTTAAAATAATTAACATTTTATCTATCTTCATGTTTGAGATTTTCTTTTTTTTTTTATGAATTTAAAATGTTTAGAAATCAATGAAATTGTGAGGGGTAAGAATTCTAAATCTGAAATAATTGTTAAATTTGATGATTTTTACAATTTTAATATTTATTTTCATTATTTTAATTAGCATTAAAAAAAATTGAAACCATAAATTTGATATATAAATATTTAAGTTGTCAATCATAAATTCTAATAAGTGATTTAGAGCGACTTAAATACAAGCACTTGTTTCTTGATCATCTACATAAAATAAAAAATAAAAATAAAAATAAAATATTATAAAATTAAATTAGTAAATTGTTGTAACCACATGCTTTTTTTTCCTTGCAAATCAACAATGGTCATCAAAGCATTTCCACTTAATAAGAAAAATAAATTTGAATTTAAAATTCGTTTAAGTGTGGTTTTCATAAAGTAGAAATGAAACATAGACTCTCCTCTCGACTCACTTGGACTCACTTCACATTAATGCACATTAAAGGATGCATGTTCAGCACGTTTGAATTATCACAATCATTAGGAAAGTCTATGAAGTCGGTAGAGGTTTCAGTGAAGTATATGAAAGTATAGTTATCAAGTTTAAATTTGAATTCGAATTTGAATAAAAAAAGATTGATCGAAAATATTTCAATTTGAAAATAGTTAGTTATTATACTTTTAAAATTAGTTTTTCTTTTATTTATATTAAAATTTGTATTTTTCTAATCTATCTAAGTGATACATATAATCCATTTAGTTTTATAAAAATTAAAAAAGAGAACTCATAATAATAAAGACAAAATGATTGTTTTTAAAATACACCCGCTTTATATAGAGAAAGATTGAGCAAATCCAGAAGCGTTTTATAACTTATAACTTGAAAATTAAAAGTATGCACCCTATCCTATTCTCCTTATAGAAGGAGGTCTTTTCCTTATTGAGAGCCTAGCTATGATTAGGTTTCTACTGTACAAGCACAAACTCAATAACATAAACGATCATAGACTTCCTAAGCTACCTTTAAATTCCAGCCAAAACCACCTAATGCTCAATCGAGGGTGGCATAAAGACACAAGGGCTTGGTTAAACTATTGGGAGATCAACGATAGTGATGCATTGCAAAACATTAATAACATTAAAGATATTGTTACTTCTAAGTTCAAAGAAAAAATGTGGTGTAAAAAATATTTAGCGGCTAAAAGAAAATTAAGTTATTATAAGAAGGTCATCAACCCCACCCTAGAAGATCAAAAATATCTCTCTATTTTAACTAGCTCAAAGAAGAAAATTTATATAGCAAATATTAGAACGAATTTTCATGAGCTCCATAGTGAAACAGGTCGTTGGGCAGTTCCTAAAACACCATGGATGGAAAGGATCTGCCATATATGTGAGAATAGGAACATCGAGGATGAAAACCACTTCCTCTTAGAGTGCCCCGCGTACAACCACATTAGATCTCAGTTTCACAATCTTTGTTACAATACTGACCTTTCTAGCCTTTTACAATGTCAAAATTATAGTGAGCTCGGGAGGCTTCTCCAAGCTTTTTGAGCATAGGAACAAAATCTTAAATCAAAATAAATAATTTGTTTCTGTAGGTGTGATAAACCAATGTTTGGTGTCGCGGACGTTAACCATCATCATCATCATCATAAATAATGAAAAATCAAATCTTAAAAACAATTTATGTTAGTAAGAAAGTCACCTCTCTATATTAAATGTTAAATTTATGTATCTCTTTTTAGTAAATATCTACATTGAGATTACAGAAAAAATGATACTCACTTTTTGTTTAAAAAAAATACTAGCAAATACATGGTTAAAAAATTAGAATCTTCCATTTGCTAAGTACAGAGAAAATAAATAAATTTATTGCTATAATACATTACTATAATTAATGGACGAATAAATCGCACCCTTAATATTTGTCTTCATTCTTCACCTTTTCCCATACGTTTGGTATAAATAACTACAAAACTCATATGAATATCTAGATTCCCACCAGCTCTCGCGGTATAAACATATATTAAAAAAAAAACCATCACAATACTCAGAATTGTGAATACTCAGATTTTTTTTTAATTATATGGTGAATCGATAATTGCTAGGTCTAATCTAGGGGAGATCCAGGATCAAACCTCATAGCTGTCATTATAACAGTAAAAGCATAACCAACTACCTGCAAGTCGAGTATACTAAGTTTCTATGATTTTAGCAAGAGCAAACTTATAAAAAAGAGGAATCCACCCTTCTAACCACCACTCAAATTGTGAATACTCAAAATTAAGGGCCAATTAGTCCTGAAAATTTTATGAAACCAAAGACCGCTGACTTGAGTCGCTTGGCCAGTCGACGCGTAATGAGATGCCTAGAATCCCACATTAATGAAGGCAGCCATTATTGAATCCATGTGCTTGACGTTTCAAAGCCTTCTTTATGGGCCCTGAAAATATCCTTAACACAGTTATTTTTTTAAAGTTTATTTTAATATTTGATGTTATAATTTTGTTAAGGAAATAGTGGAAATTTGAGTAAGATTAGGATTAAAAATCATTAAAAATTTCTAAGTTATAATTTTCAAACTTCAAAATCTTGACTATTTTAAAATAATAAAATTTTGACTATTTTAAAATAATAATATTGAATCTATTTCCATAATTATGTTGTAAATACTTCTTGACTATTTTAAAATAATAAAATCTTGATATTGAATCTATTTCCATAATTATGTTGTAAATACTTAAAAATAAATATATTTTTAATGTTAAGAATAAATATTTTATATAATGGTTAAAAGTAATGAGAAAACATGAAATAAATTTACTCACTTATTTCCAACGTAGGCACTTATTTCCAATGTAGGCATAAGGGAAAGTGGGCATGTGTGTATTTTTCCAGTTCTATTTTTTCCTTTTTCTTAATTTTTTATAATTAAGAAATTTGAATATTCTACGTTCAATTAAGAAATTTGAATATTCATTAACATAGATTTATAATAAAATTTTATATGACGGATCAATTTTTTTAAGATATAAATATTGTTTTGAATATAAAATTTAAAAGAAATTTGAGTTATTTAATTTTGTTAAAAAATTTAAGTTAAAACAGTGCTATATTACTTTTTAATAATATTATGTTAGGATATTTCGATACATAGGAAATAGTTATCTATAACTTGGTCTAGTGTAGAGTTAGGTAAAGTGTGTTTTTTTACTATGTACTTTTGTAACTTACAATCTAACTGTCACCATATGTTCTAGACATGAAGTGATTTGGCGTACATTGTCTCCTGGCTATTACCGACACTTGATCCGTGGCTTAACCCCTGATTGGTCCATGATCTCTATTTAAAGAGCATGGAGGGTCATTTGTAGGGTGACCGTTCATGAGAGAAGCTTATGTAAATTTTCTTTCTTTTATTAATAAATTGCCTGAAGTGGCCGCGTTGGCTCAGGCCAAGGACTGTTCCCTCTCTGAGGGTTTTAACCACATCAAGAATACTAGTGTATTGATCTGTGATCTATTTTTGAGCAGTGTTCTTTGGTGTTCAATTTGAGGAACTTACCCTGTAAATTCCCACATTCTGGATTTAAGAGATCTGTGGTTAGTGTCTTGAATCAGTTACCGGAGAATCCAAAGTATGAACATTTTTATGCCAACGTTTCAAATCCCAACTGGGATCCATCATCAGGACTTATGAATGATGATAAAAGAAGAGCTGCTTAGAAGGAAATAAATAATAATGAGGATAATACATTTTTAGGATCACCACAATGTCGGCTGAATATTTATTTTTAATTAATTAATTTATTAATTATTCATTCAATTATTTATTTTTAATAAATTATTTTTATTTTATTGTTGAGTTTTATATATTAATTTTTACAGGTGAGTGAATATATTAATTTAAAATTCAAAAAACTAAATGGTAATAATGATTAAATATTTAATATATGTTAATATAATAATTTTTATTTTATTCTATTTAATTTTTATTTTATTTATTTATTTATTTTTTATTTTTGTTAAGAAATGTTTATTTATTTATATATATATATATATATTAGTATTTAGAGAATAGAGAAATAAGTAAATTGTATTAATATTTAAAAGTTCTTTGATTTAAAATTATATTAATATTAATAATAATTAATATATTAATTAATTGCTATAAATTAATTAATATATGAAATTAATTAATATTAATAAATGTTAATAAATCAATACTATTAATGTTCATAGATATTAATAGGGTTAAAATATTAATAATACTTAATTAATAAAGTTAATAAATATTAATATTTAATTAATAATCATTTGATAATGAATTAATAGTAATTAACATTAATAATAATTAATATATTAATTAATTGTTATATTAATTAATATATTAAGCTAATTAATATAAAAATAAATGTTAATAAATCAAATTTATAATGTTAATAGATATCAATAGTGTTAAAAATATTAATAATACTTAATTAACAATGTTAATATATTAAGTTAGTAATTACTTAATAATTAATTAACAATAATTAATATTTAATAATAAATAATATATTAATTAATTTCTATATAAATTAATTAATATATTAAACTAATTAATATTAATAAATGTAAATAATGTTAATAAATCAATATTATTAATGATAATAGATATTAATAGCGCTAATAAATATTAATAATACTTAATTAATCACTTAATAATTAATGAACAATAGTTAATATTAATACTTGATAATTAATATTAATTAATATTACGACAACATTAATAATTAATATCAATAAATAAAAAATAGAAACTTTTTATTAAGATTTATTTATTCATTTATTATGATTTATTTATTTATTATATATATTTATTTGTTAATTTATTATTATAATTATTATTTATTTTTAAGTTAAGAATAAATTTTTTTAATAGATAATGATAAAGGTAGAAGATATGCTATACCTGGGATGTGTTGGTGATCTTGATTTCCCTGATCAAGGGAAGCCAGCTCCCGCTAATCTCCATGCCATTGTCTCTGTTCAGATTATGAGGATGTTTGATAATTTCAAGTGCTTCTCTGATCTTTCGTCTATGATGCTGCTCTTCCCTTGCGACAATTGAGGCGCTTTCCAAGCAGATATGGTGTTTAGTTTTTGAGGAGTGTTCTGCAAAGGATGAAGTACGAGACCTTTCATTCCTAATATCGGTGCCATGCTCCTTGAACCTCGTCTGTAGGGAGTGACCTGTTTCACCAATGTAGCTTTTTCCACATGAACAATCTATTTTATAGACTCCTTTAAGCTGATGTTTGTCAATATCATCTTTTACAGACCTCATACCTTGCCTAATCGTTCCAGGTGCTGAGAAATGCGTGATTATGTTTTTCTTCTTTAGGATTTTAGCGATTTTGTCTGTAACTGTAGGTTTTAACCCTGTACAGAAATTACCTGCATACGAATTCTTAAACAAAGAAAATAAACAATGCGAGAGCATAACCCATAAAACACATATGCACAGAGATTTTTCCCTGGATCCCAAAACCGGGACTACCAGCTTGATTTTTCATTATGTTCCTTTCAATGTTACAATACATATTTATACATGCCGAAGCATCCAATACCATGGATCGAAAAACCATCGCGTCCAATACCATGTGCGAAAATCATGCACAAAACCAGAGGTAGGTTCGCCCAACCTAATATAGGGTCCAAAATTTTTTTTCCCGGGGTGCTGCCCCGGACCCCGTAGAGGGGGGCTACCCGTCCCCCTCAAACCCCCCGGACAGGGGGGGCTGCCGCCCCCCCGCTGCGCAATCGGCACAATGAAGGGGGGCTATCGCCCCCCTCTAACCCTCCGTTTAACTACGTAGGTTAGTCGTGGAAAGAATATAACACAACCCAACATTAACTCCATGGATATAAGGTAGAAAAACCTTACCACACTGAGGTTGGTCTTGAGCCTTAGGTTCATGAGATAACAACCTTCTCTCAGCTATCTCTATGGCTCTTTTAATCTCTTGTTCTTTGTAGCCTATACTCTTAAAGGTTGAAACTAAATGCTTCTTTTCTTCATTCAGATGCTCAGAGTCAGAAATTCAAAGGGCTCTGATAGCAAGAGTGTTTAGAACACCAAACTTCTGAGCCGGGTGATGGTGAGAATCAACATGGAGGTAACTTTCTGTGTGGGTTGACTTCCTGAACACCTTATGCCCTAAAGAGCCATCCTCTTTTCTGATGATGAGAACATCTAAAAATGGGATGCTCATGTTTTCTTCAAGTTCCATTGTAAATTTTATTTATGGAGAGATAGAATTTAGGTGCATGAAAAACTTGTCAAGTTCTGCTTTACCATGAGTCCATTTTATATTGGTATCATCGACAAATCGCTTCCACCAGGCTGGTTTTAAAGGGTATGATTCAAGGGTTTTCTTTTCAAAGAATTCCATGTATAGGTTGGCCACGATTGGCGAAAGGGGTGATCCCATTGCCACACCAGATGTCTGCTCATAAAATATTCCTTGGAAGGTGAACACAGTTGACCTCAAGCAGATTTCAGCCAATTTTGTAGTCCCTGGATCAGTAACATCTTTTATAACTTGAATGGCTTCATCAAGAGGAATCTTGGTGAATAAGGATACTACGTCAAAGCTAACAAGAATGTCATCACGCTCTATCTTCTCATTTTTAATAAGATTCACAAAGTCGTGGGAGTCTTTGATGAAGGAATCAGTATTTCCAACAAGGGGCTTAAGAATTTTAGCAACATACTTAGCAAGCTCATAGGTTGGGGAACCAATAGTATTAACTATTGGTCTAAGAGGAACCCCTTCTTTATGGATCTTGGGTAATCCATAAATTCTTGGGATAGTTTCACAAGAAGGGATTAATTTCTTCTTCAATTTATCGTCAAGGTTGGAATCTGAGATGATCTTTTTTACATCTTTCATAATTTTGGGGATGGGATTACTGCTCAGCTTCTTATAACTGCCACATTTTAGGTGCTCATTCATTTTGCATACATAGTCTTCTTTATCCAAGATGACTGCTCCTCCTCCTTTATCTGCCTTAAGAACCACAATCTTGTCATTGTTCCGCAAGGATTTGAAGGCTCTTTGCTCTTCTTTACTTAAGTTTCTTTTGGGAGTTTTGGCTTTCCTCATAATGAGAGAAAATTCTTGTCTTAATGTTTCTTTATCTTCCAAAGGAAGGTTATTAATCCCCTCCTCTATGCTACAAATCATCTTCTCAATAGGAAGGTTTTTAGGAGCAACCACAAACCCCATGCCTTTGCTGAGGACATTAATGACTTCAGGATCTAACTCCTGGGAAGACAGATTGACAACTTTTCTTTTTAATTTTGTCTCACAAGTGTTTGCTGAAGACTGACTTTTTCATTCTGGAAACTTTTGTCTACACTATTGTCTCCAGTGCCATCTTTAAAGTTACCCTTTCCGTTGTCTAAACCATGATTCTGCGCATCATTATTGAAACCACTGACTTGATTGTTCTCAGAGGAGCCTGTGTTATGCGTATTATAATCTACCCTTGTATTATCTAAACATTGATCGTTGTCATCTTTGCTGAGAGAATTACCATTGCTGAGAGTGTTAAACGCATTCCATCTGGATGAATTACTAACGCCGCTATTCTTAACACTTAAAACCTGATTTTGAGAAATATCATCTGCGCTGAGGGAATTATCATTGTCGTTATTCTTAATGCTGTTATTTCCTTTGGATGAATTACTAAAACCGATGTTCTTAACACTCAAAACCCCATTTTGTGAAGAATCATCTACGTTGTGCGAATTACCATTACAAACGTTGCCCATTATGCTGTCTGTGCTATGCGTATTATCCATGCTGCTGCATAATACGTTATGCAAATTAATATTGTTTAAACAGTTTCCATTGCCGTGAGTGTGAGACACATTCATTTTGGACTTCATATCATTCACGATGCCACTCTTTAGAACGCTGTCCAGCCCAGTATTGATACCTGCATTATCATTAACGTTGTTTATCCAGCTGCTAGAAACGACATCGTGTGAAATATCATTGTAAACATTGTTAATTATGTTGTTCTTATCAGCGCTATCAGACTCTTGAAAGATTAATGGAGTTAATTTTGCTAAGAAACCCTTGTCTGGTAATGAGATATGTCTCAGAATGTTATCGCATGCGCTAACCGATATTGAACCAGATTCAATGGCATAAAAATATTCATACTGTGGATTCTCCGGTAACTGATTCAAAAAATTCCCACATATATATATAATATATATATATATATATATATATATATATATATATATATATATATATATATATATATATAGTTCTAATTAAATAGATACAATATTTGTTTTTAATAAATATTGATTTTTTATTTTTTATTATTAGATAAGTTGAAAATACAAGTTTAAAAGGTAGTATATTTATTTATTTATTTTTGTAATCTTTTTAGTTTTCAACTCCAAAAATGGTCAATCATCCCCATAGTTGACATCATCATTTTGAATCCTATTAGTTCTTATAAAGTTGATTTTGGTTGTACATTTTTGTTTTAAGGCCCATATTTTTGACTCCACTGGGAACACCTCTTCCTCCTCATTGCTATTCATATGTTTGAAGAGGCTACTCCAATTCTTAGACACAGATGGGTGGAGACAATGAACAACACTTCAAAATTGTTGTTGTATATATTTTTCTCATCCTTTCCACAATATTTATGTGAACTACATGCATAACATTGGATCTCTTGGCAATGGGATTAGCATTCATTGAGCTTGAGAATTCCAAGGATTTAGTAGTTGTGTTAAGCATAATGAATGGGAATCTTGGAAGAAAAACATGAGCGAGTTGTGCAGAACAAGAGAAGCATTCTTGGATCAAGATGAAGATCAATATGAGAATCCTTGGCGAGAGATGAAGTTAGTTACCAGCCTTGTAATATTGTCATCTCATTGGTAATATTGACAGTTGCAACAACTTCCACAAAGGTTTTTCCCTCTCACTTGTCATGATGTGGAAGACACAATGAGAATCCTTGTTGAGAGCATTAATCCCATTGGCTCATCCTTGTATGCTAGCTATCATAGTTTGTTTAATTTAGTTTAGTTAGCTTTAGTTTAGTTGATTTTTAATCTAGTTATTTATTGTTAATATTCCTTTGTCTCCTATGTAATGTATTTAGTTGTTACTCAATGATGAGAAGAGATAGTTCAGTCCACTTCTATTTTGAGTTTATTCTTGTCCATGGTTTTTGTCTCTCAATTCTTGTCATGGTATCACAACATGAGGTTGCATAAGACTCCTTGAGAACAGCATTTGAAATTTGTGTGCTCACAAAGAAAGTGCAAAGAATCGTAGCTCAAGGATGATAGCGAAGTGGCAACCCAGGTGAGGGAGAAGTCACAAGAAGAAGCTAGCTATGAATTTTTATTCTTAAAATCCATGAGGGGCAATTTTCATAGCGTAAAAGAAAAACATAGTGCGTCTATATGCCTGATCATCACACCTGAGAAGGTAGAGAAGGAACAATTGTTTTCTTCTAAGTTAATGCACAAAATATTTGAAAAAAAATTGCGAGTCTCTACAACAGTATGTGCGATAGACTTCAATTAGAAAAGGGGTATGAAACGTCAATGATTCTTTGTAAATGAAAGTACAAAGAAAGTTTCATTTTAAAGTTTTGTTTTTAATCAACAAAAGATAAAGACTTAAAAAAAAAGGATATTCAAAGTTTTTTTTTTTTTTTTTTAAGTTTATTAGCAAGAAGGGGCATTGTTCATTTTGGGCATTGCTCCATTGGAAGATTTATTTAAAAGAAACTTTTTTTAATAAAAAATTGAAAAGGGTTTTATTTAAGAGTATTATTTATTCCAAAAGTCCATTTAGTGACCAAAAAAAGAGGGGTGTGAATAAATTTCAAATAATGGCTTCTTCAAGTGCTTTGCGAGAGACATTATTTCTGCTTGGAAAAAATTATGAATTTTTGTCTTTACTGATGAATTTTTGTCCCTTCCAAGATTTACCATTGACTTGCCAGTATGGTTGTTTTCAACCTCTTTAGTTCAAAATGTCATGATTTCATCGCAATCGAGTACACCTCCAATTGGACAAAATCAACCTCCAGTTGATCCTAAAGTTGACCCTTTGCCTTCTTCCTTGGTTGTTTCTTCCTCGCCTTCTTCATCTTCACCTGGTGAAAGTACTGGTACTAGTAACCAGGTGGCTAAGAAGAAGAAGAAAGGGAAGAAGAAGAAGAAGAAGCAAATTCAATAGAGGGGCAACCAAGCAACCATTGCTTTGAATGCAACATCTGATGAGAAACCATCCATCAAGCCTCACAAAGTTCGATATCCATGAAAAATTTGTGTGGGAGACCATCTTCTTCGAAATTGTCCTGATATTCCTTAGATCTTAGAAGAATTGTCTTCTCGTTCACATCATCCTGTGTCATCAACTTCTGGAGATCATGTTGGTGACACACCATCAACTAGTGGTAGTAAAGTTCATGGAAAGAAGGGTAAAGTTAAGTTTCCATGTAGGTTATGTGAAGGGAATCACCCCATTCACCTTTGTCCCTATCTATATGAAGCCAAAAATGTGTTGGATAACCATCCTGCTTCATCGCATTGACTTCCATCTAGTTACAAGAAACTCTACGTAAACCCTTCACTAGTTGATGAATTGACTGACTCAAATCAATCGTCGGTCAAACCCACTCTCTCTGAAGGTGAATCCTATCAGTCTATACCCAACCCAAATCAAAAGCTCAAGGTAATAGTTGACCTAATTTCACCTTCAGTTAATCGTACCTTTCCCGAAGAGAGTGAATATGATACCACTCAATTTATTTTTGTTTCTTTAGATTCTAATGAGCTTGGGGCAATCCTCTTGTTCCATCAAGACAAGAGGAAAATCCTCCCGCTCTCGTAACTCAAGGGTTTAATTTTCCCGTTTCTATGGTACCCCCTCCAAGTAGTCTAGTCACTTCCTTTGATTGGAATCGATTGGTAGGATTCCATCTTCCTTCTTATGTGCCTTTCTAGATCATAGTACAAGTTTGTAATATGATTGTATCAGGCACTATTATAGATGAAGGTGCATCTGTGAGTATCCTTTCCTCAACTGCTTGGCAAGCGCTTGGTTCACTGCCACTTGTGCCTGTTACCCAAAATCTGTTGGCTTTTAATAGAGGAACTAGTCAACCATTAGGGATCATCCCTTAGTTACCTATTACTTTGGGAGGAAAAATCATTTATCTGAATGTGATGGTAGTCCCAGGCCCTTTAGATTACAATTTACTTCTTGGGCGTGACTATGTTTATGACATGGGAGCTATTGTTTCAACACTCTTTCGAGTGATTTGTTTCCCGCATGAAGGAAAAATTGTCACCGTTGACCAGCTTTCATTTCCCAGTCCAAATATGGCTCCTAGTCAACCATCTTCCCTAAATGGTCCTTTTGTACCAATGGTATCATCCCCGCCATGGGTTAATTATGTGGCAACCCGTTCCATACCTACATCAACTGACGATCATTTCAGTGATGTTGTACATCATGTACTGGGGGCATTGGAACCAAATATCTCCTTCATGACCTCTTATGAGTTGTGAATCAAGGAATATGAGGACACTTCCTAGTCTTGTGTCAACCTCGTTAAAAAATGAAACAAGGAATATGAGGATAGTTCATTTACTGTGTCAGCCTCATTAAAAAATGAAACAACTCTTATGAGGATAGTTCCTGGTCTTGTGTAAACCTCATTAAAAAATGAAACAAGGAATATGAGGATAGTTCCTGGTCTCGTGTTAACCTCGTTAAAAAATGAAACAAGGGGTTTGAGCATAGTTCCTTGTATTGTGTCAAGCTTGTTAAAAAATGAAATAAGGAATCTGAGCAGAGTTCCTTGTCTTGTGTCAAGCTCATTAAAAAATAAAACAAGGTCCCCTGGAGCAAAGTTCCAAGTCGAGTCTTTGAGTAGATCTTGTAAAATCCCAGTCGAGTCTTTCACTTGATCTCGTAAATGAACCTTCATTCCATCCACCTGATAGCCACAAGTAGTCTATTTTGGTGAATGTAATGAAGCTTGGGGGGCATGCACCTAGTGGTAAAGTTAAGTTTCTCTATAGGTTATGTGAAGGGAATCACCCCATTCACCTTTGTCCCTATCTGGACGAAGCCAAAAAGGTGTTGGATAACCATCCTTCTTCACTGCAGCAACTTCCATCTCGTTACAGGAGACTCTCCCTTTCATCATGCTAGGGGCATGAAAACCAATCTCAAGCATAGTTTTTCATTTCAAGCTTTTGTAAACATGAAACTGAATCCAAGCATAGTTCCCTATGGTTCAAGCTTGTGTAAAAGTGAACCCATTTCCATTTTTAACCCTCGTGATTTCCATTCTATCAGTCTTTTTTCGTTAGATGAGCCTTGGTTGTTTTCATCCCATCACCACCATCCCTTTGGGTGATCATATGCTTTCACTTGGTTGTTTTACCCTTTTTGAGGAACAGTTGCAATGAGTGGTCTTACTAGCCAGCCTCTTCACATAAATCAACATGTTTTGAGAAGTTCCAACATCACCAGAACCAGTTGCTACCCTAGACACCACTCGTTCCTCAAAGTGGAGTCCTCTTTAAGATCTTTTCAAACTCTCTAAACCTGAAAAGATTTCTGAGCACTTGTCCTTTCCATCTCATTAACGAATTGGAAACGATATCTCTCTTGTATTATTTTACACTTTTTTGGACTTGAGAGATTAATTTATGAAAAAGAACTTGTAGATTTTTCTTTTTGTACCTTTTCAAACTCTCTAAACATGAAAAGAACCGAGTTATCTTTGTCGTTAAACTCGTTAAAAACATCAAATAGCAACAAACATGTCCATCTAGACAAGACCAAGTTTCACCTTTGCTAGACTCGTTAAAACATCAAATAGAGATGGATTCACCGAAAGGGTGGAATTATACAACAAGCATATGTTATCCTCCTCAAGATTGATAAAAATAAAGATGTATTGGTCAGCAATGACTGGGGAAAATGGAAAAAGGGGAAAACCACTTTATGGTAGCAGGTTGCTCTTGAACATGACACTTTCACTCCTTCACCGTGACTATCTGGGGTAGGTTATTCGCTTGATGGTTACCATACCATTGGTCTATTATACCATCCATCACTTTGTTTTGGTTCAATGCTACCAATTCACTTTAGTGTCGTCGATATGTTCAAGAGAAGTCATCTAGTCAAAGTCCATCTTTTGCAATACCATAAACCTTCATTTTCATGACCGCCATTCTTGAACCTTGTGTCATCAGTCAAATTCCATCTCTAAAATCACTACACTCGTTTTGTGTCCTTGATTTGGGATACATCAAGGCCCTCCTGCGATGAGACACTTCTTGTCGACATCAACTCATTATCTAAGAAGTTAACTTAGAAACATCCATTTAGTACCTTGAGGCTTGCATGCATCAATGACAAATTTATCACTTTCGGTGATACTAGGCATACCTTGAGGATCATTATCATTATCTGTGATTTCTCTCACATCTGTTAACAAATTACATCATTGGCTGGTAATCAGATGTTGTCTTCCCATGTTTTACTTCATATCACATGTTCACATGGTTAGACTCGTACTTGAGCAAATGGTTGAATGAGATTGAAGACCTCAGATCTAGTTTCATCCATCCGAGTTGCGATATTAGGAGTACTAAATCATATGTACAATGGCTTTACATTTATAGTCATTCCAATCATGGGTCTATATATGTAGACGACTGTTTATGTACATGTAATGAAAGTTTATAAGATGAGCATGGGTATACCTTCGCTCAACAATTCATGTAAAATCAAATATCATGATATATGTATTGTAATTGATGCAGGTCACCTTCCACTTCGATACCTCCTAATCACATCATAAAGAATTTCATTCGACATTAGCATTTTTCCAACTTCATGCTTTAGGGGGCAGCTATTATAGATCTATTTGGGCACATCAATTCTGAACATCCAGATTAGTGTTTTAGGGCTCATCAAACCGTAATTTCAGTTGCTACATGCCCTAAACAAGTCACCCCTTTGAATGACTCCTTCCTAGAAAGTTTCATGACCTAAGACATCCAAAAATGGTCTCTAAAGGGACCAACACAAGTAGATACACTGCCAGGGTGCTCTACAGAGTAGGTAGATACAATGTCAGGGTGCTCTGCAGAGCACCTAAGCCCTCTTTAGGTTGCGCTGGGTGAATTTGAGCGAAATTCAATTCGGGTTTAGGGAATATTCTTATATCTTGGAGTCATATAGAAGCTTCCCTCAGTTATCTACTCCTATGAGCTCGAAAATGGATGAGGAATGAGTTAAGGTGCATCCTATCCTCTCATCCCTTCCTCCATGGAAGTAATTCTAAGTATGGAAGGCCATTCAATGTCACCATTAATGACAAAAACTCCTTCATCCTCCTATAAATTGACCACTTATCTAGGTGATCAGGAGCTGGCTGGATTATGTTGAATTGTAAGGAGATAATGTTGCTATGAGACTTGACTTTGGAGCAAATGATGTGATGCCACAAGCTTGTCTTGCTTTTGATGTGATGTTGATGGGATCAAAGCTGGAGGAATGACTTCGAATTAGACACTGATGGTTGTAATTCCTTCTTCTATCTAATAAAGTGTTTGAACCTTTTTCCATATAATGTATTCTTTCATAATGCTTATATGGATGAATTGCTTCTAATTCCTTTCATTTATATTCAATGGATTGTATGCTTTGATCAATTTTTGTCTTCTGTTGTGTTGACAAGGTAATTTTCAAGCGGATTAGGTACAGAAAGGAGCGACAGAATCGATACAAGGGAGATGAGAGGAAAGTGGAACTACGGGTAGGCCTTCTATCCTCTCTTCTTATCTATTTATTATAGGGAAAGTCTAAAACACTTTAAATTGTTGTTCTAGGCACAACTACTTCTCTAGTGAATTAGTATTTATCTGTAGATGTTAAATTCTCCAAAACAAAACCTCCCAATAGAGACTTATAGCCAAGGTAGAAAACACCAAAAATAGAATGTTTCCCTTGACTCTCAGAAGTACAACAAAAGAACCCTTAGAACTAGTCCACATAGTGTTATAGCTCCAAATCTCACTCTTATGGTTTGTGATGCTGCACTTATGGCCTAGGGCAACCCCTCCTTCCAGACCTGGTCCAAAAATTTTAAAAACAGTGTTGTATTCCCTATACGCGACTTTTCCCTGTGTTAAACGCGTGTACACGCGGGTCTGTCATACCCAACCTGCGTGTATCTATTAAAACACTTAAAAAAATATAATTTCCTCTTTTTCGGGCGGTGATCGCGGGTTTACCTGCTGGATCACCTGTTAGTGCCCGTGGCCCAACTGTTCCCAACCAACTCCTAACTAAAAAACTACTTTGGAGAGGGTATAAAAAGACATCAAAGGGAAGGCCAAGGGAGAGAGAAAGGAGAGCAAGATTATTATGCTGAGATTTTTCCCTTAGACCAGGTCTGAAGTCCTTGGTGCATTCTGCACTTCCCCCATTTTGCATAGGAAACCCTTGTTTCCATGTGTATTGGTGATCATTCATCCTTGACATCATCATTGAGTAGGACTTGGAAGGAGCTCTTGTTGGAGGCTTGAGGCTGGAACGAATCCGGGAGGAAGCTTGCTTGGAGCCTGCTGAAGGTGTTCAGGTGATATCTTTCCGATATATGTACTTTATTTGCCTTTATATATAAAGAAACACGTCTTTGTTCCCGAATAATCTTTCTTTATGCTTATGAGATTCTTGTGTTGAATTCTTATGAAAGTGGTTACTTAAAGATTTTTTATAACTAACTTTATAGCATAAAGATGATTTATATATAAACTTCTATACATGTACTGTTGTGTTCTTTGATTTGTTTGTCTTGCAGGTCAAAGAAAGAAGAAGGGAACTCCAAGAAGGGTTTGCACCCTAACGGTCTTCTCGAACGTAGGACCTCAGGTATGTACCCTAAACATTAGAATTTGCTTAAAAAGTAAAAAAGATGGCTGTGTGTGTGTGTTTCTTTGAATAAGCAATTTTCAGTCTGGTAGAGTCTTAGCCCAAAGGACCCTAGGGGTACTTTCCCATCAACCAGAATTGGCGACTCCACTGGGGACAACACTCTTGTTGTTCCTAGTTTGGGTAGTCCTCAAGCCAATCAAGGCTCAGTCCCTCTGTTTGTTGGTTCTGACTGTCTGATATTTTCTTGAACTCCAAGCTTTTCCAGTTTTTCAGTTTGTGTTTTTTTTATTTTTCTTGAAAGACTTCAAATACGCACTTTTTCTGGATTACAGAAGCGTATATACGCAAGTTGCACTAAGTAAACTCGCGTATACGCAGGTTTCCTTAGTTACAGTCGCGTATACACGCATTCTGCAAATAATTGCAGGCGCGTATATCACATAATTTTCAAGATTTATAATTTTTCTTTTGCTGAATGTCTGTCTGGTGGTTTGGGTCAGTTTAAAACAGTCAATTCCCAGTGACAGTTCTCTGTTTAATAGGGGGCATCTTGTTTCAAACTCTCTCTAGTTATAAGGAGTGCTAGTCTTGTTTTTCGTTGATTGCAAGCGTCATTGATTTTTGACACACAAGATTTCTGGTTAAGAATCTTGATTGCTCTGTTTTGGTAGAGTGGGAAGATTGTCTTCAAATCTTTGTGTCCATTTTGTTTTCATGACATTTGTGTTTGCTTAACGAAATCATTTTTATGACCATTTACTCCTTTGTTTCGGGAAATTTGTTTGTTACCAGTTTCTTGAAACTTGTCTTTTGATATTTTAGACTTTCATTGCTGCTTTTGATTGTCAAAAGCGTTTTCGAACACATTTTATTTTTGTTGAGTTTTCATCATTTGAAAGGTGTCAATTCACAAAAGTGTTTGGTGGCTTGTTTATCAATCATTAGTGTCAGTATTTTTGAGAGTTTTCCTTTGAAAAAGACTTTTTGGTTTGATTGAAAGAAAATCTTTTGAAAGTTTTTGAGTTTCGCTTTCTTAAACTTGCTTCTCATTTGATTTCCTTTTTTGCGAAGTGAAAGTGCTTTGTTTTTTATCTTAAAACTTGTTTTTATTGTTTGGACGAAATGATTAGTAACAAATCATCTTCTATCTAAGCATTTCAGTGGCAAGACAAAATTTGGTAAAGCAGCAACTTTCCTTCTTTGTTTTTAGAGTAGTCTTTGAATCGTGCATCCACATTTAGTTCTTGCATTAGGGAAAGATTTGCATCTCTTTTTAGGCATATTTAGTTTTGTTAGTTTTTGTGAGTGTGGAGTCTGAAAAGAAAAAGAAAAAATTTTGTTTATATTACAAGTGCCTTCTGAACCTCATAGAAATTGCTCTTCATCGAAAACAAAAGTGCATGTGCATGTAGCTAGGTTTTATTAATTTCTTTTGCATCCATAAAAACACCACAAGTTTCACCTCCATTACCTTTGACTTAAAGAACAGCCTAATAAAATCAAGCGCTTAATTAAAATCCACTAGAACTTTTTGTTTTAGTTATTACACCAACAAGTTTAGGATTTTAGGGCCTTGGATTAGGCGAGTGGAGAGTTAACTCTCCAAGGCCACACAAAACGTCAAACATAAGAGTCTGATTAAAGAGAGTAAATCCAATAGCGTTAGGAAGACCAGGAAAGCTCCGGATCTGGGAGTTAAGCACGAGGGTCTGTGAAGACAGGGAAGAGAGATACCCCCTCTCCTACTTGTCCGAACTTACCTCACGACTGTTCCGCCTGGCTTCTGCGACGAGTTGGTACCCATAGTTGCCTCTCCTAGGGATCTGCATAGGTGGCTGCGGAGGGGAATCCCGTGGCACCTGAGGTCGACGTTGTATCACTCTCGACAGTACTTCCGGAGGGCACCCTTGCGAAGCTTGGGGGCTTGCACCGGCGCAGGCTGTTGTTAGGAGGTCAGCGTAACTTCCTCTGATACCTTCGCTGATAGGACTGGGCCCTCATCATCCCAGACTATCCTCGGAAGGCCCTTTGATTCACTTTCTCGTATTTTGGTGTCCGGTCTCAATCACCCGGAGCGGAAATACTTGAAAGTTGTTTGACTGGCTGTATCTTTAGGAACTTTATACTGTGTGCTCTGTGCTCCTAGTCGGCTTAGCTTTTAATTTTTTTGAGTCTTCAGTTAGATCTTAACAAAAAATTCAAAGTGGCTGACCGGTCTCCAAGACGGTCTCGAAGACTTCGTGGTCTCTCGCCACCTAGTTTAGAGCCTTCTCCTAGAAGGCGCAGAGGGAATACTACCGGTGGGGTCCGTCCCACGCCGGTTGACGCATCGGGGATTGATCCTCCTCTCGGGGATATTAGCGGCCAAGCAAGGCCTGGTACTTTTGAACAAGAAAGGGAGGCTCCAGTCTTTTCTCAAGTTCGCTTTCAAGCGGAGAATAACGTAGAGGTAGAAGAACTTTCAGAATCATTAGTGATTCCAAATTCTCCACTACCATCTAGTTACCCAGACGTATTGCAATACGTTGGGCCTCCATTATATAGACCAGCGAGTCCAGGTTACGCTACGCGCTTACCATTTATGATCACTACTGGAAGCATGGCTTCCACGAGTGCTGCGACTATGCAAACCCCAACATCGGTGCAAGGGGAGGAACCATTTCCATCCCCTCCGCTTCCTTGTTCGGATCGTTTGCTAGCACATCTTTGGTTGGGTCTACCTCCATTCCGTCCACGAGTGGAAATGCCCAAACCAATGCTTTTAGTACTGGTTCCTTCCTTTTTGGCACCCAATCACAGGGTATTCCGTCAGTTCCGTTCAGTGCCACTACGTCCATGATGGGCGGATCGGCTTCATTTCAGGGTTTTCCTTTTGGAAGTGGTCATATTCCACATTCCAACCCAACAGTAGGATCCATGCCTTTTTCTTCAATAGGACAAAGCAGCAATCCTTTCCAAGGTTGGAATAACCCTGGGGTTAGTAACGCAGGAACTGCGAATCCATTCATTGGCCAACAAGGAAGTAGGCCGTATTCCACGGTTAGCATGTTTCAAAGTATTCCTCCCCTCGCTTCGGGTTACAATTCTTTAGGAGGAAACTTTGCAAGCTATGGAGCTTATACGGCAGGAGTTGGTCAAACTCCGAATTTTGCTGGACCACAAGGCTTGCCTTTTGGTTCAGCCGGTTCTACTGGTCACTTGGGGCAGCCTGGTGCCTCCCAAATCCCAGGACAATCTTTTCAGAACTTTGGGAGTTCTGCCCAGTCTGGGTGGAATCCCCTAGGTCCTCCTAGGCTTCCGTTTCTGGCAACGTTAAACTTGCCAGATCTCACTAAGCTAACGAATGACCCTATCAGGTATAATCCAGCCTGGCCTCCGGTCCCAACCAAACTCCCTTCGGACATTCCAAAATTCGAAGGGAAGAGTGGTGAAGATCCGGGCGATCATGTAACCACATTCCATTTGTGGTGCTCATCTAACTCCCTCATCGAAGATTCGGTTAGGTTGAGACTTTTTCAGCGCACCTTGACTGGTAATGCGGCTAAATGGTACATAGAGTTGCCAGGGGGCAGCTTTACATCGTTCGCTGACTTAGCCAATATCTTCTTGAATCACTTCCAGTTGCCTGTTCGCTATGATGCCGGAACTGAACTTCTGGCTACCTTTCGTCAGGATAAGGCAACCCACATTTCTGATCACATACAGGAATGGAGACGGAGAAAAAGGCTCATTAAAGCCGAAATCCCTCCGGAGTACCGTCTAGAGTGGTTTTTGAAGTCTTTGCAACCTGAGATCTCCAAGGATGTCTCCATGTCTGGGGTCTATTCTGAGGAGCAAGCCATTTTCAGGGCCCAGCAATTAGAACTGATCTACTCTCAGTCTGGGATCCTCCAAAAGTACTTGCCAGATGCTCCTGGATCTAAGGTTGATTTAGCTAAGCCAAAGCCAGGTCCTCACGCGGATGGTATCGTGGGGTCAGTAGACTCGACTACAGTGAACTTGTTGAATCAATTGCAGCAGTTGTCATTACAAACTGCTCCTAACAACCAAGTCACAATGTCTAATCCTCAAGCTTCCCAAAATTCTTCCATTAATGCCGTCCAATCTGATAACCCCAAAGGAAATCGAAATTCCGATGGAAAAAAGAAAGGACGTGGTAAGAAGAAGAATCAGGATGGGAAGCCCGATGCAAATAAATCTGGCAACAACGCTGGTGGTGGTGGAAATGAGTCGAGAAAGAAAGTTAAGTTTCCTTGCAAGTTATGCAAAGGAGACCATCTAACTCATCTCTGCCCTAGAATTGAAGACGCTCAGCGCTTGTTAGGACAGCAAGGGACTTCTAGTTCGCAAGCTGTGTTAACTAACCCGTTTCCCCAAGGGCAGCAACTTCTTGCTGGCGCAAGTTCGAACCCTGGTACCTCCACAGGGGGCAACCAGGAAGGGGACAAGTCATCGAATGTATTCATGATGGGTGCTCACGCTAATGTGGCCACACGGTCACGCGATTATGGTGAAGGTGAAAATTCTAAGGGTAAATCAGTTCCCGAAACTAACAACCCACTTCATATTGAGCGACCTTCTGTTGAGACTATACCTCGGGTGCCGAAAGGTTCAGCTAAACGCGCGACTATCAACCCTAATATTAGGGCAGCCCAGAATTACTCCATTGTTGAGGATCTGGCCCAGAGTCCATGTGTTATGTCCGCGTTAGAGGTTCTCCAGACATGTCCTACTCAACGAAGTGCCTTGCTATCGGCAATGGGGGCAGTCGATCCAAGTAATTCCTTAGCTCTCTCTTTTGATATGAGTAATGTCAAAAAGAGACTTCCTCATCACATGGCATTTCAGATAAAGTCTACCTACCAGAAAACGAATATTTTCCGGACGGTTGTAGATGAGGGAGCTTCCACGTGTGTCATGTCTATGTCATGCTGGAAGGCCATTGGATCACCGACGGTTGTTCCTTCGCCCACCCTATTGACAGCATTTGATGGTCACTCTCATAGACCGTACGGGATTATCCCGGCTTTTCCTATAAGTGTTGGAGGAAAGGTCGTTAATTTTGAAGTAGAAGTCATAGACGCTAACCTAGATTATAATCTCCTATTAGGAAGGAACTGGGTATACGAGATGGAAGCCGTTGTTTCGACTCTATTTCGTGTCATTTGCTTTCCTTATGAGGGGAAAATCGTTAAGGTTGACCAATTGGACTATTGTCCAGCTGATCCTCAAGCAAACTCTGACTCTACCGTTCCTTTAGTGGGTAACCCCCATCCGCCTATTGAGAGTCTAGGAGTCGGGATGTACTCTTCATTGATGGGTACGTTTAATCTTCCCCCTCCTACAGCTGGTATAGATACAATTTCATCCTCCAGGGATCCTTTACGGAGAGAGTTTGTTCAAACTCCTTATTCATCGAATCCTGGAACCTTAGCTTCATCTGTGACCACATCAGGTGACGACAAGGTGGGAAATAGAATCTCTTATGTCTGCAGCAGAACCTAGATGTGAATCTATCGACAACTCTGTAGATAACCATTCTACTATTTCCTTCGGGAAACAAATAGATGGTGATGTGGCTCATTTTAGGACCCTTGATTCCACCACTGCATTGGATTGCTCAGATATTGTTTTTCCATCGGATGAAGCGGTATTCGAAGCAATGACGGCCGTAGATCGACCTTTGGAAGATTTACATCGTTGGTTACACTTTCATTCCCCTGTGCATGAAGTAGAATCTCAGTCCTCCGGTTCGACTAGTGATGTTTGTACGGTCCCTTTGGCTCCAACACATTTATTTGCCGAAGAGAGTATATTGATTGGTTCGATCGTCGTACCTATAAACATCCCTAGGAGTCAGTTGGCGGAGCCCCCTGACGGGCTCTACCTCAGGAAGTGCTTTGCTTAGCTTTGGCCAGGCAATGGCTTCTTTGTATTTTGTGTATATTTGTACATATCTTATCGAGCGTTTTCTGATATCAGCACTTTTTGGTCTGCTTTGGCAGGTGTTGATGGATGATTTGGTTTATTTTGGATTCGCCGATGGTGCTAGTCGGCACACTCGGAATCTTGCTTCCGTAGCTTGGGTACTTTATTACCCAACTGGTCAGTTGATGACATTGAGAGGCGTGTGTATCAGTCCTGCTTCAAACAATATGGCCGAGTATACAGCTGTTATCAATTTATTATCCGAGGCAATCTCTTATGGGATCGACTCGTTGGTAGTGTATCTTGATTCTCAATTGATAGTGTCTCAGTTAAATAACATTTATCGGGTTAGAGATCCATCATTATATCGCCAATATTTAAGGGTGAGGTTGTTGCAAAGATCATTTACTTACATTAATTATTTGCACATTCCAAGATCTCAAAATTGGTTAGCTAATTCTATCGCTAATCAAGCATTAGACTGGCATATCAATCATTCATCATCATAAAATCATGCATCAAAAAGTCAAACTGTATATATATATATATATATATATATATATATATATATATATATCGCAAAGCGTCTCGAGTGTACATATGTGTGTCCAAAATATACAAAATTGGGACTCAAATGCCCATAATCATGTCAGGCATATCTAATGCCTCGGCTCTGGATGAGCAGCTAAATAACTAACTATAGCAGTGGCCACGCGCCGAAAAACACGAACCTAGTCACGTGGCATCCCAACCACATGATGCTGCATATCTGGAGGAAGGTCCTCTATCTCGGCCATCGGTACTTGGTAGCTCAATCTCGCCAAGTGTCGCTGGACGTTGTTGAGCGTCCTTTCCGCATTCGCAGCCTCCTCTTCGGCTCCTCGGCCACGCCGTCCATGCCGTGGGAATCCATCTGGTCGCACGGGCCAATGTCTGGAACATGATCATCATATCAGTCATTTGAATCTCATCAAAAAAATATATTTTTCAAAGTTCATCATTACACTTGAAAAATCCTGAAAATCATAAAAATAAAAAAAAATCTTACCGATCTCGCCCCATGCTGCATCTGGTGGTAACACTAGGTCAGGATCTCCTCGGAAATCCAGTCCAGCATAGGGGTAGTCGTCTATGGCGATGATCTGTTGCTCCCACCAAGCAAAAAAGTCGTCGTCGAATGCATTCCTGGGCACTTCCCCACCCCCCAGACGTTTCATCAAGTCAGCCCACCGGCCCATGCGTGGATCACGTGGACTACTGATGGGAACTGCTACCCTGGGGTGGAGTGCGGGAACCTTCTCGAAGAAAAAAGTGCATAAAATGGTTCCGTACCCAAAGTTCTTGGTCTGTCCCCTCCTGATAGAAGCAAGCTGCTCCTTCATGTTGGCAAGTAGAGGAGTACACCAGTCAAACACCGTGGTGAGACAGTCCACCGCTACGCTCATGTTTACCCGTGATGCCTGATGTAGCGAAGATGATCCGTTCACTCGAGCTATGGTGAACAAGATTATCCGCAGTGACAAGCTCGCCACGTGTGGGATCGAGATCTGACTCCCGACCTTCCGATGACCTGGGCAGTAAAGTTGTACATAGTCGTCTACACTGAGACTATTCCGGGTCCTGCCCCGGGAGTGTACTACCTCTCCCCTTCGGGAAAGGCCCGTGATGAAATATATATCTTCCACTTCTATCCTGAGTGGCATCTGATCAATCATAAAAGCTTCTTCCTCGACATCCCAATAATCAATAAGTCTCTCGAGCAGACGCACATTTGCTTTCATATTCGGCAACTTGAAGAATTTTAGCAATCCGCATCCCCGTAAGGCATCTAATGCCTCATCATTGTCCATGACTTCATTATCTACAGCTGAGTGCTCTCTTTCACGCCATGTGAGAGTCATCCTGGAAGAAAAAATCATTTTCATCCATTAGTTTTATGTATAAAATTTTTTCGCTGCGCACACGCGGTTTACCCTATACACAGTCGCGTGTAGGGCCGTCGTATACGCGATTTATATACATCCAACCCACGTGTACGCCGCAGAACGATTTTTTGCAAAAATCTAACGGTGAAACATTAATTAAACTTCCTAAAAACTATCACAATTGATTGCAAGACAAGTTTAGTGCTTACCTGGAAGTTTTCGGCAAGTTTGAACGGTTGAATAAGTCACAGGGAAAGTTTGCTCCTTTTGCTCCACAATTTGCTCTCCAAGTCAAACGGTGAAAATGGTAAGTCCAAAATTTCTTTTTATAAGTTTTGAAAATGCAAAATTTTTTCAAAATTTTATTTTGTTTGGTTTCATGTCACTTTTAACTTGGGAGCTTGGAATGTCGAGATTGAGTTGTTTTTCAGGACATTTTGGACATTTTTCGACGGTTCGAGACGGTTCCATGACTGCTGACCCGTCATGGCAGGTATCGTGTTCTCACTGGCATATAGGTTAGGGACACCATTTTTCCGTTGCATTATGCATACTAGCCTCCATTTGACCGATACATCTGCCGTAGGGTCGACCCCATCATGTTATGGTTCGCAAGCCATTTTCACTCGCCGATTCTTTAAATCATGACATGATGGTAGAGCCATCCTTTTACATGGGCATCCTAGTTAGCACCTCACTGACATTTGTTGCCCATGCTGCTTCGTTTTGAGTAGGCTCGGGAGTCCTCTGTAGCCCCGCCATGACTTATGCGTTGAAGACTCATTCTTCTTTGCTTCTTCGTTTCGTTCTGGCCTTATACCCTAGAGGCTCCTATGTGTGTTGAGTTGTACTTCTGCATTGCATGTTGACCATTTGCACCTTTTGGCCTATAGCCGGCTTCACTTGGACTCGTGTTTAAGCCCACTTTTGACCATGACGTTTGCAAAAATCAACCTTGCATACCCTTGACCTCTGCAGCTTGACATACCCAGATCCGTGGAAGGGACATACCTCTGAGTGTCACTGACCAATTTTTCACCTCCCTGCATTGAGCATAGGAACGTTCCTTTCCCAGGAACTAGATCATCTGTTTCACCGACACTCGTTCTTTCCACTGTACCATAGCATTCTTTTATTCTTTTTCCGGCTTATCAGAAAAAGACAAAAAAATTAAATATTCCAAAAAGAGCGGGAACAGGGACATTATTTCCACTTATTGTTGGCAGCTAGAGTCAGTCGTGTCGCCCTTGAACAAAGCACTCAAAACAAAGTCTCCTCCGCATGGGTGGGATTTAGTTTGACTTAGGTAAGCCATAACCTTGTTATCGAGTCAGTTCTCCCCCGATTGGTTATCTCTTCCAATCATATGGAGGGTTCGTTCGTGCCTCCTACATGACGAACTTATACAGATTCATTATATGCTGCCACATAGTCACATTGAGTCGTGCTTTTGTTCAAGGGAAGTTAGCCTGAGTCGGCCTTTCTGCGGTGTCTCTTGACTCATTTTTTTCAGTTGGCCATCCCTGGTTGTCAGTGTCATGTCTATCATCACATCAGTTATATTGGTCCTTCACTCGTGCCGGTTTGAGAAGGTCCCCATTGACTTCTTGCTGGCAGGTCTTGTCCTTATCGACGACGACACATTGCTCTGAGGGCAGACCTAGAGACCGCACCCTGGCCCTATTTTCATTATTGATAGGTCACCTTGTGCTCAGCATCGATCAGTATCATGGGTCTTTGACTGAGTGGTTTCCCTTGTGTTCGACATCAGCGTACATTATCACACATTGGGATTCGTGCAGTACCTTGGTTTCCATTTGACCCTATTGGTGGATACCTCGCCTCTGTGTCAGCTTTCATTATTGGTTGGTTCAGAGGGTTTCTGCCGTGCGCTAGCCACATCTTGTGTACGCCGGAAACGTACTTCGGTTGGGTTACTACATCTTTTTCGTCCGATTCCTTCCACATTATTGGCCTACGGGTTACACTCGCGCTAGATTGATGGAGGATGCCTTAATGCCTTCCTTCTAGCGGATCTTTCCCTATCGACTCCGACTCATTGCTCTGGGGCAAAGATCTAGAGTCCATTTGGCAGTACCTTGGGGTTTGCAGTCATTAGTGGCAGATTCCTCGCTATCGACAGTGGGAAACCATCATTGTCTCCTGATTGATAGATTCTTACAGGTGTTTGACTTCAGCTCATCTATTCACACTTGTTAGATTGTACTGGGTACCTTGACGCTCATTATCATTATCGGTGAGTAGTCTTGCGTTTGTTAACGGTATACATCAATGACCGGTAATCAAACGATTTCTCACATGGTCGACTTCAGATCATTTATTCCCATGGTGTAGAAATGTACCACGGCGGTCGGTGAAGACCTCAGGTTGTATCAGCATTCATTGGTTCACTTGACAGTTGCTCCTGTTGTTGCTAGTTGATACCACTCCACCTTATATGTTGCATTCAGTCATGGCGACATTCTATATGCTGGCACCTGAGTTTGCAGTGTAGTACCATCCTATTCCATCATGTTCAGTTGGTACCTTATGGGATCAGTCTTTGATTTCAGTGATCCATTGCATCTTTCAGCATCATTGACAGTTTTATATGTGATATTCAGACATGTACTTACTCATTATGATCAGATGATCCATTATGTATTTTACAGTCATTCATACTTGTATACTTAGTGGATCCGCTTGTACTTGATATGCGGACATGCTTTACTTTTCTTGAGCATGGGTATGCCCGCCTCAGACAGTGTTTCTTTCTGATCTCCTTTCGGTGGCTTGGCAGGCTGAATTCTGGTGAAGTCCTCCTCGGTTTTTCGGCAGAGTTCCTTTCCTTGTACTTACTTAATATATTTCGGCCATCATGTTCCCCTTCTGACCTCATACATTAGGGGGCATCTGTTATAGCTCCAAATCTCACTCTTATGGTTTGTTATGCTGCACTTATGGCCTAGGGCAACCCCTCCTTCCAGACCTGGTCCAAAAAATTAAAAAACAATGTTTTATTCCCTATACACGACTTTGCCCTGTGTTAAACGCGTGTACACGCGGGTCTGTCATACCCAACCTGCGTGTATCTATTAAAACACTTAAAAAAATATAATTTCCTCTTTTTCGGGCGGTGATCGCGGGTTTACCTGCTGGATCACCTGTTAGTGCCCGTGGCCCAACTGTTCCCAACCAACTCCTAACTAAAAAACTACTTTGGAGAGGGTATAAAAAGACATCAAAGGGAAGGCCAAGGGGAGAGAGAAAGGAGAGCAAGATTATTATGCTGAGATTTTTCCCTTAGACCAGGTCTGAAGTCCTTGGTGCATTCTGCACTTCCCCCATTTTGCATAGGAAACCCTTGTTTCCATGTGTATTGGTGATCATTCATCCTTGACATCATCATTGAGTAGGACTTGGAAGGAGCTCTTGTTGGAGGCTTGAGGCTGGAACGAATCCGGAGGAAGCTTGCTTGGAGCCTGCTGAAGGTGTTCAGGTGACATCTTTCCGATATATGTACTTTATTTGCCTTTATATATAAAGAAACACGTCTTTGTTCCCGAATAATCTTTCTTTATGCTTATGAGATTCTTGTGTTGAATTCTTATGAAAGTGGTTACTTAAAGATTTTTTATAACTAACTTTATAGCATAAAGATGATTTATATATAAACTTCTATACATGTACTGTTGTGTTCTTTGATTTGTTTGTCTTGCAGGTCAAAGAAAGAAGAAGGGAACTCCAAGAAGGGTTTGCACCCTAACGGTCTTCTCGAACGTAGGACCTCAGGTATGTACCCTAAACATTAGAATTTGCTTAAAAAGTAAAAAAGATGGCTGTGTATGTGTGTTTCTTTGAATAAGCAATTTTCAGTCTGGTAGAGTCTTAGCCCAAAGGACCCTAGGGGTACTTTCCCATCAACCACATAGATATCTCTAGACCAATGAAAACTCAGCCGATTGGTTTTTTAGTTTTTGACCTTTATTAATGAATACCGCAAAAAAATATGGATTTATTTTCTTAAAGATAAGTCTGATACTTTCTAAAATTTAAAAGAATTCAAAGAGGAAGTCGAAAAGAAAAGTGGAAATTTTTTGAAAGTATTCTAGTCAGGCATAGGAGGAGAATATAGTTCCAACGATTTCACAACAGTTTTTCGAAAACAAGGCATCATTATGCAAAATGCAACCAGATACACTCTACAGCAGAATGGAGTAGTAAAAAGAAAAAACTAATCAATCATGAATATAGAAAGATGCATGCTTCACGCAAACAATAGAAACATTTTGAGGTCTAAAATGGGCCTCATAAGGAATATTATAAAATAATAGTGGCAATAATAAAACAAGAATAGATTACATCATCAAATTTTAGAGGGAAAAGAGATAAAAAAAAATTTCAACACATATTTTAAACTTATCTCCCTATGGTTTTATTCAAATTTCAAGTGGGAGAACTTGTTGGATGCATAGTTTAATTCCTCATCCAAGGAGTACCCTTGTTGCATACTTTCGATGGACCCTGCCACACAAACAAAAAGAGAAATACATGAAAAAACGTGACTGCAATCACATTGTTTTCATGTATTTATATTTTTTCCATGTAGCAGGCTCCATCAAAAGTATGCGACATTGGTTCTCTTTGGATGAAAAATTAAATTATGCATCCAATGAGTGCTCCCGCTTGAAATTTGAGTAAAATTGCAGGGAGATAGCTTGAAAATATGAGTTGAAAAAGTAGTTTTTTCTTTCTTAATATTTTAATTTTTTTACTCAAAAAATGGTGAATCATTACCCATGGTTGACATCATCATCTAAAATCCTATTGGTTCTTATAAAGTTTATTTTGGTTGTACATTTTTGTTTTGAGGCCCATCTTTTACCTCAAAATTTCTCTAGTGGAAGTTGTCCAATGAGTATTGGGTTGAAGTTGTTGCTGTTGCAATATATATTTTCAATAGATCTCCAACAATCAATTTTAAAGATAAAATACCTCAATAATTTTGGGATGGTAAGAAGGTAAATTTCTTTCACTTTCAAACATTCGATTGTGTAGCATTTACACATATTCTAGAGAAGATGTGAAAAAAACTTGATGACAAAAGTGAAAAATGCATCTTTATAGGCTATAATGAACAATCAAAAGCCTACAGACTCTACAATATGCTCACCAAAAAATTCTTGTTAATTTCTTTGAAAACAAATCATGGAGTGAGTAAAATGATAAGCCTAGAGATCAACATGGTCACCAACTAAGGTTTCCCATATTACAAGTACAAGAAGTGCCACAATGCTCTGAAAATGGTACTAGTCAATCACCATTATCATCATCATAAAAAGATAATCATAAAACTATAAGCGTCAGGGATATATATGAGCAAGAACATGATCTTGAGAAAAAAAAAAAAAATTTGAAAGAAGAACTTCGGCCTAAATCACATGTAGAAACACCTTTGTCGACGCGTTTCGAACCAACCAGTGTGGTTTATCGTCAGGACAAGTTAACGTCATAGATCCAGCTTTGCATGTTAAATAATCTGAGCAGAGCCTCCAATGGCTATCTTGATCAACGGCTAATTTTGACTTAGGGACTAGAGTCAAAAATTCATTTTTATAATTTAGTTATATTTGGTGACCATATCTTTAAAAAATATTTTATAAATAAATAGAATAATTGGTGCTGACATTAATAGTTAGTTAAAAAGGTATTATTTAATAATTAATAATTATAAGCTATTAGAAATATTCAATCATATGGAATACCTTAAAAATATATATAGGGTGTTCCTAAGATAATAGTTAGTTAGAATGAAAATATATTAAAAAAATAAAAAAAATAAAAAAAATAAAAAAAAATAACAATAAAAATATAATAAAAATAATAAAAATAAAAGTAAAATAAAATAAACATAATAAACATAAAATAAAATAAATAAATAAATAAAAATACATAAACAAATATATAAAAATATAAATAAGTAAATTTAATTAAGAACGTATCTAGTAAAGGTAAAAGTTAGTTGAAAAAAATAAAAATAAATAAATAAATAAAAATAAAAATAAACGAATAACTAAATAGACAAAAATAACAAATAAATAAATATACCCGGGAAAAAAATAAAAAATAAAAAATAATAATAATAATAATAATAATAATTAAAAAAAATAAAAAATAAAAAATAAATAAAAAATAAATGAAAAAAAAAAAACCAGAGGGCCAGGGGGAAGAAAAAGAAAGACTAAGACGAAAGGGCAGGGATCCAATAACTATTAATCTTCCAGCCGTCATCTCTATTGTGATTGTTAGGCCTTCTTTCAAGCTGAATAGCTTCCCTGAATTTACGATGATGGAACTGAGTAAGTTTAGCAACAACCTTGGCCTCCTCTATACAAACCTGATGATTGGTATTTTCCACATGCTCTGCTAACGTTGAAGACTTGGTTCTCCCGTGTCTTAGGTCAATTGCATGTTCGCTGATCCTCTGATGGATGGAGCGCCCTGTTTCCTCGATATAGGGGGTCCCACAAGAACAAGGGATCAAGTAGACACCCTTCATGTCCTTAGGGTCAACGAGATCTTTCACTGATCGGAGGGATTTATGAATGGTGTTGAGGGACCTAAAGGTTGAGGGAATATCATACCTCTTAGGGATCCGAGAAATCTTGTCAGTGGTTCCTTGGACATAGGGAAGATGGACACCTAGTCGGTGCTCCTTTGGTTCTTTATTAATTAACGCACTTTTAGAGGCTTTAAGGAAAGCCTTCTGACCTAGGCACCTATTATAGCCATTCTCCACAAACACATTAAGGAGATGGGATCTCTCCTTATCAAAGCTCTTATTATCAGAAATCGTAAGGGCACGAGTAGCGAGGGTATTAAGAACACCCATCTTTTGAGTAGGGAAATGATGGGAATCGGCATGAAGATACTGCTCAATATGTGTTTTATTCCTAAATACTGAGTGGGAGAGCGAACCGTCCTGAGAAAACTCAGTATTCCGGAAGAAAACGCATACTGAGCAGTATCTTCATGCCGATTCCCATCATTTCCCTGCTCAAAAGATGGGTGTTCTTAATACCCTCGCTACTCATGCCCTTAGGATTTCTGATAATAAGAGCTTTGATAAGGAGAGATCCCATCTCCTTAATGTCTTTGTGGAGAATGGCTATAGTAGGCACCTAGGTCAGAAGGCTTTCCTTAAAGCCTCTAAAAATGCATTAATTAATAAAGAACCGAAGGAGCGCCGACTAGGTGTCCATCTTCCCTATGTCCAACGAACCACTGACAATATTGCTCGGATCGTTAAGAGGTATGATATTACCTCAACCTTTAGGCCCCTCAACACCATTCGTAAATCCCTCTGATCGGTGAAACATCCCATTGACCCTAAGGACTTGAAGGGTGTCTACTTGATCCCTTGTTCTTGTGGGACCCCCTATATCGGGGAAACAGGGCGCTCCATCCATCAGAGGATCAACGAATATGCAGCTGACCTAAGACATGGGAAAACCAAGTCTTCAACGTTAGCAGAGCATGTGGAAAAGACCAATCATCAGGTTTGTATAAAGGAGACCAAGGTTGTTGCCAAAGTTGCTTAGTTCCATCATCGTAAATTCAGGGAAGCTATTGAGATTGAAAGAAGGCCTAACAATCTCAATAGAGATGGCGACTGGAAGATCAGTAGCTGTTGGATCCCTGCCCTTTCGTCTTAGTCTTTCTTTTTCTTCCCCGCCCCGCCTGGTTTTTTTTTTGTTTTTTTTATTATTTTTATTATTATTATTATTATTATTATTCCTGGGTATATTTATTTATTTGTTATTTTTGTCTATTTAATTATTCATCTATTTTTATTTTTATTTTTATTTATTTATTTATTCAACTAACTTTTACCTTTACTAGATACGTTCTTAATTAAATTTATTTATTTATATTTTTATATATTTGTTTATGTATTTTTATTTATTTATTTTATTTTATGTTTATTATTATTTTATTTTATTTTTATTATTTTTATTTTTATTTTTTATTTTTTATTTTTATTTTTATTTATTTTTTATTTATTTATTTTTTAATATATTTTCATTCTAACTAACTATTATCTTAGGAACACCCTATATATATTTTTAAGGTCTTCCATATAACTAAATATTTCTAATAACTTATAATTTTTAATTATTAAATAATACATTTTTAACTAACTATTAACGTAAGCACCAATTATTTTATTTATTTATAAAATATTTTTTAAAGATATGGTCACCAAATATAACTAACTTATAAAAATGACTTTTTTACTCTGGTCCCTAAGTCAAAATTAGTTGTTGATCAAGATATCCGTTGGAGGCTTTGCTCAGACTATTTAACATGCAAAGCTGGATCTATGTCTTTAACTTGTCCTGACGATGAACCACATTGGTTGGTTCGAAACGCGTCGACAAAGGTCTTTCTACATGTGATTTACGCTGGAGTTCTTCTTTCAACCATTATGGATCACAGAAGCCTCAATTCAACAAAATATTTTTGTTTTTCTTTTCTGTCAACCAACCGTCTATGAAGAGGTAGTAAAATAGAAACATTGGGTTGATGCAATAAATTAGGAAATCAAAACCATAGAGAAGAAAGAAACTTGGGAACTGGTTGATCCCCCAAAAGACAAAACCATCATTGGAGTCAAGTGGGTCTACATGACCAAAATGAATGAAAAAGGTAAAATCAAGAATCATAAGGCAAAAATAGTTTTCAGAGGATTTTCTCAACAACTTAGCATAGGATACAAGAAAACCTTTTCTCAAGTAGCAAGGCTAGATATAGCCGAAACTATTTTGGCCACTGCAGCTCAAAATAAATGGCAAGTTTTTCAACTAGATGTCAAATATCTTTTTTAAATTGCATATTACAAGAAGAATATTATGTAGATCAACCACCTGGTTTTGATGTTCCAAGGTAAGAACATAAAATGTATAGGTTGAAGAAATCCTTATATGGCTTGAAACAAGCTCCCCGAGCTTGGTACAATTGAATTGACTCTTACCCGATCAATAGTGGATTTCGTAGAAGTATCAATGAGCCAACGCTTTACAAAAAAATAGACAATGAAGGTAAAATTCTCATTGTTTTCCTTTATGTTAATGTTTTTCTCTATACAAGTAGTTTGATGCTAAAAGAATTAAAAGTTGCCATGCAAACAAAATATGACATGAATGATCTTGACCTAATGAATTTTTTCTTGGAAATTGAAATTCAACAATCCACAAATGGTATTTTCATCTGTCAATAGAAGTATACCACTGACATGCTGCACAATTTTAGAATGATCAACTGCAAGCAAACTAGTGCTCTAATTTCTCTAGGCATCAAGTTGAGAAAACAAGATGAAGGACCATTAGATGATTCTGTTGTTTATAAAAGTCTATTTGGTAGTATCTTATATCTCACTGCAACTAGGCCAGGCATCATGTTTTCATGTAGTTTTGTTTGCATATTTATGGAATCACCCAAGGATTCCCATTGGAAAGTTGTAAAATAAATTTTAAGATATGTTGCAAGGACACTAAAATATGGTTTACTATACAATAATTTTGATTAATTCCACTCTCACGCTACACAGATAGAGATTATGTAGATAGCTTAGATGATTGAAAAACTACATGAGGATACACTTTTTGCATGGGAACAAATATGTTATCATGGGCATCGAAGAAACATCCCATTTTTTCAATATATTTTGCAGAGGTAGAGTATGTAGTTGCAAATTACATGGCTTGTCAAGAATTATGACTAAGAAGGCTATTGAATGATCTTTCACCTACATAAAAGAAGTCAACTCCTATTTTCAGTGATAACAAATTTTCCATTTTCTTATCCCAAAATCACGCATTTTACGAAAAAAACAAACATATTGACACACACTTCCATTTCATTAGAGAGCTTGTTAATAATGGAGATATATTTCTTGATTTTTGTGGATCACGAGATCAACTTACAGACATTTTTACAAAACCATTGGGAAAATTTGTATTTGAATTTCAGAAAGAGCACTTGATCATTCTAAGGGTCAATAATTTTAATAGTCGAGATTAGATGCAGTGTTGAGAGCATTAATCTCACTCTCTCATCTTTGTTCCACTTGTTTTTTGATTTTATACTTGTCTATGTTTTCTGCCTCTCAATCCTTATCTATCTTTTGGTGGTGTCTTCATTCAAAATGATGGATCTCCACCACAAACAACAACATGTTTTTCTAAATCTAGGCACTAATGCATTCAACACTAGTCTAACCTAGTTTCTTTGCATGTATCCTTGTGATTTCACCGAGGTTTACTCTTTCAATGTCAATTCTAAGCTCCTACAAAATCCATACCTTGGTGGTTTTGACAATGAGAGAAACATGAAATGAATTAATCCTTGTTGACCAATCTCAACCCACACAAATAGTAATTCTTATTAACATATCTCGGCCTGAAAAAGTATTGAAGAAAAAACGTTTATTTGAAATCTCTAGGATTCCCATTTGGTGACTAGAGTAATAGTAAGTAGCCTAGATCCATCTTAAACCCAGATATATCAAGCGTTAAGATGGATCCAATATCTCGAGGTGGAAACTTTTTTTCTTGGTGTGAAACTTGAGGAAAGGATTGTACCTCGAGAAATGCATCCCTCTCGATGCCTCATAGATACAAGGTTAATATGGATCTATGTTGGTTATATAATACTATATAATATGTATATTTGTATCTATGTGTCTCTTTCTTATTCCCTCTCTCTATCTCACCCCCAAACATACACATTCTCTCTTTATATCTATATCTCTTTCTTTCCCTCCCTCTTTCTCTCTTCCCCTTCTCTCTCTCTCTCTCTCTCTCTCTCTCTCTCTCTCTCTCTCTCTCTCCATTGCTCCCTTGTCACTCCCTCTCTCTCCCCCTCCAACTCCAACTCTCTCTCCTTCTCTCTCTTGATTCCATTCCCTCCCTTTCTCTCCCAACCCCCTCTATCTCTCCTCCCCATCTCTCTCTCTCTCTCTCTCTCTCTCTCTCTCTCTCTCTCTCTCTCTCTCTTCTCTCCAATTATATCACTATCTCCCTCCCTCTCTTGTTCTATCTCTCCCCTCCATCTTTGTGTCTCCCTCTCTCTCTCCATCTTTCTCTCCCCTCCATCTTTGTGTCTCCCTCTCTCTCTTCCCCTTCTCTCCCTATCTCTCTCCTCTCCTCTTCTTTGTCTTCCCTCCTCTCCTCTCTCCCTCACTCTCTCTCCATTTCTCCCTTGTCACTCCCTCTCTCTCTCTCTTTGACCCTCTCAGCCCCCCTCTCTCTCTCTTAAATTTGATCCCATTGTATTGTGTTTAATAAAGTATCTAAATTAAAAAACTTGATTGGTTGTAAAATATTGAGCCTATATTTTGGATCAATCTTGTCAACTAAAATATAATAATGAAAAACTTAAAAAATTCTAGTCCCTTTCCTCTATTATCGCTAGTCACTTTGCTTGCTCAGATCCCTTCAATCCTTAGTTAAGATGGATCTATACTGGTTCTTGATAATATTATTTATATTATATAAATTTCCTATCTTTATATATAAAATTATTCTCATTTTTAACTTTATTAACACCTTAACTTAATTTATATGGGAATATTTATGCTATAAATAATTTCACTCTGAGAAGAACTCCCCTGGCTTCCACTCTGTACAGGTCTTCAACTTTGGATGGAGCACTAGATGATTGAGAAAATGTTCACTATTGGATCCTACTTCAATTGTGAACCAACTCCTTGTGTTTAGCCATTATCAATTGACTTTGTGCTCCTCTAGATTTTCAACTTCTTCAACAATTGGGGTTCTTCAAGAGGAGGCTCATTCATGCTTGGAACCAGCTCCTCGGGTAGTGATGTTGATCTCATCATCATTCTTGTATTTTTCCAGCATCTGCGTGAGCTATTACAAGACTTGTTCTTTTGCGATGGTTTTGTTGAAGGTCAAGCAGGGATCGTTGGAGGTGTAGACAATGAACCAACCCCTTTTCACTCTTGCATCATTTCTGACCATTTTGTCGGTCAAGGTAAGTTATGTCAGGGAGGAGATTGGAGAGTGAGACCTGTTCGGGGTCAAAATCATCCATCCACCCCAGAATCTACACAGTGCCTCTCCATGTGATTGAGATTCGCGTCACTTGGATTGGATTTTCTCAGCATTAGTAACATGGGAAATGTAACCCATCCAGTTGGACTCATGGCTCCAAGACTCGTGGGAGAGTGAACTCAAAATAAAATCTTTCAGCACATTGATGGAATTGTCTAGCCATATTATCCGAGAAAAAGCTAGTTTATCTCTTAATTTCACTGTGCTTAATTTTTATTATTTTTAATATAACAAAAATATACTAAAGTGTCCATTTGACAGCGTCGATTTTTTTCTTGGACACCGCCCTCATGCCACCTGTGAGCAAGAACCTCTCTTCCCCTGAGAAGTTTGGTTCTCTCATTAAGAGGGCGGATCTGGAACTTGAAACCTCCAAATTCAAGCGTCATGGCCTGGAAGTCGTGCTGGATGACCTGAAGGCAACTATTGGGTTCACTGAATGGAATTTCAAAGCTCTTTTTTTGGGGGACATGTTATGAGAATAAAGGGATACTCGTCGATGCCCGCAAAGTGTTCCAGGATGTGTTGGAGGTAAATCTGTCATCATAGGAGGCCAAATCAGGCATTGATCACCTATCTTGATTAAGACATCTACAACCATCTATGAAATCGTATGTTTACATCCAAAAAAAGAATGAAAGTTGTCTCCCAGTTGGGAAAAACAAACATCTTTTTGAAGATTTCAGAGGAAAACATTCGAAGCCTATTTTTTTTAAAATTGACAACATTAGCTAATAGTTTATTAGTTGTAAGCTCTGAGTCCCTATAACAAATGTGAGTTATGAATTGCAATGGTGCACAAAAATGTGTTGGGCATTACTAGAATCATTTTCTACTGTATTTATTTCTGTATGAGATTCATTGGACGATGAATAACCTCATGAGAACAATGGAGGGACTTTTGTTTCTAAAAATAATTGGCAATGTAGCAAGAACTGCTGGTAGGGAAAAAAAAGTGTGAGCCATTCACATGACATTCCTCGAACGTCCAATCTATTGCCATAAAAATAACTAACTCAAAACTGCTTTCCTATAAACAATGTTTACCTCTAAGCGCACAACCCATCTTTCCAAAATAGAGGCTTTTGAGAAAATGAAAGTGCGGTGATTATGTTTGGTCGGATATCTTCTTTCATTTGGCCAGATTTTAGAGGTTCAATTCGATCGATGACTTTACTCAAATTGAAGAATTCATTCAATTGGGTTTTTGTAATTTTTATTGAGGTTGTTTATAATAATGGCAAACCAATTGGCCTTTCATCAGCTGATTAATGCATCATTCAATTAGGATAACATGTTAGTGCCACAATTTCACTCTTAGTTCATGAAAAAATTCTTTTGTACAATAACTATGGGTGGTTTTAAGCAACATAAATCATTTTTCACCTCAAAGATTTTAGATGGATGGGAAGTAGGTTTTAAATTCAAGACGAAAACAAGACGTTCATATTGTTACCGTGTAATGTATACATTGCTTATGGGGATGCATTGAGATGACTTCAATCATCAATATTGAAGATCTACATTGAATTGAGGGAAAGATTCTTTGACTATTATTGAATTTTGAACTTTCTACAATCCTTGTCCTGTAGGAATTGTAGGGTGTTTTCAACCAAATACTAGTGTAGTTTAACATTGTAAATTGTAATTTATGTGATTCAAGGTATCTTTGTTCTCACTGGTTTGTTGTATATGGTGAGTCTATGTTTTTTTTTGTTAAATGAACGGTACTAACTTTATTAATAATAAAAAAAACTTAGGAATTGCTTAGCTTTCCCTATAAAATATGGACATGGCCTCAATATATTTTTAGGTTTTCTTTGGCCATTCCAGTAGTATGAAATATCAAAAAAAGTATTTAAAACATGTATTGAAATAACTAATTATAGTCATATCACTAAGAGATTACACTAATTTTTCATTAGTTGGAGTATGAGACCATGAATTAATTAGAAATTCTCCTTTCATGTGTTTGCTTTTCTAGCTATTTCTTGCTTCATTTCTTGAATTCCTTGTGTCTCTTATTTATTGACACCAATTTTGTGATTTATCTGTTGATATGATCCCACATGAGAATTTACCTAGGTCTTAGTCTTCTCGTCCACCATGCCTATTCCTCAACTATCTGAGATTTGCTTTCCTTGGTTATTTAAACCCAAAGGTTAACCCTTCTCTCTAATTATCAACCTATCTTGTAATTCCATTGCATCTATTGTTCACACTTCCCTCTAATTATCAACTTATCTTGTAAGTCCATTACATATATTCTTGGATTCAGTTAGTTAGAACGATACGATACTTGATCGATTGCCTGTGTCCTTCCTTTCCCATCACTTAAGAATTTGTTTTCCTTTAAATTTTGGGTTGTTTCTTAGACAAAATGTACATACACATGGGAAGAATATGTGTGGAGAGACAAGAATGATACATTATATTCCTTGAATTTTCACTGGTATAGAAAAGTTTTGTATGTCTCCATTCTTCCTCTCTCACCATCATTGATCCATCTAAACCTCGAATTTCCCCTAGAAGGAGCAAAACAAACACAGAGTTCATTTTCTTAGTGCTTAGAAAATCATGGGTTAATATGGATCTGTGCTGGTTTTTTCTCTAAATATGTCTTATAATCCAAAGAAGTATTTACAAATAAAAGAACCAAAATTTGAAGGTTATATACAATGAAGATAATATCTTCTTCCATAGATCAACTAGAACATAAATGAAATCAAAGTATGTTGTGGGATTAAAAGCCTTAGTTTCTTTGATCAACAAAGTTCTCTTATGCAAAATATGATGGCCTATCTCATCGAAGCATGAGGGATGGAAGTCAAATGATGAACTAACTTGATTCTCAAAAACAAATTTAGAATGGATCATCTAATGATAAAGAAGAAATCCTCAAGAAATCCTAGATCCATAAAAAGGAAAAATGGACAAGAGGCCCAAAGTGTTCAAATAAGGTGTACCCCTAGTGAATGTGTCCCTCAAGAAGCTCTCAATACAAATCCTACATAGTTTTCCAGCAATTTGGGCAAACCAAGAGTCCTAGAAGATATGTTTCACAATTTCTAACTGACCACATAGAGGTAATAGGCCATCTGAAAACAAAATTTTGATCAAACATGCCTTGAATGGAATCCTTGGGTACATCACTAGCTAGGCAAAAACTTATAACTTATAAGAAATATTGATGGCCCAAATACTGCAAAGACTTTCTACCCATCTATTCTCTACATAATTAAACATTCATCTCACATTTAGTACCAGTGACAACAAATGATAATGGTTTAAGAGTGAGTAAATTCTCTGAGTGTCATATTGCTCGAGAGGGTGCCTAAAGCTATATCTCTACTTCTTACAGAATATATTTGATATCCCTATATTCATCTTAAATAACTTAGTGTTCGGGATGAGCTCTATCAACTCCATAATTGATAAGGTATCTGAGGCCATAAAAAATAAATTCCTAAGCAAGAATACATTAGTCCCTTCAGGAGTGTGAGATGGAATCCCAGATGTTCTCCCAAAAGAAAAAATTCTTTCTACTCAATTTTCAAGCTTGAAAATGGGGTATATCAGCATCATATTGAACATACACCCTCCAACTCCATATGGGGTGGCAAGCCAAGTTCCAATTTGCCTTGCTACCCTCTCAAGACCAATGAACCATACCAACCATGGCTTTCCAAACTTTCCATATACTTTGGAAGATGAATGAGCTTGAAACTTGAAATAAGTGAGACATAGAAATAATATCACATGATCTAAATGTGATAAAAAAAAGTATGTAGAAACATCAAACAAGATAATTCCACTATCATATTTAGGCTTGGTGCACACATCCCATGGATCCATCAAGATGCTCTTTGTTTTCCTTTAAATTCAGGGCTTTTCTTAAACAAAATGTACATACACATGGGAAGAATATTTGTGGAGAGACAAGAAGGATACATTATATTCCTTAAAAGTTCAGTAACATAGAAAAGTGTTGTATGCCTCCCTTATTCCTCTCTCACCAGTATGTATCCATATAAACTTTATATTTCCCTGAGAGGGATCAAAGGAAACGAAGAGTTAATTTTCTTGGTGATTAGAAGATCATAGGTTAAGATGGATCCGTCTTGTTTCTTTTTGCTGAAAAAATATGTCTTATAATCCATAGAACTATTTACAAATAGAAGAACCAAAAGTGGAAGGCTATATACAATGAAGATCATATCTTCTTCCATAGAGAAACTATAACAAAACTGAAATGAAAGTATGTTGTGGGCTTAAAATCCTCAGTTTCTTTGATCAACAAAGTGATCTTATGAAAAATATGATGGAATATCTCATCACAACATGAGGGATGAAAGTCAGATGATAAACTAACTTGATTCTCAAAAATAGATTCACAACAGATCATCCAATGATAAAGAAGAAATCCTCAAGCAATTATATATCCCTTAAAAGGAAGAATGGACAAGATATCAACAATCTTCAAATAAGGTGGCCCTCCAATGAATGTGTCCCTCAAGAAGCTCTCAATACATACTCTACAAACATTTCCAGTAATTTGGGCAAACCAAGAGTCTAAGAATATATGTTTCACACTCTCCAACCAACCACATATAGTGCAAAGGCCATCCGAAAACACACTTTTGATTAAACATACCTCGAATGGAATCCTTGGGTACATCACTAGGTAGGAAAAAACTTATAGCTTATAAGAAATTTGGATGGACCAAATACTGCAAAGTCTTTGTACCTATTTGTACTATATATATTTAAACATTCAACTCACATTCTGTACCAGTGACAATAAATGATGATGGTGCAAGAGTGATTAAAATATCTGAGTGTCATATTGCTCAAGAGGGTTCCCAAATATCCATCTCTACTTCTTCCATAATATACCCAAAATCCCTATATTCATCCTGAATAACTTGGCCTTCGAGATGAGCTCTGTCAAGTCCATAATTGACAGGGGATATGAGCTCATTGTTGGGAAAATTATATGTGTTATAATTCCAACATTAAATTATCAATTTGGGGTCGTAATACTTAGAGGCACAAGCGCAGGTTCAGAGAATCTAACCTAAACTAGGGTATGAAATCAAATTACTGTCTAAGTACAAAATCGTTCAAACGATCTCTAATCACACAAATTGAAGCAAAGAAGTTTGTCAAACTAAATCCTTAAACATTAATCACTACTCTACTTGGATCTCTAATTAAAACCTCACTCATCAGAAAAGAAAACAATCAACTAGTCTAACAAATATTCAAAACAATCACACTTGTTTTATAACCTAAAGGACTCAATTCTCGCTCAATGAATATTAAAGGACTCACTTATCAAACCCTACAGAATCTATTTTAACTCTATTCAATCACTCGTTTAAGCAAGAGAATTGCAACTAAGAAAGGCTTTCTACAATGCAGAACTCAAAAAAATCATTCCCAAACACTATTCCTCTTGAAAATAAAATCACATTGACGTGTTAACTATGAAATTCTCAGAATCTAATTATAAAATTAAAACTATGCCTAATGAAACCAAAATTCATTTAACACACTTTGATTCGAATAAAAAATAGAGAATCCTATTCTAAAAGCATGAACGCTAAATCTAAATCCCACGTTTCACAAATCACTCTCATTAAATTCTCAATCAAAATGAAAAATATTCACTCTTAATGAAAATCATACTGCCAAAACGAAAACACCCTTTCTATTTGAAATCGAAATCCAAATTGTACCTAGTGGGAAATATGACTATTCTAATTGAATTCGAAACACTGTGCTACCAATTTAAGTTACGTTCAATGGAAAACTAAACTACTTGATTTAAATTGTTGCAATGACCAATTCAAGACTAAATCACTTCAATTGCAATGCCAATTCAAACCTAGACTACTCCTAATTGAAATTGAATGTTGTAACTACCAATTCGAATTGTATCTAATGGAAAACAAAACTATTCTAATCAAACTCAAAATGCCTTACTACAAAACTCAAGTATAAAACAATTGTTCAAGATTCAAACTGCATAAGAAACACTCCACTCTTGAGGTTAACTAAAACACACGTATTTCAGAAATTGTTTCAACTTATAAATAGCTCTAAATTACATTCCATACTAATGACACTCTTAACTGTGCTATCCCGATGCGTTCATGCTCATTCGTTCATAAAAACAATAGAGTTCTACGTTTTCAAATGACTATATAAGAGAATATTTTAATGATAATAATTTATAATTCCATAGTCCAGTAAAAGCAACCCTTTAGAGCAATCAATCATCGAGGCAAGAAACCCCTTAACGTTTATGGATCAATCTAAGGCTTAAGTACAAGATCAACGATGAATATTCAGACACTCTCTTTATCAACCATTTGAATTCAGATAAATGAAAACTAACTATGCGAAATCACACAATTTCCTAATCTATGCTAGCAATTGAGCTCAGTTCCAGTTGTGGTGGGCCCTCCCATGTCTGGAGCAAGCTAATCTAGTTCAGTGAAATGGAGATCAAAATATAAATACTATGACTCACAGTAAGGTATGCCGAAATTGATTTGATTTAGAGCTTAAAGACAATCATACATAGTTTAAGATCTTTCGAAACAGAGTTTGTAAACTTAAAAACAATAGGCCATTACATCCTCCCCTAGCATACATGCAGAGATTTGTCTTTATACAGAGCTATTGATGAAAACAAAACATAACTATTTTCCAAAGAAAGCATAACAACAAACTAAAAGATGCAATATCTAATTCTCCTAGAGAGCCTTCGAATAAACTATGCTTGGATTCATTCTGATCAATGTAGGGGTGGACGAACCACTTCCATGTTTAGAACAGGATCATTCAACAAAAGGTGTTTAGGACCAAACCCAACTTGACCCGTTCAGATTGTTCATGTTCGGCACGATTATGTACTTAAGAGTTGTTTTGACCTTAACCTCCTTTTGGTGATGAATTTTTCCAAACGGTTTCTGGGTTATATGAAAGAGGGTATTTTGAGCACGATGAAAGTATTGGAATGTCGAGATTCTTCACCATTTGGTCACAAAATTCATATTTTCACCTACATCAATTTCATTCCATACTCAACCTTGTAGTAACTAGTTTAACTAACTTGTGAATAATTTCGGCGATGGAACCCTGCGACAAAGGAACTTAGAAAAACCATCATTAGAAAATCATGGAAAAATCATATTTAATCATAGAAGAGTCAAGAAAATTAATGATAACCAACCATAGAGTGTAATATATGTATTTGGAGGAAATTTATGGAATTATGGTACGAAATGGGTCTGTGGAAAAATGGGCATATTCGAGGCCCAACATCCCCCTGTGCTTGAGGATTTTCATGTCCTCATGCAAATAAGTAGTTTTCTTATTTATATATTTTATGGCATTGTGGATTTGGGTTGGGTTGGTTCTTGTGGAGCAACACTGCATGAAGATTTGAAGCTGTTGGTTCTTGTGGAGCAACACCATTCCTACTTGACTGCCATATATTTGATTTTGAGAGCGATATAAATCGAGGATAAACAATATATATGTTAGGAGGAAATGATGAATGAGATGATAAGTGGCAATGGAAATGGTGGAGGAGATGAGGTGGTGATGGAGATGGTAAAATAGGTGCTTGCATACTCTGTTTTTGTGAGGCCAATTCTTATAGATAGTTCCTTTATGAAAGGCATCAATGAATTCTTCCTCTATTGGATACATTCAACTGACAATATGTGTGAATGTAGGGGGGGAAGACACTAAATTTACTGCTTTTGTTTACATGAACCAATATACTTTTATTTTCATGATTACAACCTTATTAGAATAGCATGCATTCTATTATGAATGAGGAATTTGAAAATGGAGGGTATATGGAAAACAAAATATACGGAATATGTAGTGGTTTATCATCATATATTTCTTAAATCTCAAATGAATTAAAGAACCTTATGCCAACTTTACCTCAATTTTTACCTTTGTTGTTGATGTGCTCAGTGCTACAACATGAAGTGAATGATGGAATGGCTGGAGCTAATGTGACAACTTACCTGACCTGCTGAAGAAGGCCGAAGGATGAGCTGAAGAATTGAAGGATGAACTAAAGAGCTAAAGGATGACCTGAATGTCCCCTTTTCCCCAATGCTCGAGGAGTTGTATGTCCCTAAACAACTGAGGGAAGGTGACTGCTGTTGCAACTAACAATGGAAATGTTGATACAAAAATCCAAACTACTGTAAATTTGTGTTGAGATCACAAAACCATATAGTCTTCAACTACTACACAACCGTTTTCAATATTTCATATGTGAATAAATGGTTTCGATGTTGAACATAAGCAAGAATCATTCGATTACAGACCATTAAGGAAGTCGTTAACCAATGCGAGATATACCACCTTTGATGTCAATGGGAATCAAGGCACTAGCTACATTCTACTAGCCATGAATGGATTTGTCGAAGTCAAATTGACTGCAAAATGCATCCACTAAGAAACATTGATGTACTTCCTTAGTAGATGACAAGGATGCATGCCATTAAGGCATACAGGCTCCCAGGTACCTTATCTAACCCTAACCTTGGTCCCAGATAATTTGCTGATGTCGATGGGACAAGGCTTGGTTGCAAGTGGGCCTTAAGGGATCCCACATCAACCAACTTGAGTAAAAACATAATGACATGAAAGGGACATGATTTGAAGAATTCATGCAAATTTACAAACATTATTGGGAAATTTGCCTGCCAGTTTCTTGGTTTTCAAGAAAAGTCCCTGTCGAGTTATGCCAGAAGAGTTGGTTTTCACAAAAGGACTTATTTTTCTCTTTACTATTTTCATTTATTTATTTACAATAGTAACTTTCCTACTATATTGGAGAAAAAAATGTCCTCCTTCAAGTGAAATATAACTTCTAATGAAGCCATGTGCAAATCAGGTACAAGGATATATTCATGCTCAAATTTAACATATAAACTCTAGAAAGCACATGAGCATGAAAAATCAGCAGTTTTGAAAGATATGATACAAAGATTACCTGAATATGAGAGAGTTACTTTGACTGGATTGTGATCTGGAACCAATGCTCGATGTAATCCTGTTGGTATTGGCCTATTTCTTCATTTGGACCACTCTGAAATTCCTCCTCGATCATGCTAGACAAACTAGGATAATTGGTCTCTGAATGCATACAAGGCTTGTTGCTGGGCATGGTGAAAGTTCTTCAATCTCAGGTTCCACTATATGCTCCCGATCAGATTTGGTACATGATTTCTCAATCTCCTTGGAAGATAGGTAGGAGGAATCAAGTGAGACTTCCAAATCCTTTTCTAGTTGTGGAGATAATGTGGTCAGGATGAACTCTTCCTGAGAGGCAGATATCCCAGCTACTGCTAGGATCTGAGAAAGTACTTCGAGGGATATTATTCAAGCTCTCAATCATTCTTGAATTTCTCCTATTGGTTGATGATCCGTATCTCGCAACATGGATTAGTAAAAGGGGTTCTTACAGCACCTCAAAAATGTTTTGTCTTTAAAGATCTTGAATTTTTAATCTAAATGAATTAAAAACTTCTAATTGCAATAAAACTTACCAAACTTGAAATCCTCACTTACTCGGACAACCGGACTTTGGAGTGATCCCAAACCAAAGCGGATTTGTGTCTATTCACTCACATCTTACCATCATCTCCGCACTCTAGTTACCCTGTAACTAAGATCACACCGAAAACTTGTGAAAGAAACTATGCTCTAATCCTTTTTGCACCTCCCTGGTAATGACACCAAAAATGTTTGGAAAATTATGTTATAATTCCAACATTAAATTATCAATCCGGGGTCATAAGACTTAGAGGCACAAGCACAGGTAACACATGATCAAAGCATCTAACCTAGACTAGGGTATGAAATCAAATTACTGTCTAAGTACAAAATCGTTCAAAATATCTCTAATCACACAAAATGAAGCAAAGAAGTTTATCAAACTAAATCCTTAAACCTTAATCACTAGTCTACTTGGATGGCTAATTAAAAATTCATTCATTAGAAAAGAAAACAAGCAACTAGTCTAACAAAGTTTCAAAATGATCACACTTGTTTTATAACCTAAAGGACTCAATTCTCACCCAATAAATATTAAAGGACTCACTCATCAAACCCTACAGAATCTATTTTAACTCTATTCAATCACTCGTTTAAGCAAGAAAATTGTAACTAAGAAAGGATTGCTATAATGCAAAACTCAAACAAATCATTCCCAAACACTATTCCTCTTGAAAATAAAATCACACTAACATGTCAACTATGAAATGCTCAGAAGCTAATTACAAAATTAAAACTATGCCTAATGAAAGCAAAACTCATTTAACACATTTTGATGCTAATAAAAAATAGAGAATCATATTATAAAATCATGCACGCTAAATCTAAATCACGGGTCTCACAAATCAGTCTCATGAAATGTTCAATCGAAATGAAAAATTTCACTCTTAATGAAAATCAAACTGCTAGAATGAAAACACTCTTTCTATTTGAAATCGAAATTCAAATTGTACCTAGTGGGAAATAGAATTATTCTAATTGAATTCGAAACATTGTACTACCAATTTAAGTTAGGTTCAATGGAAAACTAAACTACTCTAATTTAAACTATTGCAATGACCGATTCAAGTCTAAATTACTTCAATTTCAATGCCAATTCAAACCTAGACTACTCCTAATTGAAATCGAATGTTGTAACTACTAATTCAAACTATATCTAATGGAAAACAAAACTATTCTAATCAAACTCAAAATGCCTTACTACAAAACTTAGTTATAAAACAATTGTTCAAGCTTCGAACTGCGTAAGAAACATTCCTCTCTTGAGGTTAACTACAACACGCATATTTCAGAAATCGTTTCAAATTATAAAATTGCATTGAATAATAATGACACTCTTAACTGTGCTATCCTAATGCGTTCATTCTCATTCGTTCATAAAAACAATAGAGTTCTGCGTTTTCAAATGACTATACAAGAGCATATTTTAATGATAACGATTTATAATTCCATAGTCCAGTAAAAGCAACCCTTTAGAGAAATAAATCACCGAGGCAAGCAATCACTTAACAGTTATGGATCAATCTAAGGCTTAATTACAAGATCAACGATGAATATTCAGACACTCTACTGATCAACCATTCGAATTAAGATAAATGAAAACTAACTATGTGAAATCACACAATTTCATAATTGATGCTAGCTATTGAGCTTGGTTCCAGTTGTGGTGGGCCCTCCCATGCCTGGAGCAAGCTAATCTACTTCAGTAAAATGGATATCAAAACATAAATACTATGACTCACACTAAGATATGCCGAAATTGATTTGATTTAGAGCTTAAAGACAGTCATACATACTTTAAGATCTTTCGAAAAAGAGTTTGTAAAATTAAAAACAATAAGACATTACATCCTCCCCCAGTGTACATGCAGAGATTTGGCTTTATACAGAGTTGTTGATGAAAACAAAGCATAACTATTTGCCAAAGAAAACATAACAACAAACTAAAAGATCCAATGTATAATTCTTCTGGAGAGCCTTCAAGTAGCCTATGGTTGGATTCATTCTGATCAATGCATGGATGGAGGAACCACTTCCATGTTGAGCACAAGGTTGTTCCACAAAAGGCGTCAAGGACCGAACCCAACTTGACCCGTTTAGACTGTTCACGTTCAACACGATTTTGTACTTAAGATTCTATACTTTAGAATTGTTTTAACCTTAACTTCCTTTTGGTGATGAATTTTTCCGAATGGTTTCTGGGTTACATGAAAGAGGGTATTTTGAGCACGATGCAAGTCTCGGAATGTTGATATTCTTCACAATTTTATCACAAACTTCATAGTTTCACCTACAAAAAATGCATTCCATACTCAACCTTGTAGTAACTAGTTTCATTGACTTGTGAAGAATTTTGGCGATGGAACCCTACGACAAAGGAACTTAGCAAAACTGCCATGAGAAAATCATGGAAAAATCATCTTTAATCATATAAGAGTCAATAAAACTAATGATAACGAACCATAGAGTGTACGATATTTATTTGGCAGCAAGCTATGGAATTATGTACGAAATGGGTTAAAAATACATGAATTTAGGGTATGAATAATGATATTTGTATAGTGGAAAAATGGGCATATTCGAGGCCCAACAGTCATGAAAACAAACATCTAACCAAGAATACATTAGTCCCTTTAGGAGTGTGAGATGAAATCCTACATGTTCCCCCAAAAGATAATATCCTTTCTACTATATTTTCGAGCCTCAAAATGAGGTTTACCAACATCACATTGACCTTGCACCCTCCAACACTAGATTGGGTAACAAGCTAAGTTCCATATTTCCTTGATTCCCTCCCAAGACCAATGAACCAAACCAACCATGGCTTTCCAAGCTACCCATATACTTTGGAAGATGAATGAGCTTGAAACTTGAAATAAGTGAGGCATAGAAATAATATCACATGAGCCAAATGTGGTAGCAAAAGTATGTAGAAACATCAATCAAGCTAAGTCCATTGTCATCTTTAGTATTGGTGCACACATCAAGGATCCATAACTATGCTCCTCTCCCCACTATACTTAGATCATAGCCATAGGTATGATTGAAGAATCTTCTCCAAGCATTGAAATTGGATTTTTCTATGAGACCAACAAGAGACACAATAGACATGTCAATCTATTACACACAGGTTATTTCTCCATGTGATATGTATTTTAATCTTGATTCAAGCCTATTAAACTTCAAATTGTATTTTGATGTTAAAATCTCTAATTCACAAGGCACAATCCCATAAGTAACTATTATGACATTCACCATTGTCACTTAAGAAACATATCTTCACTGACCAACTTTCCTATGGCTCAACTACCTAATTTATTCTTATGCTTTCATTTTTAAAATGAAAAAATTTCTTTTCAAAAATATATGATATTGTAATAATAAGTGTTATAATCATAATTATATAAATAATATAGGTAGCTTATAAAAGTGATACATCATTCAAGGACATCGTAGGGAGAATCATTAAATCATCATGGGTCATAATTGTAATGATTTTTAATGTAACTCTCAGTTGAGAAGATGAGTAGCTCAAATTTTTGGGGATAAATTTAATGAATTTTATTATAATAAGCTTCTTGGATTTGATTATGAATCTTTTAAATGTGGGCAAGGAACTTTATTACATTTTCATGTTTCTAAATGAATATACATAATTAATGAATCATAGTGAAATTTTACACCTCAATTGATCCATTATCATGTGAATGGAAGGAAATACTTGCCTTTGTTTGGTATAAACTAATTCCATAACAATTTCCAAATGTAGTTGACAAATTTATTGTTTTGGTTATAGATGATTTTTGGAAGATCAAATCCTAATAATGATTTTTGGTTAATAATGATGTTTTGGTTAATAATGATTTTTGGGTTGTTGATATCATCAATTAAAAGGACTTTGGTATCCTACTCTAGGCTCATAGTCCTCTCTATGATTCAAAGACCAAATTTGTTGATCTTCATTATTCAAATTTACCATACTTGTGGTAGAGTATGGTAATTTGATATTTTCAACATCCTTGAGTTCAAAAGATTCATATTTTGGCTTCAACTTGATCTTCTTATAATTTAACCAAAAAAATTAGATATAGGTCACTATGATTTGGTGAACAAACTGATAAAAAAGAGAATGATACAAATGTTTGGTAGAGTTTGAATACGGGGAACAACGTAAATGGATTTAAATAAAACTCGGGAGAGTTATATCAATTGCATGAAATATTTAATACCAAATAAAGTTGTCATATATAAATAGGGTTTGGATAAATTCCAACCATTCAAGTAGTCTAATACTTTAAACATAAGTGTTTCTAGTGCAAATACATATGGATGTTTAACCAAAATACCAAATCAAAGTCTTTGGTCAATATTTTCTAAGGATAGAGATCTTTGTTATCTCTATAGTGCATTCTTTGACAACTATGCTAAATAACCAAAAAGAGAGAACCTCATACTAAGGATACTCCTGTCATGTCAATGATGCAATTCTTGAGACCCCCCTCTTTAACTAAGATCCAAAATTCCACTTATACCCTTTGGCAACATTTGGTGACACTTTAATTGTCATCATGGAATAATAAGAGTTTAATACTACTCTTTCCTACACTACTCCCTTACAACATTTCTTTGCAACATTTGGTGCAAATGTAGTCGTGAGGTTACATGGTTCAGAGATATCTCAAAAGTAATTATAACCTTCTTCCTTTTAGATTCAATTAAAAAAATATTATAAAAATAATCTTTTTCCTTTTATATTCAACTAAAAAATGCTACTAAATTAAATTAAAATAAAATATTTTTATTGTGAAATAAGATATGGCTTTTAGGCATCTCGTATTGATAAGACATGGTATTGTAACAAAACCTATTTATAGGTTAATAGTATCCATGGTTAAGAATCTTGTCATATTATTATAAAATATTTTGATTGTGATATAAGTTATGCATTTTGGGCATGTGGTATTTTCAACCCATGGTATTGGTCCATGATATTGTAACAAAGCCTATTCACAAGTTCATAATATCAATGGAAAAGTGAGAGTTTGTTATGAAACTAGCTCACAAAAAGATAGAAAATATAGATGAACGCGTTAGAAATAAGCCTCTTCAAGGGGGAAACCTCCTTTACATTACACAAATGAACAATTCTTGGATCATACAAATGACAAGACCTCCTTTCTATATATAGGAGTCTAAGGGGTCATAATATAATCAGAGCTGACATAACAATAATAATGTAAGGGCAAAATAATAACAATAGTGGGCTTCTATGGGGCACAATAATAACAATATGGGGACTACATGAGCACAAAAATATAATAAGTGATTTGTAGTAATAACGATATGGGGACTACATGGGCACAACAATATAATAAGGGTGTTGTACTAATAACAATAAGGGGTTACACTAGTAGTATAGGGACCTAACATGCCCCTCTCCTTCAAAAAGTGTTGTCCCCAATGCTTGAGTAGTTCTTGATGCTTCTGTATAAATTCTTGTCCTCCTATGTGGAATCTTTAGTGAGTAAGTTCTTCCACTTGATGAGATACTCTGAATCGATCTATTTCGTAGCTTTCGATTTCTCAATTCTGTGACTGTTTCAGGTTCCAATATGATTTTTCCTTCCTTGTAAAGTTATTGCAATACTATTTGAATTGGGATCTTCTGCAACTTTTGAATGAGTTCCCACTCCTTTGGGAATATGGATATATGTAAGGCCTGATGTCTAGAGGAACATTTCGTGGAATGAAATGAATAGCATGATAATGATCACGAATAGGTGGGAGGCCTTTGGGAGTCTCAAATACCTTGGAATGATTGTCCAAAACGTTTTGGGGATCTAGAGAAATACATGATTTCGATGTGGGATCCTCTAGTGAACATAATTGTGCAATTACACCCCGTTGTTCTTTATTTAGAAGCTTTGTCATGCTATTAGAGTTTATTATCTTTCTAGGTTTTCCTTCGATACCCCTCAATTCAACTTCCTTTCCTTCCGAAAAAAATTTCAAGAAAAGTTCTTGAAAATTAAAAGCTATCGTACCCAAAGATTGTAGCCATTGGACTCCTAATAAAACATCAGCACCACCCATTGGAATGGAAAGAATTTGGCTATTCAATACATATTCTCCCATGGATAGCTTGATATTATGGAACTTTCCAGAGCACTTTATGGTTCCTCCACTTGCAACCATCACTTGACACTCTGGTGCTAGATATAGGAAGAAATTCAATTCCTTGGCTATCTTACAATCAATAAAGTTATGGGTATTGCCCAAATCAATCAACAGTCTTACCTTTTTCTTCTTGATATGTCCTTCTATCTTGATAGTTTGAGGAGTGGTAATTTCTTCCAATGAACAAGATATGGTAGGATTGATTTCTTGAGACTTGATGTGATATTTCAATTCTTGAACATTTTTCTTCTTGATATGTCCTTCTATATTGATAGTTTAATGAGTGGTAATTCCATCCAATGCATTACAAGATATGGTCGGATTCATTTCTTTTTTCTCGACGTGATATTTCACTTCTTGAACCTTTTTATTCTTGATATTTCCTTCTATCTTGAGAGTTTTAGGAGTGGTAATTATTTCTAATGCTTTACAAGATATGGCCGGATTCATTTCTTCTTTATCTAGGGTTGGTTCCTGGTGTATATACTCTTCTTTTAACGTTTATTGTTCCTTTTCTTCCTCCTCTCGACAATCAATGTAAAATAATTTCTTCTTAGCACACTTATGACCTTTAATGTATTTGTTATCACAATTGTAACAAAACCCTTTTTCTTCCAATTGTTGTGGTTTAACCCTTGTAGGTTGTGGAAGTCTAGGAGAAACAACACTTCCATCTTTATAGTTGTAAGGGGTAGAATTCCTTGTTGCCATAATTTTGCTTTCCACTTTGTAACAAAGCCCTTTTTCTCTTTTTTCTTCCAATTTTTGTGGTGTTTCTCTAAAGAAGGTGTTGCTCTTTGTATCCTCATAATGTGCTATCATTTCCTCCTTGAAAATTGACCACGTAACAATTTGTTTACGAGAAAAAATCCCTTTATACCATAAAAATTGATCTGATTCTAAATATGAAGATGCAATACATACCTTCTGTAACAGTGGTACACCATGTAGATCAAACTATTGCTCCATCTTTAGTATCCAATTTAATGGATCCCTTCCATCAAACTTCCTCATATTTCCTTTTCTTGATCTCAGAAGCTCGATCTTGAAATGACTGTAACTCTATGCTTTCAGATCACAAAGTTCACAAATTGTCTCCTGCAGTAGCCCTCTGTGTCCTCTTTCTAACCCCACAAGTCTGATCAAAATTTGATTCTCCAAGAAAGAGTTATGCCCAATCTCCTAAGATGACCTGATTATATAATGTTTCAGTAGAGCAAACTTGTATGACGTGCCACATGTCACTGTTTCAACCTTCGGATCTGAAAACTATGCACAGAAAAATAAAGTTCTTCCTCTTTCTATAACTTCTTACGAAATTTCAATTTGTTGCTCAAAGAGAAAGTTATCATGATTTTACGAAGGTCACTTGTTTAGGATGTAATTCGGGAGTCTGCAAAAACTCTAACTTCCTTAGATCATATATCCGAGAATATAGCGAGACAAGATCTAAAATTTGGACCTGAGATTCAGAACACTTCTTCTCAAATGGGTTTTTTCTTTAGCTTCTGAAACTTCATAGCAAAAAGGTTATAGCAAAAATAACACGATGACCTGTTTTAGATGAAATTCTGGAGCTTGCAAAAACCCTAACTTCATCATATCATATCTCCACAAATATAGCGAGACAAGATCTGCAATTCGGATGCGTGGTTCAGCAATATTTCTTCTCAAGTGAGTTTTATTTTTAGCTTCTGAAACATCGCAGAAAAACGTTATAGCGAAAATACCATGATGACCTATTTGGAGTAGTGAAACCCTAGAATCCAAAGCTCTGATACCAAATGTTATGAAACCAGCTCACAAAAATATAGAAAAGATAGATGAACATCTTAGAAATAAGCCTCTTCGAGGGGGAAACCTCCTTTACATTACAAAAATGAACAATTCTTGGATGATACAAATGACAAGACCTCCTTTCTATATATAGGAGTTTAAGGGGTCATAATATAATATGAGCCGACATAACAATAATAATGTAAGGGCACAATAATAACAATAGTTGGCTTCTATGGGGTACAATAATAACAATATGGAGACTACATGGGCATAACAATATTATAAGGGGGTTGTACTAATAACAATAAGGGGTTACACTAGTAGTATAGGGACCTAATAGAGTCAGTATCTATGGTTAAGAATATTGTCATATTGTTATAAAATATTTTGATTGTGAAATACGTTATGTTTTTTGGGTAGGTGGTATTCATAGCGCATGGTATTATAAAAAATCCTATTTACAAGTTAATAATATCCATGGTAAAGTGGGGGTGAATATCCATGGTTAAGAATATTTTCATACTATCATAAAACATTTTGATTGTGAAATAAGTTGTTTTTTTTTTGGCATGTGGTATTTGATGAGCCTCATCATTGGGTAATTATATGGGCCTTAATTCACCTCCTAGCTTACACAAACCAACTATTCTCACAGCTTATTGCATACTTTTGATTATATTTTGTTTATGAGAGTGAGATTTCGATATTTTGCTTTATGGTCTAATGTGCATTTAATGCAGGATTAAAGGATAAAAGCAAGGAATTTTGGCAAAGACATTGGTCAAAACACGAATGGGACAAAGGAGAGGAATTATAGGAGGTAAATCCTCCTCATTTACTACCCTCCATTCAAATACTCCTCCATCAACTCAGAGTTCAAACAACCAAATCATGAGGGCTAGAAGGTAGTCGAGCAAGTGAAAGTCAAAGCACCAGTTTATCTCGAGTTTGGGAGACTAGCCTCCCTAATTTTAAGGAAGTCGTTGGAAACTTCAGATGTATAAGTAGAGAGGCCTAGGACCTTAGTAGGATTCAGATTTTTTATTGTAAAAATTTACTCTATTTTCTAGCAGTAACACTTGTGACAGGTTTTGATGTAATCCATTGTTTTGATAATAAGAATGAGTTTTGTTGTGAGCCAACACTGAGTTAACTCAGAGGGATGAAGCTCTTGGGTTAGGGACCAACCCTAGCAGCTAAGTCTCGTCTTTATAGTACATGTATGCTAGCGTATATTCATGGTTTAATCGTTTATTTTCTTAAGTAGCTGCATTTCCATTACAACAGCGTAGAGTATATTGGTTGTGTTTTAGTTTGCGTCCATTTGAGCCTTCTTTAAATTAGCAAGTTAGCAAGGAGAAAAAGATCCCCATAAGGTTATCTATAGGAGTCTCAACATCACCTCCTCCCTCTGGGACCATGACTTGAGCAAGAGACCCTTCAACAACCCCAAAAACACAGATTTCTAGTTCTTGCATGAGCTTTAGTGTTTGTCGTCTTGATTTAGTATTTGGTTCATTTCATCGTTATCTTTTTCCATCACGCTCTTTCTGTAATAAGATATCACGCATGTTATCATTTCCTTCAGCATGAAATGCTTAAGAGGATGCTAATAAATCACGTCTTAATTGGATTATACCCATAGATTTCCTTACTGTCTGATCCATAACAAACCCAACCAAACACTGTTAAACTGTGTGTCGCATAACCGACGTATTCATTTCAACGTTTGACTTTATGTGCTCCAAATCTCCACCATTGATATGTTTTGCTTGATCCAACGACTATCACGTCACCCGCTCACCAACTAACTTGGTCGATCCCCACTGTTGATCAATCCCGCATGATATAATGGATATCGCGCAATGTCGTGTGAATTCTTGCATGACTGATATCCAACCGAGTGAACACGAGAAAAGTGGTCTTCCCTTGCTATGTGTCACTCACTTAGGCTATTCGCGTGAAATTTAGGAATTCCACTTACAACTCTTAGGGCATGCGAGACACTGCTTACCACCTATATTCATTTCAAAGTTTGACTTTAGGTGCTCCAAATCTTCACTATCGATCTGTTCTTCTTGATCCAACAGCTATCGTGTCACCTGATCGCCAACTAGCTTGGCCAATCTCCACCGTTGATCAATCCTACATGATCCAGCGGCTATCGCGCAATCTTGCGTGAATCATTTCACGACCAATACCTAACCGAGACCACATGAGAAAAGTGGTTTTCACATGCTATGTGTCACTCACTTAGGCTAATCGCATAAAATTTAGGAATTCCACTTACAACTTTGAGGGCGTGCAAGAAACTGCTTACCACCTACGAAGATCACTCCATCACTCTGCACGTTTTCCACCCTTCTACCGAAACATGACTTGATGTGATCCATCAATCTATTCACTTAATCTCTGCGATAAGATCTCCGTCACTCATCTTCTATTAATATTGTTCATTGATCGACCCATCCATCTATTAACTTAATCTCCTGCGATAAGATCTCCACCGCTCATCTTCCGTTAGTCATGTTCGTTGATCCACCTGATCCAACAGTTCCTATTCACAACTCCATTACGTCCCCCTTTCATTGATTTCTATCTTCGATTCTCTTCCGCTTGACTGCTTCTTTGACTTTGTTCTATGTATTAGTTAAACATTGCCACTCCTGAGATTTGATTTGGTTATTCAATCAGACTCCAACACTGTCCAATCAGTGCAAACACCAAAAAACTGAAGAAGTGAAAATAGATTTAGTTTAGTTTCCCTGCTTACACATTATTATGGTTTGATGCTCTTTACTTCTGTAACTTAGATAGAAGCATTAGGTTAGTGTTGATTTAGCAATTTTGCTTAGCATAGTTGTTTAAATGGTTAATTAGGATATGGTGTCATTTAGCATTACATGTTGTTTTCTATATTACTACAGTAGAGTACTTCTCTTAGAATAGATTTGCTATTCTTCCATCAAAGAATTAAGCTTCTTCTGAATCTATAGAAGTCTGGCTTGGAACCCCTGGAGTCTCTCACTAGATGAACAATGACAAGAGGTAGGACCTTCACTTTTACTTGTGCATATAGCACTGTCACCTCCAAGTTTGTACGAATGCCAGGTTGATAAGTAACACTGGTAGCCTAGGAGTTTCAGAATCCTTGCTACAATACTGGCGCTCATCACTTTTTAGTGCCATTGTCGAGGAGGTTTCTGAGTAGAATTGAGTACTGCTTTCTTTTCTTCTATTTCTAGTCTCAAATCTTCTACCATTACTTTATTTCTGCAAAAGTAATCTAGTAGATTCCTTTCTTTTAGTTGTCATTATCTACTTTCCTTTCCATTCTACAAGTAGAATTTCATTTTAGCAAGTAGTTTTTTTCTATCGGTAGTTTTCATTCAATCAACAATTTCATTTCTGCAAAGTACTTTCTAGCTTAAAAAAATAAAATTCTTATAAAACCCGACCCAAAAACATATCCTTTCATGCCGTGTAGGAATAACGACAATTTAGGGAAATTCTTGCCAAATACCCCCACTGCATCCAACGATCAACCTTCTCTCTTCTTCGATGGCTATGAACTGGAGGAACCTTTAGGTGAGCAACTTGACATATTTGAAGAACCTATAGGGGAAGAAGAAGAAGAAGAACCCATTCCTACTAAACCAATGGCTGAAAACCAAAATGACAGAGGAAATAGAGGGAGAATTGAGGGCGCCTTCCCCATCAGGGAAACCATTGGGGACACTAAGATGAAGAATATAAGCCCCTCTGCCCTACCTCATTTCCATGGCCTGACCACAGAGGACCTTGACACTTTCCTATTTGATTTTTTTGTTATATGCCGAACCTATGACTATACAGATGATGAGAGAAAGTTAAAATTATTTCCATCTACCCTCAAGGATGCAGCATTGTGGTGGTTCATGGGTTTACCTGGAGATAGCATCACAACTTGGGCTCAGACGCAACAGGCTTTTAACAAAAAATATTGGGACTACTGTAGGTCAATGGATACTAAAGAAGAATTTTTCAGGATGACCATGGGCCACGATGAATCCTTAGAAGACTACAAAGAAATATTCCAGCTCAGTTACAAAAGGGATAGGTGCACACTTGACCCTGAGTCACAAAAGCTAGTCCTGCTCAAAGGAATAAGGGAAGATCTTATGGATACCTTAGATTTGTTAGCAAGAGGAGATATCTACCAATTACCCTATGAGGATATCAAGGTTATCTTCAGAAACCAGTCTAGGGTAGCTAGGAAAAAGGGTAGGAGTAGTAAACCTACAGCCCGTACATCATCTTCCAACTCATCCATCAAGGGTGGAATTGGAAATATGTTGGAAGATTTCAAAAGTGAGATGCTACATGCCCTTGCCTTGCAATTGGACACCATGAATACCAAAAGGAAGCAAGAGGAAGCAGAGAGAGCCTTGGCCATCTTTTGTCCTAGATGCACTAGGAGGCATTCCAGGAATGAATGTGCATTGAACTGCATTGAGATTTGCTTGGTTTGTGAAGAAAACCACTCCATAGACAAGTGCCCTTCTTTACCCAGACTCAAAGCTATATATCAAGGAGCTAAAGGGGTCACTGAGAATCTTTGCTACATCAACCAAAGGAGACCTCTTGGGCCTATACCATACCAACAAGGTATGCAAGGGTCATCCCATGCATATTACAATGCCAACCAAACAACAACTATACCTTCTTGGGGATCCCCTGCTCATCCTTCCTAATATACACCCCCTCCTTGGTCCTATGCATCTCAGTATCATTCCCAGCTAGCCAGCCAGTCATTTCAACCTTATATTCCACCACAATCTCAGTGGAATACCCCACTCCATGGGTGGAGGCCCCAATACAACAATGATCTAGCTCTATTGCCTCCACCACCTACCCAACCACAACTCCTACACTCTGCTCCACCCAAGCAACCCCATATGCCTGCCCATCCAAATCCGAACGCGGACAATAGGCAGGCTTGATGAGCCCCATAAATCGGTAATTATATGGGCTCATTTTGCCTCTTAACTCAGCTTAATCCACCATTCTCATTAGTCATAGAGTGAATTGGGTTAGTCATTATTCCATGAAGTCTAATGTCTGCTTTATGCATATTTTTGGTCAATTTTGGACAAATTCAAAGGATTAATGAGCATTTGGCAGGCAATATTTGAGGAAAACAAGGGAGAGGATTGTAGGAGGGTTTTCCCCTCATTTATGACTCCCTACCTTGAATCCTCCATCAGAAACTCGGAGCACAAACAGCCACATCAATGCATCCAAGGGGCAGCCGAGCAAGTCAAGAAGAACTGTTGTCTACCTCTAGTTCTGGCAAGCTTAGCCCCTTGATTTTAGGAGGGATATTGGGGGAATCCATTCGTATAAATAGGGGGGCTTAAAGCCTAAGTAGTTTAGCTAGTTATTAGTCAAAATTTTGCACTTTTATGCAGCTCTTGTTCAGCTCATTTTCGATCTTCCTTTTTGTGAACAGTTTATGTAATGTGACTTTTATTTTTGATAATGGAGATGAAACATTTTCTGAGCCAATTTTTATTTCTTACAGAGGGATGAATATCTTGGGTTAGGGCCCAACCCAAGCTGCCTAGCACCTCTTGCTTTGTACTTAATTTTTTGCTTCAACTCATGAGTTAATTTATGTTACATAGATTCATTTTACCTTGTTTAGAATAGGTTGATTTTGATGGTTTGCATATATTTTTTTGTTTCAATTGTTGAAGTAGGTCAATACAGTGATAGGATAAGGTTAAAAAAGGCCAACAACAAGTCCTGATCTCCTTTCTCCCTTCCTAGGACCATGATTTGAGGTCAAGGGACCATTGTTGCCACCAAAAACATAGTTTTGCTTCCTCCACGCAGTTGCTAGTGTGATGATTTTATTTGAAAAACTAAAGTTGCTTTTGATTCATTTTGCCAAGATCGTTTCATATTTCTGTAATAAATTTCTTTGCAAGCTTTTCTATTCATAGGGTACTCTTCAGCACTTCATGTTTCTAGGTCAGAAATTAGGTTAACAAGAGGTATGGTTCTGTTTTCTTTATGCAGCTAGTCCTTTTTTGCTCAGTTCGGTAGTTAGATCTGTAGGTCTCTTACAACAAAACTTAGCTCAAAATACATCAATAAAGAAGTCAACATCATCTCATTTCTCACAGGTTTCACAAGTCATTCACGGTCCTTCACGAATCTGCGTTAATTTCTGCACTTTTTCCATAAGCTTTCCTCTCGTCATTTGAACAAATCTCACCATCAGTTTCTTTCTTCATCCTCCTTGTTAAGCCCCAGACACCTCAAAACATCCCTGTAGACTTCAGTTACCATTTCCCACCATTTTTTTACTCTTTAAACCTCTAAAAATAGCTATCGACATCCTCCTGTAGATCCCCTACAACCTCCTCTAGAATTTCCTGTGAGTGATTTTTCGAAATCTAATTGCAGGGTAAGTCTTCAGAAGTTTACCAGAGGCTTCTTATCACCCCTCCACACCTTCTTACACCTCTGCAAAAACCAAATCCACCCTCCATCGTCACCAAACCTCTGGCATGGTCACAAAAAGATAAAATCACATGCATAAAAATTTCAAGTAAAACACATAAAACCTCAAAAAGATGTTTTTTTCTCTTTTCCTTTCAGAAGTATCTTGAATAGATGTAATTTACCTTCTCAGTAGTCAATGGAATTCATTTCATTAGTTCCCATCTCTTTTTCTGCAAAAGTTGGGTTAGCTGGAAGAATTAGGGTTTGCTAGGGTTTGTGTTACACTTCAATCTTCTTTCTCTTTCTCCAAGTAGAGTAGCCTCTTTAGAGTTAGCTTTATTTCATCACAGCTAAAAGCTTCTTCTGAGAATTCATAGAAGTTGACTTAAGCTCCTTGTGATCTTGCGCCAGCTAACCAAGTGACAGCCTGCAGTAAGAGCTAGTACCTGTGCATACAACACTGTCACTTGCAAGTTTGTTATGAACTAACGGGTTGATAAAAGTAAAGTAGGAAACCCCAGGAGTTGCAGCATTATTGCTGTAATAGTGGTGCTCACCACTTTTTGGCGCCATTGCCAGGAAACGTTAGAGTATTTTGTGATTATTGCTTTATTCTATTTTCTACTGCAACATTCTGTTAAGTAGTTTATTTCACCAAAAGCAAAGTAGTTGTTTCTTTCAATTTCTGCATTTCCTTCCTTTCATTTCAGTTCTGCAATTTCCATTTGAGAAAAAGTAGATTAGTCATTTCCCTACTTTCATTTCAACAAGGTCATTTCAGTTAGTTGCAATTTTTTTTTTCAATCAATTTCAGTTTTGCAGGTACTATCAGTGTGGGGAAAAAGAAACAAAAACCAACCAAAAAGATTTCCTTTCATGCCTCGTAGGAATAGAGATAATTCAGGAAAATGTTTGCCCAACACCCCCACTACTTCACACAACCAACCTTCTCTCTTCTTCGGTGGCTACAATCAAGAAAAACCCTTAGGTAACAACCAGACATATTTGAAGAACCTATAGGGGAAGAAGAAGAAGAAAACATTCCTCTGGAGCCAATGGCTAAAAACAAAAATGTTGGGAGTAGTACCTTTTCTTCCAATTCATCCATTAAAGGTGAAATTGGAAGCATGCTGGAAGACCTCAAGAGTGAGATGCTGCAGATTCTTGCCATGAAAATGGATGCCTTACATATCAAAAGGAAACAAGAGGAAGCAGAGAGGGCTTTGGCCATTTTTTCCCTAGATGCACCAGGAGGCATCCTAGGAATGAATGCCCATTAAACTCTATAAAGGTTTGTTCAATCTATGAAGAAAATCATTCTACAGACAAGTTCCCGTCCTTGCCTGGACTTAAAGCTGTATACCAAGGGGCCGAAGGAGTCACTGAACAGATCTATTACATAAACCAAAATAGGCCGCATGGACCTAGACCATACTAGCAGGGGATGCAAGGGACATCTCAGGCATACTACAACCCCAACCAAGTCACATCCATACCTTCTTGGGCCCCCCCTGCTTATCCTTCCTGGTCCATGCCTCCTCCTTGGTCCTTCACATCTCCATATCATGTCCAACCAGCCACCCATTCATTTCAACCCTATGCTCAACCGCAACCTTAGTGGAATGCATCTCATCAGGGGTGGAGGCCCCAGTACAACTCTCCTCTTGCTCTTTTGCCTCCACCACCTGTTCAAGCACAACCATTGCCTCCTGCTCCACCAAGGCAACCCCAAATGCCTACCCAGCCGAACCCGAACCCGAACAATAGACAAGCCCAACAAGTATATAGTGGGGAACCACCATTTCCAAACCCACACATTGGAGTATCTCAACCCAATTACAATGCTAAGGTACAGCACTTCCAAACAACTCCTCTTGAGCTGAATGATATTCAGCATTGCTCAGGAAGAGTATTTAAAAAAAGAGATTATATTGATATCATTGAAGGACCACATCCAACAGAAGAAGATGCAAAAGAGAACATCAAATAACCATGGGCTGCACTTGATGAAGAGAAAACATCAGAATCAGAGATCGAGAGAGCTCCCTCATGGTTACCATCAAATCCTCCATGTATTCAAGAGAAAAATCAGCAAAAAGAGGAAGATGTGAAGGTCATGGTAGAAGGTGACATGAAGAATGATTCAGGTCAACAAAAGGACCAAGGACATCACAAATATATTGAAATATGGTTCTAGACAGTCACTAAGTTGTAGCGTCACTCTCTTCCTCAACTATGCTTGATCCCTTCAAAATCAAATCATCTGGTCTCTGAAATTTGGATATATGTCAAAGCATACATTTCTAGCCTCCACATCATTTTTTCTATCATCTCGATGTGCACATGGTTCCATTGGAAGTATTCTTATACTTGAAAGTGATTTTGTTTTTCAAGGAGGGTAGGGTAGAGAAACAAAAGAGAAAAAATGAAAAATAAGAGTAAAAAATAAAAATCTAAGGTCAAAACCTCCTTCGAGGCGCCTCAGATTGGCTCATTGATTGAAAACCTCCATGAGGCGGTCAATGGATTGGAAAGAAGAAAAAAGGAAAAATAATAAGATCCCTCGGTGAAAATCTCCCTCAGAGGCACCTAGGGCAGGAAATTAGGGTGAAAACCTCTCTGAGGCACCCTAGTTGTTTTCAAATAAATAAATAAATAAATAAAATCGAGAAAAGGAAAAAGAAAAATGAATTTCCAGTTGTATTGCAGGTACATGAGGACTACAGGAAACAACAGTAGGTGCCAAGGAAACTTTGAAACCAATAACAGCACCTATCCTACCTTCCCTCACCTTTCTCCATCATTCTTGATATTCTTTCCACATCATTGTGCTTCTTTTATGAAAACTGTGTTTTCTACAGGAGGCTCCTGTAGAAATTACAGAAAGCTAGAAATGGATTTTAAAAGCAGTTTGGGGAACAGGGAAGCTTCATAAAGGGTTTATAAATCCTCCTGCAGTATTCAAACCTCTCTTCCATTGTTTCCAAGTTTTCATTACATCCCAACCTCATTTTCCCTACTGTCCAAAAAACTGTAGGATGCTCTGATACAAAAATACATAGAGCGGAAATTTGTTTTTTCCATAACTTGAAAACCATGAATCCATTTAAAAAACTCTTTCATGGGGAGTTGCATAGGGATGATGGTAACATGCTTAAGCAATTTCAGCAACTTCCAGTGCACGGTTACCAAGAAATTTGCCTCCATCACCTTCAGCCATTTTTGCATTTTCTCAATATCTGTGCACCCATTTAAAAACTTGCTTCATGGGGAGATGAATATGGATGATGGTAACATTCCCAAGCAATTTCAACCAATTCCAATGCATGGTTTCCAAGAAATCGACCTCCATCACCTTCAGCCATTTTTAGTTTTTCTTGAAATCCGTGTATCCATTAACCAAAACTTTTCTATGGGAGGTGCATAATGATGATGGAAACATGCTCAGAAAATTTCAGGTCAATCAAATCTACTGTTTGGGAGATATGGATAAAATAAGTCACTTTCCCATTAAAATCTAGCATCAGCAGCATGAGGGTGCAAATCTGAAGGTTGAAACGGACTCCTGAAGATCAAATCCAGCCAAAGGATACCTGCACAAGAAAAATAGCCACACATTAGACAACAAAAAGTATACAGTAGAAAGGATACAGACATGCAGCAACTGAAATACTAGCATGCAGCAGCAAAGAACCAAGCAGCACCGTAGCACGAACATTTCGACTTGCAGGTAAGTGTCTAAACCCATTCCTCTATTGCATCTGTATAATTTGAAACTGCATAAATAAATGGAATAGTTAGGGTTAAACTAGAAAGATGACCAGTTAACTGGCCACCCTCGTCTAGTTCAACAGCACTAGGCCGAAGTTCACTTTGCACGTGTGTCCAGTCAACTCATAAGAATCTCAAAACAGGTAGTGGCGGATATTTTGAACTCCAACGTGAATGATGGAAATGATTGTGGGCAAGCGGCATAAAGTTTCATGATGACACTGCAGTGGGGACCAACGGTCCAAATGAGGGTAACGTACCCTTCCTGCCACCTCATCTCATCACCACAAACCTCTCCCGTAAGCTTAAGTACACTCTCTCAACTGCACTCACCACCTTTGTTTTCATTTGTATCGTCGTGCTCTCGACTGCAACAAGCTACCTACCACCTCCAGAGCCTCAAAATAGTTGCTCTCTGTCATTTTCAGAACCCTTCTGCCTATTGGATTATGCAGGAACATTATCAGGACCTACAGGAACAAAAATGGATCCTACAGGAGCCCTTTCTACGGGAGGGCCAATGAGTAGTCTCGCAGAGGAAAAAATGGGGTTTTATGGCAAATTCGAGCTCGAAGAGGTGGGCTCTGGTAAACCCACTCCGCATATTTGTATATACAAGGGGCGATGTGATTTCAAGCAAAGGTTTGAGTGAAACGGAAGGAGAATTGAAATCAAAAGTCTGCCTGTTTCTTTAAAAAAAATAAAAAACACAGTCTTTTTATCTGCTCTCTGTTTCTAAGATATTGCCTCCTTCACCACCTTCATACACACATATACAAAGGAGTAATGCAAGTTTAGAAAAATTGAGCCTGGTAGGAAGGAAGGAAAATTGCATTAAAAACTCTCCCTGTTCTTGAAAGAAAACCTCAGTTTTTTCTCTGTTTTTGGGTTTGAAATTTGTTGTCTCCCTCTTCGCCTGAGATATTCTAGAAGACACTGAACATCATGACAGGGGGATTTATGAGGAAGGAACCTTTGAGCTCAACTAGGCTACATGAACACCCAGAGGTGGTAGCCCTTTTTACTACAACAAATTGGATGCCCTTTTTTGAAAAGCTTCATGGGTATGATGAAGAAGTAAGAGAGGAATTTGCCTTGTCTTTGACACCTCACTCAAAAACTTATGGCACTGTCAGTTTCAGGGGTCTCACTATAGAAATCACCCCAGAATTCATCAGCAGGGTTACCAGTCTCCCACTTGGACTACCTTGGAGCAAGGAAGAAAAACCACTAGGTCAAGTGGCCAAGAAAACATTTTTCTAGCCTAACGAGCATCCTGTGGAGGACAAAAGTGGCATCAGGAGAACAAGCATACCTTACCCTTGCGATGAAGTCAGCTATCAAATTATCAAATACATCTCTTGTGAAGGAAGGTACGACATAGTTTATGGGTACCATTTTAGACTTCTGCATGAATTAAGGTATGGCATGGATCTTCCTGCACCCCAGAAACTCAGTATTCCCTATTTTCTCCTCCAATCCTTAATAGAATCCAACATAAAATTGAAGGCAGGAGGTCAAGATCAGTTGGCTCACCATGGGCTAATTAAATTGTTGGTGGAAGATGCCCTCCACACTTTCAAAATCCCCATAGCCTGGGATATTTTTAGAAATATGACCCAGGAGGATGATATAAAAGCCCTCACTTATGACCTCAGTCCATCTGAGAGTGAGGAGGAAGAGAAAAAAGGGGAAGCTGAGAAGGAAACCAAAGAAGAGGAAAGGAACACCCAAGTGGAAAGAAAAGAGTCTAAAACAGAGAAGGAGGAAACCCAAGCAGAGAAGAAGAAACGTGACACCAAGAGAGATAAGTCTAAAATAGAAAAGAAAGAGGAAATCCAAATAGAGAAGGAGAGACATGACACCAAGGAGGATAAGTCTAAAATAGAAAAGAAGGAACCAAAAACAGATAAGGAGAAGACCATAGCAGAGAAAAAGAAGAAGCCTAGAACAGAAAGGAAAAAGCCTAAGACAGTCTAGAAAAATGTTACCACAGAGAAGGCAAAAACTAAGCAAAAGGAAGAGCAAACCAAATTAGAGATAGAAGAGACAAAACCAGCAAAGACAGGAAAGAAAACAAATGAAGAAACAGAGGTGCAATAGGAAGAAGTGTTTCCTAAGACACTAGCAAGGGAGGCAGGAGTTGTTCTTGCTGCACTCAACACTACAATCAAGCCCAATGAAAAAAGGAAAAGGCAACCATCTATGTACTTCAAGGCTCGAAAAAGAACCAAGGTAAAGATGGGAAAGCCTCAGCCACCCTCAAAAGAGCCTATCATCATTGAACATTCCCCTGCTGCCAAAAAGGAGGAATCTCCATCCAAAACCCCCATTACTTATGAAAGAGGAAGCCCTAGATCTTCTACATGGGAAGAAAGGATCAAACTTTTGGACTCTAAAACAGTCCTAAAGGAGGCACAAACCACTCTACACGAGACATTGACAAAGCTTCAAGAGACTGAAAAGCTTGAGAAAAAGGTAGAAGAGCAGACCAAGGAGAAATATAAGGCAAAAGAGATACCAGAACCTGACCCTCAGTCTAGTTTAAGCTCTTATTACAACCTCCTTGAAGGAGGAAAAATTATCCCATAGAAATTTGCAGTCCCATTGTTCTTTGAGCTGGAAAAAGAAAGGGCTAGAAGCCATAGATGGATGCAGATTGCGAAATCCAAAGGGGTGGAAGACATTGGGCACATGGAAAACAAGTTGATAGAAATGGGCAAAGAATTAAGCACTATAAGACATACAGAAGGAGTCAGAGGATCTCACTTGGAAGCAGAGAATGAAATGTTAAAAAAACAACTGCAAGAAAGGTAACCCCAGGCAGAAAATTAAATATTAATACTAAGGAGACAGCTACAGGAAAGAGAAGCCCAATTAGCCTGCATGGCCAGCTGGGCTATGGAAGCATTAAAATTCAGAAACCCAACCAAATCATATGGGGTACACCTCAAATATCAGTGGTTGCAATTCCAAATCAAGACTCTGGCCCAGAGGGGCACCATACCTTTCCAGGATTATGGACAGTTCATAGATTTATGTGAAAACAGTTCAGCAGAAGACAAGGCAAAGTTGGCAGAGTTTTATTTACATAACATGGTCCTTACTGATATGAACCTATGGGACCCCAATGCGAGGTTAGGTGACTTGCAGTTGATGGCCATGGCATCCTGGATGAGTCATGAGGACAAAAGAGCAGCAGAAATCTAGAAGTTGATGGCAAAGGAACAAAATGAACCTCTAATGATTAGAGCAGAGCCATCAGACCCTATGGCTCTCATTAGCATCCACCAGCAACTTGCAGCTTATCCTCAAAGTGACACTAAGTACATCAATGATCAAGCCCAGGCTGTTACACATTTTGAGGACATGGAGAGATTGTTTGGGGATGACTGCATTCATGCCTGCATGAGAAGGTGGAACACACTGCCCCACATCTTAGAGATCAGGGAGTATAACTCCCCAGATAGGATGAGAGAAGACTTGAGGAGAGTGCCATTGTATAAGCACTCTATGCAAAGTTTCAAGGCCAATTGGATTGGCCTCAAATTCAGTCCTCCACTACTGCTAGGACTAATAGAAGGCACAAAGGAATAAGAAAAACAACAGCGAGAAAAGGTGGATGGAAAGGCTGAATTCCATGATAGGGAAGAGGATCTCACACATGAGGCATGGAATCTCAGGGAGGTCATCAAGGCAATCAAGGATGAGGAGATGGATTAGTTGTTCAGAGGATGAGAAACAGATTTAGTAGGGGGGTGATGATGAGCCCCATAAATGGGTAATTATATGGGTTCATTTTGCCTCTTAACTCAACTTAATCCACCATTCTCACTAGTTTATTTCATGTTTTTTATTATATTTATGCTAATAGAGTGAATTGGGTTGGTCATTATGCCATGAAGTCTAATGTGTGCTTTATGCAGATTTTTGGTCAATTTTGGACAAAGTCAAAGGATTAATGAGCATTTGCAGCCAATATTCGAGGAAAACAAGGGAGAGGATTTTTAGGAGGGTGCCCCCCTCATTTATGGCTCCCTACCGCGAATCCTCCATCAAAAACTCGAAGCACAAACAACCACATTGATGCATCCAAGGGGCAGCCGAGAAAGTCAAGAAGAACTGTTGTCTATCTCTAGTTCTGGGAAGTTGAGCCCCTTGATTTTAGGAGGGCTATTGGGGGAATCCACTTGTATAAATAGGGGGGCTTAGAGCTTCAGTAGTTTAGCTAGTTATTAGTCAAAATTTTGCACTTTTGTGCAACTCTTGTTCAACTCATTTTTGAGCTTCCTTTTTGTGAACAATTTATGTAATGTGACTTTTATTTTTGATAATGGAGATGAAACATTTTATGAGCTAGTTCTGATCTCTTTTAGAGGGATGAAGATTTTGGGTTAGGGCCCAACCCAAGCTACCCAACACCTCTTGCTTTGTACTTATATGTTTTGCTTCGGATCACGAGTTAATTTCTGTTACATAGATTCATTTTACCTTGTTTAGAATAGGTTGTTTTTTATGGTTTGCATAGCTGCTTTTGTTTCAGTTGTTGAAGTAGGTTAATAAAGTGATAGGATAAGATTAAAAAATGCCAACAACAGGTCCTGATTTCATTTCTCCCTTCCTGGGACCATGATTTGAGGTCAAGGCACCATTGTTGCGACCAAAAACACAGTTTTGCTTCTTCCATGCAATTGCTAGTGTGATGATTTGAATTGAAAAATTAAAGTGTTGCTTCTGATTCATTTTGCCAAGATCATTTCCTATTTCTGTAATAAATCTCTTTGCAAGCTTTTCTATTCATAGGGTATTGTTCAACACTTCATGTTTCTAGGTCAGAAATTAGGTTAACAAGAGGTATGGTTCTTTTTTTTTGATGCAGGTAGTCCTTTTTTGCTCAATTCGGTAGTTAGATGTGCAGGTCTCTTACAACACACCTTAGATCACAATACATCAATAAAGCAGCCAACATCATCTCATTTCTCACATGTTTCACAAGTCATTCACAGTCCTTCACGAATCTGCCCTAATTTTTGCACTTTTTCCATAAGCTTTCCTCCCGTCATTTGAACAAATCTAACCCATTTTCTCTCCCGATCCTCCTTATTAAGCCCCAGACACCTCAACACATCCCTCTAGACTTTAGTTACCCTTTCCCACCATTTTTTTTACTCTTCAAACCTCTGAAAATAGCTCTAGGCATCCTCGTGTAGATCCTCCTGTAGATCCCCTGCAGCCTCCTGTAGAATTTCCTGTGAGTGACTTTTCAAAATCCAATTGTAGGGTAAGTCTTCAGAAGGTTACTATAGGCTTCTTAGGACCTCTCCACACCTTCTTACACCTCTGCAAAAACCAAATCCTCCCTTGATCGCCACCAAACCTTTGCCACGGTCACAAACAAACAAAATCACATGCATAACAATTTCACATAAAACCTCAAAAAGATGTTTTTTCCTTATTTCCCCTCAAAAGTAGCTTGAATAGATGTAATTTATCTTCTCAGTAGTCAGTGACATTCATTTCATTAGTTCCCATCTCTTTTTCTGCAAAACTAGGGTTAGCTGGAAGAATTAGGGTTTGCTAGGGTTTGCATTACACTTCATTCTTCTCTCTCTTTCTACAAGTAGAATAGCCTCTTTATACTTAGCTTTCTTTCATCACATCTAAAATCTTCTTCTGAGAATTCATAGAAGTTGGCTTAAGCTCCTAGTGATCTTGTGCCAGCTGACCAAGTGACAGCCTGTGGTAAGAGCTAGTACTTGTGCATGCAACATTGTCGCTTCCAAGTTTGTTACGAACTACCGAGTTCATAAAAGTAAAGTAGGAAGCTCCACGAGCTACAGTATTATTGCTGCAATATTGGTGCTCACAAGGCTCAACATGAATATAGTGGAGAGACATCATAGCCAACTTATGTTGTAGAAATCTAGGAGATCAACCTAAGATCTAGAGAATTCTCCTGGATAACCAGCCTCCCTCTCCACATAGGGAGGTTGAGGAAGAAAGAGAGAAAAGAAACCTTAAATTAAATCGACCCTTTCTTGAGAGATTATCCCAACCACTCCAACCTACACCAGATGAAATTGAACTTCTGGGAGAATTGAAAAATCTATGTGTAAATATCCCCCTTCTCCAGGCAATAAAAGATGTTCCCATTTACAATAAGTTGATTAAGGAGAAACAATTCAAGCATCCAGGAAGAAGAAAAGGCGATGCCCCTACCATTAATGTCATTGGGCAACTGTCTGACTTAATGTTGAGGTAGGTAATATGTCTGAAATATTTGGACCCTGGAAGCCCTGTAGTACATGTGCACATCAATGGCACCATCGTCCCACACACTCTGATCGATCTTGGGGCTTCCATTAATGTGATGACCAAGGACACCATGCTCAAGCTCAACCTACAAGGGTCATTGAGGAAGACTACAATAGTTCTGCAACTTGCAGACCATTCCACAGTCACCCCTGAGGGAATTTTGGAGGATGTAATGGTATCCATTGACTCCTCTGAGTACCCTGTAGATTTTCTAGTCCTCTAGCCTAAGGCTAAGCTTAGTAGGTACCCTCTCATCCTTGGGAGGCCATGGTTGGCCACAGCCGATGCTTACATTAGCTGTAGAGCTGGAAATATGACCATCAAGAAAGGGCATATGTCCAAGCAGTTAGTCTTATACCCGCCTGCTCAACCTTCTCTAGAGCATGATTTACCTTTATGGTTGGTGGAGGAGGAAGAAGATGAGGTTTATTCCACCCAACTTTATGCTTTGGAAGCAACCATAGGAGGAGGACAACAAGATGAAGATGAATTAATTGAACACCTGCTCCAAAGTCCAACTCCTAGTTCATTACCATTAGAAGAAGAAGTAAGGGAAACCCAAAACAATCATCCAATTGAGTTATACTTGGCTAATTCCAACCCACTCCATGTCAAAGCCATAGAATTTGGCCCAGAGAAAACTTTGAAAATTAATCCATCTCTTTCTACTCTCGAAGAGGAAAATCTAATCAACATGTTGAGATAAAACCTAGAAGCCTTCGCTTGGATTTACAAGGAAATGAAGGAAGTACACCCCTCAGTGTGTACTCACCACATATACATCAAAGAAGGTTGCAAGATGGTCCAAAAACCATAGAGGAGGATGAATCCAACTCTTAAAGATATAGTCAAAAAAGAACTGCAAAAACTGTTAGATGTAGGATTCATTTACCCTATCTCCGACAGTGAGTGGGTCTCTCCTTTAGTGTTAGTTCCCAAGAAAAATAGTAAGTGGAGGATTTGTGTCGATTACAAGGAGTTGAACAAAGCCACAAAGAAGGATCATTTTCCCCTACCCTTCATTGACCAAGTGCTAGATGGCGTGGCAGGGAAGAAGCTTTTTTCTTTCCTAGATGGATTCAGTGGGTATAACCAAATCCAAATATGCACATAAGACCAGGATAAGACCACATTCACTTGTCCTTGGGGTAATTTTGCCTATAGGGTCCTTCCTTTTGGCTTATGCAATGCTCCTGCCACTTTCCAGAGAGCAGTCTTGAGTATTTTTGTTGAATTAGTACATGATGCGGTGGAAATTTATATGGATGATTTTACACCTTATGGCTGTGATTTTCGAGAAGCTCTAACTAACCTAGGCAAAGTATTAATGACTGAAGGGACCATTATAGGTCATTCAAAATCTCAGCAAGGACTGCATGTGGACCTGGATAAAATAGTTATCATCCAAAGTGTCCCACCTCCACAAAAGCAGAGGGATGTCAGATGTTTCTTGGGGATAGCTGGACACTACCGAAGGTTCATAAAGCACTTCAGCAAGTTGGACTCTCCTTTATTTGGGTTGTTGGACAAAGATTCTCAGTTTATATGGTCAAAACGATGTTAGGAGGCCTTAGAAATTTTAAAGGGTAAGCTAACCACTGCACTAATTCTTCGAGGCCCAAACTGGGCCCTCCCTTTTCATATTCATGCTGGTGCCTCACACAAACCCATAGGATCAGCCTTAGGCCAGGTAGAGGAGAAATTGTCCTATGCCATTTATTTTATTAGTAAGAACCTGTCAAAGGCTGAGCTAAATTGTACTATGACCGAAAAGGAACTCCTCGTTGTTGTGTGTTCATTAAACAAATTTAGGCATTACATTACAACCTACCAAAAATTTGTGCATATTGACCATGCTGCAATCAAATATTTAATGAACAAACCAGATGTGAATGCTAGAATTATAAGATGGTTGCTTTTATTACAACACTTTGATCTAACTATTGTTGATAAGCCTGGTAAGGAAAATGTTGTTACAAAATTTATATCTAGGATCAATCTCCCTACAGGTGAAGAAGGAATGGTGGATGACCAGTTACGAGACGAGCATTTGTTTGTTATTTCAATTCTCTCCCCATGGTTTGCTAATATAGCAAACTATTTGGTATCAACATGGTTCCCACCAAACTTTCCCTCCAAAGAAAAGAGAAATATAGTCAAGAAAAGTGCCCCCTTCATTTGGATTGGGGGCAATCTTTTCAAACTTGGCCCAGATCAAATCTTGAGAAGGTGTGTAAGGGAAGAGGAAGTTTTTGGCATCCTTCTGACCTGTCATGATGGGCTTTGTGGATGTCACTTTGCAGAAAAGAAGACAACATTCAAAGTCTTACAAGTGGGCTATTATTGGCCAACTCTTCATCAAGATGTGAAAAAGTACATTAGTCAGTGTGATCGGTGCCAGAGGATGGGAAAGCCTACTCCAAGAGATGAAATTCCCCTACAACCTCAAGTGACTTTTGAGCCATTTGAAAAGTGGGGCATGGACTTCATTGGGCCTATCAACCCTCCTTCAAAGAAAAAATAGTACATTATTGTGTGCACTAATTATTTGACTAAGTGGGCTGAAACCAAGGTGATTAAGGCAACAACAGAAGAGAAGGTGGCTGAGTTCCTAAGGGAGAATGTATTCTACAATTTGGGTACTCTAGAGAGCTAGTCACAGACCAAGACATCCAGTTTACCTCCAACATGATTGAAGAACTTCTTAACCACCACAAAATCAAGCATAGGACCTCCACTCCTTATCATCCACAAGCTAATGGGAAACTGGAGGTGACCAATAGGGCACTGGATATCATCTTAACAAGGTATTAAGCAACAACAGGAAGGATTGGGCAGAGAGACTAGTTGAGACCACCTATGCCTATAATACAACATGGAAGACCACCACTAGATTTACAGCCTATAAGTTTCTCTATGGGAAAAGGGTTTTTCTATCCATTGAGTTTGAATATAACACATTGAGGATGGAAGCCCAACTAGATTTGGATCTCAGTCATGCATAGAAAGAAATATTGTTCCATTTTAATGACTTGGATGAATTCAAAATGCAGGCCCTCCTACATACAGAGATAATTTAGCTTCAGAGGAGGATCTGGCACAATAGACATATTAAGGAGAAGCAATTTCAAGAGGGCGATTGGGCATTGTTATATGATTCTAGGTATAAAGACTTCAAGGGCAAGCTAAGGACAAGATGGCTCAGACCTTATATGCTAGAGAGATGCCATGATAATGGTTTAGTGCAAAGCAGAACTATAGATGAAGAAGCCATTTCATTGCTTGTTAATGGACACTGATTGAAAATGTACAAGAGGCCTTTATCAAAGCAAGAGTTCATTAACAATATCAATAAAAGAGTGATGACGGTGGAGCGAGTTCTAGCTCCTCCCTCATCAGGTCACGGAAAAAAGAAAAGAAAAGAAAAAAGGAATAAGGATTCAGGTGAAAGCCTCCATGAGGTGCCTGAGTCCCATCTTTGGGTTGAAAACCTCGTGAGGCGGCCCAAGGATGAGAAAAAATAGAAAGAAGAATAAGAAGATCCCTCGGTGAAAACCTTCCTTGAGGCGGCCAAGGAAAACATCTAGGGTGAAAACCTCTCTGAGGATGCCTAGGTGTTTTTCAAAATAAACAAAAAACAAAACAAAAAACAAAAACAAAAAAAGAAGATAAAAAGATGTAATTGTTATTTGCAGGTGGACGAGAAAGATAGTCAAGGAGAAAAAAGAGGATCCAAAGGGAACCCTGCCTCACACATATCCATCTCCTCCACTACTAACCATGCATCAATCCATCATTTCTATCATTTTCCACTCCACTGCTTAAATTTATGCGTAGACTGTGTTTTCTACAGGATCTCATGTATTCCTACAGGATCCCCTGAAAACCTACAAGATGATTGATGAGCTCCATAAATGCATAATTATATGGAATCAGTTTTCCTCCTAACTTAGCTTAATCCACCATTCTCATTATTTTATTGCATGTTCTTTGATTATATTTATGCTAATAGAGTGAGTTGGGTTGGTCATTATGCTATGGAGCCTAATGTGTGCTTAATGCAAATTTTTGGTCAATTTTGGAGACAAAGTCAAAGATTTAATGGACATTTGGCAACAAATATTAAAAGAAGACAAGGGAGAGGACTTATAGGAGGGTATCCCCCTCATTTATGACTCCCCACTTCGAATTCTCCATCATGCATCTCGGAGCACAAGCAGCCACATCAATGCACCAAAGAGGCAGCCGAGCAAGTGGAGGATAACTTCTGTTTATCTCAAGTTTTGGGAGCCAAGCCTCCCTGATTTTAAGGACATTGTTGGGAGATTTACTTGTATAAGTAGAGAGCCCTAGGGCCTCATTAGATTGTTGGAAGTTAGTCAAACTTTTGAATTTTTGTTGCACCTTTGCTTTGCTCAACTTCGAGCTTACTTTTGTTGATAGTTTCATGTAATCCTATTATTATTTTGATAATGAAGATGAGATCTTGTTCAAGCTAGCATTGAGTTACCTCAGAGGGCTGAAGATCTTGGGTTAGAGCCCAAACCAAGCAGCCAAGATCCTCTTGTTTTTTATTTATATGCTTTGCTGCAATTTATGAATTAGTTGCTGTTAGATAGATTTCTTTCTTAGTTAAGAATATGTTGCTTTTGGTGATTTAAAAGGTTGTTTCCATTTCAGTTTTCTATAGAAGGTTGAAAAGTGATAGGAAAAAGATACAAAAGGGCCATCAATAGAGCCTTGTGCTCCTTTCCTCCCTCTGGGACCATGAACTGAGGCCAAGACCCTCTGGCTGGCACAAAAACCACATATTTGTCTTTTCCATAGGATTTATAGTGTTTCAGTTTGTTAGAAGGTTAATGATTTTGCTGTAGATCTGTTTCACCATGCTCATTTCTATCTTTGCAATAAATTTCCTTCCATGCTTTCTTTCCATGTAGCATTCCTCAGCATTTACTTTCCTAGATCAGAATTTAGACTAGCTTGATGCAAAGTTCCGTTTTTTTTTATGTAGCTAGTTTCCTTGCTTGCTTAATTTCATGATGTGAGTTTCAGTTCTCTTGTAGCAATCCTCCTCTCATAATAATTCATCCAATCATCCAGCACCTTTCTCTTTGATCTATGTTCCACAGGTCACCCAAAGTCCCTCACAAATATGCCTTAGTTTTCTACACTTTCCTCATCATCTTTACTCTCTTTCCTTGAACAAGTCCAACCATCTTTCTCTTTCCTGATCCTTCTTGATGAACCCTAGACACCTTAACACATCACCCTAGCCTTCATCTACCCGTTCCACCCTTTTTCCCACCTTCAAAACCTCCAAAAATGCTCTCGACATCCTCTTGTAGACCTCTTGCAGATCCCCTATAGCCTCCTGTAGATTTTTCTATAGGTGTCTTTTTGAAGTCCGATTGCAAGAAAAGTCTCCAGAAGGCCACCTGGGACCTCCTAGGACCCATCCAAACCTTCCTACACCTATGCAAACTCCAAAGTCTTCCTCCATCACCACCTAATCATAGTCATATTCACAAACAAATAAATTACATGCATGACAATTTCACCTAAAAATACATCAAAATCCAAAAATATGATTTCTTTTCTCATTTCCTTCTAGAAATAGCTTGAGTAGATGTTGTTTACTTCCTATGTTAAGTAATGGCATTCATTTCATGGTTTTCATCTTTCTTCCTGCAAAAGTAGGATTAGTTGGCTAATTAGGGTTTGCTAGGTTTACCTTACATTTCAGTCTTCTTCTCCTTTCTGCAAGTAGGGTAGCCTCTGTAGAGTAAGCTTTCCTTTCTTTCATCACATATAGAGCTTCTTCTGGAATCCATAGAAGTTGGATTGAGCTCCTAGTGATCTTGTGCCAGCTAACCAAGTGACAACCTGCAGTAAGAACTAGTACTTTTGCATACAACACCGTCGCTTCCAAGTTTGTTATGAACTACCAAGTTGATAAAAGTAAAGTAGGAAGCCCAGGAGTTACAACATTATTGCTACAATACTGGTGCTCACCACTTTTTGGTGCCATTGCCGGGGAAGCATCGAAGTATTTTGTGATTACTGCTTTCTTCTATTTTCTATTGCAACATTCTGCTAAGTAGTTTATTTCAACAAAACTACAGTAGTTGTTTCTTTCAGTTTCTACATTTCCTTTCTTTCATTTTCAATTCTGCAAATTTCCATTTCAGCAAAAGTCGATTAGTCATTTCCCTGTTTTCCTTTCAATTCTGCAATTTCCATTTCAGCAAAAGTAGGTTAGTCATTTCCCTGTTTTCCTTTCAATTCTGCAATTTCCATTTCAGCAAAAGTAGATTAGTCATTTCATTGCTTTCCTTTCTGCATCTCATTTTCTTTCCTTTTCAATTCTGCAATTTCATTTCAGCAATTTCATTTCAGTTAGTTGTAATTTGTTTGTTCAGTCAATTTCAAGTTTGCAGGTACAAGTAGAAAAAGGAAAAAATCAACCAAAAGATTTATTTTCATGCCTCGTAGGAACAGAGATAATTCAGGAAAATTCTTGCCCAACACCCCCACCACATCACATGGCCACCCTTCTCTCTTCTTCGGTGGCAGTGATCAGGAAGAACCTTTAGGTGAAAAACTAGAGATATTTGAAGAACCTATAGGGGAAGAAGAACAACAAAACATCCCTCCTGAGACAATGGTTGAAAATAGAAATGCTAGGGGGAAATGGAGAAAGAGTAGAGGGTACCTTTCCCATCCGAGAGACCAATGGGGATAGAAAAATGAAGAACATAAACCCTTCAGCCCTACCTCACTTCTATGGATTGACTACAGAAGATCCTGACACCTTTTTGTTTGAGTTTGTTGTTATCATTCAAACCTATGACTATGCAGAAGATGAGCAAAAGTTGAAACTATTTCCTTCTACTCTTAAGGATACAACATTGTGCTGGTTCATGGGGTTGCCTGGCAATAGCATCATAACTTGGGCTTAGATGCAACAGGCCTTTAATAACAAATATCGAGACTACTGTAGGTCAAAAGACACTAAGGAAGAAATCTTCCGAATGACCATGGGAAGTGATGAATCTTTGGAAGATTATGAAGAGAGGTTACAGCTTAGTTATAAAAGGGCTAAGTGCACACTTGACCTCAAATCTCTGAAGTTGGTCCTGCTCAGGGGAATTCCAGAAGACCTTCTAGACACCCTCCATCTACTGGCTGGAGGAGACATCTACCAACTACCTTATGAAGACATAAAGATTGTTTTTAGAAACCATTCTAGGGTAGCCAGAAAGAGAAGTAGGAGGAGTCAACCCATAGCCAGCACCTCCTCATCTAATTCATCCCTCAAAGGTGAACTTGGAAACATGCTAGAAGACTTCAAGAGTGAGATGCTACAGACTCTTGCGATGAAAATGGATACCTTGCATATCAAAAGGAAACAAGAGGAAGCAGAGAGGGCTTTGGCCATTTTCTGTCCTAGGTGCACCAAAAGGCATCCTAGCAATGAATGTCCATTGTACTCTATAGAGGTTTGTTCGGTCTGTGAATAAAATCATTCTACATATAAGTGCCCTTCCTTGCCCAGACTTAAAGCTGTATACCAAGGGGCTGAAGGAGCCACTAAACCACTCTATTTCATGAACCAAAGGAGACTGCATGGACCTAGGCCATACCAATAGGGGATGCAAGGGACATCTCAAGAATACTACAACCCCAACCAAGCCACTTCCATACCTTCTTGGGACCCTCCTACTCATCCTTCCTGGTCGACACCTCCTCCTTGGTCCTATCCATCTCAATATCATGCCCAACCATCTGCTCATGCATTTCAATCCTATGCTCAGCCACAACCTTAGTGGAATGGATCTCATTATGGGTGGAAGCTCCAGTAAAACTCTCCTCCCACTCTTTTGCCTCCACCACCTGCTCAACCACAACCATTGCCTCCTGCTCCACCAAGGTAACCCCAAAGGCCTGCCTAGCCGAACCAGAACCAGGACAACGGATAGGCCCAACAAGTATATAGTGGAGAACCATCATGCCCAACTTATGTTGTGGAGATTCAGGAGATTAACTTATGATCTGGGAAGGCTCTCCCAGATAGCCAGCCTCCCCCTTAGGAGGTTTAGGAAGATAAAGAGGAAAGTGAACCAAAAGCAATTCCACCCTTTCCTGAGAGATTATCCGGGACAACACAACCCACCCCAGAAGAGACTGAACTTCCGAGAGAATTGAAACAGATATGTGTAAGGATACCACTTCTCCAAGCCATAAAGGATGTGCCTATATCCAATAAGATGATCAAAGATAAGTGCTTCAGGCATCCAGGTAGGCGCAAGAGAGATGCCCCACCCATCAATTTCATAGGAAAACTGTCTGACCTGATGTTGGAGTAGGTAATCTGTCTGAAATATCTAGACCCTGGAAGCCCAGTAGTTGATGTCCACTTCAATCCCACCATGATCCCACATACCTTGATTGATCTGGGAGATGCCATTAATGTGATGAAAAAGGACACCATGCTCAAACTCAACCTCCAGGGCTCCTTGAGGAAGACCAGGACAGTACTGTAGCTAGCAGACCACTCCACCGTGACCCTTGAAGGGATTATGGAGGATGCGATGGTCTCCATTGATTCTTGAGAGTACCCTACCAATTTCTTAGTTCTCTAGCTGAAGGCAAAGCTCACTGTGTATCCTATCATCCTGGGAAGACCCTGGTTGGCCACTACCGATGCTTACATCATTTTTCGGGTTGGGAACATGACCATCAAGAATGGACATATGTCCAAGAAGCTAATCCTATACCCTCCTACCCAACCTTTTCTAGAACATGATCTACCTCTCTGGTTGGAGGAGGAGGATGAGGATGAAGTCTATTATGGACCACTATGTGCAGTAGAAACTGTCATGGGGGGAACCACAAAATGAGGATGATATTATTGAAAACTTAAGTCAGAATCCACCCCCCAGTATTTTTCCATTAGAATATCTAGTGAAAGAAACCCAAGACAATCCCTTAACTGATCTCTGTGTGGCCGACCCGACCTCTCTCCGTGTTAAGAATATAGAGTTCGGCCCAGAAAGAACCTTGAAAATCAACTCATCCCTATCCACTTCCTAGGAGAAGGAACTGTGCAGCTTATTGAGAAAACATTTAGATGCCTTTGCTTGGAGTTATAAGGAGATGAAGGGAGTGTACCCTTTAGTATGTTCTCATCATATATACATTAAGGAAGATTGAAAACTAGTCATGTAGCCTCAAAGGAGGATGAATCCAGCCCTTAAAGACATTGTTAAGGAAGAATTGCAAAAATTACTTGATGCAGGATTCATCTACCCCACCTTTGATAGTGAATGGGTCTCTCCTTTGGTGCTAGTACCAAAGAAAAATGGTAAGTGGAGAATCTGTGTTGATTATCGAAAACTGAACAAGGCCACTAAAAAGGACCATTTTCCTTTGTCTTTCACAGATTAAGTGTTAGATGGTCTGGCGAGGAAAACATTTTTCTCCTTCCTAGGTGGGTTTAGCGGGTACAATCAGATTCAAATCAGCCTGGAAGACCAAGATAAGACAACCTTCACTTGTCCTTGGGGTACCTTTGCATATCGGGTCCTTCATTTTGGTTTGTACAACGCTCCAGCCACTTTCTAGAGAGCAGTATTGAGTATATTTTCTAAACTGGTTCATGATGCAGTGGAAATGTATATGGATGCTTTTACTCATTATGGTTCTAACTTTCAAGGAGCTTTATCTAACCTAGGAAAAGTTTTGGACAAGTGTATTGAAATGAACATGTCCCTTTGTTTGGAAAAATGTGAATTTTTGATGACTGAAGGGACTGTGCTAGGTCATGCAATATCTCAACAAGTATTACAGGTGGACCCCAACAAAGTTGCCATCATCCAAAGGGTCCCACCTCCTCAAAAGGTGAGAGATGTCCAAAGTTTCCTAGGCTTAGCGAGATATTACAGGAGATTCATTAAAGATTTCAGTAAGTTAGCCTCTCCGTTGTTTGGTCTTTTGGGAAAAGATGTCGAGTTCATATGGACTGAAAACTATCAAGAAGCCCTAGATACCTTGAAAGGCAAACTTGTGACTGCCCCAATTTTGAGAGGCCCAAACTGGGCCCTACCTTTCCACATTCACACATATGCCTTGAACAAAGCAATAGGAGCAGCCTTGGGACAAATTGATGAAAATTTACCTTATGCCATATACTTTATAAGTAAAAATTTGTCAAAGATAGAGTTAAACTATACAGTAACCGAGAAGGAACTCCTAGTTGTAGTGCATTCCTTGAATAAATTTAGACATTACATCATAGGCTATCAAACTTTTGTACACACTGATCATGCTGCAATTAGGTATTTAATGAATAAACCAGATGTAAATGCTCGCATTATTAGATGGTTGATTTTACTGCAGCAGTTTGATTTAACCATTATTGATAAGCATGGGAAAGAAAATTTTGTTGCTGACTTTTTGTCTAGAGTAAATTTGCCTGCAGGCGAAGAAGGAATGATGGATGATCAAATGCCAGATGAACACCTATTTTCTATCTCAATACTCTCTTCATGGTTTTTTGATATAGCAAATTACTTGGTTTCAACACAGTTCCCACCACACCTGTCCTCAAAAGAGAAGAGCAAGATTGTGAGGAAAAGCAACCCTTTCACTTGGATTGGGGGCAATCTCTTCAAACTTAGCTTAGATCAGATCCTGAGAAGATATGTTAGGGAGGAGGAAGTTTTTGACATTCTCCTAACCTGCCATGATGGGCCTTATGGAGGCCATTTTGCAGCAAAGAGGACTACCTTCAAAATCTTGCAAGCAAGCTACTATTGGCCCACTCTTCATCAAGATGTGAAGAGATATACCAGCCAATGTGATCAGTGCCAAAGGATGGGGAAACCTACTCCAAAGGATGAGATGCCCATGTAACCTCAAGTGACCTTTGAGCCATTTGAGAAGTGGGGCATGGACTTTGTGGGTCTTATCAACCCTCCTTCAAAACAAAGGCAATACGTCATTGTGTGCACTGATTATCTGACAAAATTGGCAGAGACAAAATCAATCAAGGCAACAACAGAGGAAAAAGTAGCTAAGTTTTTAAGAGAAAACAATATTATATAAGTTCAGGTATCCAAGAGAACTGGTTACATATTAAGACAGTTAGTTCACTTCCGATTTGATTGAAGACCTGCTCACACATCATAAAATCAAGCACAAGACTTCCACCCCTTACCATCCACAAGCCAATGGGCAGGTGGAAGTCACTAACAGAGCTTTGGAAGGAATTCTGACCAAGGTAGTGAGCAGCAGCAGGAAAGATTGGGCAGATAGACTAGTTGAGGCCACCTGGGCCTACAACACAACATGGAAGACCACCACAGGGTTCACACCCTATGAACTGGTCTATGGGAAGAAGGATTTGTTGTCAATAAAATTTGAACACAATACACTAAGGATGGCAGCTTAGCAGGACCTAGACCTTAGCCATGCATAGAGGGAAAGACTACTCCAACTCAATGGATTAGATGAACAAAGATCGTAGGCCCTTCTCCAAATAGAGGTAGTTTAGCTTCAAAGGAAAATATGGCATGAAAAAAATATCAAGGAGAAGCAATTCCAAGAGAAAGATTGGGCACTGCTCTATGAATCATGGTATAAATACTTCAAAGGAAAGTTGAGGACAAGATGGCCGGGACCCTACACTATGGAAAAATGTAATGAAAATGGTTCAATTCTAAACAGAACCATTGATGAGGAAGCCATCCCCATGCTTGTCAATGGACATCGGTTGAAAATTTACAAGAAGCCCCTCTCCAAGCGAGAGTTCATTGAAGATGTGAATAAGATAGTGTTGGTAGTGGAGCAGGTCTTAGCCTCCACTCCACCCACTCACTGAAGAAGCAAAAAAAAGAAAAGATAATGAGGACTCAAGTGAAAACCTCCATGAGGTGCTTGAGTCCCATAATTGGGTTGAAAACCTCTTTTTGAGGCGGCCCAGTGATGACAAAAACAAAAAGGAGAGAGAATAAGATCCCTGGGTAAAACCTCCCTTGGAGGTGACTAGGGAAGGGAATTAGGGTGAAAACCTCCTTGAGGCGCCCTAGTTGTCTTTCAAAAAAAAAAAAAAAGAGAAAACAGAGAAAAGAAGGAAGAGAAAATTGACTTTTAATATGCATTGCAGGTTACAGGTGGACCACAGGAAGCAAGAGAAGATGCCACAAAACCTATTTCACCTCCTCCACAGTCTTCTCCATCATTTCTGACCTTTCTTCCACCTCACTGTATTTTTTTTTCCGAAGACTGTGTATCCTATAGGAGGCCCTGTGTGTTCTACACGAGGCTCCTGTAGAAATCACAGAGAGCCAGAAATGGTCTCAAAAAGCAGTTTGAGGAGTTGTGATATTTTTTGAAGAGCATGTAGGCCTTCCTACAACTATCCACCCTCCTATCCATCCATCCCACACTTGCACCACCTCACCATCATCGATTTCTTTCCTTCCTGTCAAAAAAACATAGAAACCAGTTTTTTAGAAAAAAACAAAAAAATAGAAGGAACAACACCTCCAAATCTCACCTGCAGCTTACCAAGTACCTCTCTATCTTCATCATAATCTCCAGTATCATCCTCATAGCTCCCAGTACAAAAATCAGCTAAAAATATTAAAGGGGGAAGCAACTACAAGAGCTCCTGTAGCAGCTGATCCCCTTAAAATCAAGCCATAACAACAAAATAGGTGCAGCCATAGTATTGAAGAAGATGTCTGAAGCTAGATCCAGCCAGAGAGTACATGCACAAAGAAAAAAATCCACGCATTAGGGAGCAGAAAGCATACAACAGAGGAGATACAGGGATGCAACAACTGAAATATGAGCATGCAGCAACAAAGGAACCAAGATGCACCACAACACGAACATTCGACTTGCAGGTAAGTGTCTAACCCTCTCCTATGTTGCATCTGTGTAATTCAAAAATATTCATAAGTGAATGAGATGGTTATATTTGAACGAGAAAAGGTGGCCAGTTAAATGGCCACCCTCATCCAGTTGACTGTGCTTATTCGCAGATGCCACCACATGTGTGCCTAGTCAAATCATAGAAAATCCAAAGGACAGGTAGTGGAGGGTATACAAACTCCAATGCAATGATGGGAAGTGATTGCAAGAAGGAGTCATGAGGATTCATGATGACAACGTAGTGGGAACCAATGGTCCAAATATAGCAACGTACCTTTCTGCCAGCTCACCTCATCACCGGAAATATCTCAAAGAAGACATAGGTACTCCTCCTCGAAACTCCATCACCACCTTTTCTTCCATTTCATCCTTGTCCACTTAGCTGCAGCTAGCTCTATATCACCTCCATAGCCTCAAAACCATCGTTCTCTATCATTTTTAGTGATCCTCTTGCTGTCAGCATTCTATAGGAGTAGTAACAGGTTCTATAGGAGCGCCTACAACGAGTTCTACAGGAGGGGCAGTAAGCCGTTTTAAGGAGAAAACATGGGATTTTCTCAATTTATGGCTTGAGGAGGTAGGATATGTGCATACCCACCTTGATTATTAATATAAGCAAAGAATGATACAATTTTAAGGAGGAATTGAGCTTGTAGGAGAAGAGGAATTCCATAAAAAAAAATCTGTCTGTTTTCTTAAAAAAACACAAATTTTCTCTGTTTTCCTGTTCCTTCAGAATTCTTGTCTCCATCTCTATTTTGGGTGTTCAAAGGGGGTATAAGAAAAATGATAGGGGAATTCATGAGGAAGAAACCCACAAATTCAGCTAGGATACATGAGCATCCCGAAGTAGTAATCATTTTTACCAGAGCCAATCGGATGCCATTCTTTGAAAAATTCTGAGGGTTTGATGAAGAAGTGGCTCAGGAGTTTGCCCTTTCTTTAGTCCCTCACTCAAGGACCCATGCCATTGTTACTTTAAGGGGTCTCACCATGGAAATCACCCCAGAATTTATCAGTACGATTACCAGCCTTTCCCTTAGATTACCTTGGAGCAAAGATGAAAATCCAATTGGGAAATTTGCTAAGAAAAACTTCTTTCAACCAAATGAACATCCTGTAGAAGACAAAAATGGCATTAGAAGAATAGGCATACCTTACCCTTGGGATGAGGTCAGTTACCAAATTATCAAGTATATTTCTTGTGAAGGAAGGAATAGCATAGTTTATGGGTATGTTGTGGCCAGCAACAACCCCCCTTTTTATTTAGTATCAGTAATAACACTAAATAAATGGGGACCCTTCTAAAAAATAAAAAACTAGCACTTAGAATTCCATTTTAATAAAACACACTATCATAAACTCAGGAAAAACGTCTGCAAACGCAAAAGCTTAAGTATTATGAAAAGTCTGAAATACGAATGTTCTCTTAATAATGAACATCGCATCGCAAAAAGGGTAACGAAGGGCATCAAATATAAAGAAACTGTTGGAATTGCGAAAACACGATGATGCGAGATCACGAGCCACATAGATTCATCACATATCGCAGATCCCATATATCACAGTTCCACCTAAGATAAAACGTCCCGATATCGCGAAATGCGATAAAGCATCTCACAAACCGCATCTCGCAGTTGCATAATGAAGCAAAGAATTGTTAACGAAAAATGATTAGCGATATTGCGAAGAAAATCGCAAAATCTCTTTATCGTAGATCAAAAGGGCTCATAGTTCGATGAAATATTTCTCATCATCCGATACCGAGTTATGGGCATTAATGTCAACTTAGTGGTTTATTGATGGTTATTTATGAGAAATGATTTAGATCTGAGCGAAAGGGTTATTTCACGTAAGGTGATATATTTGATGTGATTTTGAAATTAAGAGCTTTCCCGTCACCTTATTACTTACCATCATTCGTTATCTTTCTTATTGTGTCTTAGTTCTCTACTTGTGAACTTACAAGAGTGGTACGCAGAACAATACACAGAGCAGTGCGCAGAAAGTGATGGCGAAGAAAGAAAAAGCTCTGGTATCTGAAAAAAACAGAGATGACTCCATTATTCATGGACACCACCTGTACTAGAGAAGTAGGCATATCTGCTTGAGAAGGCATGTATAGTCTGTTGGATGAAGAAAACCCGAGAGTCATGGAAGTTTCAGCTACGGCAGATGGACGCGGGTCATCCGAAGCATCACTTACAGATCTTGCATGCTCATTCCTGCACCGCATTGCAGTAAAGCCAAAAATACTTCCCTATATAGATATGGTCAAATGGGTGATAGATGATGCTGATATAATAGACAGGCAATTCAGGACGTGGAACCAGGAAGTTATAGGATCATTTACTCCACAGAATTTAAGATACATGTATCATTTACCAGATCCGTGGGCTACCTATAACAAGTAGTTCGTGGAGAAATTTTCCAAGGAGAATGAAGATTTGGTGGAATGCACCAAAAGCTGGTTAGCGAAGGAAGAGCCGTTAAAGAAGGACAAATATGGTATGTACAACACTGGTTCCCTCTCTTCTCCGTATTGTTTCGTTGTTGCACTGTTATGTAGGCTATTTGGAAAACCCGATATCAATAAGTTTTTATCCGAGTGGCTACCCCTACTAGATGCGGCCACCAACGCCACTATAATGGACTAGGCTTAGATATTGTCTGATAACTTAACCTCTACTATTTGGAATTATCGGTCTAAAAGGACTCCTTCTCGGAGGATTTATCGTCCTTTATTTCTAGCTGCCAATGTCATGGATGCTATCTATTTTCTTTCTAAATTTCCTCTCATGGGTTGGAAATGGACAGTACAGAATCCCTTACCCATTCAAGTCTACCATAAGGAACTATGGGATTCTAAGTTAACCCCATATTTTTATAAAATTTTCCATGGAGTTATGCTACCCATTCACAAGATGTTGTATAATATAGATGCCCCAAGATTTTCTCCTGAAGTTGAAATTGATATTCTCCCTTTGGGAAGGTGGTTCGGAGAATAATTTTTCACTTATATCATAGTATTTGGAAGCATTGCCTCTCCTCATGTTCTTCCCTTGTATGTTCTTGACAAGTTGATGGCACGGGAAATAGCCTACCAAACCTGTGGGGTTGGAGGAATGAGCAGAGAACTTAAGGACAAGAAAAAGGCAATCTGGCCACAATTCCATGTGGCCTTTGGGGCTTTTGCATTGTTTGATCTAGGTCATGCTTTCAAGGAAGTAGACAACTTGTTGAGTCTACGATTTCTTAAGTTCCCAGAGAGACAATTTGATCCCTTTGATCTGATAAAGAATTTTACCATGGCTGTTAAAATAAAGGTGTTCACTAAGGAAGATGATCTCTTCAACGATGTTTTTCAGCAGAAGAGCACACTCAGAGACATTTTACACCTGGCCCAAATCCATTTTGGCCCAGCAGAGTTCCAAGAGTTTAAACTCTACAGAGAACAAAGTTTGGCAAATCTCCCCTTGGATAAATTGCGCATAGAACCAACGAGGGAACCCACTTCGAGCATCTGTATAAGTGGAAGCTCGGGGCCAGACAAGTCTAAATCTAAGTCTAGAAGAGAATCGCCAGAAAGGTCTAGACAGTTAGAGAGCGATCACAACAAGAGTGAAGGATCAGTCAGGAATACTTCCCAATCCATGGAGAATCCTGAGCAGCAAGTGTTGTTTCCAACACAGGTGGAAATTCCTGCTCCCCACATCCAGCCAACAAAGCCATTAGGAACAGAGCTAGAGAAAGAATGGGAAAAATTTAATGAATTGATCAACACAGGGGACAAAAACATGGAGACACCATGGAATCCAACACAGACAATCACATAAATGGTGATTAAAACAGTTGTCAATGCTCTAGAAACAGAGCACAATTCCATAGCCCCGTCATCTGAAATCATGCTAAAGATAGAGGAAATCCCTCCTCTAAACATGTTTTACAGTCTGCAGCACAAAGCTGTGGTCAGGAGACAGAGAAAGAAGCGAAAACTAGACAACATGATCTCACCTGAAGCAAAGCAGCTGGATGTCCTTTGGCAAGACCCTACCATTGATCCGACAGAGAACCTGACTAGGTTATCCCAAATCGCAGATGCTTACGCTTCTGCCACCATTGACAAAGCATCCAAAGTTCAATTATTTCTTAAAGATAAAGAGGATAAAATCCTATTTTTGCAGCAATAGTTATAGCAGGCCAGCATTAGCTGGGAAGCAGAAGAAAAACTAATAAAATTACAACAGGACTTCCAGAAAATGCAGGTAGGTTATCAAAGTAGTATGGCTGAAAAGGAACAGCAATTACAGGCCACGTTAGAAATGCACAAAGATGATCCTAAAGTCGCAGAATTTGTCATAGAATCCCTTGCCCTGAATAACCAACTCTTGCAACAACAGGAAACGCTTTGCCAAATAATATTGCAATGGAACTCTCACTGCGAAATGAGCAACAAAATCACAAGTCAAGTCGTAGATTTGCGACTTGATTATGATTTAATTGATAAGAAATTTTCTAACTATTTGAATTGGTAGGAATCAGAGGAAGGCAAGAAAGCAGGGTTGCCCAAGATCAATGAATCCCACAAAGAAATGCTTTTTATAAATGGGATGCACAAATCAAGAAAGCAGAACAGGCAGCTGAAGAAGCAGCGACAGCAGCAAGCCATGTCATTCACTATGTCAATGAAAATCTGCACAGAGCCAACCTGATATCGGAAACCGCTCCAGGATTTCTCCCAAGAACGCAGCAACTACAGACAATTTGGAGACAAAAAGTTGAAGAAAGGGCAGAATCAATAAAAAAGTTAACTAAGTTGAAATGGGATACTTACTGGCAATATTTGGTGAAACCACACAGTCAGTGTATGACTTTAAATTGCCTTACAAATTCCGTCGAGAAGATAGCGCCAACGCTTGTTGATTATGTCTTCGCAAGACAATTAAAATTGGAGGTTGGCCAACTGACACTCTTGAAGATGATGTTGGATGCTTGCAACTTAAGAGAATAGATGCATAGTTGATTTTTAGATACAATTTCAGTTTTATTTCATTTTATTTTTGCTTTAGATGAGGATGGTCATTTAAACCTCCTCCTATATTTTTGTAATAACTATTTTTAGTCTTTAGTTAGTAGTATTTAAAATCCTCTCATGCATTTAGAGAAGGGTCCAGAAATTTGTCAAAAACAGTTCTTTAGAACATGCACTTCTACACCCTCTGAGTAGGTTTTGATAAATGAATGGAATGAGGCTTATTTATATCTGTGTTTAATGTCTGCTACTGAAATGCACTTCTATACTCTTGGTAGATATTGAATTACGAGAAGATAAATCTACATTGCTGAAGCTCATTAGTACGCCTTATTATCAATGGTACTTTTATCTCTTAATGATTTCTGCTTATGCGTTAAGTGATATGTTATTTTCAGTTGTTTATATATGAAGGCTTGAATGTTCAGTTATCATTTGGCACTTTTGTACGGTGGTAACTATTGTTTTTATGCTGAGTGTATGAATAACTTATTATGCGATATGGTTATCATAATTGTTTCGACTAATTTCTTATACAAAAAAATTTACTTTTAATGGATTATTTTCTCATAGCAATTGAATAATCTTTATTACCAATTGTTGTTGGAAACTATTTTAGATTGCATAAGTGAAGAGTTAATCCCGAGATAGTTTTAGAATGAGATGTTTCCGTTCATTAGAATAAAATTTCATGTGTTAGATTAGATTTAGATTAAAAGCATTCTCTTTAGAAACTTTTAGGAAGGAAAACATCATCCCTTAGCATCATCACAAAAAAATTGGGAAACTGGTCCTATTACCCCCAGTCAGAGCCACTATCCCAAATGGAAAAGTAGCTGCTTTCAAGGTCTGGACTGAGTGGTTATCCCCCTTGTTGTAGACCCGATTTTTGGGGCTTCAACATATTTGATGCTAGAAGGAGGGCCCGAACTGTGAATGGCTAGTAAATCTAAATCCAAAACCCATTCTGAGAGTAGATCGCCCTCAACATCTCCCCCGACCTCTCCATCGCATTATGAGTTTTCAAATCTTAAGCGAGAAGTTGAGAAAACAACAACCACTGCTGCAAAACCAAACATTTCAGATAAATCTACTATCGAACCCCCTGAAGTTGAGTCTTTGATCCATAAACTTCAAGGATTTTTCATATCACCACAGAAATCTGAATTATTTCATGGTAGTGTGACTTCACAATATAATCCTTCTCATCCTCTTGCCAAATTATAGAGTGAAAAGCTTGGTATTGAACCAACCGAATTACCTCTGCCTAAAAGGAAAAGAGCAAGGAAGACACCTCAAGGGTATGATAGTGAGACTCTTTCATCATCATCATCCATTTCATCTTCTCCATTACGAAGTCAACCATCCACTCCACTTCATATCGTTGTTCAACAGAGTACTGGAACTTCGACATCTTCATCCCCACCACAAGGAACTTCATCTGCACTTTCCTCTGTTAGTAGTTCAATGATGGCTCAAAACCCATGGAACAATCTAGGGGCAGTCTTAATGCCTATGCCCTTGAGTTAATTACCGACCCATCCTGAGAAATGGCTGCCCAAGTTTAATCCCGAAGCAGGAATGCTAGTAGAAGAACACATAAATAACCTTATGTTATCAATAAATTTAAATGGAGTTACAAATGAAGACGCTGTTGTTAGACTTCTTCCATATACTTTACAAGGAGCAGCTGGGTCCTGGTATCTTTCATTACCATCAAGATCCATTACAAGTTGGGACATTTTCCAAGAGCAATTCTTGACAAAGTTCGACGATGATAGGTCAACGACAACATTGATCAATGATCTATCAAATCTTAAGACTAAATCAAGAGAACCTATCAAAGATTTCAACTCACATTTCAACAAACTCTTGAATAAAATCCCTACTGCTTCCAAGCCTAGCGAAGAAGTTCGAAGTGAATAGTACATATATGCCTTACCATCAAATATAACAATCTTTGTTGATAGGGCTGCCAAGCCAACATTGGCCGAAAACATGAAGGAAGAAATAGTGGTAGAAAAGCATATCTTAGCTTTAGTAAAGAAAAAATCTATTGATGAAATAAAATCTAAGAAGGTTTCTTTTAGAGATGATCCTAAGAAAAAGCAATTAAAGGACCCATTTGATTTAGAAAGATCACATAAAGTTTTAAAAACCATGTCTAACGAAATGGTTGAAATTAAAAGACACGTTGTTGTGGGGAAAAATGCCTATGCAGGACGATCCTATCCACCTAAGGTGTGACAGTGCCTTAGCAACAAACAGAAACAGCTATTCTAGTATTCTTCCTTTATGAATTAAGAATGAAGAGGGATGAATGGACTAACCGATGTCTTCCGTTTGTCCCTCGATCCGGTTTCTCTTCTCTTTGAGAGTTCCCAGCTACTTGCCTTCTCGCTCGCCCAGCTTCAACAGGTTCCCGCAAGATCACAAGAAGAGAACACTACACAAAGACATAGATTCATATTCATAACTAGTTCAGGATTAGAAATAAACTAAATATACTAATGCAATCATACATCAAAGATACATCAGTATATAGGAGAAACCAAGATAGCTTTATTGATGAATAACAAGGTTTAGGAGGAGATACAACCAAGAGAGTTCCAATCCAGCATCTACCTCCCAGTGAATGAAATCCTTTCTTCACCTCCCTTCAAAGCATTAAACACCCAATGATTCCAATCTCAAACCAACGACAATTCTTTGCAACAACAAAATTCCAGCCTCTTGGATCTCATGGAGGAGAGATCCATATATAGATGTTTGGAGAGAGGATGAGTCATCTTGAGATCTGACTAGTGACTTCTCCCTCTGTCAGTTCTTGCTTCCACTTGGATACTAAGAGCCTCTTACTCATCACTAGTCGAATTCATTGAGGCAAGTGTCATTGGAGAAGATTCTGGAAGCTTCCAGGGTCTTTCCACCTCGTTGAATGAACTTGCCATTTGTCATTTCCCGCTCAGCGCACCCTGGTAGTGCTTCTACCTACGTTGCAGTGCACCTAGCCAGTGTAATCTCTGCATTTCAGCGCAGACAGCTAGTGGAGCCTCTGAATTGATCCTGAATTGACTTGCTTTTGAGCGGTTTCTGGTGGAGAACTTCTGTGAATCGCTGTGGTTTGTTAGCCTTGTTCTTCTAGGGGTAGGAACAACATGTTTAGGGACTTTGGATCCCTTATATTATGGACATTTCATGCTTATAGCTGTAAGGCACAAAAATGTCTATAACAGTTGCCCCCTAAAGTATGAGGCCATTTATCGGGTGAAATTCTTTATTAGGAGGATCCGAAGTTCTTTCAATGCTGGGAGGAGACCTGTAATACAATACAATACAATACATTATTTTCATACTTTTTTCACGATCTAGCTGAGGCGGGCATTCCCATGCTCAGCTTTATAAATTAATTTTCATGTACATATAACAAACAATCGTCTGATGATAGACTGATGATTTTGATAGAGACATCATCCTTTTGGTAGGATGATTATCTGTGTTGTAAAGTTGTACATTTCTATGTCTTTATTTCCTGAATATATATCGCAGCCCGGATGGATAAAACTAGATCTGGGGTCTTCAATCTCATCCGATCTTCTCTCTAAGTACAAGTCGATCCATGTGAGAAATGTTCTGAAGTCGAACATGGAAATACATCGCTTGATTACCGGTCAATGAGGTAAACCGTTAATAAGCGTGAGAGGAATCACCGATAATGAAGATGACCCTCAAGGTACTGCAGTACAATTTACGTGGTGTGAATAAAGGACTTGGCGTCGAACACCACGCAAAATCTTTCGGTCGAAGGTCATTGATGTATACCTGTCGCCGGAAGTGAGAAACTTGCCATTGAGGCATGCAAGCTTCAAAGTGCTGAAGGGGTTGTTCCTAGATCAACTTCTTGGATAATGAGCTGATGTCGACAAGAAGTGGTCCGTCAAAGGAGGGACTTAATGAATCCCACATCAATGACACGAAACAGAGCTAATGATTTTGATGGAGGTGAAAACGATCTGATGACATATGATTCAGGGTGGCGGTCATGAAAGAGTATAATGTATGGTAGTGGATGGGACACAGGTGACTTCTCTGAACGACTTCTCTTGAACATATGGCGACACTTATGCGATGGATCGGTAGCATTACCCCAAATATGGATGGTATGGCGAGACCATGGTGATGTGACCGGTGAATGAAACAACCCAACCCGACTGTGGTACAGAGGAAAAGTGTCATGTTCAAGAGCGACTTGCTACCATCAAAGTTTTCTTGAGTTTCTCCCAATTTTTCCCCAGTCATTACTGACCAGTACCTCTTTATTTTTTTCAAGCTTGAGGAGGATAACATATGCTTGTTCTATAACTTGCCCTTCGGGCAAGCCCATCGCTATGTTTTAACAAGCCTAGCGATAGTGAAACTCATTCTCGTCTAAAGACAAGTTTGTCGCTATTTCATGCATTTAACAAGTCTAACGACAAAGATAACTCGGTCCTTTTCATTTTAAGAGAGTCTGAAAAGGTACGTAAAGTCAACTCCGAAAGTCCTTTTTCGTCATCTAATCCCTTAAGTTCGAAAAAGTATAAAACAATACAGAAGGGATGAGTTTTCGATAGTTTTAACGAGCCGAACAAAACAAGCGCTCAATCGTTTTATCCAATAATCCCTCAGGTCCAAAAATATTAAAATCTAGAGGAGGGATAGCACTTCCGGTCGCTTTAACGAGCTGGAAGGCCGAAACTTGGCAATCTTTTCATATTTTACGAGTCAGATGAAAAGAGCTTAAAGAAGACTCTTCTTTTGAGGAACGAGTGATAAAAAAGGTTAGCAGCTGATTCCAGGTACGAGTTGGAATTTTCCAACACGGCATTGTCACAAGGATGGCTAGTGAAATCACTCTTCGCAGCTGTTCCTCAAAATGGGTAAACAATCATATGGAGGTGAACGATCGGCCAATGGAAAAGTGGAGGTGACGGTGCAAACACGACCAAGGCTTTAATGGTTGATGATATTACATTCACGGTGGTTATTTACCTGAATAATTCATTTTTTAACGAGATTAAACGCGGAAAAACACTGCTCAGTCTTATGTTTATTTTTTAACGAGCATGAACTATGCGCTAAAACTGCGCGGATCTTGTAGTTATTTTTTAACGAGCATGAACTGTGTGCTAAAACTGCTCGATTAATCCAGTCATATGATAAGAATGTCTCATTAAGATTCTATTTTTTATGGAGCTTCATCTTACAAAGCTTTGCTCCGCATCCTTTCTTTATGCAAGTTAGGAAACGATTAACCCAAAAAACAGATAAATAACCGCTCTTTGCTTGCACTCCAAAAGGTTTGCATGCCCCCAGGCATAAAACAGAGTTTCAAGGTTACCCCTACTTCATCATCCGCCAAAACATTTGTTTTACTGAGAGAGGCCTACCTCTTTCAGGTCACCCAAAGATTGTTTTGTTAATCTTTCAAACAAAACATTTCTTTGGCGATGTCTACCGAGATAAACAAAGGTGAGTGACGATGCCCGCCCTCTCACATAACTTTGACAAGAGAATCTTATTCTAGAACAAACCCACTTCCAACCATGGACGGGGTACGGACTAGTCATATTCTCCCGCGGAAACCTACCTTATACCCAAAGTTTTCCTGCCGAAGCAGACCAGGATGCATGCCCCCTTGGTTCCAGTCATATCCTCCCAGATTACTCGCGCTCATCAGGAGGACGGACCGTGGGTTGAGACATTTCTTGCATGAAGAGACCATTTAGGGATGGCATATGACTATTTGCGATGCGTGATCCGGGAAATGAAAGTTGGTCCACGAGCTTGACCACTCTTCCTTCGTGTGGAAAACACATTACTCTAAAGAGTGAGGAGACAATAACTCCCATGCAATATATATAGTCTCGTCCAAAGAGTAGGTTATAATCCAAGGGTCCTTGAACGACCATCGCGTTCATTTGAATAGTCTTCCCTTTCAATGTTATGGGCACATTGGGGAGGATCCCTAAAGGTCGACTGGTTCCTTTATCAAAGCCTGTTAGATTTCTCATTTCAGGCAAAAACGCTGGCAAACCAAGTGCTTTCCAAGCAATAGAGGAAAGGATACTCACAGATGCCCCTTCATCAATGATGGTGCCAGCTATTACCATTTTGTATATTTGAACGATAATTCTGAATGGTATGCTTGCTGGTAAGTGGGGTCTGCCTAGTTGATTCCAGTCAAAGGATACAACTAGGTTTCTTGGTGGTGGGACCGAATATACGACCGGGTGTGACTCTGACGAAGTTCCTTCCTGCGATAAAGGAATGGGCAAATTGCCCCCTTGTTCATCGGAGTCTGTGTTGATGAAGAGAATTTGGACGGTGTCATCTTTATTCTCTTCTGTGATGGTATAATTCGAAGATAGAACCTCTGAAGGCAAGACCGGGTCAACTGCCACCTCGACCTTTTGACTTTCGTCAGGTATGGATTCGGACGATTCATCCTCAATGATAGGTGCTTCGGCTGACTACCTGAGCGGGCCAGCCGGGTTCTCAACTGGTGAAGGACTTGGCAGGAGCTTTTGATATCCAGGAGGAAGTCGCACTGGTAAAATTGGGCGATCTTCCAAAACTCTTTTAGCCTCGTCTAAGAAGGGACGACGGTGGATGGCATGGTCGCCTTCACACAGTTTGCAGGGAAATCTAGCTTTCCCTCTCCGTCCTGTGGCTTCACTTTCACTAGTTGACAGTGTGCTGTCAACATGGCTATCAGAGGTTGACACCACCGAATTGTGCAAACGGGGAGACCAGTCCCTTAGTATCCGAGGGATGCAGGGACAATCTCTGTGGAAGTGGTCTGCCTTGCATATGACACATGGCGATTTAGTCCTAGTCAGTGCTGTGTGTGGATTTTTGTCAGACGACACTTGTTTGCCCCCAGTCGCTTTTGGCTCCTTCTTCTTCTTCTCGTTCTTCTTCTTTTCTTTCTTCTCCTTAGGAACTTGGTTTTTTGTTTTACCAGTTCCGTCAAGCGAAGAGGAAGGAGGAGAGGAAGAATTAGATGAAGTAGAAGGCTGGTGGGTAACTCTGGTCTGGTCTAACTGTTGATTCGACTGTTCAGGAATAGTGGTGTTCTGAATGACATTGGTTGAGAAGAGCTAGACCGACAAGCCAATTGTCAGTCCTGGAAGCGACAATGTGGCCATATGGGGCGCACCAACATCTCCCCAAGAGGAGAAGGGACTAGGATTTCCACCAAGGGGAATTCCTTGGTTGGTGTGCTCCATTTTCTCAACCTAAAGATCAACGCAGGAAAAAGGGGTGATTGTTCCGTTTAAAATAAATTTTAACGACGCTTTAGACACAACTTACTTTTTCAATTTTAAAGAGTCGAGAAAAAGCTAAAGATGACTCTAGTCTCCTTCGATGTTTTAACGAGCCCGAAGTGACAAATGCTCGGATGGACTTTTTCCGTTATAGAGTCTGAAAAAGGCAAAAAGGAATTGCTCTGGAGATCTAGGTAGAGGGTGTGCCAAACTTTTCGCAAAACCGCAGAATACTTTTTAAGGTACGGGCGGTCAATCTTCCTGAATGTTCTGTTCAGTGCATTGCGATCAGTAGGGCGACCGACACGGCTTCCTAAGGATAAATTTTTTATACCTATAAAGGTATCCCAATATATACTCGACGGTACGTGGGAGCACAATCCGTACTGGCGCTATCGTCCCTCAGGAGGAATCACCCACCATCAGCGAGATCGACAGTCACCAGGCTTTACGACGCCGGTACACGTCTATAGCCTAGACCTCTATGTTGTGCGTTAAGTTACAAAGCGTTGTTAAGTTCATTCAATTTATTTTAGGTTGATCTTTCTTAGAAGTTTGCCTTTTTGGATCACCACGAGATGTATGATACAATTCCTAAATGCAGTCTAAAGATGATAAGCAAGCTTTTTATATCTTTTCAACAATAAAAATCCTAGCTACAAAGGGAAAAGAAAGACACCATCTTTTCTCAAAGAGCAATCAGCACACTCTAAATGCACTTTTCCTAAATCAAGCATGCAAACTATCAAGATGCAAATGCACAATGCAGGTGTTTGTTTTCCGCTCTCTTAATATTGATGCCTAAAAAGAAAGCTTTTTGTACAACTTTGAATTTTCTTTTAAATGACAAATACAAACAAGTTTACTTTTTCGGAATCAGAAAGGGTAGAAGAGAATACAACATTTTACGACTTTTCAAAATGAACACTTGTTTCGACACTTAAAAGAGACAAACTCAAACCAAAAGAAAAAGTAAATGTATAATCAACTGTAAACAGCCAATGAACTCTCTCCTAAGATCACAATCAACAGATCTGAATCAAGGGCTACAGGATGACTATTCCACTCTTGCAAAGGAAAAATGTAAATGACGCCACAAACACATAAAAACACTCACAGTATTTTTGTACAAAAGGAGGCGGAATTAAAGCAGAGAAAAGGATTTATCAGACAGGTACCTATGCTGGTTACAGGCTGTAGAAATCATAGATCAAAACAAGGCAAAAATAGCGCAGAGAACCCCAGCTGCATAAGGCCTAAGCTGGATCAGCGCACCCCCAACACAGAGGTTTTGACATTCAGCGCAGGTAGCCTTCACGGGACCTGCGTTGAAATGCAGAACCTCTTCACAGAGTCTGCGCTGAAGCAAAAACGAGAGTTCTTCTCTGGGTTCTGGGTTGTAGTTTGCTGATTAATCTACGGTTTCAGGCCAAATAAAAGCAACAAGAAAAGTACAATCAAAGGGATGATTTGAAGGAGGGCTAAGATCTATCACAAAGGATCATCAAATCATTTGTGAGTCCATGGTTCAGATCATAGACAAATCCAGTGATTGGATCAAAGCAGCAGCTGTCTACTTTGCATCTGAAAATAGCAGATGCAGTTCGATTGTTGCTGTTGAGTCTATGAAACAAACAATGATAGAAACACAAATAAAATGACTAAACATATCTCCCCAGTGGAGTTGCCAATTTGTTGTGGGGAAAATGCCTATGCAGGATGATCCTATCCACCTATGGTGTGACAGTGCCTTAGCAACAAAGAGAAACAGCTATTCTAGTATTCTTCCTTTATGAATTAAGAATGAAGAGGGATGAATGGACTAACCGGTGTCGTCCGTTTGTCCCTCGATCCGGTTTCTCTTCTCTTTGAGAGTTCCCAGCTACTTGCCTTCTCGCTCGCCTAGCTTCAACAGGTTCCTGCAAGATCGCAAGAAGAGAACACTACACAAAGACATAGATTCATATTCATAACTAGTTCAGGATTAGAAATAAACTAAATATACTAATGCAATCATACATCAAAGATACATCAGTATATAGGAGAAACCAAGATAGCTTTATTGATGAATAACAAGGTTCAGGAGGAGATACAACCAAGAGACTTCCAATCCAGTATCTACCTCCCAGCAAATGAAATCCTTTCTTCACCTCCCTTCAAAGCATTAAACACCCAATGATTCCAATCTCAAACCAACAACAATTCTTTGCAACAAAAAAATTCCAGCCTCTTGGATCTCATGGAGGAGAGATCCATATATAGATGTTTGGAGAGAGGATGAGTCAGCTTGAGATCTGACTAGTGTCCTCTCCCTCTGTCAGTTCTTGCTTCCACTTGGAGACTAAGAGCCTCTTACTCATCACTAGTCGAATTCATTGATGCAAGTGTCATTGGAGAATATTTTGGAAGCTTCCAGGGTCTTTCCACCTCGTTGAATGAACTTGCCATTTGTCATTTCCCGCTCAGCGCACCCTAGTAGTGCTTCTACCTGCGTTGCAGTGCACCTAGCCAGTGTAATCTTTGCATTTCAGCGCAAACAGCTAGTGGAGCCTCTGAATTGATCCTGAATTGACTTGTTTTTGAGCAGTTTCTGGTGGAGAACTTCTATGAATTGTTGTGGTTTGTTAGCCTTGTTCTTCTAGGGGTAGGAACAACATGCTTAGGGACTTTGGATCCCTTAGATTATGGACATTTCATGCTTATAGCTGTAAGGCACAAAAATGTCTATAACACACGTAGCAGAGATTTCTTCTAAGAAACCCTACAAGCCTTATAGGAAAAACCCTTCAACTAATCCAAAGCCTCCCAATGCTATAAAAAATGCAGAATCTGAAGGAGAAGAAGAAGAAGTTTCCAATGAAGAACCTATTGATGAAGATGAGGTTGTAGAGCTACAGGGAATGTGGGACTTCATTCTTCCAGACGAAGAGGATCAAGAGGCATCACCAGTCAGTACCAGAAGTAGAAATCAACTCGATCCTCCACAGCCTAGTTCTAAACAGAAGAATGTAAGCTCGGTTTCCAAGGATAAAGTCGCAGGTAAGAAATCATCACCAAAAGCGACTCAAACAAGCCCAGTCCAATCCGATTCATCAACTCCAACTAAAACATTGATTGTTTCTGATGAGATGGAGTATAATATTGTTGAAGACATGAAGAAGACTAGGGCCAACATTACTTTTCATGAACTAAGTAAATTAAAGCATCAACATAAAATACTTTTGCAAGAGTTGCATGCAGTACCCGTTGCACCTCTTCCTGCTGTTGTAATCTTGAGAGCTTCTCATGAAATGGGAAGACCTCCAACTAGTATGGCAAATAAAGTTGACCCAAATGATATTGCTTTAATTGGAGGTAGGTCAAAATCCCATACTCCTCCATTCCTCTTTACTTATGAAATTTTCAATAAAAATTTGCATAATTGTTTGGTAGACTTAGGTGTTTCATATAATATTTTTCCTAAAACGGTTTGTGCAAAGGTAAACGTCCAACCTCAAAAATCTGTAGTACGCATAGTTCAACTAGACTGGTCGCAAGTTGAAGTAATTGGTGAACTAAATCAAGTGACCATAAGGCTCTCATCGAATCCAAAGGTATGTCAAGTTATTGATATTTTAGTTGCAAACATTCCTGAATTTTATGGTTTAATTCTTAGCAGGGATTGGTCTGAAAAGCTTCATGGATACTTTGTGACCGGCTAGTAACACATGTGGCTCCCTTGCAATGGTAAACCAAATTAGATAAAGGTTGAGCGAGAAAGATATCAAAAATACATAGTGATGGAATTGGAAGGAGAAAATGAACCTATAGCGTACAACAACAATATAATTGGGAACTATTCTATTGAATCGGAAGTTTTAATGCCCATACTTCGCCTTATTTAGAACATTATGTTTTGTCTCAAGTAGAAAACTTTTCTCAAACTAACAGCTCTAAATGCATTAATTTTGTAGATAGTCCTGTAAATAACTCTTTGTTTTGGAAATTATTTTTTGACGGTTCTAAGTTTAATGATGGAGTAGGAGCAGGATGTGTATTAGTTAGTCTAGAAGAGAATAAAACCATGCTAACCTGTAGACTTGAGTTCAATTGCACAAACAACACTTTAAAATATGAAGCTTTAGTGCAAGGGTTGTATAAAGCAATCGGACTGGACATCAAGTATCTACAAGTCTTTGGAGATTATGAGATGGTTATTAAACAGGTACGAAATACTATACATTTTTTATCAAGTCATTTAAAGTATTATCACTTTTTAGTACAAGATCTGACTGAACATTTTATAGCATTCGATATTTCATCCATTCTCAGACTCCAAAATGCTAGTGCTGACCTCCTGGCTAATGTAGCTTTCGAGCTCATTCCCTCATAAGACTAAAGCCCAGACAGATTCTCAGTCGAATTGATCTTTAGACCCTCCATCCCTGATAATGTTACCAACTAGAGAATTTTTAACGATGACCCTAATATTGTAATTTTCCTAACTTTAGAAGGATCTTACAGTAATCAGATAATTGACGAGGACTAACATGACAAGCAGTTACAACAAGAGAGCACGAAAAATGCCATACCAAAATCTGTAATCAAGTGAGAAGACCTATACGATTTAAAAGACAGATTCAAAAGGTCTACCAATTCAAAACTTCAGAGTTCAACTCTGAACTATGAATTAGTAAATCTAGGAATGGATACTAAGCCATAGAATATCAACTTAGGTCTTGGTCTAGCCCCAGAAGAAAAATTAGCCTTTGTTTGAATCCTGAAATAGTATAAAAATGTCTTTGCGTGGAATTACGATGACCTTAAGACTTACGCCACTTCAATCATTTAGCATACTATCCCGATGATAGCTGATGAACGACCAGTCCAGCAAAAGCTAAGGAAGATCCATCCTAATCTGGAAAGTCAGATTAAGTATGAGCTCAATAAATTGTTGAAAGCCAAAATTATTTTTCCTGTTCGACATTCTAGATCGGTTTCCAATCTGGTTCCAGTCAAAAAGAAAAATAGAGACATTTGAATTTGTATTGACTTTCAAAATCTTAACAAAGCCTACTAAAAGGATAATTTCCCCTGCCTCCTATGGAACAAATATTACAAGCAGTTACGGGATCAGAATTGATGTCCTTTTTAGATGGTTGCTCTTGCTACAACCAAGTCTTAGTCCATCAGGATGATCAGTTAGAAACCATATTCAAAACCAAATGGGGTACATATGCATGTCAAAAGATGTCATTTGGGCTGATTAACGCTGGCGCAACATTTCAAAGGGCCACGAATATTGCATTTAAGGGATCAGTAAACAAATTAGTGGTGATTTAGTTGGATGCCATAACAGTATATTCTAAAAAATGTAGTAATGACCTCAGAGATTTAAAGTAGATCTTTCAACGTTGTCAAAGGTATGGGATTTCACTTCATCCAAAAAATTCATTTTTTGCATTAAGTGAAGGAAGACTTCTTGGATTTATAGTATCTAAATCTAGAATCCATATTGATCTAGATAGGATTAAGGAAATTTCTGAAATATCCTTACCACATAATAAGAAAGCAATGCAATCCTTCCTTGGTGAAATTAATTTTGTGAAAAGATTTGTCCCAGGCTTCTCAAGAATTTTGTCACCATTACAAGCACTGATGAACAAAAATTCACTCTTTAAATGGGGTCAAGCAGAATATGAAGCATTCAATCTGATTAAGTAAGAAATTGTTAATGCCCCATCTCTAGCGACTCAAAATTTTTCCGATCATTTCATTTTGTATACATTTTCCTCGGAGAAATCATATGATGCAATACTCACACAAGCCAATCAAGATAAAGCGGAAGCTCCAATTTCTTTCTTTAGTTCAAATTTGCAAGGGGTTGAATTAAATTATTCTGACGTTGAGAAACAAGCTTATGCTATTTTCAAAGCAATCAAACACTTTAGACCCTTTCTTCTTAAGACCCATAAAAAGATAAGAGTGTCATTCCCAGTAGTAAGAAATCTCTTGGTATAGAAAGATGTGGGTGAAAAGAAATCAAATTGGGTCACCGCCCTACAAGAATACGAGGCTGAGATAAAGCCAACAAATATTCTAAAAGGTCAAGGCTTTTGCAGAATGTTGGCTGGAGCATTGCTTATATCAGAAATATGATCTCCCAATCAAGAGGTACAAATGTATGAGGTAAGCCTAAACGATATTGAATCGAGATATGTTGATATCATGTTTTATTTAAAAAATGGATATGTTGCTTCAAATCTGAATCATACAAAGAAAAGAGCCCTAATATTGAAAGTTAAGCAATATCAACTTGTAAACGATGTACTTTTTAGGATGAATTATGATTATGTTCTTCTTCGATGTCTTGAGAAATCTGAAGCTAAAAAAGTGCTGTAGGAACTCCATGATGGACCAACAGGTGGACATTGTGCAGGAGATGCAACAGCACACAAAATTTTCCACACATGATACTACTGGCCTACCTTATTTAAAGATGCACATAGCTATGTAAGGAAATGTCAAGTTTGTCAAACTGCTACTGGAAGACAGAAGAAATCATCATTTCCATTGCAACCGATTAATATCGACCAACCATTTGAGCAATGGGGATTGGATATAATAGGTGAGATCGTTCCTCACTCTTCTAAACAGCGTAGGTGCATCCTTACAGGGTTGATTATTTTACTAAATGGGTAGAAGTAGTTCCTCTCAAGACAGCTAATGCTGAACATATCATCGATTTCATAGATCAGTTCATAATTACTAGGTTTGGCTTACCTTCTACTTTAATGTTTGATAATGCATCATATTTTTCTGCCAATGCTATGATTGAATTTGCAATGAAAAGAGGTTTTAAACTTAAGTATTCTATCAATTATTACCCACAAGGGAACATGTTGGCTAAATCAACAAATAAAAACCTAACTAGAATCATTAAGCGAACTGTTGATCAGAATAATAGAAATTGGCACAAATCTTTGATGTATGCTCTTTGGGCAGACCGAATAACTCAAAAGGCTTCCATTGGCACTTCTCCATTTAATTTAGTTTATGGGAAAGAAGTAGTTCTCCCAACTCATCTATAAATTCTTTCTTTAGCCTTAGTTCAATTTATTGAAGAAAAGCCTTCTTCATCTTTGCAACTAAGACAATTGCATATCCTTAAGCTAGAAGAGCAACAAGAACAAGGCAAAATTACCCATGCACATCATCAAGCATTAGTAAAGGCTTCTTTCGATTCAAACATGGTATCTAGGAAGGATTTTCAAATTGGAGATGTAGTATTGAAATGGGATAAGGCTCACGAAGAAAAAGTAAAACATTCTAAATTCCAACGGATGTGGCTTGGACCATTCCAAATTGTTGAAATCATAGATCCTTAAAAAATACTCTCCATAGAAGATGACCTCTTTTATTTTTGTAAATTATTATTTATAGCTTATTTTGATAATAAAACAGATTGTAAATGGTTACTTTTGGATTTCACGAAAAAGATTAGTGTCTCTTGTAAATTTTGTTTTTCACTTGTTTAAATAGAACTAATTTGGAAAATTAATCATTATTATTGAAAAATATAGTCAAGTGCTACAAGCCTGAAAACTTTACTAGTTTCAACCTTACAAATTTTGATTAAAAACAACCTTTAGTGGGAATTTGTTTTATATCGATCATGAAAAGCATCAATAACAAAATGAAGGTTCTCTGTAGAAAAGGTTGTCTTCAAAAACTCTATAATTGTCATCCAGAGCTATTCTTAAGGAACCAATGAATTCCTGCCCACTTAGGGAATTGCAAGTTTCAAAGAGTAATCCACCTATTCACTATGAACTTAAAGAATAAGAGGTCTCATCAAGAGCCAACTTATCATGACCATAAACATTATAACTAGCTGACATTGCCAAACTGCATACCAAAATAGGGCAATGACTCAAGATTGTTACAATAAAAAGACAGGGGGTCTCATCACAAGCTAGCTTGTTCAATAAAGTTATAAAACAAGTGAATGGCACTGTCAAAATTTGGCCACCAAACCAAGACATTGTTCTTTAAGAATTAAAAGAAAATGAAAGAAATAAGTGTGAATGTGGATTTATCTTTGAAAATTGTATACTTCTTAAAGTAGGATACTAGATCATTGCTGGATAACAGGTAACCCTATCGAGGCTATAAACGCCTGCTGGCAGCAGAGGCTCTACCTACGACAAATGTGCATACTTAAAACTCATCTACAGAGATGTCTTTGTTTTTATCCTTATAAACCAAGTAGTGACTGATGTAAATGCAATGACTAGCTTGGGGAAGAAAATAATCATAATTATCACGGAACAAACAAACTATTGTTAATGGAAAAGAGCATTATGCACTTTATATTTCTGTAATAAAGTTTGATTTTCTAGAAAACTTTTCTGTTTTGGAAGTTTTAGAAAATTCAAAAGATAATCAGAGATAACTGGTTCTTTCTAGTGAATCGCCAATTGTTCTGGCCAACAACAACCCCCCTTTTTATTTAGTATTTGTAATAACACTAAATAAATGGGGACCCTTCTAAAAAATAAAAAACTAACACTTAGAATTCCCTTTTAATAAAACACACTATCATAAACTTAGGAAAAACATCTGCAAACACAAAATCTTAAGTATTATGAAAAGTCTCAAAAGAGAATGTTCTCCTAATGATGAACATCACATCACAAAAATGGTAACGAAGGGGATCATATATAAAGAAACTGTCAGAATTTTGAAAATGTGATGATGCAAGTTCGTGAGCCACACAGATTCATCACATATCGGAGATCGCATATATCGCAGCGCCACCTAAGATAAAACGTCCCGATATTGTGAAATGCGATAGAGAATCTCGTAAATGACATCTCACAGTCGCATAATGAAGCAAAGTATTGTTAATAAAAAAGGATTAGCGATATTGCGAAGTGAATCACAAAATCGCTTTATCGCAGATGAAAAGGGCTCACAGTTCGATGAAATATTTCTCATCATCCGATACCGAGTTATGGGCATTAATGTCAACTTAGTGGTTTATTGATGGTTATTTATGAGAAATGATTTTGATTTGAGCAAAAGGGTTATTTCACATAAGGTGATATATTTGATGTGATTTTGAAATTAAGAGCTTTCCCGTCACCTTATTACTTACCATCATTCGTTATCTTTCTTATTGTGTCTTAATTCTCTACTTTTGAACTTATAGGACCGATACGTAGAACACTACACAGAGCAATACACAGAACGTGATGGGGAAAAAAGGAAAAGCTCCGGTATCTGAAAAAATAGAGATGAATCGATTATTGATGGACACCACCTATACTAGAGAAGCAGGCATATCTACGTCGGAAGGCATGTATAGTTTGTTTGAGGAAGAAAACCCGAGAGTCATGGAAGTTTCAGCTATGACAGATGGATGCAGGTCATCCGCAGAATCACTTACAGAGCTTGCATGCTCATTCCTGCACCGTATCACAGCGAGGCCAAAAATACTCCCTACACAGATATGGTCAAATGGGTGATAGACGATGCAGATATAATGGACAGGCAGTTCAGGACACGAAACCAGGAAGTTATAAGATCATTTCCTCCACAGAATTTAAGACACATGTATCTTTTACCAGAGCTGCAGGCCAGCTATAACAAGCAGTTTGTGGAGAAATTTGCCAAGGAGAACGAAGATTTGGTGGAATGCACCAAAATCTGGTCAACAAAGGAAGAGTTGTTAAAGAAGGACAAATTTGGTATGTACAACACTGGTTCCGTCTCTTCTTTGTATTGTTTTGCTGCTGCAATGTTATGTAGGCTATTCGGAAAACCTTATATCAATAAGTTTTTATCCAAGTGGCTACCCCTACTAGTTGCGGCCACCAATGCCACTATAGTGGACTGGGTCCAGATATTTTCTGATAACTTAGCCTCTGCTATTTGGAATTATCGGTCTAAAAGGACTTCTTCTCAGAGGATTTATCCTCCTTTATTTCTAGCTGCCTATGTCATGGATGCTATCTGTTTTGTTTCTAAATTTCCTCTCATGGGTTGGAAATGGACAGTATAGAATCCCTAACCCATTCAAGTCTACCATAAGGAACCGTGGGATTCTAATTTCACCCCAGATTTTTATAAAATTTTCCATGGAGTTATGCTACCCATTCACAAGATGTTGTATAATATAGATGCCCCAAGATTTTCTCCTAAAGCCAAAATTGATATTCTCCATGTGGGAAGATGGTTCGGAGAAGAATTTTTCACTTATATCAGAGTATTCGGAAGCATTGCCTCTCCTCATGTGCTTCCCTTGTATGTTCCTAACAAGTTGATTTCCCGGGAAATAGCCTACCAAACCTGCGAGGTTGGAGGAATGAGCAGAGAACTTAAGGACAAGAAAAAGGCAATCTGGCTGCAATTCCCTGTGGCCTGTGGGGCTTTTGCATTATTTGATCTCGGTAACACTTTCAAGGAAGTAGACAACATGTTGAGTCTACGCTTGCTTAAGTTCCCGGGGAGACAATTTTATCCCTTTGATGTGATAAAGAATTTTACCACGGCTGTTAAAATAAAGGTGTTTACTATGAAGATCATCTCTTCTACGACGTTTTCCAGCAAAAGAGCACACTCAAAGACATTTTACACCTGGCCCAAATCCAATTTGGCCCAGTAGAGTTCTAAGAGTTTAAACCATAGAGAACGAAGATTGGCAAATCTCCCCTTGGATAAATTGCGCATAGAACCAATGAGGGAACCCACTCCCAGCATCAATATAAGTGGAAGCTCGGGGCCAGACAAGTCTAAATCTAATTCTCGAAGAGAATCACCAAAAAGGTCTAGACGGTTAGAGAGCGATCATAACAAGAGTGAAGGATCAGTCACGAATACTACCCAATCCAAGGAGAATCCTAAGCAAAAAGTGTTATCGCCAACACAGGTGGAAATTCCCACTCCCCACATCCAGCCAGCAAAGCCATTAAGAACAGAGATGGAGAAAGAATGGGAAAAATTTAATGAATTGATCAACACAGGGGACAAAAACGTGGAGACACCAAGGAATCCAGCATAGACAATCACAGAAATGGTGATTGAAACAGTTGTCAATGATCCTGAAGCTGAGCACATTCCCATAGCCACGTCATCTGAAATCATGCTAAACATAGAGGAAATCCCTCCTCTAAATGTGCTTTATAATTCATAGCACAAAGCTATGGTCAGAAGACATAGAAAGACGCGAAAAATAGACAACATGCTCTCACCTGAAGCAGAGTAGCCAAATGTCCTTTGGCAAGACCCTACCACTAATCCAATAAAGAACCTGACTAGGTTATCCCAAATCGCAGGAGCTTATGCTTCTGCCACTATTGACAAAGCATCCGAAGTTCAATTATTTCTTAAAGATCAAGAGGTTAAAATCCTATTTTTGTAGCAATAGTTATAGCAGGCCAGTGTTAGCCAGGAAGCAGAAGAAAAACTAGTAAAATTACAATAGGACTTCCAACAAATGTCGTTGGATTATCAAATAGTCTGGCCGAAAAGGAACAACAATTACAGGCCACGTTAGAAATGCACAAAGATGATCCTAAAGTCGCAAAATTTGTCACAGAAGCCCTTTCCCTGAATAATCAATTCTTGCAACAGTAGAAAATTCTTTGCCAAAGAATATCGCAATGGAAATCTCACTGCGAAATGAGTGAAGTAATCACAAGTCTAGTCGTAGCTTTTCGACTTGATTATGATTTAATTGATAAGAAAGTTTTTGACTATTTGAATTGGCAGGAATCAGAGGAAGGCAAGAAAGAAGGGTTGCCCAAGATCAATGAATCCCGCAAAGAAATGTTGTTTAATAAATGAGATGCACAAATCAAGAAAGCAGAACAGGCAGCGGAAGAAGTAGCGACAACAGAAAGGAATTTCATTCACTATGTCAATGAAAATATACACAGAGCCAACCTGATATTGGAAACCCCTCCAAGATTTCTCCTAAAAACGCAACAACTGCAGACAATTTGGAGACAGAAAGCTGAAGAAAGGGTAGAATCAATCAAAAAGTTAACTAAGTTGAAATGGGATACTTATTGGCAATATTTGGTGAAACCACACAGTCAGTGTATGACTCTAAAGTGCCTTACAAATTTTGTCGAGAAGATAGCACCAGCGCTTGTTGATTCCATCTTCGCAGGACAATTAAAATCGGAGGTCGGCCAACCGACACTCATGATGTCGATGTTGGATGCTTGCGACTTAAGAGAACATATGCATAGTTAATTTTTAAAAAACAGTTTCAGTTTTATTTCATTTTATTTTTTCTTTAGATGAGGATGGTTATTTAAACCTCCTCCTATATTTTTGTAATAACTATTTTTAGTCTTTAGTTAGTAGTATTTAAACCCCTCTCATGCATTTAGAGAGGGGTCAAGAAATTTGTCAAAAACAGTTCTTTAGAACATGCACTTCTACACCCTCTGAGGAGGTTTTGATAAATGAATGGAACGAGGTTTATTTATATCTGTGTTTAATGTATGCTACTAAAATGCACTTCCGTACTCTTGGTAGATATTGAATTATGAGAAGATAAATCTATATTGTTGAAGCCCATCAGTAGGACTTATTAACAATGGTACTTTTATCTCTTAATGATTTTTGCTTATGCGTCAAGTGATATGTTATTTTCAGTTGTTTATATATGAAGGCCTAAATGTTCAGTTATCATTTGGCACTTTTGTACGGTTGTAACTATTCTTTTTATGCTAAGTGTATGAATAACTTATTATGAGATATGCTTAGCATAATTGTTTCAGCTAATTTCTTACACGAAACAATTTACTTTTAAAGGATTCTTTTCTTATAGAAATTGAATAATCTTTATTACCGATTGTTATTGGAAACTATTTTAGATCGCATAAGTAAAGAGTTAATCCTAGGATAGTTTTAGAATTATATGTTTCCATTCATTAGAATAAAATTGCATGTGTTAGATTAGATTTAGATTAAAAGAATTTTCTTTAGAAACTTTTAGGAAGGAAAACATCATCCCTTAGCATCATCACAAACAAATTGGGAAACCGGTCCGATTACCCCCAGTCAGAGCCACTATTCCAACCGGAAAAGGAGCTACTTTCAAGGTCCGGACTGGGTGGTTATCCCCCTTGTTGTAGACCCGATTTTTGGGGCTTCAACATATTTGGCACTAGAAAGAGGGCCCGAAATGTGAATGGCTAGTAAATCTAAATCCAAAACCCATTCTAAGAGTAAATTGCCCTCAACATCTCCCCTGACTTCTCCATTGCATTCTGAGTCTTTAAATCTTAAGCGAGAAGTTGAGAAAACAACAACCACTGCCGCAAACCCAAACATTTCAGATAAATCTACTATAGAACCCCCTGAAGTTGAGTCTTTGATCCATAAACTTCAAGGATTTTCCATATCACCGCAAAAATCTAAATTATCTCAAGGTAGTGTGACTTTGCAATATAATCCTTCTCATCCTCTTACTAGATTACAGAGTGAAAAGCTTGGTATTGAACCAACCGAATTACCTTTGCCTAAAAGGAAAAGAGCAAGGAAGACACCTCAAGGGTTTGATAGTGAGACTCTTTCATCATCATCCATTTCATCTTCTCCATTGTGAAGTCAACCATCCTCTCCTCCACTTCATATCGTTGTTCAACAGAGTACTGGAACTTCGACAGCTTCGTCCCCACCACAAGGAACTTCATATGTGCTTTCCTCTGTTAGTAGTTCAACAATGGCTCAAAACCCATGGAACAATCCAAGGGTAGTCTCAATGCCTGCACCCTTGAGTCAATTACCGACCCATCTTGAGAAATGGTTGCCCAAGTTTAATCCTGAAGTAGGCATGCTAGCAGAAGAGCACATAAATAACTTTATGTTATCAATAAATTTAAATGGAGTTACAAATGAAGATGCTTTTGTTAGACTTTCTCCATATACTTTACAAGGAGTAGCTGGGTCCTAGTATTTTTCATTACCATCAGGATCCATTACTAGTTGGGATATTTTCCAAGAGAAATTATTGACAAAGTTCGGCGATGATAGGTCTACGACAACATTGATCAATGATCTATCAAATCTTAAGACTAAATCGAGAGAACCTATCAACGATTTCAACTCTCATTTCAACAAACTATTGAATAAAATCCCTACCGCTTCCAAGCCTAGTGAAGAAGTTCGAAGTGAATGGTACATATTTGCTTTACCATCGAATATAGCAATCTTTGTTGATAGGGCTGCCAAGCCAACATTGGCTGAAAACATCAAGGAAGCGATAGTGGTAGAAAAGCGTATCTTATCTTTAGAAAAGTAAAATGATATTGATGAAAGAAAATCTAAGAAGATTTCTTTTAGAGATGATCCTAAGAAAAATCAATTAAAGGACCCATTTGATTTAGAAGGATTAAAGAGATTTTTAAAAACCATGTCTAATGAAATGGTTGACATTAAAAGGCAAGTAGCAGAGACTTCTTCTAAGAAACCCTACAAGTCTTATAGGAAAAACCCTTCAACTGATCCAAAGCCTCCCAATGCTATAAAAAATGCAGAATCTAAAGGAGAAGTTTCCAATGAAGAACCTATTGATGAAGATGAGGTTGTAGAGCTACAGGGAATGTGGGACTTCATTCTTCCAGACGAAGAGGATCAAGAGGCATCACCAGTCAGTACCAGAAGTAGAAATCAACTCCATCCTCCACAGCCTAGTTCTAAACAGAAGAACGTAAGCTTAGTTTCCAAGGATAAAGTCGTAGGTAAGAAATCATCACCAAAAGCGACTCAAACAAGCCTATTCCAATTCAATTCATCAACTCCAACTAAAACACTGATTGTTTCTGATAGGATGGAGTATAATATTGTTGAAGACATGAAGAAGACTAGGTCCAACAATACTTTTCATGAATTGAGTAAATTAAAGCATCAACTAAAAATAATTTTGAAAGAGCTGCATGCAGTACCCGTTGCACCTCTTCCTACCGCTGTAATCTCGCAAGCTTCTCATGAAATGGGAAGACCTCCAACTAGTATGGCAAATAAATTTGACCCAAATGGTATTGCTTTAATTGGAGGCAGGTCAAAATCCCATACTCCTCCATTCCTCCTTACTTACGAAATTTTCAATAAAAATTTGCATCATTGTTTGGTAGATTTAGGTGCTTCATCTAATATTTTGCATAAAACAATTTGTGCAAAGTTAAATGTCCAACCTCAAAAATCTACAGTACACATAGTTCAACTAGACCGGTCGCAAGTTGAAGTAATTGTTGAACTAAATCAAGTGACCATAAAGCTCTCATCGAATCCAAAGGTATGTCAAGTTATTGATATTTTAGTTGCAAACATTCCTGAATTTTATGGTTTAATTCTTAGCATGGATTGGTCTGAAAAGCTTCATGGATACTTTGCGACCGACTAGTCACACATGTGGCTCCCTTACAATGGTAAACCAAATCAAATAAAGGTTGAGCAAGAAAGACATCAAAAATACATAGTGACAGAATTGGAAGGAGAAAATAAATCTATAGCGTACAACAACAATATAATTGGGAACTGTTCTGTTGAATCTTTCTTAGGAAATTTTAATGCTCATACTTCGCCTTATTTAGAACATTCTGTTTTGTCTCAAGTAGAAAACTTTTCTCAAATAGACAGTTCTAAATGCGTTAATTTTGTAGATAGTCCCGTAAATAACTTTTTTTTGGAAATTATTTTTTGACGGTTCTAAGTATAATGATGGAGCAGGAGAAGGATGTGTATTAGTTAGTCTAGAAGGGAATAAAACCATGTTAACCCATAGCCTCGAGTTCGATTGCAAGAAAAACAATGCAGAATACAAATCTTTAATGCAAGGGCTGTACAAAGCAATCAGACTGGACATCAAGTATCTACAAGTCTTTGGAGATTTTGAGATTGTTATTAAATATGTACGAAATGCTATACATTGTCTATCATGTCATTTAAAGTATTATCAATCTTTAGTACAAGATCTGACTGAACATTTTATAATATTAAATATTTCATCCATTCCCAGACTCCAAAATGCTAGTGCTGACCTCCTGGCTAATGTAGCTTCCAATCTCATTCCCTCGGAAGACTATAGCCCAGACAAATTCTCAATCAAATTGATCTTTAGACCCTCCATCCCTAATAATGTTACCAATTGGAGAATTTTTAACGATGACCTTGATATTGTAAGTTTCCTAACTTCAGAAGGATCTTACAGTAATCAGATAATTGATGAGGACCAACATGACAAGCAGTTACAACAAGAGAGCACCAATAATTCAATACCAAAATCTATATTCAAGTTAGAAGACCTATACGATTTAAAAGACAGATTCAAAAGGTCTACGAATCCAAAACTTTAGAGTTCAACTCTGAACCATGAATTAGTAAATCTAGGAATGGATACTAAGCCGTAGAATATCAACTTAGGTCTTGGTCTGGCCCTAGAAGAAAAATTAGCCTTTGTTCGACTCCTAAAACAGTATAAAAATGTCTTTTCCTGGAATTACGATGACCTTAAGATTTATGACACTTCAATCATTCAGCATACTATCCCGATGATAGCTCATGAAAGACCAGTCCAGCAAAAGCTAAGGAAGATCCATCCTAATCTGGAAAGTCAGATTAATTTTGAGCTCAATAAATTGTTGAAAGCCAAATTATTTTTCCCGTTTGACATTCTAGATGGGTTTCCAATCTGGTTCCAGTCAGAAAGAAAAACAGAGACATTAGAATTTGTATTGACTTTCGAAATCTTAACAAAGCATGCCAAAAGGATAATTTTCCCCTGCCTCCTATGGAACAAATATTACAAGCAGTTGTGGGATCAGAATTGATGTCCTTTTTAGATGGTTTCTCCGGCTACAACCAAGTCTTAGTCCATCCAGATGATCAGCTAAAAACCACATTCAGAACCAAATGGGGTACATATGCATATCAAAAGATGTTGTTTGGGCTGATTAACGTTGGCGCCACATTTCAAAGGGCCATGGATATTGCATTTAAGGGATTAGTAAACAAATCAGTGGTGATTTACTTGGATGACATAACAGTATATTCTAAAAAACATAGTAATCACCTCAGAGATTTAAAGTAGATCTTTCAATGTTGTCAAAGGTATGGGATTTCACTTAATCCAAAAAAGTCCTTTTTTGCATTAAGTGAAGGAAAACTTCTTGGATTTATAGTATCTAAATCTAGAATCCATATTGATCTAGATAGGATTAAGGAAATTTCTGAAATATCCTTACCACATAATAAGAAAGCAATGCAATCCTTCCTTGGTGAAATTAATTTTGTGAAAAGATTTGTCCCAGACTTCTCAAGAATTGTGTCACCATTACAAGAAATGATCAAGAAAAAATCACTCTTTAAATGGGTCAGGCAGAATATGAAGTCCCTAACTACTCCAAATTTTTTCGATCCTTTCATTTTGTATACATTTTCCTCTGAGAAGTCATATGCTGCAATACTCACGCAAGCCAATCAAGACAAAGCGGAAGCTCCAATTGCTTTCTTTAGTTCAAATTTGCAAGGGGCTAAATTAAATTATTCTGACGATGAGAAACAAGCTTATATTGTTTTCAAAGCAATCAAACACTTTAGACCCTTTATTCTTAAGACCCATATAAAGATAATAATGTCGTTCACAGTAGTAAGAAATCTCTTGGTACAGAAAGATGTGGGTGAAAAGAGAGAAAATTGGGTCACTACCCTACAAGAATTCGATGCTGAGGTCAAGCTAGCAAATATTGTAAAAGGTCAATGCTTTTGCAGAATGTTGGCTGGAGCATCGCCTATATCAGAAATATCATCTCCCAATCAAGAGGTACAAATGTATGAGGTAAGCCTAAACGATATTGAATCGAGGTATGATGATATCATGTTTTATTTAAAAAATGGATATGTTCCTTCAAATCTGAATCATACAAGGAAAAGAGCCCTAAGATTGAAAGCTAAGCAATATCAACTTGTAAACGATGTACTTTTAGAATGAATTATGATTCTATTCTTCTTCGACGTCTTGAGAAATCTGAGGCTAAAAAAGTGTTGCATGAACTCCATGATGGACCAGCAGGTGGAAATTATGCAGGAGATGCAATAACACACAAAATTTTGCGCACAGGATACTATTGGCCTACCTTATTTAAAGATGCACATAGCTATGTAAGGAAATGTAAAATTTGTCAAACTGCTGCTGGAACACAGAAGAAACCATCATTTCCATTGCAACCATTAATATCGACCAACCATTTGAGCAATGGGGATTGGATATAATAGGTGAGATCGTTCCTCACTCTTCTAAACAGCATAGGTACATCCTTACAACTACATATTATTTTACTAAATGGGTAGAAGCAGTTCCTCTCAAGACAACTAATACTGAACATATCATTGATTTCATAAATTAGTTCATAATTACTAGGTTTGGCTTACCTTCTAATTTAATGTTTGATAATGCATCATATTGTTTTGCCAATGCTATGACTGAATTTTCACTTAAAAGAGGTTTTAAACTTAAGTATTCTGCCAATTATTACCCACAAGGGAACGAGTTCGCTGAATCAACAAATAAAAACCTAATCAGAATTATTAAGCGAACTATTGATCAGAATCATAGAAATTGGCACAAATCTTTGATGTATGCTCTTTGGGGAGACCGAATAACTCAAAAGGCTTCCATTGGCACTTCTCCCTTTAATTTAGTTTATGGGAAAGAAGTAGTTCTCCCAACTCATCTAGCAATTCCTTCTTTTGTCTTAGTTTAGCTTATTGAATAAAAACCTTCTTCATCTTTGCAACTAAGACAATTGCAGATCCTTAAGCTAGAAGAGCAATGAGAATAGGCCAAAATTACACATGCACATCATCAAGCATTAGTAAAGGTTTCTTTCGATTCAAACATGGTATCTAGGAAGGATTTTCAAATTGGAGATGTAGTATTGAAATGGGATAAGGCTCACGAAGAAAAAGGCAAACATTCTAAATTCCAACGGATGTGGCTTGGACCATTCCAAATTGTTGAAATCATAGATCCATCGACTTTCATGTTGCAAGATTTAGCAGGAAAAAGAGAATCTTTACCTGTTAATGGACAGATCCTTAAAAAATACTTTCCGTAGAGGATGACCTCTTCTATTTTTTTAAATTATTATTTATAACTTATTTTGATAATAAAACAAGTTGTAAATGGTTACTTTTGGATTTCACGAAAAAGATTAGTGTCTCTTGTGAATTTTGTTTTTCACTTGTATAAATAGAACTGATTTGGAAAATTAATCATTATTATTGAAAAATATAGTCAAGTGCTACAAGCCCGAAAACTTTACTAGTTTCAACCTTATAAATTTTGATTAAAAACAACCTTTAGTGGGAATTTGTTTTATATCAGTCATGAAAAGCATCAATAACAAAACGAAAGTTCTCTGTAGAAAAGGTTGTCTTCAAAAACTCTATAATTGTCATCAAAAGCTATTCTTAAGGAACCAATGACTTTCTTCCCACTTACAGAATTACAAGTTTCAAAGAGTAATCCACCTATGCACTACGAACTTAAAGAATAAGAGGTCTCATCAAGAGCCGACTTATCATGATCATAAAGATTATAACTAGCTGACATTGCCAAACTACATACCAAAACAGGGCAATGACTCAAGATTGTTGCAATCAAAAGAAAAGGGGTCTCATCATGAGCCAACTTGTTTAGTAAAGTTATAAATCAAGTGAATGTCACTGTCAAAATTTGGCCAAAAAACCAAGACATTGTTCTTTAACAATTAAAAGAAAATGAAAGCAGTAAGTGTGAATGTGAATTTATCTTTGAAAATTGTATACTTCTTGAAGTAGGATACTGGATCATTGGTGGATAACAGGTAACCCTGTTGAGGCTATAAACACTTGCTAGTAGTAGAGGCTCTACCTATGACAAATGAGCATACTTAAAACTGATCTACAAAGATGTCTTTTTTTTTATCATTATAAACCAAGTAGTGACTGATGTAAATGCAATGACTAGCTTTGGGAAGAAAATAATCAGAATTAGCACGGAAGAAAAAAACTATTGTTAATGGCAAAGAGCATTATGCACTTTATATTTCTGTAATAAATTTTGATTTTCCAGAAAACTTTTCTGTTTTGGAAGTTTTAGAAAATTCAAAAGATAATCAGAGATAACTGGTTCTTTCTAGTGAATCACCAATTGTTGTGGCCAACAACAACCCCCCTTTTTATTTAGTATTAGTAATAACACAAAATAAATGGGGACCGTTCTAAAAAATAAAAAAAACTAGCACTTAGAATTCCCTTTTAATAAAACACACTATCATAAACTTAGGAAAAACATCCGCAAACGCAAAATCTTAAGTATTATGAAAAGTCTCAAATAAGAACGTTCTCTTAATAATGAACATCGCATCACAAAAAGGGGTAAAAAAGGTCATCATATATAAAGAAAATTTCAAAATTTCGAAAATGTGATGATGCGAGATCGCGAGCCACATAGATTCATCGCATATCGTAGATCCCATATATTGCAGCGCCACCTAAGATAAAATGTCCTGATATTGCGAAATGTGATAAAGCATCTCGCAAATTGCATCTCGCAGTCGCATAATGAATCAAAGAATTGTTAATGAAAAAGGATTAGCGATATTGCAATCTATGATATTGCGAAGCAAATCGCAAAATCGCTTTATCACAGATGAAAAGGGCTCACAGTTCGATGAAATATTTCTTGTCATCCGATACCTAGTTATGGGCATTAATGTCAACTTAGTGGTTTATTGATGGTTATTTATAAGAAATGATTTTGACCTGAGTGAAAGGGCTATTTCACGTAAGGTGATATATTTGATGTGATTTTGAAATTAAGAGCTTTCTCGTCACCTTATTACTTACCATGTGATCTTTCTTATTGTGTCTTAGTTCTCTACTTGTGAACTTACAGGAGTGGTACACAAAACAATACACAGAGCAGTGCGCAGAACGTGATGGAGAAGTAAGGAAAATCTCTGGTATCTAAAAAAACAGAGATGACTCCATTATTCATGGACACCACCTATACCAGAGAAGCAAGCATATCTACTTGGGAAGGCATGTATAGTTTGCTGGAGGAAGAAAACCCGAGAATCATGGAAGTTTTAGCTACGGCAAATGGACGCGGGTCATCTGAAGCATCACTTACAGAGCTTGCATGCTCAATCCTGCACCGTATCGCAGCAAGGCCAAAAATACTTCCCTATAAAGATATGGTCAAATGGGTGATAGACGATGTTGACATAGTGGACAAGCAATTCAGGACGTGGAACCAAGAAGTTATAGGATCATTTACTCCACAGAATTTAAGGCGCATTGTTACAGGGAAAAGTGTCTATTTAGAACTGCTCTGTCCCACTAAGGTGTGACAGCTGCCTTAGAAACAAACAGAGAAAAGCTACTTTTGTTTTTCCTTTATGAATTATAGATAGAGAGGAATAGAAAGACCAACCTTTATCTTGCGCCAATCTCCTGATTTGATCCCTCTCTTCTTTGATAGTCCTCAGCTACCTGCTCCCTTGCACTCCCAGCTTCACAAAGTACCTGTAAGATCACAGAAGCATAGCACTATACAAAGACATGGGTCTATAATCATAAACAATCTAGGGTCAGATGTAAATTGACCATACAAATGTAACAACCATCAACGACACAAAAGCATGGAGGAAAACTCAAATAGCTTTTATTGATAGACAAGAAAAGAGCCAAGAGGAGTTACAACCAGTTGTTCTGATCCAGCATCAACCTCCCAGCAAAGAATCCCCTCTTCACCTCAAACAAATCTTAGATCACCCAACAATCTAGTGTTTGTCTCAGGAAACCAACAACAATTCCTTACAATATGCAAAATTTCGGCCTCTGGATCTCTGGGATGAGGGATCCATATATAGATATCTGTAAGGGGGATGAGTCAGCTTGTGATTTGATTAGTGTCTTCTCTCTGATAGTTCTTGCTTCCACTTGGAGACTGATGGGCCTCATCCTTGGTCAAATTCAGTGAGGCAAGTGTCAGAGGAGAAGATTCTGGAAGCTTCCATTGCCTCTCCACCTTGCGGAATGACACCGCCATTTGTCATTTCTCGCCCATCGCACCCCACAGAAGGGACTTTTGAAATGCACCGCACCCTCATAGTGTATTTGGGTGAGATGCAATGCACTTAGCTAGTGGAGTAGCTGCAATGATCCTGTTTTGACCAATTCTGAGCAGTTTCTCATGGAGAACTTCTAGGAGAAGCTGTAATCTATTGACCTTGTTCCTTTAGGGGTTAGAACAACACTTTTAGGAACTTAGGATCCCTTGGTTTATGGACATTTCATGCTTGGGGTTGTAGGGCCCAAAAATTTCTATAACAGTTGCCCCCTAAAGTATGAGGCTGTTAATCTTTTGGTGTCGGGTGAAATGCTTTGTTATGAGGATCCGAAGTTCTTTCAATGTTGGGAGGAGACCTGTAATAGGATACAATACATTACATTATCTTCATACTATTTTCATGATCTAGTTTAGGCGAGCATTCCCATGCTCATCTTTATAAATTCATTTTCATGTACATAGGACAGACAATCGTCTGAGTGTAGACCGATGATTCTGATAGAGCCATCATCCTTTTGAGTGGATGATTATCTGTGTAGCAATGATGTAAATTTAATGTCTTTATTTCCCTGGATATATATCGCAGCCCGGATGGACGAAACTAGATCCGGGGTCTTCAATCTCATCCGATCTTCACTCAAAGTACAAGTCGATCCATGTGAGAAATGTTCTGAAGTCGAACATGGAAAGACATCACTTGATTACTAGTCAATGATGTAAACTGTTAACAAGCGCGAGAGGAATCACCGATAATGATAATGACCCTCAAGGTACTGCAGTACAATTTATGTGGTGTGAATAAAGGACTTGGCATCGAACACCATGCAAAATCTTTCGGTCGAAGGCCATTGATGTAAACCTGTTGCCGGAAGTGAGAAAATTGCCATTGAGGCATGCAAGCTTCAAAGTATTGAATGGGGTGTTCCTAGATCAACTTCTTGGATAATGAGCTGATGTCGACAAGAAGTGATCTATCACAACAGGGCCTTAATGAATCCCACATCAATGACACGGAACGGAGCAAATGATTTTAATGGAGGTGAAAATGATCTGGTGATATAAGGTTCAGGGTGGCGGTCATGAAAGAATGGAGTATAATGTATGGTAGTGGGTGATACACAGGTGAATTCTCTGAATGACTTCTCTTGAACATATCAGCGACACTGTTGTGATGGATTGCTAGCATTAACCCCAAATGTGGATGGTATGGCGTGACCATCGTGATGTGACCGGTGAATGAAACAACCCAACCCGACTCGGACACGGAGTGGAAGTGTCATGTTCAAGAGAAACTTGCTACCAACAAAGTTTTTTCAAGTTTTCATCCCAATTTTCCCCAGTCATTGCTAGCCAGTACCTCTTTATTTTTGTCAAGCTTGAGGAGGATAACATATGCTTGTTCTATAATTTGCCCTTCGGGCAAACCCATCGCTATGTTTTAACGAGCCTAGCGATAGTGAAACTCGTTCTCATCTATAGACAAGTTTGTCGCTATTAATCTTTTTAACGAGTTTAACGACAAAGATAACTGGGTCCTTTTCAATTTTAGAGAGTCTGAAAAGGAACGTAAAGGTAACTCCAAAATTCTTTTTTCTTCATCTAATCCCTTAAGTCCGAAAAAGTATAAAACAATACAAAAGGGATGGATTTTCGATACTTTTAACAAGTCGAACAAAACAAGCGCTCGATCGTTTTGTGTAATAATCCCTCAAGTCCAAAAAGATTAAAATCTAGAGGAGGGATAGCACTTCCTATCCCTTTAACGAGCTGGAGAGGCCAATGGCTCGGCAATATTTTCATATTTTATGAGTCAATTAAAAAGAGCTTAAAGGAGACTCGTTTTTTGAGGAACGAGTGATAAAATGGGTAGCAGCTGATTCTAGGTAAGGGTTGGAATTTTCCAATCATGGCAGTGTCACAAGTATGGCTAGTGAAATCACTCTTCGCAGTTGTTCCTCAAAATGGGTAAACAATAAAATGGAGGTGAATGATCGGCCAATGAAAAAGTGGAGGTGACGGTGCAAACACGACCAAGTCTTTAACGGCTGAAGTACTACATTCACGATGGTTATTTACTGGGGAATAGTTCATTTTTTAACGAGCTTAAATGCGGGGGGAAACATTTTCTCATGTCTTATGTTTATTTTTTAATGAGCTTGAACTATGTGCTAAAACTGCTCGATCGAATGGCCCCTTCTTTGATTTTACCATAAATAGCTATGTTCTTTCAAAGATTGCATTTTATTTTCAAATGCTTCAACAAGCTAGTCGGAAATGAACAATATATGTTTGAAAACGAGTTAGAACACCGATATTTTACTTTGAACTACGTAAAAAGTAATGAAAAAGTGTTTTTACCTCTCATTTTACCATTTCATTTGAACTTTGGTTTTTTGGAGCTTTGGAGGTGCTTTACCCCTTTAATTTTCATTAGCTGATTCCGGGAGATTCTGTGGATGATTCTCGGCGCCTTCTGGATCAGGTAGGAGCTAAACCTGAGCTCTTTCATTTCATGGTTTCCATTTTGCATTCTGAGCTTGATTCCTAGTTTTTCTGAGCCTCTAGGGTTTGAAAAACTCGTTCTGCCTTTAGCGCACCCTCTGTGTATCGAAAGGTGTGTTGAATGTTGGCCAGTCTGAAGGGCATCTGACATGCAATGCACCCAGAGCACTGTTGTAGGTGCGATGGCCGCAGAGAAGGAATTCTGTGCACAATTTTTGATGGAAATTTTGCCTGTTTCTTACCAAAATCAGGATCTAAGTCTTCTCTTTTTTGTTTTTCAGAGATCTTTGGAGTAAGATGACCATTACATGGCGAGAACGTGAGAATGAAGAAGAGCACATGCTTGCCCTACATGATCCAGTTACAGTAAACGCACTGCGGAATTGTGGCTTGCTGAAATTTTTCCGCATTTCTGGCATGAGACAACAGATCAACTTACTGCAGTATTTGCTCGATGCTTGGGATCCTACCAACCAGGTTTTCTAGATCAGGGGTAAATCTATCCCCTTGACTGTAGTAGACATCTATTTCTTGACTGGCTTGACAAGGCGAGGTGCCCCCATCTCTTTATCAGGTTCAGCCCGAGGAGGCGACTCTGTGAGAGATTATGTTTTCCGGTACTACAGAGAAGGATCTCAGCCGAGTAAAGACGGCAAGATCATCATTCGTGATGTCACTTTCAGGTCCCTCAGGACTATTCTGTTTACTTTTGGTAGGATGGCTGGTGGTGCGGCTCTTCATGTAGCCAACCGATCTTATATGCAGTATGCCTTGGAATGCCTCCAACCGAAGGTGTTCAACTGGTGCGACGCAGTACTTCTTGTGATGAAAGAACAGTTGACCAAGATAAAGAGCAGGAGGTTGAAGAACTTTGGGTATGGTTGTATTTTGACCGCCTTTGCCTTGGAGAAGATACCACTGATGCAGTCGCAGTATATTGCACTCGATTTACCTTTACCTACTGAACCACGTATGCAGAGATGGGTTGACCATATATCTAGGCATGCTGGTCAGTCTCAGATTTCATTTTCTGATACCTTCTTCAGGTGGTTTGATCATTAGGAGATGGTTTATTCCGAGTATCCATATGCGGGCATGGACTTCCGGGGTGATCCAGATTTAGTACTGCCAGATGGCGAATAGTGGGGCGCCATTGGTAAAATCTTTGACCGTATTCATGTTTATCGTTTTTCATTTATAATGTCCTTGTGCTTTATTCTATCAAGACTTTAATCAAACTCATGTGTACATGCAGATGTTGGTCCTCTTCATCCAGTAGTTCGCCTGAGAGTACTAGCTGCCACCCCAGCAGGAGAGGCCATCGGAAGGGCTATCCTTCGTGACCTCGATGTGGCCGAGACTCTCACAACATTACAGGAGCAGGTTGAGGGCCTCACTCTTGGTATTCCAGATGTGAGGACTGACGAGCTACCTTTGAGGTTACAGCGGCATACTACTGGTGTGCCAAGACGATGGACCCTTCTCTTACGCATGATCGCACAGGCTGTGACTTGCTATCACGAGCATCATTAGACTAGGGTTCCCCCTAGAATTTTGAGTTTTTTGGTCCTTCGACTGATTTTGTCTTGGTTATAGAACATTATGTGTAAACCATAAACAGTTATACATATTTTTTATTTTCGGAGTTTTACTTTGGTTAAGTTACATGATCCAAATGCGAACATTGATGGTATGTTTCTTTTTATAAATGTTGCAAATGTCTATCTAACACATAATTTGCTAATGAGTCAGTTAATGTGTTTAAGTTTCTGGAAATATGTTGATATTGAATAAAATCAATTTGTCTTTCCAAAATCTTAACCCTTAGGAACATGCGATAAATAGCTGGGTTTCGGACGGAATATATACCCGTGAGTTGTAGTATTATGAGTTGTGAGTCTAGCCTGACAATTAGTCGGCGTATACCATGTGTGGTGGCATCAAAGAGAAGTTCTATCAATGCGCTATATTTAGCGATGTTATTTGTTGATCGACCAATACATACCCCTCTGAAACTTACTAACTCGCCGCTTGGATCAAAAATAGCCCAGGCTGCAAAAGATAGGTTTCGCGAACTACGACTCGCTCCATCGGCATATCCAACACATGACTCCAATATGTTTGACATCTGCAACAAATGTAAAAAGTGGATTACTTGACCAAAATAAACACTTTAGCAAAAACAAAAACATAACAAAAGCATAGAGGTTACCATTACGCATAGTAACGCTTGAGGTACAACCCATTACGAGGTTGCGCCAGTGGAATTCCGTCATAATCCATTAACTCGTAGGCTCCTTTTGCTAAGACTCGTTTAACAATATAAGGGCCCATCCATAAAGACTTAAATTTACCTGCTCCCAATTTATCGGATTCTTGGTCATAAAGTAAGACCAAGTCACCTTCTGAGAAGACACGGGGTTTGACATTTTTGTCGAACTGCGCCTTGACTCGTTTCTTATGGGATTTGTTAGCCAAAGCGGCATCACAATGGGTTTCATCCAATTAGATTAATTCCAAGAAACGAGCTTCTTCTTCTGAAGTTCTTGGGAGGAGATCAATTGCGAGTTTGAGAACGAGGTTTCGCACTGGATTGGTAAGACTGCTTCCAGGCCATATACCAGTTGGAAAGGTGTAAACCCGGTTGCATTCCTTACCGATGTTCGGTAAGCCCACAAAGCTGAATACAGGATTAGGTGCCATCTTCTTTTGTGAACTCGAATCATCCTTTGCAGCATGCGCTCTAGGACCTTGTTGATTTCTTCAACCTGTCCGTTGGCTTGCAGATAATATGGAGTAGAGCTGTCGTGAGAAAACCCTAGTTTGGAAGCTAATTCGACCATCATGTGATTGCGAAAATGCGATCCATGATCTATGACTATAGCCTGTGGTATGCCGAATCTGGCGACTACATGATTGAGAAAGAAGAGGGCAGCTGTTTCACCAATATTATCTAATGTAGGCATCGCCTCGGCCAATTTGGTATAATAGTCAACTGTGACTATGATATACCCATGCCCCCCGGTCGAGGTGGGGTTACATGTCATGAAATCGATGCCCCATTTGGCGAATGGCCCAATAGCCACTATTGGCTGCAGAGGTGTGGGTGGTCTTCTGGTTTTGCTATCAAAAATTTGACAAGCATGGCAACTTCTGACTGCGGTTATGCAATCTTTGAACATTGTTGGCTAGAAGTATCCTGCTCGTAAGATTTTTTGTGCTGTAGCATATCCAGATTGATGCCCCCCACACGCGCCTGAATGACAATCATTCATGACTTTTTCGGCCTCCTCATGGGTGAGGCACCTTCTCAAAACTGTATCGATACCACGACAGTAAAGTGTATCACCGACGATCATGTAGTCATTTGCTTGGTATCGAATACGTTTTTGTTTGGAGTGGGAGGTGTTTGTCCTGCATTTTTGGGTTTGGAGATAAATAATTATATTCCCATACCACTCATTGCTTGAAGATATCAGAAACAAACTTTCGTCCACGATTGTTTCTTCGGATGTTTCATCGTTGGACGATGATGGGAGATCGCACAATAATTCTGCGAAAAACTAGAGCTTTCTTCGACTTGGATTTTACAAATTCTAGATCAAACTCTTGTAGGATTTCTATCCATTTTGAATATTTTCCCCCCAGCAACTGTCATGAAAATATATAAGTCATGGGGTTGCAATCTGACAGAATGGTAGTTTTCCAAAAGAGGACATAGTGTCTAAATCTCTGTATCTCTTGAACAGCTGCGAGTGCTAGCTTTTCAATGTAAGAATATTTGCTTTCTATGTCATTTAAGTTTTTACTTAAATAATATATAGGATGTTCAATTCCATCGACTTCTTGAACTAAAACCATTGCGATGGTCATATCCGCTGTAGCCAGATACAGATTAAAATCTTTTTGATAATTAGGGGCATACATTAATGATGTTTTCATTAGTGATTCTTTTAAAGCATCAAAGGAAGCTTGCGCAACCTGATCCCAAACAAAGGGCACTTCCTTTTTCAAAAGACGTGTATAACCTTTAGCAAATTCGGTGTAATTTGGAATGAACTTCCTCAGAAAGTTCGCTTTCCCTTGGAGTTTCTGAATCTAAAGCAAATTCAAAGGTGGAGGCAAATTTATGATTGCCTGGACCTTACATGGGTCGAGACAAATCCCATCCTTTGAGACTACAAAGCCAAGTAAACAACCAGAACTGACGCAAAATACACATTTGTGTGGATTGAGTCGTATCTTGTAGTGTCGTCAATGTAGAAATATTGCTCTTAAATGCTGCGGGTGATCAGTCCGCTTTTGCGAATGAGCCGGTAGATCGTAGAGGTATGGTTGAACGATGTTTTTGATGTCATGGAAGGCATAATTCATTGCCCTCTGAAACGTCGCCCCTGCTTTCTTCAAACCAAATGGTAATTTTCGATATGCGAACATGCCCCACGGACAAATAAATGCAGTCTTTGACTAGTCCTGTGGGCGGATATTTATTTGATTATACCCAGAGAATCCATCCATGAATGAAAAGATTTCGCATCCGGCGCATTCATCAATTATCTGGTAAATGAAGGGTGTAGGGTAGTTGTCTTTTGTACAAGCTTGATTTACATGCCTATAATTGATGCACACTCTAATTGTTCCTTGTTTTTTCATAACAGGGACAATATTCGATACCTAATCGGTTAGAGGAACCGGGTAGATGAAACCAGCATGGAGAAGTTTTTCAACTTCTGCCTTAATGGCAGCGGCTTTCTTGGGGTGCACCTGCCTTAGCCGTTGTCGTACTGGTTTGACATCTGGATACATCTTAATTTCGTGTTCAACGATACTCGAGTCAATGCCTGGCATTTCACTGTATGACCAAGCAAAGACATCTCTGAATTCGCGAAAAAGAGCATTATATATTTCCAGTTCTGAAGTAGAACAACATTTTCCAACATAAATATTCTCTACAACATCTGTTTTGGTTGATATATTTATGGCGATAGTATCTTCAATGTTGGACAAGTTTCGCTCGGAATCCACTGTGTTTACAGTGTTTGATAGGAAATCAAAGACTGAAGGATGATAAAGGTCACTGTGAGCATCTTCTCCACAATCCGAAAGAAGGGAACGATGGTGGGAATTATTCCATGGTGCCCCTTCAATTACCATTGATTGTACAATTCCTTCGTCGGTGACATGCACTCGCGACCAAGGATCTGAAGGGGTACCATATTCTTTAGACCTATCTATCCAAATGCTTGATGAGCATTGATTTAGGTTTGCTTCCCATGCTAGGAACATTGATTGCTACAATATTTCCGTTGGGCTTGGGGGCAAAACCATTGCATGATCCATGTCGATATCGTTTTCTGAGATCTTTTTAGAAGATATCATATTGTAGGTTCCTATCGAAGCTACTTCCACCAGGTTGATTGGAGGTGGAAGGGCAAAAGTTCCCATTAGTATAGGATCTTCTTGTAGGCCTACTCTGATATTTTGAAGAGAATGGGGGCTTCCATGGATCATGGGAATGCTTCCTATAACTTGAGAACCATTGGGGAGGAAGTTTTGTTGATAGACGATTGTAATCCCTCCTTGAAAGGGAAATGCAATCTTCCTAAAATAGGTCGACACAACAACCACCATAGCATATATCCATGATCTTCCTAGTAGGATGTTGTAATCAAGATTTCCATCGATGACTTCAATGTCTATTTCTACCGTTTTCCCTCCTAGTTCAACTTTCAAGTTACTTAGAATACCATATGGGGTATATGTCCTTCCGTTGAATGCTTTAAATGTCGTCGAAGACCGTGACAAGGTTGGATATCCTAAAGTTTTCCAGCAACTCATCGACATAATGCATGTAGATGCTCCCTCATCAATAATTGTTCGATGAACAGTTTTGTTGAGGGCTTTCACTTGAACAAGGAAAGCTAGTTGAGCTGGTAATTGAGGATCGTATCCTTTATGGTTGAAGAATACAAGATTGGAATCCTTTGGGTCTATCCCACCAATGGATGATAATAAAGCCTACCTTTGGGATGAGCAATTCTGTAGTACTTCAAGAGTCGACATAGCGGATGGCGATTGGGCCAAATATTCCACTATATTATAATTTTGTGCCGCTCTAGTGTGGGGATTAAATGTCGACTTGTGTACTACTCCTTTTGGTGGTTTTATTGTCAATTCAGGAATGATGGGCGGTGCAACTTCTGTCGAAGTTGTTGTCGAACTACTAGGTTGATCTTTATCCTTGTTGTTTGACAGTTGTGGATTCCCATAATCTTTGTACCTTTTCGATATCAAAGCATCATTTTGCCGTTTTGAAACCGACAACATTAGCACTTGAGACGGGGAAGCATTTCCACTTTCAACCAAATTTGTTCCTGGATTTGGAAACGGATCAGTTAACACTGCGGAGGTTTTCGAATTCTTGAAGAATTTCTTAAGCTCAGCCCTGTGTGGATAATTTGTGGTCCAATGATCCTCATCGCATATAAAGCATGGATTTTTTGGTTTCCTATCTCCAGGAGGGTTTGAAGAATATTTTTCAGGTGATGATTCCTCCCGTTTCTTCTTCTTCCCTTTGCCTTTCTTCTTGCTCCCTGGTTGTTTGGTTTCTTTGCCTTTAGTTGTTGATACGGCATTTACTTCTGAAGCAAGAAGTTCATCTTTTGCATTTTGACTTGAAATCTTACGGGCCTTTTTGGATGTAGCCTTTGTTGATTTCGTGTCTGTTGTGCCAATCACGCCATCGCCGGCATGAGAGTCATTGTTCGATTTAGGAGGAGGAGGAATTGAGAATTCCGGTCTAGGGGCATCAGGTATTTTATCGTAGAGTGTGCCGGACTGAGGTAAATCAAGTCTAGATATTGCGCATGAGCAATAACTTGCTCTTCTGTTACGAATCCCCCCTTTGCCACATCTTCCGTGATGGAAGGTAGTAATGACTTGATAAACCATTCAGCTAAGAGCTAATCGGGGACATACGTTTTTACCATTCTACGACGACGTCACCACTCATGTATATGATCAGATATGTGAGTGGCCGTTGTCTGTTTGAAATTGGTAAGAAGTTCTGTTCCTGTTTCGTACCTTATTGGTAATTGAAAATGGGTTAAAAAGGTTGTAGCTAAGGTACTGAAGTTGTCGAACGAAGCTCTAGGCAATTTGATGTACCATTTTGCCGCCGGACCCATTAACGTCCTCTAAAAGAGGCGAAGTCTTATCGAATCATCATTTAGGGTGTTTGATGAACACCATAGATGAAAGGTCATCACGCGATTCGATGGATCTTCACCTAAATTTCCATTAAATTTAGGAATATCTGATGGAAGTTTTTGCGGAATCGCTGGCCACCAAGGGGTGTAAGTGATTGGATCATTTGTTAACCTATTAAAATCAGGTAACTCTAAAGTTGCCACAAAGAGTAACTATTGATTCAGGTTAGGTGAAGCATACCCAGGATAATATGGGATTGCCTGAGCAGTTGGTCTTTCCATACCGGCATAATGCATTTGATGCTGGTAACTTTGGTAAGGTTGGTGGGCATGACCATTGTAAAATGGTTGATTTTGACCGTTTCGAATGTACGGCTGTCCACTATTAGCAAAGATTTGTTGCTCAAAACCTTAGTATACTTGTTGGAATTGCGATTGTTGGTATTGCACTTGCCATGGTTGTGAAGCCATGTGTTGTTGCCCGATACTAATAGTTTCACCAAGATGAGGGGTAATTGTACCAGTCTGAACCTGTGTCATTCCACCAGTTAGCGATTGTGGTTGAGTCGCAGGGTCAAGGGGCTGTTGCATTACAACCTGAGAAACCTGAGGTTGGCATACAACAGGTAGAGCTTGAACTTGCGCCACCGTCACAATAGCTGGCGTAGTTGGGATATTTGACGTAGGTAAGCATTGTTGCATCAAGTATACAACTCTTGGTTGTTGAGGTAGTATAGGTACCCAACCGCTTGAGGTAATTCCAGTATAACCCGAATGTTCTTGTGAACTCCCGTATGGATATCCTCCCGGATGGGATAATGAAAGGGTATACTGTCCCCCATACGGTGGTAATCTAGAACTCAAGGGAATTGTTTGCCCTTGGGGGCCGGACTGCCCAAATTGACCTCCAAATGGATCAATTTGTTGAGACTCAACATAAGAGTTTCCGGATATTATTCTGGATGAACAAACAGGAATAGACCATACTATCGAAATGGCCCCTGAGTGGGCTCCTTCTAGCGGTTGAGAGCTAGTCAGGACAGATGGTATACCTGCGAACATTGTCGGAGTGATAGCAGGGAGTTCTGCCGTCGCTGTGTCAGACGACACAGTCCGATGTTGATGGTTGTTCAGACATTTGTAGTCTATCCAAAAGATTACCTAGTGATTCTACAGGAGCTTCCGTTGGTGGTAGACTAACTTCTGATGAAGAAGGATATAGAGTGATCCCGACTCCAAATTGCAATGGAGTACTCATTGGACGATCTTCCACAATTTCTTCTATGGCAATCCGACCAGGTGGAAGGGGAAGACCGTTAGGTTCGTAGAATATTTCTGGTGCCGAAGAAGGTATGGAATCGGCAGCGACAAATGTTTGAAGAGAAAGACTCTCCGAACTGGTTGAAAATGGAACTGGTTCGGTAACACAAGTGTTTACTCTCAGACTAGGATCAGTACCACTGTCCTTCTGCGGTTACTGAACTTCTTCTGTAGAGGCAGGGATTCCATAAATGTTTGGAGTAACCGGAGTCTCTGATGTTGCTGGAACACTTGTTCTAAATTTAACAGGAGATTTGGAACCGGTTAAACGAGTTCACTTTGTCCGTACTGGCTTTTATTTCAGAGACAAAGACGGTTGACTCGTAAGCCTCCGTAAACGACGGGGTTTCAATTGACTTTCTTCCATGATTTTGGTTTACTTGATCAACTTAAATAAATGGGAAGTATGTTTCCGAATTAAATGAATTTTAGACGCTTTGACACAACTTGTTTTTTCAATTTTTAAGAGTCGAAAAAAAACAAAAGATGACTCTAGTCTCCTTCGATTTTTAATGAGCCTGAAGTGACAAGTGCTCAGATGGACCTTTTCTGTTAAGGAGTCTGAAAAGTAACGAAAGGGACTGCTCTGGAAATCTAGGTAGAGGGATTACCAAACGAATCGCAAAACTGCAGAATACTTTTTACGGTACGACAGTCAATCATCCCGAATGTTGTGTTCAGTGCATTGCGATTGATAGGGCGGTAGACATGGACTCCTATGGATAAAGGATTAAGCCTTTTGGTGTCTCCCAAAATATACTCGACGGTACGTGGGAGCACAAGTCCGTACTAGCACTTATCGTCTCAAAGTGGAGGAATCACCCAACCATCAGTGATAACAATAGTTACCAGGCCTTACGATGCTGGAATACGTCTTTAGCCTAGACTTCTAAATGTTGTGCGTTAAGTTCCAAAGCGTTGTTAGATTCATTGAATTTATTTTAAATTGATATTGTTTATGAAGTTTGCCTTTCGGGTTCACCACGAGATGTAGATGTAATTCCTAAAATGCAATCTAAGATGATAAACAAACTTTTTATCTCCTTTATGCAATGAAAATCCTAGCTACTAGGGAAAAGAAAGACAAAATATTTTCACAAAGAGCAAAGAGCAGACTCTAAATGAGCTTTCCTAAATCAAGCCAATCAGATTGTCTATATGAAAATGCACATGCATGTATTTGTTTTCGACTTTCTTAGTATATGAATGCTAAAAAGAAAGTTGATGCACAAATCTGAATTTCTTTTCAAGTGACAAATATCAACAAGTTTCTTTTCGAAATAAAAAAAAATGGAGATGATCACAACACCTTACAATTTTGAAATGAATACTTGTTCTCGCCACTAGAAAATTACAAATTTAGACCAAAAGCAATAGTAACAGGATAATCGACCATCAACAGCAATCAAAACTCTTTCCTACGATTGAAATCGACACTTGCGACAGATTCAAATCAAAGGACGACAGTACGATTACGCTACTTTTGCAAAGGAGAACTGTAAACGACTCAACAAACACACAAAAACATCTACAGTTCTTTTGTAAAAAGGAGGCAGAATAATAACAAGGAAAAGGGGTTTCAAACAGACATATACTGATCACAGGTAGCAAAATTCAAGAATAGAACTGGAAAGAATGAACCACAGAAGCCACAACCGCACAGAGCTAGTCTGATCAGCGCACCTGTAACACAGAGAATCTGAAATGCAGTGCAGGTTGTCCACTCGGGAAGTGCGCTGAAATTCAGATTCTCTGAACAGTACCTGCGCTGGGCTAGAAACGAGACTCTGTTCGGATTCCGGGTCATAGTTTGTAGTTCAGTTCTTGGGTTTTAGCTGAGCAAAAAGCAATCAGTAATGCAACAATCAGGGGTAGATCTAAGGAGGATCTAAGAGCTATCACAAGGGCAATCAGATAGTTTGTGAATCAGTTTTTTAAATCATAAACAGATCTAGTAGATGGATTGAAGTAGCAGTTGTCTACTTTGCATTTGTTATGGCAAATGTTGTTCGAATTCTACTTGTAGGTTTATGAAACAAACAACAAAGAATGATAAACAAAAAAACTAATTAGCTCCCCAGTGGAGTCGCCATTTTGTTACAGGGAAAAGTGTCTATTTAGAACTGCTCTATCCCACTGAGGTGTGACAGCTGCCTTAGAAACAAACAGAGAAAAGCTACTTTTGTTTTTCCTTTATGAATTATAGATAGAGAGAAACAAAAAGACCAACCTCTGTCTTGCGCCAATCTCCTGATTTGATCCCTCTCTTCTTTGATAGTCCTCATCTAACTGCTCCCTTGCATGCCCAACTTCACAAAGTACCTGTAAGATCACAGAAGCATAGCACTATACAAAGACATGGATCTATAATCATAAACAATCTAGGGTCAGATGTAAATTGACCATACAAATGTAACAAGCATCAATGACACAAAAGCATGGAGGAAAACTCAAATAGCTTTTATTGATAAACAAGAAAAGAGCCAAGAGGAGTTACAACTGGTTGTTCAGACCCAGCATCAACCTCCCAGCAAAGAAGCCCCTCTTCACCTCAAACAAAGCTTAGATCACCCAACAATCTGATGTTTGTCTCAGGAAACCAACAAAAATTCCTTACAATATGCAAAATTCCAGCCTCTAGATCTCTGGGATGAGGGATCCATATATAGATATCTGTAAGGGGGATGAGTCAGCTTGTGATTTGATTAGTGTCTTCTCTCTGATAGTTCTTGCTTCCACTTGGAGATTGATGGCCTCTTAGTCATCCTTAGTTGAATTCAGTGAGGCAAGTGTCACAGGAGAAGATTCTGGAAGCTTCCATTGCCTCTCCACCTTGCGGAATGACACTGCCATTTGTCATTTCTCACCCACCGCACCCCACAGAAGGGACTTTTGAAATGCAACGCACCCTCACAGTGTATTTGGGTGAGATGCAACACACTTAGCCAGTGGAGTAGCTGCAATGATCCTGTTTTGACCAATTCTGAGCAGTTTCTCATGGAGAACTTCTGGGAGAAGCTGTAATCTATTGACCTTGTTCCTTTAGGGGTTAGAAAAACACTTTTAGGAACTTAGGAGCCCTTGGTTTATGGACATTTCATGCTTGGGGTTGTAGGGCCCAAAAATGTCTATAACACGCATGTGTCTTTTACCAAAGCCACAGGCTAGCTATAACAAGCAGTTTGTGGAGAAATTCACCAAGGAGAATGAAGATTTTGAAGAATGCACCAAAAGCTGGTCAGCGAAGGAAGATGTGTTAATGAAGGAAAAATATGGTATGTACAACACTAGTTCCCTCTCTTCTTTGTATTGTTTCGCTACTGTAATGTTATGTAGGATATTTGGAAAACCTGATATCAATAAGTTTTTATCCGAGTGACTACCCTACTAGATGCGGTCATCAACGCCACTATAATGGACTAGGCCTAGATATTATCTGATAACCTAGCCTCTACTATTTGGAATTATTGGTCTAAAACGACTCCTTCTCAGAGGATTTATCCTCCTTTCTTTCTAACTGCCTATGTCATGGATGCTATCTGTTTTTTTTCTAAATTTCCTCTCATGGGTTGGAAATGGACGGTACAGAATCCCTTACCCATTCAAGTCTACCATAAGGAACTGTGGGATTATAAGTTCACCCCATATTTTTATAAAATCTTCCATGGAGTTATGCTACCCATTCAAAAGATGTTGTATAATACATATGCCCCAAAATTTTCTCCTAAAGCTGAAATCGATATTCTCCATGTGGGAAGATGGTTCGAAGAAGAGTTTTTCACTTATATCAGAGTATTCGGAAGCATTGTCTCTCCTCATGTGCTTCCCTTGTATTTTACTGACAAGTTGATGGCCTGGGAGATAGCCTACCAAACCTGCGGGGTTGGAGGAATGAGCAGAGAACTTAAGGATAAGAAAAAGGCACCATAATTCCCTGTGGCTTGTGGGGCTATTTAATTGTTTGATCTAGGTCATGCTTTCAAGGAAGTAGACAACATGTTGAGTCTACGATTTCTTAAGCTTCCAGGGAGACAATTTGATCCCTTTTATGTTATAAATAATTTTACCATGACTGTTAAAATAAAGGTGTTCACTAAGGAAGATGATCTCTTCGACGATGTTTCCTAGCAGAAGAGCACACTCAGAGACATTTTACACCTGCCCCAAATCTAGTTTGGCCTAGCAGAGTTGCAAGAGTTTAAACTCTACAGAGAATGAAGATTAGCAAATCTCCCCTTGGATAAATTGCACATAGAACCAACGAGGGAACCCACTCCCAGCATTAGTATAAGTGGAAGCTCAGGGCCAGAAAAGTCTAAATCTATGTCTGGAAGAAAATCACCAAAAAGGTCTAGACGGTTAGAGGGCGATCACAACAAGAGTGAAGGATCAGTCAGGGACACTACCCAATCCAAGGAGAATCCTGAGCAGCAAGTGTTGTCACCAACGCAGGTGAAAATTCCTGCTCCCCACGTCTAGCCAACAAAGCCATTAAGAGCAGAGTTGGAGAAAGAATGGGAAAAATTTATTGAATTGATAAACATAGGGGAGAAAAACGTGGAGACACCAAGGAATCCAACATAGACAATCACAAAAATGGTGATTGAAACAGTTGGCAATGTTCCAGAAACTGAGCACATTCCCATAGCCCCGTCATCTGAAATCATGCTAAAGATAGAGGAAATCCCTCCTCTAAACATGTTTTACAGTGCACAGCATAAAGTTGTGGTCAGGAAACAGAGAAAGAAGCAAAAACTAGACAACGAGCTCTCACCTGAAGCAGAGCAGCTGGATGTCCTTTGGCAATACCCTACCACTGATCTGACAGAGAACCTGAATAGGTAATCCCAAATCACAGGAGCTTATGCTTCTGCCACTATTGACAAAGAATCCGAAGTTCAATTATTTCTTAAAGATAAAAAGGATAAAATATTGTTTTTGTAGCAACAGTTACAGCAGGCCAGCGTTAGCTGGGAAGCAGAAGAAAAACTAGTAAAATTACAACAGGACTTCCAGCAAATGCAGCTGGGTTATCAAAGTAGTCTGGCCAAAAAAGAAGAACGATTACAAGCAATGTTAGAAATGCACAAAGATGATCCTAAAGCCGCATAATTTGTCACAGAATCCCTTGCCCTGAATAATAAACTCTTGCAACAACAGGAAACACTTTGCCAAAGAATATCGCAATGGAACTCTCACTGCGAAATGAGTGACAAAATCACAAGTCAAGTCGTAGATTTGCGACTTGATTATGATTTAATTGATAATAAATTTTCTGACTATTTGAATTGGCAGGAATCAGAGGAAGGAAAGAGAGCAGGGTTGTGTTATAGACATTTTTGTGCCTTACATCATGGAGCATGAAATGTCCATAATCTAAGGGATCTAAAGTCCCTAAACATGTTGTTCCTACCCCTAGAGGAACAAGGCTAACTAACCACAACAATTCACAGAAGTTCTCCACCTGGAACTACTCAAAAACAAGTCAATTCAGGATCATGTCAACTGCTCCACTGAGCGTCTGCGCTGAATGTCAACTGCTCCACTGTCTACCTGCGTTGAATGTCAACTCCAACAAAGGCTACCTGCGCTGAGCGAGTTTGGACAAGTGGCAGGCTCATTCCTCAATGTGCCAATGCTCAGGAAGCTTCCAAAATGACACTTGCCTCAGGGAATTCGACTGGTGATGAGTAAGAGGTTCCAAATCTCCAAGTGGAAGCAAGAACCTCCAAGTGGACTCAAGAACTAATAGAGGGAGAGGACACTAGTCAGATCTCAAGCTGACTCATCCTCTCTCCAAACATCTATATATGGATCTCTTCTCCATGAGATCTGAAGGTTGGAATTTTGTTATTGCAAAGAATTGCTGTTGGTTTGAGACTGGAGACATTGGGTGCTTAATGCTTTGAAGGGAGCTGAAGAAGGAATTCCATTCTGCTGGGAAGGAGATGCTGGATTGGAGCCCTCTGGGTTGTATCTCTTCCTGAACCTTGTTATCAATCAATAAAGCTATCTTGGCTTTCTCCTATATACTGGTGTATTTGTATGATTGCATTGGTGTATTTGATTTACTTCTAATCCTGAATCATTTATGAATATGAATATATGCCTTTGTGTTGTGTTCTTCTCTTGTCGCAAGTAGATGTTCTCTTGTCACAGGTAGTTGTTCTCTTGTGATCTCATGGGAATCAAGTAGCTGTTCTCTTGAGCAAGCAAGGAGGCAAGTAGCTGTGAACACCCAAAGAGAAGAGGATCTAGATTGAGGGACAAACGAAAGACAAAAGTAAGTCGATCGATCTCCCCTCTTTCACATTTCATAAAGGAAGAAACCAGAATAGTTGTATCTGTTTATTGCTAAGGCACTGTCACACCTTAGGTGGATAGGATCGTCCTGCATAGGCATTTTTCCCCACAGCAAATTGGCGAATCCGCTGGGGAAAAGTTGTTTATTCATTTCATTTGTGTTTCTGTCATTCGTTTAATTCATAGACTTGACAGCAACAATCGAACTGCATCTCTCACGGATGCAAAGTAGAAAGTTACTGCTTTGATACAGTTGCTGGACTTGTCTATGATCTAAACAATGGATCTACAAATGATTTGATGATCCTTGTGATAGTATTTAGTACCCTCTCAAAGCATCCCTCTGTTTATTCCTTGCTTGTGTTTCTGATTTGGCCTGAAACAGTTGATTTTTGAGCATTTTATGACCCAGAACCCAGGGGAAACGAGAGTTTCTCCTTCAGCGCAACTACTGTGAAGGCAGTCTGCATTTCAACGCAGGTCCCGTGAAGGCTACCTGCGCTGAATGTCAAATCCTCAGTGTTGAGGTTGCACTGAACCAGTTTAGCCTTGAGCAACTGGGGTTCTCTGCTGTCTGTTGCCCTGTTTTGATCTCTGTTTTTGCAGCCTTTAACCAGCATAGGTACCAGTCAGATAACTTCTTTTCCTTGCTTAGATTCCGCCTCCTTTTGTACAAAAAGACTGTGAATGTTTTTATGTGTTTGTGGTGTCATTTACAGTTTTCCTTTGCATGAGTAAAGTAGTCATCCTGTAGCCTTTGATCCAGATCTGATTGATTGAGATCTTAGAAGAGAGTTCATTGGTTGTTTGCAGATTGATTATAGGTTTACTTTTGCTTATTGGTTTGAATTTGTCTCTTTTGGAGTGTCAAAACAAGTCTTTATTTCGAAACACGTTAGGTAGTGTAATCTCTTCTACCTTCTCTGATTTCGAAAAAGTGAACTTGTTTGTATTGATCATTTTAAAAGCAAATTCAAAGTTGTACAAAAAGCTTTCTTTTGCAGGCATTTATACTAAGAAAGTGGAAAACAAACACCTGCATTGTGCATTTTTCATTTGATAGTTTGCATGTTGGATTTAGGGAAAGTGCATTAGAGTGTGCTGATTGCTCTTTGTGAAAAGATAGTGTTTTTCTTTTCCCTTAGTAGCTAGGATTTTCAAAGTTGAAAAGATAATAAAGCTTGCTTATCATCTTTAGGCTGCATTTAGGAATTTGTATTATACATCTCGTGGTGAACCTTGAAAGGCAAACTTTAAAAAGATCAACCTAAAATAAACTGAATGAACCTAACAACGCTTTGTAACATAACGCACAACATAGAGGTCTAGGCTAGAGACGTGTTCCGGCATCGTTAAACCTAGTGATTGTCGATCTCGGGGAAGGTGGGTGATTCCTCCTGAGGGACAATAGCGCTAATACAGATTGTGCTCCCACGTACCGTCACGTATATATTGGGAGACCCCTATAGGCATATATCCTTTATCCTTAGGAAGCCGTGTCGACCGCCCTACTTATCGCAATGCAGTGAACACAACATTCACGAAGATCGACCGCCCGTACCCTAAAAAGTATTCTGCGGTTTTGCGAAAAGTTTGGCACACCCTCTGCCTAGATCTCTAGAGCAGTTTCTTTTGGCCTTTTTCAGACTCTATAACAGAAAAAGTCCATCCGAGCATTTGTCACTTCGGGCTCGTTAAAACATCGAAGGAGACTAGTGTCATCTTTAGCTTTTTCTCGACTCTTTAAAACTGAAAAAGCAAGTTGTGTCTAAAGCGTCATTAACAATTTATTTTAAACGGAACAATCACCCTTTAATCCTGCATTGATCTTTAGGTTGAAAAGATGGAGCACACCAACCAAGGAATTCCTCTTGGTGGAAATCCTAGTCCCTTCTCCTCTTGGGGAGATGTTGGTGCGCCCCACATGGCCACATTGTCACTTCCAGGACTGACAATTGGCCTACCAGTTTGGCTCTTTTCAACTAATGCCGTTCAGAATACCACCATTCCTGAACAGTCGAGTCAACGGTTAGATCAGATAAGAGTTGCCTCCCAACCTTCCACTTCATCTTCCTCCCCTCCTTCCTCTTCGCTTGACGGAACTGGTCGAACAAAAAACCGGGTTCCTAAGGAGAAGAAGGAGAAGAAGAAGAAAGAAAAGAAGAAGAAGGAGCCTAAGGCGACTGGGGGCAAACAAATGTCATCTAAAAAGAATCCACACACAGCACTCGTAAGGCCTAAATCGCCATGCGTCATATGCAAGGGATACCACTTCCATAGAGATTGTCCCTGTATCCCCCGGATACTAAGGGACTGGTCCCCCCGTTTGCACAATTCGGTAGCATCGACCTCTGATAGCCATATCGACTGTTCACCGTCAACTAGTGGAAGTGAAGCCCCAGGACAAAGCAGGAAAGCTAAATTTCCCTGCAGACTGTGTGAAGGTGATCATGCCATCCACCGTTGTCCCTTCTTAGACGAGGCAAAAAGAGTTCTGGAAGATCGCCCGATTTTATGAGCGCATCTCCCTCCTGGATATCAAAGGCTCCTGCCAAGTCCCTCACTAGTTGAGAACCCGGCTGACTCGCCCATGTAGTCAGCCGAAGGACCTGTCATTGAAGATGAACCGTCTGGATCCATGCCTGACGAAAGTCAAAAGGTTGATACGGCAGTTGACCCAGTTTTTCCTTCAGAGGCTCCATCTTCGAATGATAGCATCACAGAAGAGAATAAAGACGACACCGTCCAAATTCTCTTCATTAACACTGACTCTGATGAACAAGGGGGCAATGCCACCATTCCTTTATCACACGAAGGAAGCTCGTCAGAGCGATATCCGGCCGTATATTCGGTCCCACCACCAAGCAACCTAGTTGTGTCCTTTGACTGGAACCAACTAGGCAGACCCCAGTTGCCAGCCAGTATACCATTCAGAATTATTTGTCAAATATACAGAATGGTAATGGCTGGCACTATCATTGATGAGGGGGCATCTGTGAGTATCATTTAGTCTATTTCTTGGAAAGCGCTTGGTTCGCTAGCGCTTTTGCCTGAGATGAGAAGTCTATCAGGCTTTGATAAAGGAACCAGTCGACCTTTAGGGATCCTCCCCAATGTGCCCATAACATTGAAAGGGAAGACCGTTCAAATGAACGTGATGGTCGTTCAAGGACCCTTGGATTATAACCTACTCCTTGGACGAGACTATATATATTGCATGGGAGCTATAGTCTCCTCACTCTTTAGAGTAATGTGTTTTTCGCATGAAGGAAGAATGGTCAAGATCGTAGACCAACTTTCGTTCCCCGGATCACGCATCACAAATAGTCATGTACCATCCCTAAATGGTCTATTCATGCAAGAAGTGTCTCAACCCACGGTCCGTCCTCCTGATGAGCGCAAGTAATCCGGGAGGATATGACTGGAACCTAGGGGGCATGCGTCCTGGCCTGCTTCGGCAAGAAAACTTTGGGTATAGAGTAGGTTTCCGCGGGAGAATATGACTAGTCCGTACCCCGTTCGTGATTGGAAGCGGGGTTGTTATAGAATAGGATTCTTTTGTCAAAGTTACGTGTTTGGTGCCAGAGTCATTCACCCTTGTCTATTTCGGTAGACATTGCCGAGGAAGTGTTTTGTTTGAAAGAGTAACGAGACAATCTTTGGGTAACCTGAAAGAGGTAGGCCTCTCCCGGTAAAACAAGGGTTTTATCTGCAAATTGAGGGGTAACCTTGAAATCGTACTTTATACCTGGGGGCATGCAAACCTTTTGGAGTGCAAGCAAGGGGCAACTATTTATTTTTTAAATTTTTAGGACCTCTAACCCTTTAAACTCGTAGGATTAGTCGTTTCCAAACTTGCATAAAGAAAGGATAAGGAGCAAAGCTTAGTGAGATGAAGCTCAATAAAAAATAGAATCTTGATGAGACACTCTTATCTTATGACTGGGTATTCGAGCAGTTTTAACGCGGAATTTATGCTCGTTAAAAAATAGAAAAGCGATATCGAGCAGTTTTAAAGCGGAATTTATGCTCGTTAAAAAATAGAAAAGCGATATCGAGCAGTTTTAACGTGGAATTTATGCTCGTTAAAAAATAGAAAAGCGATTGTGAGCAAGAGTTTCCTCCAGAGTTCAAGCTCATTAAAAAATGAACCTACCCCGGTAAATAACCACTGTGATCGTAAATTTATCAGCCATAAAAGCCTTGGTCGTGTTTGCACCTGCCACCTCCACTTTTCATTTGGCCGATCGTTCACCTCCATATGATTGTTTACCCATTTTGAGGAACAACTATGAAGAGTGATTTCACCTAGCCATCCTTGTGACACTGCCGTGATTGGAAAATTCCAACCTGTACCTGGAATCTGCTGCTAACCCTGTTTATCACTCGTTCCTCAAAAGACGAGTCTTCTTTAAGCTCTTTTCAGCTGACTCATAAAATATGAAAAGATTGCCGAGTTTTGGCCTTCCAGCTCGTTAAAGTGATCGGAAGAGCTATCCCTCCTCTAGATTTTAATCTTTTTGGACCTGAGGGATTATTGCACAAAAAGATCAAGCACTTGTTTTGTTCGGCTCGTTAAAACTATCGAAAATTCATCCCTTCTGTATTGTTTTATACTTTTTCGAACTTAAGGGATTAGATGATGAAAAAGGAATTTTGGAGTTAACTTTATGTACCTTTTCAAACTCTTTAAAAATGAAAAGGACCGAGTTATCCTTGTCGTTAGACTCGTTAAAATTATTAAATAGCGACAAACTTGTCTTTAGACGAGAACGAGTTTCACTATCGCTAGGCTCGTTAAAACATAGCGATGGGCTTGACCGAAGGGTAGGTTATAGAACAAGCATATGTTATCCTCCTCAAGCTTGACAAAAATAAAGAGGTACTGGTCAGCAATGACTGGGGAAAAATTGGGAGAAAACTAAAGAAAACTTTGATGGTAGCAGGTCGCTCTTGAACATGACACTTTTCCTCCGTACCACAATCGGGTTGGGTTGTCTCATTCACCGGTCACATCACCATGGTCTTGCCATACCATCCATATTTGGGGTAATGCTACCGATCCATCGCATCAGTGTCGCCATATGTTCAAGAGAAGTCGTTCAGAAAGAGTCAACCGGGTCCCATCCACTGCCATACATTATACTTCATCCATTCATGACCGCCACCCTGAATCATATGTCACAGATCGTTTTCACCTCCATTGAAATCATTAGCTCCATTCCGTGTCACTGATGTGGGATTCATTAAGGCCCTCCTTTGACGGATCGCTTCTTGTCGACATCAGCTCATTATCCAAGAAGTTGATCTAGGAACAAACCCTTCAGTACTTTGAAGCTTGCATGCCTCAATGGCAAGTTTCTCACTTCCGGCGACAGGTATACATCAATGACCTTCGACCAGAAGATTTTGCGTGGTGTTCAACGCCAAGTCCTTTATTCACACCACGTGAATTGTACTGCAGTACCTTCAGGGTCATTATCATTATCGGTGATTCCTCTCGCGCTTGTTAACGGTTTACATCATTGACCGGTAATCAAGCGATGTCTTTCCATGTTCGACTTCAGTGCAATTCTCATATGGATCGACTTGTACTTAGAGTGAAGATCGAACGATTTTGAAGACCCCGGATCTAGTTTCATCCATCCGGGCTGCGATATATATTCAGGAAAGATAAAGACATTTGACATGTACATCATTGCAGCAGATGATCATCCTACTCAAAGGATGATAATTTCGCCAAAATTATCAGTCTACCATCAGTCGATCGTCTGTTCTATGTACAAAAATGAATTTATAAATCTGAGCATGGGAATGCCCGCCTCAGCTAGATCATGAAAGCAGTATGAATCATAATTTATTGTATTGTATCTTATTACAGGTCCCCTCCCAGCATATGGATGAACTTCGGACCCTCCTGGATAAAGCATTTCACCCGATAAACGGCCTCATACTTTAGGGGGCAATTGTTATAGACATTTTTGTGCCTTACGACATGGAGCATGAAATGTCCATAATCTAAGGGATCCAAAGTCCCTAAACATGTTGTTCCTACCCCTAGAGGAACAAGGCTAACTAACCACAACAATTCACAGAAGTTATCCACCTGAAACTACTCAAAAACAAGTCAATTCAGGATCACGTCAACTGCTCCACTGAGCATCTGCGCTGAATGTCAACTGCTCCACTGTCTACCTGCGTTGAATGTCAACTCCAACAATGGCTACCCGCTCTGAGCGAGTTTGGACAAGTGGCAGGCTCATTCCTCAATGTGTCAATGCTCAAGAAGCTTCCAAAATGACACTTGCCTCAGGGAATTCGACTGGTGATGAGTAAGAGGTTCCAAATCTCCAAGTGGAAGCAAGAACCTCCAAGTGGACTCAAGAACTGATAGAGGGAGAGGACACTAGTCAGAACTCAAGCTGACTCATCCTCTCTCCAAACATCTATATATGGATCTCTTCTCCATGAGATCTGGAGGCTGGAATTTTGTTATTGCAAAGAATTGCCGTTGGTTTGAGACTGGAGACATTGGGTGCTTAATGCTTTGAAAGGAGCTGAAGAAGGAATTCCATTCTGCTGGGAAGGAGATGCTGGATTGGAGCCCTCTGGGTTGTATCTCTTCCTGAACCTTGTTATCAATCAATAAAGCTATCTTGGTTTTCTCCTATATACTGGTGTATTTGTATGATTGCATTAGTGTATTTGATTTACTTCTAATCCTGAATCATTTATGAATATGAATATATGCCTTTGTGTTGTGTTCTTCTCTTGTCGCAAGTAGCTGTTCTCTTGTCACAGGTAGCTGTTCTCTTGTGATCTCGTGGGAATCAAGTAGTTGTTCTCTTGAGCAAGCGAGGAGGCAAGTAGCTGTGAACACCCAAAGAGAAGAGGATCTAGATCGAGGGACAAACGGAAAAAAACGGTAAGTCGATCGATCTCCCCTCTTTCACATTTCATAAAGGAAGAAACCAGAATAGTTGTATCTGTTTGTTGCTAAGGCACTGTCACACCTTAGGTGGATAGGATCATCCTACATAGGCATTTTTCCCCACAACAGGTTGCCCAAGATCAATGAACCCCACAAAGAAATGTTGTTTAATAAATGGGATGCACAGATCAAGAAAGCAGAACAGGCAGCAGAAGAAGCAGCAACAACAGCAAGTAATGTCATTGACTGTGTCAATGAAAATATGCACAGATACAACCTAATATCAGAAACTACTCCAGGATTTCTCCCAAAAACACAGCAACTGCAAACAATTTGGAGACAAAACATTGAAGAAAGGGAAAAATCAATCAAAAAGTTAACTAAGTTGAAATGGGATACTTACTGGCAATATTTGGTGAAACCACACAATCAGTGTATGACTCTAAAGTGCCTTACAAATTCTGCCGAGAAGATAGCACCAGCGCTTGCTGATTCCATCTTCGCAGGACAATTAAAATCAGAGGTCGGCCAACCGACACTCTTGAAGCTGATGTTGGATGCTTGCAACTAAAGAGAATAGATGCATAGTTGATTTTTAGATACAGTTTCAGTTTTATTTCATTTTATTTTTGCTTTAGATGAGGATGGTTATTTAAACCTCCTCCTATATTTTTGTAATAACTATTTTTAGTCTTTAGTTAGTAGTATTTAAAGCCCTCTCATGCATTTAGAGAGGGGTCAACAAATTTGTCAAAAACACTTCTTCAGAACATGCACTACTGCACCCTCTGAGGAGGTTTTGATAAATGAATGGAACGAGGTTTATTTATATCTATGTTTAATGTTTGCTACTAAAATTCACTTCTATACTCTTGGTAGATATTGAATTATGAGAAGATAAATCTATATTGTTGAAGCCAATGAGTAGGACTTATTATCAATGGTACTTTTATCTCCTAATGATTTCTGCTTATGCGTCAAGTGACACGTTATTTTTAGTTGTTTATATATGAAGGCCTGAATGTTCAGTTATCATTTGGCACTTTTGTATGGTGGTAACTATTCTTTTTATGCTGAGTGTATGAATCACTTATTATGCAATATGCTTATCATAATTGTTTTGGCTAATTTCTTATACGAAACAATTTACTTTTAATGGATTCTTTTCTCGTAGAAATTGAATAATCTTTATTACCAATTGTTGTTGGAAACTATTTTAGATCACATAAGTGAAAATTTTATCCCGGGATAGTTTTAGAATTAGATGTTTCCGTTCATTAGAACAAAATTTCATGTGTTAGATTAGATTTAGATTAAAAGCACTATTTAGAAACTTTTAGGAAGGAAAACATCATCCCTTAGCATCATCACAAACAAATTGGGAAACTGGTCCCATTACCCCCAGTCGGAGCCACTATCCCAAACGGAAAAGGAGCTGCTTTCAAGTTCTGAACTGGGTGGTTATCCCCCTTGTTGTAGAACTAATTTTGGGGCTTCAACAGGCTACCATTTTAGACTCCTCCATGAGCTGAGATATGGCATGGACACTCCAACACCCCAGAAACTCAGCATTCCCTATTTTCTCCTACAGTCCCTTATAGACTCCAGCATTAAGTTGAAGGCAAGAGGTCCAAGTTAGTTGGCTCACCATGGGTTGATTAAACTATTAGTGGAAGAAGGCCTCCATACCTTCACAATCCCCATATCATGGGAAATTTTTAGAAACATGACAGAAGAAGATGATATAAAGGCCCTCACATATGATCATAGTCCTTATGATAGTGAGGGGGAAGAGCAACAAGGGGAAGAAGGGGAGGAAACTGATGAACAAACAGAGGAGGAAGACACCAAAACAGAGGAGGAGGAAACTAAACCAGAGGTGGAAGAAAACAAAACAAAGCAAGAAGAAACAAAACCAGTAGAGACAAAGAAGACAAATGGAGAGGAAAAAGGGACAGAAAAGACAGAAGTGTCTCCTGAGACCCAAGAAAGGGAGGTAGCAGCTGCTCTTGCTTCCCTCAGCACCCAAGTTAAACCCAAACAGAAGAGGAAGAGGTGAACATCAATGTATTTCAGGGCTCAGAAAAGCACAAGGATAAAAACAGGAAAACCACAGCGATATTCAACAGTGCCTATTGTAATTGAAGATTCACCCACTATCAAAGGGGAAGAATCTCCCTATAAAACCCCCATCACCTATGAAAGAGGAAGTCCTAGATATTCCACCTGGAAGGAAAGAGTGCAACTATAGGAGACCCTAACTAAGCTACAGGAGACCAGAAAACTTAAGAAAAGGGTAGAAGAACAGCCAAAGGGGAAGGAGGAAACAACAGAGACTCAAGAACCTAACCCTCAGCCTAGTTTGGGCTCTTACTACAATCTTCTTGAGGGGGGAAAATCACTCCACAGAAATTTGCAGTCCCACTTTTCTTTGAGTTGGAAAAAGAAAGAATAAGGAGCCATAGATGGATGCAAATCGCCAAATCCAAGGGGATAGAGGATATTGGCCACATGGAGAATAAGCTTAGAGAAATGGGCAGGGAGTTAAGTTCTGTAAGACATAGAGAGGCAACCACAAGAACTCACTTTGAAGCAGAAAAGGAGTTGCTAAGAAGATGGTTGCAAGAAAGGGAGACACAATTGGCATGCATGGCCAGCCGGTCTATAGAGGCACTACAGTGTAGAACACTAGCAAAATCATATGGAGTATACCTCAAAGACCAACGGCTGCAGTTTTAGATCAAGACTTTGGCACAGAGAGGCACAATGCCTTTCCAATATTATAAATAGTTTACGGACCTATGTGACCAAAATTTAGCAGAAGACAAGGCAAAGATAGCAGAGTTGTATTTGCATAACATTGCCCTCACCGATATGAACTTATGGGACCCCAATGCTAGGCCAGGGGACTTGCGACTGATGGCCATGGCATCATGGATGAATCATGAGGAGAAAAGGGCAATAGAAATCAAAAAGTTGATGGCAAAAGAGCAAAATGAACCCTTAATGATCAGAGTTGAGCCATCAGACCCCATGGATCTCATCAGCACACACCAGCTACTTGCAAATAATCCTCAAAGCGCCCCTAAGTATATCAATGATAAGGTTCAGGCCATTGCACATTTTGAGGACATGGAAATATTACTTGGGGAAGATTGTATTCATGCCTGTATGAGGAGGTGGAACACTCTCCCACATAGTCTACAAATAAAGGAGTATCACTCCCCAACAAGGATCAAAGAAGAATTAAGGAGAGTGCCACTGTACAAGCACTCTATGCAGAGTTTGAAGGCCAATTGGATTGGCCTCAAATTGAGTCCCCCACTGATGCTAGGCCTACTGGAAGGTAGAAAAGAGGAAGAAGAACAACAATAGTGGGAAGAGGTGGACAAAAAGGGAGGATTCCATATCAAAGAAGAGAACCTCACATCAGAAGCATGGGATGTCAGGGAGGCCATCAGGGCCATCAAATATGAGGAGATGGACTAGTTGCTCAGAGGATGAGCAACACATTCAGTAGGGGGGTGATGATGAGCCCCATAAATGGGTAACTATATGGGTTCATTTTCCCTCCTAACTTAGATTAATCCACCATTCTCATTATTTTATTGCATGTTTTCTTATTATATTTATGCTAATAGAGCGAGTTGGGTTGGTCATTATGCCATGGAGTCTAATGTGTGCTTAATGCAGATTTTTGGTCAATTTTGGAGACAAAGTCAAAGATTTAATGGAAATTCGGCAGCAAATATTTAAATAAGACAAGGGAGAGGATTTATAGGAGGGTATCCCCCTCATTTATGACTCCCCACTTCGAATTCTCCATCATGCAGCTCGTAGCACAAGAAACCACATCAATGCACCAAAGAGGTAGCCAAGCAAGTGGAGGATAACTTCTGTTTATCTCAAGTTTTGGGAACCAAGCCTCCCTAATTTTAAGGAAGCTATTGGGAGCTTTAGTTTTATAAGTAGAAAGGCGTAGGACCTCATTAGGTTGTTGGAATTTAGTCAAATTTTTGTTGCAGCTTTTCTCTGCTCAACTTCAAGCTTACTTTTGTTGATAGTTTCATGTAATCCTATTATGATTTTGATAATGAAGATGAGATATTGTTCGAGCTAGCACTGAGTTACCTCAAAGGGCTGAAGCTCTTGGGTTAGGGCCCAATCCAAGCAGCCAATCTCTTCTTGTTTTTTATTTATATGCTTTGTTTTAGTTTATGAATTAGTTGTTGTTAGATAGATTTGTTTTCTTAGTTAAGAATAGGTTGCTTTTGGTGATTTAAAAGTTTGTTTCCATTTCCGTTTGTTGTAGCAGGTTGAACAGTGATAGGAAAAAGATACAGAAAGGCCATCAAAAGATCCTTAGCCTCCTTTCCTCCCTCTCGGACCATGAACTGAGGCCAAGACCCTCTTGCTGCCACAAAAAACACAGATTTGTCTTTTCCATAGGATTTATAGTGTTGCAGTTTGTTAGAAGGTTAATGATTTTGTTGTAGATCTATTTCACCATGCTCATTTCTATCTTTGCAATAAATTTCCTTCCATTCTTTACTCTCCTAGATCAGAATTTAGACTAGCTTGATGCAAAGTTCCGCTTTATTTTATGTACCTAGTTTCCTTGCTTGCTTAATCTCATGATGTGAGTTTCAGTTCTCTTGTAGCAATCCTCCATTCACAATAATTCAGCCAATCGGCCAGCGCCATTTCTCTTTGATCTATGCTCCACAGATCACCCAAAGTCCCTCACAAATCTGCCTTAGTTTTCTGCACTTTCCTCATCAACTTTCCTCCATTTCCGTGAGCAAGTCCAACCATCTTTCTCTTTCTTGATCCTTCTTGATGAACCCTAGACACCTTAACTCATCACCTTAGCCTTCATCTACCCTTTCCACCCACTTTCCCACCTTCAAAACCTCTAAAACCGCTCTCGACATCCTCCTGTAGACCTCCCATAGATCCCCTGCAGCCTCTTGTAGATTTTCTTGTAGGTGTCGTTTTTATGTCCGATTGCAGGAAAAGCCTCTAGAAGGCCACCTGGGACCTCCTAGGACCCATCCACACCTTCCTACAGCTCTGAAAACTCCAAAGTCATCATCCATTGCCACCTAATCACTGTCATATTCACAAACAAATAAATTACATGCATGACAATTTCACCTAACAATACATCAAAATCCAAAAAGATGTTTTTTACTCATTTTCTTCTAGAAATAGCTTGAGTAGATGTTTCTTACCTCCTAGGTTAAGTAATGGCATTCATTTCATGGTTTTTATCTCTCTTCCTGCAAAAGTAGAATTAGTTGGCTAATTAGGGTTTGCTAGGTTTACCTTACATTTCAGTCTTCTTCTCCTTTCTGCAAGTAGAGTAGCCTCTGTAGAGTAAGCTTTCATTTATTTCATCACATATAGAGCTTCTTATAGAATCCATAGAAGTTGTCTTGAGCTCCTAGTGATCTTGCACCAGCTGACCAAGTGACAGCCTATAGTAAGAACTAGTACTTGTGCATACAACACCATTGCTTCCAAGTTTGTTACGAACTACCAAGTTGATAAAAGTAAAGTAGGAAGCCCAGGAGTTGCAGAATTATTGCTGCAATACTGGTGCTCACCAATGATCCTATACGAAATCCTGTATCAGCCTATCCCACAGAATATCAATCATCAGCTACAAGTCTTCACTAGGATGATCCAAGAGCTTCAGAAAGTGGACAACAGATAGTAGAGGAGGAAGAAGAATGACCATGCAGAAAATAGACAACGCAGCACCTCTGATCTTCGACAACTACAACGTGGCATCAAGACCATAGGTAAGTATCCTCCTCACTCACTCATATGCATCATATGATTAAAAGTTGTAAGGGTTACGAGGTAGTTGGTTTATAAGTGAAAAGGTGGCTAGTTAACTTGGCCACCTTCGTTCAGTCATCACATACAAAATCTGGTGTCCTCTCACATGCGGCTGTAGTCAACTCAAAGACAGAGGAGGAGTAGGACAAGAAGTGTTTAACTATAGATCTTCGAGGTGGGAGAAAATTACGAGGAATCTCACCTCGAAAATCCATAAAGGGAAACAAAACGTCATTTGCATGCATTCGTGCATTCCACCTCCTCAAAACTCCCTGATGCAAGTCACTCTCATAACTCTTGCTGCCCACCAGAAGCAAGGATCCATTTTTCTACAAGAGAATTTCTACAGGAGCATGCACAGGAATTCCTATAAGAACAGTCTACAGGAGTAGTATACAAGATACACATAGGAAGTCTAAAGGATAGACAGGGAGGGGTTCAAGAGGGAATATCACAAGAACTATCCACTGCCACCACTCTAAAGAGGTAGGAACTGAAAATCCATCCCCATTTACAAACAAATGAACTAGAAATTCTCTAAAAGCTAGTGGATATAACAACTGCGGGAGGTGAATCACATACACAAGAAACTATGTTTTCTCTTGAGTTTAAAATTCTCGTGTCAAACCTCTCATTTCCTCCTCAAGCCTCACCAACAAGAGGACAATAGGTTTTAATAGGAGAGAACCCACAAACACTATGAGGATACAACACCCCCAAGTGCTTGAAATATTTATAAGACACCAATGGATTGGGTTTTTCAAAAAATTCACAGGGTACGATGATGAGGTGGCTCAAGAATTTTCGCATTCCCTCACTCCGCACAATAGAATCCATGCCACTATTATAGTTAGAGGGCTCACTATAGATCTCACCCCATATCTCATCAATAAGGTCACCACACTTCCCCTAGGAATTCCATGGATAAAATAAGAAAAATCAGACAGTCAGGTGGCAAAAAGGAAATTCTTTTTAGAAGGTGAAGAACCCACAAAGGATAAAAATGGAGAAAGGAAGAACAGTCTGCTAGACCCATGGGGTGAGGTAGGTTACAAACTCATCAAATATATCTCATGTTGATCTAAAAATGGGGCACTTAGGCTTCTTATCTAACTTATAAGAACCTCTCCCACTTTCAAAGATTTAAATATTCCCAAGTGTTCATGATTAAGCAATGCGGAATTAAAAATGCTTGAAAATATAGGTGTATGCTGGTATTTATTTTTTACTGTTAAGTGTTGTAATTACTGTTGCTTATGATGATATTTTAAATACAAAGAACAGTAAATAATGCAGCAAGTAAAGCACACATATAACAATAATATTAATTTGGAGTTCACGCAAAACCCTTAGACTACGTCTCTGTGAGCTCTAGTCAACTCAACTAGGCTCTTTGGGATTACGGAAGCAGTTCTTTTACAGGTCTTTGACTCAAATCCATCAGTTTACATAGAACACTGTGCCTGTGGCTCTAGATATTGGCTGTGGCTATGGCTATGGCTCTGGCTCTTGGCTCTGACTCTGGTTTTGGCTCTTTGGCTCTGGCTCTGGTTCTGGCTCTTGGCTCTCGCTCTGGCTCTTCGGCTCTTGGCTGTGGCTCTCGCTCTTCGGCTCTGGCTTCTTGGCCCTCTGTAACCTTCAGCTCTCTGGCCTTTTGGTGCTCAAGTTCTTGGGATCTATGTCCCTTTGCTTGCTGTCTAGCCTTTCACACTATCGTGGCTCTTTGCAGCTCGATCATTCGGGTTTTGCGTGCCTCTATGAGTCGCTCGACCTCCAAGCAACTCCAACAACCTTCAGCAAAAATACACTATTGTCAACGGAGCTCTCTGGCTTTTCACTTGGACTTCAAGTGACCCCAAAGGTCCCTTCAGTTGCTCTTTGTAGTATCTCTTCAGCTCTGCAACCTTCATCAACTCAGTCACTCTTCTGTCTTTGAAATTCATGGCTTTTAAGACAAATCGGCGTTGTTTGTTGGTTTTCACTTTCGGGCTCTGCAACTTCTGGCTTTGGTTCACTCAACTCCCTCTTCTGGCATTCAATAATCATTGCATAATGCCTTTAGGGCAGGTGACCACCTGTTGCATAACGAAATGGACCTATCAATGCTTGAAATCCTTCAAAAACAGTGGTTCTCTATTTACACAAAGAACGCTATAAAACACGGGAAAATCCGTAGAGAACATTGTTCCCGGACTTCAAATTTTCATAAATATGCCTTATAACACTATCGGGTTCACCTGTGAGTCACTATCGCATGTCGCAATGCCTGCTCCATGGTTTCCCTTTTTATTTTAAAAATACGTTAGAAACATTGAAAATCCAGAAAATGGCCTTATGGCGCATTTCAAAATACGATGCATTTGCATTTCAGAACCCTTTCGGCTCTAGTTTCATTAGATCGGCACATATATATGTCTAAGCCCTGCTCCACCATGCTTGCTTATTGCGATATTGTGATGCGATTGATCGTAATCACATATCGCTCATGCCCCGGGTTGGTGTAGCGCTCTATGGTCACCGATTGCGATATCGCTTCGTTGCAATTGCCGATTGTGATGTCGCAATTGCAATAGTTATATATCATGCTCCAATATCTGCCAACTGCCACCACCGATTGCAATTGGCGATCAAATCTAGACCATTGATCGGCCAGATCTGACGGCTGCTGTTCGCTGTCCCTTCGACCTCCGATGGGCTCAATTTTCATTGTTTTCTCATGTTTTTGGCCTCTTTCCCAAAGAACAAAAGGGGAACTTCTTTTTATGATAACTCCTTCATCTGAAGTCTGTTTTCATCCATTCAAGTTGTGTTGGATTAAAAATGAGGAGATCTCTGTAATGGGACTATTCCCGAGTGTAGCCTACGACTTTGATTTTCCTCTGATTTACAAAGGATTTGTGCCATTTGGCACCTTTTACCTCTTATGTGGAATATTTTAGACTTAGAGGTTTATCCAGGATCCATTTTTGGATCATGCCTTCCCGCTGAAAGAAATTTTGGTCTCCAAAAGACTGATATACTGATTCGAGCAGTAAATGAGAGTGACTCACCCTCTTCTTTCAGCCTCCCTACACTTGCTTTGCATAGTGCCTTTGCGCCAAAGTTTCTAACCACTTCTCTTCTTGGATGGGCTGGTTTTTTGGGAAGAACTTTCTTCCTCCTTGCCTTCTTGCAGAACTTCTGCTAAAATGGTCACAGAAGGTAGTTTGAGCTTCTTTGCCTTGATCATTGATCCAAGGTGGCTCAAACAAATGTGAAGTACATTTTCTCCACAAGCTTTCATTTGTACCTATTTGAAAGGCTTCCAACAACAACTGTTAACAACAATAGGCATACAGACAACAACTAGATGGACTAACTCCTGCTTCAACAAAAGAAATAGATTTCACATCTTGTGAACACCTCCATGTCTTACATTTGCATACAAATGATGGACTAGACAACAATCCCACAAAACATGCCTTTAATCAAATGACCCTTCAAGTCAAGCATGTAGAAAAAGACCATTAGAACCCTTTTTCAAAAGATGAAACACTTCATCATTATCTCCATTTGGAGACCAAGTTAACTTCTCCCAAGTCAACATGGCATCACATGCATGTCAAAGTACTCAACCCTGCAAGTTAATTACAGATACATGTTTAAATACAAGGAAATCATTGACATCCATGTGTTCACGCATCTCATGTTTATGCATGCATTTCATCCTTCAACGTTCACTTAAGCACACTGTACTTTCGAAGATGAAATGAAATATAATGTAGATGCATCAATATACATGTAATCTTAATCAGATAAGAACTCTAACTGTTCCTTACCAATCCCTTTCAAAGGTACTACCTTTGTCTGCCCATTAGCATCATCATGTGAATCATTCTGAGACACATCATTCATGGAATCTTCCTTTCCATTTTTGCCATCTTCTCTTTCCACTTTCTTCAGCTTTGGTGGAACCATTGTTGGATTCAGTGTCCAACATTTTACAGCAATATGTCCTTGCTTATGGAAGTAAGTGCACTGCATGTGCATACTCTTGATAGCATGATTTGCCTTGTCCAATGGACTTTTGGCTTCTTGCTTCTTTTCCTTCTTCTGCTTCCTGTATGTGGCCATTCTCTTCCAACATCTAGAAACATTACGGTTATCCAAACCACAAAAGGAACAAGCAATTCTTTCCCCATATGTATGTGGAAATTTATCATGCTTTGCACAATCAAAAGGAAAATTATTAGAACCAGATTTATATCTGCCTCTTTGGAATCCCATCAATCTCTTCAAGGTTGTTGGAGTCTCCCCAACTCTTTGGTTCATGTGTGTGCTTCTAAACACCTGCATCCTACAAATGTTTTTTCAAGCTATTGCATTCTTCCTTAATACAATCTTCACACTTTGTAATGCAACCCCTTCTTGGAGCTGTTTCAATGGCCTTCATGGCAACTTTGGAACTCTCTCCATAAGACTGTCCATAGCCAAGACCCAAATACTTAGGCCTTTCCTCTTCACCTCTGCAAACTTTAAACAATAGTCATTCTACACCAAGTATACATCAATCAGACAACCAATCCTTGACTGCCCAAACACCTTTCAAACAAGCAATATTTGCTCTGTCAATCAAGCATTCTGATATAATCTCCTTTGAAGGTGGGTTTTGATCAAAATTAGGCTCTGCTACCACCTGATCTAAAAGTGGGGCACTTAGGCTTCTTGTCTAACTTACAAGAATGTCTCCCACTTCCAAAGCTTTAAATATTCTCAAGTCTTCATGATTAACCAATGTGGAATTAAAAATACCTGAAAATATAGGTGTATGCTGGTATTTATTTTTTACTATTAAGTGTTGTAATTACAGTTGCTTATGCTAATATTTTAAATACAAAGAACAGTAAATAATGCATCAAGTAAAGCACACACATAACAAAAATATTAATTTGGTGTTCACCCAAAACCCTTGGACTACGTCTCCGTGAGCTCTAGTCAACTCAACTAGGCTCTCTGGGATTATGGCAATAGTTTTTTTACAAGTCTTTGATTCAATTCCATTGGTCTACATAGAACATGATGGGCTTACTTTATCATGTCATCCCTATCTCTGAAGCTCTCGGCTTTCTGGCTCTGGCTCTTAGCTCTAGCTCTGGCTCTGGCTGTGGCTCTCGGCTCTAACTCTACCTCTCTCTCTTTGGCTCTGGCTTTGGTTCTAGATCTCGGCTCTTGCTCTAGCTCTTTGGCTCGGGCCGTGGCTCTAGCTCTTCGGCTCTAGCTTCTTGGCCCTTTGCAACCTTCAACTCTCTGCCCTTCCAGTGCTCAAGTTCTCAGGCTCTCTGTCCCTTTTCTTGTTTTCCAGCCTTCCACGCTGTCGTGGCTCTCTGCAGCTCAATCATTCAACCTCTGCGTGCCTCTATGAATCATCGCCCTTCAAGCAACTCCAGCAACATTCAACAACAATACGTTGTTGTCAATGGAGTTCTCTGGCTTTTCACTTGAACTTTAAGTGACCTCAAAGGCCCCTTCAGTTGCTCTGCATAGTATCTCTTCGGCTCTATAACCTTCAGCAACTCAGGTGCTCTCTGTCTTTGACATTCATGGCTTTTAAGCCAAATCAGCGCTATCTATTGGTTTTCCCTTCCGAGCTCTACAACTTCTGGCTTTTGTCCGCTCAACTCCCTCTTCTAGTATTCAATAATCATTGCATAATGCCTTTAGGGCAGGTGGCCACCTGTTCCGTAACGGAATGGACCCATCAACACTTGAAATCCTTCAAAAGCAATTGTTCTCTGTTTACAGAGAGAACATTGTAAAACAAGGGAAAATCTACAGAGAACACTGTTCCCAGACTTCAAATTCTCATAAATGTGCCTTATAACACTATTGGGTCGGCTTGTGAGTCGCTATCGCATGTCACAATGTCTACTCCATGGTTTCCCTTCGTATTTTAAAAATACGTTAAAAACATTCAAAATCCAGAAAATGGCCTTATGGCAGATTTCAAAATAAGATGCATTTGCATTTCGGAACCCTTTCGGGTTCGGTTTCATCAGATTGGCGCATATATATGTCTAAGCCCTACTCCACCATGATTTCCGATTGTGATATCGCGATGTGATTGATCACAATCGCATATCACTCATGCCTTGGGTCGGTGTAGTGCTCTATGGTCGCCGATTGCGATATCGCTTCATTGCAATCGTTGATTGCGATGTCGCGATTGCAATAGTTATATATCACGCTCCGATATCCGCTGACTGCCACCATTGATTTCAATTACCGATCGGATCTAGACCGTTGATTGGCTAGATCTGACAACTCTTGTTCACTGTCCCTTCGACCTTTGATGGGATAATTTTCGCTGTTTTCTCATTTTTTTGGCCTTTTTCCCAAAGAGCAAAAGGGGAACTTCTTTTTATGATAACTCCTTCATCTGAAGTCCATTTTATCCCATTCAAATTGTGTTGGATTCAGAATGAGGAGATCACTGTAATGAGACTATTTTTAAGAGCAGCCTACGACTTTCATTTTCCTCTTATTTACAAAGGATTTGTGCCATTTGGCACCTTTTGCCTCTTATGTGAAGTCCTTTAGACTTAGAAGTTTATCCAGGATCCATTTTTGGATCACATGTGAGGGTAGATACAATGTTGTTTATGGCTACCATTTTATGATGCTTGAAGAATTAAGATTTGGGGTAGAAACACCAATTTACCAGAGACTTAGCATACCCTATTTCTTGATGCAATCACTCATAGACTCCAAAAACAAAGTAAAGGAAGGGAATTCCCAACAATTGGCTCACCATGGGTTGATCAGGATCCTCATTGAAGATGCCCTCCAACACCTCAGGATCCCTATAACATGGTCAGTCTTTAGAGACTTACCAACAGAGGATGACATCAAAACCCTCACTTATGATGTTAGTCCTCTTGTAAGTGAGGAGGAGGAAAAACAAGAAGAAGAAGATATAGAGCTAGATTGGGATGAGATGGACGAAGAAGAAACTAATACAGAGGAACATGATGAAGCAAGAGAAGAGAAGGAGGATGGTGCTGAAACAGAGGAGGAAATGAAGGAAGAAACTGATGGAGATGAGAAAGAACAACAAGTGGAAGAACATAAGAACAAAGAGAGGAAGAAGGCATTGAAATAGAATGGGAAGAAAACAAGGAGGAGTTGCCTAGGGTGTCTCCAGAGGCCCCTAAGAGGGAGGCGGTAGCTGCCCTCACTGCTCTCAACACCCCAGTCAAGAGAAAAGGAAAAAGAAGGAGGCAAACCCCTCTATATCTCAAAACAAAAAAGAGCACAAGAATCAAACAAGGGAAGCCACAAATATCAACAAAAATCTTTATTGAGATTGAAGATTCCCCTACACCAAGAGACAAAATGCCTTCCCTTAAGTCAACAATCACCTATGTAAGGAGGCCTAGTACCAGATTAACTTCCTTAAAGGGTAAGGCCATCCTATAGGATCCACAACAAAAAATACAAGAAGCACAGAAATTGGAAAGAAAGTTTGGGTAACATCGAGAAACAAAAGAGGAAGACATTGGGAACATGGAAGAGAAGCTCAAGGAAATGGGAAAAGAGCTAAGCGGCTTAAGGGATAGAGAAGAAATAACGGGGGATCAACTTGAGAGGGAAAATTCATGGCTAAGGGGACAACTGCAACAAAGGGAAAACCAACTAGCATGTATGGCCAGACTCCTTGGAGGCCATCCAATGTAGGATGCCAACTAAATCCTATGCTCTTTACCTCAGAGAACAATGGCTATAATTTCAGATTAAAACACTAGCACAAAGGGGCACCATGCCATTTCAGGATTACAAGCAGTTTATCGATCTTTGTGATCAAAGTACACTAGAGGATAGGGCCAAAATGGCTGAGTTTTACTTGCACAACATGGCCCTCACAGACATGAATGTTTGCAATCCTAACGCCAAGCTAGGAGATCTACAATTAATGGCTTTGGCATCATGGATGAACCATGAGGAGTCAAGGGCTACAAAGATGAAAAGAATATTGGCCAAAGAGAAAAATGAACCTTTTTCATCGGATCTGAACAATAAAATCCCATGGCCCTAATCAGCAACCATAATCTAATTGCAAATGATCCTCAGCTGGAACCTAGATATCTTTCTGCCCAAGAGCAAGAAATTTCACATTTTGAGGATATGTTTACGCTGCTAGGAGATGATAGTATACATGTCTGCTTCAGGAGATGGAACAAATTTCCACACAAATTGAGAATTAGAGAATATCACTCCCCTCAAAGGTTGAGAGAGGCACTCAATCGGACACCTATGTATAAGCAATCAATGCAAAGGTTGAAGGTCAACTGGATAGGTATAAAACCTAGCCCACCACTACTCCTAGGGATGCTATAAGGGAGAAAGGAAGAAGAGGAAAAGAGGAAGTGGGAAGAAGTAGAAAGGAAAGCAGGCTTCTATTAACAAGAAGAAGAGACCACAACAAAGGCATGGGATGTCAGAGAGGCTACTAGAGCCATGAAGTACATGGACATTGACTAAGTTTCTCAGAGGATGAGAAACACTTTTAGTATGGGGGTGATGACGAGCCTCATCATTAGGTAATTATATGGGCCTTAATCCACCTCCTAGCTTAGTCAAACCAACTATTCTCACAACTTATTGCATACCTTTGATTATATTTTGTTTATGAGATGAGTTAGAGTTGGATATTTTTCTTTGTGGTCTAATGTTCATTTAATGCAGGATTAAAGGATAAAAGCAAGGAATTTTGGCAAAGACCTTGGTATAAACTCGAATGGGACAAGGAAGAGAAATTATAGGAGGTAAATCCTCCTCGTTTACTAACCCTCCATTCGAATATTCCTCCATCAGCTCGGAGTGCAAACAGACAAATCATGAGGACTAGAAGGCAGTCAAGAAAGTGAAAGTCAAAGCACCAGTTTATCTCATGTTTGGGAGTCCAGCCTCCCTAATTTTAAGGAATTCGTTGGAGACTTTAGTCGTATAAGTAGAGAGGCCTACGACCTCAGTAGGATTTGGATTTTTTATTGTAAAACTTTACTCTATTTTCAAGCTGCAAGACTTGTGACAGTTTTTGATGTAATCCATTGTTTTGATAATAAGAATGAGTTTTGATGTGAGCCAGCACTGAGTTAACTCAGAGGGTTGAAGCTCTTAGGTTAGGGCCCAACCCTATCAGCTAAGTCTCCTCTTTATTGTACATGTATGCTAGCGTAGATTCATGGTTTAATCATTCATTTGCTTAAGTAACTGCATTTCCATTAGAACAATGTAGAGTAGATTGGTTGTGTTTTAGTTTTCTTCCATTTGCACCTTCTTTCAATTAGAAGGTTAGCAAGGAGAAAACGATCCCCATAAGGTTGTTCGCAGGAGTCTCGGCCTCACCTCCTCCCTATGGGACCATGAATCGAGGAAGAGACCTTTCAACAACCCCCAAAACACAGGTTTCTAGTTCTTGCATGAGCTTTGGAGTTTGTCATCTTGATTCAGTACTTGGTTCATTTCATTGTTATATTTTTCCATCACTCTCTTTCTGTAATACGATCTCACACATATTCTCATTTCCTTCAGCACAAAATGCTTAAGAGGAAGCTAATAAATCACGTCTTAATCGGATTATACCCATAGATTTCCTTACCGTCCGTTCCACAACAAACCTGACCAATCACCGTTAAACCGTGTGTCACATAACCGACGTATTCATTTCAACGTTTGAATTTATGCGCTCCCAATCTCCATCGTCGATCTGTTTCTCTTGATCCAATGGCTATCATGTCACCCACTCACCAGCTAGCTTGGCCGATCCCCACCATTGATCAATCCCACATGATCCAACGGCTATCGCGCAATCTTGTGCGAATTCGTGCACGACCGATATCCAACTGAGAGCACGTGAGAAAAGTAGTTTTCCTCGGCTACGTGTCACTTACTTAGGCTAATCGCATGAAATTTAGGAATTTTGCTTACAACTCTTAGGGCGCGCAATATACTTCTTACCACCTATATTCATTTCAACGTTTCACTTTAGGTGCTCCAAATCTCCACTGTCGATCTTTTTCGCTTGATCCAATGGCTATTGTGTCACCCGCTCGCCAAGTAGCTTGGTCGATATCCACCGTTGATAAATCCTGCATGATCCAACAACTATCACACAATCTCACGTGAATCATTGCATGATTGATACCCGATTGATAGCACGCGAGAAAAGTGGTTTTCCCATGCTACATGTCACTCACTTAGGCTAATCGCGTAAAATTTAGGAATTCCACTTACAACTTTGAGGGCACGTGAGAAATTTCTTACCACCTACAAAGACCGCTTCATCAATCCACATGTTTTCAACCCTTCTACTGACATGTGCCTTGATGTGATCCATTCATTATTCACTTAATCTCCACGATAAGATCTCTGCTGCTCATCTTCCGTTAATATTTTCCATTGATCGACCCATCCATTTATTAACTTAATCTCCTACGATAAGATCTTCGTCACTCATATTCTGTTAGTCTTGTTCGTTGATCTGCTCGATCCAACAGTTCCTATGCATTGCTGCTTCATTATGTCCCCCTTTCATTGATTTCAATCTTCGATTATTCTTCCGCTTGACTATTTCTTGAACTTTGTTCTACGTATTAGTTAAACGTTGCCACTCCTGAGCTTTGATTTGGTTATTCAATCAAACTCCAACACTGTTTGATCATCGCAAACACCAAAAAAAAAAAAAGTCAAAACATATTTATTTTAGTTTCCTTTCTTACACATTAGTATGGTTTGATGGTCTTTACTTCTGTAACTTAGATAGCAACATTAGGTTAGCGTTGATTTAGCAATTCTGCTTAGCATAGCTGTTTAAATGGTTAATTAGGATATGGTGTGATTTAGTATTACATGTTGTTTTCTTTATTACTGTAGTAGAGTAGCTCTCTTAGAATAGATTTTCTCTTCTTCCACCAACGAATTAAGCTTCTCTTGAATCTATATAAGTCTAGCTTGGAACCCTAGGGTCTCTCACCAAATGAAAAGTGACAACAGGTAGGACCTTCACTTTTACTTGTGCAGATAGCACTATCACCTCCAAGTTTGTACGAACCTCGAGTTGATAAGTAAAGTTGGTAGCCCAGGAGTTGCAGCATCCTTGCTGCAATATTGACACTCATCAGTAATGATAATCCATGATATTGGCCCATGGTATTGTAACAAAACATATTTGCAAGTTAATAATATCCATGGTAAGGTGGGAGTGAATATCCATGGTTAAGAATATTTTCATACTGATATAAAATATTTTGATTGTGAAATAAGTCATTTTTTTTGGGCATATGGTATTGATAAACCATGATATTGGCCCATGGTATTGTAACAAAGCCTATCTTTTACAAGTTAATAATATCCACGGTAAAGTGGGAATGAATATCCATGGTTAATAATCTTGTATTATTATAAAATATTTTGGTTGTGAAATAACTTATAGTTTTTGGGTATGTGGTATTAATAAACCATCGTATTGGCCCATGACATTATAACAAAGTCTATTCACAAGTTAATAATAAAATCAAAATATAACAAATTAAATTTTATTATTTTTATTATTTTAACTTTTTATTATTAATTGAGCCAACATTTAAATGTTTACACTCATCCCGGATACTAGGGTTTATATTACTTTTAACTTTTTATTTATTACTTTTAAATTCTTATTTATTATTTTTTCCCTTTTTATCATCAATTGAGACAAAATTTACATGTCTACACTCGTTTCTCAGATATCACTTTTAACTTTATTTTATTTTGTTTTTTAATTCGGCCAACATTTAAAATTATTTACATACATTATATCTCAGATATAACTTTTAACTTTATTTTATTTTATTTTTCAATTCAGCCAACATTTAAAATTATTTACATACTTACATTATATCTACACATCTAAGTTGTATAGCGCCTCTCGACGCAATAAAAAAGTGTAAATCTGTAATTTGAAAATGAGAGATTGATATTATTTTGGCGGTCATTCAATGTGCTTTAATGGGCTAGCCAATGCATTATAGGGGATACTTTAAAGAGGTTTTTAATGGATGTTTTAAGGTTTAGTATCAATATGTTGATTACTTAGTTAAGAATTAAGTATTTTGGGTCATTAGCTTTTAATTGATTAGTTGATAGATGATGTTGGCTTAAGGGGGCCTGACCCAGGTTCAGCGTTAATTAGACAAAGAAATCCCTACACTACTGGCCCTTTCAACATTAGCCCGCGGAGTGCGGACCGAAGTCTCACCCAAAGCAGTATGGGGGGATGCTGGAACCAAGTTTCCGCACCCTGAGATGGTTGTGATGTCGTTTGATTTATTCTATCCTTGCCTTCACGCAGGTGATATCGCTCTAGGGCTTGTAAGACAAACCCCCTTTTCCGGCTTTCAATACCTTCGCGAAAGTATACGACCAATCCTCGTGCATCCCTAAGCTGTGGCTCAGGTACTTTCGTGCTGCTATGGAAGTGCGCCATGTAGATTCCTCAATTTCCCCAAGTAATTTGCTTATTTTGTCGAATACTTAAAGTTATCACCACGTAATCAGATATTCATACATGTGTTTAACTATTCAATGTAATTGCATTCGTTCAAGCATCATATAAGCATAATAAAGGAAATTCATACATAATATATTCAAACCTATCAATAGAACAAAGACACAGAAATTGCAGAATAACTCCTTTTGTTAATATCTCCCAAGTGTTTACAGACTCTATCCACCATACACACACAATTGCAAGGGTTTGCGCACTCAGCTGCGGACATCGACCCTAGTCCTCTGCGCACCTAGTTGCAGAGCCTCTACCTATGCTACAACCCAAGACTTAGATTTCTTGCTCTAAGGCTACGACTCTCTTACATGCTGTGTCTCCCAAACTACTTAGAGCTTAGCTCTTTTTATACAATCCCATGATCCGCGGACCATGGGTAGTGTTATCACTCAAAATTTTCCTTAGAAGTTATCAGAAGAAGGAAGAAACTGAGGTAACCACAAACCAATCTTTTAAGTATAGGCTCTAGCCAACATATGACTTAGAGAGGGCTCTCTCTATATAATTTAGCTTTATTTCTGATGGTATTTTAGGCTAGTTCTTAATGTTCCTTGGGGTTTTGGTTTTGTTTTGAAGGTTGGGTGGTGGAATTCTTAGAGAAAATGGATAGAGCTAGGTCTTCAAGCCATTGGGCTATGGAGTCAGCAAATGGATAGCAGGACTGGACGAATTCACTAAAGGGAATGTTCATAGGGCAGGCTAGCAGAGCAAAATGCAAATCTTTAGGCGTAATGGGGGAAGTAACTCCAACCAGGGTGAAAGGGCACTCAAGAATCCTTGGATTGGGATCAAAATGAAGAATAGGGGATAATTATGAACGAAGGCCAATTAAGAATCCTTTGCTATGAGTCACAAGAAGTCACCTAACCTAGGGAGAAATTAAGAATTCCTTAACTTAGATTTGTGAAGAAACATATAATAATGCATAACAGTCCAAACAAAGTGCATTTAAGCAATTTCTGAAATATCATTCCATGTTATAACATTCAGATTTTAGAGATACATAAAGATTATGGAAAAAACTTGAAGGAAAACAACATTGAACATGAGAGAATACTTATTTGTATTTCGCTTTACACAAGAATCCTGTAAAATATCTGATCTTTATTCCTTGATCCTGTAAGCCAATCCAGTCATTGATACAATAGAATTTCTGATTCGAGACAAATACTCTATAGAAAAGTTTTGTAATCCACCCTTACATGCTTCTAATTTTGATGTATTTATACAAAAACTTATTACAAAATATCTCAAAACAACTTGAGATTTATTCTAGGAAATACAAATATCTTCTAGCAAGAAGATAGAGACAACTAATGAACTGTTTCTTGATGTCCCCTTTATTGTGGTTGTGCTGGCTTTTATAGTTGAATTAGAACCTTTTATCCTGGCTGATATTTGTGGCATTTTCACACTGGAGTCTTCTTTACTTTGATCATTCATCTGATACTCTTTGACCCTATCATGTTGTTTTTACCTGTTTCATCTTGTTGCCTTCATATTTACTATGTGGTAACATTCAGATGTTGATTTATCACAGTAAGTTAGTCACATTTCCCCACCATTTTGCATTTGGTAATTTCACATTTATCATCCTCTTGTAAATATCATCAGCCTCAGCATACTTTGAAAAATTGGGCTTGGTGAGGAACAAATGTTTTACCTCATGCTCAAGGAAAAACAAGTTCTCAAATGTGTCATATAATACTTTTCCCATTGGCAAGGCTTTAATGGATGAGGAACTGTCTTTATCCTTAGCCAATTTTCTAAGTCTCCCCCCATAGTCCGATTGTGTCCTGAGTTTTTCATTGATGACCATAGGATTGGGCAGACCTTTCTCCCTCAAAATCTAAAATTTAGCCATGAACCTATCAATGGCTACTTGCATATTGTGGCACTTTTTTTCCAAATTAAGCATAAGGTTCCTTTTGGACAGAACCTTCCTTATTTCTAAAATGGTGGCAGTTTTTTCTTCAATGTTCAGCTCCTGTAGCTCATATCTATTTTTTCTATTGAGGAAATGGATGAGTCTATTTTCATCCTCAAGCTTATTTCCCAATTCCTCCTTCACTTTCTGGATAGATTCAATAGTTATCTTTACTAGCTCTGTTTGCTCAAATATAACTTGGATTGATGGCCAAATATCTTGACAGAGTCAATGATATTAGCCCACATCATTTCCTTGGTTTGTCCAAGTGGCTTCTCAAGTGTCAAATATTTTTCCAGGATTTTGATCCTATCACCCATTCTCTGGGCCCTTTGTGTTTCTTCTTTTTTCTTTAGTTGGGCGAGTTTACAGTCTATTTCCAAACTTGACACTTTTTCCTTTAGCTTTTTCATCTCTGTAGCCTAGATAGACATCTCTTCCATGCCTTTGACAATTTCTGCTGCTTTCTCTCCTAATGTACCTACTGCTGATGTAGATTCCATTGGCTGGCAAGGTTGTTTCAAGTGGAACTATAGGTGCCAGTGATGCTACCAGGGTAGACCGAACTGTTGTGGATACTATGGGAATGACAGTTCTATAAGTTGTGGCCAAGTCACTTTTGTTCGATTTAATTATTAAAGTGTCAAACTCCTTCTCTATCTCCTTGAGTTGATCATTCCGCTTCAAGACTAAGTCCATGAGTTCTTCATGTCCTTGCTGGGCTTCTAGAACCTCTAATGTTTGTGGATGATGTAGCTGGGGTATCGTTAGATATTTTTCCAATGCAGCTATGTCATCATTCTTCTTTTTAATAAGCTATTCTGCAACTTTTATATCCTTGGGATCATGTCCCAATTCAATTACTAAGTCCTCTAAGGAGTTGATCCTGGTGTCCTTGGTCTGTGAAGAGGCCTTTCCCAACTGGAATTGTGCAGATATGTTGTTTAGGGAATTCTCTAGTTGGTGGGAAGCTATGGCATTTCCATTCAAAGTGGATTATATCATCTCCCATGTTGTCTTGTGTACCTCAATATGGTCTATGGGATGGATATCACTAGCCAGCACCTCAAAATCTACTTTCTTAAAATCTGAGGCTGTTTTTGGTTGTTGAGTTGTAGGCTTGATAAAGGTCATCTGTATTTTCCCCTCTTTGATATCAAAGGCTTAAATTAGCCTTGTTTGATTGGTAGGGGTCATCTTCAGGTACTGGGCATAAGTTTGGACCTTAAGCTTCTCATTCCTTTCTTTTATTTCTCTGTACCTCTCCTTGATGTCTTCGTCTTTGTTAGCAAGCATTCTGAAGGAAGATACTTCCACACTGAGTTTCCTTTCCAATATATGTGTTTGTGAAGTGGAAGGCTCTTGTATGCCTCTAGATGGAGTGGCATGCCTACCTCTTTCGGCTTCTGTATTGGTGATCTCGGCTGAACCTTCAGTGTATTCCTGCTCAGAGGCTGGATTTAGCCTTTGCCTCTTGTTTGATTCCTGTTTTAAATTAGAGGTGGCCATCCCTAAGGTGGAAGCTCCTTCTCTATTTCTTTTTGGGGCCTTCTCCTCATTCTGAGGAGTCTGCATGACTGGAGGAGTGCTCATGGTAGTCTCTGGTTTTTCTGGTACCTGCAGAAAAGAGTTGTCATCAAGCTACTTTTCTAAATCAATAAGAGCATTCTCAATATCTACTCTGGTGTTGTCCTGGTCTGCTAGGGTACCTTCCACCCATTCTGTTTGATTTGCATAAGCTTCTATCTCAGGTATGGGATGGTGAATGAAAGGTCCTAGCTTGAACTTTTGTCTCTTCTTTGTGATAAATTCCAAAGGATTATATCTCTAGACTAAACTTCTTTGGAACTTCATCCTTTGTGGTATTAAGTCTGCCTCTTGGCCAGCCTCTCTAGAGTTGCATATGAAGCGGCCTAGTTGGTTTTTGTATTTTGAAATTGGCCTTCTTCTTGGCATTAACAAAGTTTATTTCATCTCCATTTACAATTTGCCTATAGTATTCTAATGAAAAACAACCTCATTGGGAGGTACCTTGTTAGCTTGTATGGTGCAAGAATGCAACCATATATCCTGATCTCTGTGTGGTTCTGGTAAAGGTACCAGTCACCCACTTTGGTCTACTTTGACAGTTGAACGACTCTCTTTATTTCTAGACTGATTTTTTTAGGAGGGTTTCCAGTCAACATTGTCATGATTGGATGTAAAAATAATTCAATAAAGTCTAAATAGCAGTATGGACACTGATACTCATGGATTAATTGGGTCCAAAAAATGAATAACCTTGGTTAACCCTTGGTGTCCAGTTTTTGGAGGGTGAATGGGAATTTATTAGACTGATAATATAGGAACATATGGTATAACACTGAAGAGTATTTGAGGACCCTTTCATTCCCCATTCTTGTGAACTGCTCATGCATCCTGTCAGCTATGAATGTGGCAAAGTCATAAATGGTTGCAGGAGGTTGTCCTGGGGTATAGATGGACATGAAAACCAGGACAGTTTCATCAATATACTCACTTATGGAGTAAACCAAAACACAAGATATCATGGCGATAATATTTTGGCCCCAAGGGGAAAACATAGTTGCTACATAGGGAGGGGGGTTGTCAGGGATGTGATTTTCTTCTATGATGAAGGTTTGGATCAATTAGGCCAATCTTGCAGATTTGAGTTTGGGATATAAGTCTAACAGGTCTCCAATTGAGAGGGGAGTTAGGCTTGGCCCTGGTTGGAGCTGCAACATCTCATTGATGGACTCAGGAGTGATGGTGAAAAGGACTTTTTGGTCATGAGACATGATGGTTCTTTGACTGGGGACGTAGCAAGAATAACACATATGCACAATTTCGGGAAAGATGTGGACTTAGGGAAAATGGTACTTGGGAAAATTTGATTCCCAAAGGCTAATTTCATCAACATGGTTCAGGAACCTATCCCTACTTTGGCAATGCACTTTGAGCAGGAGCTCTATGATAGTGTTATCTTTTATTTGGAAGTCTTTGTTAGCCAGGGGAAGGTGGTCTAGGTCTAAATGTGGTGTCGTGATGGGTCTCACATCCATAGCAATTGGGGCAGCCATTCTCAGTTCTTATGGATTTAAGTAATGGGGGAGGGTAATTTGCGGTATTTAGGCAATGGTGTTCAGCAAGGTGTTCAATTTTTAATTATTTTTTGACTTAACTAAAACACTAAGCAACCGGTTACATTCGAAATTGACAAGGTATTTGGTGAATTATGGTTCAAATACCTGGAACTGAGGTGAATTGGCTCTAAGTGGGATGGCTGACGACTGCAAGTGGTCAAATGGCTTTGTATAAGATGCAAGGCTGACTGGGTTGTCTGTGGCGTCTTTTGAGTGAAATTGTATGTAGGTTAGCGGCTTCGACGTTTTCAGGTGTTGTGCATGCGTATAGAGGCTTACAGATGAAATGTCAGTGAAAACAAACAAGTTGGAACTTTTTGGCTTTTATACGTAAAAATTTAGTTTTGGCAGGTATGGGGTGAGCAGTGGTTGATTTGTCGCATAGCGCGAGGGCGGTAAACGGTTTATATTGCATCACTTTTGGGTGCTTGGTGGTTTTCGGGAGGGGTCGCCTGATTCCATTGATCGGATGACACGTAGCACCAGGGACTGGGGGAGAAACCACTTTATCGGGTGGGTAAAAGACAGATGTTGGGTTGGTCCGATATGGACGAGGGCCATCGGATGAAGAGGGGGATGATCACACGGTGATCGGGTGGGGAAGCTACACGGAGGCTAGTGGGGGGACCCGAAAGGCACCTAGTTACGACGGTATGAGATTAATTTAGAGTTTAATCTCATCGGAGTGCTTTAATGCGAGATTAAGGGCTAAGGCAAGGTTATTTATTTTTGCAGGATATGGGTAGTAATATAGTTTATAATTAAACTAAGGGGTAGGGCTAATTTATACACGGGAATTAAATACCTACGGAAATTGGGTTTTTCGGGGATTTTGTATATATTAATAAAAGTTAGTAATTAATATGAAAAATTGGCAGAAAAGGGAAAAACACTAAGTACAATGCTTTTTTTTGAATTACATGTTTTTCACATATTTAGATTAATACTTAGGGTAAAGCATTTTTGTGGGTTTATGGTATGAAAGTGCTTTATATCGGGAAAAGCACTTTTCCTAGGAAAAAAGTGTTTTACCCTTAGGAACATGAGTTTTATTAGGAAAATGAATGAACTGATGCGGGGGGGAGTGAATTTTATGAGGGAAATCTAGTATTTGATATCCATAAGTCATTGAGCCGAGGGCCTGGTCCCTCCAAAAGTCATAGAAATTCTCTAAGCCTCTTTGACATGAAGGTTTAAAATACATAGAACTTCATTATAGGAAATAGTTAAGTACTGGGGTGAAATGAATGGGGGTGGTTAATTAATTGACTTTGAAGTTCATTTTCATGCTTGATTGTACATTCATATTTGGAACATATGATGAAAAATGGTAAATATGCTTTTTGTTTAATAAATCACAATACTTCTGCAACCTTTCTTCTTCTTACCCATCTACTCATTCTACCATTTTCTCTTCACTTTATTAGGGTGCATTTAAGCTAGCAAACCCTTATCAATATTTTATTTTTTTTACATAGAAAACTATCTAAATCAAACCTTATTTCATCCATGGGCTCAGTTTAAATAGTTGAGCTCCTTTATTTACTCTACCTATCTAATTATCTGCCAAGATTACATTGTTTAGTCAGATCTTATTCTCTATCTATAGACATAAAGTTGAAAACATGAAATAGCCAAGTTTAAACATTTTGACTATTCATGGATTGTGGCATAAGTAACAAGTTGCACACAATCATTCATTAAGCATAAAAAATAAATAGTAGTGGAATTTTGACTCGCACACTTTCATGGTTTCTTTTTCTTGGGGTTCATATTTTTCATTTTTTTGTGACCTATTTTCATTCTTTTTGTCCTTTGATTATTCTTTTAGGACATACCCTCTTTACATTTTTTACTTCTTTTTTTTAATATGGAAAACATTTGCAGAAATAAAAGGTATGTACAATATTACAAGGCTTAACCTTAGTCAATCAAAATTATGACTCGTATTGGTATAGGAAACTAACAGTGGCTCCTCTTGGGGATGGCATTTCCTGGTGAAATGTCAAGAACATTGTAAATCAGTAGCCTTTGAATTGTTGTTGATGTTACCTTGCAAAATTATCCTTTATTCCTCTGCATTATTGATACTTATGATAGTGAATCCTTCAAAGCTTAGGGCCTTCTCTCCGACCTTCAACTTCAATGACTACCATCCAATCCAAACTAAATTTTTTTGAAAAAAAAAAAGCAATATGTACAATGGAAAGTAAAAATCAATAGTCAGGTTCCAAATAGTGTTTGAGCATCTGATCATTTACTGGTACACCTTCTGCTTGTTTACCATCCATTTCCCTAAGGAAGAAAGCATTATTATCTCTGAAAGCATAAATGGCATATGGGACTTTCCATAGGAAATCAAATTTCCCATGTTTACCTTTATCTTCCCTCCTTGAATCCCATCTTAGGACTTTGTCACCAAGGTAGAAATCCTCAGCCTTGGTCCTTTTATAAAAAAGCTTCTCGATCCTTTCCTGCACAACCTGAGATCTGATGTACACTTCTTCCCTGATTTGTTGTAAATGAATTGTTTGGTTGATTCTTCTTTCGATGTCATTTGGTTCAACCTGAAATTCTTGGAGCAGCTTCATTACTGGTGTTCCCAAGGAATATGGGAAAACAGATTCGATCCCATAAACTAGTTGGTAGGGAGAGGTACCAATTGATTTCTTTGTGGTTAGTCTATCTGCCCATAAGGCATTGACTAACTTTTTATTCCATGTTTTCTTATTGTCCTCCAACAACTTTTTTATGATGTTCACCAGGCTTTTGTTTGAGGATTTTTCCAGTCCATTTCCTTGAGGATAATAGGCTATGGAATGGCCCAGGGTTATATGATACTTGTTACAGAAATCTATCATCCTTTTGGATTTAAAGGCTGCGGCATTATCGGTATTGAGCTTATTTGGACATCCAAATCTTGATAGAATGTTGGTTTCAAGGAAGGTTATGATAACAGTGTCAGTGGATTGCCTTGAAGGTATGGCCTCTATCCATTTTGTGAAATAACCTGTGGCAGTGAAGATCCATTTGTGTTGGGCAGAGGAAGGTGGGTGAATTTCACCAATGAAGTCTAACCCCCATTATTGAAAAGGCGTTTCAGCAGAAATTAGTTTTATGGGTAAAGGTAGAAGCTTTTTCTTTCCCTAAAACATTTTACATTTGTGAAAGGAGGTCACATGTTTCTTTACATCAGAAAACAAGGTTGGCCAATAGAAACCAGTTCTAAGAATTTTTTCTGCAGTGGTTTTCCAGTAAAGGTGTCCTTCACAGTGTCCTGCATGAAACTCTTGTAATACTTTGTCAAACTCGTCTTTTAATAAATGGTTGAGAATAATACCTTCATGGTTCCTCCAAAACAAAGAATTGTCTAATATGAAAAATTTTAAGGACGTCATCTTCAAAAATCTACTTTTGGTCTTAGATAATCCAGGAGGAGCTTGTAAATTTCGTAAAACATAAATGATATCAGCGTACCATGGTGATTCAGTAAAGGCCTGGCTAATTAGTGGAGTCACCATCTCCTCTTCATTATCTATTTGTGCAATAAAGTTTATATCTAGGGCTTGACAGTTTGACTCAGCCATAAGCTTGGCTAAACCTTAGCCCTTGATTAACTTAGTTGGTATGATTTCTATATCATATTCTAAAATAGTAGCAATCCATTTTCCCCTCTTTCTGTTATAGACATTTTTGGGAACTGCAACCCCAATCATAAATGTCCATAAACCAAGGGCTCCTAAGTCCCTAAAAGTTTTTTTCCGAGCCCCAAAAGAACAAGGTCAGTTGATTACATCATCCCCCAGATGTTCTCCATGAAAAACTACTCAGAACTAGTCAAAATTGGACCATCTCACCTACTCCATGGTCAAAGTGCGCTACATCCCACCTAAATACAAACGAGAGGTGTGATGCATACTAAAAATCCCTTCTATGGGGTGCGATGGGCGAGAGTGGACAAATGGCAGGGTCAATTTGCGAGCTGGAAGATCATGGAATCTTCCAGAAACTTCTCCTATGACACTTGCCTCTCTACATTCGCCTAGGGATGAGTAAGAGATTATCAATCTCTAAGTGGAATAAATAACTATCAAAGAGATGACACTAATCAAATCTCAAAAGCTGACTCACCCCCCTTGCAAACATCTATATATGGATCCCTCATCCCAGAGATCCAGACGTTGGAATTTTGTATCATGTAAGGAAGTGCTGCTAGTTTCTTGGTGTGATATCATAGTGTTGGGTGATCTAAGATTTTCATGAGGTGAAGAAGGGCTCTCTTGCTGGGAGGATGACGCTGGGTCAGAAAAATTGGTTGTAATTCTCTTTACTTTTCTTGATTATTAATAAAGTTATTCAAGTTTTCCTCCACACTCTTGTATGATTGATGATATATGCATTTTTGTGGTCAATATATATCTGGTCCTGTATTGTTTATGATAGTAGATCTTTGTTCTTGGATAGTGTTATGTTGCTTTGATTCTACAGATGCTCTTTGAAGATGGGTAGACAAGGAAGCGAGTGGCAAAGATTTTTCAGAAGGGAGAGGGATCAAGCAAGGAACCAAGAGCAAGAGAGAGGGTGGTCTCCTTCTTTCCCCTATTATCTACTTCTCATAAAGGAAAACGAAAGTGGTTTTAGTTTGTTTGTTTCTAAGGTAGCTACCAGCCTTAGTGGGACTAGCAGCGCTACATAGACACTAGATTTCCCCAGCCTGAGATGTTGGTGCACCCCATATGGCCACATTGTCACTTCTAGGATTGACAATCGGCTTGCCCGTATGGCTCTTCTCGACCTCTGTCGTTCAGAACACCGTGATTACTGAACAATAGAGTCAGCAACTAAACGATACCAAAGTTACCCCCCAACCTTCTACTTCATCCAGTTCTCCCTCTCCTCCGTCATGTTCGCTTGATAAAGCTCGTAAAGCCAAAAATCAAGTAACTGAGAAGAAGAAGGAGAAGAAGAAGAAAGAGAAGAAGAAGAAGGAGCCAAAGGCGAAAAGGGGCGACCAGGCATCGTCTAGCAAAAATCCACACACTGCACCGTCCAGGCCTAAATAGCCATGTGTCATTTGCAAAGGAGACCACTATCATCGAGATTTTCCTTACATCCCTCGGATCTTAAGGGACTGGTCTCCTTGTTTGCACAATTTGGTGTCATCAACCTCTGATGATCATGTTGAAAATACACCTTCGACTAGTGAAAGTGAAGCCCCTGGACAAAAAGGAAAATGTAAATTTCCTTGTAAACTGTGTGAAGGCGATCACGTCATCCACCGTTGTCCCTTCTTAGACGAGGCTAAAAGAGTTTTGGACGACCGACCGGTTTCACCGTTACGACTTCCTCCTGGATATAAGAAGCTCTTGTCGAGTGCGTCACTAGTTGAAAATCTGGCCGACCCGCCATTGTGGTCGGCCGAAGCGTCTATAATTGAAGATAAACCATCGGAATCCACACCAGACGAAAATTAAAAGGTCGAAGCGATAGTTGACCCGGTCTTTCCCTCAGAGGATGCATCTTCAGATGATACAGTCACCGGAGAGAACAAGAATGACACCGTCCAAATTCTCTTCATAAGCACAGACTCCAACGAACATGGGGGCCATCTACCTGTTCCTTTACCACAGGAAGGAAGTTCATCATAGTCGTATCCGGCCGTCTATTCGGACCCACCTCCAAGCAACGTAGTTGTTTCCTTCGATCGGAATCTGCTAGGCAGACCCTGTTTACTGGCTAGTGTACCATTTCGAATCATTGCTCAAATATATAGAATGGTCATGGCTGGTACCATCATAGATGAAGGGGATTCTATGAGTATCCTTTCCTCAACTGCTTGGAAAGTGCTTGGTTTTCCATCGCTTTTGCCTAAAATGATAAATCTAACAGGCTTTGACAAAGGAACCAGTGGACCGTTAGGGATCCTTCCCAATGTGCCGATAACATTGAGAAGGAAAACCATTCACATGAACGTAATGGTAGTTCAAGGACCCCTGGATTATAATCTACTCCTTGGATGTGACTATATTTATTGCATGGGAGCCATTGTCTCCTCACTCTTTAGAGTAATGTGTTTTCTACATGAAGGAAAAGTGATCAAGCTCGTAGAACAACTTTCATTCCCCGGTTCACACATAGCAAATAGTCAAATACCATCCCTGAGTGGTCTTTTCACACAAGGAATGTCTCATCAATCCCCAGTCTGTCCTCCAGATGAGCGCGAGTGACTCAGAGGACATGATTGAAACCGAGGGGGCAATGCACCCTGGCTTGTTTCGACAGAAAAACCTTCGGTATAGGGTAGGTTCTCGCGAAGGATATATGACTAGTTGACACACCCGTCCATTTAGGAAAATGGGGTTAGACCGGAATAAGATACCTCTGTTAAAAGGTAGGCGTTTCCCGATAAAACAAATGTTTTGTCTGCAAATTGAGGGGTAACCTGGAAACTCTACTTCACTATACCTGGGGGCATGCAAGCGAAGAGTGACCATTTATTTTTTAAATTTGTAGGTCCTCTAACCCTTTAAACTCATAGGATTGGTCATTTCCTAACTTGCATAAAGAAAGGATGCGGGGAAAAGCTTTGAAAAAATTCCATTTTTAAATGAGACATCCTTATTATGCGATTGGATCAAGCAGTTTTAATGCGGAATTCAAGCTCGTTAAGAAATAAACATAATAAATGAGCAAATGTTCCCCCAGAGTTTAAGCTCATTAAAAAATGAACCAATTTCCAGTAAATAACCATCGTGAATGTGTTATCATTAGCCTTTGAAGCCTTGGTCATGTTCTCATCATCACCTCCACTCTATTTTGGTCGATCATTCACCTCAATGTTTACCCTTTTTGAGGAATAGCTGTGAAGAGTGATCCTGTTAGCCATCCTTGTGACACTGTCATGATTGGAAAATTCCAAACCTTACCTAGAATTAGTTGCTACCCGAATTTATCACTCGTTCCTCGAAAAACGAGTCTCCTTTAAGCTCTTTTCAACTGACTCGTAAAATATGAAAAGATTGTTGGGTAATTGGCCTCTCCAGATCGTTAAAGTGACCGAAAGTGCTATCCCTCCTTTAGATTTTAATCATTTTGGACTTGAGGGATTATTACACAAAAATATCGAGCGCTTGTTTTGTTTGGCTCGTTAAAAGTATCTAAAATTCATCCCTTTTGTATTGTTTTATACTTTTTTGGACTCAAGGGATTATATGACGAAAAAGGATTATTGGAGTTTTCTTTACGCCCCTTTTCAGACTCTCTAAAATTGAAAAGGACCGAGTTATCTTTGTCGTTAAACTCGTTAAAACCGAATAGCAACAAACTTGTCCATACAGACAAGAACGAGTTTCACTATTGCTAGGTTCGTTAAAACATAGCGATGGGTTTGCCCGAAGGGAAAATTATAGAAAAAGCATATGTTATCCTCCTCAAGCTTGACAAAAATAAAGAGGTACTGGTCAGCAATGACTGGGGAAAAATTGGGAAGAAAACTTGAGGAAACTTTATTGGTATCAAGTCGCTCTTGAACATGACACTTTCACTCCACATCCGAGTCAGGTTGGGTTGTTCCATTCACTGGTCATATCACCATGGTTCTGTCACACCATCCATACTTGGGATTAATGCTACCAATCCATCATGTCAGTGTCGTCGGTATGTTCAAGAGAAGTCGCTCATAGAATTCACCTATGTCTCATCCACTGCAATACATTTACGCTCCATTCTTTCATGACTGCCACCCTGAACCTTATGTCGTCAGATCGTTTTCACCTCCATTAAAATCATTTTCTCTGTTCCGTGTCATTGATGTGGGATTCACTAAGGCCCTCTTATGAGGGATCGCTTCTTGTCGACATCAGCACGTTATCCAAGAAGTCGATCTAGGAACAACCCTTTCAGTACTTTGAAGCTTGCATGCCTCAATGGCAAGTTTCTCACTTCCAGCGACAGGTTTACATCAATGGCCTTCGACTGAAAGATTTTGTGTGGTGTTCGATGCCAAGTCCCTTATTCACACCACATGAATTGTACTATAGTACCTCGAAGGTCATCATCATTATCGGTGATTCCTCTCACACCTGTTAACAGCTTACATAATTGGCTGGTAATCAGGCGATGTCTTTCCATATTCGACTCCAGAACATCTCTCACATGGATCGACTTGTACTTTGAGTGAAGATCGAACGAGATTGAAGACCCCAAACCTAGTTTCATCCATCCGGGCTGCAATATATATTCAGGAAAATAAAGACATCAAATGTACATCATTACTGCATAGATAATCATCCAATCCAAGGGATGATGGCTCTACCAGAATCATCAGTCTCCACGCAGATGATCGTCTGTCTTATGTACATGAAAATGAATTTATAAAGCTGAACATGGGAATGTCCGCCTCAACTAGATCATGAAAATATTATGAAGATAATGTATTGTATTGTATCTTATTACAGGTCGCCTTCGAGCTTGAAAAAACTTCGGATCCTAATGATAAAGCATTTCACCCGACATAAAAAAAGATTAACGACCTCATGCTTTAGGGGGCAACTGTTATAGACATTTTTGGGCACTGCAAACCCAATCATAAATGTCCATAAACCAAGGGATCCTAAGTCCCTAAAATTGTTGTTCTGACCCCCAAAAGAACAAGGTCAGCTGATTACATCATCTCCCAGAAGTTCTCCATGAAAAACTACTCAGAACTGGTCAAAATTGGACCATCTCACTTGCTCCATGGTCAAAGTGCACTGCATCCCACCTAAATACACATGGGAGGTGAGATGCATACTGAAAATCTCTTCTATGGGGTGCGATGGGTGAGAGTGGACAAATGGAAGGGTCAATTTGCGAGGTGGAATATCATGGAATCTTCCAGAAACTTCTCTTGTGACACTTGCCTCTCTGCATTCACCTAGGGATGAGTAACAGATTATCAATCTCCAAGTGGAATCAAGAACTATCAGGGAGAGGACACTAATCAAATCTCAAAAGTTGACTCACTCCCCTTGCAAACATCTATATATGGATCCCTGATCCCAGAGATTCAGAGGCTGGAATTTTGTATCTTGTAAGGAAGTACTGCTGGTTTCTTGGTGTAACATCATAGTGTTGGGTGATCTAAGCTTTTCATGAGGTGAATAAGGGCTCTCTTACTGGGAAGATGATGCTGGGTCAGAACAATTGGTTGTAATCCTCTTTGCTTTTCTTGATTATTAATAAATCTATTCAGGTTTTCCTCCACACTCTTGTACAATTGATGATATATGCATTTTTGTGGTCAATATATATCTAGTCTTATATTTTTTATGATAGTAGATCTTTGTTCTTGGATAGTGTTATGCTGCTTTGATTCTACAGGTGCTCTCTAAAGCTGGGTAGACGAGGAAGCGAGTGGCAAAGATCTATCAGAAGGGAGGGGAATCAAGCAAGGAACCAAGCACAAGACAGAGGTTGGTCTCCTTCTTTCCCCCCTTATCTACTTCTCATAAAGGAAAACGAAAGTGGTTTTAGTTTGTTTGTTTCTAAGGTAGCTACCAGCCTTAGTGGGACTAGTAGCTCTGCATAGACACTAGATTTTCCGATAACGCTTTCCATCTGGACCACCCCGAGTTAGGATGTCTTTGACAACTGAATTTGGAACATAAGCTATTATATGAGAATATAAAATATAAACCCTAAAGTCCTTAATAGATTTGACCAAATAAAAAGCTTGTTTTTCCATTATGTTATATTTTAAAGAGGCATCTCTGAAGGCCTTACTAAAGAAAGAAATAGGTTGTTCATAGCTTTGTTCATTTTTCTGCAATAAAACTGCAAGAATTGTGTGCTCAGAAGCAAAGGAAAATAGGATGAAATCTCTATGAAATTTTGGACTCATCAAAACTGGTGTTCTTGTTAAGGCCAGTTTAATTTCTTCAAAGGATTTCTTGGCCTCAATAGTCCATTTTATGTTCGAATCTTTTTTCAACATATTGTTCAGTGATCTAATTAATTCTGCTAATTAGAAATAAATCTCCTATGAAAGTTAATTTTCCCTAAGAAAGCTTGTAATTCTTTGATGTTACTTGGATGTTGTATCTGTGATATGGCTTCTATTCTTGTAGGGTCTATTCAGATACCATCTTTTGAAATTATATGACCTAGTAACTTTCCCTCTTCTAATCCAAACAATTACTTCTTAGGGTTCAAAGAAATTCCATATTTCCTACATTTAATAAAAACCTGCCTTAGGTGATCCAAATGCTGGTTGTCATATTTTGAAAATACAATAATGTCATCTAGGTATATCACTAGGAAATCATGAATTTCTTTGGCAAAGGCTATATACATAGCCCTCTGAAAAGTGGCTCCTGCATTCATTAGTCCAAAGGTCATTTTCACATGCATGAATGTGCCCCAAGGAGTGGTGAGGGCAATCTTGGCTTGGTCATCAGGATGAACTAAAATCTTATTGTAACCAGAAAACCCATCAAATAATGAGATCCTTGTTGATCCAACTACCCTTTGCAAAATATGGTCCATTTTGGGAAGAGGGTAACTGTCTTTAAGGGATACTTTTCTGAGGTTTCTCAGGTCCACACAGAGTCTAATCTCATTGGTTTTCTTCCATGTTGGTACTAGGTTTGAAACCCAATCAGAAAATCTGATTGGTGCAATTATCTTAGCATCGTACATTCTTTGGACTTCCTTTTCAATTGAAGGTAATAGGACAGGATTTATCCTTCTAATTTTTTGTCTGATAGGTTTTTGATTTTATTTTATAGGGATTGTGTGTTGTATGATGCTGGTGTTATAGGATTTGAGGTCCTCATAACTGCAAGCAAATACATCCTGAAATTCTTTTAATAATTCAATGTATTTTACTCTTTCGGTGGGAGGTAATGATTTAGAAAGTTTGATCAGTTTTGGATTCTCATCAATGCCAATATTACACTCCTCCATATCAGATTTCAAAGGTTCCATTTTGGGCTTTCTAGGGACAGCATTTGAATCAAACAAGTCTTCTAAAGGGGTTAATCCCTTAGGTAAGAAATTGTCCTTGAGATTAATTACTTCAGTGTCTTCATTAATTATCTCATCAATCTCAACCTGTTCTAGGTTTTCTACATCTGATTTTGTGAATTTAGTAGGATGGAATCTATCTATCTCTTCACCTTCTATCTCAATAATTTCTATTTTATCTTTTGTGTTAAGGTCTATTGATGTGTCAATATCTATATTGCTATTTACAAATTCTTGTTCTGAAATCAAAAAGTTGTTTATTTGTTTGTCATCAACAAATATTTTCCAGTTCTTCAAATTATCTGGGATTGTAGGCCTATGCCTTACCTCAGCAGTGTTCTAATTGTTAGGTTGAAAGGGTAACTTGCAGGTGCCAGCAAACATTGCTAAACTATGAGCCTACATATTATGTTTTCTAGGAATTACAACAACTTTGGTTTCTAAGAACATGTTTAGTATTTCTACAATGGTTCATTTGAAACAACTTAATCTAGGGTCTTTAGTCATATATACAACGTTAATCTATTTTATAACTAATTCAGAATCTCCCATGACAAAAACTCTTATAGCTCCTAGCTTCCTGACTAATTTAAGACCTAAAAGTAGTGCTTCATACTCAGCCATATTGTTAGTACATTTAAAATTTACTCTGTACACATGGCCTTCTGAATAGTCATTCTCTAGATTGTATATCCAAACTCCTACTCCTGCTCCAAACTTATTTACTGACCCATCAAACTCAAGATGCCACAATATCTCATGTTCATAATTCATATCATTTGTTTCCACCAATTTTTCGTCAACTTGAATACCTTATTTAGTGGAAAATTCTGAAGTTTGGACAATTTCCTTTTGTTTTGAAACTGAAACTTCTTTTGGTTCTGTATCAATACTGTCTAAAAGAGTTCCTTCTGTTTCATTAGTATTATACAAAATAAAAGAATCAATGTCTGAATGTACAAAGTAGATAGGAAAGTTTTGAGGCCGATCCTGACTACTCACCATGTATTTCATTAAAGTTTCTCGGTACATCTTCTTTGGTTGTCCAAAAACATAAATTGTTTCATATGACATATCAAGTTGTAGAGATCCCTGAAGTTTGGCTCCCCATGACCTAGATAACAACATGCCATACTTCGGTGGGATGTAAACAACTACAATATCCATAAGGATTCTCTTGGTAGGATATTGAACTGAGGTAACACAGAGGTCTTTAATCAACCCCAGACACTTTATTTGACTTGAGTCAAATGAAAATAAGTCCTTGTAAGGTCTTGTAATGTCTAGGTTCAATTTTTCCAATACTTATTTGGGCATTAAGTTGTGGGAGGCACCAGAATCCAACATTGCATTATGAAGAATTTTGACATGGATGCCAAGACTAATATAGAAAGGTGGTATCCCTCCTTCTAATGGTTGGCCATTAACATCTGGACAAAATATAAGTTCAGGTTGGTCATCAAACAGGTTAACAAAATATTCATTTTTAGCAAGGTTCAGGGTTTGGTTTATCTGTGTTTTGTAGGTTTCGTTCTTGATTAACTCTGTCAAAGGGATTGAAATATTTAGATTAGCTAACGCTGCTCCCAAATTAAAAGGTAAAGGCGCTTTCTTTGTTTGAGGGTTTGTACTTTTGACAAAAGATTTTTGAGTGGGATGGTCTTCTTTTCCTTTATTGGGGACTTCTTTTTGTGAATTTTCCAATATAGTATTTTGAGGTGTGTCCATTGGTTTTTTGGGGGAAGTTGAAGAAGAGGGTTGATCATCAGAAGGTTGGTTAGGGGTAATATCTTCAATAGTAGGACCAACAGAATTCTGTTTTTGTCTGGGGAGAATCTGGAGGACTTTAGAAACCAGGGCTTCATTGATATTCTTTGGTTGATTTGGCACTGTTTTCTTGGTTTGGTCAGAGATATCAGAATTCTTTTTACTCCTTAGGTTATACTGCTTATGTACTTCGAAGACAGTAGAATCATAACCTTGTTTATAGTCAAATGACTCTCCAGACTGGATTTGCAATTGCTGCAACATATGAAATTCTTGATCATCTTGGGTCAGAAAAACAGTACCTTCATCATATAATCCCATTAGGTTAATCTGTGTGTCTTTCTCTTGGTCTTCAGGATGGGATGTTTCTACATAATTTTCCTGGAAAGGGGCTCTTATATTCTGATCAGGTCCATTTTGTCTAGTATTTTGGTTCTGGTTTTTCCTAAAGTTCGGGTTTCTAACTGGAGGTTCCTGTTGATTATCCCATTGGGGTTTCCTCTCTATATTATCTATTCTATCCATTAACTTTTCGATGCCTTTTATTAAGCTATCTATTTTAATGTCAAAAGGTGAAGGCTCATCTTCAGTTGATCCTCTTCTTTCATTCCTAACTCTACCTCTTTTACCTAATAAATTAACCTCTACACTTACTACTACACTTTGCATATCTTCTAGTGTTGGGGGGTTTCTTTCCCTGAGCTGGAATGCCATGTTTATGTTAAAACCATCAGGGAAATTTATTAATTCTAAGTCAGGTGGAGGTCTAAGATTAACTAGAATTGCATTGCATATATTGTTAAATCTGGTTGAATAGTTTCATTGGGTCCTCTCCTAATATTTTCATATTCAGAAAGGATCTGTAGAGGATTCTTTTTCTTTTCCAATCTATTCAAAAATTGCTATTGAAATAATTCTAAACTATCAATACTATTATTAGGCAGTGATCTAAACCATTTTCTAACATCACCAACTAGAGTCTGAGCGAATAATCTCATTTGGACATCCACAATATCAATTTCATGAAGTTCAAAGTAGTTTGTCATTTTATTAACATGGTGTTGTGCAGTGTAGTGTCCTACACCATCAAATTGAACGATTTTACTCTGGTAGTCTGCTGTCATGGCACCAAGTGGGGCATGTAAGACAAGGGGAGAATATCTATTTGCCGTGGCTATAAGGTGGGGTGGGTTAGAATGTAGGGTTGAGGCACTGGAAGATGATGCAATAGTGGAGGATGAACTAGGACCAAGAGGTGGTACCTTAGATATGATAGGTTGGTAAGGGAGTGAGGGTATAAATGGAGGTGGGGAATGAACTTCAAAGGTTGAAGGGAATAATGGTGAACTAAGAGTAGTGGATATTGGTTCGGAAAGCTTAGGGTTCCTAGCAGTAGTAAGGGATGACTGTGGGGAATTTAGAATATATTGATCAATTGACTGATTGGCCTTTTGGACTTCAAGGTCTACTATAAACTCTGGATCTAGAACAATTTCATCAAGTGGACTTTCATACCTTGTTCTAAATAGGGAAAGATCAAATGGCACGTCAAAGGGAAGGTCTTCTAAAAACAACCACTCATCAGGGCATGAATCGGCTTTGATTAAAGGTGTTTGACTGACCAAACTTTATTCTCTTTTGGGTCTTCTTGAAATCAGGTTAGGATTATCAACTACTGGGGCAGGGATTGGATCTAGATTAGCCCTAGTGTAGTGAGTTCTCCTTGAAGCCAGAATTTCGAGCTTTTCCTAATTACTTTGTTTTTGTGAGATTTTGTAAATAAATTCTAATAACTCCTTAAGAGGCTTGAAAGAAAGATTTAAAATTTTCTTAAAGGTTTATTAAGATTGAGGACTTGAATCCCCAGTATGGTTGCCACTATGTTATCACTCAGAATTTTCCTTATAAGTTATCAGAAGAAGGAAGAAACTGAGGTAACCATAAACCAATATTTTAAGTATAGGCTCTAGCCAACCTATGACTCAGAGAGGGCTCTCTCTATATAATTTAGCTTTGTTTCTAATGGGATTTTAGGCTAGTTATTAATGTTCCTTGGGGTTTTGGTTTTGTTTTGAAGGTTGGGTGGTGGAATTCTTAGAGCGGATGGATAGAGCTAGGTCTTCAAGCCATTGGGCTATGGAGTCAGCAAATGGATAACAAGACTGGACCAATTCACTAAAGGGAATGTTCATAGGGTAGGCTAGCAGAGCAAAATGCAAATCTTTAGGCATAATGGGGGAAGTAACTCCAACCAGGGTGAAAGGGCACTCAATAATCCTTAGACCGGGATCATAATGAAGAACAAAGGATAATCATGAACAAAGGGAAATTAAGAATCCTTTGCTACGAGTCACAATAAATCACCTAAACTAGGGAGAAATTAAGAATTCCTTAACTTAGATTTGTGAAGAAAACATATAATAAAGCATAACATTCAAGACATAGTGCATTTAAGCAATTTCTGAAATATCATTCCATGTTATAACATTTAGATTTTGAGATACATAAAGATTATGGAAAAACTTAAAGGAAAACAACATTGAACATGAGAGAATACTTATTTGTATTTTTCTTTACACAAGAATCCTGTAAAATATTTCATCTTTATTCCTTGATCTAGTAAGCCAATCCAGTCATTGATACAATAGAATTTCCGATTCAAGAGAAATAGTCTATAGAAATTTTTTGGAATCCACCCCTACACACTTCGAATTGTGAAGTAATTATACAAAAAATTATTACAAAATATCTCAAAACAACTTGAGATTTATTCTAGGAAATACAAATATCGTCTAGCAAGAAGATAGAGACAACTAATGAATTGTTTCATGTTGTATCCTTTATTGTGGTTGTATTGGATTTTATAGTTGATTTAGAACCTTTTAAGCTAGCTGATAGTTGTGGCATTTTCACGCTGGAGTCTTCTTTACTTTTATCTTTCATCTAATACTCTTTGACCCTGCTACTCTTTGACCCTGTTGTGCTGTTTTTACCTTTTTCATCCTGTTGCCTTCATATTTGCTATGTGGTAACTTTCAACTGTTGATTTATCACAGTAAGTCAGTCACAGTTCCCCACCATTCTGCATCTAGTAATTTCACATTTATCATCCTCCTGTAAATCTCATCAGCCTCGGTAAACTTTGAAAAATTGGGCTTGGTGAGGAATAAATGTTTTACGTCAAGCTCAAGGAAAAAAAAGTTCTCAAATGTGTCATATAATACTTTGCCTGTTGGCAAGGATTTAATGGATGAGGAACTGACTTGATCCTTAGCCAATTTTCTAAGTTTATCCCCACAGTTTGACTGTGTCATGATTTTTTCACTGATGACCATAGGACTCGGCAGACATTTCTCCCTCAAAATCTGAAATTTAACCATGAACTTATCAATGGCTACCTACATATTGTGGCCCTTTTCTTCCAAATTAAGCATAAGGTTCCTTTTGGACAGAACCTTCCTTATTTCTAAAATGGTGGCAGTTCTGTCTTCAATGTTCAACTCCTGTAGCTCATATATTTTTTTCTATTGAGGAAATGGATGAGACTATTTGCATCCTTAGGCTTATCTCCCAATTCCTCCTTCACTTTCTGGATAGCTTCAGTGGATATCTTTACTAGCTCTATTTGCTCAAAAATAACTTGGATTGATGGCCAAATATCATTGACAAAGTCAATGATATTGGTCCACATCATTTCCTTGGTTTTTCCAAGAGGCTTCTCAAGTGTCAAATCCTTTTCCAGGATTTTGATCCTCTCCACCATTCTCTGGGCCCTTTGTGATTCTTCTTTTTGCTTTAGTTGGCCATGTTTGTAGTCTGTTTCCAAAATTGACAATTTTTCCTTTAGCTTTTTCATCTTTGTAGCCTAGATAGACATCTCTTCCATGGCTTTGAGAAGTTCTGCTGCTTTCTCTCCTGATGTACCTGCTGCTGATGTAGATTCCGTTGTTTCTGGAAAGGTTGTTGCAAGTGGAACTGTAGGTTCCAGTGATGTTGCCACGATAGAAGGAACTGCTAAGGATACTATGGGGATGATAGTTCTAGAAGTTGTGGCCAAGTCACTTTGATTTGATTGAATTCAAGTGTCCAACTCCTTCTCTGTCTCCTTGAGTTGATCATTCAGCTTCAGGACTAAGTCCATGAGTTCTTCATGTCCTTGCTGGGCTTCTAAAACCTCTACTATTTGTGGATGATGTAGTTGGGGTATCTTTAGCTATTTTTTCAATGCATTTATGTCATCATTCTTCTTTTTAATAAGTTGTTATGCAGCCTTTATATCCTTGGGATCTTGTCCCAATTAAATTACTAAGTCCTCTAAGGAGTTGGTCCTGGTGTCCTTGGCCTGTGGAGAGGCCTTTTCCAACTGGAATTGTGTAGATATGTTGTTTAGGGAATTCTGTAGTTGGCGGGAAACTATGGCCTTTCTAGTCAAAGTGGAGTATATCATCTCCCCTATTTGCTTGTGTAGCTCAATCTAGTCTATGGGATGGATATCACTAGCCAACACTTCAAAATATACTTTCTTAAAACCTGAGGCTATTTTTGGCTGTTGATTTGTAGGCTTGATAAAAGTCATCTACAGTTTCCCCTCTTTGACATCAAAGGCTAACATTAGCCTTGTTTTATTGGTATGAGTCATCTTCAAATATTGGGCATAAGTTTGGACCTTAAGCTTCTCATTCCTTGCTTTTATTTCTCTGTACCTCTCCTTGATATCTTTGTCTTTGTCAGCAGGCATTCTGAAGTAGATACTTCCACACTGATTTGCCTTTCCAATATCTCTGTTTGTGAAGTGGAAGGCTCTTGTATGCCTCTAGATGGAGTGGCAAGCCTACTTCTTTCTGCTTCGGTATTGGTGATCTCGGCTGAGCCTTCAATGTATTCCTTCTCAGAGGCTAGATTTAGCCTTTTCCTCTTGTTTGATTCCTGTTGTAAACCAGAGTTGGCCATCCTTGAGGTGGAAGCTCCTTCTCTGTTTCATTTTCAGGCCTTCTCCTCATTCTGAGGAGTCTGCATGATTGGAGGAGTGCTCATGGTAGTCTCTGGTTTTTCTAGTGCCTGCAGAAAAGAGTTGTCATCAAGCTGCTTTTCTAAATTGATAAGGGAGTTTTCAATATCTACTTTGGTGATGTCATGGTCTTCTAGGGTACCTTCCACCCATTCTATTTGATTTACATAATCTTCTATCTCAGGTATGGGATGGTGAATGTAAGGTCCTAGCTTGACCTTTTGTCTCTTCTTTGTTATGAATTCCAAAGGATCATATCTCCAGTCAAAACTTCTTTGCAGCTTCATCCTTTGTAGTATTACGTCTGCCTCTTGGCCAACCTCTCTAGAGTTGCATATGAAGGGGCCTAATTGGTATTTTATTTTGAAATTGGCCTTCTTCTTGGCATTCACAAAGTTTATTTCATATGCATTTATAATTTTCTTATAGTATTCTAATGCAAACAACGTCATTGGGAGGTACCTTGGTAGCTTGTATGGTGCAAGCATGCAACCATATATCTTGATCTCTGTGTGGTTCTAGTAAAGGTACCAGTCACCCACTTTGGTATGCTTTGATAGTTGAAGGACTCACTTTATTTATGGATTGATTCTTGGAGGAGGGCTTCCAGTCAACATTGTCATAATTGGATGTACAAATAAGTCAATAAAGTATGAATAGGAGTATGGAGACTGATACTCATGGATTAATAGGGTCCAAAAAATGAATGACCTTGGTTGACCCTTGATGTCTAGTTTTTGGAGGGTGAATGGGAATTTATGAGACTAATAATATAGGAACATATGGTATAACACTGAAGAGTATTTGAATACCCTTTACTTGTGAACTTCTCATGCATCCTGTCAGCTATGAATGTGGCAAAGTCATAAATGGTTGTAGGAGGTTGTCCTGGGGTATAGATGGACATGAAAGCCATGATAATTTCATCAATATACTCACTTGTGGAGTAACCCAAAACACAAGATATCATGGCGACAATATTTCACCTAAGGGGAAAATAAAGTTGCTACATATATAGGGGGTTGTTAGGGATGTGCTTTTCTTCTACGATGAAGGTTTGGATCAATTGGGATAACCTTGTAGAGTTGAGTTTGGAATATAAGTCTAACAGGTCTCCAATTGAGATGGGAGTTAGGTTTGGCCCTGGTTGGAGTTGCAACATCTCATTGATGGACTCGGGACTAATGGTGAAAAGGACTTTCTGGTCATGAGACATGATGGTTCTGTGACTTGGGATGTAGCAAGCATAGCACAGATGCACAATTTCAGGAAATATGTGGAATTGGGGGAACTGGTACTTGGGAAAATTTAATTCCCAAAGGCCAATTTCATTAGCATGGTTCAGGAACCTGTCCCTACTTTGGCAATGCACTTTGAGCAGGAGCTCTATGACAATGATATCTTTTATCTGGAAGTCTCTGTCAGCGAGGGGAAGGTGGTGTAGGTCTAAATGAGGTGTCGTGATGGGTCACACATACATAGCAATTGGGGTAGCCATTCTCAGTTCTTGTTGATTTGAGTAATGGGGGAGGGCAATTTGCAGTATTTAGGGTAATGGTGTTTAGCAAGGTGTGCAGTTTTTAATTAATTTTTTACTTATCTAAAACACTTAACGACTGGTTACTTTCAAACTTGATAGGGTATTTGGTGAATTTTGGTTTAAATACCTAGAACTGGGGTGAATTGGCTCTGAGCGGGATGGCTGACGACTGCAAGTGGTCAAATGGCTTTGTATAAGCTACAAGGTTGACTAGGCTGTTTGTGGCATCTTTTGAGTGAAATTGTACGTAGGTTGGCTGCTTCGACGTTTACAGGTGTCGTGCATGCGTACAAAGGCTTGCAGATGAAATGTCAACGAAAACAAACAATTTGGGCTTTTTTGCTTTTATACGTAAAAGTTAGTTTTGGCGGGTATGGGGTGAATAGTGGTTGATTTGTTGCATAGCAGGAGGGTGGTAAACGGTTTATATTGCACGGCTTTTGGGCACTTGGTGGTATTTGGGAGGGGCCGCCTGATTCCATTCATCGGATGACACCTAGCACTGGGGGCTGGGGGGGAAACCACTTTATCGGGTGGGTAAAATACGGATGTCGAATTGGCCCGATATGGAGGAGGGCCGTTGGATGAAGAGGGGGATGATCGAACGGTCATTGGGCGGGGAAGCTGCACGGAGGCTAGTGGGGGGGCCTGACGAGCACTTAATTATGGCGGTATGAGATTAATTAAGAGTTTAGTCCCATCGAGGTGCTTTAATGTGGGATTAAGGGCTAAGGCGGGGTTATTTATTTTTGTGGGATATGGGTATTAATACACTGGAATTAATATATAAGGAAATTGGCTTTTTTGGGAATTTTGTATATATTAATAAAAGTTATTAATTAATATCAAAAATGGGAAGAAAAGGGAAAAACACTAAGTACAATGCTTTTTTGTGAATTACATGTTTTTCACATATTTACATTAACACTTAGGGTAAAGCATTTTTGTGGGTTTATGGTATGAAAGTGCTTTATATGGGGAAAAGCCCTTTTCCTAGGCAAAAAGTGTTTTACCCTTAGGAACAAGAGTTTTAGAAAATGAATGAACTGATGGGGGGGATGAATTTTATGAGGGAAATCTAGTATTTGATATCCATAAGTCATTGATCCGAGGTTTTGGTCCCTCCAAAATTCAGAGTAATGCTATGAGCCTCTTTGGCTTAAAGGTTTTAAATACTTAGAACTTCATTGTAGGAAATAGTTAAGTACACGGGTGAAATGAATGGGGAAGGTTAATTAATTGATTTTGAAGTTCATTTGCATGCTTGATTGTCCATTCATATTTGGAACATATGATGAAAAATGATAAATATTCTTTTTGTTTAATCAAGCACTATACTTCTGCAACCTTTCTTCTACTTACCCATGTACTCATTCTACCATTTTTTCTTCACTTTATTAGGGTGCATTTAAGCTAGCAAACCCTTATCAATATTTTCTTTTCTTTAAATAGAAAACTATCTAAATCAGACCTTATTTCATCCATGGGCTCAGTTTAAACAATTGAGCTCCTTTATTTACTCTACCTATCTAATTATCTGCCAAGATTACATTGTTTGGTCAAATTTTATTCTCTATCTATAGACATGAAATTGAAAACATGAAATAGCCAAGTTTAAACATTTTGACTCTTCATGGATTCTGGCATAAGTAACAAGCCGCACACAATCATTTATTAAGCATAAAAAATAAATAGTAGTGGAATTTTGACTTGCACACTTTCATGGTCTTCTTGTTTTCTTGGGGTTCATATTTTTCATTTTTTTGTGACCTATTTTCATTATTTTTGTCCTTCGTTTATTCTTTTAGGACATAACCTCTTTACATTTTTATTTTTATTTTTTTAATATGGAAAACATTTGCAAAAAGCAAAGGTATGTACATTATTACAAGGCTTAACCTTAGTCAATCAAAATTATGACTCCTATTGGTATAGGAACCTAATAGGTAGATCTCTTATAGCCGACTTTACTTTACAAAACTAAGGGCGGACTACCATTTATGACACATAACACCTTCGCACTATGCAACCACAAAATGTAGAGTCTTTACAATAATATTACAAAAATTTACTTAAACATGGGATTTTAGCCTGAAAACTACCCTTGGGTGATCCCGCTCCAAACCAGGCCCCAACAAAAACATCACGACTCGCCCTGGAGTCACTCGATAAGTGCGGAGATCTCTACGTGAAGCCCATCCAGCTCGACCTTGATGACCGCAACTTCAGTCGTGCACTAAGATGCTACCTGCTTCGCATATTCAACTGTTTTCTCGGTTAATGCCCCTGCAGTGTCAGCCTGAAGCTGTTGTTGCGTCGTTTTAAGAGTCGCAAGCTTTCCTTCAATGTTTCTTGTGACTGCGTAAGCTTCCTCCATCCAGGGCTTTAGTTGCACCTTCAGCACTGCTTCCTTGTGTAGCACTGCATCCACCCGTTCCTTCAGCTGCTTGGCTTCCTGCAACTTGGCTAATCTTTGTGTCAGTGCGACAGTTTGTGCTATGCCCTTAACTTCGTCATAGCTCAGTTGGAGTTCGCACGCTTCCGCCTCTAGACTCTGGATTTTTGGGTCCTCCTGTAGGCTGGTCAGGACCTCAAATGATTGTTCAAAAAATTGTGTGTAGTCTTCTACTGCATTCTCCACCGTCGTGACTACTTCTGTGACAGTTGTTGCCCGCTATTCCTTTACCTCTAGCGCTGTTGAAGGCTGGGTCCTTAACTAGAACTCTCTAATCTGGAGGTTCAGCTCCAACTAAACCCTTGTCATCTTTGTCCGAGTGTCGCTCACCCTTGTGGCCAATTTGCAGATGCAGACCTCGACTGGAACCTCCTCCGGAACAGCCAACTCTAAGACCATTTTGCATGCCTCCTCCATGACCTGTAGGATCTTCTTGCTCTAGCTGGTCACCTCGGCCTCAGCAGTGATGGAGGAATTCCTTTGCAGGGCCATCTGCTCATTGTTTATCTTCTGTTCACTGATCACCTGGAGGGTGCGGTGCTCACGGGCCCTTAGCTCTACAATTACTCCATCCTACAAGAGGTGGAATGCTTCATGCAGAAGTGCTACCAAGTTCAATCCCACTCCCTTCAAGGTGCTGATAGTAGGCCTCCTAGCCTCATTTTCTATTGTCAGTGCTCCATCCGGTAGTAGTAGCGCACTGGAAGCCTTTGTGTGCAGCATATGAGTAACCTCTGATGTGCCGATAGACAAGCTGGTAGACATCGTACCAACTTGCAATGCACGGGTCTACAACTCCTATAGTCCAGTTTGGATGGCCCTTAGGATGATCTGTTGCTGCTTTTGAAATTGTTGCAGGCCCTCTGCGGTGACATATCGGACTGTGTCACCAATGTCATATAAGTTGCCCTTCGTCAATGTGATAAGGTCTAGCGAGGTCTTGGTTGTCTTGGATTTCTTTCTGGACCCTCCCTTCTCTAGCACTCTTGGGCACTTAATGCAGGTGAACATCTCTTGAGGGTCTGCACCATGCTACTCTGTGTCCTCCTCTTTAGTCTAAGGTGAAGGTGACCACGCACCCTTGTTAAAGCCCTGATCTGTGCCACCTGTCTGTTTTCCTGCCTCCTTTCCTGTCTGTTCTGCTTGGGCCTTCTCAGTGGCTTCCTTCTTCCTCTTTTTGACTAGCTGCACCATTTTCAGCTTGGCCTCTTCCTTCTTCTCTTGTGTGACAGAATTACTTCTACACACTACCAAGTCCATGATAGTGCACCACTCCATCGGTCATTTATCTAACACTGCATCGATGGCATCATCTATGGCTAGGTACGAAAAATCGTACCACTTCTGCACAGGGTCCTTCCGTGCCCTAATTGAAATCCAATGGAAATCAGCCTTAAACTCGGCATAGCTCTGCAGGTTAGCATATACCATGGGTGACAATTACGACTTGCGATTGATAGCCATCCTGATATTCATTTCCATCAAGATCCAGAAGATCTTGTTGTCTCGAACTCACTCTGTGTCCTTGGTCACCCACAATGAAGCGTACTTCACTGCTTCAGGAAGGTCTGGCGCAACCGAGGGGAATTTTCTCTCCTCTGGTAGCTCCCACGCTACGAGCATGATTGATAGCAAGAGCCATGCATAGTGGAAGGTCTTTCTTTTCTCTTGTGCTTCGTGGCAGTTCGACATGAACTCTCTGCAAAGGTAGTCCGACTAGTTAAACTAGACTCCTTCCATGCACTGCTGTGCGAGCACAACAATAAGCGTCAATACCTCATCAGCATAACACTTCCGCATCACCTTCCCTACAAAGATCTTTGTTGCCACCTTCACATAGGGGTCACAGATGCTAGGGATAACGTACCCATGCAACTTCTTCACAAGTTTGAACTTCTCTTTCATTAATTCTGCAAGCACCTGCTCACCACCCTTGCCGCCAAAGATCATAGTTGGATTTTCACCTATATACAACAGGTGTGTTATTCTCTGAATCAACATATCAGTGATGGGTATTGGCTCCTCTAGCCACAGACACCCATCATGCACCAAACACAACTATTGCTTGATGACCAAAATTGTCACGGGGGTGCGGTTATAGTGCAACAACCAAAGTGTTATGCTCTTGACCTATCAAAAGATACCAGAATACAAAATATGCGAAGAAATAAACCCAGAACACAGAACAATAAGAAATAACAGCAATTATTTTATTATTCAGAAAGCAATGTTGACTTGCCTCTTCGAGGGGGCAACTGTTAGGCCCCTATACTACTAGTGTAACCCCTTATTGTTATTAGTATAACCCACTTATTATATTTATGTACCCATGTAGTGCCCATATTGTTACTATTATGCCACATAGAAGCCCACCATTGTTACTGTTGTGCCCTACAATATTATTGTTATGTAGGCTTTGATTGTATTGGGACCACTTAGACTCCTATATATAGAAAGGAGGTATTTTCATTTGTATCATCCAAGAATTGTTCATTTATGTAATGTAAAGGAGGTTGCCCCCTCGAAGAGGCTGAATTCTAAGGCGTGGATCTCTCTTTTCTATCTTTTTGTGAGCTGGTTTCATAACATTTGGTATCAGAGCTTTGGATTCTAGGGTTTCGCTGCGCCAAACAGGTCATCGTGGCATTTTCGCTATAACTTTGTTTCTGTGACATTTCAGAAGTCGCAAAAAAAACCCATTTGAGAAGAAGTGGCGCTGAACCGTGGGTCCGAATTTCAGATCTTTTCGCGCGATATTTTCGGAGATATGATCTGCGGAAGTGGGTCTTTTTGCAGACTCCTGAATTACACTCAAAACAGGTGACCTGGGGAAAATCGTCATAACTTTTTTTCTGAGCATCGGATTGAAATTTCGTAAGAAGGTACAGAAAGAGAACGGACTGTAGTTTTTTTTTATATATTTTTGAGAGTCAAAGGTTGAAACAGTGACACGTGGCACGTCATACAAGTTCGTTATACTGAACCAGTCTATAATCAGGTCACTACGGGATATTGTGCATAACTTTTTCTTGGAGAATCCAATTTGGATCAGACTTGTGGCATTGGAAAGAGGACACAGAGGGATACTACAGGTCACAAGTTCAGAACTTAAAGATCTGAAAGTACAGAGTTACAGTCGTTTCAAGTTAGAGCTCCTAAAATCAAGAAAAAGCAAGATGAGGAAGTTTGATGGCAAGGATCCGGTAAATTGGATACTTCAGATGGAGCAATATTTTGATATACATGGTGTACAACTGTTACAAAAGGTATGTATTGCATCTTCATATTTAGAACCAGATCAATTTTTATGGTACAAAGGGCTTTGTTCTCGTAAAAAACTTGTTACGTGGTCAATTTTCACGGAGGAAATGATAGCACATTATGAGGATATAAAGAGCAACACCTTATTTAGAGCAACACCACAACAATTGGAAAGAATAAAAGGGCTTTGTGACATAATGGAAAGAAAAATTATGGAAACCAGGAAGCATACCCCTCACAACTATAAAGATGGAAGTGTTTTTTCTCCCAGCCTTCCACAACCTACAAGGGTTACACCACAACAATTGGAAGAAAAAAGAGAAAAAGGGCTTTGTTACAATTGTGATAGAAAATGCACTAAAGGTCATAGGTGTGATGAGAAGAAATTATTTTACATAGAATATGAAGAGGAGGAAGAAAAGGATCAAGAAACATCAAAAGAAGAGGATATACGTCAGGACACCACCCCAGAGAAAGAAGAAATGAATCAGACCATATCTTGTAAAGCCTTGGCAAGAATTACCACTCCTCAAACTCTCAAGATAGAAGGACATATCAAGAAGAAAAAGGTGCAAGAAGTGAAAGATCACATCGAGAAAGAAGAAATGAATCCAACCATATCTTGTAATTCAATGGATGAAATTACCACTCCTCAAACTATCAAGATAGAAGGACACATCAAGAAGAAAAATGTTCAAGAAGTGAAAGATCACATCGAGCATCAAGAAATGAATCCAACCATATCTTGTAAAGGACTGGAAGAAATTACCACTCCTCAAAAGATAGAAGGACATATCAAGAAGAAAAAGGTTCAAGTAGAGAAAGATCATATCGAGCATCAACAGCAAGTTCTCCAAATTTTAAAGGATAACGCCACTTCGGTGAAAAATCAAATGAAACAACAGGTAGATCAACATTGTAGTGAAAAATGTTTTGATGTGAGTGATTGGGTATTTTTACTGCTACATCTCAAGCAAGCTATTTATGAGAAGGAAATGTTGGCAATACTACATGCACTTAAAAAATGGCGACCTTACCGAATGGGAAGACGCTTCAAGGATGAGGATGTGGAAGCATTGTTTTGTGCTATTTATATTATCCAACCAAATTGGATAAACGAAGCAACGGATGAATGGAAGAAGAACGAAGAAGTATGGCGACTTATTCAAAAGTTGCAAAAGATCCCACTTCAAGCAATATTGCCAGAAATTGAAGAGGAAGGAAAAATCATATTGGAACCTGGAGCAGTCATAGAAACAAGAACCCGACAGCTACGAAATCGATCAATTTCAGAGTATCTCATCAAGTGGAAGAACTTACCCGCTGAATATTCCACATGGGAGGACAAGAATTTTATATAGAAGCATCAAGAACTACTCAAGCGTTGAGGACAACGCTTTTTGAAGGAGAGTGGCATGTTAGGCCCCTATACTACTAGTGTAACCCCTTATTGTTATTAGTATAACCCACTTATTATATTTATGTACCCATGTAGTGCCCATATTGTTACTATTATGCCACATAGAAGCCCACCATTGTTACTGTTGTGCCCTACAATATTATTGTTATGTAGGCTTTGATTGTATTGGGACCACTTAGACTCCTATATATAGAAAGGAGGTATTTTCATTTGTATCATCCAAGAATTGTTCATTTATGTAATGTAAAGGAGGTTGCCCCCTCGAAGAGGCTGAATTCTAAGGCGTGGATCTCTCTTTTCTATCTTTTTGTGAGCTGGTTTCACATAGGGGTCACAGATGCTAGGGATAACGTACCCATGCAACTTCTTCACAAGTTTGAACTTCTCTTTCATTAATTCTGCAAGCACCTGCTCACCACCCTTGCCGCCAAAGATCATAGTTGGATTTTCACCTATATACAACAGGTGTGTTATTCTCTGAATCAACATATCAGTGATGGGTATTGGCTCCTCTAGCCACAGACACCCATCATGCACCAAGCACAACTATTGCTTGATGACCAAAATTGTCACGGGGGTGCGGTTATAGGGCAACAACCAAAGTGTTATGCTCTTGACCTATGAAAGGATACCAGAATACAAAATATGCGAAGAAATATACCCAAAACACAGAACAATAAGAAATAACATCAATTATTTTATTATTCAGAAAGCAATGTTGACTTGCCTCTTCGAGGGGGCAACCTCCAATAGAGTTGGGCTCAATTACAAAAGAAGACACGATGCTCCTCGAGGGGAGTCTCTATCCTTTATATAGGATTCATACATGCAATACCATGGTTCTTATTAATACCATCTATGTAATACCATGGCCCATTTACAACTAAGTGTGGTCCCTTCTTTAAATGCAGGTCAACCAATTACAATTATTAATATGGGCTTTATTGACTCTTTACTTAACTATAACTATGATTCGATCCTATCACATAAATAAGGGGGTTAGGGTTGGACCCTAACATGCCCTCCCCCATAAGAATAGCATTTTCCTCAAGGCTGAAGCTGCGAAAACTGCTGAAAGATAGTGGCTGTTTCCTAGGTCGCATCTTCTGGAGAGGTGTCTTTCCACTTGACGAGGAATTCCTTGATCGTGCGGCAGCGCAGGTGTCCTTCTCATGTGTCAAGAACCTGCTAAGGTTGGAGCCAGATTGACCCTTCTTCATCCAATTTAGGTAGACTGGTTTGAATTCGGAAATGGTTCCCAATCACTTTCTTGAGGCATGAGACATGGAATACTAGATGGAGTTTTGTAGTGGGTGGCAAAGCTAGCTTGTAGGCGACTTCTCTAATGCACTGAACTAATTGATACGGTCCGTAGAATTTTGGAGATAATTTCTGACAACCATGGTCTTTGAGTGATGTTTTCTTATATGGTTGCAGCCTCAAAAATACCTGATCCCCTTCCTGAAATTGGCGTTCTAGTGATGTTGATCTACCTATTGCTTCATACAGTTTTGGGCATGATGAAGATTCTCTATATGGTAGGCCGACATGGTTGTGTGGCTCTATAGGATTTGATCCACTGCTTGTACCTTCGAGCATCCCTTGATATAAGAAGTAGGGGAAGGAGGGAGTTAACCATAAACTGCTTCATATGGAGTCATTTTGGTGGTGGCATGATAGTTGGTGTTACAACACCATTCGGATAGAGGTAACCACTATACCCATAGATGTTGCTTGTCGTAAGTGAAACACCTGAGGTAGGTCTCCAGACATTTGTTGACTGCTTTAGTTTGACCATCAGTTTGTGGATGATAGGAAGTGCTGAGTTGTACTTGGGTACCTTATAGCCTGAAGAGTTCCTGCCAAAATTTTCCGGTGAAGATCGGGTCACAATTATACACAATGGAAGTGGGCATGCCATGCAATTTGAAGATCTGGTCCATGAAAGGTTGAGTGACTAAATTCGGTGTAAAAGGGTGGTGTAGGGCGCAAAAATGAGCATACTTAGAAAGTCTATCCACAACCACCATGATGATTGACTTTTTTCCTGAATTTGGAAGACCCGTAATGAAATCCATAGAAACCTCCGTCCAGATTGAGGCCGGGATGGACAATGGTTTTAATGTGCTTGGTGATTTGACTGTTTCTCCTTTGTGGCACTAAAATACGTCGCACTTAGCTACGAAAGTAAGAATGTCCTTTTTCATGCCTGTCCAAAAGAATGATCGTCGAGTGTGAGCATACTTAGTCTTCTGAAAGCCTGAATGTCCTGCAGTGGGACATGAGTGAAACTCTGCCAAAATGCAGCTTTTGAGGGTGCATGTTGGTGATATCATGACTCTGTCCTTGTAGCGAAGAATCTCATCCTGCCAAGAGTAGCCCGCTGTGGAATTTGGATCCGCCTACAATTGATAAATGAGTTGGGAGAGCCCGGAATGTGAAAACCATTCCTTGCGAGCCTCGTCAATCCATTCTGGAATGGGAAGGGAGATTGCGAGTAGGGTGCTTTCCTCCTCAAATTGGAATGATAACGCATCTATTATGACATTTTCATGCCCTTTCTTGTAAATTATCTCATAATCATATCCCAACATTTTGGCGAGCCATTTATTTTGTTGTGGCAAGAATAGGTGTTGCTCCAAAAAATATTTAAGGCTTTGATGGTCGGTGCGCAAACGCCGCCCCAATAAGTATGGTCGCCAGGTATCTATTCCATGTAAGATGGCCATAATCTCCTTCTCATAGGTAGATTGTCCCAAATTTTTCCCACTTAGTTGTTGGCTAGTGAAGGCCAAGGGTCAACCTTCCTACATTAAGACTGCCCCAATACTCATACCTAAAGCATCACATTCAATCACAAAAGATTTGGTGAAGTCGGGTAGTGCTAATACAGGAGTGGAACACATGGCATGTCTGAGAGCTATAAAGGCCTATTGTGCTTCATCATTCCAGAGAAATTATTTTTTCTTGAGGAGTTGAGTGAGGGGTCTAGAAATGCGACCATAATTGTGGACAAATTTGCGGTAGTAGCATGTGAGACCCAAAAATACTCTCAAGCTCTTCAAGGTATTTGGTTGAGGCCAATCCTGCACTGCCTGGATCTTTTTGGGGTCCACCCTGACACCTTCACACCCCACAATGTGGCCCAGATACTCAACTTCTTCCATCCCAAAAGAGCACTTGGACATCTTGACAAATAATTTATGCTTCTGGAGCAGTTGCAAGAGCAGCTCTTCATGCAAAAGATGTGTGGCCTAGGTGCGGCTATAGATGAGGATGTCATCAAAGAAAACAAGTACAAATTTTCTGAGATATGGTTTGAGCAGGTGGTTCATAAGGCTCTGAAATGTGGATGGGGCATTACAAAGACCAAATGGCATGACCAGGAACTCATAATGGCCTTCATGAGTTCGGAAAGCAGTCTTTGGAATGTCTACTTCTTTCATGTGAATTTGGTGATAGCTCGAGCGAAGGTCGAGCTTAGTAAAGAATTGAGCCCAATTTAGTTCATCCAGCAAATCATAGACAACCGAGATGGGAAATTTATCTTTGATCATCAACTTGTTGAGGGCCCTGAAGTCTGGACACATACGCTATTCCCCATCTTTCTTGAGCACCATGACCATAAGCGATGAATAGGGACTAATGTTGGGACGAATGACGCCTACTTCCAAGAGTTCCTTGATGATTTTTTCAATTTCATTCTTTTGGGTGAATGGATATCTATATGGACACACATTTGGTGGTTGGGACCCTGGGACCAAAGTAATGCTATGATCATGTTCCCCTCTCGAGGGTGGAAGCTCATGAGGCTTGTCAAAGACTGGAAGATGGTTGTTTAGGACCTATTACATCTCAGGATGAATATGAATAGAAGTGGGTTTGAAGGCCTGGATGGCATTAAATTGGGCTATAACTCTATGGTGGCCCTTTTTAACAATTTTTCCATCCTATGTGAGCTGATGATAGAGGGATCACCCGCCTGGAGTTCGTGGAGGGTATGTGTGTGGTTGTTTAGCTTAAAGCTCATATATAACTCCTAGAAATCCATTGTGATTGGGCCATGCATGCGAAGCCATTCCGCACCTAGGACAATGTCGCACCCTCCCCTGTGTATGGAAAACATGTGGGTCTTTAACTGATAATCCCCCATTTGAAGTTTGACATTTTCACAGCGACCTTCACATTTCATTGTCCCCCCATTAGCAATTTGGACCTGGAAGTTAGAAATTGCTCTGGCAAAACAATGCACTGCTTCTGCGACTCTTTGATGGATAAAGTTATGTGTACTGCCACTATCAATCAAGACTACTACCAGGTGATGCTTAATAAAACCTCTAATTTTGAGAGTTTGGGGAGAAGAAATCCCTGCCAAAGCATGTAGTGAGATAACTGGTTCTTTAGGTACATTGTCCGGCTAGTTGTCCTCATCTTCCTCCTCTGGTTCCTCAAGTGGTGGGGCTTCCTTTGATAAATTGTGATCAATAGCATCAATTTGAAAGAATTTGGGCTCCTTGCATTTATGCCCGGGGGAGTATTTCTCATCACAGTAGTAACACAATCCTTGCTTTCTTCTTTCTGCCATTTCCACTGGTGACACCTTTTGAACCTTGAGTGTTTGGGTAGTGCTTTGAGCTTGGGTGCGGCGACCCTTGGCTATGAAATTTGGGTGATTGGACTGGGCCGCTAATGCAAGTTCTACTTCACGAGCTATCTTGCAAGCATGCAGCCATGAGATAGGGTGTTGCAGTCGAATGTGGGTTTGTATGGCTTCTTTGAGACCACTGACAAAACATTCCAAGTAGAACTCATCCTGTAGACCTCCTGTGCAGAAAGCTAAGGCTTCAAAGTCTTTAATATATTCGTTCACTGTTCCTGTCTATCGGAGCTTAGTGAGATGACCCAAAAAGTTAGATTGATGGTCAAAGCGATTCGTAAGAGCTTTTGCGAATGTCTGCAAAGTCATGGGATAGAAATGTTGATGCCACTATCACCATTGCCATCTTTCATTGTCCAAGTACATGCTACCCACACTAGGCTGATTCGCATCATCTCTGATGTGATTTAGTGTGAAATATTGCTCCATTTGTGCTATCCATGTGGCCGCATGAGAGCCATCAAATTTATACATGTCTAGCTTGGGTGGTCGCATCTGGGATTGTTGTTGGTTGCCAACGAGGTGAAGAGAATGGATAGACTCGCCCTCAATGTTTCCATTGAAAATATATGCCTCCGCATATTCCTCCCTCTTGCCCTTTGAGAGTGTGTCAGTTATGGTCCTCAGCGACGACAATACTTTGTTCAATGTTGATTCAAGGCTGTCAAGCTTCTCATTGGCCATAGCTTGAGCTCTAGTTTGTACCATGCACCGATCCGATGCACTTAAAATTTGGGACCGCCCGAATTTGTTTTTTTTGGCACTAAAAATTGAATGGTACCACCTTGCTCAGCTCGTCGACCTTATTCTTATGGGCTAAGTCTCCTATAAGTGTCCCGGGGGGTCTCAAACTCTTTTTTTTACTCCGAAAGGAGTTTTACTCCTTTCTTAGGAATACTACAGTAGCCGAATCCCAAAAAAGTCAATGTTGCCCAAAGTCCTGTGAAAATCACGCCCATTTTTTTTTGTTTTTTTTTTTACTCCGAAAGGAGTTTTACTCCTCGCTTAGGAATACTATAGTAGTTGAATCCCAAAAAATTCAGTGCTGCCCAACGTCCTGCGAAAATACGCCCAGGTATAGGAACCCACACAAATAGTCAAATCTGTCGGTGAACCCTCCACTGCAAAGTATGAGTAGGAAAGTGGTAGTTATCGAAACCCTGCTGTTAGATCTGAATGGCAGATCTGATTGTTGCGACTACTATAGAACCCAAACTGCTAGATCTGGATGGGAGATCTTATAGATCTAATTGGCGGATATGATGGATCTGAATGGTAGATCAGATAGATCTGAATGGTGAAATTGATTGTTGCTGCTGCGATAGAACCCCACCTGCTAGATCTGATCTGGCAAAGATGATGCGTGATCCAGAGAGAGAAATGGGAACTATGGTCACAAGGAGTGTTAGGTGCTACAAATCGCAATATACATAAGGGTCTGGCAGTAGTACTCAGCCTAATCTTTCAGGACACTAACCAAGGAGGATCAACCATACTCTTAGTTGTACAACCCGACTACCCTATCGTACGTGCGATAAATCTCCTTGAGTGTTGTTCTCAATGTACTGTAGTAGCAAGAAGACTGATTGTTTATCTATGGCGAGGTTTGAAGAGAGCCTAGGGGGCTTCTGATATACCCAGAGGGTGCTTGGAAGACAGTCCGTGCGCAGTTCTGTCTAATGCACTACTACTTGAAGGGGTACCCATAGGGGTTACAAGGGATTCCAACAAGTGTGACCACCTCTTGTATTTCCTGCATGCATGCCTCCCCAAATCCACAGGTTTATGCGCTCAATGACAGATCCCGTGGTTTAAAGACACCAGTATACGTCTCTAGCCAAAAAAAAAATTGCTAAAAATTGGAGATCCCACCGACCCTGGAAAGTGATCTAATACCACTTGTTATGTTATTGACTTGTGAGAAGATACCAGAATACAAAATATGCAAATAAATATACCTAGAACACAAAACAATAAGAAATAACAGCAAGTATTTTATTATTCAGAAAGCAATGTTCACTTGCCTCTTCAAGGGGGAAACCTCCAATAGAGTTGGGCTCAATTAAAAAATAAGACATGATGCTCCTCGAGGGGAGTCTCTATCCTTTATATAGGATTCATACATGCAATACAATGGTTCAATACCATGGTTCTTATTAATACCATCTATCTAATACCATGGCCCATTTACAACTAATTGTGGTCCCTTCTTTAAATGCGGGTCAACCACCTACAATTATTAATATGGGCTTTATTAACTCTTTACTTAACTATAACTATGACTCGATCCTATTACATAAATAAGGGGGTTAGGGTTGGACCCTAACACAAAGGAGGTTGAGTAATCCTGGCTTCTCTACTCCTTTGAGACACTTTCGTGGCTCCAATGCAGCCATCCTCATATTCATGTCTATGATACGGTGCATCAACTGTTCGGTTGCCAGGCATGGGAACTTCTCATGGTCTACCAAGTCCTAGTCTTCAAGCTTCAAAATCAGTACCCTTGCCAAACACAGACCATCAAAAGTGATTTCATCTTGTAGTAGAGGGGTTTGTAGGGGAGTCTTACTTTCATCAATGTCCTTTGTGACCTTAGACCTAGGCTTGCGCGGAGGGACATACTCTAGCAACTGTGTAATAGGGTCTGCACCCAGGGCTTTGACCTCCTCTATTTCCACTCCCACATCCTCATCGTCGATGGGGATTTCTTTGTTATCCTCCTCTTCTACCTCTAGGTTTATAGCCTTGCCTTTCTCCTCGACAATGGGCTTTGGTGGGTTTTGTCTTGGCGATGTGTGCACTGGTATGGTAGGTTGCTTGCCCTTTTTGTCTTTCATGGTATCCTTGGTTGGGGTTGGCTTTGGTCTTGGCGTTCTAGGGGATTTAGGGACCTCTTCCAATACTTTGGCCACTTTTCGGTAGCTACTTCGGCCTCTCTCTCCATTTCCTGTGTTGGCTCCTCTACTACTTGATGTGTATTGATAACTTCTAGGGGAACTGACATGATCGTTTGCAACAATTCTTGTGTGTCCTCTGGCAAAGTCGAAAATACCCTAGAAACTATCAGAAGATCGTATTGCACATGATTCATAGGCGCTTCAGAGCTCAACCGCTGAATACTAAAAATGCCAAGTGTTTTTTGCTGGACAACCACTTGTAATTTATAGGGAATCTTGAATTCAAATATGACCATTCCCCCCAAAATCGGTTCATTAATGCCGGATTGGCGACAGATTTTCAAGGATCTAAGCCATAAATTTCATCTTAGATTTCGGTCGTCTACTCCATTTGGCCTCACTTCTATCATCTTTTCATGAAAAATGACTTCTATGGTCACTTTCCAACCGACCTGCATGACTTCTCCATGGGTAGCAGCTCCCTCCGCGCTGTCGGGGACCCAGTGACATGTCCTCACTCTGCACCATCTTCCAATCACGTAGCTCTCTAACTAGGTATGATGTATTCCATAGGCATTATTGCTTCCACACCATAGACGAGCCTAAAAGGGGTTTGTCCAGTCAACTTCTTACATGTCATTCGATAAGCCCACAGTACTGTAGGTATGCATAGGTCCCAATCACTTCGCTGAGCATTGAAAACCTTGGTCAATGCGTTTTCGAGCACTTTGTTGAATGCTTCCACTGTTCCATTAGCCTGTGGGTGATAAGGTGTGCTCTTCTAGTGGTATACCTAAAATTCCTCCATTAGTGTGCTAAATGTCTCATTCAAGAAGTGCGTACCATGATCACTCATCAAGATCCTTGGACATAAAAATTGCATCAGTACATGCTCAAATAGGAGCTTTGTGGCCATCATGCCTATGCATTCCTTCACCGGCTCTGCCTCTACCCAATGAGTCAAATACTTCGTCATAATGATAATGTACCTTGCTCTTGTCTTCCCTTGTGGCTGAATGGTTCCTACAAATCTATCGCCCACTTCTCGAAGTGTTTCAATGTCATTTTTCGATTCAAAGGCATTTCATCCCTCCATGATGGCCTGCCCATTCTTTGACGTACGTCACATGCCTTGCAACATGGTTTTGAATCTTGATGAAGAGTTGGCCACCACAACCCTGTGCATAGAATCTTTTCCGTGGTTTCTCTCCCTGCATAATGTCCTCCCGCGACACCCCCATGAGCATCCATGAGGATGCTACTTCTCTCGAACTCAGGTACATACTGTTGAAATATCTCATCAGTCCCCATTTTGTATAGATGCCCAGCAATGACATAGAAATTTGCCGTGCGCACCACTAATTCCTTCTTTTGCTAGACAGTGTATCGTTTTGGTGCAGTTCCTGTTGTTAGCAAGTGTATTATATCCTCAAAGTGACCATCCGTGATACGCACTACAAATAGCTACCCGTCAGGAAATCCCTCTTCCAAGTTAGTAGGTTCCTCTCCTGTTTCGATGCGTGACAGATGGTCTAGTTTTGTGTTCAATTGTCTAGGCTTCACAACAACTTCAAAATCGTACTCTTGGAACAATAAGAGCTATCTGTAGATTCTACCCCCAACACAGGCTTATTTATCAGGTACTTCAGTGTGGAGTGATCCGTATACATCTTAAAATGTTCTCCTAGCAAGTAGTGCCGATACTTCTGGAGCGCATACACCATAGATAGCCCCTCGCGCTCATTGGTAGAATAGTTCTTCTCTCCTTTGGATAATCTACAGCTTGCGAATGCGATAGGATGGTCCAAGCCTTCTCCACCAGCTTCCATTATTATTTCTCCCAGTGCTATACATGACACATTGACATGTACATGAAACTCTTTCATCCAGTCTAGGAAGACTAGAATTGGCGCAGTAACCATGTTTTCTTTCAATATATCCAAGCTCTTCTTACAGTCATCATTCTAGAAGAACCTGACATCCTTCTTCAATAATTCCTCTATAGGTGAGGTGATCTGGGCATATCTTTTGATAACGTTTCTATAATATTCTGTATGTCCCAGAGTAGTGCGCAATTGTTTCACACTCCTCGGTGCTTCCAAGTTCAGTATCACCATGATCTTCATGGGATCTACCATCAGTCCTTGTTTGCAAACCACATTCCCCAACATGTTTCCAAAAGGAATGAAAAATAGAAACTTCTTGAGATTGAACGTGATCTGGTATCTTTGACAGGTATCGAGCATTAAGCGCAAGCTTGCTACATGGCACTTAACCAACCCAAACACAGTCCATTCATCAAAATATACCTTCAAGAACTTATGAATAAATTCCTTGAATGCCGCAACAACCACGCGTGAGAATATTGCAGGCGCATTCTTAAATCCAAATGGAATTACAGTGTACTAAAAACAACCCCACTCAGTTGCAAAGGTTGTCTTGCTCCTATCCTCTGGTGTGATTTTGATTTTGTGGTACCCAAAGAACCCATCAGTGAAGGAATATGCTTCCTAGCTACCTACATTGTCCAATACTTCATTAGTGAACAAAGCCAGGAAAGGATCATGCACACAAGTGTCATTCAATTTTTGGAGATCTGTGCATATCCTTATCTCATCCTTCTGCTTCTTCTCTTGCACCACCATTGGGCTTACCCAATCAAATTCTTCCATAGGCTCAATGATGCCTACTGTGAGCATCTTGTCTAGCTCTAAGTAGGCTTTTTCCTTATATTTCGGGTTGAGATGGTAAGGCCTTTTCTTAACTAGTTTCGTGTTGGGCTTTAATGTGATCTTCATCATTCCTAGGTCCCCGATTATTCCTTTTAGATCCATAAAATTGGTAGAGAATAAGTCCTGGTATTCGTGGAGAAATTCAGTGACCTTATCAATCGTTGCGTCGTCCCAGTAGTCTCCAATCTTCGCGAATTTGGGTTCTACATCCATACCAATGTTCACTTGTTTTGTTTTCAACGGTGTGGTTATATTAGGGTTCTCAATCTACGGTCCTTGAACCTCGTGGTGACCTTCTGTTTCTGGAATGTTAATCTTTTGTGGATCTTCATCCTCTCTGCAGTTACATTATGGAATTATAGTGTGCGACTCAGCTGAGTATCCCATTCAAGTTGAGTTAGGTCTAAAGGATCGTGCAATATCCTAAAGATAGTCGCTTTCACCTCTTGTAGTGCTTCATCAATACTATCAAACCCATCCTCAAAACTAAATGTCATCATGAATCCTTCGCGCAGGATATCCCATTCGCCTGTCCCATGGCGGAGCTCTGTTTCTATATACCAATTCATTGGGATAACATCCAGGGTATGACAGAACAAGTGCACCCACTCAGGTTGGGGCTTTTCTCCATAAGCCTGGGTCCATTTGGCCAGATGCGCACGCATATCATTCTACCCATCATAATTGTCTATCAGTCGCATATTAGGCTTCCCAAATCGTGTTCTCATCATCCTCCTACATTCATGCCAATCATCAAAGCTTCCCTTGTGTGTACCCCACCATCTTGTGGGCGTAGCATGCAATGCCCAGTCCAAGGCCTGGAAGAGCTGCTTTCTAGTATCTCCCTTTAAAATGCATCCAAAAAGGTATCTACCTCTTTCAAACCATCATAAATAGGCATATTTATTACTTATGATGACACATAGCGCATCAACCGAATCATCATGTTGCAATTCAGCATGGTTACTTCATGTAATCGATTCTGCCAACGTTCTATTTCTTTGTCGGAGTCCGAAGTGCAAGAAATCTCGCGATCCAATGTAATCTATCCATTCATGGTGGGATTCACCCAATCTTGGTCTCATGTTGTTATCTTATAGATACAGTTTAGGTTGTCATCACTCTAATAATCACGGATAGGTTCAGTATAGAGCGATCCTTCAGCAGGATCGAGGGGTACTATTACACACAACGATTTCTTCTCAAAGATAATCTTTCACTTCTTTAGATTGATTACCCCATTCATATCAGTAGCCCAGTCAATTCTCAAGAGTGTAGGATAGGGATTGTTGTCATCCACTATCTCTATTATTTCAGAATCAGATAGCATGCTCGCTCCCTCAATATCTACGGTCACCCCCTACAGTTGCCCCATGGGGATGATCTTCTACTGATTCGCCATCCTTAGCCGAACCGGAGACCATTGCAGCATAGGTCTCGCCATTCACCCCCAAGTCTTTTTTGGTAGGACATTCACATCTGACCCCAAGTCTAAAATGACATGATCCATTTCATACTCTCCTATCTGTGTTCTTAGTCTCATCTCTCATCCTGTTCTTGTTTTATGTTTGCCAAGATTTTGTACTATGCACGACTCACCCAGTGCGGTTCAAGCGCATCTATTGATGAGATCCTATAACCCTTTCACAACCTTACTCTCACGTAATAACTTCATACAGGTTTCCAGGAAAGTTGTGAGCATAGACGGGTCCATCTCCTACTCAGGCTTATCCTTGCTTCCTAAATTGGAGGCCTCAGCAAAGCTCTTCTTAGCTTCCATGAAGGTGTTAGGTGCGCACTCCAAATCGAACTCACCCTCCTTTATCGGGGCTTTGCAAACCCATGTACTGTCTTCTAGTTGTTTCCCCTTGTCATCTCCTGTCGTGATTCCACTTCTGAGCACTATATTTACATTTGGATCTTCCCCGCTCTACTCAGACCTCATCATCTACAGGTTCTGAGTCAGTGAAGGTGGTAGTGCCCCTTTGTCACGTATCCTAGCTATTAACATAGGATAGTATTATGTTTCATGATCAAATACTGTGCAATACTTGCACAATGGACGCGTTGGATTAGTGCAATTGTGGGCATAGTGTTCTGGTCCTCCACAATTATAGCAAATCAACTATCCTCAACCCCTGCTAGGTCATCCTCCACCTCGGCCTTGTTCGCACCCCTGAAATCTTGCCCCCGCCATCCCTATATTCTGGTCAAGGGGCCACATTTCGGCCTAAACTTTATAGGCGGGAGTTCTATCCATCATCAATTCATAGCTCCTGCAAGTACGCTCATCATGTCCTACCGACCTACAAAAGTTGCAGAACGGTTTTTGTGGTGCTTGTACATACTTCTGTAGAAAGTGATGGTTATCTGGGGCATTTTTCCCGGCTACCTAACAAAAAGCACACCATAATGCAAGCCCCGCGCTAGGTCTTGCTTAAGCTTCTGGCCTTAAAGTCAATGATCCTCCTCCTGCAATGTAGTTTTCAAAGACCAGGCAATGGTCTCTGTCATGACCCTGACTCTTTCATTTCAAGCACCATATCTCCTCGCATACATCTGGTCGAGCCATCTTGTCCTACTTTAGAATTTCCATCTCAAGGCAGAGATTCTTCAACTATGCATGGATCTACTAAACTCCTAGATTAATATCTTGCAACAGAATTTCATGTAGTCTCATGGCAATCTCCAAGGTCTCTACCTGAGTTGTTATCTTCTGCTATGACAATGCACTCCTTAAGTGTGGTAGTAGCGAAGCCATAAACCACTCGCGATGTTGTCCATCTGTCAAATTCATGTTGGCTTCGCAGATTGTACATTTCAACCTCTGATCTAGTTCCCAAGGCATCTCGCCTGGTTTCATCACGATCTCTTTGAACCCACAATCAACTACACCTTAGATATAGGCCTACTAAATTCCCTATTTAGTGTTGTTTGGATGTCTGCTACTCCAACATTCGAGTTATCTTTAGAGTACTTAATATACCAGGTTAGTGTGTGTTCTTGAAGAGCACTAACCAATGTCACCTTCTTTATATGATCATCTGTAACACCTTGAGCTTCCCATACCACCCTCACAATGAACCAAAATGGGTCCGCGTCCTCATTTCCAAAGCCTTTGAACAAAGGAAACTTCACTGTATTTGCCATACTGAAATGAGGTGGAGGTGGAGGTGGTACGGGTGAAGTTGGAGGTGGTGTGGGCGGGTGTGGTAATCGTGGGAATCCTTGTCTTATTAACTAAATAACACTTCGTGGAGAAACCTTTGCTATCCCTTCTTCATCACCTTACGGAGGTGAAATCAAGGGACTATACTCGGAACCCTTTTTTCCTTCATTCCTGTATGTTTTTCCGCTTCGCGTAGTTCTGAACATCAAGGTAGCTACATAACCTGTTTTTTGCACAATAGAATTTTAATCCAAGTATTCAAATATTTTACGTACTTAACTCGCGGTCCTTTGAAAAAGTGTCGCTCTGCCTCGTTGTAGTTGACTGAGGTGTCGACCGCAAATTTAGTCAAAAATCCTCCTATGACATGATAAAGCTAATGATTGACAACACGGGTGATCTTATCCTTTGATTCTTCCAACCTTCGCACTAGCTCCGGGGTCCACACAATAGGACCATCAAGTTTCCACCTTCCTTGGCTATCTGCTAGCTTCGCGATCCACTCGTATAGCTCAATAGGGAAGGAGCAGAAAAATATCTTGTGGATCTCTGTATATAGGTATCTGTCCAACCACTGTTCTTTTGTCAGTCGTGGTTTCTGTTCTCTTGTGCCAAGAATTTGTGTATCTTTTTATCCAACCAGTCTCTACTATCCTTCTTAGATGGATTCCAGTGATACGACATGACACATCTCTTATGCAGACTCTGGTCGCAGCAACGAAACCATTTGTTGGCTTGAGGGGGCCTAACCCAGGTTCAACGTTAATTAGTCAAACAAATCCCTACACTATTGGCCCTTTCGGCATCAACTCGTGGAGTGCAAACCGAAGTCTCACCCAAAGCAGTATGGGGAGATGCTAGAACCAAGTTTCCGCACCCTGAGATGGTTGTGATGTCGTTTGATTTCTTCTCTCCTTTCCTTCGTGTAGGTGATCTCACTGTAGGGCTTGCAAGACAAACCCCCTATTCCGGCTTTCAATACCTTCGTGAATGTATACGATCGATCTTCGCGCAACCCTAACCTTTGGCTTAGGTACTTTCGTGCTACTATGGCAGCGTGCCATGCAGATTCCTTAATTACCGTAAGTGATTTCCTTATCTTTCCAAATACTTAAAGTTATCACATCGTAATCAGATATTCGTACTTGTGTTTAAGTACTCAATGTAATTGTATTCATTCGCGCATCATATAAACATAATAAAGGAGATTCATACATAATATTTTCAAACCTATCAATAGAACAAAGACACAGAAATTGTAGAATAACTCATTTTATTAATATTTCCTAAGTGTTTACAGACTTTGTCCACCCTGCACACACAGCTGCAGGGGTCTGTGTACTTAGTTGCGGACTTCGACCCTAGGCCTCTACGCACTTAGCTATAGAGCCTCTACCTATGCGACAACCCAAGACTTAGATTTATTGCTCTAAGGCTATGACTCTCTTACATGTTGTGTCTCCCAAACTACTGAGACCTTAGCTCTTTTTATACAATGCCATGGTCTGCGGACCATGGGTAGATCTCTTACTACCGACTTTACTTTACAAAACTAAGGGTGGACTACCCTTTATGACACATAACACCTTCGCGCTCGGTAACCACAAAATGTGGAGTCTTTAGAATAATATTACAAAAAATTACTTAAACATTGGCTTTTAGCCCCAAAATTGCCCTTGGGGGGTCCCAGTGCCAACATATGAGTATAGTGGGTCATTAGGTTTTATGAGAAATATTATTTCCCATCTCGTTTATGAATATTTTGTAGGATCATGAATACATTGACTTCCTCCATCATTGAAATAACTTCACTATTTTTATCATTTGGTAAGTTTATTAATACATTTATCACTAGTAGAAAATGAGAAATTAGTGACTAGGTAACTAAAAATGTTAGTCTCCACAACTTTTCCAAGTGAAATACTACAAAAAATGAGCAATCTTAAGTGACCCAACTAAAAACGACTAACATAAATCACTAATTTAGTCACGGGTTAAAATATATGACTAGCTAATACGAAATACAACTAAAAATGACTAACATGAATGAATAATTTATTCTAGGAACAAAAATACTACTACCTAACACGTACTACAATAATATGAATCAGTTATTTATGTTAGTCATTTTAATTGTGTCAAGCAATCTAAACTTACAAGTGCTAGAGGATTGAAAGGTTGTTAAATATTAGTTGAAAGGTTATCATTCCTTAAACACTTCTTCATCCTCACATGGTGTATAGCTGAGCCAACTTTGCATTATTTATCTCTAATAATTTGTAATTTTAAAAATATAATTTTTAATAAAAAAATAATTGTTTTATGTATTTTTTAAAAATCTATTCATTGAATTTACTTCCAATTTGAAATTAATTTGAAGATAAATTTTAATTTTTAAGACTATAATATCAAATAACAACTACCTTAATTTCATATTAGCTAGCCTAGATCCATCATAACCCTGGATCTATCAAGTACCAAGAGGGATCCAATCTCTTGAGGTGAAAAATTCTTTTTTTAGTGCAAAACTCGAGGAAAGGTTTGCACCTCAAGAGAATGGATCCCTCTCGGCACTTGATAGATCTAGAGTTAAGATGGACCTAGGTTGTTTATATAATACTATATATTTTTATTTGTGCTTATTTTTTTTTCCCTCTCTCTATCTCACCCCACAAGAATACATGTTCAACCTCTCCCTCTCTTCCCCTTCTCTCTCTCTCTCTCTCTCTCTCTGTCTCTCTCTCTCCCCCCATTCTCTCCCTCTCTATCTCTCTCCTTCTCACTATTTCCTCCTCCTATCCTCTCTCCCTCACTCTCTCTCCACCATTCTCCCTCTATGTTTTTCTTTTTCCATCCCTCACCCTCCCCCTTCAATTCCATCTCTCTCTCCACCATTCTCCCTCTATGTTTTTCTTTTTCCATCCCTCACCCTCCCCCTTCAATTCCATCTCTCTCTCCTCGTATCTCCCTTCATTCCTTTCTCTCCCTTCTCTCACACCTCCCTTTATCTGTCCCCCCCAATAACTCTCTCTCTCTCTCTCTCTCTCTCTCTCTCCCTTCCCCTTTTCTCCCTATCTCTCTCCTCTCCTCTTCTCTCTCTTCCCTCCTCTCCTCTCTCCCTCAATCTCTCCCTTCTCACTCCCTCGCTTGCTATATCCACCACTATCTCTCCATGTATTTTTTATTTCCTCCCTTTCTCTCCCCCTCCAACTCCATCTCTCTCTTTATGTCTCTCCCTCTATCCTTCTCTCTCTTCCTTCCTCTCTCTCCCTCTCTCCCACCTCACTCTCTTTCTCCCCGTCCCTCCCTCTCTCCCCAACCCCGAACCCTCTCTTAAATTTGATCACATTGTATTGTGTTTAAGAAATTATCTAAATTAAAAAAACTTAATTGGTTGTAAAATATTAAATCTATATTTTGGATCAATCATGTCAAAGAAAATAAAATAATGAAGAACTTAAAAAAAACATGTACTATATTTAATCTATTATTGTTAGTCACTTTGCTTGCTCTCATCCCTTGGATCCTTAGCTAAGATGGATATACATTGATTCTTTATATATCTTTAGCTAAGATGGATCTATATGGTTCTTTACCCAACATAGATCCATCTTAGCTTAATTTTATTACCACCATAGATCCATTTTAAATAGGGATCTAATATGAGCCGAGAGGGATCCAATTTATTCACATGAATTTTTTTTATGATTTGACATTATTTAAATGTTTTGTATATTTATTTTTTTTAGATTTTTTATTTTAGCCAAAACCCTTAATTTAATTTCTATGGGAATATTTTAAGTAGTAGTTAGGATAGAGGGTTTAAATATATCTCAAATTGTAACATTTTCCCTTTTAGATTCAATTAAAAATTTGTTATAACATTAAATTAAAATAAAATATTTTTACTACGAAATAAGTTATGGTTTTTTGGCATGTGGTATTGATAAGACATGGTATTGGTCCATGGTATTGTAACAAATCCTATTTACAAGTTAATATCCATCGTAAAGTGAGGGTGAATACCCATGGTTAACAATATTGTCATATTGTTATAAAATATTTTGATTGTAAAAAAAGTTATGATTTTTGGGCATGTGGCATTGATAAGATATGGCATTATAACAAAGCATATTCACAAGCTCATAATATCAATGAAAATGTGGGGGTGAATATCCATGGTTAACAATCTTGTCATATTGTTATAAAATATTTTGGTTATGGAATAATTTATGTTTTTTGGGCATGTGGTATTCATAATCCATGGTATTGAACCATGGTATTGTAACAAAGCCTATTTTTTACATGTTATAATATCTACCCTAATGTGGGGGTGAATATCCATGATTACGAATCTTGTCATATTGTTATAAAATATTTTGGTTGTGAAATAAGTTATGGTTTTTAGGCTTGTGATATTGATAAGCCATGATATTGGCCCATGGTATTGTAACAAAGCCTATTCACATGTTAATAACAAAATCAAAATATAGCAAATTGAATTTTAATATTTTTATTAATTTAACTTTTTATTATTAATTGAGCCAATATTTAAATGTTTACATTCATCCCCAATATCACTTTTAAGTTCTTTTTCTTCTTCTTCTTCTTCTTTTTAATTTAGCCTTTAATGCAAAAAAATAAATCTTATTAAAAATAAATCATTTAACCCAATTACAATGTATCAAGGAAAATTTTAAGAACCACCCTAAATTTATATGTATAATAAATGGGCTAATCCCCATAATACATAGGAAAAATGGGAGGCGATTTTATCAATAATATAATATGTATATATAATTATTTTGGCAAATCTCTCACCAGATTATATTATTTTGTACAGTGATGGAGAAGCTTTCATTGAATTATAAAATTTTGTAAGATCTTGGCAAATCTTTTACTGAATAATAAAACATTGTGAAGTCTTGGCGAATGTTTTGTTAAAGTGTGAAACCATATATGATAATAAGAAAACATATTCATTAAACTGTAATATACTAAGATACATGTTTGGAAAAAAGAAACATAATTTTCTCTTCCTACAAACAATGTTCCAAGTTTCAGTGGCCATGTTTGTCAAGGCTCTTACAATACACTCTTTCATATCCTTCTATTAATTTTGATAATATTCCACAACAAAGTTCTTGTAGGTGTTGATTTTGACAACGAGTTTTGTCAAGGTAGGATAGATTAATCTTTTCTCTACAACTTTTCTCAAGCTACCACTTTTTTCAAGTTATCAAATTTCTTTCTTATTCCATAGACTCCAACTGCGAGATAAAAAAACACATCAAGTTTTTTTACCCCAACAGGCCAACAAGTAGCAAGTCCCAACTATATTTTATAAGAAAGTATTAGGTATCATAAAGGCTTGAAGGGGATCTAATTGAAGGAAGTGACCATTGTGAGGATCCTTCCAATCAATATATGAATATATAAATGTAGATTTATTAATATTTTAATTGGAAATCTTCAATTAAATAATAAAATTTAATTACGTCTCTCACAATCTAAATTGCTTATTATCATAATTCACTACCCTCATAGGTCTCACATTTTTTAACAGTGTTGTAACATGTAGATTAATTTCCTTTTTGGTGAACAATCTCCACCTTTTAGGAAAATATGGTGCAATGGATCCAACCCCTACAGATCATTAGTACGAACTAAGAATAACACATAAGATGAAAGGTTGTACAAACCAACTTATTTTTCCAACAACTAATCCAACATCAATACCTAAACTTTTTCATGAAGATATTAGATTGAGAATGTTTGAAAAATGGTGAGAAATATTCTGCGAGGGTGATGCAGAAAGAGTGATAAGGTTTCATTGTTTTGAATTTTTTTTGTTAAATCAGAAAAAGTTAAAAACCAATATTAATGGAGATATTGGTATTTTTTACTAAATTTTGTGAAGTGACTAAATGAAGCTTTAACCATTCACCTTAACATGTTTTTACAATATAATTTCTTAAGTCTATTTCATATCTTCATTATCACAAAAATCAACTTATATCCATATTAACTCTACATCTACCACTCTTAGGGGGATGAAATCTATTTATCCCTCTGAGCACTTGGTAGACCCAGAATTAAGATGGATCTAAGATGATAGAATTTCCCCTTTAAATAGTCTATGCTCACATGAATACCATGGTATTACCATGGGTTATCATAAACATGGAGATTAAAAATTATTATTAGTAATTTGTAAAAATTAATAATTGATTTTTATTTTATTTTTTATTTTAACCAAGTTAAAATGTTTAACATACATTAAATTAAAACATCCATTTTTACTCTTGATCCACCAAGCCTTGAGAGGGATCAAATATTTTTTCACTCTATGCTAGTTTGCATATCACGATATTTGATCCCTCTTGGGGCTTAGTAGATCCAGAGTAAAGATGGATCTATGCTGGTTTAATTCCCCCATTTAAATAGGTTACATTCCACGTGAATACCATGGGTCAATACCATGTGCCATTTTTATTTTTATTAATACTAATATTAGGGTTAATAATGTTTTTTGCATGGTATTAATAATAATCTAGCCCATGGTATTTGGCCCATAGTATTTTGCCCATAGGTTTCACCTAAATATAACGTATTTTTTGAGTGTTCGTAAATATAAGGTGACTTATGGAGTAAATATAAAAAAATGTTTTATTTGTTTACCATCCCTCTCATTTATTTATATTTTTATTAATTTACCATACCTCTTTTACAAATATGGTATTTGGTCCATAGGATTCATTTAAATAAAACCTCTTTTTTGAGCCTTCATAAATAGAAAGAGGGTTATGGACTAAATATAAAAAGAGGTTTTATTTATTTACCATACCTCTAGTTTATTTGTATTTTTATTTATTTACCATACCTCCACTTTATTTATATTTTTATTTGTTTACACACTTGCATGTATATAAGGTGACTTATGGAGTAAATATAAAAAATGTTTTATTTATTTACCATACCTCTCATTTATTTATATTTTTATTAATTTACCATATCTCTTTTATAAATATGGTATTTGGCCCATTGGATTCACTTAAATAAAACCTATTCTTAAAAATTAAGGCGAATGGAAGGTTGTAACTCCTAATTTCAAGGGCTAAATTTACCTTTTTTACCCTCTCCCTTAAAATAAGGTGGGCTATTTGAAAAGATTTGTAAAAATGTACTATGATACAAAATATTCACCCACTAAAAATTTAAAACCCCTTAATTCTCCCTAAGGGTGAACATTCGCCCCTAAAATTTTCCATGCAATGTATATATTTAATTTTTCTATTATAAACATTTCTTTTATTTTTTCCATTACAAATATTTATTTTCTTTTTCATTTCAATTTTAGCGTTGGGTTCAAAGAAAACGTTCACAAGTTAGGACTATCTTGATCTGGTTAGGAAGTATCTAGGTAGGGTTCAAATGTTCACAAATTTTGGGATCTATGAACAACTTTCCAATAATGGGGTAATTGGTGGAAGACCACTAAAGTCCAGACTATGTGGATATCTGAAGATAGATCTGCAGGGGTAGGATAAAAGCACTCTAGATCAGACTTGGGTGAATTCCTTTCTTGGAGGCTTCCTCCCTATGTGGATATCTGAAGATAGATCTACAGGGGTAGGATAAAGGCACTCTAGATCAGACTTGGGTGAATTCCTTTCTTGGAGGCTTCCTCCCTACATTAGATCTCTCGCTCAAAACCCCATATCCATCACCATTCTGCAATTTTCTTGTTGTAGTGGGATTGAACAATTTATGTGTGGAGAGATGGGCCTCAGTTAGTGTGAATAATCCCACTTTTATAGATCACACTTTTGTAGACGTAGATCTATGGTTCATTCTATGCCTTTATAAACGTTGGTCAACTCAACCAGAAGCAGTGGGCGCTTGGCTTGATTTGAATTGCAGTGGATTAAACAGGTGAAAATACAGTGAAAATATGTGGAGTTCTGGTAGGTGCTTTGGTTAAGGTTTCAATTTCCTGTACATATTTTAATTGTATAACTTTAGTCTAGGTAATTTTTTACATTTAAAATTTTCAAATATGTAGAAGTTACTTTACACATAGCTTAGATGAGAAAAAAATTGTCTTAATTAATATAACATGTAAACTTGATATTACTTATAGCTAATGTTATTGTATCTTATTGTGCATATGTTAATTGTATAACTTCAGTCTGGGTAATTTTTTACATTTAAAATTGTCAAATATGTAGAAGTTACATTACACGTAGCTTACATGAGAAAAAGTTTGTCTTAATATAACATGTAAACTTCGTATTACTTACAGCTAATGCATATTGTATCTTATTGTGCATATGTTAATCCCATAACTTTTGTTAATTATTTACATTTATAAATTGTCAAATATGTAGAAGTTACATTACACATAGTTTACATGAGAAAGAGTTTGTCTTAATATAACATGTAAACTTCATATTACTTATAGTGGATGCATATTGTATCTGATTGTGCATATGTAATCATAGAACTTCAATGTGGGTAATTTTTACATTTAAAATTGTCAAATATGTAGAAGTTACATTACACCTATCTTAGATGAGAAAACATTTGTCTTAATATAACAAGTAATCTTCATATTACTTACAGCTGAAGCATATTGTATCTTATTGTGCATATGTTAATCGTATAACTTCACTATGGGTATTTTTTACATTTAACATTGTCAAATATGTAGAAGTTATTTTACACGTAGCAGGTAATTTTTTACATTTAAAACTGCTAAATATGTAAAAGCTACTTTACAAGTAGCTTAGATTTGTACACAAATAAAATATCAGAAATATGGCAGGGGAATGAGTAAGGATTTTCACATTAGTTTAAAATTTCCCCTTGGTTGGTGAATAGAACCAATTCATAACTATTGCTATTTTTGGTGGAGTATTAAGTTATTAACCCAAGCTAAAAAAAGGTTAGTCTCTTAGATGATTAAAAAAGGTTATTTCGAATGTTATATAGAAGTTAAATTTCAGGTAGATATATCTACCCTAACGTAGCTATAATATTCCAACTCCATTTTTTTCACACTTTTCAACATTTTAAAGGTTTGTCTAGTTTAGTGTGATTATGTAATTAAATAGTCGATGTTATTTAAGACATATCTTATTTACAACATTTTGAATTCTTAAGTGGGATATTGGATAGGTTTTTGTTACTACCATGTATCATGTTTTAACTAGATGGTGTTTTATAATTCATGCAAGAGACTTTAGGAGCAATCTTGAATTGCATGCTTGTTTCCATTATGCATCTAATATTTTCAACTTTTTCCAGGTGAATAATCCAACAACCCATGTTGAACATGAAGCAAGTACCTCAAAAATTGGGGAAGGCCAGTTATTCTATTTCTAGTCGGGGATAGATCCAGAGAAGGCAACGAAAGCTATCATAAATGGATTTTGTCGGGTTATACTTAATGAGATCTCACTAGAATTTTCTACTGAAGTAAATCAATTGATGAGTTTGAAGCTTGGAGGTAGTGTTGAATAGGTGCCGCAAGGTCTCTTTATAGCACTATCTATCTACATAATTCTAATACCATTTTATGGTGTCTCAATAACACTATTGTCTAGTGTCGAGTGGTATATGTAGATAACTTTCTCATGTCCTACAGGTAAATCATATCATTATATTTTCTATGAAATCTTAGAATGTGTTCAAAGTTTGTCTCAGATAAGGAAATATGTATGTACTCTTGAGTTTATCTATGTTGTAATAAGATCAAGAATAATTTTTTCATTGTAAAGAATTTGGATCTACCTTGTAAGTTTTCTTTACTACACAAAATTCTTGATTTTTTAGATCCCAACTAGTTAGGCTTGAATTTGTTTTTGTTGTAATGAGATTAAGAATAAAGTTGTCATTTCAATCAATGGAATATAAAATGTAAGATTTATTAACTACATGAATTTTTTTATTTGTTAGAGCCCAACTTATTAGGATTATGAAGAGTCCTCTTTCATGAGAATATTTTTGTATGCTTTATTCTTGCTCAAAGAATTAAAGATTATAGAAAGGTGGAAAATAAATGAGATGCAGTTGAAGGGTTTATGTTTTAAAATACGTGGAGGGAGTGTAAAATAATTTTAAATTGCCTTCAAATATTTTGGAGCACCCACTAAAGTGCTTCATTTTCCTCCTAGCTAATTCCCTTTCTACTATTCGAGTGCTTCTAAAAGCCCTTCTCCAAAGTGATATCTTAACTATCTTCGAGGGAAAGTGATTACTTGATTGGAACCCATATATTACAATCTGCTTAGGACCAAGTGATGAGAAAACTTCATATTATTCAATCTCTTCCGCAAGTTAAAATCATATCAAATGATTTCCTTTATATTTAATTGATACGACAATCACTCCAATATTTGTTAGGAATTTGAGACCTTTTTCAATGATTCCTTTTTTCTTTCTGAAAGTTGTGTTCTCAATTAAGGAAATTAAAGAAAAGGTGAAAATGACAGAATGGAAGGATTTTATGTTTTATTTCATAAGAATGCCTTGCTAATTTGAAGGGTTTGGTATTTTCTTGACTCAAGATTAGTTGCATTTGACATCCTAACATTCCTTTTACGTTCGTTGTTTTCGTGTTTATATTGCTATCCTTGAAGTTGGTGATCTACCATGTGTTTAATAGGAGATATTAACTATTAAGCACTCTCAACGATGATATTAATGGATGACTAACTTTAAATGTCCCAAATTAACACTCTAGTATTACATGATCATGCAAATAAATTATTAATCAATATTAAAGGGAAGATGATTAATGTGCAATGTTTCTTGGCTTGTCATATAATTACTACATTCCCCCTCCCACCCACCCCCGCCAGCCCCAATAATATATTTGAGGATACTTATTGGTTGTTACCTGTGGAGCTTCCTTTTGGCTCAAAAAAACATCAAGGATAAATGTCCATTGCATTGGTATTGAAAATAATCAAAGAGGACTTCACCAAAAGCAGTAGAGGGCATGGGAGAAATTGGTACAATGAGCAGATAACCACTAGAGAAACACTTAGGCATCATAATTTCTTATTGTTATAGACATTTTTGTGCCTTACAGCTGTAAGCATGAAATGCCCATAATCCAAGGGATCCAAAGTCCCTAAACATGTTGTTCCTACCCCTAGAGGAACAAGGCTAACAAACCACAGCAATTCACAGAAGTTCTCCACCAGAAACTGCTCAAAAACAAGTCAATTCAGAATCAATTCAGAGGCTCCACTAGCTGTCTGCGCTGAAATGCAGAGATTACACTGGCTAGGTGCACTGCAACGCATGTAGAAGCACTACCAGGGTGCGCTGAGCGGGAAGTGACAAATGGCAAGTTCATTCAATGAGGTGGAAAGACCCTGGAAGCTTCCAGAATCTTCTCCAATGACACTTGCCTCAATGAATTCGACTAGTGATGAGTAAGAGGCTCTTAGTCTCCAAGTGGAAGTAAGAACTGAAAGAGGGAGAGGAAACTAGTCAGATCTCAAGCTGACTCATCCTCTCTCCAAACATATATATATGGATCTCTCCTCCATGAGATCTAGAGGCTGGAATTTTGTTATTGCAAAGAATTGTTGTTGGTTTGAGATTGGAATCATTGGGTGCTTAATGCTTTGAAGGAAGGTGAAGATAGGAATTTCATTTGCTGGGAAGGAGATGCTGGATTGGAGACTTCTGGGTTGTATCTCTTCCTGAACCTTGTTATTCATCAATAAAGATATCTTGGTTTCTCCTATATACTGATGTATCTTTGATGTATGATTGCATTAGTATGTTTAGTTTATTTCTAATCCTGAACTAGTTATGAATATGAATCTATGTCTTTGTGTAGTGTTCTCTTCTTGTGATCTTGCAGGGACATGTTGAAGTTGGGCGAGCGAGAAGGCAAGTAGCTGAGAACTCTCAAAGAGAAGAGAAACCAGATCGAGGGACAAACGGAAGACACCGGTTAGTCCATCCATCTCTCTTCATTCTTAATTCATAAAGGAAGAATACTAGAATAGCTGTTTCTGTTTGTTGCTAAGGCACTATCACACCTTAGGTGGATAGGATCGTCCTGCATAGGCATTTTTCCCCACAACAAATTAGCAACTCCGCTGGGGAGATCTGTTTAGTCATTTTATTTGTGTCTCTATCATTGTTTGTTTCATAGACTCAAGAGCAACAATCGAACTGCATCTGCTATTCTCAGATGCAAAGTAGACAGCTGCTGCTTTGATCCAATCACTGGATTTGTCTATGATCTGAACAATGGACTCACAAATGATTTGATGATCCTTTGTGATAGATCTTAGCCCTCCCTCAAAGCATCCCTTTGATTGTACCTTGCTTGTTGCTTTGATTTGGCCTGAAACTGTAGATTAAATAGAAAACTGTGACCCATAACCCAGTGAGGAACTCTCGTTTCTCCTTCAGCGCAGGCTCTGTGAAGAGGTTCTGCATTTCAACGCAGGTCCCGTGAAGGCTACCTGCGCTGAATGTAAAAACCTCTGTGTTAGGGGTGCGTTGATCCAGTTAGGCCTTGTGCAGCTGGGGTTCTCTGCTCTGTTTTTCCTTGTTTTGATCTCTGATTTCCACAGCCTGTAACCATCATAGGTACCTATCTGGTAACTCCTTTTCTCTGCTTAAATTCCACCTCCTTTTGTACAAAAATACTGTGAGTGTTTTTATGTGTTTGTGGCGTCATTTACAGTTTTCCTTTGCAAGAGTGAAATAGTCATCCTGTAGCCCTTGATTCAGATCTGTTGATTGTGATCTTAGGAGAGAGTTCATTGGCTGTTTACAGTTGGTTATACATTCATTTTTGCTTTTGGTTTGAGTTTGTCTCTTTTGAGTGTCAAAACAAGTATTCATTTCAAAAATCGTTAAGTGTTGTAATCTCTTCTACCCTTTCTGATTTCGAAAAAGTAAACTTGTTTGTATTTGTCATTTAAAAGAAAATTCAAAGTTGTATAAAAAGCTTTCTTTTTAGGCATCAATATTGAGAGAGCAAAAAACAAACACCTGCATTGTGCATTTGCATCTTGATATTTTGCATGCTTGATTTAGGAAAAGTGCATTTAGAGTGTGCTGATTGCTCTTTGAGAAAAGATGGTGTCTTTCTTTTCCCTTTGTAGCTAGGATTTTCATTGTTGAAAAAGAGATAAAGCTTGCTTATCATCTTTAGACTGCATTTAGGAATTGTATCATACATCTCGTGGTGATCCAAAAAGGCAAACTTCTAAAAAGATCAACCTAAAATAAATTGAATGAACTTAACAACGCTTTGTAACTTAACGCACAACATAGAGGTCTAGGCTAGAGACATGTTCCGGCATCATAAAGCCTGGTGACTGTCGATCTCGCTAATGGTGGGTGATTCCTCCTGAGGGACAATAGTGCGAGTACGGATTGTGCTCCCACGTACCGTCGAGTATATATTGGGAGACCCCTATAGGCATAAAACCTTTATCCTTAGGAAGTCGTGTCGACCGCCCTACTGATCGCAATGCACTGAACACAACATTCAGGAAGATTGACCGCCCGTACCTTAAAAAGTATTCTGCGGTTTTGCGAAAAGTTTGGCACACTCTCTACCTAGAACTCCAGAGCAGTTCCTTTTGGCCTTTTTCAGACTCTATAACGGAAAAAGTCCATCCGAGCATTTGTCACTTCAGGCTCGTTAAAACATCGAAGGAGACAAGAGTCATCTTTAGCTTTTTCTCGACTCTTTAAAATTGAAAAAGAAAGTTGTGTCTAAAGCGTCGTTAGAATTTATTTTAAACGAAACAATCACCCCTTTTTCCTGCGTTGATCTTTAGGTTGAGAAAATGGAGCATACCAACCAAGGAATTCCCCTTGGTGGAAATCCTAGTCCCTTCTCCTCTTGGGGAGATGTTGGTGCGCACCATATGGCCACATTGTCGCTTCCAGGACTGACAATTGGCTTGCCGGTCTGGCTCTTCTCAACCAATGTCGTTCAGAACACCACTATTCCTTAACAGTCGAATCAACAGTTAGACCAGACCAGAGTTACCCACCAGCCTTCTACTTCATCTAATTCTTCCTCTCCTCCTTCCTCTTCGCTTGACGGAACTGGTAAAACAGAAAAACAAGTTCCTAAGGAGAAGAAGGAAAAGCAGAAGAAAGGGAAGAAGAAGAAGGAGCCAAAAGTGACTGGGGGCAAACAAGTGTCGTCTGACAAAAATCCACACACAACACTCACTAGGCCTAAATCGCCATGTGTCATATGCAAGGGAGACCACTTCCATAGAGATTGTCCCTGCATCCCTCGGATACTAAGGGACTGGTCTCCCCATTTGCACAATTCGGTGGCGTCAACCTCTGATAGCCATGTTGACAGCACACCGTCAACTAGTGAAAGTGAAGCCACAGGACAGAGAGGGAAAACTAGATTTCCCTGCAAACTATGTGAAGGCGACCATGCCATCCACCGTTGTCCCTTCTTAGACGAGGCTAAAAGAGTTTTGGAAGATCGCTCGATTTTACCAGTGCAACTTCCTCCTGGATATCAAAAACAGCTGCCAAGTCCTTCACCAATTGAGAACCCGGATGGCCCGCTCAGGTGGTCAGCCGAAGCACCTATCATTGAGGATGAACCGTATGAATCCATACCTGACGAAAGTCAAAAGGTTGAGGCGGAAGTTGACCCGGTTTTGACTTCAGAGGCTCTATCTTCGAATGATACCATCACAGAAGAGAATAAAGACGACACCGTCCAAATTCTCTTCATCAACACAGACTCCGACGAACAAGGGGGAAATTTGCCCATTCCTTTATCGCAGGAAGGAACTTCGTCAGAGTCATACCCGGCCGTATATTCGGTCCCGCCACCAAGCAACCTAGTTCTCTCGTTTGACTGGAACCAACTAGGCAGACCCTGTTTGCCAGCAAGCATACCATTCAGAATTATCGTTCAAATATACAAAATAGTAATGGCTGGCACCATCGTTGATGAGGGGGAATCTGTGAGTATCCTTTCCTCTATTGCTTGGAAAGCGCTAGGTTCGCCAGCTCTTTTGCCTGAAATGAGAAATCTGACAGGCTTTGATAAAGGAACCAGTCGACCTTTAGGGATCCTCCCCAATGTGCCTATCACATTGAAAGGGAAGATCGTTCAAATGAATGTGATGGTCGTTCAAGGACCTTCGGTTTATAACCTACTCCTTGGACGAGACTATATATATTGCATGGGAGCCATCGTCTCCTCACTCTTTAGAGTAATGTGTTTTCCGCACGAAGGAAGAGTGGTCAAGCTCGTGGACAAGCTTTCATTTCCCGGATCACACATCGCAAATAGTCATATACCATCCCTAAATGGTCTCTTCACGCAAGAAATGTCTCAGCCCACAGTCTGTCCTCCCAATGAGCGCGAGTGATTCAGAAGGATATGACTGGAACCCAGGGGGCATGCATCCTGGTCTGCTTCGGCAGGAAAACTTTGGGTATAAGGTAGGTTTCCGCGGGATAATATGACTAGTCTATACTCCGCCCATGCTGGAAGAGGGTTATTCTAGAATAAGATTCTTTTTTCAAAGTTATGTGAGTTGACAGACGGAGTCTCTCACCTTTGTCTATTTCGGTAGATATCGCCGAAGAAGTGTTTTGTTTGAAAGATTAACGAGACAATCTTTGGGTAACCTGAAAGAGGTAGGCCTCTCCCGGTAAAACAAATGTTATATTGGACAAAGAAGCGGTAACCTTGAAATCGTACTTTATGCCTGGGGGCATGCAAACCTTTTGGAGTGCAAGCAAGGGGCGACTATTTATTTTTTAAATTTTTAGGTCCTCCCTTTAAACCTGTAGGTCTAACCCTTTAAACTCGTAGGATTAGTCGTTTCCGAACTTGCATAATGAAAGGACGCGGGGCATAGCTTTGGTAAGGCGCAAGCTCCATAAAAAATGGCATCTTACATGAGACATTATTATCATATGACTGGATTATCGAGCAGTTTTAGCACACAGTTCATGCTCGTTAAAAAATAAACGCAAGATTCGAGCAGTTTTAGCACACAGTTCATGCTCGTTAAAAAATAAACGTAAGATCCGAGCTGTTTTAGCACATAGTTCATGCTCGTTAAAAAATAAACATAAGACTGGGCAGTGTTTTTCCACGTTTAAGCTCATTAAAAAATGAACTAACTTCCGGTAAATAACCACCGTGAATGTAACATTATCAGCCATTAAAGCCTTGGTCGTGTTTGCACCGTCGCCTCCACTTTTCCATTGGCCGATCGTTCACCTCCATATGATTGTTTACCCATTTTGAGGAACAGTTGCGAAGAGTGATTTCACTAGCCATCCTTGTGACACTGCCGTGATTGGAAAATTCCAACCCGTACCCAGAATCAGCTGCTAACCCGTTTTATCACTCGTTCCTCAAAAGACGAGTCTTCTTTAAGCTCTTTTCATCTGACTCGTAAAATATGAAAAGATTGCCGAGTTTTGGCCTTCCAGCTCGTTAAAGTGACCGGAAGTGCTATCCCTCCTCTAGATTTTAATCTTTTTGGACCCGAGGGATTATTGCACAAAAAGATCGAGCGCTTGTTTTGTCCGGCTCGTTAAAACTATCGAAAACTCATCCCTTCTGTATTGTTTTATACTTTTTCAGACATAAGGGATTAGATGACGAAAAAGGACTTTTGGAGTTGACTTTACGTACCTTTTTAGACTCTCTAAAAATTAAAAGGACCGAGTTATCTTTGTCGTTAGACTCGTTAAAAGCATTAAATAGCGACAAACTTGTCTTTAGACGAGAACGAGTTTCACTATCGCTAGGCTCGTTAAAACATAGCGATGGGCTTGCCCGAAGGGCAAGTTATAGAACAAGCATATGTTATCGTCCTCAAGCTTGACAAAAATAAAGAGGTACTGGTTAGCAATGACTGGGGAAAAATTGGGACAAACTCAAGAAAACTTTGATGGTAGCAAGTCGCTCTTGAACATGACACTTTTCCTCCATACCACAATTGGGTTGGGTTGTTTCATTCACCGGTCACATCACCATGGTCTCGCCATACCATCCATATTTGGGGTAATGCTACCGATCCATCGCATAAGTGTCGCCATATGTTCAAGAGAAGTCGTTCAGAGAAGTCACCCATGTCCCATCCACTACCGTACAGTATCCTTCATTCTTTTCATGACCGCCACCCTGAATCATATATCATCAGATCGTTTTCACCTCCATCAAAATCATTTGCTCCGTTCCGTGTCACTGATGTGGGATAATACATTAAGGCCCTCCTTTGACGGATCGCTTCTTTTTGACATCAGCTCATTATCCAAGAAGTTGACCTAGGAACAACCCCTTCAGTACTTTGAAGCTTGCATGCCTCAATGGCAAGTTTCTCACTTCTGGTGACAGGTATACATCAATGACCTTCGACTGAAATATTTTGCGTGGTGTTCGACGCCAAGTCCTTTATTCACACCACATGAATTGTACTACAGTACCTTGAGGGTCATTATCATTATCGGTGATTCCTCTCACGCTTGTTAACAGTTTACCTCATTGACCGGTAATCAAGCGATGTCTTTCCATGTTCGACTTCAGAACATTTCTCACATGGATCAACTTGTACTTAGCGTGAAGATTGAACGAGTTTGAAGACCCCGGATCTAGTTTCATCCATTCGGGCTGCGATATATATTCAGGAAAAATAAAGACATTGACATGTACATCATTATAGCAGATAATCATCCTACCCAAAGGATGATAATTTCATCAAAATTATCAGTCTACCATCAGACGATTGTCTGTTCTATGTACAGAAAAATGGATTTATAAAGTTGAGCATGGGAATGCCCGCCTCAGCTAGATCATGAAAGCAGTATGAAAAATAATGTATTGTATTGTATCTTATTACAGGTCTCCTCCCAGCATTGAATGAACTTCGGATCCTCCTAATAAATCATTTCACCCGATAAACGACCTCATACATTAGGGGGCAACTGTTATAGAAATTTTTGTGCCTTACAGCTATAAGCATGAAATGTCCATAATCTAAGGGATCCAAAGTCCCTAAACATGTTGTTCCTACCCCTAGAGGAACAAGGCTAACAAACCACAGCAATTCACAGAAGTTCTCCACCAGAAACTGCTCAAAAACAAGTCAATTCAGGATCAATTCAAAGGCTCCACTAGCTGTCTGCGTTGAAATGCAGAGATTACACTGGCTAGGTGCACTGCAATGCAGGTAGAAGCACTACCAAGGTGCGCTGAGCGGGAAGTTACAAATGGCAAGTTCATTCAATGAGGTGGAAAGACCCTGGAAGCTTCCAGAATCTTCTCCAATGACACTTGCCTCAATGAATTCGACTAGTGATGAGTAAGAGGCTCTTAGTCTCCAAGTGGAAGCAAGAACTGACAGAGGGAGAGGACACTAGTCAGATCTCAAGCTGACTCATCCTCTCTCCAAACATCTATATATGGATCTCTCCTCCATGAGATCTAGAGGTTGGAATTTTGTTATTGCAAAGAATTTTTGTTGGTTTGAGATTGGAATCATTGGGTGCTTAATTCTTTGAAGGAAGGTGAAGATAGGAATTTCATTTGCTGGGAAGGAGATGCTGGATTGGAGACTTCTGGGTTGTATCTCTTCCTGAACCTTGTTATTCATCAATAAAGCTATCTTGGTTTCTCCTATATACTGATGTATCTTTGATGTATGATTGCATTAGTATGTTTAGTTTATTTCTAATCCTGAACTAGTTATGAATATGAATCTATGTCTTTGTGTAGTGTTCTCTTCTTGTGATCTTGCAGGGACCTGTTGAAGCTGGGTGAGCAAGAAGGCAAGTAGCTGAGAACTCTCAAAGAGAAGAGAAACCGGATCGAGGGACAAACAGAAGACACCGGTTAGTCCATCCATCTCTCTTCTTTCTTAATTCATAAAGGAAGAATACTAGAATAGTTGTTTCTGTTTGTTGCTAAGGCACTGTCACACCTTAGGTGGATAGGATCGTCCTGCATAGGCATTTTTCCCCACAACACTTATGTATTTATATTCACTCCAAATTAACTAGTCGCAAAAAGTACCTTCTTTCGAATATTTTCATGTATACATAAATACTCAAAACGCAAATTTAGACTAATTATTCAAACTAATAATTATCTGATAGTTATAATTTTATAATTAAATAGTATAATATGATTAATATTATAGGACACAACTATAGGGTCTGATTCTGAGGGGCATTGTGACAATATATGTACACTTTTCATTGTATTAGACAATAATCTCTTAGAGTTTGATATCCATCCAACTAAATGTACTACGAGAGGCCATTGTGGGATTGAAATTTTTTCTTTTAGTGGAATATGGTGATATATTTTCTTCGGCATTAGTGTTTTCCTTCCCTAATGTTTTAACACTACTCATAGCTAGCACCTTCATTCAACCAAGTGTGGTACTCATCTTGGAAAGATGAATAATTTTGTCTCCACAATCCAATATGATGTTGGATCAATCTCATGATCCTAAAAACATAGGTCATAATAGCTAGGAACTTTTACCATGGGCAAAAGGATCTCCAAATTTAAGAAACATAACTCTTTTAGGACAAACAATAAGGATATTTTTTACACTAATCTTTTTTTCTCTATTTGTTTCGACAACTTATATTTAGATCAAGATAAATAATAGTTCTATAAATCATACAATTAATTTTTTGATAATTAGATTTAATAATACATAGTTTCTAATAATTATTATTTTAATATCCTTCGTTTGATGAATTAAAGTCTAAATTAAAAATCTTCATAAAATAAAAATGATAAGAATTACAATAAAAACTAAATTAAAAAACCTAAAAACCCTGAAAATATGCATAATAATAAATATTAAGAACCGACCTTCATCTCATCAAAAAAACTCACCTCATAACTATTTAAAACTCTCATTTAGCTCTTCTACTATCAACATTCAAAAATAGTCCTGATGATGGGTCTCTGTTGGGATTTGAAACGTTGACAGAATATGGTTATTACTGTGGGTTCTCCGGTAAATAACTCAATTATCTATTGTCTAATATTCTTAGCATGTAACTTACTTGGTATGATTGTGCCTAAGATTTTCTTGAAGGTTGAATACTAATTTCCTAAGGTTTTATTTTCTATGGTAACATTTTATTTGCGTTATTTATACAAGTCATCTAGCTGCATAGTGACCACCATCACCCAACTAAAACCTATTTCCCAACTGAAGAAAACTTGTTTGAGTTTCTTACTTTTCTATGGAAAAAATGGCATTGACATTGTTGATGTTAAGATATATGTCATATAAATCCTTTATAGTCTACTTTAGTTTATATTCCAATGTTCATCATCTTTGATGTATTATACCATGCATTGTATCTTCTTTCATTTTCAAAAGATGAATTCAATATTGATGGGAAGAAAGAAGAATTGAAAAAAGAGAAAATTAGCACTAGAGTGAAAAATCTAGAAAGAGAGAGAAGAGAACCAGTTTAGTGATGCCCCTAAAGCCAATATCTCGCATGAAACACACACATACAAACTGATGGTCAAGTATTCAGAGTTGGTGAATTCACCTATAATGCCTTGGAAAAACAATGATAATTTTTTGAAGTGATGAAACACTATTTCATGTGTGAATTGTAGTCCAACCAATATTCAGTTGAAAACTCATATTGTAATACTTGAAATTTCATATAATATAATTTATGTGATTGTAATTATTTATAGTTTTATTCGATATTATTTCGTATTGTAATAAACATATATGACTTTGTGTTTTCACATTAGATGAACATGTGCATTGTATGACATTGTTTTAATTTAGTCACAAAATCATACTAATTAATTTATGTTAACTAATAATGAACACATAAAATCAAACTAGAACTACTAAATTAATAGTTCATATTGACTAATGATGAACACAAATAAAATCAATATACGACTAAATTAGTTGTTTATAATAATTATTAATGAAAGTAAATATAATCATTATAAACTAATAAATTAGTCATTTATATAATGAATATGAAACTACCAAAAAAATATAAATGAATACTGCAAATGAAAATTTTTTTATTACAAAAGATGACTAAATTTTGCATATATACGACTATTAGTAGCTAATTTATAGTATCTTATAAAATGAAAAAAAAAATAGTCATATTTCTTTGGCCATTAATTGGTTTCAAAAGATGTCTAAAATTTTCATATATATGACTATTAGTAGCTAATTTACAGTATCTTATAACACGACCAGCATTTTGGTCATATTTCTTTAGTCATTAATTGGTTTTCTCAGATGGTTATATAGTAATATATTTTTTTGTATATTTGTTCATTATTTATGACAATTAATGATTAAATAAATGACTAAATGAATGACCAAATTTATGACTACATATACTACTAGACAATAAAATTGAGATAATCAATTAATGACTAAGTTACAAATGACTAAAAGTTGGTTGTGTTATAAGATATTGTAAATTAGCTACTACTGGTCACTCATTGAAGAATGGTCCTTTATATGTAAATTTTAGTCCTTTTTTAAGTAACTAATTAGTCATTTTATACTAGTGTATGTTATATATTTCGAAATAAATTTTGTTATTATAAAATATTTTTTGTCTTTAATTTTTTTAAGGAATTGTATAGGTTCATTAATGAAATTTGAAACAACATGTATCATCATAAACTTTCATCCCTTTTGCACTGCTCTTTCCTAAACAATATTATTGAAATAAATGTCCAATGCATTCATCTTGTATGGTTTGAAATAACTTCACTATAATATATCATCATAATTCTCTTGTCCTTTAATGAGTGTTTGATTTATTTCCAAAAAAATATTAAAATAAATGTCCCATATAAGATGATATGATAAATGTCCCATACATCCATCTTATATGGTTTGAAATAACTTCACTATAAAATTTCATTTCGGTTTTCTCCCACTTTATTGAATTTCTGTGATTTTTTCACAAAAATACTGGAGTAACGATTGAAAATTCGTAGCTAAAATTCACTGGGATTTCTTTATCTTTCATAATTAATTTGAGAGTTTTAAATTAAAAACTTTTATTGAATGATAATTAATTGGAAAGTTTTAAATTAAATACTTTATGAGAAGTTAAGGTTATGGAACTAATAATTGATTGGATAGTTTTAAATTAAACACTTTATTAGAAGTAAAGGTTTTTGGAGTGGTAATTAATTGGAAATTTTTAAATTGAAAACTTTTATTGGAACTTGAGTCTTTGTGACATATTTAAAGTTGTTTTCAGTTGAGAAACAAGTATATATTGCTTCTATTCCTTCCAAATTTGCAGATTATTTAAATATTCAAGAAGTCTTTCAAAATCCATATGAATCTTATACTTGGGGAGAGATATAGAGCCTCATAACTAAATCTTTGGTAGGACTCTATACAAGCATGAAAGTGAATAAATTGATACAAAAATTGTCCAAGTTTCCTAATAGCAAATCTATCTATAACGAATATGTTCTATAAATAGACGATCCAATGGTACATAGGAAAATAATGAAAAAGGTCATAAATAAAATTACAAAAAGAAAAATGAACTATTCTGCCAAGCTCCGGAGATCTAGAGACGCAAAAGGATATTACAAAAGGATTCCAAGAACCCACCATTATGGTCCTCAAGCTATTCATCTTAGGACACATAAGTAAGAGGCTTGGAATAAAACCACCTGTTTCTTATGTGGAAAAAAAGGGCATACTTCAAATAATTGCCCACAAGGAGAAGAATCAAAATTATGAAAAGGGAAAAAATCACACAAAATCACTAGGAAATACCAACATGATAGAAAAAGAAGAGAAGAAAGGAAACCCCTAGTCCAAATTCAATGTTACAAATGTGGTTCTAAATTCCATAAAGCTGAAAATTGTCCTAATATTCACATCAAAGAAAAGTACATGTTTTGGGACAAAATTGTTGTGACTCTACTAAAACTTCTAGCTAGTTTCTGTATTTTTGATTCAAAATCCACAAATGATCATGATGCATCTTTTCTTGCTCAATATTGTAGATGCACAAATTCAGAAAATTGTCATTAGAGTACCTCAGAGCCAGATTCTGGATATAGTTTTGAAGAAGAGCTTGTCTTACAATAGTAATTAAAAATATGTATGACTCATATTTCTGACGAAGAAGAAGCCAAAGCCTTAGCAAGAATCAAAATGATTCTTGAAGGACAGATGAAAGAAAAGTTGATGGAACATTCTTGCAAACCATGCTTAAAAACCAAGGTTCTACATCAACACTCACAAGAAAAGGTACTGACTCAAGAACCCTCTTTGTTCAGAAGAATACTAAGTCATCTCAAAGAAACCATCAGCAAGATAAACAAAGAGTTCTTATAATGAATGAAGTCAGATAAGAGATAAAAAATATGAAAAACGAAATCGATGAGATTAAAACTCAAGTTTCCAGATTAGAAAAGGGAAAATTGAAGAAAGAAAAATAAGATAATATCCCAAAACATCATTGGGTATCAAAATAAAAACCCTCTTTAAGAAAGAATTCAAATATAGAGATTTATGAGCTTAAATCAAATGACTTCTCAGGGCTAATCAATATGAAAATTATGGTAGTCCAACACCAACAATATCATGTTATGATCAAATTTAAAATTCAAGGTGAAGTATTTACTCTAAAGACTCTATTGGATACAGGGGCAGACATAAATGTATTAAATAAAAAATCAAATCGTGCTAAATATTGGGCTAAGGCAAGAAAATAAGTCATAGGGCTCGGAACACAAGAATACAACTTTTAGTATGAAGTTTCTAAAGCCACCATTTGTTTAGAAAATTACTGCACAAATAATAAATTTGCAATAGGAAGCATCCAAGTAGACTGTATTTTGGGAAATCCATTCTTATCAGTCGTTGAACCCCATGGTTTAGCAATATTATATGATGGTCAGTTTGGATATTGTATCTCTGTCCCAAATCGAGAAGGGTATTTACAAGCCATCACATTGCCTTTTGTCTCAACTCCAAGGATTCAACTATGGTCCAAGCCATGAAGGAATTAGGTCAGTCTGAAAAGCGTTTGGACGAGCTCAAAGACTTGAAATCCCATCTTAATATTAATAAAGTGTTGAGACAAGCTATAGTCATAAGAAAAATAGAAGATTTGAGGAAACCATTAGAGGCAGAATGTTGTGTAGAAGAACCCAATGTGTTTTGGCACAAAAAATAGTATTTTGTAGAACTACCTTACAAAACTAAATATACAGGAAAACCTTGTAGGAGAAGAGCCATCCCAATGAATGAAGAATACAGAAAGCTCTACCAAAGAGAAATACAAGATCTTTTGAAAAGATGACTAATAAGAGAATCTAATAGTCCTTAGAATTGTTACAGATTCAATGTGAATAAGCTCTCTGGATATATTAGAGGAGTAGCTAGATTGGTAATAAACTATAGGCCACTTAATAATGTTATGGATGATGATACTTATCCCATTCCCCACAAAGGAAATCTAATAGCCAGAATTGTAGGAGCAAAGGTATTTTCAAAATTCAACATGAAATCAAGTTTCTGGCAAGTATCAATCAAAGAAGAAGACTCATTCAAAACAACATTTAGTGTCCCCTCTAGACATTAGGAATGGAATGTTATTCCTTTTGGACTCAAGAATGCTCTTTCTAAGTTCCAAAAAGTCATGGATCAAGTTTTCAAGCCATATTTTGATTGGATAATTGTATATATTGATGATGTTTTAATATTTTCCGAGTCCATAGATGAACATTTTAAGCATGTATAAATTCATGCATATATTGAAGAACAATGGATTAGTCATAAGCAAGAAAAATATGGACACATTTCAGACCAAGGTCAAATTCCGAGGACATATCATAGAAAATGGCCAGATTTCTCTTGAACAACATGCAGTTTCATTTGCAGAAAAATTCCCAGATGAAATAAAAGATAAGACTCAACTACAAATGTTCCTAGGTTGTCTGAACCATTTTTGTAATTTCTATAAGGACTGTGCACAAGACAAAATTCTTTTCAACCAGAGACAACAGAAGAATCTAGGGCCTTGGACCACATCACATGCAACTGCTATGAAAAGATTAAAGAAAATGTAAAAATGTTTCCCATATTGTATGTTCCATATGAATATCTATATAAAGTTGTTGAAACAGACAACAATGATATAGGTTGGGGTGGAGTTCTCAAACAAATCAAAGAAGATCAAGAGAAAATTATCCAATTTGCCTTAGGTGCATGGAATCGTGCAGAGAAAAATTAATCAACCACTGAAAAGGAAGTAAAATCTATCTGGAATTCCATTGCTAAATTTGATATACACCTAATACACAAAAGATTTCTTCTCAGAAATGATGCTTCAACCATGATGAATGTGTTAACCAAAGACATCAAGAAACTAAGAGAGTCAAGGTTTTCGCGATGGCAATCTCTCGTCACAAACTTTGATTTTTAAATTGAACACATCAAGGGCAGTAAAAATTGTATTCTTGATTTTCCCGACAGAGAAAATCTTCAAGAATAGTCTGATCTAATGGTTATAGTAACTGAATTGTATTTTTCTTTTAGTCATGAAACTCTTAGAGAAATTCCAGACTCGATGAATTGGGAAGATTATATGAATTATTGGAAACCAACTTGGCAACTTTGAAACACTCAGATCTTAAGATGAAAATCTCCAACATCATGGAGATCTACAACATTTGGCCCCAGAACATAATGTTTATCCAAAATCCAACAAATGGATCCATGATATGGTTTTTGTCCATTCTAAACATCTCGCAAATATGGTAGAACATGCCTTAAACCTTCATTTCAAAGACCTGAACATAATTTTGGTAGAGGAAAATAAAAAATTTAATATTTTGCACAAATATTATGTGACAAATAGATGTAGAGATCCAAAATTCCATAGACTCCAGTGGCCTCAACATAACCCAAAACTTATTTTTCTTGATTCTGTTTATGATTTCTTAGGATATAAAAAGTTATGGTGAAACCTACTTTGTAGAGACAAACCAAATTGTACTTATTATACTTGCTTAAAATTTGGACCAGTATTTGTCACTCATCTACTACATCGACAAGACCGATTAAAAGAATGGTGGACATGGTCTGACATCAACAAGAATGCTATGGACCCCATTTATTTCCAATTAGATTACAGACAAGCATGTGAAGAATGTATGAATTGCTTTCATCAGCCCTGTAAAACTGTAGCATATTTAAAAAGATTCATAGATGATGGGATTTTTATTTTATTTTATGGATAAACATCACAAATGGTTAGTCGTGACAAAAATAAAGCATCAAATAGTAATTGGGAAGCCCATGATAGTTTGACACATCTTTTCTAGAGCATGGGACACCATTGGAAGATATTCCAAACAAAGATTCCTTGGCATAAATATGTTGGGAACATAACTATTGTACATATATTCATTTCTCATGGGATTTGCATGATAAAAGCATCGACTATGTGAAATAATGTAAAAGTATAGTCACCTAATGATGAGTGTGACTAGTATCATGAGATTCTTATGATATCTCCACTATGTAAATAAAAGTATCATGGGGGAGGTCACAGGGTCGAATCCCGAAAGCTCTTGGGGTTAGGTCAGTAAATAGGCTGAGGTGTGTTGATGCCGTTCGGGTGGCGTCCACTCAGTGTTTAAAACCCTGGACGTAGCGGCTACCCACTAACCCGGGTATTCGTGAACCAGTAAATGAAAAAAAAAAGTATCATGGGATGCCTTACATCTCCACTTTGTATACTTTGAGTATGATTCCCTGTCCCAAAGTCATTATTATAAAACTTTACTGGATGATTCTCTGAGACTTGGAGCACTTCTTTGACGATTGGTGTGGTTTGAACCATAGCCCATAGCATCTATGGAAAATACATTATTCACTATCAGTAGTACCATAGGATTCCTCCCCTCCCCCCCCGCCCAAAATTCTTATAAATAAGGGGGAGGAGAACCATTTGGGGCATCGAGATTTAGAGAGATCTAAAGTGTGAGAGTCAAGAATTAGTTGTGCTCTGCATTTGCATATTGAAGGTGATCTGCTTGCATCACAGAGAAATTATTAAGTCTGAGTCATAGAGTGTCTAAAGTATGAGAAGCCTACTCATCAGGATCTTTGAGCCTGGTGAGAACCTAAAGTGGCCATACTTTCTTAGGGAAGAGTATTTTGGTTTGAGTTCTCTGGTTCATAGGTAGAGTCTGCAACGTGCCAGGAAGCCTTCATTTTCTAGCTTGTTCTAAGCTAGTATAACTAATAAATTCCTTAGAATTCAATCTCTAACAAAAATCGAGATTCTATGCTTGTAATATCCAATTATTTTGAAAATTAATAAAAGAAATATTTTGTCTCATTTATGGCTACATTATATCTTTGTGTTATATTTTGACTACGTGAAGTTAATCTGAGATTCATTGTAGGTTCACTTAGGATCCTAAAGTGCAGTTTTTCTCGTATAGGTAGACGACCATTAAAAGAGCTCATTTTTCATTGGATCTGTCTAAAGGTTTGTGTACAATTTTGTCTAAGAGTTTCTGTAAAACAGTCAAGAATCATACTTATCTGCAAGCTTCATTCTTTGTTGGAGGAAGCCTCTGCAACCGACACAATTGAAATTGTTATTAGAGCTAGTAATGTCTGGTTCATCAGGTAATTCTAAAAAAATTTCTCCTTGTTACAATGGATGCTGGAAGAAAATATGTATCCTTCTGTGAAGTTTAGGAAAAAGAATAAAATACTGATAGCCTTGATATAAAATCTCTCTTTGATAAAGCTTCTTCTTCTATGATAAATGTAGCTAAATTAGAGATTATTAAAAATCAGCCCTCCTCTTGGTGGAAAGTACTTTCAATTAGCCCTTCTAAAGTCTATTCTGATCTATCTATGTTCCATTTAAAAGCCATTACTAGAGTATCTGTCAAAGAATGTGTTAGTAAAAAACAAGAGAAGCTGAATCCATCCAAACAATTCCTCTACTAGATTTGAAAGAAATACAAAAATAAGCCCAAGAGCATAACACTTCTTATGTTCATCTAGGATTTATAAGGGTAGGAATTTGTGCCTTAAACCACAGAGGCTTGAATACTTTTGTCTTGGATACAATCAAAGATTTGACACATAACAAATATATTGAATCCCTACTTGGTGGTATTGTTTCACCCCTCCCAAATGGCCTTGTTTGGTTTGACTGTTATCCAAAATTTTCCATGTAAGTCTTTGATGAACACATCAACGATATTTTACAGTTGCAGAGAAAAACTTCTGGGTTTTATATGAAGAGAAAAAGAAAAAATATCTCTATACATGACAGGGGCTTCTTTCGCCACACAAATGAAATTTATCCTGTAGTCCCACATGCCCCAATCCAAGACTCCAAATCATGTGTTGTAGCTATTACGGATACCCAAAACCAGAAAATTGGACACCAAATGATAAAGTGGGAAGAGTTGAGTTTCCATGAGAATTCGGTTGTTGATATACCCAAAACTCCCAAAACACAAATATAACTTCTTCTCAAATAAAATAAAATTATTCCTCTTCTATCTTATCCTTTCTAAGACGTTCTACTATTCCCAAAAAAAAAAGGCAAAGTGGTAGAAGAATATAGAAAATCACAACCCATTTCCTCTGAAGCATCCACTGCAAATTCATCATCCGCCTGTACAAATTGTTTCCATACCGAGTTGTTTGAGCTTGCTTAAGTTTTAAATTCTCTAAGTTGGTAGTAAAATGCCCCGCATGTCAATCATAGCTTCATTCTTCATCAAAGGAAGCATCTGTGACCGACACGGTCCAAATTGGTATCAGAGCTAGTAACATTTGGTTCATCGAGTAATCCTAAAAAACTTTATCCTTGTTACATAGGGAAGTTGGAAGGAAAATATGTATCTTTCCGCAAAGTTTGGGAAAAAGAAAAAAATACTGATAGCCTTGATATAAAAACTCTCTTTGATAAATCTTCTTCTTCTATGATAAATTTTTTGAATTAGAGATGATTGAAAATCAACCCTCCTCTTGCTGGAAACTACCTTCAATTAGCCCTTCTAAATTCTATTCTAATCTATCTATGTTCCATTTAAAATCCATCACTAGAGTGTCCATCAAAGGATGTGTCAGTCAAATAGAAGATAATTTTGAATCCATCCAGACAATTCCTCTACTACATCCCAAAGAACTACCGAAAGAAGCCCAAAATCATAACATTTCTTATGTTCATCTAAGATGTACAAGTGTATGAATCTCTGCCTAAACCCACAATTTGGATCATGCTGGTCACAGAGGCTTCCTCCGATAGAGAATGAAGCTTGCAGATAAGTATGATTCTTAACTGTGTTACACGAACTGTTACACAAACTTGTACATGAACCTTTAGACAAATCCAATGCAAAACAAACTCTTTTAATGGCCGCCTGCCTATCCCAGCAAAACTGCACTTTAGGATCCTAAGCGAACCTCCAATTAATCTCAGACGAAATTCACACAGTCGAATATAACATAGCCAGAAATGAGATAAAATATTTATTTTATTAATTTGTAGAATAATTTGATATTACAAGCATAGAGTCTCGATTTTTATCAGAGATTGACTATTATGTAATTTATCAGTTATACTAGCTCATAACATGCTAGAAACTAAAGGCTTCCTGGGCTGTTGCAGACTATGCCTATGAACCAGAGAACTCAAGATGAAAGTCTCTTCCCTAAGAAAGTCTTACCACTTCGGGTTCTCACCAGGCTCACAGGTCCTAATGCATAGGCTTCTAATATTTTAGACACTCTATGACACAAACTTAAGAATTTCTCTGTGATGCAAGGAGATCACCTTCAAGACACAGATGCATAGCAGGGATAATTCTAGACTCTCAGACCTTAGATCTTTCTAACTCTCGATGCCCCAAATGGTTCTCCTCCCCCTTATTTATAAGAAATTGGGGGGGGGGGGGGGAATCTTATGGTACTACTGATACTAAATAATGTCTTTTCTGTAGATGCTTTGAGATGTGGGTCAAACTGCACCATTTGTCGGAGAAGTGCTCCAAGTCTCAGACAATCGTCTAGTAAATTTTTATAATAATTACTTTGGGACAGGGAATCGTCCTAAAATTATACAAAGTGGAGATGTAAGGCATCCCATGATACCTTTATTTACATAGTGGAGATATTATCGAAATCCCACAATACTAGTCACACTCATCCTCAAGTGACTAGACTTTTACATTATTTGACACAGTGGATGCTTTTATTGGGCAAAGCCCACGAAAAACGAATATAGTTACAATATGTATGTTCCCAACATATTTGTGCTAGGGAATATTTGTTTGGCATATCTTCCACCCGTGTCTCATTCTTAATAAAACATGCATCGAACTATCATGGGCTTCCCAAGTACTATATGATGCTTTATTTTTTTCATGACTAACCATTGGTGATGTTTAGCAAAAAAATCCAAACGAATCCCATCATTTGGGAATCTGTTTAAATCGGCTACAGTTTTACAGGGCTGGTGAAAGTAGTACATACATTCTTCACATTCTTGTTTGTAATATGATTGGAAATAAATGGGGTCCATTGCAGTCTTGTTAATGTCAAACCATATCCACCATTATTTTAACCAGTCTGGTTGATGTAGTAGCTGATTGAAAAATAATGATCCAAATTTTAAGAGAGTATAATAGGTACAATTTGGTTTGTCTCTGCAAAGTGGGTTCCACCATAACTTTTTATATCTAGAGAAATCATAAATAAAATAAACAAAATAAGTTATGGATTATGTTGAGGCCACAGGAGTCTATGGAATTTTGGATCTTTGGCTCTATTTATCACATAATATTTATGGAAAATATTAAATATGTTATTTAAATTTCCTCTCTCCAAATTATGTCCAGGTCTTTGAAATGAAGGTTTAAGGCATCTTCTGCCAAATTTGCGAGATGCCTAGAATGGTCAAAAACCATATCATGGATCCATTTTCTCGATTTTGTATAAACCTTAAGTTCTAGGAGCAAATGTTGTAGATATCCATGAGGTTGGATATTTTCATCTAAGACCTGAGTGTTTCGAAGTTGCCAAGTTAGTTTCCAAGAATTCATATAATATTCCTAATTCATGGAGTCTGGAATTTCATTGAGGGTTTCATGACTAAGAGAAGAATATCATTCAGTTATTATAACCATTAGATAGTACTTTTCTTAAATATTTTCTCTGCTGATAAAATCGGGAATACAATTTTTACTTCCCTTGATGTGTTCAATTTGAAAATCAAAGTTTGTGAAGAGAGCTTTCCATTCTGTAAACTTTGACTCTCCTGGTTTCTTGATGTCTTTGATTAACACCTTCTTCATGGCTAAAGCACCAATTATGAGAAGAAATCTTTTGTTTATTAGGTGCATATCAAATTTATCAATGCAATTCCAGGCAAATTTTACTTCCTTTTCAACGGTTGAATAGATTTTCTCTACAGGATTCCACATATCTAAGGAAAATTGGATAATTTTCTCTTGATCTTCTTTTATTTGATTAAGAAATCCACCCCAGCTTATATCACTGGCATCTGTTTCAACAATTTTCTATAGATTTTCATCTGAAGCATACAAGATGGGAAGCATTCTTACCTTTTCTTTAATATTTTTTACAACAATTGTATGAGTTGTGGTCTAAGGCCCTAGATTCTTCTGTAATGCCTGGTTCAAATTTTCTTTTGTCTTGTGCATAGTCTTTATAGAAATTACGAACATAGTTCAGACAACCCAGGAATGATTGTAGCCGAGTCTTATCTTTTATTTCATCTCGGAATTTGTCTACAAATGCAACTGCATGTTGTTGGAGAGAAATCTGGTTTTTTTCTATTATATGTCCTAGTAATTCGACGTTGGTCTGAAAGATCTCCATCTTTTTCTTGCTTAGGACTAATCCATTGTTCTTGACTATATGCATGAATTTACATGCATGCTTAAAATGTTCATCTATGGACATGGAAAAGATTAAAACATCATCAATATACACAATTAGCCAATCAAAAGATGGTCTGAAAAATCGATCCATAACTTTTTAGAACTTATAAGGAGAATTCTTGAGTCCAAAAGGCATAACATTCCATTCATAATGTCTAGAGGGGACACTGAACATTTTTTTGAACTGATCTTCTTCCTTGATTGATACTTGCCAGAAACCTGACTTCATGTCGAATTTTGAAAATATCTTTGCTCTTGGAATTCTAGCTATTAGATTTCCTTTGTGGGGAATGGGATAAGTATCTTCAACCATAACATTATTAAGTGGCCTATAGTTTATTACTAATCTAGGTACTCTTATAATATGTTCAAAGAGCGTATTCATATAGAATCTGTAACAGTTCCAAGGATTGTTAGATTCTCTTATTAGTCATATTTTCAAAAGATATTATATTTCTCTTTGGCAAAGCTTTCTGTATTCTTCATTCATTGGGATGGCTCTGCTCCTACAGGGTTTTCCTATATATTCAGTTTTGTAAGGTAGTTCTACAAAATATTGTTTTTGTGCCAAAAAGCATTGGGTTCTTCTACACAACATTCTGCCTCTAATTGTTTCCTCAAATATTCTATTTTTATTATGACTATAGCTTGTCTCAATCCTTAATCAATCTTAAGATGGGATTTCAAGTCTTTGAGCTCTTCCATATGCTTTTTGGAATGACATAATTCTTGCATGACCTGGACCATAGTTGAAATCCTTGGAGTTGAGACAAAAGGTAGTGTGATGGATTGTAAATACCCTTCTTGATTTGGGGCAGAGATATAATATCTAGACCAACCATCATCTAATCTTGTTGAACCATGGGGTTCAACGACTGCTAAGAATGGAATTCCCAAAATACATTCTACTGGGATGCTTCCTACTGCAACTTAATATTTATGTAGTAAGTTTCTAAGAAAATAGTGGCTTCAGGAACTTCATACTGAAAGTTGTATTCTTGTGTTCCTAGCCCTATGACTTCTCTTCTTTCCTTGGCAAAATATTTAGCAGGAATTAACTTTTTATTTAATACATTTATGTTCACCCTTGTATCCAATAGAGTCTTTAGAGTAAACACTTCACCTTGAATTTTAAATTTAAGCATAACATGATATTGTTGGTGTTGGAATGCCATAATTTTCATATGTTTAGCCCTGAGAAATCATCTCATTTAACCTCATAAATATATATATTTGAATTATTTCTTAAAGAGGGGTTTTGTTCTGATACCCAATGATGTTCTGGGATATTATCTTCTTTTTCTTTCTTGATTTTTCCCTTTTCTAATTTGGAATTTTGAGTTTTAATTTCATTGATTTCCTTTTTCATTATTTTATCTCTTCACTAACTTCATTGATTGTAACAACTCTTTGTTTTTTTGCTGATGGTTTCTTCGAAATGACTTAGCATTCTTCAGATATGAAGCATAAAAAAGAGGGCTCTTGAGGTAGTACCTTTTCTTGTAGGGGTTGACATAGAACCTTAGTTCTTAAGCATGGTCTATAGGAACGTTTCCATCAACCTTTCTTTCATCAGTCCTTCAGGAAGCATTTTGATTCCTGCTAAGGCCTTGGCTTCTTCGTTTTCGGAAATATGAGCCATACATATTTTTTTATTTCTATTGTAAGAGAGACTCTTGTTTAGAAGTATATCCAAAAAATAATGTCAAATTGGGATTTATTCACTCATCCAGATGCCAAAATATTCAATATGACCACATCCCCAGAAGAGAAGAAGGATCTCTGATTAATTTGGAAAGAATATATGGATCAAACAAATTCATGGATTTCTTTTTATGCATGGAAGAAGCGAGAAGAAAATATGGATGTACATATGATATTTGCAGAATCCTCCTCGTCTTCAAAACATCAATGGAAAACTAGTGATGGCACAAAGATTGAATCCTCTTCTACTTTTCCTCCATATAAAGAAATCATCCTTGAAGACATAGGCAAAGTCGCTAGAGAATTACCTTTAGTCCTAATAGATGACTCTACTTTAGGGATTGATGGAAGAAGACAAAAAGTAGGTGAGCAAAAAAATTGGACTAATACTACCCCGAAAGGATTAGCAGTACATTCATCAGCAACCAATGCACAGAAGGAACAAGTAGACTCTTTACAATTTTTTCTAAATAGTGTAAATAAAAGCATGATTGAGTTTCAGTTTTCTGTTTCTACTATATAAGGCTTTGTTCAAGAAAATTATAATGAAGCAAAGACATTGTCAGCAAAAATACATAGTCATTTTGAAGAAATAGAAAGTGAAGTTCATAAAAGGTTTGTTTTAACCCATGCAAAGATTGAAGACCTTTCCTCACAGTTTGAAAAAATGTCTTTAAAAAGTAAATATAAGGAGATCCATTCTTCTCTATTATTTATCCATCATGTGCCAATACATTCTATCCAAAAGACTGTAGATAAATTTCCCAGTTTGTTTCCAAAAGAAAAAATAGAAAAACCAGAATCCTCATATGATTCTCTACTTTTGTCAATCTATGAACCACTACCTAGCCAATACTCCTAGTATTATGCGCCTGATTTGAGCGGTAAAGGAAAATTTCTTGAGTCCCATAGATTTTCCACTAATGCCCATAAAGAATGGAACATTAATAACTTAAGCTCGGGACAAATAAGAAAAATGATTGATCAAGTGTTCGCATAATATAAACTGATGTGCATGAGGGTAAAAAGTGAAGTAGAAGCCTAGAAGACATTGATTCAGTGTGTCACTAGTACCTTAAGAGATGGTGGGAAGAAAAATCCACTCTAGCACTTGTAGAAAAAATGGAAGAAGAAAAAGTTAAAGATGAAGCAGGAGATATTGTACATAATGAATATGGGAATCCACAAAATAACATAATGGCTGCTCTGACATCATTCATCCTTGAGCACTAGTGTGGTGTAGAGACAAAGATTGTGGATAAACACTCCTTGGTTTTGATGAATCTGAAATGTAAAAAGATTTCCCAATATGAATATTTTCATAGGGATCCGGTCCAAAGAATTTAGGAAATAAAAAATATCAAAAATACTTTATGGAAAAAATTATATCTTGTCTCTCTTCCTTCCAAATTTGTAGACTACTTGAAGATTCAAGAAGTCTTTCAAAATCCTTATGAATCTTATACTTGGGGAGAGATATACAGCCTCATAACTAAAGCTTTGGTAGGACTCTGTACAAGCATGAAAGTGAAAAAATCCATACAAAAATTGTCCAAGTTGCCTAATAGTAGATCTATCTATAATAAATATGGTCTATCAATAGATGATCCAGTGGTACATAGGAAAAGAATGAAAAAGGCTATAAAGAAAATTTCAAAAAGAAAAATGAAATATTTTGCCAAGCCCCAGAGATCCAGAAAAGAAAAAGGATATTACAAAAGGATTCCCAAAACCCACTATTATGGTCCTCAAGATATTCATCTTAGGAAATATAAGCAAGAGGATTGGAATAAAATCACATGTTGGTTATGTGGAAAAAAGGGGCATACTTAAAATAATTTCCCACAAGGAGAAGACTCAAATTACACAAAGGGAAAAATTCACAATAAATCGCTAAGAAATAGCAATAGGATAGACAAAGAAGAGAAGAAAGAAAATCACTGGTTCAAATTCAATGTGACAAATGTGGTTCTAAATTATTAATAAATCAAGTTTCTTGAGAACGAATAAGGCTAATCAATTTCAGAGTTTTAAATTAAAATCTTTTATTACAACTTTTGACACTGATTTAAAGTTGTTTTTAGTTGATAAATTATTAATAAATCATGTTTTGTGAGTAACAATAAGATCAATTTAGTTTGGAGGATACAATGTTTTAAGATAGCTTTTCACAACATATCATTATTAGATTTTGCCACAAATTAACTCTAAAAAGAGTTTGACATTAGTTTAAACAAGTGATTGTTTTTCTATTTTCAAAGATAGATTTTGTAAGGTTTCAATTTGGATTAGAAATTGGAAAAATGTTAATATTTAGTTGTTAAAGTTACATAATCCAAGAGTTTATAAGTCTACTCAAAAATATGAATTCATTTCTCCTCACATGTTTTTCTCCATAGGATTTCTTGATTTCTATGCATTCTTTTTTAATTTCATTTGTTTTATCTTCTTCCTTTTATATATGTTTCATATCATATTGTTTCCAGATTTCATATTTACATTTTTTATTTGAATTTTGATTAAAATTATAAAAATATTAGTTTTAAATTATTGAGTAATATAATCTAAATACCTATAAGATTTACCCAAAATTGATTTCATTTTTACATTAAAAATATAGTTTATAATATTATAAAACCAAACAAACTATAAACCTACTTTCGATTAACTTACAGAAAGTGACCATATTCCATTGATAAGTTACAAAAAAATTAATTATTTTCCCCAAGTTTTGGTACAAGATTCTATAAAGGACGGTTGGGTTCAGTTTCTTTGGCCTCTCACTTTAGCTTAGTGTTTTATTTATTACAACTTTCAATCAACTCTCAACGTGTATCAACCCCATTGAAATCCGATTGTGTTGGCTTAAACACCTAATTTCCCAGCTAAACCTAACTAAAAAAATCACCATTTCTGACCTCTGTTGCATCTCACATGTTTCTGGGATGCCCACCATTTTATCACTCATGTGATTGGATAATCCAAATAACATATTAAGAGGCATCCATGTGAAATTATATTGCAATTCCAAAATTCCTAAAATTTCTTGCTGTTGTTGGAGTAGTTACAAACTCCATTGACTGATTATAGTCCCAACTTTTTGGGTACCTTTATTCATAGTAGTGCAATATGTGTTTGTGGTTCATGTGGACTCATTTGTGTTGGAATTATGATACAAGTGTTTTCTTTGATGGAAACTCACATAGATGATAGTTCACAGTGAAACAGGTTGACAACAAAGGATTACAGATCAAACTCCAGAAATTGAAGAAAGAGAATGGTTTAAGATGTATACGTTGGTTCACTTTGTCCAAGTAGCCCATACACGTGGGTCCACAGAAAACAAGGCGTGTACACGTATGTACGCACTTTCACAAGAGGAAAAGCACGTATGAGTTGGAAAATCAAGGAAATGCAAGAGTAAAGAATACCAAGAGTCAACACTATGGTATTAGCCCACAATATTGAGCGGAGTAACAACTATTTGATCTTTAAGATAGATTTTTCGGCGAAAATAACATGAGAAATCATTTGTCGACGCGTTTCGAACCAACCAGTGTGGTACATCGTCAGGACAAGTTGAAAAACAGATCCAGCATAGCCTGTTTAAATAGCTAGAGTAGAGACACCAACGTTTACCTGTGAAAAAGCTGACTTAAGGAGTAAGGTCAAGTTTAGTTATATTAGGTATAAAAAATAATAATAATAATGAAATCAAAAATAAATAAATTTATATAAATTCTATAGATTTAGTTATATCAGGCGTAAGATAAATAAATAAATATATGAAGAATAATAATAAATTATTTATTTATTAAATAAATATAGTAATGAAGAATGATGATAAATTATTTATTTATTTATTAAATAAGTAAATAAATATATAAATGAATGAAGAAATATAATTTAATCCTCTGCCATTAAGTTCACTAAGGAGCAGGAGGTAGATGGATGCCTCCCATTCCTTGATATTCTTATTTCAAATAATGGTGATGGTTCCATTGCCCACCAGGTTTTTCGGAAGAAAACTCATACTGAACAGTATCTCCATGCCAGTTCTCACCATTTCCCAGCTCAAAAGATGGGTGTCCTCAATACCCTTGCTACTCGGGCCCTAAGGATCTCGGATAATAAGAGTTTTGAGAAAGAAAAATCCCATCTCCTTGATGTCTTTTTTGAGAATGGTTATAGTAGACACTTGGGTCAGAAGGCCTTCCAAAAAGCCGCCGAGAATTCGCTGACAAAAAGGGAACCGAAGGAACGAATTCAAGGTGTTCATCTTCCTTACGTTCATGGGACCACAGATAAGGTTGCAAGGATTCTCAGGATGCATAGTGTCCCCGTGACCTTTAGGTCCCTTAGCACCATTCGTTCATCCCTCAAATCAGTCAATGATCCTATTGACCCCAAAGATATGAAAGGGGTTTATATGATCCCCTGCTCCTGTGGGACCCCTTATATTGGTGAAACCGGTCGCTCCATTAATGAAAGGATCAGTGAGCACGCTGCTGACCTTAAGCACAGGAGAGCTAAGTCTTCCGCTTTAGTTGAACATGTGGAGAAAACCAATCATCATGTTTGCATTGAGGAAGCTAGTGTTATCGCTAAGGTTTCGCATTTCCATCATCGGAAATTTAGTGAAGCTATTGAGATTGAGAAGAGACCCAACAATCTCAATAGAGATGATGGCTGGAAAATCAGTAGGTGCTGGGTCCCAGCTCTCTCTTAGTCGTCTTTATTGTCTCTTGTTATTTATTTTTTTATTTACTATTATTACCTTTTATTATACAGTTAGTATTATTACTAAATTCTATTATCTGATAATCGTTTTTCTTGTCTCTTAATTTATTTATATTTTATTATTTATTTATTTTAATAACTTAATTCTATTATTATTATTATTATTATTATTATTATTATTAATATTATTATTATTAATATTTATTTATTTAATAACTTAATTATTATTTATTTATTTATTTTTATAACTTTATTATTACTATGTATTCTTATGGTTATTATTTTTATTTGTATTCTTCATTTATATATTTAATAAATAATTTATTATTAATTTATAATTCTTTATTTATATTTCTACTATTATAACTAAATTTATATATATTTATATATTTATTTAACCTACTAATGATACCATTTTTCATTTAATAAATAATTTTATTTACATATTTACTATTATTAAATTATATTTTTTCATTCATTTATATATTTATTTACTTATTTAATAAATAAATAACTTATTATTATTCTTCATATATTTATTTATTTACCTTACACCTAATATAACTAAATTTATAGAATTTATATAAATTTATTTATTTTTATTTAATTATTATTATTTTTTATACCTAATATAACTAAACTTGACCTTGCTCCTTAAGTCAACTTGTATTCTTTTATTATTATGGTTATTATTTTTATTTTCTTTCATATCAATTAACCCATTTTTTGAACTAATAATTTCAATTTCGATTTTATTTATTCTTACATTTTATTATTTATTTTTAATTTTTATGTATTTATTTATCCCCCTTTCATTTTAATTCTTAATTCCTATAACTAGCTTTAATTATTTTATTTTGATTTCCTTTTTTGGATTTTAATTTATTTATTCTTCTGTTCTAGTTTACTTATTTATTAATTCTAACTAAATTTCACATTAATTCGTTTACATTTTAACCATTGCATTTTTATTTATATAAATTAAATAAATAGTTTATTTACTATTATTTATTTATATATTCATTAATTTATCTAATAAATAAATAAATAATTTATTATTTGTATTCTTCATTTATATATTTAATAAATAATTTATTTTTCTTTCACGTAATATAACTAAATTTATATATATTTATATATTTATTTAACCTACTAATGATACCATTTTTCATTTAATAAATAAATTATTTACATATTTACCATTATATTTATTAAATTATATTTCTTCCTTCATTTATATATTTATTTACTTATTTAATAAATAAATAAATAATTTATCATCGTTCTTCATTACTATATTTATTTAATAAATAAATAATTTATTATTATTCTTCATATATTTATTTATTTATCTTACACCCGATATAACTAAATTTATAGAATTTATATAAATTTATTTATTTTTGATTTAATTATTATTATTTTTTATACCTAATATAACTAAACTTGACCTTGCTCCTTAACTCAGCTTTTTCACAGGTAAACGTTGGTGTCTCTGTTCTAGCTATTTAAACAGGCTATGCTGGATCTGTTTTTCAACTTGTCCTGACGATGAACCACACTGGTTGGTTCGAAACGCGTCGACAAATAATTTCTCATGTGATTTTCGCCGAAAAATCTATCTTAAACTTGTTATGGATCACAGAAGCCTCAACTCTACAACTATTTGATCTCGTCCAAGAATATCATAGGCTCTAAGTGTTGTTTTGGTCCGAGGTATTGAGGAAGGCCTAAACCTATATAAGGAGGAGAAGATCAAAGGACCATGTGTGCCAGTGTAAGGGTTTCTCAGGAATACTTCTATATGAGGTATATTTTATGTTGCAGTGGCTATGATTATGATATGATCTAAAATATTTCGTGCACCTTGACTTCAATGTTGGATTAGGATCATGAGACCTGAAATGAATTATCATTGAATGATCTGATATTGGTTGGGCTAGATCTGATTGCTAACGCATGTTTTATTCTGTAAATGTTATGATCTGGGTATGACAGAAGTCTGGAACAACTGTAAAGTTTTAAGTTAGTATTTGTAGATATATACACTAGTTCGCCTTATTAAAGGCGCGTATACACGATGGTTCGGTACTTTGAAGTAGCATATACATTATGAATTATGATGTTTGAAGATGCAGTTGGTTTTGGTTGTTGATGCAGAGTTCTGGGTTCTGCTCTATGTTCTGGTGACTGTGTTCTCGTGATAGTGTTCTGAATGTTTAGATTGATTGATTGTGATTTTCTTCAGTGATGATGGCTTTTCAGTGATTGGTTGTATTATAGTGGTGATTGAATTTGAGCTTCAATTTTTCTGATGTGTCCAGTGTGAAAATTTGATGAAACGTGGCCTTCATATTGTGTTGTTGTGTACCAGGAGTATCCAGTCTGAAAATTTATGAAAAGTGGTCCCTCGAGGAAGAGACAAGGTCGTAGCCTTCTGTAGGTCGACACCTACGTACTGGTAAACGTATCATCTAGTACAAGAGACAGGGGGTTGGAGCTCCCTTCCAGTAGCAGCTGGAAAATGAGTGAAGGTTGCAGCCTTCTGTAGGTCGGTGCCTACGTACTAGTAAACATATCGGCCAGTACAAAAGCTAGGGGGTTGTATCTCCCTTCCAGTAGAAGCTGGAGAATGAGAGAAGGTTGTAGCCTTCTGCAGGTGGGTGTCTGTGTACTGGTATGAGTCTACACCAGTACAAGATTGTAAATAGGTTTTTCTTATATTAAAAGAATACAAAGATGACAGAAGCAAATGGTTTTTCTCCTGCATTGGGTTTCCACCTTAAATATTGGTATTCATGTATGTTTCTTATGTGTGATTTATTATTCTATTATTACTACACATGGTTGTTGTTAAATGGTTAATTAAGTACCGATGCATTGATAAAGATCAACATATGATTAATTAACCAAATCATAATTTCACTGGATATACGTTGGTTTTCTTAAGAATAGTTGTGTTCACATGCGAGTTCCTTTTACTGAAGTAGCGTATATAAATTTGACTATGAAAATAAAAAGTTAGTAAGTTGATAATATTGATTCACCCCCCCCCCCCCCCTCTCTCAGTATTATCTCCAGCAATTGGTATCAGAGCTAGTCCTTCAGAAGAAGCTTGATCGCTTGAAGGGAGATATTTCAAGATGAATAGTCATGAAGGCATGGTATCTATCAGACCACCAATATTCAATGGGAACAACTTGGTATATTAGAAAGCACTAACTAGAGCTTCTATTTAGTCACTTGGAGTTGATGTTTGGGAAATTGTGGAAAGAGGATACCAATATCCAGGAGAAATCCCCACAGATCCATCAGAAAAGAAATCATATGAAATCAATGCCAAAGTCATAAATGCTTTATTGGGAAGTCTATCAGAATTAGAATTCGTCAAAGTCATGCAATTCAACACAGCCAAGGAAATATGGGACAAAATAATTCAAAGCTATGAAGGAGACTCCCAGGTAAAACGTGCTAAACTCCAAACTCTTAGAATGCAGTATGAAACTCTCAAGATGCATAGTGATGAAAGTATTTCTACTTATTTCTTATGAGTAGATGGGATTGTAAATCATATGAGAAATATGGGTGAAGAAAATGGAGGCTACTGTAGTTGAGAAAATTTTGAGATCTTTTTCTTCTAAATTTGAGTCAAAAGTATCTACCATTGAAGAAAAGCAAGATCTACAATCTGTTACTTTTGTTCAACTTCATGGAATTTTAACTACCTTTGAAATGAGGAAAGGAGGTCCATTAGAAATGAGAGAAGCCACTTTCAAAGCTTCTACAAAAGGAAATGAAAAGGGACATCTCAAAGAATTAGGATATATATCATAGGAAGAAGAGGTAAAATTTGTGAAGAAACTTCAATAGGGTTCCAGAAGATTCAGAGGTAAGATTCCCTTTAAATGTTTTGCTTGTGTAAAAGTTGGTCATTATGCTGCTAAATTCCCTCATGACAAAGGAAAGATTTCTGCAGAAGGTAATAGAAGTTATTATACTCATGAAGATAGTGATGGCATGTCTAATAGTGATGAAGATGATCAAGATATTAAACTACTCATGGCATATGAAAATGATACCTTAGAAAAGGAATATTTCCTTAAAGAAATCACTCAACTCAAAATCTGTTTGGCAAAAAAGGATACAATCATAGACACAGTGACACATCAACTCACTGAAAAGGACAAGCACAATGAAGTGTTAGAATGTGAAGTAGTAAGTCTAAGAAAAGAACTTGAGAAGACAAAAACTCTGAATCTTAGATTTGCTAAAGGATCAGAAACATTAGATGAAATCATCAAAGTTCAGCGTTATCCTCTTATAAAGACTAGTCTTGGTTTTCATGAAACTATTGAAGGTGAGTCTAGCTCACAAGATGAGGTAAGGGACCTTAATGCAAAATCGAAAATGCTCAACAAGGATATAAGAGGTCAACCCCATCAACAACCAAGGAAAGAAAGAATTCAAAGAAAATCATTTCCTCCTAACTATGGAAGGGATAATCGATTCTTTCCTCTGACAAATAATGTTGAATGTTTTATATGTCATAATTTTGTACATGTTGTATCCAGATGCAAAAGTACAATGGTTCAAGACTGTCACACAAAAATATCATCAGTTTCTAGGAAATTTATGGGATGTTGTTTTTCTTGCAATATGTTTGGTCACAAAGCTATTGATTGTGATAGAAGGAATATGAAACATGTAATATGTTATATGTGTAACAAGTTTGGACATATAGCAAAGAAATGCAGGAGAAAATTTTGACCACCATACCAAAAGGAGCAAACATCATCATAAACGAGGGTATTGAAGAAGAATGAAGTGTTGTCAAAAAGATGTGGCATAACTCAATATACATACATAGCATACACAGGGGGAGCTGAAAGTGTAAAACTTCAGTATTCCAATTGCCATATGTAGTTATTATGAAGACAGTCGCGTATATATGCGAGTTGGAAGTTGCACAGTCGTATATATGGTGTTTTGAGGAAAAAGCAGTGGGACAAACTCAGGAAAAAGGGGTTTGATATGGTTCTATCAATTATCAATTATATATTTTGTTCTGATTGATGATGATTGTAGACTACTAATGATATGTGGAATTTTTTTTGGCCCTCATAAGATGTTAATAATTTGATGAATCACTGGTTGATGATGATGCCTTGATTATTCTTACTAACAAATGCAATGATCAGCTCTGATAGTGAACAACTGGTGCAGGCTCAGGGGGAGCATATGATTCTAATAATGCATTGTTGGCATTATATTAGAAGACCTTGGTACATCATGATTCTTATATTGCTTGATCCACATAGTTTTTTTTATTCAGATGACTCTTTTGATGATGGACATTTACAGGCTATTGACCTTGATGTTGTTGACATATGCTTATGGTGCAGATCATATATGGTGTATGATAGTTGCTGATGACTATCATGGTCTTGTTTAGATTGTTAGTCCTTGTTATAAATTTCATGTATATCATTTCATGTAAAGGTCATGTAAAGACCTATGATGAAACCCCACTATGCATGGGAAGGATGATGTAATAATTGCAATTTTTTTATATCCCCACTTGGTTGGATGATTGATGTATGTATGAGTCATTGATGATCGGAAGTTCATATCACTTAGTTGAGTGATAGAGTCATGTAGTTCATTTCACATCCATTAGAGATTCGGTAAAAGCTCAGGGGGAGCATGATCAGAGAATTCAGCATGTGCAGAGAATCCCTACTGGGGAGAATATCTTGGTCCACCCTTTTCCCTTGATGTCAAAGGGGGAGAGTATCTTGGTGTTGTGGTTGCCACCAAGTCCAAAGGGAGAGATTGTTGGCATTATGATACATGTGTTGTCCTTGATGGAAACTCACATAGATGACAATTCACAGTGCAACAAGTTAACATCAAAGGACTACAGATCAGACTCCAAAAATTGAAGAAAGATAATTGTTTAAGAAGTATACGTTGGTTCACTTTGTCCAAGTAGCGTATGCATGTGGGTCCACAAAACAAAAGGTGCATATATGTATGCATGCACTATCACAACAGGAAAAGCATGTATGATTTGGAAAATCAAGGAAATTCAAGAGTAAAGAATACCAAGGGTCAATACCATGGTATTAGTCCACAAAATTGAGCGGAGTAACGATTATTTCATCCCATCCAAGAATACCACAAGATCTAAGTGTTGTTTTGGTCTGAGGTACTGAGGACGGCATAAACATACATAAGGAGGAGAATATAAAAGGACCATGTGTGCAAGTGTAAGGGTTTCTCAAGAATACTTCTATCTAAAGTATATTTTATGTTGGAGGGGTTATCATTATGATATGATCTAAAATATTTTGTGCACCTTGAATTCAATGTTGGATCAAGATCATGAGACCTGAAATTACCTTTCATTGAATGATATGATATTGGTTGGGCTAGATATGATTGCTAATGCATGTTTTATTCTATAAATGTTATGATCTAGCCATGACAGAAGTCTGGAATAGCTATGAAGTTTTAAGTTAGTATTTTCAGATATATACATTGGTTCACCTTAGTAAAGGCGCGTATACATGCCGGTTCGGTACTTCAAAGTAGCTTATACATTATGAATTATGATGTTTGAATATGCAGTTGGTTCTGGTTTTTTATGTAGAGTTCTGGGTTCTGCTCTATGTTCTGGTGACTGTGTTTTGGTGACAGTGTTCTGAATGTTCAGATTGATTGATTGTGATTTTCTTTAGTGATGATGGGTTTTTAGTGATTGGTTGTATTTAAGAGGTGATTGAATTTGAGCTTCAATGTTGTTGATGGGTCTAGTGTGAAAATTTGATGAAACATGGCCTTCATATCGTGTTGTTCTGTACCAAGAGTATCCAATTTGAAAATTTATGAAAATGTGGTCCTTGAAGGAATAGAGAAGGTCGTAGCCTTATGTAGGCCAACGCCTATGTACTGGTAAACATATCAGCCAGTAAAAGAGCCAGGGTGTTGGAGATCCCTTCTAGTAGAAACTGCAAAATGAGTGAAGGTTGGAGCCTTCTGTAGGTTGGCGCCTACGTACTAGTAAGCATATCGGCTAGTACAAGAGCTAGGGGGTTGTAGCCCCCTTCCAGTAGAAGTTGGAGAACGAGATAAGGTTGTAGCCTTCTGTAGGTGGGTGCCTGTGTATTGGTATGAGTCTACACCAGTACAAGATTGTAAACATGTTTTTATTATATTAAAATAAGAGAGAGACGACAACAGCAGGTGGTTTTTCTCCTGCATTGGGTTTCCACCTTAAATCTTGGTGTTCATGTGTGTTTCTTATGTGTGATTACTTATTCTGTTATTAATGCACATGGTTATTGTTTAAATGTTTAATTAAGTACTGATGCACTAATTAAAGATCATCATGTGATGAATTAACTGAATCATAAGTTCACTAGATATACTTTGGTTTCTTTAAGAACAGTTGCATGCACACGCAAACTCCCTTCACTAAAGTAGCATATATAAATTTGATTATGAAAAGAAAAATTTCGTAAGTTTATAATACTGATTCACACCCCCCCCCCTCTCAGTGTTATGTCCAACAATTTTTTTTTACGTTTCTTTCATTGTCAAAATGAAGAGGGTTTGGGTTTTGTATGAGCTTGGAATTGACATTGAAATGGTGAACCTGTTGAGATATTAATCTCACTTTCTACTAGGTGTCATCACATTTATTTCCATTGTATGCTAAGTGCTATATTCAATTCATATTTACTTCAATTTAGTCGAGTTTAACTCCAATAATTTATTGATGATGCTTTCTATGTAATCTATTTAACTATTTTGAATATTGAGAAGAGCTATCTCTGGCCCACGATTTCTCTTCATTATTTGTCACGGTATCAGAGCTTTAGGTCACATAGGACTCCAGAGAGAGAAACAAAGACCAAGAACTCAAGGAGGAGGAGAAGTCTTTGTTGTTTGAAGAATCCAATTGTGTGAAGCTGGTTTTGCAAGGAAATCAAGTCATAGAATTTTTAAAGACCAAGAGGATGAAGAAATTCATTCCCTGAACTGAAAGAGAAGGCTGAGAGAAGTTTTAAATTTTTTCATCTCTACTTAAAAAACAAATTCTTGGTAACTTGATTGTAAAGTTTATAGGCCTTTAACTGCTCACTATAACTTGCAAAAATACATATTTCACTCCATTAATCAAGCTTCTTTCATAGCTTCTCAAGAGAATGTGCAAATTCAATTGATATATAAGTTGTTGTAAAGTGAGATAAATTTAAATTTTTACCATCCCATGATTCTTGAGGAACTGTATCTTGGAGACAGGTTGTTGGAGATCTATTGAGAACATACACTGTTGTCGAAATTGCTTCAACCCAGTAGTCATTTGACAAATTCTTCTCACTAAGCATACATCTGGCCATGTTCGTAATTGATTGATTTTTCCTTTCTACTACACCATTCCGCTATGGATTATATCTTTTTTTGTTCTCCATTATGATTCCTTATTGTTGACAAAAATATTTGAAGTAATTGGAACTTTACTCTCCTCCATTATCTGACCTGAGGAATTTTAAAGGCTTTCCACTTTTCTTTTCTAATTACGCTTTAAATTCTTTGAATCTTGAGAATGTATCTGATTTATTTGTGAGAAAATAAACCCATATCTTCCTGCTATAATCACCAATGAAGGTTATAAAATAAATACTACCACGAATGGACTGTGTTTGCATTGGGCCACATATATTTGTATGGACTAGCTCTAAAGGCTTTTTTTCCCTAGAGGAGGATGTGGGAAAGTTATCTCTTTTATGCTTGGATAGAATACAAATTTCACAATTACAATCATTGTTATTCATAATAGGGAGACCAATGACCATTGGATGTTTTTGAATCAGACTTAGACTCTTGAATGGTATGAGGCCATACCTAAAATGCCATACTAGAGACTCATCTATTCTTGACACATTGTGGACAAAATACTATGAGATATTTCGACTTCTAAGAGTCAATGGAAACATCCTATTATTTGTTTTTTCAAACTTTTCTAACAGTCTTCTATTGGGCATTTGTCATAGATATAACATGTGTTCCCTTGGAATATTACATCATGACCATGTTACATCAATTGACCTACATTAATGAGGTTATGCTTCAGATGTGGAACATAATTAACATCAGGTATATATTTATGTTGATTCTGTTTGGTAAGAACAAGGACACTACCTTTCCCTTTAGCTTTAATGCACGAACAATCTACAAGATTAATTTATGATGTTATGGAAGCATCCAGATAAGAAAGCAATTTTTCGTTACCTGTCATATGATTGTTACAACCACTATTCAACAACCAAAGGTCCTCACTACGAGTATCTTCATAAATATGACAGGAAAGAAAGATTGTCTTAGAGTATTATCCTTGATTGATGGAGAGATGGACACTGCCTCTTTGTTGATCTGACTGTTTCTTTCTTCACCCATGTTCACAATGTCCAAATTTCTTGCAGTAATATCATTGAACATTAGATTTTCTCCATGTTCAGCTTCTTTGTGTTTGGTTTTGTGGAGGTCTCCATTACTCTGTTGCATGATGATGCTCTAATCTGCCTTTGCCTCGCTTGTTTCCACCTCTATATCCTTTGAATTTTCCTCTGCCAAGACAAATTTGTACTTTGAAAGATTGCTCCATGGATTTTTCTGCTAAGTTCTTGTTTCATGTGCCACAAGTGATCTAGTTAACTATTCTACTCATAAAGTTTTAAATTTTTTGGATTCCAGAATTGTTGTTACAATTATGTCATATTTCCTAGGTAGGCTTCAAAGTAATCATTCAACAATATTCTAATTTGTAATGGTTTCACCAATGATTTTGATCTGATTGACTATTCCCATGACTCTAGTCATGAATTGATCTACATTCTCTATGTCATCCATCTTCAGGATTTCAATCCAAGCTCTTAATTTATGAAATTTAATGATGTTCATTGTATCATTACCTTGATATGGGGATTTCAAAATATCCTAAGCTTATTTTGTTGTTGATACGTTGATTATCTTATCAAAGATAGAGTCATCAACTGAGTTTTGTATCCAACATTTGGCTCTGTGCTCTTCTTTCTTAATTATGTGATGGATTTCCTCTGATTATTGTTCATGGCTGCTAATTGTTCTTGGGTCAGTTATACATAACCGTTCGACAGAGTATCCCAATATTCTTGGGCTTCCAGAAATGTCTTCATTCTTAAAGACCCAAACTCGTAATTTTTGGCAAGAAAAGTTAGGGTTTGTGGAAAAGAGCTGGAGGAAGCCAATTTTTTTAAATGCAAATGTGTGCCCATTTTTACTATCTCCTTTAAAAAAAAAATGAACCAAACACCACTTACTTTATAAAAAAAAAAAAAAAAATCTCCTTTTCTATTACTTTTGAATCAAACATCACCTCCTTTCCAATAAATAAATAAATAAAAACTCCTTTTTCTAATAGAATATGTTCTCCCTTTTATTAAAAGACCCTTTTTTTTAATTAAACAAAAAACCTTCCTTAAAATCCAATAAGCTCCCTTTTATTTAAAATCCCCTTTAAAAAAAATCTTTTAAACAAAATGCTACATATTTAAGCAGTGAATCCACCAGCGATTCAACATCTTCAGAGGACGATCAGAAAATAAGACGTATAAGAGAAATATATGAGCAGAAGCACGAGTTTGATTAGAAAAATATGTTTTTCATTCTTTCATCTCAGGAAACCCATTTTGAAGAAGCAATTAAGGAAAAACTTTGGGTTGATGCAATGAACCAAGAAATTGTTGCCATAGAGAAGAACTAGACTTGGGAATCAGTTGATCTCCCAAGAGACAAAACCAAGATTGGTGTACATTGGGTATATAAGAACAAGCTGAATGAAAAAGGAGAAATTGAGAATCATAAGGCAAGGTTGGTTGCCAAAGGATTCTCACAACAGTTTGGTGTCGATTATGATGAAACCTTTTATCTATTAGCAAGGTTAGACATTTTGAGAGCTATTTTATTCACAAAAGCTCAACACAAATGGAAAGTCCATCAACTTGATGTAAAATTTTCTTTCTTAAATGGTATATTGCAGGAAGAATTTTATGTGGAGAAACCTCCTAGGTTTGAAGTTCCAAGACTGGAGTATATGATATACAGATTGAAGAAAGCCTTATATGGCTTGAAACAAGCTCCAAGAGCTTGGTACAGTCGCATAGGCAACTGTCTCATCAAAAGTAGTTTTTGCAGAAGCAACCATGAGCCAATTTTGTATACCAAAATTCATGAAGGTAAAATTATGATTGTATGCCTTTATGTAGATGATCCTTTTTATACAAGAAATACGATGTTATAAGACTTCAAAGTAGCAATGAAAGCATAGTATGATATGACTGATCTATGGGTCATGAAATACTTCTTAGGCATTGAAATTTAGCAGTCTACTAATGGAATTTTTGTTGATCAAAAAAAATATGCCACTGACATCATCCAAAAGTTTATAGTGACCAATTGCAAAACAACCAATACACCAATTACTCGAGGCACCAATAGGATCAAAGAAGATGTAGCCGCATTGGTTGATCCCACATTGTATAAAATTCTAGTTGGTAGTTTGTTGTATCTCATTGCAACTAGACCTGATATTATGTTTGATGCTAGTTTTGTCTCCAAGTTTATACATTCACCTAATATTTCTCATTGGAAGGTTGCAAAAAGGCTCTTAGGATACACCGCACGGACCATAAACTATGGTTTATTCTACACACATCTTGAATTTTTTTGACTTGCAGGTTATACATATAGCGATTGTGAATGCAATCTAGATGATCACAGAAGAACCCCGGGGTATGCTTTTGACCTTGGAACCAATTTGATCTCATGGGAATCCAAGAAAAATTCAATCGTTTCAATCTCTTCTGTAGAGGCAGAATATGTAGCAGAAAATTCAACAACTTGTCAAGCAGTGTGGTTAAGAAGATTAATGAAAGGTATTTCAAATGTATAGAAGGAGCTAAATCCTATTGACTTTGATAACAATTCATCAATTTTTTTATCAAAAAATCATATTTTATACAAAAAGAGAAATCACATTGACACATGTTTTCATTTCATTCGTGAGCTTATCAATGATGGGGACATAGTACTTGCTTTTTGTGGTTCCAAAGATTAGCTTGCATATATTTTCACAAATCCATTGGGAAAAAATGTATTTGAATTTCAAATAGAGAAATTAGGCATTGAAAGTGCCTCTACTTGTAACAATTGAGATTAGGAGGGCATGTTGAGATACTGATCTCACTGTCTACTAGGTGTCATTACGTTTATTTCCATTGTCCGCTAGGTGTCATAGTCAGTTTAGATTTACTTCAGTTTATGTTGGGTTTTGTTATAGTCTTTCCACGACTAGCCCACGTAGTTAACCTAGGGGTTAGGGGGGGGAGTGACCCCTTCGTTGCGCCGATTGCGTAGTGGGGGGCACAGGGGGTTTGACGGGTGCAGGTAACCCCACTCTATGGGGTCAAGGGAAACGCCCCTGAAAATTTTGGTTTTGGACCCTATATTAGATTAGGCGGACCTACCTATGGTTTTGTGCATGCTTTTTGCACATGGTTTTGGACGCGATGGTTTTTTGATCCATGGTATTGGATGCTTCAGCATGTATAAATATGTATTATAACATTGAAAGGAACATAATGAAAAATCAAGCTGGTAGTCATGGTTTTGGGATCCAGGGGAAAATTTCTGTGTATATGTGTTTTACGCATTATGCTCTCACATTGTTTATTTTTTGTCTTTTAGAATTCGTATGCAGGTAATTGTTGTACGGGGTTAAAACCTACATTTGGTATCAGAGTTGTTTTGGCTTCAAGGGGATGCCTTTGTTGCTGAGGGGTTTCACTCGGGCATGTGGTAGACCCTGTTCAGTGGGAGATCTGCAGGATCGATTCTGGTGGGGAAAGTATATGGTGAGCAGTGGAAATATAGAGATCGAGAAATTTAATGGTCAGAGTTTTGAGTTGTGGAAACTCAAGATGGAGGATCTGTTGGTGGATAAAGATCAGTGGATTGCAGTAGATACGAGTACTAAACCAATGGGAGTGTCTGATGAAGAATGGAAGAAGTTGGATTGGAAGGCAAAGAGCACAATATGATTGTGTCTCTCAGATTCAGTATTGTTGAATATTTCAAGGGAATTTACGAAAAAGGCTTTGTGGGACAAGCTAGGGACTTTGTACCAATCTAAGTCTTTGGTGAATAAACTATTCTTGCAAAAAAAGCTGTATAACCTGAGGATGAAAGATGGAGACTCGGTGACAGAGCATCTAAACACATTTAATATTGTGGTAAGTTAGTTAGAATCTAATGATATTAAAATTTCAGATGAAGATAAGTGCATCATTTTGTTGTGTTCTCTACCAGATTCGTGGGATTGTCTGGTTATTGAAATAGGTAGCAATGCAACTGCTTTGTAGTTTGATGAAATAGTCTCATCCTTGCTGACGGAGGAGATGAGATGGAAAAATATGGAGAGCTAGAATGGTGATGCCTTGTCTATACAAGGATGGTCCTAGAACAGAAACAAAAATAAGTCATTGAGTGGGAGATCTAAATCTAGAGGGAGATATAAATCTCCAGGAAGACCTGTAAAGGTGGTGTGCTGGAAATGTAGAAAGGAAGGACACTACAAAAGGGACTATAAATCTAAAGCTCCTGATAAAGGAAAGGGATCTGATGATGCTTCTTTTGTAGAGGCAAAAACCACCTCAGATGAAGGTGGGGATGTGTACTTGGCTTCTTCGAGTACACATGTAGATCATGAAGCATGGTTGATTGACTCAGGTGCATCCTTTCACTTCACTCCCCATAGAGAGCAGTTCTACGAGTATGCGAAATACGATGGTGGTGATGTCTTCTTAGGGGATTATAGGAAGGCTAGAATCATTCGTTGTGGAAAAGTAAAGTTGAAGTTGCAAGGTGGAAAGGTTAGAACACTTCTGGGTGTTCTGCATATTCCTGCATTGGCCAGAAATCTGATTTCGGTAAGCAACTTGGATGATGCAGGTGTAAAAACAGTGTTCGAGATGGATACATGCAAGATGGTTCGGGGAGCACTGGTATTGATGCAGGGAGTTCAGATTGGAACTCTATACAAGCTGCAAGGTAGCACAATTGTTGATGGGTGCAATAGTTCTGTGGTTCCTGAAAGTGGAGAAGAAAATCTAGTGGTCTCTAGAGAGAAGACCATATTGTGACATCAAAGGCTTGGACATATTGGAGAGAAGGGCCTTTGAATAATTCATGGTAAAGGTATGGTAGAAAGTATGAGTAATAGCTCTTCGGATTTTGATTTCTATGAAAATTTTGTATATGGGAAGCAGAATCGATTGAGTTTCCCCTCTGGTGGTAAGAGGGTTAAACAGATATTAGAGCTTCTGCACAGTCATGTGTTTGGACCTATGAAGGTTCCATCACTGGGTAAGTCTATGTACTATGTATCATTTATAGATGACTTCGCAAAGAATACATGGATATATCTCCTTATGAAGAAATCTGAAGTCTTTGACAGGTTTAAAGAATTTAAGGCTCTGGTGGAAAACCAGACAGAGAAGAAGATAAGGGTGTTGAGGATAGTAACAGTGGAGAGTTTTGCAGTAAGGAATTTGAAGAATTTTGTAAGAAGTGTGGTATAGCATGATAGAAGACTACTCCATATACACCTCAACAAAATGGAGTTGCAGAAAAAATGAATAGGACATTGATGGAAAGGGCAAGAAGCATGCTCAGTGGTGCCGGGTTAGGAAAAGAATTCTAGGTAGAGGCAGTGGAGACATCATGCTACCAGGTCAATAGATCACCTTCATCACCATTGGAGGATAAAACTCCACAAGAGGTATGGACCGGTAAGACACCCTCTCTTTCACATATGGGGGTATTTGGATGTGATGCATATGTACATGTTCCAAAGGAGAAATGAACCAAGTTGGATAGTAAATCTGAAGAGTGCATCTTTATTGGGTATAAGGATGGTTTAAAGGGTTATAATATTTGGAACCTAGTAACAAGGAAGGTTGTGTACAACCGAGATGTGGTGTTCAAAGAGGTGAAAGATGTTATTAAACATGAAGTCCAACCAAAGGAACCTGAGAAGATAGAGTTTGAGCTAAAGGAGGAAGAATCAGACTCTACAACAGAGGAGGAATCAGAATATGAATAGCCACAAACTCTGGGTGTGAGAAGATCAGTTCGAGAAAGAAGGTAGCCAGAAAGGTATAGTCCATCTTCTTTCTATTCATATTTTGCTTTATCTATTACTGATGATGATCCTAGAACTGTGAAGGAAGCAGTAGATTCAGAGGATGGAAAACTCTGGAAAGAGGCCATGGTTAATGAAATGGGATCTTTGCACAAAATGAGGCTTGGGATCTAGTGGAGTTGTCGGCTGGAAGGAAACCCATTGGCAGCAAATGGGTTTTCAAGAAGAAGACAAATGCATAAGGAAAGGTGGAGAAATAAAAATCTTGGTTGGTAGCAACAGGGTATTCCCAGGTGCCACGAATTGATTTTGGTGATATTTTTTCTCCTGTTGCCAAGGTAACTTCTATTAGATTACTTTTATTTGTTGTTGTTGATTTTCATTTTGAGGTAGAACAGATGGATGTGGAGACAACATTTCTTCATGGGGATCTAGAAGAGGAAATCTACATCAAGCAACCTGAAGGCTCTGCGGTGAAGGGTAAGAAATAACTAATATGAAAGTTAAATAAGTCTTTGTATGGGTTAAAATAGTCACCAAGGATGTGTTATCAGAAATTTGATACATTTATACGGGGACTTGGCTTCACCAAAAGCAAAGCAGATCACTCTGTGTATTTTAAATTAATTGGTGACCGTGTTATTTTTTGGTCTTATATGTGGATGATATATTGCTGGTTGGAAATGACAAAGAAATTATTGATGATTTGAAGACCCAATTGTCCTCCAAATTTGACATGAAAGATCTTCGTGCTGCAAAATATATTTTGGGCATGGAAATTAAAAGATATCAGGCAAAGAGGAAGCTCTGGTTAAACCAGAGGAAGTATGTCGAGACAATATTGCAGAGATTTAATATGCAGGATAGTAAACCGGTGAAGGTTCCTATTCCTTTAGGTGTAAAATTATCTACTGAAAAGTGTCCCAAGACACAAGAAGTGGAAGAGGACATGTCCCGTGTTCCATATGCAAGTGCAGTCGGTAGCCTGATGTATGCAATGGTCTGTACTAGACCAGACATTGCACATGCAGTGGGAATATTGAGCAGGTTTATGTCAAAACCAGGAAAGGAGCATCAGACAGCAGTGAAGCGGGTTTTCAGGTATTTGCATGGCACTAGTGATTATGGTTTGTGCTACCAAGGAAGACCAGGATTGGACAGAGTGTTGGATATTGGTGGCTTTGTTGATGCAGACTGGGCTGGAGATCTAGATCAGAGAAGATCTACAAGTGGGTATGTGTTATAGACATATTTGGGCACTGCAACCCCAATCATATATGTCCATAAACCAAGGGTTTCTAAGTACCTAAAATTGTTGTTTCATACCCTAAAGGAGCAAGGTCAGCTGATTACATCATCTCCCAGAAGTTCTCCATGAAAAACTACTCAGAACTGGTCAAAGCAGGACCATACAGACTACCCAGTGCTAAGGGTGCGATGCATCTCACCTGCCACATGAAAAAAGTGCGATGCATACTAGAAAGCCCTTCTGTAGGGTGCGATGAGTGAGAGTAGACAAATGGCACAAGCAGTTTGCTAGGTGGAGACCCTAAGAATCTTCTAGAAGCTGCTCATTTGACACTTGCCTCTCTGAATTCGCCCAAGGATGAGTAAGAGATCATGAAATCTCCAAGTGGAACCAAGAACTATCAGAGAGATGACACTAATCAAAATCCCAGAAGCTGACTCACCCCCCTACAAACATCTATATATGGATCCCTCATCCCAGAGATCCAGAGGTTGGAATTTTGTAGTTGGCAAGGAAGTGTTGTTTGTTTCTCTTTGAAGACATTTTTGGGTGATCTTGGTTTGTATGAGGTGAAGAGGGCTTTCAAGCTGAGAGGATGGTGCTGGGTCAGACCAAGTGGTTGTAATCCTCTCTTCTACTACTTCTATCAATAAAGTTATCTGAGTTTCCCTCCATATTCTTGTATGTCTCTAAATATTGTGTTGATATATGAATTGGCATGGTTAATATATATCTGATCCTTTGTTGTTTATGGTGATAGATCTCTATGCTTTTATGGTATTATGCTGCTTTGACTCTATAGGTTCCCTTTGAAGTGGGACAAGTAAGGAAGGAGTGGTGAGATTATGTCAAAGGGGAAAGGAAACAAGTAAGGAGCCAAGCGAAACCGAGGTTGTTACTCTCTGCTTCTTTCTCATCTATGTCTCGTAAAGGAAAACACAAGTGACTTTAGTTTGTTTGGTTCTAAGATAGCTACCTGTCTTAGTGGGACTACAATTCCGAATAGACCCTAGTTTTCCTGATAACAAAATGGTGACTCCGCTGGGGAATGAATAGTTTGATTGCTTGTCTCTATTTGTTTGCTTCATAAACTACAGAAGGAGCCTGAAGTTAAGCCAGCTATCCTTTGAACTGCTTTTGCTATGAAACTGCAAATTAGATCAATGTTGCTTCAGTCCATCTCTGGGTTTGTTTATGAACTGAACAACTGACTTGCAAACATCCTAAGTGCCTTGGAGGTAGCTCAAGTAACCTCATTAGATCAGCCCCTATACTTTTTATTTACTGACTATCATTAGCTCAGCCTAAATCCCTGAACTAATCTGAAAATTGTGACCAAAAACCAAGTTAAAGTCTTATCCCTCGACCATCGCACTATCTCCTTTTTGCAGACTGGATGCATTGCACCTCCCATGTGCAATAGGTGAGATGCATCCCTGTTTCCCTATGTTACAGGTGCGATGATTAGGTAAGATTGTTTCTGCCTACAGATTTTGGTTTTTTCTTCACTGTCCTCAGCTTTATTCAGGAGTTTTGTTGTCTATGATCAGTATACCACTGTTGAAACTCCCTTCCTTTACATTATTCAGCCTCCAGTGTACAAAGAACTGTGAATGTTTTTATGTATTTTTCTCCATTTACAGTTCTCCTTTACAAAATAGTAGCTTAATCAAACTGTCGTCTTTTGATTTGAAAGTGTCGCAAGTGTCATTTTCAGGCAAAGAAAAGAATCCTCCTCTTTTTGATAGTCGATTACGTTGTTACTCTTGTATTTGATCTGAGTTTATAGTATTTCAAGTGTCGAAAGCAGTTTTCAATTCAAAATTGCAAAGTGTCGTCTTGTCTCCCTTTCGTTTTTTGAAGATAAAATCGTTAGTACTGTCACTTTGAAAGAAGAAATAATTCGGATTTGTATTGAGTGCTCTTTTTTTCATTCACACATTAAGAAAGCGGAAAAAAAATACATGCATGTGCATTTGCATTTAGATTGCTTGTTGATTTTGATTTAGGATAATGCATCTAGTGTGTGCTCTCTGCTCTATGTTGAAAGGATTTCACTTCTCTTTCCTTAGTAGCTGGGATTTTCATTGCAAAAAGAAGAGTAAACGACTGTTTATCATCTTAGTTGTATATCTACATCATGCGGTGAACCTTAAAGGCAAAATTCTTAAGAAAGATCAACTGTAAAATAAATTCAATGAACATAAAAACTCTTTGGAACCTAATGCACAACATCTAGAAGTCTAGGCTAGAGACGTATTCTGGTGTCGTAAAGCCTGGTAACTGTCGCTTTCATCGTAAGTTGGGTGATTCCTCCTCTTTGAGATGACAAGTGCAAGTACAGACTTGTGCTCCCACGTACCATTGAGTATATATTGGGAGACCACAATAGGCTATATCCTTTATTCTTAGGAAGCCATGTCTGCCGCCCTATCGATCGCAATGCACTGGACAAAACATTCGGTAAGATTGACTGTCGTACCGTAAAACGTATTCTGCAGTTTTGTGATTGGTTTGGTAATCCCTCTGTCTATACTTCTAGAGTAGTCTCTTTCATTCCTTTTCAAACTCCTTAAAGGAAAAGGTCCATCTGAGCACTTGTCACTTCAGGCTCATTAAAAATCGAAGGCGACTAGAGTCATATTTAGCTTTTTCTCGACTCTTAAAAATTGAAAAAGCAAGTTGTGTCAAAGCGTCATAAAATATATTTTAATCGGAATAACGTCATTGTTCCCTCGTTGATCTTAGGCTGAGAAAATGAAGTCCACCAACCAAGGATTTCCCCTTGGGGGAAATCCTAGTCCTTTCTCCTCTTGGGGAGATGTTGGTGCACCTCATATGGCCACATTCTCCCTTCCGAGACTAACAATTGGCCTGCCAGTATGGCTCTTCTCGACCTCTATCGTTCAAAGCACCATGATTCATGAGCAATCAAATCAGCAACCGGATGATACTAGAGTTACCCCCCAATTTCTACTTCATTTATTTCTCCCCCTCCTTCTTGCTCTTCACTTGGTAAAGCTAGTAAAGATAAAGACCAAGAAACTGAGAAGAAGAAGAAAGAGAAGGAGAAGAAGAAGAAGGAGCCAACGGCAAAAAGGGGCAACCATGCATCGTCTGGTGAAAATCCACACACTGCACCATCCAGACCTAGATCTCCATGTGTCATTTGCAAAGGAGACCACTATCATCGAGATTATCCTTGCATCCCATGGATTTTAAGGGACTAGTCTCCCCGCTTGCACAATCCGGTGTCGTCAACCTCTGACGATCATGTTGAGAGTACACCGTCAACTAGTGAAAACGAAGTCACCGGATAGAAAGGAAAATCTAAATTTCCTTGCATACTGTGTGAAGGCGATCATGCCCTCCACCATTGTCCCTTCCTAGACGAAGCTAAAAGAGTCTTGGATAACCATCCTGCATCACTGCAATGACTTCCTCCTGGATACAAGAAACTCTTGTCGAGTTCATTGCTAGTTGAAAATCCAACTGACACACCTTTTTCATCGGTTGAAGCACCTATCATTGAAGATAAACCCTCTGAGTCCACATCGGACCAAATTCAACAGGTTGAGATGGCAGTTGACCCCATATTGTCTTCAGAGGATCTACCTTCAAATGATATCGTCATCAAAGAGAATGAGAATGACACCGTTCAAATTCCTTTCATAAACACATACTCCGATGAACATGGGGGCAATCTACCCATTCCTTTATCGCAGGAAGGAAGTTCGTCAGAGATGTATCCGGCCGTTTATTCGGCCCCACCTCCAAGCAACCTAGTTGTCTCCTTCGATTGGAATCTACTAGGCAGACCCCGTCTACCATCTAATGTACCATTCCGAATCATAGTGCAAACTTATAGAATGGTCATGGTTGGTGCCATCATAGATGAAGGGGCTTCTGTGAGTATCCTTTCCTCAACTACTTGGAAAGCGCTTGGTTCGCCTTCGCTTTTGCCTGAAATGTGAAATCGGACAGGCTTCGACAAAGGAACTAGTCGACCGTTAGGGATCCTTCCAAATTTGCCTATAACTTTGAGAAGGAAAACTGTTTATTTGAACGTAATGTTAGTCCAAGGACCTTTAGATTACAATCTTCTCCTTGGGCATGAATACATTTATGGCATGGGAACTATTATTTCCTCACTCTTTCGAGTGATGTGTTTTCTACATGAAGGTAGAGTGGTCCAGCTCATAGACCAACCTTCATTCCCTGGTTCACACATAGCTAATAGTCAAATGCCATCCCTAACAGGTCTTTTTGCGCAAGGAATGTCTCATCAATCTCCAGTCCGTCCACCTGATGAGCGCGAGTGATTCGATGGTTGTGACTGAAACCCAGGGGGCATGCACCCTAGTCTGCTTCGGCAGGAAAACTTTAGGTATAGGGTGGGTTTCCGTGGAGAATATATGACTAGTCTGACACACCCATCAATTTAGGAAAATGGGATTAGACCAGAATAAGATACCTCCGTCAGAAGGTATGCCTTTCCCGACAGAACAAATATTTTGTCTGCAAATTGAAGGGTAACCTGGAAGCTCTACTTCACTATACCTGGGGGCATGCAAACCTTTTTGCATGAAAGTGAAAAGCGACCATTTATTTTCTTAGTTTATAGATTCTTAACCCTTTAAACTCGTAGGATTGGTCGTTTCTAGCTTACATAATAAAAGGAGTCGGAGCAAAATTTCGAATGGTGCAAGCTCCCTAAAATATGAACCTATTGATGAGACATCCTTATTATATGACTAGCATGAGCAGTTTTATGCGAAGTTCAAGCTCGTTAAAAAATAAACCTAGAAATGAGCATATGTTCCACCATAGTTTAAGCTCATTAAAAAATGAACCCACCTCCAGTAAATAACCATTGTGAATGCATTATCGTCAGCTTTTGAGCCTTGGTCGTGTTCTTACCATCACCTCCACTCTGTTTTAGCCGATCATACGCCTCCATTTGATTGTTTACCCCTTTTGAGGAACAAATGTGACGAGTGATTCTGTTAGCCATGTTCTTTGCACTGCCATGATTGGAAAGTTCCAAACCTTACCTGGAACCAGCTGCTACTCGAAAATATCACTCGTTCCTGAAAAAATGAGTCTGCTTTAAGATCTTTTCATCTGACTCGTAAAATATGAAAATATTGCCGAGAAATTGGCCTCTCCAGCTCATTAAAGTGATTGGAAGTGACATCCCTCCTCTAGATTTTAATCTTTTTGGACCCGAGGGATTATTACACAAAAAGATAGAGCGTTTGTCTTGTTCCGCTCATTAAAACTATCGAAAATTCATCCCTTTCGCATTTTTTTATACTTTTTCAGACTTAAGGGATTATATTACGAAAAATCAATATTGGAGTTTCCTTTCCATCTCTTTTCAGACTCTCTAAAATTGAAAAGAACCAAGTTATCCTTGTCATTAAACTCGTTAAAACAATAGCGACAAACTTGTCCATTTAGACAAGAGCGATTCTCGCTGTCGCTAGGCTCGTTAAAACATAGCAACGGGTTTGCCCAAAGGGTAAATTATAGAAAAATCATATGTTATCCTCCTCAAGCTTGACAAAAATAAAGAGGTATCGGTCAGCAATGACTGGGGAAAAATTGGGAAGAAAACTTGAAGAAACTTTATTGGTAGCAAGTCGCTCTTGAACATGACACTTTCACTCCATCACCATGATTGAGTCAAGTTGGGTTATTCCATTCACCGGTCATATCACCATTGGTCCACCGTACCATCCATTTTTGGGGTTAACGCTCCCAATCCATTTCAGTGTCGCCGATATGTTCAAGAGAAGTCGCTCAAAGAATTCACCAACCCAGCTTATGTCTCATCCACTGCAATACATTCACGCTTAATTCTTTCATGACCGCCACCTTGAACCTTATATCATCAAATCGTTTTCACCTCCAAAAAATCATTTTCTCTGTTCCGTGTCGTAGATGTGGGATTCATTGATGCCCTCCTATGACGGGTCACTTCTTTTCGACATCAGCTCATTATCCAAGAAGTCGACCTAGGAACAACCCTTTCAGTACTTTGAAGCTTGCATGCCTCAATGGCAAGTTTCTCACTTCCGGCAACAAGTTTACATCAATGGCCCTCGACCGAAATATTTTGTGCCGTGTTCGACGCCAAGTCCCCTTTTCACACCACGTAAATTGTACTGTTGTACCTTGACGGTCATTATCATTATCGGTGATTCCTCTCGCGCCTATTAACAGCTTTCATCATTGGCTGGTAATCAGGTGATGTCTTTCCATGTTCGACTCCAAAACACCTCTTCACATGGATTGACTTGTACTTCGGGTGAGGTTTGGATGAGTTTGAAGACCCCGGATCTAGTTTCATCCATCCAGGCTGCGATATATTCAGGAAAATAAAGACATCAAATGTACATCATTGTTGCACAGATAATCATCCAAACCAAATGATGATGGCTATACCAAAATCATCAGTCTGCCACACAAACGGTTGTCTATCCTATGTACATGAAAATGAATTTATAAAGTTGAGCATGAGAATGCCCACCTCAGCTAGATCATGAAAATATTATGAAGATAATGTATTGTATTGTATCTTATTATAGGTCACCTTCCAGTTCGAAAAACCTCAGATCCTCATAATAAAGCATTTCACCTGACATCAAAAAGATTTACAACCTCATGCTTTAGGGGGAAACTGTTATAGACATATTTGGGCACTGCAAACCTAATCATATATGTCCATAAACCAAGGGCTTCTAAGTCCCTAAAAGTGTTGTTTCATACCCTAAAGGAGCAAGGTCAGCTGATTACATCATCTCCCAAAAGTTCTCCATGAAAAACTACTTAGAATTGGTCAAAGCAAGACCATACAGACTGCCTAGTGCTAAGGGTGCAATGCATCTCACCTGCCACATGAAAAAAGTGCGATGCATACTAAAAATATCTTCTGTAGGGTGCGATGAGCGAGAGTAGACAAATGGCACAAGCATTTTGCTAAGTGGAGACCCTGAGAATCTTCTAGAAGCTGCTCATTTGACACTTGCCTCTCTGGATTCGCCCAAGGATGAGTAAGAAATCATGAAATCTCCAAGTGGAACCAAGAACTGTCAGAGATATGACACTAATCAAAATCCCAGAAGCTGACTCACCCCCCTACAAACATCTATATATGGATCCCTCATCCCAGAGATCTAGAGGCTGGAATTTTGTACTTGGCAAGGAAGTGCTGTTGGTTTCTCTTTGAAGACATTGTTGGGTGATCTTGCTTTGTATGAGGTGAAGAGGGATTTCAAGCTAGGAGGATGGCACTAGGTCAGACCAAGTGGTTGTAATCCTCTCTTCTACTACTTCTATCAATAAAGCTATTTGAGTTTTCCTCCATATTCTTGTATATCTCTGAATATTGTGTTGATATATGCATTTGTATGGTCAATATATATCTGATCCTATGTTGTTTACGGTGATAGATCTCTATGCTTTGATGGTATTATGTTGCTTTGACTCTACAGGTGCTCTTTGAAGCGGGACAAGTAAGGAAGGAGTGGCGAGATTCTGTCAAAGGGGAAAGGAAACAAGCAAGGAGCCAAGCGAAACTGAGGTTGGTACTCTCTGCTTCTTTCTCATCTATCTTTCGTAAAGGAAAACACAAGTGACTTTAGTTTGTTTGTTTCTAAGATAGCTACCCATCTTAGTGGGATTAGCAGTTCTGAATAGACACTAGTTTTCCCTATAATAGTATGTGTTTAACCTATTTGGAGGTGAAATCAGTTGGATGAGTAAGAAACAACCTGTAGTGGCACTATAAACTACAGAGGCAGAATACATGGCAGCCACTCATGCAAGCAAGGAAGCAGTTTGGCTGCAGAGGTTGTGTTCAAGCATGCGGTTAGTACAAGGAGCTATAAGGATAGACTATGATATCCAAAGTGCAATTTTCTTGGCAAAGAACCCTACATATCATTCAAAGACAAAGCACATTGATGTTCAGTATCAGTTTGTGAGGGATATGATAGAGGACAAAAAGGTGTTGCTAGTAAAGGTCGACACTTTGAAGAATAATGCAGATGCATTGAAAAAATCTGTGAGCTCTGAGAAGTTCCCTTGGTGTAGAGAAAAAATGGGCGTTGCTGGGCTGGATACATGACTAAGTTCTCTTGTGGGCCCCTGTGGAAAGAAAACAACAAGTGGGAGAATGTTGGGTTGTGTTATATTCTTTCCATGAATAGCCCACGTAGTTAACCGAGGGGTTAGAGGGGCGGGGGGGAACACCTTCTTCGTTGCACCGATTGCGTAGCAGGGGGGTCATAGGTTAGGCAGACCTACCTATGGTTTTGTGCATGTTTTTCGCACAAGGTTTTGGACGTGATGGTTTTTCGGTCCATGGTATCGGATGCTTCGGCATGTATAAATATGTATTATAACATTGAAAGGAACATAATGAAAAATCAAACTGGTAGTCCCGGTTTTGGGATCCAGGGGAAAATCTCTATGTATATGTGTTTTATGTGTTATTCTCTCGCATTGTTTGTTTTCTGTGTTCTAGAATTCGTATGCAGGTAATTTCAGTACGGGGTTAAAACATACAGTTTAGTCGAGTTTCACTTCAGGCATCTATTGTTGATGCTTCCTATGTAATCTATTTAACTATTTTAAATATTGAGAAGAGTTATATCTGCTCCATGATTTCTATTCATTCTTTGTCAGAACCTCGGTGAGATCATAAGGATACATGCGAAGAAACTGGGTTAGTGTGATGCTGAATACATTAGTGCCTAGATCTAGAAGAACCCATTGTGTGTGGGGGGGATCCATCCCTTTGGAAGGCAGAAGCCATGGCAAGATCTCTATTGTGTCTTCCACATCATGACAAATCGGAGTGCAAAACCTCTCTGGAATTTGTTGCAATCATTAAGCTTGTCAATGAGATGACCTTTTACAGGGCAGGCAACAACCTCTCTTATCGACTTCATCCATCACCATGGATTCTTATCTTGACCCAAGAACGTTTCTCTTATTCTGCACAACTTGCTTATGTTTCCCTCTTAGGCTTCCCATTCATTAGCCTTAACTTACACACTGAAGAATTAACATTTTCAAGTTGCAGTAACGCTAATCTCATTTCCAAGAAACCCAATGTTATGAATGTGGTTCACATTAATATTGCAGAAAGGATGAAAATTAATATATATAGCAACATTGTGAATGTTCTGCTTCGTCTCCACTCATTTGTGTCTGAGAATAACAACCTCTTCGGTGACAAGCATGGAGATGGAAAGGAAGATGTGTTACGAGTAGAGAAATCTAATGAAGGAGGGTAGGTCAGCTCTTCATCGACATTCTATGCTAAATAACGCGACATTTAAAATTTGAATTTTCATTTCCGTCTCAATCTCATGCCAAATTGCGAGACATTTAAATTTGATTTTTTATTTCTCTCTCAATCTTGTGCTTGTGTACGTCAGTAGGGGTTAAATTTGATGCCTATTTACCCATATTTTTCTATTTAACCATCTTATACTAACCATTTTAAAATCTGCACGTGACTATCAATGGTTACCAAAATTTTCCAATCATCAATTTGATGGGCAACTTTTATATATATATATATATATATATATATATATATATATATATATATATATATATATATACATATACACATATACATATACATATACATATACATATACATATACATATACATATATATAAAGTTAGTGATTTTGTTGGCTGAGATTCCGAGATAAGTATCTCATGCAGTACCCACATTACTAACACTTTAAAATAAGCATAGACTCGTCCATAGTGGATCTTTCGACTTATTACAAAAAAATTGTTTCCATCTTTAGTCACACCATCTGATCCTACATTGTACACATTTAAGCATAAAGCATGAACAATGAAGCCTGAAGCTTAAAGGTTGAGACTTACACGATATGTCGAGACACATGTGCGGCCAATGGTATTCACATAAAACACTAATTGATTCTTTTTTGTTTGTGTAGGTGAAATAATTACTTTTCTTTTAATTTTGAGAGTTTTATGTAGTTTTTTAGGTGTGATACATATCAATTTTTATAAAATGGGTCTACGTATTAGTTTGATTAGAAAACAAATATATATATTGTGGCTAGATATGAGAATCTCAAATGTCTGGTTACCAAGTCTATGATGTTTTCCATACATTCACACTTGAATCTAAACACAATTGGGTATGTTCATTTTAGGTGTTAGCCTTTCCGCCTCAAATCTCCATTCTTCTTCCTTGTCATAAGATTACGAATTTATTCAAAATCCATCCTGCATATTATTATTGCTTGAAAAGTTAGAGTCGTCCCAAATTCTGATTTAAAAGTGGCTTCAAATTTGTTTTATTATTTATAAGATCTTATTTAAGTCTAAATCATCAAATTGAAAACAAAGATAAACTATTCCTCTTAAAAGTACATAAACTTTTCATAAAATGATTTAGCGTAATTTGTAGAATCCTTCAAATTATATAAATAGTGACTATATATAATTGCACTAAATCATTGACTAATTTAACATTAAAAATGAACACGGTTAAATATATTTGATTTTTTAAAATAATATAAAATATGGTTAAAGTTTATTTTATGTTCATAAAAAATTACTCTATATATAAAAGCGAATAAGAGTGTCGGTCAAATTTATACCCGACATGAGGTGACAAAGAATGGAGAACTAAAGAGATGAATCATCTTTACTTGCTGAATCCACAACCATTCTTTGTCGCAAGTCGATACGTATTATGAACCGCCAATTAGTCATGAAAGTTTTGTGAAACCAACACTGCTAACTTGACTCGCTTGGCCAGTTAACGCGTAAGCTAAAGTGCAAACTCCTGCATTATTGAATCCATATGCTCAAGGTTTCAAAGGGGTAGTAGTTTATCGATTAGATGTTTGGGAGTTTTTTTCAGTGTTGAGTTTATATATAGTTAAAAATCAAATTTAAAAAATAAAGATAAAGATTTGATTAAAAAAAATTCAAAAAAAAAATAAAATCTGTAGCAGATAAAGAAAACTATTTTAAAATATGAAATATAATTAAAAAAATTTATTTACATTTATGAAATTGTCAATAATAAAATAAAACATTTCATATTTAATCATTTAATTATCTCACTAATTTAATACATTGAAACTAATATTGTAAATCAACTTTTTTTTACTCATTTAGTATGAAACAACACATTAAAAAATGTATTAATATACACTGCTATTTATCTATTAATGAGCCGCGCAGTATATGCTATTTATTAAATTTAAGCAAGTACAAAATCTATATACTACTTATTAAATTTAAGCAAATACAAAATCTATCGAATAGATAATAGATGGATAATATAATATATATTGATTTCCTTAAAAAAAAACATCAAGAAAAAACTATTTATAATATTCATCTAATCATTAAAGAAAATAAAAAAAAATAATTATAAAAATGTGTTAGTTAAATTTTGATTTTTTTAATAAAATTTATCATAATTTAAGCTAATACAAACCGACTCTGAAATTTTTAAATAAAATTTATCATAATTTAATAATTAAATAAATTAGAAATTATTTTTTAATAGTCTATAAAGCATATGGACTTCCACTTTTACCAACTATTTCTAAATTTCGGCCAATTCGCTTATTTCTTTTTAATTCCAAAAAAGTAAACGCCGTTTGGAAGCATACTCCAGAGTCCAAACCCATAATTATATTTTGATTTATTTTAAAATTTCAACCCTTATCTTGTTTTTTTCCTTTAACCCGTTTTGGTTGCATGAAAGTCAATGAAATTGAGACCGCACGTGGCACAGTGCCCCACATGTTGAGTCCATAGCATTGATTGAACCATGTGTTCAAAGGTCCTCCTCCTACTTTGCATGTATGAATAATGGGGCCCGCTTTACAGTCTACCTAAAGAAAAATGTAAAAGTGTCTTTCGTTTTGACACGCTTCACATTAATGAAGGTCTCTTTTTCATGTTTCAATCATCAATAATTGATTAAAGAGAGTATTTTATATTTGAATTCAGGCTTTTGTGATCCATGTTAAGGTTAATAGAATTTTTCAGCTTAAATCACGTGATAGTATATTTGTCTACGCGTTTCAAACAGTGTGGTTCATCGTTAAGACAAGTTGAAGAATCAGATCCAAATTGCATGTTAAATAATCAGAGCAGAACTTCCAATGACTATAATTTTTTATCAAGAAACAGCTATATTAGACTAAGAAACTGCTAGTTAGACTAGACAAAAGAAAAAAAGAGCAAAATCATATTATAAATTAAGTTAAAATTATTATTAAATTAATAATTAATTATACTATTATTAAATTAAAAATAAAAATAATAATCTATATTATGATATTAATCTATTCTTATTATTTAAAATATGATTTAAACATATTTAAAAAATAATCAAATTTAAAAAAAAAAAAATTCACAACCCCAATTCCCTATAAAAATGAATAAACGTTTATGTAAAGTCCATAAAATAAATAAATATTATTAACGACGAATTAATCATGCAGATTCTAAGAAACCAAAGACTGCTAACTTGACTCGTGCCCAATGAGAAGTTGAAACTCCCACATTATTGAAGGTAAGGTATTGTTGAATCCATCACATGCTTGACGTTTCAAATCTTTATGATAGTAAACTAGGAGTAGACGATTAACAAAAAAAAATTGTGTGATTTTTTTGGATTTTTCAGTGTTTGAATTTTGTGGAAAAATTTGAGGTGAAATTTTGATTTGTGTTATTAAAACTGGTTTTTTGATTTATATATGGATTTAGCATCTTGAAAAATCCCTGTGACACTTCAATTGTGCAGGGGTTATCAATCAATCTTGTGATTTCAATAAATTTCTACCAAATTTTAGAGAAATTAAACTAGAAAAACCCACCGGAAAAGCTTCCAAAAAGTCTCCCTAAAAACAACTAGTTTAAAATTCCTACACTAACCGCTATCTTTCTTCATCATTGAAATTGTTAGATCAACAAAATTATGAAAACTATCAAATTTGAGAAATGTTTTGGTTTCGAAATTCCTACACTAACACCAGCCACACGGTACCTCTTCACTCAACCTAGATTGAAAATAAATGACTATACTCTTTTTAAAAAATAAAAAAACGATAGTGAATTCAACACTGGCATAAATGTTCCGGAGGGTTTTCTCTTCTATTTTTGGTTTAATTTATTTATAATTTTGTAGAAATTTGTTATAATCACAAGTTTGAATTGTCAATTTTTAAGAATTGAAGTATTCTAAGAAATTTTCAGGATGCTTAATTTATATATCTATCCAAAAACCCATTGCAAACAACAATTTTGACTATATTTAAACTAAAATCTTCAAAACATTTAATAATTAGATAATTTAGCTTTTAATAAATTTATCCTAAAAAAATATTTAAAAAATAATAATAATATTAATGTTAAAAGTACACCTTTGATGTGGTGTCAAAAAGGAATGGAAAGATATCTAATAAGATAAATAGATTAAACCATTAAAAAAATTATTTATTTTTAAAAAATAGAAAAAATAAATAAATATTTTTAATAATAATATTTTTTTTTGGATAAATGATTTTTTTAATTAAATATTTATGAAATTTTAACTTTCAATCTTACCATTTACTTAATATTTTATAACATAATGATTAATTGAGTTATCATAGACAAATAAATAATATTTTAAAATATAAGATCATTTTCATCTTCTTGCGTAATAATTTGATTGATTATTTTAAGAAAAACAATGCATCAAATTAGAATTTAAAAAGAATTTGAATGAGGGCAGTAAGAGGATTCGAAGCATTTAGAAAGAAAGTAATTTTTAATATAACATTAGTGATGTATTTTACCTTATTACTCTTCTACAATAAGGAGGTTACATTTTTAAGAGCCCAAGAACTACATTTTTTAGGAATTTAATTGTATGATGGTATTGTTTATATAAAATATTTAATGGTTGAAATTTATAAGACGTTATGATAAGGAAGAGGAAAGAGAATATTGAATACCATATATTGTACGTACCTTTTTCTTCCCAATTCATCAAAAAGAAATGGTTTTTGCGTTGATGTTTTGAACTATTAATTATGGTTTATTTGCCGGAAAACTGTCGACATTAAATGTGATGGATCTCGAAAAAGACGTTTATCATAATTCAATTTAAAGTCTAAATTCTTAAATATATTATAAATTTATATGAGATGAAATGGCGAAGTTTGAATATTTTAAGATTATGATGGTTTTTATTATCATTAATTTTTTTTAATTGAAATCCATAATTTTCATTATTGAATTTGTGATTTTTAATGTAAAAGTGATTTGTACCCTCAAAATTTTTTAATTTAGTTAAATAATGAATCTACACATGTGAGGAAAGTTTTAAAAGAGGAGGAATGCCTTGTTATAGAATTTTGTGAACCTAACGTTTTGGACTCTCTATCTCACTTATATATTCCTTACCACATGACGCATCCCCTGATGATGGACTCACTTGGTAGTTCGAAACGTTGGGTTCACAAAACTCTAGAACAGGTCATTCCTCCTCTTCTAAAACCTCTAATGTACTTGGACATCTCAACATAGATTTTTGTTATTCCAACTACCTTTTCTAAATTCTTAACTAGATTTTGAATAGAAATGGACGTTTTAAAAAATCGCTCGAGTCAATTTGGACTTTGTTAGCTCGGTCAAGTCTAGCAACCATATCGACATCAATTTGGTTCTGGACCAATCAAGTCAAAGCTTGACTGGATTGATTCACTACCAAATTAGTTATACATTTTTTTATTTTTATTTTTTCTGTTCTTTTACTTAAATTTTTAACAATATTTGTTCTAGGATTTTTGAGTGTTTCTAGGCTCATTGGACTTTATGTGGAGGAAGTTGAATTTCACATCACATTCAAACTTAATAGTTTTAAGCATAGGATTGTAACATTTTATTGGATTTTATAGCTTATGGGGCTATGTGATTGGCAATCAAGAACAACAAGCCCTTTATGTACCTTAATATTGGTTGTATTGATTATTCAAATATGACTCTATTATGGAAATAGTAAAAATGTACCTTTGATTCAAGCCAAAATTATTGATTAAGCATGTTAGGCTTTTCCTACCATATTATAAGGCTTGGGTCTGGTAGATTGATGTCCCTAGAGAATCGAGGTAGAGGCAAAGGTGATAATAATGATGATAATTTCAATAGAAATGATGGTGGAATACTGCTTGTCATTATGCATGTGATTTAATTGTTATTTCTCATTTATTCTTAATGTTTTCTTTCAAAATTTCAATTTAGAATTGTGATTTAGAATCCTTAAAATATATTTTTTTATTTATATTTCATGTACCTTTTAGTAAATTGGGTCATTGAAATCAAATTGGTTTAAGTCAATTTGAGTTCGAGTTAGAGTTTATCCTTGACCAATTCTAAATTTGAGTCTAATTTTGAGTTTTGAAACATTAGCAAAACCAATTGGAAAAAAAAAAACAAAAAAAGTCCAAATTGTAACTTGTTTAGGCTAAATCCTCCCATTCCATATGTTATTCCAAAGATTCTATGGTCCTTGCTTATTCCCTTCTCAATTCCATGTAATTGGGGTATAAATACTCGATTAGATACACATCATTTATTTATTTCTCTTTTTATTTTTTTCGAATCAAAATACATGCTTTGGATTTAAGGCATTTCCATGTAATATTTCCATCACTCTTCATCTATGATGAGTTCATAATGTTGGAAAGGATACTTACATATATTTTCACCTAGAGAAGGGACTATAACACAATGAACTTATAATTTTATTACATATAAGTATAGGCCATGACATTTGAAAGCATAGAGGCTTCATTGGGGGAGCAATACCATAGCACATGCATTCATATTGGGGGATATATATTGAGGGAAAAATGACATAATATATTGAGCATATATTGGGGGTAAAGGGATTTTATATTGGCAGGTATAAAAAATGGAGCTCAAAGTTAATGAAAAAATGGATACCGACAATATCTAATGAAAGAAGGAGTCTTTTACATTGAGAAGGTGTATTGGGTTCGTATTGGTAGGGGGTTAAAAAAATGTGATTTTTAAAGGTATTCTCCAATATGTAATCAAATTTGTTGGGTGTGCAGCCTGATTATCTTCTTTATTCATATGTATCGCCACATTGGACCCTAGTTCCTAATGGGGTGGAAATGTTTCCCATTTAATCGTCCTCAGTGGGGAGGGTGACGAAAATTTTATGAGCCCCCCCTAGAAGGGCTTCGAGGGTAGTGCCCTCAATGCTAAAAATAGATATCAAATTACTTTGTAAAATATTGTAATTTCATAGTCAATCTGAGTTGTTCACTAGGTGGATGATATGACAGTAGAAGTTCTGTTTAATTTAGGTATTTTTCCTTAGAAGAAAACCCCTTGATATATATGAGGGAATTGTATTCCGACTGTGTATATGTGTATTCTGAGCGAGAAAGAGAGAGGAGACTATGTAAGAGTGAAGAGGAAATTACAACAGATATTTTGTAGGTTGTATCTCTTCATTTTGTTGGATAATATAAAAGGAAGGACTAGATGTTTTTCCGTGAACGTAGCCCAAATTGGGTGAACAACGTATATCTATGTCTCTCTTGTTTTATATGTTTTCTGTTTGTGTTTTGACAATATTTTATGTGTATCATTGCTCTGTAATATATAATTTTCTAACAACTAGTATGAGAGACGAAGGTATATTTGGATGATAAACTTGTAGGAGAGAAGGGTTATTGTTTTGAGTGGGGGCAATGGCGAAAGATAGTAGGTTTAGGGTCGAGGAATTTAACGACTAAAACTACCAGTTGTGAAAGATGTAGATGGAATATTATTTGTACCAGAAAAATCTGTACCTACCATTGAGCGGAAAATCAAAAAAGCCAATGAGTATGACAGACAAAGAATGAGAGATTCTTGACAAAAAGGCACTGGGAACGATACGACTATGCTTGGTGGCATCAGTAGCCTTTAATATTTCAAAGGAAACAACAACAGAGGACTTAATGACGACATTGGAAAAACTATATGAAAAAACCTCGACTTCAAACAAGGTATTTCTTATGAAGCGTTTATTTAAGATGAAGATGTAAGAAGGTGGATCTGTTCCTCATCATTTAAATGAATTTAATACAGTTACCAGTCAATTAAATTCTCTATGGGTAAATTTTGATCATGAAGTTAGGGCTATGTTATTTATGTGCTCATTTCTAGAAATTTGGAATGAATTAGTTATGGCCATTAGTAACTCTGTCTCTAGATCTAGTACTTTGAAGTTTGATGATGTTTTCATTGTCATCCTTAGTTAGGAAATGTGACGGAAAAGCTTTGGTGAGACATCAGGTGATGCTTTGACTGCAGATATTGGGGGAACAAAAATGGAAAGAGGAAAGAGCACAGGACATCGCAATAAGTCAAGGAAAGACATATCCAAGTCTAGATTGGGGATAGTGTGTTGGAAATGTGGGAAGAAACGACACCTTAAGAAGGAATGTAAGTATCGAAAGGGAAAAGAAAGAGACACACAACAAGAAAAAAATCATGAAGAAAATGTGACAGGTGATGTGCTTCAAGATGCTTTGATTCTTTCATTATAAAATATTATTGATGCATGGGTGGTACATTCAAGGGCCTCATTCCATGCCAAACCTAATAGGAAAAAATTTCATGATTATGTTCAAGGCGGTTTTGGAAAAATTTATTTGGGTGACCATAAACCCTATAAAATCATTGGAATGGGTAAAGTTTTCATAAAACAACAAAATAGAAACCAATGGCTATTGAAGTAGGTAATGCATGTCCAGATTTGAAGAAAAATCTAATTTCAACAGGTCAGTTGGGAGGTGAAGCCTGTATAACTACTTTTACAGAGAAAACCTAGAAGGTCGCTAAAGGAGCCATGGTAATAGCAAAAGGAGAAAAAGGTTGGTAAATTGTATTTATGCAATGATGGAGATTATTCACTCAAGAAATTTGTTGGCACGTTTGAAGCATGTTGATTTGGATTTTTGTGAAAATTGTGTTTATGGAAAACATAAAAGAGTCATATTTCTTAGAGTTGGGAAAGAAAAGAAAAGTGAAAAATTAGAGCTCGTGAATACACATGTATGAGGACCTTATCATGTATCATCTCTCAGTGGCTCTATGTTGAGAAATGGAAACAAGAAATTCTAGTTTAAATTGTCCTTGATATAAAGTGTGAATTACAATCGAATTCTATTCTCATAACAACTTGTAAATAGTTAATTAAGTTTAATTAACTTAATTACCTTAGGAATTTCGAGTTGGAAGTCTTTTTGTAGTCATGTATATGTTCTCCCTAAATTTTAGGGGTCCAAATTGAGTTTATTTGAGTTTTAATTAGATAACTCAGTTTGACTGAGTTATAGAAGGTTAAACCAATTCTAATTATTTGTGGAACTAGTATAGGTCTAGTAGTGAGTTGGTGCACTAGTGCATCCTTAGTGCATCCTTAGTGCTACTCCAAATAGCTTAAGATTCCCTCATGAGAAACTCATGCATGTCAGTTCATAGAAAGACCCATTTGAGACTAGAGGGCAGGGACATTGTATTATCAGTTGTAGAATGATCCGAGTTGTACAAGTCATCCATGAAATCAAAGAAGGACTTAGATTTGGATTGTGTAGTTATGGAAGAAGGAATTCCCAATTAAATATGGGTTATTCCTTTAAGGAATTGTACAAGGAAATAGGGGCTAAACAGAAAACATAATTACCTAAGTGTTGGTTAGTGCGACCTTGTGAGGCACATAGTTGATCATACTTGTGCAGGAATTGTTCTTGTGAGAACAAACTTTGTATTATCACTCAGATTTCTGATTAATGCAATAGATAGTCGGGGTTTTGAGCAGTGAATTTCCCTAGAGAAACAATTGTGTTATGTGTATTTGATTATCTCCCTCTTTTCGATTATTGTTTTCATCGATATATTAGTTTCTGTTGTTTAAATCGAAAAGTAGATTGTTGTCTTGTGTTTTAGTACATTACATGAGTTGTGAATCTATAGGAAAATATACATGGTATCAGAGCTATAGACATTATACTAGAGGAGATTTTGAAGTTTTGAGTTTTGGGTTACAACTGAAATTAAAATTTGCAATCATACTTCAAGATCGACAAATGGCTTTCAACAGTCTGAGGCTTGAGTATGACTTGGAAGACAACTGGAATTATATAGCCTGAAAGGATAGGATGGAGGTTGTGTTGGAGGATAATGGCCTTAAGGAATTCATTGAGCAAGACATTCCTAAGCCAGCAGCATCAGATGCACAAAATATGGCGAAATGGAAGAAGTGTGTGGCGAAGGCGAGTTAGATAATCCTTAAGGGAGTTCAAGACCACATTGTCTTCAGTCTCCATGGGAAGGAAACTCCACATGCTATGTGGAAAACATTGACGGGCCTGTTCTAGAGCAACAATGACCATAGGAAGTTGGCAATGAAAGACAAACTTCGAAAAATCAAGATGGAGAAAGGAGAGACCATTGAAAAATACTTATCCAAGTCCACTCACTATTGTGATGAGCTTGGAAGTGTTGGAATAATTGTTACCGAGGATGATATGGTGAGCCTAGCTCTCTTAGGCCTTCCTAAGAGTTGGAACAATTATCAAGATTTTGTTACTGGGAGGGAGAATCTTCCAGATTGGGAACGATTGTGGTCGAATTTGATGTAGGAGGAGATCAAAAGGAACACCAAAGATGGTTCCTCATCAAAGGCTGATGATGAGGAAAGCTATGCCTTAGCAAGTAAGGCAAGGAAGGGGAAATGGAAGGAATCCCATTCCAAATCAGATTGATGTGACGGAGGCAAGAAGAAAGACATCTAAAAAGTTAAGTTCTTTCATTATCATGAGCTGGGATATTTTGCTATAAATTGTCCACTCTAGAATTCCTTAGGAGGAGTAGCGGGTGAGGCCTTGGCCTCTCAATTCGAATTCGACTTTACTCTCATTGCATGGCTGGTGTCATAAATTATGGGTAATGTATGGTAACTTGACAATGGAGCTTCATTCCACATGGCCGGTGAAAAGAAGTTTTTCAGTGACCTGGAGGAGAAAGATCTCCAGATGCATATCAATATGGGTGACACTGAGAGGTATAGTGCTACTAGATTTGGCATGGTTACTTTTCAGAGGGAGAAGGGTGATCCTCTCATCTTGATAGATGTTATGTATGTGTCCGGGTTGAAGAAGAACTTAGTATTGTTTGCCATGTTGGAGGATAGAGGCTATGATGTGGTCTTTAGCAAAGGAAAAGTGTTCCTTCAACACATAGCCATGGGTCAAATAAAGAAGATAGGGGTTCAAGTAAAGAATCTCTATAAGCTGGAGGTAGAGGATTGTGCTACTTTGAGCATGAAAGCAAAGAAGGTGCAAAGCTGACACATTGGCGAGTTGTGGCACAGGTGATTGTGTCACTTGCATCATGGGGCTTTGAAAATCATGCATCAGATCTCTATTGGTCTTCACAAAGGTATGCTTGAGCAAGTTGATACATGAAAAGGGTGTACTTTGGGAAAATACACCAAGGCTTCCTTTCATGACAGAGACAGTCAATAAGAGGCTATTCTAGAGTGAGTCCATTCAGATGTGTGTGGACCATTCTCGACAGCATCCAAAACCAAACATGGGTATTATGTTATATTTTTTGACGAAAATTTTCGTAAATGCTGGATATGTTTCACGTAAAAGAAGGATCAAACTGTCACAAAGTTTTGTGAATTTAAAGCACTGGTTGAGAAAGACTTTGGCAAGAAGGTTAAGGCTCCGAGGAGTGATAACGGTGATGAGTATGTCTCCCTAAATTTTAGGGGTCCAAATTGAGTTTATTTGAGTTTTAATTAGATAACTCAGTTTGACTGAGTTATAGAAGGTTAAACCAGTTCTAATTATTTGTGGAACTAGTATAGGTCTAGTAGTGAGTTGGTGCACTAGTGCATCCTTAGTGCATCCTTAGTGCTACTCCAAATAGCTTAAGATTCCCTCATGAGAAACTCATGCATGTCAGTTCATAGAAAGACCCATTTGAGACTAGAGGGCAGGGACATTGCATTATCAGTTGTAGAATGATCCGAGTTGTACAAGTCATCCATGAAATCAAAGAAGGACTTAGATTTGGATTGTGTAGTTATGGAAGAAGGAATTCCCAATTAAATATGGGTTATTCCTTTAAGGAATTGTACAAGGAAATAGGGGCTAAACAGAAAACATAATTACCTAAGTGTTGGTTAGTGCGACCTTGTGAGGCACATAGTTGATCATACTTGTGCAAGAATTGTTCTTGTGAGAACAAACTTTGTATTATCACTCAGATTTCAACACATAGCCATGGGTCAAATAAAGAAGATAGGGATTCAAGTAAAGAATCTCTATAAGCTGGAGGTAGAGGATTGTGCTACTTTGAGCATGAAAGCAAAGAAGGTGCAAAGCTGACACATTGGCGAGTTGTGGCACAGGTGATTGTGTCACTTGCATCATGGGGCTTTGAAAATCATGTATCAGATCTCTATTGGTCTTCACAAAGGTATGCTTGAGCAAGTTGATACATGAAAAGGGTGTACTTTGGGAAAATACACCAAGGCTTCCTTTCATGACAGAGACAGTCAATAAGAGGCTATTCTAGAGTGAGTCCATTCAGATGTGTGTGGACCATTCTCGACAGCATCCAAAACCAAACATGGGTATTATGTTATATTTTTTGACGAAAATTTTCGTAAATGCTGGATATTTTTCACGTAAAAGAAGGATCAAACTGTCACAAAGTTTTGTGAATTTAAAGCACTGGTTGAGAAAGACTCTGGCAAGAAGGTTAAGGCTCCGAGGAGTGATAATGGTGATGAGTATGTCTCAAATGATTTTAAGAAATTTTGTGCAGCAGCATGGATTAAAATGGAGCTAGCGACATCCCATAACACATAGTAGAATGGGGTGGCTAAGAGGAAGAATAAAAGCATTGTAGGGGAAGCGCGGGTGATGTTGCATGATCAGCGCCTACCACTACACTTGTGGGTTGAGGCATACAACACAACAGTTTATTTGAAAAATTGTAGCCTGCATCAGATTCTTGGGATGAAGACACCAGAGGAGGCTTATTCCGGTTAGAGACCAGATGTTGGTCGCTTCAGGATTTTTGGGTCAACGGTATATTTCCATGTGACCAAAGATGTAGGGAAGAAGCTTGACGGGACAAAAAATTTGGGGATATTTGTGGGGTACACTGATACAACTCACACGTATCGAGTGTACTTTCCGAACAATAGGATGATAGTGGTTCGCAGGGATGTCAAATTCGATGAGGAGAAGGCCATGCAAGTTTCCCTTGAGAGGGAGCTTGAGCTACATGCGGTTGAGGAAATTTTAGCTCCTAATGTTGAGGAGCCTTAGATTGATGTGGAGAAGCCACAGGCAGAGGATTCAGGAGTGGAGACTTCCACTCGGGCAGAGTCTTCCATAGATGGGATACATCGCACCAGAGAGGCTGATAGATTATTGAATGATGCATGAGAGAATGTGGAAGCACCCACATCTCAGTGTAGGAAGGGGAGGTCACCTAAGAGGTGCACTAGATACATGGCTCTTATGAGTGGATGTGTTGAGACAAAGCGATCTTCCTTTGAGGAGTCAGTGCAACAACTGATTTGGATTGATGCCATGGAGGAGGAGTATGACTCCATGGTCCATAATAGTTTTTGGGATGTGGCTCCGAGACCGGAGGACAAGATAGTGGTGAACTCCTAATGGCTTTACAAGGTAAAACAAGTTGTAGATGGTAGTCTATATAAGCATAAGGTTAGGTTTGTGGCCCGAGGATTTTCACAGGTAGAAGGGATTGACTATGATGAGACCTTTTCTCTTGTTGCAAGGTACTCATCAATCATATCCATATTTCCACTATCAACGCAGATGGGTTGGAAGATACATCAGATGGATTTAAAGACAACCTTCCTTAATGGCATGATTGAAGAAGAGGTGTGCATATAGTAGATTTAAGGTTTTGAGAACTTCGACTGTAGGTCACATGTGTATTGTCTCAAGAGAGCATTGTATGGGCTAAACCAGGCACCCCATGCTTGGTACACTAGGATTGATAGCTACTTCACCAGGTTGGGCTTCACCAAGAGTGAATCAAATGTGAGCCTGTACCAGATAGTGGTGGAAGATAAATTGTTGATCATTGTGTTATATGTCGACGATTTTATTTGATAAGTTATGATCAACTAATCAAGTCTTGCAAGGAGGACCTTATAAGAGTGTTTTAGATGAAGGACATGGGGCTCAAGCATTAATCTGTGGGCATGGAAGTATGGCAGGGTGATGGGGAACTCTTTGTATCTCAGGGCAAGTATGCCAATGAAATACTCGAGAGATTTCAAATGGAGAGTAGAAAACCCCCTGAGACTCCTCTAGCAGGTAAGTAGAGGAAAGAGGATGCTAGTATGGGGAAAGTAGTGGAAGCTATTATTTACAGGAAGCTTGTGGGTTCACTCATGTATTTGGTGAACAAATGACCGGATATGTGCTATGAAGTTAACCTACTTAGTCAAGCGATGGTTAGGCCTACCAAGCTATATTAAAAGCCGACAAAGCATGTGTTGAGATACCTCAAAGGAACTACTCAGTATGGATTGTGGTACATATATATTGAGGGAGTGAAGCTTCAAGGATTCACTGATACAGATTGGGCAGGGATTCCATCCGACAGGAAGAGCACACCAGGAGGGATCTTCAATATTGGGCCAGCAAGAGTTTCTTGGTTCAACAAGAAACAAAGATTAGTTGCACTCAGTTCAGTAGAGGCAGCGTACATGGCTGCAAGTCAAGAAGCATGTGAGGCCATCTAGACGAGGAAGATTCTGGTTGGTTTGTTTCGTCAGCAGATGGATTCAACTATGATTTACTCTGATAATCATAGTTGTATCAAACTCTCTAAAAAACCAATTTTTCATGATCGGTCTGAGAAGCTCATTCATGTCAATTCAGAGAAAGAACTAGTTGAGACTAGAGTGTAAGGACAATGTACTATTAGTTGTAGAATGTTCCAAGTTGTACAGGGAATGCATGCAATTAGAGAAGGACCTATATTTGTATTGTGCACTTATGGAAGAAGGAATTCCCAATTAAATATGGATCATTCCTCTTAGGAATTTCACAAGGAAATAGGGGCTCAACAGGCAACATAATTGGCTAAGTGTTGGTTAGTGTGAGCTTGTGAGGCACAAATTTGATCATTCTTGTGCAAGAATTGTTCTTGTGAGAACACGCTTTATATTATCACTTATATTTCTAATTAATGCAATAGATAGTCGAGGTTTTGAGTAGTGGATTTCCCCAGAGAAACAATTGTGCCATGTGTCTTTGATTATCTTCCTCTTGTCGATTATTGTCTTCATCGATATATTGGTTTCCACTGTTTAAAGAGTAGAGTAGATTCTTTTCTTATTTTTTACTGCATTACATGAGTTGTGAATCTACAGGAAATTCTACAATCTCCTTATCATGTTACTTTTATTGATGATGCAACTAGGAAAGGCTGGATTTATTGTATTCATAATAAATCTAATGTATTTGATATTTTCAAGAAATGGAAAGTTTTGGTTGAGAATGAGACAGGAAATAAGTTGAAGTGTCTCATATTAGACAATGGAGGTCAACACTGCAACAAAGAGTTTAATAAGTATTGTTCAGATCATGGAATTTGTAGAGAGAAGACAGTTCCAGGAGCACCAAAGAAAAATGGTGAGTTATAAAGGATGAACAGGACAATCATGGAGTGTGAAAGGTGCATGAGATTGCATGAAGTATTGCCTTTACAATTTTGGGCTTATGTTGTAGATACTATTGTTTATCGAATAAACAAAGGGCCTTCAAGATCCTTGAATGGTGGCATTCCAGAGGAGGAATGGACAAGTAAAAAGGTAAACTAATCATTTTAAAGACTTTTGACTGTGAAGCCTTTGTCCACATTAATAAATAAAATAAAACAAAGCTTGAGGAAAAATAAAAAAATGTACCTTTATTGGATATGGCGTTAATGATTTTGGTTATCGCTTATATGATTATGAAAATAACAAAATCATTAGGAGTAGATATGTCATATTCAATGAAAGAGTCTTATATAAGGATTAGATGCAGGAAAATAAACAAGAAAAATAAAACAGAGAATACATAGTGGTTGATGAGATCACAAAAAAAATAATCGTGTATGAAAAATCATAATGATCAACAACCACAACAACAACAATGACCACAATTGTAACATGCACCTAAACCAATTGAAAATGGTGTTAAAATATCTACTAGGATAAGTAGACCCCTAGAATGATACTGTCCTTCATTATATTATGTATTATTGACTTATTCTGGTGAACCAGAATGTTATGAAGAAGCAATTCATGTAAAAACAAGGAAGTATTGGGAGCTAGCCATCAAAGAAGATATTGACTCCTTGGTACATAACCAAATTTGGGACTTAGTCAAGTTGTCTGTAGGTAAAACAACATTGCAGAATAAATGGGTTTACAGGTTAGAGGAAGAAGGTGGAGGCAGAAAATGTATAAAGCTAGATTTGTGGTGAAGGGGTTTGCACAAAACAAAGGTATATAATTTGATGAAATATTTTCTCATGTTGTTAAAATGACTTCAATCAGAACTATTTTAGGTCTAGTAGCAACAAAACATTTGCATCTTGAGCTGTTAGATGTAAAGACAAATTTTCTCCATGGGGATTTGGAGGAAGAGATGTATATGCAGCAAACACAAGAGTATGAGGTCAAAAGGAAGGAGAAATTAGTGTGCGAGTTGAAGAAGAGCTTGTATGGCCTAAAACAGGCTCCAAGACAGGGATATCTAAAATTTGACAGGTTCATATCTGAACAAGATTATACTAGATGTCACTTTGATCATTTTGTTTATCTCAAAAGGAAAAAGGACGACAACTATATTATATTGTTATTGTATGTAGATGACATGCTTGTTGCAGGGTCTAACATGCAGGAAATAAATGTGCTCAAAAAAATTTGGCAAATTCATTTGCAATGAAGGATTTGGGTGTTGCAAAACAAATCCTTGGTATGAGAATAACTAGAGATAGGAAGAGGTGTTGGAAATATTTAATATGCAGAATGAAAAACCAGTTAGTACACCTTTGGCTAGCCATTTAAAACTAAGTAAGGAGAAGTGTCCCAAGACTCAGGAAGAGATGGATTATATGTATAAAGTTCCATATGCATCAAAAATTGGAAGCTTAATGTATGTAACGGTATGCACAAGGCCGGATATTGCACATGAAATGGGATTCGTAAGAAGGTACATGAACAATCGAGGAAAATAACATTGGATGGCAGTGAAATGGATTCTCGGGTATTTGAGAGGTACCACAAATCAAGAATTATGATCTGGTGGTTCAAAATTTCTCTACATGGATATGTTGATGCAGATATGGCAGGTGATAGAGATAACGGGAGGAGCACCACATGGTATGTGTTTGCTATAGGTGGAACAATTGTCAGCTGGGTTTCAAAAATGCAAAGTGTTGCTGCACTTTCAATGATGGAAGTGAAGTATGTTGGTACTACAGAGGCTAGTAAACAAATGATTTGTTTGCAAAGTTTTATGGATGAATTGGGTAAGAAGAAGGAGATGGGCAGGTTATATAGTGACATCCAAAGTGTCATTAATCTTGCAAATAACTCAACATTTCATTCCAAGACTAAACATATACAACTCAAGTACCATTTCATATGGTAAGTATTGGAAGATGGGCAATTGAAGATAGAAAAGATACACACTAGTCATAATCCTGCAGATATGTTAACAAAAGTTGTAACTAGGGAGAAACTGAGATTATGCTCAGTTTCAACTGGTATTCAAGTATGACGATGAATATGAGAAACAACTAGGTCCAAAGTGGAAGCATTTTCCAACAAATGAAGCAGCGATGGAGTTAATATAATCAGTCTCTAAGTGGGAGATTGTTGGGTGTGGAGCCTAGTTATCTTATTTATTTAAAGGTATCACTATGTTGGACCCTAGTTCCTTATGGGTCGGAAATGCCACTCATTTAATTGTCATCAAGGGAGTCTAGGGGGGGTCACACTGAGTTTATGAGCCCCCCCCTCACGGGGGTTTGGGGGCAGTGCCCATAAGCTAAAAAAAGATGTAACATTTCCTTGTCAAATATTGTAATTTCGTAGTCAATCTGATCCGTTCATTAGGGGGATGATATGATGGTAGAAGCTATGTTTAATTTAAGGTTTTTTTCCCTAGAAGGCAACTGCTCTGATGGAATTGTATTGTGGTTATGTATATGTGTATTCTGAGAAAGACAGAGAGAGAAGATTGTGTGAGAGAAAAGAGGAAATTACAACAAATCTTCTATAGATTGTATCTCTTCATTTTGTTGGATAATATAAAAGGAAGGACTATATTTTTCTCTATGGACGTGGCCTAAATTGGGTGAACCACGTATATTTTTGTCTCTCTTATTTTATGAATTTTCTATGCTTTTGTTTATACAATATTTATGTGTACCATTTATCTGTAATATATAATTTTCTAACAAAATTAAGGGTATTGTTTATTACGCCATGAACACACAGGACATGTTAGAGGTTAATTAAGTGAAACCCCCATGTTTTAGAGAAGGCTACCAATCAATTATTCATATTCAATTCACTTACCTAGTTTTTGGTAATTTCATGAAGCACTTGAGTGCAAAAATATTACAAATGAAAAGAAAAACCAACCACTAAGACCTGAAGTTGTGAAATCCCTTAAGTCACAATTATTAGAGGTAACTTGAAATTTAGTGGACCCTAGTTTCCCAAATCCTTTTCTAGTTTTCAATGTGGGGTTTCTCCTAAAATTTATTCCTATGTGTGAGCTAAATCTTACAAACCATCAATATAGAATCCATCATTGATTTTTTAGTTTACAAGCTCAATAAATAGATATAAAGTGGAATTTATTACAAAGACATTTGCGATGCCATTATATTTCCCAATTCAAAAAGATGTAGGTCCTAAAACCACTTCCTTAGAAGTCATATTTCAACTTTCTTCTAACTTTGTTTAAGAATAATCTTTCACCAAAATGGTCATTTCATTTTTATTTTGCTTCTAACTACACTAATGTTCTATGTTGTTGAAATGGATGAGGCATACGATCTAAATATGGTGTTAAAGAGATAAGGAAAAAAAAGGAAACGTTTGATAAAATTGAATCTATATAGGGAAGAGATGGTAAAACTTGAAATAGAGGTTATAGCACATAGACTGCTTTATGAAAACAATTTATACAATATGGACATGGGTACCACTTACAAATAGGGTGATTTATATCCTTTTTTAAAATAGGGAAATTTTCTAGAGATCCCTCTCTACATGGGGAAGTAAAATTAAATTTTCATGTCTACAACAAATCAATAAATCAGGACTACATAAGGTCGCCCCAAACTCATCATATTTCCTTGTGCTAAAGTCCTTTTGTGGATAATTAGTCATGTAGATATTTAGGACATATTGGCCAAGGATAAGTTTAGGAAAGCTATTAGCCCCTTCCAACCTTCATCCTTAGAGATTTTTTATAAATTTCCCTATCTAGATATTGATCACATGAATGAGTGGATTGTATTGTTTTCCTTGAAATATTGTGAACTCGTCAAGAGCTAGTGGATCAAACCCAAAGAATTGAGGGATAGGATATTGGGATAGTATCTGAAAAATAATCTAAGAATTCCATATAATATAACAATGGATTTAATCAAAAAATTATATGAAAAGGATGATGCAATACGATTTAAAGAATCTTGGTTGCCATTGATCAATGAAATCAGCTAGGCCAGAGAAATATTTGATTGGATTTTTTTCCAACATTAATGGCTCAAGCCATCTCTAGGGTCAAACATAAAGCTTTATACTTTCATCCAATATTCTATATGTCCTATATGTGATACATTACTTTTATAATAAATATTTTCCTATCATTGGGCTATCAATGATAGCCTAGCGATGCCACAATCCACATCCAATATTAGATCATATGGGGACACTACTTTAGGATCCACAACACTAAGATATATGGTCATTTTTATATTACCTAGATATATATATATATATATATATATATATATATATATATATCTATATATATGTTTATCCTCTATGAAACTACCTATTGTATGATAGAAAAGGATATGTAGGAGATCAATGAGATTGGTAATTGGCACAACATGGAGAGAGGCTTAGAGAGAATAGAGAAGAGATAAATAAATGTAGATTTAAGACTATAATAGGAAGAGGAAGCCAAAAAGAAGAAGGAAGAACAAGAAGTAGAGAATAGAGGAGAAGAAGAGGAATCAAGAGAATTAGAACATTGGTCCTTCTCATGAAGGATTTACTACGATAATTGAAAGAGAAATTCAATGAAATTATATGTAGCCTTGGATAATTTTCAATTAACAAGCATGTCATTCATAAAACTTACTTTTGTAAATAAATAAAAAATCTTACACCTTTCTTTCAAAAAAAATGAGAAAAATGTGTCAACTCACACTACTTGGTAACATGGGTTCACCATCACCCATGAGATATTTTTTTAAATGAGATGGAAGAAAGTATTAGGGGAAAGGGAATCACAATTGGAATAACACATAGGATCTCAAAGGAGATCCTAAAAGAATATATTTCTAACCCTTTCAAAGGAATCAATTTCATTGTTATTCATTTCTTGACACACTTACGAGAGGAATGGTAGTTATGCTTGAGGACCTAGTGTCATATGAATTCGTCTCTGAAAATGTTATCATTATGTGAATCATAAGAATATACTCTCAACATGAGGTGTGGGGATCCTTCATAGAAAACAAAGTATATGTTCAACTTCGCCATAAAAAAGATATTTTTTTGTTTTAAATTAGTCTTCCCAGAGAAACACAGAAATGAAGTCAAAAAATTTACAATTGTTCGGGAGACCAAGAAGTCATAAAGTAGTTATAAAGGTAAAGGATATAAAAGAAAATTGACTTGTTAGCAAGTGCCTCTTTTTGCTTGTTGATAGCTTGTAAACTCTTTTATAATATTCTAATACAAGAAGACCTTTGGGTTAATTGTGAAGGAGCAACATTAGTGTCTAATATCGTGTATGTTGAGAAATATTTCCATGCGTATGTTGTTATTGGGATCACCTAAAGTTTATTCTAGTGTAGACTTTGTTGTATGAATATCATAGTTCTTTATTTACTATTTAAAATTTTCTTTGCGATGCTGAATTCAAGGTTGTGTTGGTAATGCAATAGGTAACGTTTTTACTTTTCATTTTTTTTTAAATCCTTTGCTTGAAACACTCAGAAATGTATAACTAATTTCATATTGAAAAGTTAAAATATGCTTCTAGTTAGGATAGGTAGGATAACATAGTGATGTACATATTGATGAAAATAATTTTGTCTTTTACACTACATTTCATATTTAATATTAATGATTGTTGGCTTAAAATTTGGGAGGGCTGCATATTCTAAATGATGTAAGTCTAATTTAGGAGAATCCTTGTTATTGAAATGGGGCACTTTCCCCGCAACGACACTATTTGAAGCATTAATGGATATATTATTCTTGGAATTTAGATATATATGTATTCAAGTATTTGATGCTTCACGGGTTCTATAAATGTTTAAAAGAAAGTGTTTATTGATGACGGAGAGGGCCATGGGATTGTTATAATGAGGGATTCATTTTGTAAATATTACAATAATCTAATTTCTTTCAATGACATTAAAATATGAATTTATAACTTTTATAGCGTGAAATCATTTAAATGTACCATAATACAATTTTTATCCTTGTGGTAACATGAATCAATCAATAAAATATGTATCTTAATTAATAATTAAAGTTATTTTAAATAACCATTACTTTTACATAAAATTGGTGAACATGGAACTTCAAAATAAGATTTAGAATAATTTTATTAAATCAATAATCTTTAAAACATTTTGTATTGATTAAATGTTGTTTCAAGTATAATTTACTAAACTGAATGGAAATTGACATACACTCATGGCATTCATTTACCCATGGTATTTATCCACTTATGGAATATACCCATGGTATTGTAAGTGGCATCCACCCATGGTATTCTATCCACCCAAGGTATTTATCCACCCATGGAATTTACCCATGGTATTGTAAGTGACGTCCACCCATGGTATTGTAAGTGATATCCACCCATGGTATTCAATCACCCATGGTATCTACCCACCCATGGAATTTACTTATGATATTATAACTAAAAAGAGGCTATAAGTAACAAATCACATTTTGTAAAAGGACATATTTTCCACCGCAATGTAGCTTTATAGTCATTCTTTGTTTTAATAAAAAAAAAGTTTCTTTGTTGTTTTGTTTACTGTGTGTTCTCCCCTTTTCTTCCGGCATTTCAATTTTCTATATCTTGGGGGCCTCCCCCCAAGATCCGGATCAGCGAGTAAATCCCATGCATGGGTAAGTACGACGGGCGGATCTCACTTACAATACCATGGGTGAATGAATACCATGGTTGGATACCACTTAAAATACCACGGGTGGATAAATAACTTACGTGGATGAATACCATGGGTAGATGTCACTTACAATACCATATGTATGTTCCAGGAGTGGATAGATACCATGGGTGGATGCCAATTTCCATTCAGATCATTTGCACTCTTTGTAAATTTGCTTTATAAAATTTCATCCACCATGATATTTTATAATATTATGAAACTTTAGACCATGCAAACTAATTTTGTTTAGATTTTGAATAATTAATTACAACCTTGCTTGAATTTATAGAAGTAAATTAAACATAAAAATAAATTAATAGGCACATGTACACACCATCCACACAAATTGACACAAGAATTATAATTGGAAACCCTAAACAAGAGGAAAAGTAGCAAGAAGGTTGGACCGTATTACTTGTAAAAATTCACTTATGAAAGAATGAGAACTCACTATGGAGTTACCTTTTAACATTGTGTCCTAAATCACTTCTATAAATCCTACGCCTTCTATATTATGCTCTCAAAATACCACTCACTGATTTTTTTATTAGTTGTGGAACAAGTGTAATGCTAAATAATGATACCATTTTCGATATTTAACATAGATTTATAATCATCTAGGGTTAGGATATTTGCATCTTCAACCGACAATTAGTGATAAGGTTTTGGACCTTCTTGAATCTTCTTGGAAGTCCAGACATGGCTAGTGTTATGCAACCAGATCACAAAAGAAAAGAAAAGATAGATCAACGACTTAAAAAATAGCCTCTTCAAGGGGGCAACCTCCTTTTACATCACATAAATGAAAAATTCTTGGATGATACAAATGACAATACCTCTTTGGTATATATAGGATTATATGGGGTCATAATATAATCAGAGCCTACATAACAATAATAATGTAAGGGCACAAAAATAATAATATAGGGGCTACATGAACACCACAATAACAATAAGGGGGCTACACTAACAATAACAATAAGGGGGATATACTAGTATAATAGGGACCTAACATGCCCCTCTCCTTCAAAAAAGTGTTCTCTTCAATGCTTGAGTAATTCTGGATGTTTTTGTATAAAATTCTCATCCTCCCATGTGAAATCTTCAGCGGGTAAGTTCTTCCACTTAATGAGATACTCTGAAATTGATTGATTTCGTAGTTTTCAAGTTCTTGTTTCCATGATTCTTCAGGCTCCAATACGATTTTTCTTTCCAAGTTGTGGCCATATTGTTTGAACTAGGATCTTGTCACCAACAACCTTCTTTAAGCATGAAACATGGAAAACTAGGTGTACTTTGGAAGATGCAAGTAACTCCAATTTGTATGCCATAGTACCAATTTTTTGCAACACCTTGTAAAGACCAGAGTACTTGGGTGATAATTTATTATTCTTTTTAGCTTGTTTGAGCGACATTTGTTTGTATGGTTGTAGCCATAAAAATACCCAATCACCTATGTTGAAACTTCTTTCGCTGTGATCCTTTAAGAGTTGGAGAACTTTTTGTTGATGCTCGATGTGATACTCCACTGTTTAAACCTTAGAATTCTCCCTTAAAGATGATGTTATGGAAGGTGGATGATATACATAAAGTTCCATAAATCGGATCATTTTTGTTGCAATATGGAAGGAAGTGTTATACCACCATTCAACTAGAGGTAACCACTTGACCCATTGTGTTTGTTTATCAGATACAAAGCAATGAAGATATACTTCCAAACATTTGTTTAGTATCTATATTTTCCGATGAGATTGAGGATGACAAGATGAGCTATGAGCTAATTGATTACTAAGAAAAGAAAATAATTCCGTCCAAAAATTTCCAGTGAAAATGGGATCTCTGTCACTTACAATAACCTTTGGGTTTCCATGTAGCTTTTGAATTGTTTCCATAAATGCAATAGAAATTGTATTGGCTTTAAAAGGACCTGATAATGCACAAAATTGTGCATACTTAGTAAGTCTGTCAACTACCATCATGACGACACTCTTTTCTTTGGACTTGACTAAACCTGTGATAAAATACATTGAGACCTCCTCCAAACGTTGACTTGGAATGGCCAAAGGTTGTAAAAGACCTAGGGTCTTAATTGTCTCAACTTTATTTTGTTGGAAACCCAAAAAATTTTCCACAAAATTATGAATATTGGATTTAAGGCCATCCTAAAAAAATTCCTTATGGAACCTATGGTAAGTTTTTAAAATTATCGAGTGACCTCCTAAAGGAGAGGTGTGCAATTCCAAAATAATATTTTGTTTGAGTTGGGAGTTCTTACATATATATAAGTGATCTTTGTACCAAAATGTGTCATTTTTCTAGATAAAGGTTTCACATGTACTGGGATCTTCCTACAACTTTTGAATGAGTGTCAATACCTCTTCATCATTTTTCCATTCCTTCCTTGCTTCAGTTATCTAGATAGTGTGGATAATAGAAATGGCATAGATCAATGCTTCCACATCATCATCCCTTCTTGAGAGTGCATCTGCAACAACAATTTACTTCCCTTTTTTGTAGATGATTTCAAAGTCATAACCCAATATCTTAATGACCATTTTTTCTCTCTTCTGAACATAATATTTGTTCCGAAAAGTATGTAAGATTATCATGATTTTTTTTCCTTGAAGTGTCTTCCCATTAGGTTAGGGTGCCATTTATTTCGAGCATGTAGTATTACCAACATTTCCTTTACATAAATAGGTTTATGTAAATACTTTCCCCTTATTGGAAAAATTTCAAAATCAATGGGTCTTCCTTCTTGCATTAAAACAACACCAATTCCATTTATTAAGGCATTTCATTCCACCATAAATGTTTTTGTGAAGTCTATAGTAACTAAAAATGGATCTTGGCACATTACCTCTTTAATATGTTCAAATGAATTAGTTTCTTATGGAGTCCAAAAAAATGCATCTTTATTCAGTAATGTTGTTAGAGGTGTTTTTATTTTCCCATAATTATTAACAAACGCATGATAATACCATGTCAACCCAAGAAATCCTTGAAGATGCTTTAGGGTTGTGGGGATTTTCCATTCCTTGATGGATATAATTTTGTTAGGATCTATCTTAACACCCTCATGAGTTACAATATGACTCAAATATTCCACCTCCTGTAACCCAAAGAAACATTTGGAGGTTTTTGCATACAATTGTTTCTCCTCCAATAGTTTGAGAACCTTGTCAACATGTTGAACGTGATCCTTCCAAGAGTTGTTGTAGATTAGCATATCATAAAAAATTACTAACACAAATTTTATATGGAAGGGTTTGAAAATGGAATTCATCTAACCTCTTGTGGAAGGTGCATTAGTAAGTCCAAAAGGCACGACCAAAAATTCATATTGACCTTCATGAGTTCTTAATGTTGTTTCCAAAATGTCTTAAGTCTTCATTCTAATTTGATGATATCCTGAATGAAGATCCAACTTGGTGAAGTAAATTGCTCCATGTAATTAATCCAAAAATTCATCAATAATAGGAATGAGAAATTTATCTTTAATAGTGACCTTGTTGAGCTCCCTATAATATGGAAACATATGCAATGATCCATCCTTCTTGTGTACCAATACTACTGGACTAGAGAAAGAACCTTGGATAGGTTGAATTATACCTCCCTCTAGAATTTTTGCAACCATGCATTCAATTTCACTCTTTTGGGCATAGGGATATCTATAAGGTCTGATGTTTGGATGAATGCTTCTTGGAATTAAGTGAATAGAATGATCATTATTGTGAATAGGTGTGAAGCCTTTGGGAGTCTCAAATACCTTGGAAGGATTTTCTAAGATTCTTTGGAGATCTAGAGAAACAAAAGATTTTGATGTTTGAACATATAGTGAGCATAATTGTGAAATTATGCATCAGTGTTATTTATTCAAAAGGTTTTTCATGCAATTAGAGCTAATTATCTTCCCCGATTTCCATATGATGCCCCTTAATTCAATTTCCTTTCCTTCCTAGGAAAATTTCAAGAAAATTTCTTGAAAATTAAAATCTATTGTTGACCAAGATTATAAACTTTGGACTCCTAATACAACAACAACACCACCCATTGGAAAGGTTAACTATTTGGGATCGGGGAACGTGAAGCACTGTGTAAACTAGGGTTTCAACGAGACTCTGCAACGACACAAACTGTTCATTCTCTGCCTCCACCTGTCGTCCACCTACCTCATCGTGACAGTAGGCCCTTGGCTTAAGTAGCGTTGCAATGGATTTCCCCCAGGGGGGTTTCAAATCCCTCCCCTCCTTCTGACTAAGATCCTCCTGCGCAGCAATGGACTTCGCCCTCTGAGCCAGAACAAGAAGATGCAGACAAAAGAGATTCCCCACTGCAAGAAACGACAAATGCTTCCACTGATCAGTCAGACAGGCGTAGTGAAGTACCGAAGGAAAAATAGGGCAACAGGAAACGCCCAAGGTTACTTCAAGGACATGCAAACCCATAGCAGATGAAAGGCCCAAGATAGAACTTCCCAGCCATAGAATCAATGGTAAAATCCAGTATATGAAGGACCATGTGCTCATTGGAAAATTTATTGGATTCTGGTTGACTAAAAAAGCTTTGCAAGGATGGATCTCTGCCAAATGGAAACCAAAGGATCATGTCACCCTGCAGCTAGGACCAAAGGGGTTCTTCACTATGATCTTCATTTGCATCGAAGATCGGAATAGAATCATCGATGAAGGGCCCTATTTCTTCAACTCCATTGGTTTTTATTTACGGAAATGGGTAAAGAGATTTAACCCAGACAAGGAGGACTTCAGCTGGTCACCAGTATGGATCAGGATGTACTCGCTGCTGTCGAAATACTGGGATGAAGATTCGATCAAAGCCATTGGCAAAGGGATGGGGGAGTTTATAAAAATTGCGGAAGAAACGAAGTTCAGCAGATACACTTCCTACGCCTGTATCTGTGCTTTCATGCGCCTGGACAAAGCCCTTCCGGACTCGGTAAGCCTCTTCCATGAAGACTATGAATGGATTCAACCCTTGGATTATGAACATGTACCCTTCCGTTGTCGTAAGTGTCATGCTCATGGGCATCTTTTTTGGGATTTCCCTCTAAACGCCAAACCCCAAACCTCTTATCCCTTAGACAAGCTGACCCATGATGGCTTCAACAAAGTTGCAAACCACAAAAGATCACACAAAAAACCTTCCTCAGGGAAAAAACCACAGCAGGATGCTGCCTCCATTCCTTCCACAAGCAACAACTTTGAGGTTCTTTCTAAAACCTCAGAAGAACATCCTCAGAACTCGTTGCCCATCCCTCAACTTATCATCTCATCCTCTCCCCCCCATCCATTTGGTTCCTCTCCCAATCCCCTGCCACCAAATGACATCAATGGGATTCCTGAGGAGGCTCGAAAGGTCCTGGAATGGAAATCTAATGATATGGATGTTGACAGTTTCCCCAGCCAATCCTTGCACTTAGCAATCACTTCAGATGAAAAGAGTCAGACACAACAAATGGACGAAGAACCAGAGAGTATTGATTTGGGAGGACTTGATGTTCTCGAGCTCAAACAAGCATGCAGAAAGAAGGACTATGACAAGATTCCAGAGCATCAGCTCAGCACACTGGAAGTCATCATCTCCAGGGCCTACCAGCAACAACAACTGGGTATTCAGCTGGGTAGTCAATGGGATGGTGGCTTCCTTCCTAAAGACTCCAAAAAACGTGGGAGAAGGACAAATCTCCAAAGAACTATAGCAATAGGATGAATCCTGGTAGACTCAGGCATGTATGCTAAGATGACAAAGTACTACAAACCCACCACTAATAGTGAATCATGAAGCTTACTTCATGGAATTTAAGAGGGCTCAACAGCCCCGAGAAACTCAGAATGATAAAAAACATGATAAAGCAGGAGCAGCCCCAGATTTTCTTTCTTCAGGAAACGAAATGTAATAGAAACACTCTAGGAAGCATTCTTTCTAGAGCATGGCTAGGTTGTCACTTGGTTGTAGTGGATGCTTTGGGTGCCTTCGGGGGACTAGTAATTGCCTTGAACATGCAAGCTATTACGCTTTCAAACATTCATTCCTCCCATCACATTATTCAGGCTACTTTTCATATTATCAGCACCAACATCCACAACCATCTTACCAATGTCTACTTCCCATAGGAAGCAGGCAAAAAAATTGCTTTACTAGACACAATAGAAGCGCTTAACATCAATAGAGTCCATCCTCTTTGGATCATTGGAGGAGACTTCAACATGATCACCGAACTAGAGGAAAAGCAAGGATGCCGAGCCAAGCTGGAACAGGAAAATGGCCACTTCAAAGAATTCATCCAAAACAATTTGTTAATTGATCTACAATTCTGCAATGGTACACACACCTGGAGCAATCGCAGGGTTGGGAGGCAACAAATAGCTTCTAAACTAGATGGATTCCTCATCTTTGATAATGCGGTGCATCTCGGAGGTGACATCGCGACATCAATCCTTTCTTATTCAGGTTCTGATCATTGGCCTATCTCCCTCCACTGGCAAAGACCAGGCAATGCTACCAGGCGACCATTCCACTTTGAGGCGTTCTCGCTCACCCACCCCACCTTCAATGATCTCATCAGATCCACCTGGAACAACTTTCCTTTTCCAGAGGGATCAAAAATGTTTCAGTTTCAACAGAAACTCAAATTTATGAAATCCCAAATCAAGCGTTGGAATCAAGAGACTTTCGGTAATATCTTCCAGGCGCAACAAGATCTAAACAAAGAAATGAGAGAGCTCCAGCAACAGATAATCACAGAGGGATACAAGGAAGGGACTTTGGCACAGGAAAAACACATTCACAATCAACTGGAGGAGAGGAGAAAGTAGGAGGAAATTCTCTGGAAGCAGAAATCTAGGATTAGATGGCTGAAAGAAGGAGAAAGGAACACTAAATTCTTCCACAGAACAACAATATAGAGACGAATGTACAATACCATCTCTTTCATACAAAAGCCAGGAGGGGAAAGAGTGGAAAACCATGCAGAGATCGAACAGGAGTTCATCAATCACTTCCAGGAAGTCCATCAAGAACCCCAAATTGATAAACGGCCTGCTATAGAAAGGATTACTCAAAATGTGCTGAAAATCATCACAGAAGAACACAACCAACTCCTTCTGCGATCAGTCATGCCTTAGGAGGTAGATTTGGCTATGAACCAGCTGAAGGAGGGCAAAGCCCCTGGTCCGGATGGCTTCACTACTACATTCTTCCACACCTTCTAGGACCTTATAAAAGAAGAAGTGTGGCAAGTGGTGGAGGAATCGCGCACTCTTCATTGGCTTTTTCCCTCCCTAAACTCAACTTTCATTGCCCTCATCCCAAAAGAAGAGAACATCAGTACTCTGGAAAAATTTCATCCAATCGCATTTTGTAATGTCATTTACAAGGTGATATCTAAAGTCATTGCCAACAGGTTGAAGCCACTTCTGCCCTTGCTCATATCGCCTGAACAAGTTGGATACATACAAGGAAGAAAAATATTGGATGGCATCATCCTCATGCATGAAATCATACACTCCCTCAAGCACTCCAAACAGGCAGGTATGATTCTCAAGATTGACCTTTCTAAAGCCTTTGATAAGTTGAGTTGGACCTATATACAAAAAATGCTAACAACCTTTGGTTTTTCCCCAATGTGGGTTCGTTGGATTCTGAGTTTAATCTCAACAACATTCTTCTCTATCCTCATAAATGGCATACCCTCTTGACCTTTTAGTCCTTCCAGAGGTATCAGACAAGGAGATCCCCTCTCCCCTTTCCTGTTTGTTCTAATGGCAGAAGGTTTGGGTCGCCATATCAAGCAAGCCCTCCTCTCCCAGCATCTCAAAGGGTTATCCATTCACAATTCTCCAGCCATTACTCATCAACAGTTCGTTGATGACAACATGCTTTTTGGGTACCCCTCTGTTCAGGAAGCCTCCCTTTTTAAATCCCTTTTGAATGACTTCTCTGACGCTTCAGGAATGAGTATAAACACAGCTAAATCGCAAATTTTCTTCTTTCACACTCCCCCTGTCATACAATATGCCATTGCACGCATTCTGGGCTTCTCCATAGCCTCCCTTCCTTCCAAATACCTTGGAGCCCCCCTTATAGACTCTGCCATCAAGCACGCCTCCTGGCGTATGCTCCTTGAGAAACTTGAATCTCGTCTCACTTTATGGACGCATAGAACTCTAAACATAGCTAGCATATTAGTGCTAATCAAAGCTGTGCTACAGGAAATGCCTCTCTACCTCTTCTCAATCCTGGCAGCACCTAAATGGATCCTTAAAACAATAAAAGCTCTACAACGCAATTTTATCGCGGGGGGGGGGGGGGGAACAGGCACAAATCGCAAATGGGCCTTGGTAAAATGGACCACAGCATGCAAGCCAAAAGAAAAAGGGGGTATAGGTCTGGGAGATCCCAGTCACAACAATGCAATCATGGGCACAAAAATATGTTGGCAATGGCTCTATGTTCCCAATAAGTAATGGGCAGCCATATGGACAGCAAAATATGCCAATCACAGACCAATGGAGGAGCTTATTAGACTCATTCATACTGACAAAGGATCACTAATATGGAACATTTGTAGACAACATTTTTTGTTGATCCAACAACACAACTTTTAGGAAATAACAGCAACACTGCTAGATTTTGGACGGATGCCTGGAACAAATTACCAAAGCTTAATAGCCTCCTCAGTCTACCTCATAGCCAAGAGTGGGAGGAGCAACAAAAGGAAACCGTCCAGCAACAATGGACTCCAGAGACAGAACAAGGATATAGACAATGGAAGCAGATTGACAGGCTGATCAGGAATGCAGATAACTAGACTAAGGAGGTCTTGGAGAGGGATCTCCTAAATCAATGCATCAGATCTTCAGAAGGGAGGGATATATTAAGATGGGGATATACCCCCAGAGGATCCTTCACCACCAAAGAGGCTTACAACATTGTATGCAAAGACACAACGCCCTTGGATCCTATCTGGGACAGAATCTGGTCACCAGGTACTTGGCCCAAAGTCTCTCTCTTCCTCTGGCTTGTTGGGCATAGGAAAATCCTCACTTGGGACAATCTCAGGAAAAGAAACTTTCATGGGCCCTCCAGGTGTCCCAATTGTAATTCTCAGGAGGAAACGCTACAACATCTCCTGGACTCTTGCACTCTTGCCAATCAAATGTGGGAGAAGGCTAGCTTCCGATGCCAAAAACGATGCAGAGGATCCGAAGACATCATCAACTCCATTCGTCATTGGCCTCAGCACCCTTATAAAAGCAAGCTTCTTAACCAATTATGGAGTTTGATTCCCAGCCTCCTCCTCTGGACAATCTAGAAAGAATGGAACAAACACATATTCAAAGATCAAAGCACTCCTTTAGAAATCATTTGGAGCAACTTCTGTCTCAATCTTAAAGAGACCTTGGCGCTCCAATCTTGGCTCCCAGACGATCTCCCCTCTCTTGCAAATGAGAAAGCCATATGGGAAAACTGGAACATTCAACTCCCACAAGGTACTCACAATCTCAGACCTTCAGAAGGCAATAACATCAGAAAGCACTCATGGACCCCCCCTCCAAAGCACACTTTCAAACTCAACTTTGACAGAGCTTCAAAGGGAAACCCTGGTAAGGCAGGATTTGGTGGCATATTTAGAGATCATGAGGGCTCGCCTCTCCTAATATACTTTGGAAACATTGGCTGGGACACTAACAACTCGGCTGAATTGGAGGGTCTCTGGCAAGGATTACTCCTTTCCCAATGACATGGCTTCCAACCTCTGGAGATCGAAGGTGACTCCCTACTCCTCATCAACCTGGTCAATCAACTCCTCAATGGGGCTCATGCGCAGAAAATTGCCAACAGTTGGAGACTCGAAGCCAGATTGGATGCAATAGAACAATCGCTTCACACCAATCGTGCCATCATATTCAATCATGTTAAACGGGAAGGCAACAAGGTCGCTGATCTACTACCTAACCTAGGGGTGGAAAATGGGCACACTCTGATCACTGGAGCTCTGGACATAATTCAGAATCATGATCAAGAACAGGAGTGCAAAATTTTGGTCCAACGGGATGCAGATACCCAGATGTGGGTGTTTAAACATGTTTCAATTCAGATGGGACAGGGATGGCACGAGGCGGGATGACACCTGCCCACCCAGTAAAGTATGATAACTCGGTTTATGAATGGAGGCTCTCAGAATTTGGAATGTGCAGTGTTAATTTATTTCATGTTAAGCGACTCTAAATCTCCCATCCTGTCCGGTGCCCTGGTTTATGCTCTCACACGCTCCTGCTCATCTCAGACCTCGGCACTCTTCATTGTTGCAGTTATGGTGGATGTTTTTCGATGCCTAAAGGAGGTTGACACTTTAAGGCTCAACTATGAGCTTGCGGTGGAGCAGTGTCAGTCGATTCATCCGTAGAATTATCCCACTTCTGGTGGTAGCTCTAGCTTCAGTGTATTTCATGTGGGTTCCGTCATCTCTACTGCCTCTTGTAGATTGAAAGGGGAGGCTGCTCTGAAGCCTTGCTCTAGTCTTTTGGTAGAGTCGCCTCTGTCTATTCGTTGGGTTTTCTCCTAGGTTTCAGGCCTTCGCATTGTCGCTTTATTGATTTCCTCTGGCCTTGTCATTGCTGCTGCCCTGCCTCGCTCTCCTCCCACTATTTCTGTCTCCCCAGTGCCTCACTGTCGCCATAGAATGAGGTCTCGCAGAGGCCAGCCCCAACGCATGCCTTCCAGCCCTTCATCCGAGTCGCCTTCCCTTTCAAGTGATTTCTCTGACGACCACTACCCTCGCACTCGAAGTGTGAGAGGGCGTCCCTCGTCTGGCTCTACGCTCTTTACCTTCAGCAGCTCTCTAAATCGCCCAAGGATCACCGCTCACATTTCGGTGGTCTTCCATGAGGAAGCCCAAGAGGGAGAGTCTAGCTCTCATCAGGAGGGCCCGGGCTCTGTCACTGTTCCGTCTTTGAACGTCCAGATGGGGATTGGCAGCGCATATTTGTAGATTCAAGATGCTCAAGCACGTAGTGCTCAGGCGGTGGTGATGGCGCCAGCTGATCTGGGTCCATCCAACTCTATAGTAGCTCTTGTAGGGGACATGCCTGATACAGGTTGGTGCAAGATTGTTGAAGAACCTCCAGATGATTAGTTTACTCACGGTTGCCTTGATAGCATGGCATGCAGCCCATATTTTTGGGCAAGTTTTTGTTCAGACTGCTATATGGAATTTTAATTCTTTTTTGAATTTTTGTAAACTCAGTAAACGGTTCAAGACTGAGCTCCCAGAAATGGGGCAATCTCATTCCATGCTTATCTTGACAATTTTGCCTCTCTTCAGGGTAGTGTTTTGACTTTGGTCACGTTGTAATTTTACTCCCTTTATGTTAATAGATTAATCTTATTTAGAAAAAAAAAAACCACCCATTGGAATGGAAAACATTGGATTATTCAATACGTATTCCCCCATGGTTAGATTAATATTATCGCACTTCCCTGAGTAACTTATAGTTCCTCCATTTGCAACCATCACTTGGCACTGTAGTGCTTGATATAGAAAGATATTAAATTCCTTGGCTATATTACAATTAAAAATATTATGGGTACTACCATCATCAATCAACACTATTAAATTTTTTTTCTTAATATATCCATCTTGAGAGTTTGACAAGTGTTAATTCCTGCCAATGTATTACAAGATATGGTTAGATTCATTTCTTCTTTCTCTGGGATTGGTTCTTGTTGCATATCCTCTTCTTTTAATGTTTCTTGTTACTTTTCTTCCTCCTCTTCACAATCTATGTAAAATAATTTATTCTCGACACACTTATGACACTTAGTGTGTTTTATATCACAATTATAACAAATCCGTTTTTCTATTTTTTCCTCTAGGTTTTGTGGTGTAAAGCTTGTAGGTTGTGGGATGCTAGGAGCAACAAAACTACAATATTTATAGTTGTGAGTGGTAGACTTCCTTGTTGCCATAATTTTTCTTTCAACTTTTATTTCCACCTTGAATGCCTTCTCCAATGAATCAGGTTCCTAAAGGCAAACCTCATGTTCGATGTTATCCTTTAAAGTACCTATGAAGATATTAATCCTATGCTCCTCTATAATATCATTTACCTTGATATTAAATCTTTGTAATCCCTCAATGTTCTCCGCCATTGAACCCTTTTATTTGATATTTATCAATTAGCTAAATAAGGTAGTGATTTTTGTATCTTCATAATGTGCCACTAATACTTCCGTAAAAAATTTCATAGTGACAATTGATTTATGAGAATAAAGCGATCTATACCACACAAGCTATTTTTTTTATAAATATAAAACAATTTGTACCTTTTGCGTGTGCGACACATCATGTAGATTGAAGAATTGCTCCATCTATAGTATCCATGTTACAAGATTCTTCCCCCAAAAATTTCTTCATATTGATCTTTGGAATGTGGATGGTATTCAACCAAATGTTAGAGTCTCTAAAATCGTGGTTCACATTCTTTTTATCCTCATCATGGGTTTCATAAAATACCTTGTTGCCATTAGAAAACATTTCTTGTAGCAACTTTGTCAAACCTTCCTTCAAAACATCCATTTCCCTTTTTATTTTTTATTCTAAATCATCCATGTTCCTTTTTAAACCATCTATCTTAACATTCATCATTGCTTCCAATTTATTTTTGGTTACTCTTTGTGAGAGCGACGTTTTTTGCACTTGGTCTCATAATTTTGATATATCATGTTGTATTTATTCCTATTCTTCATGTGTCATATTAGAGCTTTCTCATTGCTTACTAGGTGTGTCCATTTTTTTGTTTCAAGGCATATTGTGACTAAATACTAATATCTATGTTCCAATATTCCTTTTGAATCATTTCAGATTTATTTTTCAAACAAAAGAACCTTGAAAATTAAAAAACTATATACATACTTTTTTTCTTGTTTTTTGGCACTTGATCTTGAAACTATTGTATCTATGTAATTTCAACTCTCAAAGGTCTAAAATTTTGTCTTTTGGCATCCATTTGAGTATTATTTCCAACATCACAAATCAGACTGAAAATAAATTCTTCAAGATAAAGTTATGTCCAATATCCCATGATGACCTGTTTATGGACTGGTTTAGTAGAGCGAACTTGTACAAAATGCCATGTTTCATTGTTTCAAACTTCAGCTCTAAAAATGATACATGAATGACTACAGTCTATTAAATTTAAGTCACTTCTTACAAAACTCTTTCTCAGAAAGAAATGGATGATCAACCATCCCCATCCCACAATTTTGGAACTCGAACTTCCCTCTTGACAAGACCTTTGACAAAATTTCAGCATCTTGTTCCTTTGCTAGAATGTATTGTAGCAACATTATCCACCTCTACACACAATCCCATAAATGGTGACACTAGATATCTATATTATTGGATCAATCGTGAAATACAAGATTATCAGTGAGTTTAATGAAATTCTAATTATCACAATATATCACAGTTGGATCCATCATTTGACCAAACAATCCCATAAGTATCTTTTTCATTCATATTGCCTCACATGTTGTTTGACCTACATCCATGTATTCTACTTTTGCTGAGTTGAACACCATAGATATTTGCTTCCTCTTGTAAAAATTCCACCTGATGTATTATTTCGGTCTGATGGACTCCCCACCCAATTTGCATCGGTGAAGCCACATAAGTTCACTCCCTTTGCCTGGTTGTACCATAGTCCAAACTAGGTAGTGCCTTTGAGGTACAGTAAAACATGCTTAGATTCCTTCCAAAATAATTTGGTCAGCCTAACCATATATTGGCTCAACTAGTTCACTTCATAGCACATATCTAGTCCTGTGTTCACAAGATACATTAGTGAACCAACTAACTATTGATAAATGGTAGCATCCACTTCTTCACCTAAAGTGGCATCCTCCTTCCTCTAGTTGGTCAATAGAGGTGTCTCCATGGGTTTACAACTCCCCATGTAGAATCTTTGTAGTGTCGCATTTTCATACTATCCTTAAGACACAAACAATTCCCCATCACCTTGCCATACTTCCAACTCAAGGAAGTAGTGCATGAGACCCATGTCCTTCATTTCAAATTCCCTTGCAAGATTTGATCAGTTGGTCATCACTAGTTAAAATATAATTATCAACATATAAGACAATAATAAGAAATTTATCTTCTACTAAGTTGTGATAGAGGTTTGCCTCCGCTTCACTTTTGGTGAAACCCAAACAGGTAAGATAGTTGTCTATCATAGTGTACCAAGAATAGGAAGCTTGCTTGAGAGTATACAACGCTCGCTTGAGTCTGCACACATGAGACTCTCAATAAATTGAATCAAAATATTATGGTTTCTTGATGTACACCTCCTCCTCAATAAATCCATTGAGAAATGTTTTTTTTACATCCATCTGGTGGATCTTCCACCCCATCTATGCAATAAGTGCAAGAATTGATCTAGTGGATGAGTACCTTACTAGAGGACAGAAGGTCTCCTCATAGTCAATTCCTTCAACTTGAGAGTACCCCTTGGCAACAAATATGGCCTTATACTTCTCTATGCTTTTGTCTTCTGCATGTTTAGCCTTGAAAATCCTTGAACCCACAACTGATTTGTTTGTTGGTCTTGTGATAACTTCCCAAACATTGTTCTTTATATTAAGATTTTTCCCCAAGAATGCCTTTTCTAGTATAATCATACATAGAATCTGACGAGGACTTCATTTATGCAAATATACTATTGTGTTTCATGCCTCAGCCCATAAATGTATAGGTAGCCCTTGATCATGCAAGATACCCCTTGCAGCTCCCATAACGCTACAATTCTTTCTCTTAGCTACCCCATTCTAATGTCGTTTGTGGGGTGATGTTAGCTCTCTTCGAATGCCCTCTTTTGCACATAAATTTTTGAATTCATTTGAAACATACTCACCTCCATTATCGCTCCTGAGAGCCTTCACCTTCTTGTCAATGTATTTCTCATCTAGTGCCTTGAATTCTATGAACTTGGAGAATGTCTAATATTTATTTCACATGAAATATATCCAACACTTCCTTGAGAATTCATCAATAAAAATGAAAATATATTTGTGTCTAGCAATGGAGGCTGTAAAGAAAGGTCCACAGACATCAGAGTGGATCCTTCCCAGGACCGCATGTGCTTTGTTGTCTCGATTGTGGAATGTGGATTTTTCATACTTCCCTAAGGTACATCCTTTTCATACATATGGCTGCTCAAGTGATCCTTTGGGGAGGCCAATGGTTATTTGCTGCATAATCATTAAGGCACCTGATATAAATGGCCAATTCTTCCGGGCCAAAATTCACTGACATCACGACTCTACACTTTCTCCACCTTACTGCTTAATGCAACACAATCTTCCACATCTAGCTTATATAGGTTCTTCAAATGAACCCCGATCTACTTCACCTAACATGTGGCTATGTGTCTCAAGGATTCTTTCTCTTTCCTAAAGATCACATCATAACCATGGTGTTCCAAAACTGCAACAAAGATGATCATTTTCTTTAGGCCTAGATTGAATATGAGATGATTGAGTCTGAGAGGGGAGCTTCACTCCGTCTAAAAGGTGACTGTACCAATCCTGGTCGTGTTGTACCTTCTATCGTCCCCCATCTCAATGTGCATATGGAGATCTTTCTCCTCCATGTCACTGAAAACCTCTCTACACTGTGTATTGTAAAACAATGCACCTAAGTCCAAGTATAACCTGCTTCCCATCATTATACTAGCCATGCATGTGATAACGATGAATTCAAGTTCAAATTGTGAGGCCAAGGCTTGACATGCTCCTCCTCCTGAGGTCTTCTTGCTCGACTTTCTATGTGAACACTTCATGGCATAGTGCTCAAATTCAAGGCAATTGAAGCATTTAATTTTGTACAAATCTTTCTTCTTTCCCCCTTGGATCGATTGTGGTTTGGTTTGAGATTTATTCCATTTTCCCTTCTTTCCCTTCCTAGCTAATGCACATTATTCTTCATCCTCATCCTTGGATGAAGTCCCATCTCTGGTATTCTACCTTATTTCCTCGTATACCAAATCAGACCATAAGCATTCCTAATTCAGTAGTTTCTCGCTCCTGTTCACAAAATATTGGTAGCTATGCCATCTCTTGGTAAGGCCTAGAAGTTATAGGCTTACCAAGTCATATTCTGAAACATTAACACAAATCCCACCAAGTTCATCACGAACTTGTGTAAATGTGCTCAAAAAATACAGGATAGTTTCATTCTTTTTCATCTTGATATTTTGAGGTTTATCCTTGAGTGCAAGCTTCCTGTGGTCACTACTATTCTTGAACAATTTTGTCATTGCTTTCCACATTGAGAATAAAGTTTCCTTCCCATGGAGATTTGAGACAATGTGATCTCGTACTCCCTCCAATGTTATTCTCCTCACTTTGGCTACATCTTTATTCGATTAGGTTAGGTTCTATGCATCAGATGCCTGTGGTTTTGCAATGTCCATCTTTACATATTCTAGCAATCCATTGTCAATGTCCAATATCTCCTCCATGCGATCCTTCCATGCAATGAAACTAGAGATGCCTTCCAAGGGATAGTCTAGCCTCAACCCATTGAAGGTCATCTTCGCAACTATATAGAGATCCTGCAACACTGAACTACAAATTTAAACTTCTTGATAAACAAATTTGAAATTATTGACCTAATGTGAATCCTGATTTGATACCATGTAGAAAGTATGGTGTACATTTGCAACTTCTCATGAAATTTTAATCAAAATCACAAGACACAAACCTACTCTACTGCTCTGGGGATTTAAATTCACAATTTAGAACATCAATAACAAACATGCAATGAGAAATAACACACATGCACACAATAATTTTTCCATGGGAAAGAAATATGCTAAAAAACTATTTTCCTTCTTGCATTAATCTGGTGAATAGAGATGTATTAAAATTGCTAGCTCAATATGAGCTCAACCTGCAAGTGAACAACCTATCTCTCTGCTCACTGAGAAGGTTTGATCCAAACTTAGTAAATTTGTGCCTTTGATTAAGCCATATTTCCTTGTGAAATTCATGAGGAAATTATGCCCTTATAATTTTGGAATTCCTCCAAATGATTCTGCAAATCCCAAGGTTGATCATCTGATTAAAACACATGTACACTCAAGACTAGTCTACAACTCATGTTACACTAACTTGTAATCTATAGCACAATTGGGGAACTCGAATTCTCTTCATGAACTGGCTATTTTAGGTTGATTGATCATTTAACTATATGATCACTGAGTTTAACTAAAGTCTCACTACACAACTGACCTTCCACTAGTTCCTCCAACAATTAGAACTAGTTTAACTAAAAACAACTTGAAATAACTGATCTTGATTGCTACAAATTAGAACTCACACATGCTTAACTGAACTTGAACTCCTCTAACTTGAACTTACTGAGTACATTGAGTGACACAAGCCATGTCACACAAGTTAACTGCATCCAAGCTGTCTGCTGATGTGGAAATTTGAATTTTCTCAATTTGACCAAGGCAAAATCAAATTGAGACTTTATTGCTGCATTTCAACAATAATATGGGGGTTGCATGGGAACAACAATAACAATAATGGGGATACACTAATAATAAAAATAAGGGGCCTATACTAGTATAATAGGTACCTAACAACTATCCCCACATGTGCGAGTAATATAGGATGACATGGCATCAACTCCTGCCATGGTGGTAAACAAGTTACATCAAATTGTGGAAGGAATAACTTCCTCATACAAGTTTTGGTTAATGTGATTTTTACACAATTCAAAAGCTCTTAAGTGTGTATAATTCTATCCTTGCAAGCTAATTCCTCCAATTTTTTCACTCAAAAAACAATAAGATAGATAACAAAATATATAACGACTATTTCCAAATGAAAATTTGTTAAACAATTACAATGGATAAAATAATGAAATAAATTTCCTATGTAAAATAATAAAGGAATGAGTGCATCAACATGTCATGCTCATTAGGAAATAACTTCAAACTTATTTATGTGATTATGACTACTCGTATCATATTATATGTTTCTTGCTCCCACTTCATAGAATTTGGGATATGTTAAAATGTTTCACTCTTGCTAACATTGTTTAAATAGAATAATTATTAATATAAGTAGACTAAATTTATCCTTTGAAATTGATGTTATTTTTATTGAATGAACATTTTAAATTGAACTAAGGATAAAGATAATATATTTCCAAACAATATTCATTAATCCGATTTAAATATTTCTGGTGATGGTTTTGTTAATTATATCTATATCTCTATGATCATGTAACCACATACTAAGATATGAATGATTTTAGACTTATAACGATAAACACATGAATATAATAACATATATGATGGGTGTTGAAAATGTATTATTTTTTCCCTTACCCGCCTCTGTTTCACCCAAATTTTGCCTAAACTTATAGTGCTAATCCTTTATTTTGCTGTGGTCTTTGAAGAAAAGTATTGCAAATACAATATTTTACAAAGCTAGCTAGGCACATTTATGTTTAATGTCAAATTTATTTGATTTGTGTGTTTTTCTAAAACTTTGTGATCAATATAAACCACTAATCCTAAACTATTCATTTCTTGTACCTAGGTTGTTGCATGTACCACAAATTCATAGTCAACTTTTCATCATGTGAGTTGGGAGTCAGACTGTTCGATGAGTTCTGGAAATATCTTTTGTTTCCCTCCACTGATGTAGCAACCCAAGGAAGTAGGGGTGGAGTCTCAATGGTCGACTTCTATAGCCAGCTTAAGTTTCAAGTGTATAAGTCTAGAGAATTTGGTTTCATGTTTGACCCAAACTGGATCTTAGATCCGACTGTTTCTAAATAGGAGTCATCCTTAGTGCCTCTCTGTTGTTCATCATTATGTTTAAATTGTGTAACTAGGTCTACAGGAAAAGCCAGTGAGAATAGGGAGATTCTATTAAAGTTATCGCTCCTTAAACTAGATGAAATTTTGATGTGAATACTATTTAATTAATACAACCTTTGTGCCAGGTGTTTATTTATATCTGTGAGTTATGTTATCTTACATGATTAATTTCTTGCTTCTATAAGTTATCTCTTTAATCTAGGTGTGGAAGTTGGTCTAGTAAGGGCCCACCAGCTCAGCTTCACAACCCATTGTATATTATCTGTAGATTAAATGCATGTGTGTGTTGCGGTTGGAGCATTGTTATAAATTCGATTTTAAACATGGTATTGATTCTTTGGTATTGCACTACCCTCATACTGAAGGTTATTATTCCATGATTGCGATAATCTTTTGTGAATATATGAGTCAGATTTGAATCTCTATTTCATTAATGAATCACACAATCATTCTCTTTAAAATGATTACAGGGGTTTTGGATCTAGTTTCTTGATGGTTTCAATATTGATTTGGGATTGTTAAGGTTTCATATAATTTTGATTCGTTGTTTCTTCTCATGCAATTGTTCCTTTCTATTAATGGTTTGTGATCTAAATCTTCTGTTTCATTGAGTGTTAAACATTTTGAAGAGTGAGTCCAAGGTAAGGACTGTTTATCTTTCGTGATAGCCTTTTTGTTGTCAACCGAGATAACCAATTATTTGTAACCTAGATCACTATGAGTTGAGTTGGGGTGTTGAGAATAGGGCTAACTTGTTGCGTACACCATTTTGGATGAACCATTATCTTGAATCTTAGAGATTAGTCTGTGATTTGTCTTCGTTCTACACTCTGCTTTTGATCCCTAACCATTTGTGCCATGTGTTCTTTTGTGACCTGACCTGATAAAGTCTGGGGTGTTTGTGATTCATATTACAAATCGTAACCAACAATTTGTCCCTTGCCTCAGTAAGTAAAGGTGATTTTGTTTGAAAATTTTTCGTATCATTTCTTATCTAGGTTAAGTTCAGGATTATGATTATGTGTTTCAGTAAAGGCATTATATAGGGTACGAGCTTCATATTGAGTACAGGCATAACAAAGAAATATTTCCAATTAACTTTTTAAGAAGACAAGGTTGTGGTTTCCATTTAATATTGTGTGTTGCATTACATTTCTTAAGAGTTATGAGAGAATTTTTGTAAGTGTGAATTATTTTATGAAGGGTGTGATAACATTTTGATTGATTGGTGCTTTACTAGTATTCAAAACAATAGTGCTAATTTTATTTATTGGGATTCCCACACATATAATTGCAGACATAATACATGCATGGTATGAACATTGATGAGATATATTTTCAATGAAAATTTCCATCAATACATGGCATACATTGGATTAAAAAATTAGTTAATTTATCTTGCTTGGTTGGTGAGGTTGTGAATTTAAATTTTTTGTCTAGTGTTATCAGGAAATCTAGTGTCTATGCAGAGCTGCTAGTCCCACTAAGACGGGTAGCTATCTTAGAAACAAACAGATTAAAGCTACTTTCATTTTCCTTTATGAGAAGTAGATAGGAGAGGAGCAAAGAATACCAACCTCAATCTTTTGCTCAGTTCCTTGCTTGTTCCTCCTCCACTCTGACAGGTCTTTGCCGCTCGTTCCTCGACCACTCAGCTTCAAAGAGTACCTGTAAAGTTAAAGCAACATAATACCTTCAAAGTGCAGAGATCTACAATCATAAACAATATAGGACCAAATATATTTTGACCACACAAATTCTTATATCATCAAACATACAAGAATGTGGAGGAAAAATTGAATAGCTTTATTGATATAAAGATTAGAAGAGAGGATTACAACCCATTGATCTGACCTAGTGTCATCCTCCCAGCATGAAAGCCCTTCTTCACCTCATGAAAAGCTTAGATCACCCAACACTATGATATTCCTCCAGGAAACCAACAACACTTCCTTACAAGATACAAGATTCCAGCCTTTGGATCTCTGGCATGAGAGACCCATATATAGATGATTGCAGGGGGGTGAGTCAGCTTCTAGGATTTTGATTAGTGTCTTCTCTCTGATATTTCGTGATTCCACTTGGAGATTGATGATCTCTTACTCATCCCCGGGCGAATTCAGAGAGGCAAGTGTCACAGGAGAAGTTTCTCAAAGATTCCAAGATCATCCACCTTGCAAACTGTCTCTGCCATTTGTCTACTCTCGCCCATCACACCCTACGGAAGGGCTTTCCAGTATGCATCACACTTTTTACACTGAGTAGGTGAGATTCATCACACCCTTAGCACTGGGAAATCTGTATGGTCCAGTTTTGACCAGTTCTTAGCAGTTTTCTGTGGAGAACTTCTAGGAGATGATGTAATCAGCTGACCTTGTTCCTTTAGGGCATGAAACAACACTTTTAGGGACTCAGAAGCCCTTGGTTTATGGACATATGTGATTGGGGTTGCAGTGCCCAAATATGTCTATAACAGTTGCCCCCTAAAGCATGAGGTCGAAAATCTTTTGATGTCGGGTGAAATGATTTATCATGAGGATCTGAGGTTTTTCGAACTGGAAGGCGACTTGTAATAAGATACAATACAATACATTATCTTCATAACATTTTCATGATCTAGCTAAGGTGGGCATTCCCATGCTTAGCTTTATAAATTCATTTTCATGTACATAGGACAGACAACTGTCTGTGTGGCAGACTGATGATTCTGGTAGAGCCATCATCCTTTGATTCGGATGATCATCTGTGTAGAAATGATGTACATTTGATGTCTTTATTTTCCTGAATATATCGCAGCCCAGATAGATGAAACTATATCCGGGGTCTTCAAACTTGTCCAATATTCACCTGAAGTACAAGTCAATCCATGTGAAAAATGTTCTGGAGTCGAACATGGAAAGACATGGCCTGATTACCAACCATTGATGTAAGTTGTTAACAGGCGTGAGAGGAATTGCCAATAATGATGATGACCCTCAAGGTACTATAGTACAATTCGTGTGGTGTGAAAAAGGGACTTGGCGTTGAACACCACGCAAAATATTTTGGTCGAAGGCCATTGATGTAAACCTGTCGCCGGAAGTGAGAAACTTTCCATTGAGGCATGTAAGCTTCAAAGTACTGAAAGGGTTGTTCTTAGGTTGAATTCTTGGATAATGAGTTGTTGTCAAAAAGAAGTAACCCATCGTAGGACGGCCTTAATGAATCCCACATCTACGACCCGGAATGGGGCAAATGATTTTGTGGAGGTGAAAACAATCTGATGATACAGGGTTCAGGGTGGTGGTCATGAAAGGATGAAGCGTGAAGGTATTGTAGCGGGTGAGACAGAGCTGGGTTGGTGAATTCTCTGATCGAATTCTATTGAAAATATTGGCGACACTAAAATGGATTAGTAGCGTTAACCCCAAGGATGGATGGTACGATGGACCAATGGTAATATGACCGGTGAACGGAATAACCCAACCCGACTCAATCATGGTGATGGAGTGAAAGTGTCATGTTCAAGAGCGACTTGCTATCAATAAAGTCTCTTCAAGTTTTCTTCCCAATTTTCCCCAGTCAATGCTGACCAGTACCTCTTTATTTTTATCAAGCTTGAGGATGATAACATATGCTTGTTCTATAATTTTCCCTTCGAGCAAACCCGTCGCTATGTTTTAACGATCCTAGCGACAGTGAAACTCGTTCTTGTCTCCATGGACAAGTTTGTTGCTATTGGTTTTAACGAGTTTAAAGACAAAGACAACTCGGTCATTTTTCAATTTTAGAGATTCTGAAAATGGATGGAAAGGAAACTCCAGTAATCCTTTTTCATCATATAATCCCTTAAGTCCGAAAAAGTATAAAATAATACAAAAGGGATGAATTTTCGATAGTTTTAACGAGCCTAACGAGACAAGCGCTCAATATTTTTGTGTAATAATCCCTCAGGTCCAAAAAGATTAAAATATAGAGGAGGGATAGCACTCCCGGTAGCTTTAACGAGCTGGAGAGGCCAACTACTCGACAATCCTTTCACATTTTACGAGTCAGATGAAAAGAGCTTAAAGGAGACTCGTCTTTGAGGAACGAGTTATATTTTCGGGTAGCTACTGATTCCAGGTAAGGTTTGGAATTTTCCAATCATGGCAGTGTCACAAGAATGGCTAACAGAATCACTCTTCGTAGTTGTTCCTCAAAAGGGTAAACAATCAAATGGAGGCATATGATCGGCTAAACAAAGTGGAGGTTATGGCAAGAACACGACCAGGGCTCTGAAGCTGATGATAATGCATTCACAAAGGTTATTTACCGAAGGTTGGTTCATTTTTTAATGAGCTTAAACTCTGGGGGAGCATTTGCTCATTTCTTAGGTTTAATTTTTAACGAGCTTGAACTTTGCATAAAAACTGCTCGTGCCAGTCATATAATAAGGATGTCTCATCGATAGGTTCAATTTTTAAGGAACTTGCACCATTCGAAACTTTGCTCTGGATCCTTTCTTTACATAAGCCCGGAACGACCAATCCTACAAGTTTAAAGGGTTAAGAACCTACAAACTAAGAAAATAAATGGTCGCTCTTCACTTTCATCCAAAAAGGTTTGCATGCCCCCAGGTATAGCGAAGTAGAGTTTCCAAGTTACCCTTCAATTTGCAGACAAAACATTTGTTCTGTCGGGAAAGGCCTACCTTCTAACGCAGGTATCTTATTCTAGTCTAACCCCATTTTCCTAAATGGATGGGCATGTCAAACTAGTCATATTCCTACGCGGAAACCTACCCTATACCTGAAGTTTTCCTGCCGAGGCAGACCAGGGTGCATGCCCCCTGGGTTTCAGTCATGGCCACCGAATTACTCGCGTTCTTCAGGTGGACGGACTAGATATTGATGAGACATTCCTTACGTGAAAATACTAGTTAGGGATGGAATTTGACTACTAGCTATGTGTGAGCCAGGGAATTAAAGCTGGTCTACGAGCTAGACCACTCCACCTTCATGTGGAAAGCACATTACTCGAAAGAGTGAGGAGACAATGGCTCCTATGCTATAAATATAGTCGCGCCCAAGGAGAAGATTATAATCTAAAGGTCCTTATACTACCATTACATTCAGATACACGATTTTCCCTCTCAAAGTTATAGACAAACTTGGAAGGATCCTTAACGCTCGACTGGTTCCTTTGTCAAAGCCTGTTAGATTTCACATCTTAGGCAGAAGTGATGGTGAACCAAGCACTTTCCAAGAAATTGAGAAAGGATACTCACAGAAGTCCCCCCATCTATGATGGTACCGACCATGACCATTCTGTAAGATTGTACAATGATTCGGAATGGTACATTAGATGGTAGACAGGGTCTGCCTAGTAGATTCCAATCGAAGGAAACGACTAGGTTTCTCGGAGGTGGGACCGAATAAACGGCCGGATATGACCCTGACGAACTTCCTTCCTACGGTAAAGGAACGGGTAGATTGCCCTCATGTTCATCAGAGTCTGTGTTTATGAAAAGAATTTCAATGGTGTCATTCTCATTCTCTTCGGTGACTGTATCATCCGAAGATGGACCTTCTGAAGACAAGACCGAGTTGACTGTCACCTCAACCTTTTGACTTTCATCTGGTATGGATTCAGATGGTTTATCTTCAAGGATAGATGCTTTGACTGACCATAAAGTTGTTTCAGTCGAATTTTCAAATAGCGATGGACTTGACAAGAGTTTCTTGTACCCAGGAGGAAGCCGTAACAATGAAGCAGGATGGTTATCCAAGATTCTTTTAGCTTCATCCAAGAAGGGACAATGATGGATGGCATGATTGCCTTCACACAGTTTGCAAGGAAATTTACATTTTCCTTTCTGTCTAGAGACTTCGCTTTCACTAGTTGACAGTGTACTCTCAACATGATCGTTAGAGGTTGATGACATCGGATTGTGCAAATGAGGAGACCAATCCCTTAAGATCTGAGAGATGTAAGGACAATCTCAATGATAGTGGTCTCCTTTGCAAATGACACATGGAGATTTAGGTTTGGACGGTGCAGTGTATGTATTTTCGCTAGATGATGCATGGTTGCCCTTTTTCGCCTTTGGCTCCTTCTTCTTTTTCTCCTTCCCTTTCTTCTTCTTCTTCGTTACTTGGTTTTTAGCTTTATCAATTTCACCAAGCAAAGAGGAAGGAGGGGAGGGAGAAACAAGTGAAGCAGAAGGTTGGGGGGTAACTCTAGTATCATCTAGTTGCTGACTTGATTGCTCAGGAATTGCGGTGGTTTGAACGACAGAGGTTGAGAAGAGCCATATTGACAAGCCAATTGTCAGTCCTGGGAAGGACAATGTGGCCATATGAGGCACACCAAAATTTCCCCAAGAGGAGAAAGGAATAGGATTCCCCTCAAGGGGAACTCCTTGGTTGGTGGACTCCATTTTTCTCAACCTAAGACCAACGAGGGAACAGTGACGTTATTCCGATTAAAATAAATTTTAGGCGCTTTGACACAACTTTCTTTTTCAATTCTTAAGAATCGAGAAAAAGCTAAAGATGACTCTAGTCGCCTTTGATTTTTAATGAGCCTGAAGTGAAAAGTGCTCAGATGGACCTTTTCCTTTAAGGAGTCTGAAAGGGAATGAAAGAGACTACTCTAGAAATCTAGACAGAGGGATTACCAAACCAATCACAAAACTATAGAATACTTTTCACGATACGATAGTCAATCTTCCCAAATGCTGTGTTCAGTGCATTGCGATCGATATGGTAGCAGACACAACTTCCTAAGGATAAAGGATATAGCCTATTGTGGTATCCCAATATATACTCGACGGTACATGGGAGCACAAGTCTGTACTGGCACTTGTCGTCTCAAAGAGGAGGAGTCACCCAACCTATGATGAAAGCGATTGTTACCAGGCTTTACGATGCCGGAATATGTCTCTAGCCTAGACTTCTAAATGTTGTGTGTTAGGTTCCAAAGCGTTTTTATGTTCATTGAATTTATTTTACGGTTGATCTTTCTTAAGAAGTTTGCCTTTCAGGTTCACCTCATGATGTAGATATACAATTCCTAAAATGCAATTTAAGATGATAAACAATCATTTATTCTTCTTTCCACAATGAAAATCCTAGCTACTAACGAAAGAGAAGCGAAATTCTTTCAACATAGAGCAGAGACCACACACTAGATGCACTGTCCTAAATCAAAATCAACAAGCAGTCTAAATGCAAATGCACGTGCATGTATTTTTTTTCGCTTTCTTAAAGTGTGAATGAAAAAAAGAATGCTAAGTACAAATCTGAACTGTTTCAGGCGATAGTACTAACGATTTTCTCTTCAAAAGACGAAAGGAAGATAATGACGACACTTTTCTATTTTGAATCGAAAATTTCTTTCGACACTTGAAAAACTACTAATTCAAATCAAATACAATAGTAACAGTGTAATCGACCATCAAGAACAATAGAATTCTTTTCTTTGACTGAAAATGACACTTGCGACACTTCCAAATCAAAAGAAGAAAGTTTTATTACACTACTTCTTTGTAAAGGAGAACCGTAAATGGCGAAAAATACATAAAAAACATTTACAGTGCCTTGTACTATGGAGGCTGAATCATGCAAAGGAAGGGTGTTTCCACAGAGGTACACTGATCACAGACAATAAAACTCCTAAATAAAGCTGAAGAGAGTGAACAAAAAACCAAAATCTGGAAGCAGAAGAGGTCTTATCTGATCATCGCACCTGTAACACAAGGAAAGAGTGATGCATCTCACCTACTGCACACGGGAGGTGCGATGCATCCAGATTCCCAAGGGAAGAAGGTGTGATGGTCCAGGGACGAGATTCAACTTGGTTCCAGGTCACAGTTTGCAGCTTAGTTCAGGGATTTAGGCCGAGCTAATGATAGTCAGTAGATGCAAATCACAGGGGCTGATCTAATGAGGCTACTTGAGCCACCACCAGGGAAATTAGGATATTTGAAAATCAATTGTTCATTTTATAAACAAAACCCGGAGATAGACTGAAGCAGCATTGATCTACTTTGCACTTGCATAGCAAATGAAGTTCGAAGGCTAGCTGGCTTGACTTCAGGCTCCATCTGTAATTCTATAAAGCAAGCAAATATAGACAAGCAAACAAGCTATTCTTTCCCCAGTGGAGTCGCCATTTTTTTATTAGGAAATCTAGTGTCTATGCAGAGCTACTAGTCCCACTAAGACGGGTAGCTATCTTAGAAACAAACTGTTAGGCACCTATACTACTAGTGTAACCCCTTATTGTTATTAGTATAACCCACTTATTATATTGATGTACCCATGTAGTGCCCATATTGTTACTATTGTGCCCCATAGAAGCCCACTATTGTTATTATTGTGCCCTTACATTATTATTGTTATGTCGGCTTTGATTATGTTATGACCCCTTAGACTCCTATATATAGAAAGGAGGTATTTTAATTTGTATCATCCAAGAATTGTTCATTTATGTAATGTAAAGGAGGTTGCCCCCTCGAAGGGGCTAAATTATAAGGCGTTGATCTATCTTTTCTATCTTTTCTTGAGCTGGTTTCATAACATTTGGTATCAGAGCTTTGGATTCTATGGTTTCGCTGCTCCAAACAGGTCATCGTGGCATTTTCGCTATAACATTTTTCTGTGACGTTTCAGAAGTCGCAAAAAAGACCCATTTGATAAGAGATCGCCCTGAACCTTGCGTCCAAATTTCAGAGCTTTTCGCGCGATTTTTGCGGAGATATGATCTGAGGAAGTTGGTCTTTTTGCAGACTCCTGAATTACATTCAAAACAGGTGACCTGGGGAAAATCGTCATAACTTTCTCTTTGGGGATCAGATTGAAATTTCGTAAGAAGGTACAGGAAGAGGACGGACTGTAGTTTCTTGTATGCATTTTTCCGATCCCAAGGTCGAAATAGTGACACGTGGCACTTTGTACAATTTCTCTCTTCTGGGAAGGTATATAATCAGGTCATCTTGGGAGATTGTGCATAACTCTTTCTTAGAGAATCCAATTTGGATCAGATTAGTGGCATTGGAAGGAGGACACAGAGGGCTACTATAGGTCATAATTTTAGAACTTAAGGATTCAAAAGTACAGAGTTACAGTCATTTCAAGGTTGAGCTCCTAAAATCAAGAAAAAGCAAGATGAGGAAGTTTGATGGCAAGGATCTTGTAAATTGGATACTTCAGATGGAGCAATATTTTGATCTACATGGTGTACAACTGTTACAAAAGTTATTTATTGCATCTTCATATTTGGAACCAGATCAATTTTTATGGTACGAAGGGCTTTGTTCTCGTAAACAACTTGTTATGTGGTTAATTTTCATGGAGGAAATGATAGCACATTATGAGGATACAAAGAGCAACCTCTTCTTTAGAGCAACACCACAACAATTGGAAAGAGTAAAAGGGCTTTGTGACATAGTGGGAAGCAAAATTATGGAAACCAGGAAGCGTACCCCTCACACCTATAAAGATGGAAGTGTTGTTTCTCCTAGCCTTCCACAACCTACAAGGTTTACACCACAACAATTGGAAGAAAAAAGAGAAAAACGGCTTTGTTACAATTGTGATAGCAAATGCACTAAAGGTCATAAGTGTGCTGAGAAGAAATTATTTTACATAGAATATGAAGAAGAGGAAGAAAAGGATCAAGAAACATCAAAAGAAGAAGATATATGCCAGGACCCCACCCCAGAGAAAGAAGAAATGAATCAGACCATATCTTGTAAAGCATTGGCAAGAATTACCACTCCTCAAACTCTCAAGATAGAAGGACATATCAAGAAGAAAAAGGTGCAATAAGTGAAAGATCACATTGAGAAAGAATAAATGATTCCAACCATATCTTTTAATTCATTGTTTGAAATTACCGCTCCTCAAACTATCAAGATAGAAGGACATATAAAGAATAAAAATGTTCAAGAAGTGAAAGATCACATCGAGCATCAAGAAATGAATCCGACCATACCTTGTAAAGGATTGGAAGAAATTACCACTCCTCAAACTCTAGAGATAGAAGGACATATCAAGAAGAAAAAGGTTCAAGGAGTGAAAGATCACATTGAGCATCAACAACAAGTTCTCCAACTTTTAAATGATAACGCCAGTTCGGTGCGAAATCAAACGAAACAACAGGTAGATCAACATCGCAGTGAAAAATGTTTTGATGTAGGTGATTGGGTATTTTTATTGCTACATCTCAAGCAAGCTATTTATGAGAAGGAAATGTTGGCAATACTACATGCACTTAAAAAATGGCGACCTTACCGAATGGGAAGACTCTTCAAGGATGAGGATGTGGAAGCATTGTTTTGTGCTATTTATATTATCCAACCAGATTGGATAAACAAAGCAAGGGATGAATGGAAGAAGGACGAAGAAGTATGGCCACTTCTTCAAAAGTTGCAAAAGATCCCAATTCAAACAATATTGCTAGAAATTGAAGAGGAAGGAAAAATCATATTGGAACCTGGAGCAGTCATAGAGACAAGAACCTGACAGCTACGAAATCAATCAATTTCAGAGTATCTCATCAAGTGGAAGAACTTACCCACTGAATATTCCACATGGGAGGACAAGAATTTTATATAGAAGCATCAAGAACTACTCAAGCATTGAGGACAACGCTTTTTGAAGGAGAGGGGCATGTTAGGCCCCTATACTACTAGCGTAACCCCTTATTGTTATTAGTATAACCCACTTATTATATTGATGTACCCATGTAGTGCCCATATTGTTACTATTGTGCCCCATAGAAGCCCACTATTGTTATTATTGTGCCCTTACATTATTATTGTTATGTCGGCTTTGATTATGTTATGACCCCTTAGACTCATATATATAGAAAGGAGGCCTTTTCATTTGCATCATCCAAGAATTTTTCATTTATGTAATGTAAAGGAGGTTTCCCCCTCGAAGAGGCTAAATTCTAAGGCGTTGATCTATCTTTTCTATCTTTTCTTGAGCTAGTTTCATAACACAAACAGATTAAAGTTACTTTTATTTTCCTTTACGAGAAGTAGATAGGAGAGGTGCAAAGAATACCAACCTCAATCTTTCACTCAGTTCCTTGCTTGTTCCTCCTCCTCTCTGACAGGTCTTTACTGCTCCTTCCTTGACCACTCCGCTTCAAAGAGTACCTATAAAGTTAAAGCAACATAATACCTTCAAAGTACAAATATCTACAATCATAAACAATATAGGACGAGATATATATTGACCACACAAATGCATATATCATCAAACATACAAGAATGTGCAGGAAAACTTGAATAGCTTTATTGACATAAAGATTAGAAGAGAGGATTACAACCCATTGATCTGACCCAGCATCATCTTCCCAGCATGAAAGCCCTTCTTCACCTCATGAAAATCTTAGATCACCCAACACTATGATATTCCACCAGGAAACCAACAACACTTCCTTACAAGATACAAGATTCTAGCCTTTGGATCTCTGGGATGAGAGACACATATATAGATGATTGCAGGGGGGTGAGTCAGCTTCTGGGATTTTGATTAGTGTCTTCTCTCTGATAGTTCTTGATTCCACTTGGACATTGATGATCTCTTACTCATCCCTGGGTGAATTCAGAGAGGCAAGTGTCACAGGAGAAGCTTCTGGAAGATTCCATGATCATCCACCTTGCAAACTGTCTCTGCCATTTGTCTACTCTCGCCCATTGCACCCTGCAGAAGGGCTTTCTAGTATGCATCACACTTTTTACACTGAGCAGGTGAGATGCATCGCACCCTTAGCACTGGGTAATCTGTATGGTCCCGTTTTGACCAGTTATGAGCAGTTTTTTGTGGAGAACTTCTGGGAGATGATGTAATCAACTAACCTTGTTCCTTTAGGGCATGAAACAACACTTTTAGGGACTCAGAAGCCCTTGGTTTGTGGACATATGTGATTGGGTTTGCAGTGCCCAAATATGTCTATAACATCTAGATTTGAATGTTAACGATAGTTTAGTTTTTTAATAAGCTACCCTCCTTTTTTGTAGACAAAGATTGATTAAAGAAGTGAAACTTCAAGTAGAGATCTTGTTTATGATTCTATTTGATTTAGTCGAAATATATAGGTAGAGAGTCTTTGTGGTATATATAGTATTGTGCCTCGAGTTAATGATTCTGGATTGACAAAAATAAATGTTGAGTCAAATATAAGCGAATACTGTAACCAACATTTTGGTGTCGTTGTTGGGTATGCCCCTAGGAAATTCTGGTAATAATTTCAATATCTATTTCTATATCTTGAGGTAAATTTCTGTGATATATTTTTAGCAAGTGTGTTTCTTTTTGTTGTTGAATAGGAGGGGTAAATTTCCAAAGTGTTATTAGTGTGTTTTTTAGCTGCAACATTTAAATCTAGATTGAATTTATTTTCTCTAGCAAGTGTTTTTACAGTTGTTTATTATTTTTTGATTTGATTTTCTTTTCAAAATACATGACTAGGAGAGGTAGTGGTCTAATTCCAAAGAAGGGTAGAGGAAATACTGGTAAATCAGAAAGTTTTTCCCCCGGTGGGCCTTTTTTGCATGCAAAAAATCCAAGCAGACATAGACCAATCAAGCTAGTACTTTCCACCTGGATTATGGAGATAGTAGATTAGGGGTATCACAACCATTGGTGATGAAAAATGAGACTGTTGAGACTGAAAAATTAAATATGAAACTTAGTTAGCCTTCATAGTTTATAGGAGGTAATCTGTTTGGAGGAAAAATGATGGAAGATCATGAAGAAGTCCATGGTGAAGGTGTCGGTGAGAATCAACCATTGGAAGAACAATCCACCTTTGGATTTCCAATTATGGACCTTGATGCAATCGTTCAAATGAAAAACATCCCACCTTAATTTTTTCCACATTTCCATGGTAAGGTACATGAGGATCCTGATTCTTTTCTTTTCAAATTTGACATACTTTGTAGGAGCTATGATTATTCCTTGGATGCCCAGAAGTTAAAAAATTTCCCTGCAACTCTTAAAGACTCAACTTTACATTGGTTTATGGGGTTGGGGGGAAATACTATCACTTCTTGGGAGCAAATGAAGAGGAATTTTATGAATAAATATCAGGAATATTGTAAGAAATGAGAGATGTAGGATGAAATTAGGGAAAATATTAAGAAACCCCCCAAATTTGTATGTATAATAAATGGGCGAATCCCCATGGTATATAGAAAAATGCATAGGCTATTTTTTCATTGATTTAATATACATATATAATTTTTTAGTGAATCTTTCACTAAATCATAAAATTTTGTTAACTCTTGGTGAATTTTTCACTAGGTTATATGGTATTGCAAATTCATGGCTGATATTATAGAAGAAAAATAGAAAGCATTTTAAAATATTGGTGATTTCTTGATAATGTATAAATATATATATATATAATAATAAAAAAATATTTAGTTAAATTATAATATACTAATTTTCCATGTTTTGGAAAAGAAAAATCATGAGTAATGTTGCCCTAGGTTCTTATTATACACTACTGCAAATATTTTTGCATGTTTTTATCATGCTTTACCACAAAGGTCTGATCACATCCCAAGGGGAAACTAGTTGGAAAGGAACCCCCAAAGGTGTGTGATGTTGAACTAAAGAAATTATTTTTCTGAAATTTGGTCTTGATGCATCTAGATAACTCAATCATATTTAATGTAATTCATATTCTATAGGATTCACATGATAATAAGGTCTATGAATAACTAGATCAAAATCATGAATATTTACATCAAATTCTTTTGTTTTCTCATGCATCGCTTTTCTAAAAGGTAGATACTTCTGCAATTCCTCGAGTTCAAATAAACCAACAACTTTAAAATATGGTGCTTCCTTGTCATATGTAGGTTTTTAGCATAATTTTTGGATTATAACTATTGTAGTAGTTGTCTCACTTTATTCTATAGTTGAAAACTCTAATAATATTGAATTGGTAAATAATGATTTGAAATTGCACAAAATGAATGGAAGATAAATACGTATTGAAACTTAATTTCCTACATGATGAAAAATTAAAGAAGGTAATAACACAAACTCAATAAATGACTACCGTTGGTGAGTTAAAATTTATAACACAAATATAAAAATAGTCTCTACATGTTTAATATTTGGAAACACAAAACAATCATCATTAAGAGATTTTTCACTTCAAGAATGGTAGTGCACTAAAGAGTCTATCATTCTCATCTAATAAAATGTGATATGTTTTTTTATTGGTATAAAAGTATAATTGCATTAGATGAATGTCAATCTCATGATAATAGGACTCCTATGATGAACACACAGGATCCTAGTGCATAGAGCATTTTTCTCTCTAGTTAACTAAGGAGATATCATTTCCTTAACAAATAATAAGTATTTTTCAAAGAAAATATTAAACAAACATAGTATATTCTAGAAGGAAAAGATTATTTTGTGACACCACAAAGTGAAAGGAAAAAAAAAGACTTTCCTTAAATAATCAAATATATAAAGAAAATACTTTATCTTTTATGGCTCAAATTTCTCGTAATGTCAACATTATTCTTTATATGATTTAAATATCTTTTCCATTCCTTTGAACCCATTTTCTTATTTCATGGTTAATTCCTTTCCATTACCATTATATTTTCTTTTAAACACTAAATTCACTTCATATTTTATTTCTTTCTTTTTCCTTGATGATGGGTGGAGTATCCATTCAAATATTGGACATTTAAAATATTGACATGCATTTTATTCCAAAAAAAAATATCAACAATGGTTGGAAATGTTGATGATGAAGTGGCCTATGATAGAAAAACTTGTAAAAAGGATAAAGATGATAGGATTATTGTCAATAGGTTGATTAAGGGATCATGTGAGTTTCCACGAGACATCAACTGATCAGGTAACATCAAGAATTCTGAAGAAAACTATCCAGGTATGAAAATTAATCATGGCAATATATATGACTTGAAATGATTGGAGTAAGGATTGCTTTAGGCATACTTTGTATATTAATTTATTTGTTTATGCTTGAATGCATGTATGATGTTGGGCATGGAATCCCCCTAGTCATGTTTTGGGGCTTAAAGCCCAAGTTTTGACCAAATCCTTTGTAAAAGCTCCGTGAATTGTGGGCACGGAGCGCGAAGTCATAATAGAGTCACAAGGTTGTCCGCCCTCCTTTTGTAATGTAATGTCAGCTTGATAGACCTATTGTATAAATAGAGCGAGGCTCTAACTATAGAAGATAGCATATAGAAAATGGAATAGAACATGGTGAGTCTAAGAGATTGAGTCAAAGTGTAAAGTGTGTCTTTAGGTCGTAGTGTAGGAGAAGGCTTTGTAGCTGAGTGTATAGAGGCCTAGTAGTCCGCAGCAAAGTGCACGGACCCCTGTAATTGAGTGTGCAAGGTAGGTTGAGTCTGTATCCATTGGAAGAATTAATAAAGAGAAGTTTACCATATTTCTGAGTATATTTTCCTATTTAATGTATTATTGGGTATAAATTGCAATTATATTGTTTATTTTTTTCATGAACTTATAAGTGTGTGTTGTATAACTAAATATAACACAAGGCTTCTATTTATGTGAAGATAACAAACTAGTCAATGAAGATAGGTTAGATCTCAGGTGCAACTTAGGAAAGTAGTGAAAAGTGTTGCTCGAACAGTGCGGAAGCCCCACAGCCCCTGGTTAGGGTTGTGTGAAGGCAATTATATCAGGGCACAAAGACCAGGATAATGCACAAAGTAACCTATGCGCAGGGACTAGAAGTTGGACCGAATTGAACCCTCAGACATCTTAAGGGTGCGGAAACCTGGTTCCAGCACCCCCCCATACTACTTCGAGTGAGACCTCAGTCCGCGCTCCATGGAATATTGCCAAACGGGCCAGTAGTATAGGGATTTGTTTAGCTAATTCACTCTGAGCCTGGGTCAGGCCCCAACAAGCCAACAAATGGTTCCGTTGTTGAGACTAGGATTTGCATAGAGATGTTTGATGTCGTATCACTGGAATCCGACAAAGAAAGGAATTGAAGATTGGTTGGATAGGAAGATTCACGAGTTCATGGCACAGGAGAATATGAACTCGCGAGTATCAAAAGAAGAGTGGTTAGGTTGCTACTTATACATAGATATGCACAAACGTTTTTTTGCATCTTTCCCTACTGAGCTATACGAGTGGATCGTGAAGATAGTATATAGGCAAGGAAGGTGTAAGTTCAATATACCTATTCTGTGGACTCTAGAATTGGTGGGCAGATTGGAAGCATCAGAGGATAACATTTTTCATGTTGTTGATCACTAGCTCGATCGAATTATAGAAGGATTCATCACCAAGTTCATGGTAGATACTTCAGTCAACTATAGCGAGGCAGAATGACGCTTTCTCAAAGGGCTGCAAGGTAAGTACGTTAAATCTTTCAACACTTGGATTAAAATGCTACTATGTAAAAAATGGTTTATGTGAATAAATTGATGTTTGGGGCTATGCAAAGTGGGAGAATATATAGAAACAAAGGTAGTACAGAACTAGAAACTAGCCCCTTGATTTCACCTCCACGAGGGGGTGAAGAAGAGCTCACGAAAGTCTCACGAGAAAGTGCGATCAATTTGATAAGGTAGAGAATTCCGTGCATACCACCCCCACCCATGCCACTACCAGTTTCACTGTCTTCACCCCCATCTTTGCCCATACCATCTCCACCACCACTGCAAATCAATATGACGAACGCAATAAAGTTGCCATTGTTCAAGGGAGTAGGGAATGAAGATCCAGACCAATTTTGGCTCGTGATAAAACCTGTATGGGAAGCACAGGGAGTCACAAATGACAATATAAAGAAAGTGATGTTGGTTAGCATCCCGTAGGATAATGCACCGACCTAGTACATTAAGCATTCCAATGACAATCCGACTGTGGGGATCGTAGATATTCAAACTGCGCTAAACAAAGAATTTAGTAGGCCGAAGTTAGAGGCACAGTCGATCATTAGATTCAAGGAAATCACAATGCTACCAGGAAAAACCCCTTGGGAGCTTGATCAGAGACTGAAGTGCACAATTCACAAAGCTAGTAACATGGAGTTGATAGATGGACAACACCACGAATGGTTTGTAGCATCGTTAGTGCTACATCTGAGGAACGTGTTGTCACAACATAGGCTAACAACTCAAGCCGAGGCCTCGGAGGTCACGATGAGATTGCACGAGACCCCAATATAGGATCCCAACCTGGGAGTTTAGCAGATTCACGCACAGTTGAAAAGATTAGGCCTTGAGATGCAGAGTCTGAAACAACACAGGACAACTTGCCCACAAGTGCGCGATGAGGTATGGTGCGTAAAGTGCAAGGGCCGGGAACATGACAAGGACCACTGCCTGGTGTTCGTGAATTACCTTGTAGGAGTAGGGCCAATGACATTGAGACCGGAGGCACAAGCAGGACCAAGTGCGGTGCCTACATTATGGTGAACGATTTGTCAGATAAGAGGAAAGCATGCTACAAATAACTGCCACTTATTATAGAAGTACACGCATAATTCATAGCAGTTGTTCAGTAATTTCTGTAGATCAATAGGTGATGATGATTGCACTTGTAGAAGTTACAAACTGATGATGGATCAAACTCCTACCTACAAAGTTCAGGCTGAAATGCAGCCCCTTGACCAGAACGCAAGAATGGGGCTAACCGGATTTCAGGGGCATAGACGAAGCCGAGGTGGAGGAGGACTAGGAAGAGGTCATAGATAGTTGATATGTTACAATTGCAAAGGGCCAGGACATTATTCTCGTGATTGTCAAAATCCAACGCAGCCATCAATGCTTGTATTGTACATTGTTTGATCATGAGATGGAGGATTGTCCCACACTGATAGCGAGGTTATGCGATCAAGGAGCACTCCAACCTCCCCCGACTTAGAACCTACAAATGATGAGGTCTAAGCCATGCGAGGAAGACCCTAATGTAAATATTGTGCTCCAAAGTGGAATTACGATAGGAGATGACAAAGGCAAGCAGCCTGAAGAAAGTACTTGGGTTCACAAGGCTCCAATGAAGGAACCAGAATTTAATTTGGAGCGTGCTAAGGAAACCTTCATGGAAGCCAAGAAGAGCTTCATTGATGCCTCCACTTCAGGAAGTAAGGACAGACTAGAGCCAAAAATGGACCCATCGATGCTCACAATGTTCCTAGAAACATGCATGAAGCTGTTGCGCAATAGAAAAGCTGTAAAGGGGCTGTAGGAACTCATAAATAGATATGTTGGGACCGCGCCAGGAGAACCACATGTAGTCTAGAATCTCAAAAAGCACATGACGCGAACGAGAAGGGAGATGAGATTGACTGCACAGATTGGAGAATATGAGATGGACCAAGTGATTCTAGATCTAGGATTGGACGCAAACGTCCTACCGAAGCAAACATGGGAGTGCATGAGAAGGCCTACACTGCAATGGTCTCCTATCCAACTACAAATGGTGAACCAACAAAAGATCCTACCTATGTGGAGATTGCAGGGAATCACAGTAGATATCGAAGGAGAAAGCACGCTAGCAGATTTCAAAGTGATAGAGATTGTGGATGCCAGCAATCCCTACCCCGCACTATAAGGAATAGATTGGGCCGCTGACATGAATGGGGTGATAAATCTGAAGAAGTGCAAGATGATTTTTGAGAAAAAGTGTTTACGTGTAGTGATACCTTTGGACCCTGCAGAAGGATTGTGCTACATAGAGCCAATGCACGACTATGACAACAACAAAAATTTGGATTGCATCTGTAAGATAACTGAATGAGAACAATACTAGGCAAATCCAACTGCGGATGGATGAATATCACTGGAATGTGAAATCTCCTACATATCAGATTCAGACGAGGAAATAGAACGACAACAAAACTGGTTACATGAGGTAACCACACTAAACTGTAAAATGATGATGACATCGCTGTGCTGTGTATCGACGAAAGTAAGGGATCTGCCTATGTATGATGCGTTAAGTGAGGTGGATCAGTTCCTGAGCAGATTTGAAAGAGAAGTGTCAGAACAAAAAAGTTTCAAAGCTTTGAAATGGGTATTGCATGCTACACCTGTGAGGTGGTGGAGTATGCACCAAAGAAACTTTGAGGACTGGCGTGAATGCAGGAGGATGATTTACATGTAGTTTGGGAAGCCTCAGATGCGATTAACAAATAAGATTGTTAGACAAAACGGTCTGCGCGCCCACCTGTCTAGGTGGATATTGGCATATGGTACGAAACATGCGTGGATGCACACTATCTTTGCGTTAGGAGACACGGTCAGTAAGCATGTGCGAGCAAGGTAATGGCGCGAACAACCCCTCTGATTGGAACCATGGAGTATGGAAAAACCAAGTGCGCAGAAGGTTATCCAAAGAGAAGCCTTTAACGAAGTATGTGAAGTGCTGAACAAGGTCCACAATGCACAAAGGACTGGTTGGGACCTGCACATACCAGCGGTTCTATGGGCTTATAGGACAGTGTGCATGAAACTGATGGCACAGGCATCTTCGAGGCTAGAGTATGAAGTGAACTTTGTAATCCCCATAGAGCATGAAATTCCTAGTTTGCGCATGGAAGCATCGGCTGATACGACGATTCGTGAAGCCTTGAAAGAAGGGATCGCACAGCCGAATGAAGCAGAATGCTTGGGACCTGAAGAAGAAATCCAACATGGTAATTTTAGGCTCCAAGAATTTGAGAAAGAAAGGGTGCGATTGAGAAAAAAAAGTGCTCTGGTGGAAGTGGAAGTCAAGAAGCTGGAGGACTAGATAAAGGAAGATTTTCTTGATAAGAAGACTAGGGTGATAAAATAGGCTATGCACTATCATGCTGAAAAGTTTGAGGATTATCAACGTGAATTGATGAGTCTGATGCCTTGGCTTGGACTGCATATTACTAAGCGGATCAACCAGGGTGGTGCGCTGCAAATGATAAAGTGTGTGATGCCGCCAGCAACGATAAAAGGTTGGAATTTTCCAGGAAGAGTGATGGATGACTAGAGGAAATCATATACAGGTGGTGGAGCCACCTAACTAGCCAAGGGAAGTACAATCTTAGCGCTCCAAGTAGTTGAAAGGAGGTGCGGGACTCTAAACTATTCTGCTAGGGAGCTGTGCGATGTTGGAGTTGTGGGCAGAAGCAAAGAATCACATGGCCCGCAACCGTGTAAGGGTGGATGTGCTCTCGCGTGGTTAGCCAGAAAGTGACCACTGAAGTCACTATTCACGATGTGATGCTCGACTTGAGACCAAATGGAGTTGGTGGCAGGCATTTAAGAAACAATATATGAGCAATATTTGGGAAAATTTGTTGCCAAGAGAGCATTAATGAAGCGAATTTGGGGGGAACGATCGAATTCAAATTCAAAAGGCGCTATAAATTACAAAGGGCTGCTTGGCAAACAACACTTGGTCATTTGTGGGTTGAGAAGTTGTATACCCTGTGTAGCCTGAGCAGAGCCGTATCTGACCTGTGCAGAATGATGATTGAGCCCCTAAGTACGCAAGTGATAGATTTTTGGTCGGACATGATGGAAACATATGAGGAGGTTATGGAAATTACAGAGATGACAGTCGAAGAGGTCGCACAGGCCCTAACTGTAGGGGATGCCCCTGAAGGCGCCAGGATTGTGGCAGAAATCCCTAAATCGCCACGCATGCCAAGACCAAAGAAAGACAAATAGGCGATGGTTCTCGTATGTGCGTCCCTGCGAAACCCATTATGCACCAGGATGACGATGGAGGAGAAGCAGAAAACTCTTAACATAGAAACCGATGAGGAGGAGGAAGACCTAGAGAAAGTTATCCTCGAATAATACAAGGACAAAGGCATGGAGGAGGAAATTGAGCCTGTGCACACTCCAACAAAATTTCCTACCTATATCCCCCCATGGAAGGGGAAGGCTAAAGTGCCCAAGGATTTTCACAAGAGCAAGAGCTCTCTCCAGACCCCGCTCCTCCCAAATAACATCATTTTTTAGGGCACGCACCTAGGATGGGTGTCTAGCTTAAAATTTGAAGATTGGGACCTTGCTAACCATGAGAACTTCCCTCGCCTAGAGACCGCACAACTCATGAAGTCTAAGCAGAACATTACGGCAAGGGTTACCGAATTAGAGCCCCGAAAGTGGTTGAGTGGAGTGGAAAAGGTGGGGTTACTAAAACTACTTTGGGTGCCGCATTTCCACCGCACCCCAATAACAATTTTCATCATCAGGTAGTTGCTCTGCCTAGTTCATGGTGGATGTTTGTGGGTGGAGGTGCCCATCCCCATCACAGAACACTTGACTCACCACATCACCCAGCTGCCATGCAAAGGAGAGGACCCTGCAAATATCTCAGAGGGGAAAAGTAGTGACTTGGCCATCGCGGAGGCCATGAAGAAGAAATATAAACTAGAGAAGAAGAAAAGGGGCTATGCCATATCCAGCATCAACAACAAAGCATTAAGAGTGGCAACCCAAATACTGGTAGGTAAGGTTATGCGCAAGTGTCGCGCGGACGAGGTACCTAAACCGGTGGTAGAACTTGCTGAGTAATGTGCAGAGAGGGTCCATTTTAACTGGTCTGAGTTCCTCTACAAGGAATTCTTGGAGAATTGCTGCGAGGCTCAAGAACAAAGCAAAATGTTCCACTATGCATGGATACTATTTTCCATAGTGCTAGTGGCCAGGGAATTGTTGGAGGATAGTTAGTCCCCCACAATTGACAGAGATTTGCCGGAGGCTGCGAAGTACGCTTCGCTCTGGGCCATGAAGGATGCAAACCAGATCTGCGAAAGCAAGATATTCTAGGTGTTCATATAAATGAACCTCAGAATGAGGATTAACCGCAAGCCATGGTTATCACCCACTATCTACAATAGCCTACAAATTTTTGTAGAGTTTAAAGCGTACTTCAACAACATATACATCAGAGCACGCAAGGACCCGGCCAAGCAATGGATAGAGCTACCTTTTGTAGCCATAGACGACGTAATATTTGACGTATTGGAGACATGGCCTCCAGAGTGGCGTGCTACATACATTGCGGCAATGGAAAAGTCTATGGTGTAAAGGAAGAAAGAGGAGGGAAAACTATGCATGGCGCAATTGGCTGAGAAGAGAAGGAAAGAGGGAGTGGTAGTAGAAGCACAGGAGGTGTGGGACGCTGCACAGATAGCAATGGAATAGAAAAATGTTGCACCAGCAGCAGCAGCATAGGAGGCAGCCGAGAAGATGTGTGAGGGACAAAAGTCACCTTCACATGGGCAGGAAGCAGAGGAAGAAGAGGGGGGCACAGACCCACAAACCGCATCAACACAGTTGAAGCGCCAGTGCCTGAGCGAGCAGACGGGGCTACGCAAGAAGGCCAAGGCATCAAAGTTGTTTATTGACTCAATCACCCTTACCCAGGGTGATCTACACGACATCGCGAGATAGTATGTAATGTCACCTCCGAGGCCCTCCAAAATTTTGTGCAGGAAAACTAGATTCTGTTGGGGGCCCTAAGAGCACAGTTGCAGGAGTTGCAGGTGTGCACTCCTCGGGCTGGTACCCTTTCAACCAGTGTCACAGTAGGGAGAACTGTAGCAGAGCAAATGTTGCGCACTCAGGTGAAGAATACAATAGCGTTATTGGAAGGGGATCTGGTGACAACAAATGAGGCCGATAGGCCTATGATTAGTGCACTAAAGGGTATCAGGATCAACATGGTTTCACTCCCACGGGAGAAATTATATGTTCTGCAGGATGGGATTGCTACAGAACTGTGGGCTAGGGAGAGTCACGTGCTGCAAGTACTAATCCAACAGAAGATCAACATGGAACAGTTGAGCTTGCAATGCAACGAAGTGGTGTTGCAAAATCGGCAGCTGGTACAGGTACTCGACGAAGCTTGTCAAAGTGTCCCTAAGCTGGCCATCCCAGCAGTACACCAACAGAGGCGCACATCCATAGGCCAGCTGTAGGGGTGTGTGGGGCATGAGAAGAAATGACTAAGGTTCAACTAGAGTTGAACATTTAGATCGCAAAGATGTTGTTGAAGGCGCAACTGTCCACCCCTCCAGAAGTAAGAAAACAATGCACCAGTGCAATTACAGTGGGACTGGAAGAGATCGACAGTGCAATGAGGGACTGCACCAGAATGTTGGAGGAGTCATTTGAGGTCCTCACGAACCTGAAGGAGGACTCCAACATCTAGTTCTTAGAGACAGAGGCGCGTGAACTCCAACAACAATATTACAATGTCAAAGGAATTGTGCAGATGGTGGCCCTCACTCAGAGGCTCGCGCGGATGCAAGAGGAAAAAGCATTGAAATGGCAGGTCGACGCGACACGGCACAAAGAAGCAGTCCTGAAGGAGCGTGTTCAACCTTAGATCAACGAGGCCTTCACCATGACAACAACAATTGAAGGCAAGTTCGCACAAATGCAAGGGACACAGGCACAGATGCAGGGAAGTAGTTCCGACACTGCGGTCTCAGAACAACATGTACAGGGGATCCAACAAACAATCGCTCAGTGCGCTGCCAACCTTGTAGCGGTTCGAGTAGAGTTGGAGGGACTCTGCGCAAATATCTCTGCATCGACAGAGTGACTCGAGGGCGAGTCATGATGTTTGTGTTGGGGACCTGTTGGGCATGGAATCCCCCCAAGGCATGTTTTGGGGCTTAAAGCCTAAGTTTTAACCAAATCCTTTGTAAAAGCTCTGCGAATTGTGGGCGTGGAGCATGAAGTCATAATACATTCACAAGGTTGTCTACCCTTGCTTTTGTAATGTAATGTCGGCTTGATAGACCTACCCATGGTCCGCGGACCATGGGATTGTATAAATAGAGTGAGGCTCTAAGTGTAGAAGATAGCATATATAAAAAGGAATAGAACATGGTGAGTCTAAGAGATTGAGTCGAAGTGTAAAGTGCGTCTTTGGGTCATAGTGTAGGAGAAGGCTTTGAAGTTGAGCGCGCAGAGGCCTAGTAGTCCGCAGCTGAGTGGGCGGACCCCTGCAGCTGAGTTTGCAGGGCAGGTCAAGTCTGGAACCATTGGAAGAATTAATAAAGAGAAGTTTACCATATTTCTGTGTATATTTTCCTATTTAATGTATTATTCGGTATAAATTGCAAGTATAATGTTTATTTTCTGAGCGAACTTATATGTGTGTGTTGTATAACTAAATATAACACAAGGCTTCTATTTAGGCGAAGATAACTAACTGGTGAAGGAAGATAGGTGAGATATCATGTGCAACTTAGGGAAATAGCGCAGAGCGCTGCTCCAGCAGCGCGGAAGCCTCATAGCCCCAGGTTAGGGCTGCGCGAAGGCAAGTATATCGGGGCATGAAGACCAAGATAGTGTGCGAAGTAACCTATGCACAAGGACTAGCAGTTGGACCGAATCGAACCCTCAGACTTCTCAAGGGTGTGGAAACTTGGTTCCATCACCCCCCCATACTACTTCGGGTGAGACCTTAGTCCGCACTCTGCGAACTATTGCCAAAAGGGCCAGTAGTACAGGGATTTGTTTGGCTAATTCACTTTGAACCTTGGTCAGGCCCCAACAAGCCAACATATGATAATGCTACCTAGGTGGGATATAGTGAAGGAATAAGCTTTTCATATGGAAAGATTGTTATAATCCTTTTGATTCAACCATGAATTAGTATCTCATGATTGAGTCCCATGACAATAAGTGAATGGGTAACATAATCATGTTATGAATTTGTATAACACACGGAAGTGAATGTCAATAGAGCTAATGTGTGAGACCATATTGTTGATGGATATGGAAGGATTTAATATTGCACAAGTGTGCAATTGTCTCCCTACTTATATTGATGTTGTAGACTTTACTCGTCTTGCAAATAGTGAGGAGCACCTATAGAGGAGAGGGTTCATAAGGTAATATAGAGTAGGGAAGGCAAGTTCCTTGTAGTATTCATAAGGTATAGATTAGAGGTGACTAGATCACATGTTGAGGTGTTGGCTATACCTTCCAACTGATGATGGTGGAATACATGATATAGAAATGTAGTATTTTGATATCAAGTGACACTTATTAATTAAGTAGATGTGATCATGAGTATTGGCACATTGGTTTATTGGAATAAATATTTAGTTTCATCTTGTAATGGTAGGTATGTTAAGTAACCCATGTACATTGAATCATGTTTCCATTTCATTGAGTATGATTAACAACTAAAAATTATTGAATTATTAGTTTGTCAATATTATTCTAAGAACACCTCATGGATGGTAGTAAATATTTAAAAAAAGGATTATATGCATAGATACTCACTTTTATTTGGTTGATTGAAAATTTTAGGTTGTAGGTAGAATGGTCTCAAATATGAAAATGAGTGTACTTATGTGAGAAATATTAGGTGCTACAACACACGAGTGAAACACTATGAGAAGGAATATCATACTTATGAAATATGATATTATTCATGAATTAGACATGGAATTTATAAGTTGTATTATTATGAATATATCTATGGTAACTGTATGTGTATGATATATGGTACATGATGGCTATTGAAGATGGAAACCCTTGAAGAAAGGCCATTTTTAGGACAAAGTAACCATGTGATTGCCACATGTTATATACTACTAGTGGATGTCTTGTAGTGAGTTAGTTCTTCCCTTACATGAGAAATCCATGACAGGATGCATCACTTAAGGGATTTTTTAGTAGAGAAGGGGACATATAAGCATAAAGGGTGAGTGTATCAAGGAGGAGAAACTTAAAATTTCATGTGAGATGATGGATAGAATCTTGTGGGTGAGTTAGAAGGGATAATGAAATTAAGTATTTCCTATGGAAGCCATTATATGGGATAGATGCATATCCATATAGATAAATATTAAATAAAAAATACATACATATATTTGAATAGATGCTTACATAATGGAATTGAGAAATCTTGTTAATGAGAAGAGAATATTTATGATTGTGTTATTCGAAGGGGATATGATAGAATGTCTTAGTATTGAATGCCATTGATTAACTATACTTAATTATGATTAAATGTCTGATTTTTTTTAGCATGTATATTTTAATTACCATGCTTTATTTACACCACGAGGAAGAAATTGTATGGTACATTGATTAGTGTAAGTATTATCTTACTTGAATTTAATAAAATAATAGAGCTACCTGAGATAGAGCACATAGAAAAGGGGTTATGATAGAAGTCAATGGGAAAGGTGAGACGGTACTAGTGGGTTCTACATGCCGAATAATCCTTAGTTTTCCATTTTTCCAAACTTCACCCTGTTTCCTTGATCACCATGTTCCTTACTCAAAATATAGATACCTTAACTACCAATCATGGAACTCATGTGGTGTTTGTGGATTTGTACACCTTCCACAATTACGAAATCAAGGTGATAAGTACCTTCATCATGGGAATTGTGAGAGGAATGGTAAAACTTAGATTTTCTCGCATTTTCTATGAAAAAAATCATATCCCCGCAATAAGGGGGAAAATGAGGACTCATGGGGTGTTGGGGATGAGGTGATTTTTTTATTCATTCATTCATCATTATACCCCCCACACATGTGGTTGACAGGGAGGGAACAAAATCATGATTGGATTTAGGAAATTGAATGTAGATAGGCAATGATTCATGTAGTCTTAGAGTCATGTATGTGAATAGTTGTAGGGGAGAAGGAATGATTCATTATTAGTCATTATTGGACTAAGACAAGAAACATAGTACAATACAATGATCACCTAAGCTGCATAATTAATTTTGGTTCTAAGGTGAATGGTGGAGGCCATTTCACATTCACATGAATGGTGTGTGACCATTATGAAATCATGTAAGGAATATTGAAGAGAGATGCATGGGCCTAGACACAATCGAGAAGGAAAATAATATAAAAGAGAAGTAGTTTATAATAGAGAAATAAATAGATGGAGAGGTAAATTCATTCTCTCTTAGTGTTGGGCACGGGTCTTCCAGGTCTAACTTTTGTCTGATTCATGTAAAAACTCATCATTTTTAGGAGCGGAGCGCAATTAGTGCACGATTATAAGAGTCAAATGGGATTTAGGGTGGGTCAAAGCCCCTTCTTTTGTAAAGGGATGAGATTATATAAAGTATTTTGAGCTCTGCCCATGGTTTGATAACCATGGTATTGTAAGGGTAAAACCATATATAAATGGATGTCTTAGCAAGTCTAGGGCAATCAATTTGAGGAGATAGATGTTTTGAGTCTGTTTTTTGGGAGATATTTATGTAGTCAAGTGAAGCAGAAGGATCCTACATATGTCTGCACAAAGACCTTCGTAAGTCTGTAGCTGTGTGAGTATGCCCTTGCAGCTCTGTGCTAGGGTCACAAAGATTGTATCTAGGAAGACTTGACTAATAAAGAAGAATTTTGAGATAGATCTGTGTATTTTCTTATGTTCGTGTAGTTTCTATGTTTTAGCCTGTTTATGGTTCACTTTTATATATTTCTTCTGGAATTGCATCAGGAAGGCTCAAATATTGTTTTATATGATGAATAATACATGATAGACTAGTTACGCACAACTCGCAAGTATGTTAAGTAGGAAAACACTTTATGACTATAACAATAAGGTTGAAGGTTTGTGAAGGTCGGATTAAGCCCTAAACTGGTAAAAACATTACAACCACACTCCATAGTCCCTAAGAATGCAGAAACCTAGTTCTAGCATCCCCAATATTTCCTTGAGTGGGATTGTGGTTTGCGCGAACAGGTTGTTGCCAAAAGGTCCAGTGATATATGGTTTTGTTGCTTATCACAACAAACTCTAAACCTGGGCCTAAGCCCCTGAATCTGAAAAATGGTTTTGTTGCAGGGACTGAGATCTATATGAGAGATCTAACTGAGGGATGTGTGATGTGACGATCAACTATAAAAGAGATCCAAAATTGGGTAGATTGAAATTTGCATGAATTTGCAGCACAGGAAAGAAGAAATCTGCACCAGTCAAAAGAAAGGTGGTTACAGAGGTATATCTATATGGAACAACAAAAGTGAATTTCAAAGTTAGTTGTAAACAAACCTTGTTGGAAACACAATGATCCTATTGTGTGGACCCTAGAGTTGATTAAGAGACTTAAGGATTATAAAAATAAGGTCACAAGAGCTGTTGATTACTAGATGGATAGTATCCTCAGAGGCTTCATTACTGAATTTGGAATTGACACAACAATATCCTACAGTGAAGCTAAGTGCATATTTTTCAAAGGTCCATGAGGTAAGAATATGAATTCCTTAAAGCTATGGATTAAGATGCTATTATGTGAAACAAGTGTTATGCCTATAGATTGATGTTTAAAAGAAGCTAGATTGGATCTACATGAAGTGGAAAAATATTCACGGTAGATCGTGACAAATTTATTGAGAGTTAGTACAGTCCATTATTTGGTGAATCAAAAAGCGAAGAAGAAAGGAGAAACCCTAGTACACCTAGAGGTGCAGTGCAGTAAGGAAATCAAGGCACTTCTGGGATTCCTCACCTGTCCACTCCACCTCCACCTTCATCTCCACCTCATACACATACACCTCCACCTCCACCTCCACTATTCGAGATGGCTAATGCAACGAAGATGTCAATCTTTAAGGGTCAGAGATCAGATGATCCTGATCAATTTTGGTTTGTCACAGAAGATGTGTGGAAAGCGCAGTAGATCAATGATGATGATATGAAGAAACCGAAGCTTCTCACAACACTGCATGATAGGGCACTATTGTGGTACAACAAGTATAATCCTACTAATCCTTCTACTTCATTAGTTGTGACAAAGAATTCACTGAACGCAAAGTTTAAGAAGACCAAGTCATAGTCACAGTGTATTTCAAAAATAAAAGAAATTAAGCAAGCCATCAACGAGACTACCTAGGATGTAGATCAAAGCTTAAAATTTTTGATGGGACAAGCCATCTTCCAGATCTCTGATGAACTACACAAAGAATGGTATATAGTTATGTGATTGCCACACCTCATATTATGACTATCACAACAAAACATTAGGACACTAGCGGAAGCATTAGAAATCGTGATGAAATTAGAAGCTTCACAGGTACAAGATATTCACATAGGGGTTTGAAAGATATAGTCCAAGTTAGCAAGCTTGCATATGGAGCTGCAAGATTTGAAGAAAGGAAAGGAAGTTCAGTTTGAGATGTGCTCAGAAGTATAGTGTCTAAAGTGTAAAAAGGAAGTTCACTATAAGGACTAGTGTCTTGTATATCTAGATTATTTGGCTGGTGAAGGTCCCAATCCTTTGAACCCAGAGCCTAGTGTTAGACCAAGTACCAGACTGAGCGTATGGTGTATTATTTTATGATTTGCAGGCCAACACCCTATTGATTACTGCTACTTATTACAAAAGCATGTGCAGTCACCACAACAATTATTTCGTAAGTTCTGTCGATCAGTAGAACATGATGAGAACCATTGTCACAGCTATGACTTGATGATAGATGAAACCCCGATGTATAGGATGGAAGTTGAAGGCTGCACACAAAAAGATAATGGTTCACTTGTGGTCCATGGAGGATTTCAAGGTCGAGGACATGGTTGAGGAGGAGGTGCGGGATGAGGACGGGATGATATCATATGCTATAATTGTGACAAAGCTAGACATTATGCCCGAGATTGTCAAAATTCCACTCACCCTTCATGTTAGTATAATAGATAGTTTGACCATGTCATAGAATATTTCCCTATTTTAATGACCAAGATGTAGGAAAAGTGGAATCAACAGCCTACACAGAATATAAAAATCATGCGATCCGAGCTGCACAGAGATACCCCAAGAATTAATATTGTGATGCGAAGTGGTGTGGCTACAGTAGAAGATAGAGCACAGGATAAAACACCTATGGTAGATACATAGGTTAGAAAGGCAGGAGAAAAGAATACCAAGTTCGATCTGTAGAAGGAAAATAAAAATTTCATAGAGACGAAGAAGATTTTCATGGAACTAGGAGCTTCAACATCAAAGACACAGATGCAACTAGTACTAAGGAATACCACTCCTGAAGTAGTTACTCCGACGGAGAACCCTGATTCGACTGTTCGAAAGTCCTTTTTGTATACATGTATGAAGTTGATAAGGGACCAAAAATCAGTGGAAGGTTTGCAAGAATTGATCAACAACTGTGCTAGAAAAGAGAAGTCGCAGCCTGAACTACACGTAGTAAATAAGGTAAACAAAAATAACAAAATAATTGGTTGGTAAATGCGCTTACCTATGCAGATTGGTGAATTTGAAATGGATCAAGTAATACTAGACTTGGAATTAGATGTGAATGTATAACCAAAGTAGACTTGAGAATGGATGGGGAAACCAAAGCTGCACTGGTCACCCATTCAGTTGTGCATGTCCAATCAGTAGAATATTATCCCGATGGTTCGATTATAGGGCGTTTTTGTAGACATTGAAGGAGAATTCTAATGGAGGACTTTGAAGTTATTGAGATTGTGGATGAAAATATTTCATATCGGCATTACTCGAAATTGACTGGCTTTTTATATGTGACGAGCCCCAGTATTGCAGCAAGGATGGTGCAAATCCTAGGGCAACCAAATTTAGTTTATCAACCCGAGGTTTGTACAAACTTGGAGGTGACAATGCTATATGCACAATAGATGCAACAATATACTCTTGTCACTTCTCAACTGGGGTGATAAACCACCAGGGTTTTTCAAACTAGTCTTCTATTGACTAGAAGGACGCTGACTACTCACACTGAATGTAAAGTTATCTTTAGTGTAGAAAGTAAATTCTTGCCTATTTTAAGGAAATGAAAGTGTTGAATAGAAAGTGCTATGGAATGGCATGAAATTACCCAGCTAAGAATTAACATAGATTACTTGGTGAAGATACCTAATTTAACCTTGCATTCTATCATCTAGCTATATGGACTAACTAGGTATGGAAATTATTCTATAATTGCTATAACTAATATATGCATGCACTAGCTAAATATTGCAGAAAAGAGTCTTTTGGTTTTCAATTTAGAAATGTAAATGCTAAGCTAACAATCTGATCTTTTGCAGGGGAGGAAGGTATGGAAAATTTGGTCCAAAATGGAATTGAGGGGTATGGAAGTCAAGTTGAAGGCCTACCCTATGCTTTCATCATCATTTCTACCCAAAACAGTCTAAAACAAATTTCCAGAGGGTTTCCTATAGTTGTTATAAGATTTCCTGTAGTTACTAAGGATGTCTTGATTTACTACACGAAACTTAGCTTAAAGCTATGGGAACGTAAAGAAGGTGAAAGAAAGTGCTCAGAAGATGTATGATGGTGAAACAAGGTTTGGGAAGCTACACACTACCCAAGAATCAACCCAACTCTTAAAGATGGTTATATTTTCTCAAGGTGGTTGTCCACAATGCCTACAAAACATAAATCTGAATTAGTGGTTAGTAGGATTGGGAAAGAGGTGGTGTTGGGATAGGGCCCCTGGGGTCAATTTTGAGTCAAAATTTGGTTAAAATTTGTAATCTTATTTTTAAGCATGTAAAGTCTCCATGAAATATGGGAGCGGAGCACACAGCTAGTATGAGTCAAAGCAGCTTTAGTCCGTTAGGTGGGTAAGTGATAGAGAGTTTTGAGACTCGCCTATGGTCCGCAGACCATGGTATTGTAAGAGAAATGATGTATATAAATGATTCATAGGGAGACTAAGAAGGTAACCTTTTGATAAGAATTTTTGTAAGGTCAAGTAAGCTAAGGCAAGAAATTTTTGTTTCCTATACTTAGGCGAAAGGGGAAGGCTCCAGTAGCTAAGTGCACAAAGACCTTGGTAAGTCTAGAGGCTAAGTGCACAGGCCCTCTACGCAGGGAAAAGAAGTCTGTACTTGAATGATTACACTTAATAAAGAAGATTTTCAACCAACTTTGATTCATATGTTTTTTCTTTCTTACTTCTACAAGTTTGTGTATCTTCGCTCTGTGTTATGATTTACATGCATTAATGATTTTTGTTGCACAACAATAGTAGATCTGTAATATTTATGCATGTTATGAATGAATATGAACCTTTGCGAAGATCCGAATGTCTTTTAAGTGCATTTACAGTAATTGTCTGTTCAGAAGGGTTAAAGGTGTGCAAAGGTAGATCTAAGCCATAAGGACTACAGGAATCCATCACACAGGGCTCTAGATGCAGAAACCTGGTTCTGTCATCTCCCAATTCTACTTTGGGTCAGACTACAGCCTGCGTTACATAAGTTGCGATGGAAAGGGCCAGCAGTTAAGGTTTTTTTGGTTGGCATAGATAATGTTGAACCTGGGTCAGGCCCCATCAAGCCAACAAATGGTTCGGTTGTCGGGACCGAGATCTGTCTAAGGAATGTGTGATGTCGAATAAGTGGTTTCCTACTGAAAAGGAAATTGAAAAGTGGATCGATCAAAATTTTCATGCGTTTGCATCTCAAAAGAATAGAAACCCATGGTTATCCAACGAACAATGGCTGAATAGATACCTATAAAGAGACGAGACTGAAGCCTTCTTCTGTTGCTTCCCTTGCGAATTGCACGAGTGACTATCTAGGTTAGCGGATAGTTGGGGTACGTGGAAGCTTGAAGGCCCTATTGTGTGGACCCCAGAACTAGTGAAGCACTTGGAAGCTTCAGAAAATAACATCATGCGGGCCATTGATCACTGGATTGATTGTATCTTAGGGGGATTCATTACTGAGCTCATGTTCGATATGACCATCAACTATAGTGAAGTAGAGTGCAAGTTCTTGAAGGGACCAAGAGGTAAGTACTTAAAATATCTAAATACCTGGATTAAGATGTGCTTGTGTGAGAAATTATTTATGCCATTACATTGATGTTTGGGACTACACAAAGAGGAAAACACTTAAGAAGGAACGAAGAATCAGGCTTTGAATACAATCTGTTGTTAGAATCTTTTGATAGTGACAGTGAAGGAACTGTTCTGAGAACACCGCCAAGCATGCGGCAGATAGTAAGCCAAGGTATCTAGGGCATACCCTATCTATCCACTCCACTAACACCTCCACCTTCGCCACATACACCCACACCTCAACCTCCACCTCCGCATCTACCATTCAACATGGCGAACATGATGAAAATGTTGATCTTTAAAGGCGTAGGAAGTGAAGACCCTGAAAAATTCTGGTTCGTCACGGATGTTGTGGAAGGCACATGAGATTAATAATGATAATATGAATAAATCGTAGTGGTTCATAGTTGTGCATGATAGGGCATTGACATGGTATATCAAGTTTTGTACAAATCAACTGGGTGCGATGATGGCAGAGACTCAACAGTTACTGAACAATGAGTTTAAAAAGCCTACATCTTAGGCACAGTTCGTAACTGAGTTTAAGGAGATACAACAAATGGTAATTGATTCAGCATGGGACTTCGATAAGAGGTTAAAATGCCTAATCTGACAAGCTAATATGAAGGTCACAGATGACAAACACTGAGACTGGTACATTGCTTCGCTATTAGCCCATCTGAAATTTTTTTATCACATCAGAAGATAGTAACACAAGAAGAAGTTGTGGATATCATGATGAGGTTGGAAGCCTCTGCAGTGGAGGACACAAATGTTGGAGTACAACAGATTCAGTCACAGCTAGCAAGCCTACACATGGAGTTGCAAAGCTTGAAAACAGGAAAGGAATATCATTTGGAGGTGCGAGTGGAAGTTTGTTGCATAAAATGTAAATATAAGAGACATGATAAGGGTCACTATCCTGTTTATCATAATTACCTAATTGAGGAGGTCCTATTCATTTGAAACCTGAGAACATTGCGGGACCAAGCACATGAGTGCCTTTATAGTGCACTATCTGCTAGATATTTTGGAAGCATGCGACTAAACATTATCACCTCTTGCAAAATTTTGTACAGACTCAACAAAAGTTGTTTTGTACCTTCTGGAAATCTATTGGGCGTGATGAGAAGATCTCCCAAAGCTATGAATTGATGATGGATCAGACCCCTACGAGTCGAATGCAAGCATAAAATCAGCCTCAAGATCAGGGTGCAGATGAAGCGCACGAAGGATTCCAGGGCTGAGGAAGATGACATAGAGGAGGGGTTGGTAGAGGTCGCGATTAAATCTTTCATTATAACTGTGGAAAATCAGGAGATTTTGCGTGCAATTTTCAGAACCCAACGCATCCATCATGTCAACATTGCAGACAATTTTATAATGTGATAGGATATTTCTCGGTATTGATAGCAAAGATGCAGGAGAAAAATATGAAATAAGCCACGCAAAACATATAGATGATGAGGGAGGAGCCTTGAAAAGAGGACCATAGCATCAATATCATGGTGTGAAGTGGTATTTCCATAGGATAAGATAAAGGAAAGCAACCAGAAACTGAAGACTAGGTGTGCAAGACTGTCAAAAAGGAGGTTTGATTTGATCTTAAGAAGGCAAAAGAAACTTTTATGGAGGCCAAGAAGAACTTTGTTGACGCTTCTATGTCAAGAAATAAGGAGAAATTGGCTGAGAAAAATGAAGCACAAGACATGGATCCCTCACTATTGGCCACTTTTCTGAAAACATGTATGAAGTTGTTGTAGGATATAAAGGCAGTGGAAGGGCTCCAGTAGCTAATTGAAAATTGTATGGGTAAAATCAAGACTATTCCTAAACAGTGTGTTGTCAGGAATTTAGATAAACATAAGAAGCAGACAGGGCACAAAATGAGGCTGACCGCACAGATTGGAGAATATGAAATGGATCAAGTCATCTTGGATCTGGGATCTGATGCGAACATGTTGCCTAAGCAGACATGGGAAAGGATGGGGAGACCTACACTACAATGGTCTCCTATACAGCTACGCATGGCCAATCAACAGAATAGCATTCCTATGGGGCATCTATATGGGGTAACAGTAATCATTGACGGAGCGAGTGCTCTGGCCAACTATGAAGTAATTGAAATAGTGGATGACAAAAATCCTTACCCTTTGATCTTAGGTATTGATTGATAATTTGAAATGGATGTAGTAATTAATATGAAGAAGTGAAGGATTACATTTGAAAAGAAGGAACTCAGAGTTATTGTACCACTGGATCCCACTGAAGGAGCGTCTTACAATGAACCAATCTTCGACTATCAAGAGGAAGATGATTTGGATCAAATATACAAGATCATTGTGCACAATGAAGATTGGATCAATCCCATTATATATGGGTGAATTAAATGGGATAAATATAGCTCTTGTACCTTAGATTCAGATGAAGAACTCGAGCATTGGTAGAATAGGTTGCACGAAGTTTCAATGCTAAGCTGTAATAGGATGACCAAATTGCTTCGATGCGTATCCATGGAGGTAAGAAATATTCCTCATTATGATGGCTTAGATGATGTTAGATTGTTTCTAGATAAGTTTGAAATAGAGGTTCCATAAGAGCATTAGTTCTAGGCTCTTAATCTGGTGGTGTGTGCCATGCTTGCCCATTGGTAGGGTACACATAAGCATAGCTTTGTTCACTGGAAATAGTTCAAGCAAATGATAAAGTTAAGGTTTGGGTATGTTAATACTCGCATGGCCGGAAAATACACTAGAAAGGATGATCCATGTGAGCACTTGGTGCAACGGACCAAGACTTGGGGAGAAGAAACTCAACACGAATGGGTGCATATATTATTTCACACCCTAGATATTATTTCGATGATATCATACTTGGAAATAGAGCTATGTTGTGGGACGACTGAGTGGGATATCCTGCAGGAAAGTTTCTTGTTAAATTTTAGTTTTAAGGATGGATTTGCATGTATTGATGAAGTGCAACAGGAAATTTAGGCTGCAATCTTTAGGACACCTAAGCGAATGGTAGAATGGGTTCAACAAGACTAGAATACACAATTGTGCCATGCACTAGAATGCTACGATGTGACTTCAGAATAAGAAGAAAAGGGTCCATGAAATATCAACATTCCAAAGATTGAGGGACAACGCAAGGTTGAAGGACCCAAAGTAGTGAACCTTGATATAATAGAACCTTTGAAGACCAAATAGGTGAACATTGAATCCAACACGCAATCTAATTTTTCAAAGATAGGTGATTATTGGGATGAAGATACATTCGATAAGGTTGTGGAGCTATTGCGTGAATACTAGGACTTGTTTCCTACCAAGTTCTTAGATCGAAATGGAATAGTAGGGGATCTATGTGTAATGAAGATCACTTTAAAGCCTGATGTGAAGCCGATGAAATAGCGACCCTACCGCCTAAATCCCAAGTATAATGAAAAAGTGCACAAAGAGCTTGACAAAATGATGGAGGCTAGAATCATTGAGTTAGTAGAAGTTTTTAATTGGGTAAGCCCCATGGTTGTTTAAGAAAAATAGAAACATGGTGAAATCAGGATATGTGTAGATCTGAGAATGTTAAATGATGTGTGTGTTCATGACCCATTTCCAACACCATTTAGAGATGAAGTTTTAGAGAATGTTGAAGGGCATGAAGCATATTTGTTCACTGATGGGTTCTCGAGGTACCATTAGATTAAGATCGTGCCAGAAGATCGCAACAGGATTACCTTCGTGACACAGTGGGGATATTTCTAGTACTGTTAAGCCCCTATACTACTAGTGTCACTTCTTATTATTAGTAGTACATCCCCCTTATTATATTGTTGTACCCATGTAGTCCCCATATTGTTACTATTGTGCCCCATAGAAGCCCACTATTGTTATTATTGTGCCCTTACATTATTATTGTTATGTCGGCTCTAATTATATTATGACTCCTTAGACTCCTATATATAGAAAGGAGGTCTTGTCATTTGTATTATCCAAGAAATGTTCATTTGTGTAATGTAAAGGAGGATGCCCCCTCGAAGAGGCTGAATTATAAGGCGTTGATCTCTCTTTTCTATCTTTTTTTGAGCTGGTTTCATAACATTTGGTATCAGAGCTTTGGATTCTAGGGTCTCGCTGCTCCAAAGAGGTCATCGTGGCATTTTCGCTATAATTTATTTTTGCGACATTTCAGAAGCGAAAAAAAATCCCATTTGAGTCGAAATCGCACTAAACCTCGAGTCCAAATTTTAGAGTTTTTTGTGCTATACTTGCAGAGATATGATCTGAGGAAGTTGGTCTTCTTGTAGACTCCTGAATTACATTCCAAAAAGGTGACCTGGGGAAAATCATCATAACTTTCTCTCTGGGCATCGGATTGAAATTTTGTAAGAAGTTACAGAAAGAGGACGGACTATAGTTTCTTGTATATATTTTTCAAAGCCAAAGGTCGAAACAGTGACACATGGCACGTCGTACAAGTTCACTCTACTAAACTAGTCTATAATCAGGTCATTGTGGGAGATTTGGCATAACTCTTCCCTGGAGAATCCAATTTGGATCAAACTGGTGGCATTGGAAAGAGGACACATAGGGTTACTCTAGGTCACAACTTTAGAATTTAAAGAACCAAAATTACAGAGTTATAGTCATTTCAATATCGAGCTCCTAAAATCAAGAAAAGGCGATATAAGGAAGTATGATGTACTACTAACAATAAGAAGTCACACTAGTATTGAAATTGATCAGAGTATCTCATCAAGTGGAAGAGCTTACCTGCTGAAGATTCCACATGGGAGGACAAGAATATTCTACAGAAGCATCAAGAACTACTCAAGCATTGAGGACAACACTTTTTGATGGAGGGGCATGTTAGGCCCCTACACTACTAGTGTAACCCCTTATTGTTAGTAGTACATCCCCCTTATTATATTGTTGTACCCATGTAGTCCCCATATTGTTACTATTGTGCCCCATAGAAGCCCACTATTGTTATTATTATGCCCTTACATTATTATTGTTATGTCGTCTCTGATTATATTATGACTCCTTAGACTCCTATATATAGAAAGGAGGTCTTCTCATTTGTATCATCCAAGAATTGTTCATTTGTGTAATGTAAAGGAGGTTGCCCCCTCGAAGAGGCTAAATTCTAAGGCATTCATCTATCTTTTCTATCTTTTTGTGAGCTGGTTTCATAAAAAGTACACAATGATTCCATTTGGGCTGAATAATGCACCCGCGATCTTCTCAACAGTCGTAATTGCAATGTTTAAAGAATTCATCCATAAATTCTTAGAAGTATATTTTGATGATTAGACTATGTTTGGGTTGGTAAAGCACCACGTTGCAATTCTGCGCCTTATGTTGGATACTTTTCGCAAATAATAGATTTCTTGAATTTGAAGAAATGTATCTTTTGTGTGCCTTATGGGCCCTTGCTATGCCATGTGGTATGCAAGCAAGGATTAATGTTTGAACCTACAAAGATAGTTGTTATTGTTAATCTATACACTCTCAAAAATGTAAAGAAGTTATCTGCAACAATAGGCCACACCAGATACTATAGGAAGTTTATCAAAGATTATGCACAAATAATTTCGCCAATGGAGAAATTATTGTAAAATGGTGCGAATTTCTACTAGGATGAGCAGTGTCAGCACAATTTGGATGTTTTAAAGGAAAAGATGGTGACTGTGCCCATTTTAGTGTTCCAAAACTGGAAGAAAGAATTTCATGTTCTTGTGGATGCATCTTATATTTCATTAGGTGCAGTATTGAGTCAGCCAGGCGAAGGTGATATTGATCACCCTATGTCGTTCGCAAGTAGGAAGTGCATAGAAGAACTACTCAACTATAGAGTGCGAAGGGTTGGCAATGGTATATGAACTGCAAAAGTTTCGACATTACTTGTTAGGTGCGCACTTCAAAATGTACACAGAACACTCTACTCTCAAGTACTTGGTCAAAAAGCCTACGTTGGGGGGGAAGATCTATAGGTGGTTATTGGTTTTTCAAGAATATGATTTTGAGGTGATTGTGAAGCTCGGATGATTGAATGCAGGATCAGGTCACTTGTCCAGAATTGAGACAACCGAAGAACCCACTAGCTTGGAGGAAGGGTTGTCCGATGTGCAACTATTTGTTGTACGTGTCGCAAATGATCACTTTGTAGATATAATTTAGTTCTTAACCACTGACATAGCCTTAGAGGGATATTCTACACAACACAAAAAGGAATTGGTGGTTTGCGCAGCTGATTTTTCTGTAATAGTTGGACACTTGTATAAGATGGGCATTGATGAAATATTGCGCCAATATGTTCCCGAGCTTGTACGATCCAGCATCCTCACTAAAGAACATGGAGGAGTGGTGGGAGAACATTATGCAAGCAGATAAATCATACAGAATATTCCACGTGCAGGTTTGTGGTGGCCGACGGTGCATAAGGATTCTAAAGTGTATTGTAGGGGATGCCATGCTTGTCAATGGAATGGGAAGTCATCTCGAAGGGATGAAATTCCCTTAGAGCCGTAGATTTCGTTGCATGTGTCTGAAAAATGGGCGATTGAATTTGTGGGTCTGATACAACCACCAGGGAAAAACACGGGTGCACAGTACATTATTACTGTGACTGAGTATTTTACTAGATGGGCAAAGGCATAATTGGTCAAAGACTATAGTGCTTCTACAACTGCTAAGTTCCTCTTTGAGTTTTTCTTGATACGGTTTGGATGTCCTAAGATACTGATGAGCAATAGGGGTATGTATTTCTTAAATGAAACAATTACTGTGATTCTCAAAGAATTCCAGGTTTACCATCATAAGAGTATGCCCTATCATCCTCAAGCTAATGGTGTGGTTGAAGCGTTCAATAAGATCCTGAAGAGCACGTTGACAAAGGTCTGCAACGTGAAAAGGGATGATTGGGATGTACACATACCAGTGGTCCTATGGTAATATAGGATAATGTGTAAAATTTTGATAGGCCAAACTCTGTTCAGATTGGTCTATGGGATCGAGGTTTAAATGCCCATATAATATATTGTGTCGAGTCTACAGATTTCAGGAGTGACTGATATGGCATATTGCAAGACTATGGAGGAACGCCTCGTGCAGTTGCTGGAATTAGAAGAAGACTTGTTTTTAGGAGGATTTCACCAATAGGGGCAAAAGGAGCATAAGAAGGCCTGGCATGATTGCCATATTAAGTTGCGCACCTTCAAGGTGAATGATTTAGTGTTACTTTATGATATAAAATTCACAAAAATTCCTTGGAGGTTTCAAATACATTGGCTAGGTCCCAATGTTTTCAAGGAAATTACAGATGGTGGTTCAGTTTAGCTCGCGAAGCAGAATGGGGAACTGTTTCTAGGAAAAGTCAATGGCAGTCGATCGAAGTTGTAAAATGGTGATACCGCCCCTGCATAATGACTATATGATGGCAGGGTAGTATTAGTACTCCATACAGTTGCAAGGAAGTATAGGACTATAAAGTACACTTCCAAAAAAATGGAACAAAGAAGTAAGGGGGTTGCGCGATGGAAGAGAGAAGGGTACCAAGAGGAACTGTGCCAAGCAAGTTGCACCATGGAGATGGGTGGCAAATAGTAGGGTCAAAAAGTAGTTGTTGGGTGCACTCAATATGATTGGATGATAAATTTTCCGTTAGGAGGAGCAGGGAAGCTACATTTGTGGTTCAAATATTTGGAAATATGTCACCAAAGATGCATTTATGATAGAAATTTGGAGGGAATAGTCGGATTCGAATTCAAATTCACCTATAAATCTGGCAGGCTAGCTAGCATTAGAACACTTTTATTTTAGAGAATTTTCGTTAACCCTTGCTGCCAGAGAGATTACTATATTTCTGAGAAGATTTGCGAAGAAATTTTAGCCCAACCAGAATTAGCCAACTTACCTGAGTGGTGCCGAGATATAATATTTGAGAGAATGACAACCTAACACCGCAAAATCCGCAAGTTCTAAAGTTGCATCCCTTGAAGTAGCACCGGAAATGAAAGCAACACCTTCAGAGGATGAAAGCAAGAACTTCCATTATGCTTGGTTATTGTTGTTGATTTCTCTCATCATGTGGAGGCTGATAGAAGATAGTAAATTCCCTCCACAGCAACCTGATTTACTAGAAGCTTCGAAATTCACTTCACTTTGGGCGAAAAAAGACCCTGCGCTGGTCATGGAAACAAAGATGTTTTGGGTATTGGTCGAGATGGAGCTCTGGATGGTGATCAGCGAGAGATCGAGGCTATCACCATATCTATACAAACAATTGGGGGATTATGCAAAATTCAAGGTGGAATTTCACAATGTGTCTATCCATGCAAGAAAGGATCCGAAGAAGACATGGTACAAGTTGTCGTACTTGGTGGATGACGTTGATGTACAAGAAATTGTGGGGAAATGGCTAAGAGAGTGGTTGCACCCATCAGATCTTGGCATGGGTACAAGAAAGGCTAGGGAGAATTCCTCTACACAAACCACAACATCACAAAAGTAGAAAGAGGTTAAGCAGGTTGCAACTTGAGAAAAGTTGCACAATAGAAGAAGGAAGTTGCTGCCAAGGTGGCTACTGCTAAGGCAAATGCTGAGAAAGAGTGCATTGATAAGGAGACCACTATTTATGTTGAGTAGTTTGCTTCTCGGCACCTTGACGACAAAGGGGAATCTAATGTTGAAGGAGGCGGGGGTGAGGACCAGAGCACTCCCTTTAAACTACATAAGCGGACCATGGAGGCAAATTCCGGACCTAGAAAGAAGCACAAATCCGAAAAATCACACACGCGTTGATCCAATGATCCTCACTGAGGGTGACTTGTATGAAATCAGAGATAAGGTCTATGAAACCACGACGGAACTATTGACACAATTCGAAAAGAAGTGCTAGTGGGCACTAGGAATGTGAAGAAGGATCTGTGCAACCTGCAAATTCATATGGGACAGTTGCAAGTGAACGTTGGTCATGTGAGAGGGATTTAAGCGAGCCTGCAACAACAGAGCACGATTGTGCTAGATATTGATCAAAATCTAGATCTAAGAGTCATTCCCTTGTAAGTTGGGTCCCTACGCACGTAGTTAGAGGAAGGAAACACTCATTTGTCACAGCTCAAGGACTTGGGTGTCAACCTCGCGGTGCTTCCTATTCAAACCCTCCATGAATTACATCAAGGAGTATCCAATGAGTTAAGGTTTAGGGAGCAGCACGCGCTACTAGTAATCAGTGAAGTGAAGACCAACAATGAGTAGATATTTGCAGAAAAGGCCCTGTCGTTGAATCAGAAGGAATAAATGGCCACACATAGCCAAAAATTGGAGGCATCCATTACACAAGCATGCAATATGGTGCCAGAACTCAACATCCCCGAAGACATAGAGTCAGCAGCAAAGATTCAGAAGTTAGATACAATGGTTAGGGAATCAAAGGATGAAATCGGCTGAGTCCAATTTTGACTTCAGCTGAAGATCTTAGAGTTGGAGTTGAAGTTATAGTCGAACACTCCGCTAGAAGTCTGAGAGAAGCGTGGAGGAGTGATTAAAGAGGGAATGACCACTTTGGACACAACAGTCATGGACTGCATAGATCTCTTTGAGCAGGCCATGTAGAAATTTGAATAAGAAACACTTATTCACAAAGATTATCCTGATTATACACTATTGCGGAATACATGCATAATAGATAACCTCCTCTACGTTGATCATCAATTTAGCAGCATTAAAAACAATGAAACATCAATCGCATGCGCACATTAACACAGTATGTAACCCGGGGAAAGCATACAACTGAAAACCCCACACTATCTATATATTATAATGATTGAGAACATGTAACAATACATAGTACAATAATCCTCGCAAGTACTCAGTACTATCTCCGCCTATTACACACAAAACTAGCTCGGATCCGAACAAGTCACAGTTTCAAATCTCCTCCGCTGCATTGCCTGCCTCCACTGCACAATGCCTCAAGAGAATCACCCACACTGAAAATCACGTGATCATAGGCTACAATTGCCTTGATATTGGCCCACACTGCGCAATCCTCATTAGCATAACTCAATCCCATGCATGTGCAAATCTCATGCACAACTGATAGTCACAACTCACCCTTTCACTTACCTCTAACACCTGTCTCTGTTGAACTGTCCATGCACTGAGTTAACTGATGTATTCTTTAGTTTCTTTATGAGTTAATAATTAGTGAATTAATTAATAATTAATTCACACAACTCATCACTAGTGTATTCTTTAGTTGGACTAAATACAACTAGCTCAACTAAGTCAAACTGAACACAACTCCATCAACTCCACATCCAACTCCACAGAACTCACATTCATGAGTACTAACTGAAGTCCTCCATGTAATAGCTCAACTAACACATAAGAAACCACGTGATTCCTTCTGTCAGCTGCATGTGCCACATCTGTAGCTCGAACTGAATTGCTCCAAGAGAATAAGATAATGTTTAGAGTCCAAATATTACCAAGGGCTAATAATATTTGATTGTTTCTATTTTTAGCCTGGCAGTCTAAAAATAGACTCTGATCACTCCACTATGAACCAAAAATAGAAGTCCATCTATTTTTCCCAACATGACCAATCATCCATAAACAGCATCCTGCAACTCATAGACCATGATCCATATGTCTAAAAATAGACATAGTCTAAAAATAGACTTTGCGCCAAAAATGGCCTGCGGGCCCACTTAGTGAAGGCGACTTCTTTTCACTAAGCTCCATAATCTTGTTGCATTTTCAACACTCCCTCTCAACAAGATATGGATTATCTGCAACCCCTATCCTGCAACTCTGGAATGTTCTGCATGCAACACATTTGCCTAGTCCACTTGCTCCAACAACACTTGGAACAAAAACACTCCCAACTGACCACTCTGTTGGGCTAGGAACATACTCTGATGTTGAAGCTCTATCTGCTGCTGAAAAGTGCTCCCTCTCTGACATCTGCACTATTGCAACATCTCCATGCATCTCACACCATTTCTCACCTCTCTGTGCCACCTAGCACTGTGCAAAAAACTTGTGCCTCTCGCATTGTTGCAGCCTGCTAGCTATGCGCTGTCCTAGGATTCCTTGCATTATCACTCTCTTTGCCGCTCCATCTGCATTTGTCTCTACCAAATCAGTCAGTTCCTGCTACTCCACATCGGGGCTCCCGTAGCAAGGTCTCATCCAAGAGGTTGGGTACCTCAAGGATCCTACCCCTCCTTGTTAGGGTCCCACCCTAACCCCCCTATTTATGTCGTGGGATCACATCATAGTCAAGAGTCAATAAAACCCATATTAATATTTGTAAGTGGTTAACCCGCAATTAATGACAGGATCACAGTTAGTTGCAAATGGGCCGTAGTATTAGATAGATGGTATTAATAAAACCCACGGTATTGGCCCGTGGTATTGCATGTATGAGTCATATATAAAGGATAGAGACTCCCTGTGAGGAGCATCATGTCTTATTTGTAATCAAGCTCTGCTCTATTGGAGGTTGCCCCCTCGAAGAGGTAGGTGAACATTGCTCTTTGAATAATAAAATCATTGCTATTCTGTGTTCTGGGTATCTTTTCTTCGCATATTCTGTGTTCTGGGTATCTCTTCTTCGCATATTCCGTATCTGGGTATTATTTTGCAGGTTAAGAGCATAACAAGTGGTATCAGAGCACTTTCCAGGGTTCGGTGGGATCTCCAATTTTTAGCAAATTTTTTTTTGGCTAGAGACGTGTTCCGGCGTCTTTAAACCACGGGATCTGTCGTTAAGCGCATAAACCTGCGGATTTGGGGAGACATGCACGCAGGAAATACAAGAGGTGGCCACGTCTGTTGGACTCCCTTGTAACCCTTGTGGGTACCCCTTCGAGTAGTAGCGCATTAGACAGAACCGCACACAGACTGTCTTCCACGTACCCTCTAGGTATATAGGAAGCCCCCTAGGCTCCCTTGAAAGCTCACCATAGATAAACCTTCGGTCATCTTGTGGCTACAGTACACCGAGAACAACACTCGAAGAGATTACTCGCCCGTACGATAGGGTAGTCGAGTTGTATGGCTAAGTGTACGGTCGATCCTCCTTAGTTAGAGCCCCGAAACATTGGGCCGAGTACTACTGTCAGACCCTTATGTATATTGCGATCTGTAGCACCTGACACTCCTCTAGACCATAGTTCCTTTTTCTATCAGGGATCAAACATCAGATCTGCGTGTGCAAAGACGTGCTGCAGCAGTAGACATCAGATCCGCAGCAACAGTTGTTCCACCATTCAGATCTCTCAGATCCACCACATCAAAGTTGTTGTGAAGGGTTCCTGTACCGAGGTATACTTTTCACAGGATGTTTGGCAGCATTGACATTTTGAGGATTTGGCGACTGCAGTATTGATGAAGGAGTAAAACTCTGTTAGGAGTTTTCCGAAAAAAAAAAACGAGTCTGAGATCTTCCGAGGCGCTTATTGGTGATCTAGCCCATCAGCATCAGGACGACGAGCTGAGCAAGGTGGTACCATTCAATTTATTAGAAAAAAAAAATTGGCGGTCCCAATTGTTCATCAATTTGGTGTATGGTAGAAACTAGAGCTCAAGCGATGGCCAATGAAAGGCTAGACAAAATTGAAGAAGATCTGCACAACCTCAACCGTCTAATTGGAGGACTAAGTATCCAGGTAGAGGAAGTACTCGAGAAGGGCAAGGAGCCAGCCCAAGTGGAGGAGTCTAATGGCCATGAATACCATGAGGGTGAGTCTAGCCATTCTCCTCATGTCTGGCACACCCATCCACCACCCAGTCAGCGACCTCCCAAGTTGGATATGCATAAATTTGACGGTTCTCACACGTTCGCATGGCTAGCACAAATGGAGCAGTATTTCAAATTGAATCGTATCCTAGATGAGGGGACTAAGCTGATGGTGGGAACCATGTATTTGGACAATGAACGATGGCAATGGGGGGAATGGCATCAATGTTGCAATGGACCTTTTCAGAATTGGGCCCAATTTACCAGAGCTCTTCGAGATCGCTTTGAACAGGAAGACTCTTTTTTGGGGCGTCTCACTAAGCTCCGACAGACGGGTACAGTGGATGAATATATTACCACTTTTGAAGCCTTAGCCTTCCGTACTAAGGGTCTCACAGATGATTTCTACACGGAATGTTTTATCAGTGGTCTTAAAGAAGCCTTCAAAGCTCAAGTTCTACTCCACCACCCTCCCACGTGGACGGAGGCTTGCCAGGTAGCTCGTAAGGTGGAACGTGCAATAGCAGCCCAATACAGCCGCCCCAATTTCCCCACTAAAGGTCGTTCCCCACAAGCTCACAACACGACTCAGACGCTTAAGATCCAAAAGGTGTCACCTGCGGAAATGGCCGAAAGAAGGAAGCAAGGACTGTGTTACTACTGTGATGAAAAATATTCCTCGGGTCATAAATGCAAGGAGCCCAAGTTTTTTCAAATAGATTCCACTGACTACAGCTCCACCGAGGAAGATCAACCACTTGAGGAACCGGAGGCGATCGAAGAAGACAACCAAAAGGAGATTGTATCTGACGAACCAGTGATTTCGCTAAGTGCGTTGGCAGGAATTTCTTCCCCTCAAACTCTCAAAATCAGGGGTTTTCTTAAACATCGCCCAGTAGTAGTCTTGATTGATAGTGGAAGTACCCATAATTTCATCCATCAAAAAATCATCGAAGCAGCGCATTATTTTGTACAGGCAGTTTCTAACTTCCAAGTCCAAATTGCAGATGGGGGCACAATGAAATGTGAAGGCCGTTGTGAAAATGTCAAACTTCAAATGGGGGATTATCAGTTGAAAACCCACATGTTTTCCATACACATGGGGGGTTGCGACATTGTCCTAGGCGCTGAATGGCTCCTCACTCTTGGGCCAATCACAATGGATTTCCAGGAGTTATATATGAGTTTTAAGCAGAATAACTCCACACATACCCTCCGTGGACTCCAGGCCGGAGCCCCCTCTATCATCAGCTTGCATAGGATGGAAAAATTGTTAAAAAAGGGCCATCATGGAGTGGTAGCTCAATTTAATGCCATCCAGGTCGTCGAAACCATGTCTCTGCCAATTCATCCTGAGATGCAGCAGATTTTAAATAACCATCGGACGGTCTTTGATAAGCCTCATGAGTTTCCACCCTCGCGAGGGGAACATGATCATAGCATCACCTTGGTTCCAGGGGCCCAACCCCCAAATGTGCAGCCATACGGATATCCATTCACCCAAAAGAATGAAATAGAAAAAATCATCAAGGACTTGTTGGAAGCAGGTGTCATTCGTCCCAACATTAGTCCTTATTCATCCCCAGTGGTCATGGTCCTCAAGAAAGATGGGGAGTGGCGGATGTGTCCTAACTTCAGGGCCCTCAACAAGTTGACAGTCAAAGATAAATTTCCCATCTCGGTGGTTGACGATTTGCTGGACGAGCTCAATGGGGCTCAATTCTTCACTAAGTTGGATCTTCGCTCCGGCTACCACCGAATTCGCATGAAGGAAGTCGACATTCCCAAGACGGCTTTCAGAACTCATGAAGGCCATTATGAGTTCCTAATCATGCCATTTGGTCTCTGTAATGCCCCTTCTACTTTTCAGAGTCTTATGAATCACATCCTCAAACCATATCTCAGAAAATTTGTCTTTGTCTTCTTCGATGACATTCTCATCTATAGTGGCACTTGGGTGGCACATCTTCAGCATGTAGATCTACTCTTGCAACTGCTCCGCAAGCATAAATTATTTTTCAAGATGTCTAAGTGTTCGTTTTGCATGGAAGAAGTTGAGTATTTGGGCCACATTGTGGGGCGTGAAGGTGTCAAGGTGGACCCCAAAAAGATCCAGGCAATGCAAGAATGGCCTCAACTTAAGACCTTGAAGAGCTTGAGAGGATTTTTGGGTCTCATAGGCTATTATTGTAAATTTGTCCGCAACTATGGCCGCATAGCGAAGCCCCTCACTCAACTCCTAAAGAAAAATTCCTTCTTCTGGAACAAGGAAGCACAACAGGCATTTACCGCTCTCAAAAACGCCATGTGTTCCACTCCAGTCTTAGCACTACCTGACTTAACAAAATCCTTTGTCATTGGATGTGATGCTTCGGGTACAGGTATTGGGGCGGTCTTAATGCAGGAAGGGAGACCATTGGCCTTCACAAGCCAACAACTCAGTGGGAGGAATCTGGGCCAATCTACCTACGAGAAGGAAATGATGACCATATTACATGCAGTCGAGACCTGGCGACCTTACTTATTGGGGCGACGTTTCCAAATCCGCACAGATCATCACAGTCTTAAATATTTTTTGGAGCAACGCCTATCCTCCCCACAACAAAATAAATGGTTAGCCAAAATGCTGGGATATGATTATGAGATCATTTATAAGGAAGGGAAAGACAACAGTGTAGCAGATGCATTATCGCGCCAATTTGAGGAGGAAAGTACTCTGCTCGCAATTTCCCTTCCCATTCCAGACTGGATTGAAGAGGCTCGTAGGGAATGGTTTTCACACCCAGGGCTCTCCCAACTCATTTCTCAATTGCAGGTAGATCCTAATTCCAGAAAGGGCTACTCGTGGCAGAATGATATTCTTCGCTACAAGGACAGAGTCGTAATATCACCAACATCCACCCTCAAAAGTCGCATTTTGGCAGAATTGCACTCATCTCCCATTGCAGGACATTCGGGCTTTCAGAAGACGTATGCTCGCACCAGAAGATCATTCTTTTGGACAGGCATGAAAAAGGACATCCTTACTTTCGTAGCAAAATGTGATGCCTGTCAACGCCACAAAGGGGAAACTGTCAACACACCAGGCACATTACAACCATTGCCCATTCCGGCATCAATTTGGACGGAGGTTTCTATGGATTTCATAACAGGTCTTCCAAAGTCAGGGAACAAGTCAGTCATCATGGTTGTTGTGGAACGACTGTCGAAGTATGCTCATTTCTGCACCCTACCCCACCTGTTTACACCAACTTTGGTTGCTCAATCTTTCATGGATCAGATCTTCCAATTACATGGCATGCCCACTTCTATAATGTCCGACCATGACCCGATCTTCACCAGCAATTTTTGGCAGGAAGTCTTCAGAATACAAGGCACTCAACTCAAACTCAGTACTTACTCTAGCCGTCAACAAATGTCTAGAAACTTACGTTAGGTGTTTCACTTCAAAAAATCAACACCTTTGGGCACAGTGGTTACCTCTGGCTGAATGGTGGTATAACACCAACTATCATGCCACCACCAAAATGACTCCCTATGAAGCAGTCTATGGTCAACTTCCGCCTTCCCCTACTTCTTATCTCAAGGGGTGCTCCAAAGTACAAGCAGTGGATCAACTCCTACAACACCGCGCAACCATGCTCACCCATCTTCGCGAGAATCTTCATCAAGCTCAGAACCGCATGAAGCAATAGGCCGACCAACATCGATTAGAGTGCCGATTTCAAGAAGGGGATCAGGTCTTTTTGAGGCTGCAACCATATAAGAAAACATCACTCAAAGACAAGGGTTGTCAAAAGCTCTCTCCAAAATTCTACAGACCATACCAAATAGTTCAGCGCATTGGAGAAGTGGCTTACAAGTTGGCTTTGCCACCTATGGCAAAAATCCATCCAGTTTTCCATGTATCATGCCTCAAGAAAGTGATTGGGAACAATTGCCGAGTTCAAACCAGTCTATCGGAATTGGACGAAGAAGGGTCAATCTGGCTTCAACCCGAACAGGTTCTAGACACACGAGACAAGCACCTGCCCGGCCGCATGATTAAGGAAGTCCTCGTCAATTGGAAAGACACCTCTCCGGAAGATGCAACTTGGGAACCAACCACTATTCTTCAGCAGTTTCCGCAGCTTCAGCCTTGAGGACAAGGCTAGTCTTAAGGGGGAGGGCATGTTAGGGTCCCACCCTAACCCCCCTATTTATGTCATGGGATCACATCATAGTCAAGAGTCAATAAAGCCCATATTAATATTTGTAAGTGGTTAACCTGAAATTAATGACGGGACCACAGTTAGTTGCAAATGGGCCGTAGTATTAGATAGATGGTATTAATAAAACCCACGGTATTGGCTTGTGGTATTGCATGTATGATTCATATATAAAGGATAGAGACTCCCTGCGAGGAGCATCGTGTCTTATTTTGTAATCGAGCTCTGCTCTATTGGAGGTTGCCCCCTCGAAGAGGCAGGTGAACATTGCTCTTTGAATAATAAAATCATTGCTATTTTGTGTTCTCGGTATCTTTTCTTCACATATTCTGTGTTCTGGGTATCTCTTCTTCACATATTCCTTATCTGGGTATTATTTTGCAGGTTAAGAGCATAACACTCCTCCTTGGGACTAACAATCCACATCACCCCACCTCCTACCTAGAGGTATGGCTGCATGCGATCCCTCAGCCCACCTAGCTCAAAGTTTCCCCCTACTATAGGTCTCTGGATGAGTAGATGTCTCTACTTGATCTCCTCTCAGCTTCCCTTATTGTGGCTGCTCCACAACCTCCTGAAGTTGCTGCACCAATCGTGGCTCCTCCACAATCGTCTGAGACTTCTTCTGGCTCTGCATGTTGAGAGGTAATATACCCTCCCTCTCAACCACCAAGTCTCCATCAGTTGCCTCGCTGCTCAAGGCTTTGCATGCATCTTGAACCTCAAGAGCATATAGGTTCTTGACCCGTGAACCAATCTGCTTCACCTGTCTAGTGATGATGTGTCTAAGGAAAACCTTTCCCTTACTGAAGACTACATCATAGCCTCTGTCTTCCAACATCGCAATCGACACCAAGTTTCTCTTCAGTCTTGGTACATACTTGACATCGGTCAAGGTAAGGCGAGCTCCATGCTCCCTCTAAAAAATAACCGTGCCTACACTTGAGACACTACACTTCTCATCATCACCCATCGCTATGAGTATCTGGAGATCTTTCTACTCCAAAGTACTGAACAAACTTTTATCACCGGTCATGTGGAAAGAAGCTCCACTATCAAGAAACCAACCACTTCCCACCATGGATGAGGCCATGCATGTGAAGAGTGTGAAATCCAACTCAAACTGTGAAGCAAGTGCCTCACCTTCAAATCCTTCCCCGGATCCCTTCTTGGATTTCTTCTTTGGGCAATTAGTAGCATAATGGCCCAACTCATGACAACGAAAGCATCTCACCTTCAACTTTTCAACCTTCTTCCCATAATTGGAAGAACTAGATTCGGAAAGAGAAACCTTATCCTTCCCCTTCTTCGCCTTACTCGCTAAGGCACAGTTCTCCTCATCATGCATGGATGAAGAACTGTCTTTGGTGCTCTGTCTGATCTCCTCTTGCACAAGATCCGACCAAAGTCTCTCCCATCCTGGAAATTTCTCCCAACCATTGACAGAGTCCTGATATGAATTCCAACTCTTCAAAAGACCAAGGAGAGCCAAGCTCACCAAGCCCTCATCATCAACAGTCACCCCCACACTTCCCAGCTCATCCCAGCACTGGGTGAACTTCGTGAGATACCTAGGCATACTGTCTCCATTCTCACACTTAATGTTTCTGAGTTTATCTTTGAGCACCAGCTTCCTCTGATCGCTCTTGCTTTGGACTAGATCTGTCAACACTTTCCACATCAAGTATGGAGAAGCCTTTCTATGCAGGATGGACACAATGTGATCCTTCACGCCCTCCAACAGAATCCTTCGACACTTTGCTGTCTTCTTTTTCCAAGCATCAACTTGTGCAGTATCAGTAGGCTTTGGAACATTAGCCTTTATGAATTCCTTCAGCCCATTATCATCAAAAACTACCTCCATCCTATCCTTCCATGCAATATAGTTCGAGCTGCCCTCAAGAGCATACTACAATCGCAATCCATTGAAATACATTGCCACGTTGATACCAAGAAAACACTGCTACAAATTCGAATTCCACCAGCTCCAAACTCAACCACCTCTGATCTAGAATTCACGAGAACAAAGTATTTCTCGTACAGAGATTGACTGTATGGGATTTTACCGGATATCTCACCTTCCAAAGGAAGGATGATTCCAGAGGCTACCTGGCCCGATTACAGACTCTGCCCGAAGAAATAAGATGTAAACACTTTCTGAATAATAGATCTGATGATCAACAGCTCTAATACCATGTAGAAATTTGAATAATAAACACTTGTTCACAGATATTATCCCGATTATACACTATTGTGGAATACATGCATAATACATAACCTCCTCTATGTTAATCATCAATTTAGCAGCATTAAAAACAATGAAACAATAATCGCATGCGCACATTAACACAGTATGTAACCCGAGAAAGCATACAGCTGAAAACCCCACACTATATATATATTATAATGATTGACAACATGTAACAATACATATTACAATACTCCTCGCAAGTACTCATATCTCCACCTGTTACACACAAAAGTAGCTCAGATCCAAACAAGTCACAGGTTCAAATCTCCTTCACTACTTTGCCTACCTCCACTGCACAATGCCTCAAGAGAATCACCCACACTGAAAATCACGCGAGCATAGGCTACAATTGCCTTGATATTGGCCCACATTGCACAATCCTCATTGGCATAACTCAATCCCATGCATGTACAAATCTCATCCACAACTGATAGTCACAACTCACCCTTTCACTTACCTCTAACACATGTCTCTGTTGAACTGTCCATGCACTGAGTTAACTGATGTATTCTTTAGTTGCTTTATGAGTTAATAATTAGTGAATTAATTAATAATTAATTCACACAAATCATCACTAGTGTATTCTTTAGTTAGACTAAATACAACTAGTTCAACTAAGTCAAACTGAACACAACTCCATCAACTCCACATCCAACTCCACAGAACTCACATGCATGAGTACTAACTGAAGTCCTCCATGTAATAGCTCAACTAACACATAAGAAACCGCGTGATTCCTTCTGTCAGCTACATGTGCCACATCCGTAGCTCGAACTGAAGTGCTCCAAGAGAATAAGGTAATGTTTAGAGTCCAAATATTACCACGGGCTAATAATATTTGACTGTTTCTATTTTTAGCCAGGCAGTCTAAAAATAGACTCTGATCACTCTGTTGTGAACCAAAAATAGAAGTCCATCTATTTTTCCCAACATGACCAATCATCCATAAACAACATCCTGCAACTCATAGACCATGATCCATATGTCTAAAAATAGACTTTGCGCCAAAAATAGCCTGCGGGCCCACTTAGTGAATGCGACTTATTTTCACTAAGCTCCATCATCTTGTTGCATTTTCAACAGGCCATGGAAATTTGGAAATCTCTGCAAGAGGACCCCACTATGAAGAAGATTGTTACATATATATGGGAGAAGTAGCAACAATTTGAAGAAATCAGGTCAACCACGTGCACTTTGGCACAAGTCCAATGCTTTGCTTAGCTACAGGAAGGACAAGAACTGCAGACATTGATTGAAGAATTGTAATGTATAGAGGCCAACTTGAGGGCCAAGTATTAGCCATGGAAAGAGGAAGAATGCCAGCTCACTCTGTCAGTTCAAGAAAAGTTGCAGACCATCTAGCAGATGCAAAGTATGATGGGCCTCACGATGGAAGGCCCTACTTTAGAGAAGTTGGTCGAGGAAGTACACTAAACTGTAGTGAAGGGTACTTCTGGTTTGCATATGTCGAAGATGGAGTTCCACGAACTCCAAGCCAATGTTGTTGCACCAGTTGAGTGACTCGAGGGCAAGTCATCCAATTTGTGTTGGGGGCATGTTGGGATAGGGTCCCTGGGGTTAAGTTTGAGTCAAATTTTGGTTAAAATTTGTAATCGTCTTTTGTAAGCATGTAAAGTCTCCATGAAATATGGAAGTAGAGCGCAAAGCTAGTATGATTCAAATGTGCTTTAGTGCCTTCAGTGGGTAAGTGATAGAGAGTTTTGAGACCTGCCCATGGTCTACAAACCATGGTATTGTAAGAAATATTCTATATATAAATGAGTCATAGAGAGTCTAAGAAAGTAACATTTTGATAAGAATTGTTGTAAGGTCATGTAAGCTAAGGCAGGAAAGGTTTTTTTCTTGTACTTAGGAGAAAGAAAAAGGCTCTTGCAGCTCAGTGTGTGGGCTCCTGTAGCTGAGTGCAAAGGGAAAAGAAGTCTATACTTGAATGATTATACTTAATAAAGATGATTATGAGCCAATCCTGATGCATTTGTGCCTTCTTTCTTACTTCTGCAAGTTTATGTATCTTCGATTTGTGTTATTATTTACATGAATTAATTCTTATTTGTTGCACTACAATAGTAGATCTGTAATATTTATACATGTTTTGAATGAATATGAACCTTTGCAAATATCTAGAAGTTGTTTAAGTGCATTTAAAGTAATTGTCTATTCAGAAGGGTTAAAGGTGGGTGATGGTAGATCTAAGCCATAAGGACTATAGGAACCCATCACATAGGCCTTTGGATGTAGAAACCTAGTTATATCATCCCCTAATATTACTTCGGGTGAGATTGTAGCCTACGCTACGTAGGTTGTTACTGAAAGGGCTAACAGTTAGGGTTTTGTTGGTTGGTGCATATAATGTTGAACATAGGTCAGGCCCCATCAAGCCAATAGGTTGAGAGGACTTAGATGAGGCTGGTGGAATGAGTTCCCCCCTGTAGATAAAAAACTCCTACAACAACACATATTTTTTTCTTCATTCATGAACAACTTTATGTATATGTAGAAAAGATGAGTTGAATTTGAGAAACTGATTTAGTGATGGCTAATGGATTAAATATATGGAATTGAATGCTTTCTAATCGATAAAAAAGATCAAGAAACCAAAATGACAATTGAAGGTGCTTCTAAGAGATCATAAACAATAATCTACTGAACAAGAAATCCTAATCTATGTAATGATCAAAAGATAAATATGTTTTTGGGGTTGTGAGAGTGGGGCCCTAAAACTATGATCCCATGAGGGAGATGAGGAAGACACCACTATGACAAGATTTTCTGAAGTATTTTATTTCAATAATGTAACATTGATCTACTTCTCCAAGTAATAGAAGCAAAGTTAACCAATCATTCAAAGACTTGTAAATTAAACAAATCAGAGATAAATTCAACAACTAATCTATGATTCTAATCTAAGAATACATCTACAAAAATATGAACCTTTGCGACTAGGGGTGGGCACTAACTCAAGAGCTTCAACCCTCTAAGTCAACTCAGTGTTGGATCAAAGAAACCTTTTTCATTATCATCAAAATGTCAAAAATAACATGAGAATAATAATCACAATATCTTCGCTCGAAATTTCCTCTTGGCTACAATAAAAAGTTGAATCCTAATGAGGCCCTAGCCCTTCTTATTTATACGACTGAAGCTACCAAAAACTTCCTAAAAGTTAGGGAGGCTTGGCTCCCAAACTCGAGATTGACTTGCATTCAACTATCACTAGCTTGGCTGCCAATGAACTCGGTTGGCTTGGCTACTTGTAACTCTGAGATGATGAGATTTGGTGGAGGAATCTTCAAGTGATTGAGGAGTTAAGGAGGGAAACAAAATCTTATAAAATCCTTCTTTCTTTTCTAGTTCGAGATCCTGAAATTAGATTAGCCCAAAACTACTCCAAATCCTACAATTAATGCACATTAGGCCACATGTCATAACATCTGACCTCTACCCTTCTCATAAGGAAAAATATAGTAAAATATGTAAATAAATGTGAGAAAAGTTGATTTTATTAAGTTTGAGAGTGGCATTAAGGCCCATATAATTTACCTATTGATGGGCCTCATCATCACCCCCTACTGAAAGTGTTGTTCATCCTTTGAGCAACTTATTCTATGTCCATATATTTCATATCTCTTGTGGCCTCTTTAACATCTTAGGCCTCTATTGATAAAGGTTCCTCTTATGGATAAAACCCTGCATGTTTCTCTATTTCCTCCCATTTCTTACTTTCATATTCCTCCTTTCTACCTTCTATCATAGCCAACAACAAGGGTGGACTAAGCTTCAAACCAATCCAATTGAGTTTGAGTTTCTGCACTGCATTCTTATACAATGGGCTCCTTTATGGTGCATCTCTCATCCTCTCAAGGGAATGATACTCTCTGATCCTTAGGTTGTATGGTAGGTTGCTCCATCTCCTCTATCCTACTTGTTGGCTTTGATTCCCTAACAATCTCAAGGTGTTCTAAAAATGTGTGATTACTTATTCTTGTGTAGCTAGTTATCTTAGTGTAAGATGGGGATCATTGGCAATGATGTTGTGGATGCTAATGAAAACCATTGAATTTATTTATTATGCTCTGATGTAAAGGGTCTCCTTTTATTCTCTTTCCAACACCCTCTTCACTTCCTTAGCCCTGGCATCCTCATGACTCATCCATGATGTAAGGGCCATTAGTTGTAAGTCCCCCAACTTCGCCTTGGCATCTGACACACTCAAGTCTGTTAAGGCCAAGTTGTGCAATTAGAATTCAAATATCTTTGCCTTATCCTCTAGGGTGATCTTGTCACATAGTTCAATGAACTCCCTATAGTCTTGGAAAGGCATAGTCCCCAATTGTGCTAGTGTCTTGATCTGAAATTGCAGGCATTGATATTTGAGGTACAAGGAATATGATTTTGGTGACATCCTGCACCGGAGTGCCTCCATGGAGAGGCTTGCCCTCGTGGTCAATTGGCTCTCTTTTTCTTGTAACTTCCTCCTTAACCATGTGTTTTTTGCCTCTAGTTGAGATCTCATAATTTGTTCCATGTCTCCTATCTTACTGAACCCTCTGCCCATCCTTATGAGTTTCTCTTCCATATGCCCCACATTCTCTACCTTCTTTGATTTGGAAATTTTCATCCCACGATGTGTCCTTAATCTCTCTTTCCCAAGATCCAAGAGGAGAGGGATGGAAAATTTCTGTGGTATTACTCTGCTTCCCTCAATGAATCTATAATAACAACGAAAATTTGGCTATGGGCTAGGCTCCTACAACTCTTGAAACTCTCCCGCAGATGTCTTTGGAGAAGCTTCCCCCTCTTGCACTTATGTTGCTACTTCCTTGGTTTCCTTCTATCCTTGTTGTCCTTCCTATAGGTTTTTTTGTGTTTCTTGTAGTGCTAATAGAGTTTCCTGTAGGACGGTGTGAGGATCTTGTGGAAGGATTTTTCCTCTCTGTAATGGGTCATGGGTACCTTGTCATTCTTTGCTGATGTTGACCTGGTGATAGGTTTCCTAACATAGGTGATGGGATAATTTGGGGAATCTTATTTTGATGTGCCCTCTTCACCTTTTATTTCCAGGGAAACTAGATTTTATTGCTCTTTTGGTGAATCCTCAATTATGATTAGAGTCGTCAAGGGTGTTTGTGGTCTCCCTTGTTTGATACAGGTGCTCCTCCTTGTTTTGAAGTAGAGGGGAGTCTGCCTCTGTCTTTTCCCTTTTGACTTGATAGATTTTCTTAGGGAAGTCAAGGCAACAATTTCCTCCTTCTCAGTGAGTTCAGGAGAGACCCTTGAGATTCATCCCCTTCCTTGGTATTTTCTTTAGGGCTTACTTCTTCCATCTGTTCTTCCTCCTCACTTTTCTCTTCTCCTTCTTCTTCTTTTGTTTCTTCTTCCCTCGTTTTATATGTTTCTGCCTCCTCTAGTTCTTATTATTCCTGTTCCGGTTCTTTTTCATCTTCTTATGCCTCATCTTCACCACTAAAGGTATTGTTCCTATCATATTCAAGGGCTTGTATTTGAATCACAACCTCTCAATCCATGTCTCTAAATATGGATCACTGAATAGGGATTAATAGTTGGCTCAAGGAATCCTCTAGTATTAGCTTACTAAGTCCATGATGTGAAAATTGATGATGTTTTCCCTCTTTGACTTTTAAGCTCAAGTCTATTACTGACTTTAGCAAGAAGTAGGGTACACTGTGTCTTCTGTTAATGGGTATCTCCTCTCCAAATATCAACTTGTAGAAAATGTGTGTAGGTTAACCCGATAATGCAATATAAATTAAAGAAGAATACTATAACCTACTTCTACTACCAATTTACGGAAGATTAAAGATCGAGCTGAACAATATAACTAGAAGAAGAAGAATCAATGGCACAATACACATGAAAATACTTTGGGGAAATCCTCAAATAAAAACCCTATCTATTGTATTATCATACATAGTGTAAATACATAGGAATTATACAAATTCTTCGCTCTCACAACTAGCCAGCTCTCAATACAATCCTCACAGATGCTCACAGGCAATCTTTGCTTCTCTCAGCCTTCCTCTTAGCCCTCCAATCTCCTATTTCCTTACGTTGTTCCTTGTGGATGATTTTCCTTCAACCAAGTGGATGATCTTCCTCCAAAACTACGCAATCCTAAAGGATAAATCCTTGACTGCATGCATGATTTTTCTCCATGAGAAAACACATGCAATTGATAGTACAATGTCCTTGAGCATTAATCTCAACTGGGTCTTTCTCATAATAGACATGCATGAGTTTTTGATGAGGGAATCTTCAGTTAACTGGAGTAGCACCAGTTGAGTGCATGCATGCATCAATTGACTATTAACTCACTATTACTTCCTCAAATAGTTTGGAACTAATTTAACTGGAATTAACTCAGTAAACTGAGTTGACTAATTACAACTCAAATATAAGTCAATCTTATCTCCTTAATTTAAGGGATAACTCTTACACGACTTCAGAAAGACTTCTAACTTGAATTTCTCCAACTAATTAATTTAAAATAAATTAATTAATTAATTCCAAGTAGCTATTAAGACTAAATTCAATTTTAATTCTCAATTTAATTCAAGGACAAATTAAATTGGAATATTCTTGTTGCCATATTTCAATGCTCCCTCTCAAAAAGAAATGGATTATCTTCCACCCCGATCCTGTCTCTATGGAACTAAAATTTACACTTTGACAATGCCTTTGTCAAAATGTCAGTATCTTGCTCCTATGTCGAAATATACTATAGCAACATGATCCTCTCGACCTATGAAAAGCGATGGGAAAAAAATCTTGCCTCATGCTTATCCACACTACCATCAACAACTTTCTTTACCTTGTAAAGCCAACGAGAACTCACAATTGACTTGTTCTCCGGTCTCATAACCACGTCCCAAACACTGTTATGAACTATGGAGTCATACTCCTCCACCATAGCATCAACCCAAATTATCTGTTGCACTGCTTCCTCAAAGGAAGATGGCTCGGTCTCAACACATTCCACAGCAAGGGCCATGTATCCAGTGTACCTCTCAGGTGACCTTCTCTGTCTATGCTAAGAAGATGGTGCTCCCACATTCTCTCTCGCAACCTCCAACAATCTGTGAGCTTATCTTGTGCGCTTTCATCCATCTCTAGAATACTCTACTTGAGTGGATGTCTCCACTCCTGGAACGTCTGCATGCGGCTGCTCCACATTAGTTTGAGGCTCCACCTCCTTAGGAACCAACAGTTCCTCCATAGCCTGTAGTTGGAGCTCCCTCTCAAGGGAAACTCGCATGGCCTTCTTCTCAGTAAACTTGAGATCTCTGTGAACCGCAATCCTTCGACTGGTAGACAAGTACACCAGTTAGTTGTGAGGTGTATCAGTGTACCCCACAAATATACCCAACTCTGTTGTTGGCTCAAGCTTCTTCCATGCATTCTTTGACACATAGAAATATATTGACGATCCAAAGATCCTGAAGTGACCCACATCTCGTCTCTTACTAGAGAAATCTTCCTCTGGTGTCTTCATCCCAAGTATGTGATCCAGGCTTCTATTTTGCAAATAGACCTTTGTGTTGCATGCATCAGCCCACCAATGAAGTGGTAGGCCTTGGTCATGCAACATTGTCCATGTTGTCCCTACACTAGTTCTATTCTTCCTCTCGGCCACCCCATTTTGTTGTGGGTTATGAGGTGCCATCAACTCTCATTTAATTCCTTCTGCTGCACAAAAGTCCTTAGACTCTTGAGAGACATATTCTCCACCATTGTCACTTCTCAAGGCCTTGATCTTCTTCCCTGAATCTTTCTCAACCAAAGCTTTGAACTCACAAAACTTTGTGAAGGTTTGGTGCTTCTTCTGCGTGAAATAAATCCAGCATTTACGAGAATAGTCATTAATGAAGATCACATAATACCTTTGCTTCGCTATGGATGTCATTGAGAATGGTCCACACAAATAATTATGTACTCTCTCAAAGATAGCCTATGATCGACTGTCTCGATCATGAAATGAAGACTTGGTGTACTTTCCCAAGGTACAACCTTTGCATGTGTCAACTTGCTCAAGTTTACCTTTGGGAAGTCTTGTAGATATTTGTTGCATTATATTCAAAGCCCCATAATGGAAATGGCCCAACCATCTATGCCACAACTCACCAATGTCTTCGATTTGTGCCAATTCTGCTTTCTTGCTCAATGTTGCACAATCATCTACCTCTAGTTTATAGTGATTCTTCACCCGAATTGCCATCCTCTTGGTCTGACCCATGTCTATGTGTCTTAGGAATGCCTTTTCTTTACTGAACACAACATCGTAGCCTTTTTCCTCCAACATCATGACCGATACCAAGTTCTTCTTCAGTACAGGCACATACATCACATCTGTCAAGGTGAGAGGAGCTCCATGCTCCCTCTGAAAAGCAACCGTTCCCACTCCTGAAACACTATACCTTCCGTCGTCACCCATATCTACGTGCATCTTGAGGTCTTTCTCCTCCAAGGCACTGAATAATTTTTTACCACTGGTCATGTGGAACGAGGCTCCACTGTCAAGATACCAGACACAACCCATCATCGATGACACTATGCATATGATGAGGGTAAAGTCCATTTCGAACTAAGAGGCTAATGCCTCACCTTCTGATCCTTCCGAGGATCCCTTCTTGGACTTCTTCGACGGGAAATTAGTTGCATAATGTCCCACCTTGTGACAATTAAAGCATCTTACTTTAGACATGTCACCCTTCTTCCCTCCATGAGAAGAATTTGATTTGAAATGGGAAGCATTCCCCTTCCCTTTCCTTTCCTTACTTGCTAAGGCCAAATTTTCTTCATCATCATTCTAGGATGAAGAACCATCTCGTGTGCTCTTCCTGATCTCCTCCTTCATAAGATCCGACCACAGTTGTTCCCAATCTAGAAATTTCTCCCTTCCATTCAGAGAGTCCTAGTAGCTATTCCAACTCTTTGGAAGGCCAAAGAGAGCGAGGCTCACCACATCATCATTGGAAGTAGTTATTCGCACACTACCAAGCTCATCTCTGCAGGTGGTGAGCTTGTTCAAATATGTGGAAATAGTATATCCCTTCTCCATTTTGATTCTTCGAATCTTATCCTTGAGCGCCAATTTCTTCTGGTCACTATTGTTGTGGTAGAGGTCCTTCAGTGTCTTCCACATTGAAAATGGAGTATCCTTCCCATGGAGACTCGAGACAATATGGTCTCGAACTCCCTCAATGATGATCCATCTTGCCTTGGCCACACACTTCTTCCACTCAGCCAAATCTTGTGCATTAGTTGAAGCTGGCTTTGGGATTTCTTGATCAATGAATCCCTTCAAGCCATTGTCTTCTAATACAGCCTCCATTCTATCTTTCCATGCTATGTAATTTGAGCTACCTTCCAAGGCATACTCAAGTCTCAAGCCATAGAACGCCATTGGCCAACCTTGAAGTATGATATGAATTCGATTTGCACCTACAACCCCGAACTTCAAACTTCAAATTCTCTTATGAGTAAAGTATTCATAGCTCCAATACCATGTAGAAAATTTGCACAAATCTAGCTCTAATACCATGTAGAAAATCTGTGTAGGTTAACCTGATAATGCAATATAAATCGAAGCAGAATACTATAACCTATTTCTATTATCAATTTGCAGAAGCTTAAAGATCGAGATAAACAATATAACCAGAAGAAGAAGAATCAATGGCACAATACACATGAAAATACTTTGGAGAAATCCTCAGATAAAAACCCCATCTATTGTATTATCATACATGGTTGAAATACATAGAAATTATACAAAGCCTTAGCTCTCAAAGCTAGCCATCTCTCAGTACAATCCTCACAGATGCTCACAGGTAATCTTGGCTTCTCTCAGCCTTCCTCTCTACCCTCCAAGCTCCTATTTCCTTGCACTGATCCTTGTGGATGATTTTCCTTCAACCAAGTGGATGATCTTCCTCCAAAACTATGCAATCCTCAAGGATAAATCCTTGACTGCATTCAAGAGTTTTCTCCATGAGAAAACACATGCAACTAATAATACATTGTCCTTGAACATTAATCTCAACTAGGTCCTTCTCAGAATAGACATGCATGAGTTTCTAATGAGGGAATCTTCAGTCAACTAGAGTAGCACTAGTTGAGTGCATGTATGCATCAACTGAATGTTAACTCACTATTAGTTCCTCAAACAATTTGGAACTAATTTAACTGGACTTAAATCAGTAAACTAAGTTAAATAATTACAACTCAAATATAACTCAATCTTATCTCCTTAATTTAATGGATAACTCTTGCATTGCTTTAGAAAGACTTCTAACTTGAATTTCTCCAACTAATTAATTTAAAATTAATTAATTGATTATTTCCAAGTAGCTGTTAAGACTAAATTAGATTTTAATTCACAATTTAATTCAAGAACAAATTAAATTGGAATATTCTTGTTGCCATATTTCAACAAAACTCATGGAGGAGTCTAAATTGGTAGCCATATGTTATATCAAGCCTCCCTTCACAAGATATATATTTGAGAATATGGCAGCTCACCTCATTCCAAGGACAGGGAACACTTTCCCTTATTATCCCATTTTTGTCCTCAATTGGATCTTCCACCATTAAGAACAAATATTTCTTAGCAAAAGTGGTTGCAACTTTATCTTCTTTTCTTCATTGCATCCCTTAAGGAAGTGTAGTGATTCTCCTAATTACCTCAGGAGTAATTGTAATTGACAGTCCTCTTACCACAATAGTAGCACTGGTTCTAGCCTGAGTGTTGCATGCCATGGAAAATTATTGAGCTACATCATCATCATACCCTCTGAGCAACTGAAAGAATCCCAACAGGTTATGCCTTTTAAATATTTCTACCACAGGGCGATGGAGGTGTATCCTAGAGGACTCTGAGGGTTCCCTTTCGTCAAATCCACCTGTCATGTCTCTTTCATGGTTAGCTAGTTGTAGGGAGTTTTGTAGGCTAGCCTTAGTGTTTCTAGGGTGACTGAGGGTTTAGAATATTGGTGGATGGCTACAATTTATTTCTATCTCCACCCAACTTTTAAACTTAACACAATTTCGTCTAACCCCGGGCCCATTTTAATAACTTAGAAAACTCAGATTTTTTCTTTTCCTAGCTATCAAATCAAAATAAAGGAGATATGGGCCACATTCCTTTCATTTTTATGCTTCGGATGAGAATAATTGTTGAACAACTGGACCCTAGGCACCCCCTTGCATATTTCTCTGTGAATTTCCAATGGTTCTTGTAGCTCCCTGTGTTTCTTGTAGTTGTTCCTATAGTTTTTTTTTTCTTGTAGGGTGGCTAACACAGGTTTCTTCCTCGATGGATCTCCAAGTTGGTCCCGGTATTCTCTTTTCTCAAAATGAACAAATGGTGCATGAGAGTTTGGAATGTTTCTATTTATGGTCGATTCCTTGGAGAGTTGTATTGGCTGGAAGTGTACAGGATTTCCTCTTTGGTACCATTGGCCCACCCTTAGTTATCATGAAATTTACCCTCGTAATCATCAACCACTCTCACACAAATTAACTCAACCACCTTTTTTACTCATTCTCCTTGATGTGTCATTGCAACATCGCATGTTGAATACGAGTTCACCTTTTGTTTTCGAGCTGATGGTGGCCAAGTAAACTGGCTACCTCCAGGTTATAAAATCGAACTTTTTCATATTCCTACACTTTTATCATATTGTACTTAGGGAAGAATTTGGATGAGGTTCCATACCTATGGCTTCCTTTGCTTGGTTGATGCATGCTGGAGGGTGACTCTATTGTGATTTTTTTTTCAAGTGCTTTTCCTTGGTCACTTTTCTATTGATTTCTTCTTGTTGATGTAGTTGTCTTATTGTTGTTGTGTGCAGGTGCTTCATCGTTGCTGCTACTGTTGAGATTTGGATAACAATCATAATGTCTGGAGGGATGTTGGATTTCTTGACTTACATGGATGGTGAAGGAGAATGCATGGAGAAACTGTTGCTGTTATAACACAAGCTACTACAAGGTTTTGCATAGTTACTACAGGGAATCCTGTAGCTGCCATTTTCTATCAGTTTTTGCTTCTTTTTTTTCACTTCAAGGAGTGATGGGAGGTGATGTAAGAGTGGAAGGATGGAATTGGAGGAGATGGAGTGGTAGGTGAGTGAGTCCAATAATGGCATGTCTGTTGGACTCTCTTTTTTCTCTTTTTTTTGTGTATTTTTTCATTTTTCTGAGTGGTTTTTTATGGACACAGAGGTTGGTATGGTCATGAACTACTGTTGGGTGAGAGATGGTGAGGTGTATGGTCCCCCTTTTCAACCTAGAATAGGTCTGCATCATCATTTCCTAATCGGGACTTCATTCCTATAGTGTTTTGGGACAACTTGTCGTACTTCAGGAAATTCTTGTAGTAGCTATAGCAAACCATGTAGAAGTTAGAAAAATGAATAAAAATTGGTTTTGGATGCATGGAAGTGAGCATGGTTGATGGGGACATGGTAGGCATGGAAGATGTGAAATGAATGGAGGAAGAATAGGTGTGATTCTTGGCTTCTTGAGCCTTGAAATATGAGTCCTTTTTTGCCTTCAAAATCCTACAAAATTCATAGAATTAAATTAGTGGGCAGGTTTGAGGTCCCTCCCATTTTTTTTCTTCTCTCTTTATTTTTTGAAGGACACACAGGTCACCTCAAAGGAGGTTTTCAATCTGTTTTACTTCCCTAGGTGCCTCAAGGGAGGTTTTCAGCCAAGGATATTTTTATTTTCCTTTTTTCACTCTTGGGTTGCCTCAAGGAGGCTTTCAACCCAAAAGTTGGCCTTAGGTCCCTCATAGAGGTTTTCACCTAGGTCTCTTATTGTTTCTTCTTTTTCTTTAATTTTTCTTTTTTCATTTTTTCCCAAAAATAAAAACAGTCTTCAAGAATTTGGTGAGCTAGAAGTTGAGACACTTCCAACCACATTCACCTCCTTACTGATGGTACTGATAAAATCTTCCCTTGACTGAGGTATTTGATAGGCTTTCAATCTGTATCCATTGACAAGAAAGGGTATACCTTCTTCATCAATGGTCCTTATTTGCACAGCCCCATTTTCATGGAACTTTTGTATCGGAAATGGGCCCAAACACCTATTCTTCAATTTTCCTTTGATGTCCTTGAACCTGGTGTCATAGAGTAAAGCCCAATCTACTTCTTGAAAAACATTGTCTTTGATGTCTTTTTCATCCAAAATATTTATCTGTACTTGAAAAACTTCTGTGTGTAGGAGGGCTTGCATCTTGAATTCATCTAAACCATTGAGCTAGAGAAGCCTCTCTTGTTGTGCCTTTGTAACATCCAAATCCAACTGTGCTACCATTCTCAAAGTGTTGTACTCAAACTCAACGGAGAGCAAAGCATTCTTCCCATAGACCAAGTCATAAGGGGTGAAGCCTGTGGTTGTCTTCTAGGTTGTATTATAGGCCCAAGTTGCCTCCACTAGTCTATCAACCCAATATTTTCTACTGCTGCTCATAACCTTGGTGAGAATTCCTTCCAATGCTCTGTTAGTAACCTCTACTTGTCCATTGGCCTGAGGATGATAAGTATTTGACTTCTCGTATTTGATATTATGCTACCTCAACAAATTCTTAATCATGTATGATGTGAATTGAGCTCCCTGATCAATGGCTATTTCTCTAGGGTACCCAAACTTGTAGAATATATTATACCTTAAGAACTAAGCCACTTTCTCTTATGTTTACACCTTAACAATGTTGGTTTCAACCCACTTTGTCAAATAATTAGCGCATACAATTATGTACTTTTTCTTCCCTGATGGTCTATCAATGGGGCCAATGAAATCCATGCCCACTTTTCAAATGGCTCAAGAGTCACCTGAGGTTGCAAAGTAATTTCATCCTTGGGAGTAGGTTTCCCTAATATGTGGCACTGATCACATCAGCTAGTGTATCTTCTTGCATCTTGGTGGAGAGTGTGCCAGTCGTAGCCAGCTCGCAGTACCTTGAAGGTTGTCCTCTTGGCTACAAAGTGACCTCCAAAAGCCCCATCATGACAGGCCAGAAGGATGTCAAATACTTCCTCGTCTCTGACACATCTCTTCAAAATTTGATCTGGGCCTAACTTGAATATATTTCCCCCAATCCAAGTGAATGGGGCAGTCTTTCTTACTATTCTTATTTTTTCCTTGGAGGATAGATTTGGAGGGAACTGTGTAGCCACTAGGTAGTTGGCTATGTCAACAAACCATGGAGAGAAAATTGAAATAGAAGATAAATTCTCATTTGGTAGCTGACCATTAACCATTCCTTCCTCACCTATAGGCAAAGCCAGTCTAGACAAAAAATCTAAAACTACATTTTCTCTACTAGGCTTATCAATGATAGTTAGATCACATTATTGTAATAAAAGAAAGCATATAATAATTACGGAATTCACATAAGGCTTTTTCATCAAATATCTAATAGCAGCATTGTCAATATGTGCAAAATTCTGGAAACCAGTGATGTGGTGTCTAAATTTATTCAAGGAATGGACAACAACTAGGAGCTCTTTTTCAGTCACAATATAGTTCAATTCAACCTTGGGAAATTTTTTGCTAATGAAGTAAATGGAATACGAAAACTTGTAATCTACCTGGCCTAGATCTGATCCTATAGCTTTGTCAGAGGCATCAACATGGATGCTGAAAGGAAGAGCCCAATTTGGGCCTCGGAGTATATGTGCAATAGTCAACTTGTCCTTTAAGGTTTCAAGGGCCACTTGGAAAATTTCTGACCAGCAAAATTTATAGTCATTGGCCAATAGTCCGAACAAAGGTCAGGATAATTTGTTGAAGTCCTTTATGAAACTCCTATAGTATACAGCTAATCCAAAGAAACTTCTGACATCCCTTTCCTTATAAGTAGTAGGGACCCTTTTTATGATAGAAATTTTATTTGGGTCCACTTGTAGCCATTCCTAGGATATTAAGTGACATAGGACATTGCATTCATCAAGAAATCACACTTCTCATGATCAAGGGAAATGTTCATTTCAATGCACTTATTTAATATGTTTCCCAAGTTAGAGAGAGTTCCAGGAAATCACACCCATAGGGAGTCAAATCATCCATATAGATTTCTATAGAGTCACGGACTATCTCTGCAAAGATGCTCAAAAATGACCTCTAAAAAGTGGTAGGGGCATTAAATAATCCAAAAGGAAGGACCCTATAAGAAAATGTACCCCAAGGACAAGTGAAGGTGGTTTTATCTTTGTCCTCTGGGCTGATATGGATCTGATTGTAACCACTAAATCCATCCAAGAAAGTGAAGAACTTCTTCCTTGCAAGACCATCCAAGACTTGATCAATGAAAAGTAGAGGGAAATGGTATTTTTTAGTGGCTTTGTTTAACTCTCCATAGTCCACATAGATCTTACATTTTCTATTCTTCATTAGAACCAAAACTAGAGAAGAAACCCACTCACTATCTAAGATGGGGTAAATGAACCTTGTATCCAACAACATTTGCAGTTCTTCTTTAAATATGTCTTTGAGGACTGGGTTCATTCTCCTTTGAGGTTGGCACACTAGCTTGTGGCCTTCCTTGATTTAAATGTGGTGAGTACACAACAAAGGGTGCACTCCCTTCATTTCCTTATAACTCTAGGTAGATGCATCCATATGCTCTCTTAGCATGTCACATAACTCCTTTTCCTAATGTACAGAGAGAGGGGTTGACTTTTAATGTTTTAGTTGTACCAAATTCTATCATCTTGACATGAGTAGGACTTGAGTCAGCATAATTCCAAGGGTTATCTTCGACGTTCTTTACCAACTCATCAAGAGACATGGTGTTGGGGGACTAATTGTAGAGGATTTTATTAATCAAGTCATCTTCATCAGGTTTCTCCCCTCCTATAATAGCATCTAGGGTACAGATTGGGTAAGATGTGGATTGATATACTTCATCATACTCCACTTCTTCCAACTATAAGGGTAAGTCATGCTCTAGAAATGGTTGAGTAGAAGGGTACAAGACCAATTATTTGGACAAATGCACATTTTTAATGGTCATATTCCCATAACTTATGTAAGCATCAATAGTGGTGAGACATGACCTTCCAAGGATGAGAGGATAACCATTGGATTTTATCTTAGGTTAGAGAACTAAGAAATTAGCAGGGTATTCCCAGGAATCAATGGAGACCATCACATCCTCAACAACTCCCTCAAGAGCTACAATGGATCTGTTTGCAAGCTGCAAGATTGTTGTGGTCTTCCTTAATGATTCTTGGAGATCTAATTTAAGTATTGTCCACTTACTCATCACCTTGATGACGACCCCAAGATCAATCAAGGTATGGCGGACAATGATACCATCAATGTAGACATCTACCATATGACTTCCAGGGTTGAGATACTTTAGGAAAATCACTCTCCCCAACATTAAGTCAGACAATTTTCCAATGACATTAATGGTAGGGATGTATTTCTTTCTCCTCCCAGGATGTTTGAAGCATTTCTCCTTGATTAACTTGTTGTATATGGGGACATCTTTGATAGCTTGGAGTGGGATTTTAACGCACAAGTTTTTCAATTCACCCAGAAGTTCAGCCTCTTCTGGGGTTTTCTGGATAGGATGGATTAGTCTCTTAGGAAAAGGATGTGAATTGGCTTGGGGAACACTCTCTTCATTTTCTTCTTCAATTTCCTCAGTTAGAGATGGAGGTTGGTTATCTGGAAGAACTCTTCCAGACTTGAGGTTTATTTCTTGAATTTCAATAACATAGGAAAAGTAGGATGTCTCTCCACTATAGACTTGTTATGTCTGCTTATTGTTCGGGTTCAGATTTGGCTGAGCAGGCATCTTAGGTGGAGCAGGGTGAAGGAGTTGTGGTTGAGATGGAGGTGGAGGTATTAAGGTTGAAGACTGGTTGTATGGGGGCCTCCACCCCTGTGATGGTGTATTCCATTGAGGTTGTGGGGGAACATATGGCTGAAATGTTTGACTGGTAGGTTGGGAATGGTATTGAGGTCATCAGGCTAGGGATAAGGTGTAGACCATGAAGGATGCGCAGGAGGACACCAAGGGGAAATGGATGCATTCCGGTTGGGGTTGTAATATGAATAGGAAACCCCTTGCATGAACTATTGGTATGGTTGAGGTTCTTGAGGTCTCCTTTGGTTGATATAGAAAATTTTTTCAGTCACACCTTCAGTTCCTTGATACACAAATTTCAATCCAGTCAGAGAGGGGAACTTGTCTGTGGAGTGTTTTTTGTCATAGATCGAGTAGATCTCAATAAGATTCAATGGGGATTCATTTCTAGGGTGCCTCCTGGTGCATCTAGGGAAAAATATAGCTAAGGCTCTTTGTACTTCCTCTTGATCTGCATGGTTCTCATTTGCAGAGTAACGGTATGGAACATTTCACTCTTAAAGTCTACCACATCTTCCCAATTTCACTTTTGATGGATGTGTTGGAGGAGGATGTGCTGGCCAAAGCTTGACTAGCCCTACCCTTCTTCTTAGTTTCCTTAGAATGATTTTTGAAAACCGTCTTGATATCATCATAAGATAACTGGTATACATCCCCTCCCAACATCATGTTTAGGGTTTCTCGGATGTCTTCCATAATCCCTCTAATAAGGACTAACTTGAGTGATTCAGGGTCAAGGGTGCATCTGGCCCTTTTGTAGCTGAGTTAGAACCTTTCCTCATAATCTTCCAAGGATTCATCAAATCCCAAGGTCATTCTAAAGATTTACTCCTTTGTATATTTAGACCTACAATAATCCCTATACTTGTTGTTGAAGGCTTGTTGCATTTGAGCCCAGGTAGTGATGTTGTCTCTAGGTAAACCCATGAACCAATGCAAGGTTTCACCCTTAAGGGTGGATGGGAACAACTTCAACTTTTGGTCATCAGAGATATAATCATAAGTTTTGAAGATGAAAAAAAACTCAAACACAAAGGTATCAGAGTCCTCTAAGGTTAAGCCATGGAAGAAATGAAGGGCATAGGGGCATATGTTTTTCATCCTAACATATCCATTAGTTTCTCTAATGGGAAAAGAACCCTAAGTTTCGTTTTTAGCTCCATTTATGTTTCAATCCCATTTCTATTTTCAGCCATGGCGTAGGTTGGTGGAATGGTTTCTTCGTCTTCTTCTTCCCCAATAGGTTCTTCGAAGATCCTTGGTTGTTCTCCTAATTGTTCCTCTAGCTCAAAACCACCGAAGAAGAGGGAAGGTTGGTTTTTTGATGGTGTGGGGACATTTGGAAAAAAATTCCCTAAGTTGTCTCTACTCCTATGAGGCATGAAATCAGTTTGCTCTCTTCTTTTAGGTTTTTTTTAAAACTACTTATAGAATGGAAAGAAAGAAGAAATTACATCTACCTAGACACTTCCCCAACAACAATGGCAAAAGTGATGAGCCCCAATATTGCAACAAGGATGCTGCAACTCTTAGGGCGACCAAATTTACTTTATCAACTCAGGGTTTGTACAATCTTGGAGGTGACATTGTTATATGCACAACATATGCAACACTCTACTCTTGTCACTTCTCAACTAGGGTGATAGACGAATAGGGATTTTCAAGCCACTCGTCTATTGACTAGAAGGAGGCTGACTACTGACAGTGAATCTAAATCTATCTTTAGTGCAGAAGTTAAATGCTTTCGTATTTTAAGGAAATAAAAATGTTGAATATAAAGTGCTATGAAATGGCCTAAAATTACCTAGGTAAGAATTAACACACATTACTTGCAGAAGAGACCTAATTTAACCTAACATTCTATCATCTAGCTATTTTTACTATGTAGGCATAGAAATTATCATATCATTTCTATGATTGATATATGCATTCACTAACTAAATATTGCAGAAAAGAGTCTTTTAGTTTTCAATTTAGAAATGTAAATGATAAGCTAACGATCTAATCTTTTGCAGGGGAGGAAGGTATGGAAAAGATGGTCCAAAATGGCATTGAGGGGTATGGTAGTCAAGTTGAAGGCCTATCCTAGGCTTTGGTCATCATTTCTTCCAAAAATAGTCTAAAACAAGTTGCTACATGGTTTCCTATAGTTGCTACAAGATTTCCTGTAGTTACTATCGGATGTCCTAATTTACAATAGGAAGCTTAGCTAAAAGATGTAGGAAGGTATGGAAGGTGAAAGAAAGTGATGGGAAGATGCATGATGGTGAAATAAGGTATGGGGAAGGTCACACTACCCAAGATGGTTGGATTTTCTCAAGGTGGTTGTCCACGGTGGCTACAAAACAAAGATCTGAATTAGTGGTTAGTAGGACCTTTGGGAGAGAGGTGGAGAGGACTTAGATGAGGCTAGTGTAATGATTTCCTCCCTGAATATCAACAACTCTTGCAACAACACATATTATTTTCTTCATTCATGCACAATGTTATGTAAATGTGGAAAAGATGAGTTGAATTTGAGGAACTTATTTATTTATGGCTAATGGCTTAAATATATGTAATTGAATGCTTTCTTGTAGTTTTTAACCCTGTACAGAAATTACTTGCATACAAATTCTAAAACACAGAAAATAAACAATGCGAAAGCATAACACATAAAACACATATACACAGAGATTTTCCCCTAGATCCCAAAACCGAGACTACCATCTTGATTTTTTCATTATTTTCCTTTCAATGTTACAATACATATTTATACATGCTGAAGCATCCAATACCATGGACCGAAAACCATCACGTCCAAAACCATGTGCGAAATCATGCACAAAACCATAGGTAGGTCCGTCCAACCTAATATAGGGTCCAAAAACAAAATTTTCCGGCGCGTTGCCCTGGACCCCATAGAGTGGGGTTACTTGCACCCCTTAAAACCCCTATAACTCCCCCAATACGCAATCAGCGCAATGAAGGGGGCACTCCGTTCCCCCCTTTAACCCCCTGGTTAACTATGTGGGCTAGTTGTGGAAAGAATATAACAGAACCCAACATTCTCCCACTTGTTTTTCTCTTTCCATAGGGGGCCACAAGAGAGCTTAGTCATTTGTCTAGCCCTGCAATGCCCATTGTTTCTCTACACCAAGAGAACTTCTCAGAGCTCACAGATTTTTTCAATGCATCTATAGTATTCTTCAAAGTGTCCACCTTTACCAGCAACACCTTTTTGTCTTCTATCATATCCCTCACGAAGTGATACTGAACATCAATGTGCTTTGTCTTTGAATGATATGAAGGGTTCTTTGCCAAGAAAATTGCACTTTGACTATCACAGTCTATCCTTATAGCTCCCTGTACTAACCCCATACTTGAACACAATCTCTGCAACCAAACTGCTTCCTTGCTTGCATGAGTGGCTGTCATGTAATCTACCTCTGTAGTTGATAGTGCCACTGTATATTGTTTCTTACTTATCCAACTGAATGCACCTCCAAATAGGTTAAACACATACCCACTTGTAAATCTTCTCTAATCCAAATATCCAGCCCAATCCGCATCAAAAAAGCCATGGATATCCAAAACTCTATCTAATCCCGATCTTCCTTGGTGGCACAAACCATAATCACTAGTGCCATGCAAATACCTAAAAACCTGCTTCACTATTGTCCAATGCTCCTTCCCTGGTTTTGACATAAACCTGCTCAATACTCCCACTGTATGTGCAGTGTCTGGTCTAGTACAGACCATTGCATACATCAGGCTACCAACTGCACTTACATATGGAACATGGGACATGTCCTTTTCCTCTTCTTGTGTCTTCTTTAGCAGATAAACTCACACCTACAAGAATAGGAACCTTCACATGTTTACTATCTTGCATATTAGACGTCTACAGAATTGTCTCGACATACTTCCTCTGGTTTAACCAGAGCTTCCTCTTTGTCCAATATATTTTAATTTCCATGCCAAAAATATAGTTTGTAGCACCAATATATTTCCTGTCGAATTTGGAGGACAAATGGGTCTTCAAATCTTGGATAATTTCTTTGTCATTTCCAACCAGCAACATATCATCCACAAATAAGACCAAATAAATAACACGATCACCAATTAATTTAAATACACACAGTGATCTACTTTGCTTCTAGCGAAGCTAAGTCCCTGTATAAATGTATCAAATTTCTGATATCACATCCTTGGTGACTATTTTAACCCATACAAAGACTTCTTTAACTTGCATACCAGTTCTTTCTTACCCTCCACCGCATAGCCTTTAGGTTGCTTCATTTAGATTTCCTCTTTTAGATCCCCACGAAGAAATGTTGTCTTCACATCCCTCTGTTCTATCTCAAAATCGAAAGTAGTAGAAACAGATAAAAGTAATCTAATAGAAGTTACCTTGGTAACAAGAGAAAAAATATCACCAAAATCAATTCCTGACACCTGGGAATAACCTTTTGCTACCAACAGAGCTTTGTATTTCTCCACCTTTCCTTCTACATTTTTCTTCTTCTTGAACACCCATTTGCTACCAATGGGCTTCCTTTTAGCCGACAACTCCACCAGATCCCAAGCCTCATTTTTGTGCAAAGATGCCATTTCATCAACCATGGCCTCTTTCCAGAGTTTTCCATCCTCTGAATCTACTACTTCCTTCACAGTTTTGGGATCATCATCAGTAATATATAAAGAAAAATTTGAACAGAAAGCAGATGGACTACACCTTTCTGGCTGCCTTCTTTCTCAAACTGATTTTCTCACACCTGGAGTTTGTGGCTCTTCATCTTCTGATTCCGCATCTATTGTAGAGTCTAATTCTTCCTCCTTTAGCTCAAACTCTATCTTCTCAGGTTACTTTGGTTGGAATTCATGTTTAATAACATCTTTCACCTCTCTGAACACCACATCTCGATTGTACACAACCTTTGTTGTTACTGGGTTCCAAAGCTTATAACCCTTTAAACCATCCTTATACCCAATAAAGATGCACTTTTTAGATTTACTATCCAACTTGGTTCTTTTCTCCTTTGGAACATGTACATATGCATCACATCCAAATACCCTCAGATGTGAAAGAGAGGGTTTCTTACCAGTCCATACCTCTTGTGGAGTTTTATCCTCCAACGTTGATGAAGGTGATCCACTGACCATGTAACATGCTATCACCACTACCTCTACCCAAAATTCCTGTCCTATCCTGGCACCACTGAGCATGCTTCTTTCCCTTTCCATCAACGTTTTGTTCATTCTTTCTGCAACTCCAATTGTTGAGGTGTATATAGAGTACTCTTCTACCATGCTATACCACACTTCTTACAAAATTCTTCAAATTCCTTACTATAAAACTCTCCACCGTTATCTGTCCTCAACACCTTTATCTTCTTCTCTGTATGGTTTTCCACGAGAGCTTTAAATTCTTTAAACTTGTCAAAGACTTGAGATTTCTTCTTAAGGAAATATATCCATGTATTCCTTGAGAAGACATCTATAAATGATACATAGTACGCAAACTTTCCCAATGATGGCACCATCACAGGTCCAAACACATCACTGTTCACAAGCTCTAATATTTGTTTCACCCTCTTACCACTAGAGGGGAAACTCACCCAATTATGCTTCCCATATACACAGTTTTCAAAAAAATCAAAATCCAGAGAGCTATTACTCATACCTTCTACCATACCTTTACCATGAAGTATTCGAAGTACCTTCTCTCCAATATGTCCAAGCCTTTGATGCCACAATATGGTATTCTCTCCAGAGACCACTAGATTTTCTGCTCCACTTTCAGGAACCACATAACTATTGCACCCATCTACAATAGTGCTACCTTGTAGCTTGTATAGAGTTCCAATCTGAAATCCCACATCAATACCAGTTTTCCCCAAACCATCTTGCAGGTATCCTTCTCGAACAATGCTTTTACACCTGCATCATCCAGCTTGCTTAGGGAAATCAGATTTCTGGCCAATGCAGGAATATGTAGAACACCCGAAATTTTTCTAACCCTTCCACCTTGCAACTTCAACTTTACCTTTCTACGACCAACGATTCTAGCATTCCAGTCATCCCTAAGAAGACATCACCACCATCATATTTCTCATACTCGCAGAACCAATCTCAATGGGGAGTGAAGTGAATGGATGCACCTGAGTCAATCAACCATGCCTCATGATCTACATGTGTACTTGGAGAAGCCAAGTACACATCCCCATCATAGAAAATTTTAGGGGCGAATGTTCACCCTTTGGCGAAATTAAGGGGTTTTAAATTTTTAGTGGGCGAATATTTTGTATCACAGTACATTTTTACAAATCACCCCAAATAGCCCACCTTATTTTAAGGGAGAGGGTAAAAAAGGTAAATTTAGCCCTTGAAATTAGGAGTTACAACCTCCCATTCGCCCATTTTCAAGAATAGGTTTTATTTAAGTGAATCATATGGTCCAAAGGCCCAAATACCATATTTATAAAATAGGTATGGTTAATTAATAAAAATATAAATAAATGAGAGGTATGGTAAATAAATAAAACATTTTTTATATTTACTCCATAAGTAACCTTATATACATGCAAGGGTGTAAACAAATAAAAATATAAGTAAAGTGGAGGTATGGTAAATAAATAAAATGTCTTTTTATACTTATTCAAAAGGTATGGTAAATAAATAAAAATATAAATAAGCTAGATGCATGGTAAATAAATAAAACCTCTTTTTATATTTAGTCCATAACCCTCATTCTATTATTTATGAAGGCTCAAGAAAGAGGTTTTATTTAAGTGAATCCTATGGGCAAAATACCATATTTGTAAAAGAGGTATGGTAAACTAATAAAAATATAAATAAACGAGAGGCATGGTAAACAAATAAAACATTTTTTTATATTTACTCCATAAGTCACCTTATATTTATAAACACTCAAAAAATGCGTTATATTTAGGTGAAACCTATCAACAAAATGCTATGGGACAAATACCATGGAGTAGATTGTTATTAATACCATGCAAAAAAACATTATTAACCCTAATATTAGTATTAATAAAAATAAAAATGGCACATGGTATTGACCCATGGTATTCATCTGCAATGTAGCCTATTTAAATGGGGGAATTAAACCAGCATAGATCCATCTTTACTCTAGATCTACTAACCCCCGAGAGGTATCAAATATTGTGATATGCAAACTAGCATAGAGTGAAAAAATATTTGATCCGATCAAGAGTAAAAATGGATGTTGTAATTTAATGTATGTTAAAAATTTTAGCTTGGTTAAAATAAAAAATAAAATAAAATCAACTATTAATTTTATTAATTTTTATAAATTACTAATAGTAATTTTTAAGCTCCAGGTTTATGATAACTCATGGTATTGACCCATGGTAATACCATGGCATTCATGTGAGCATAGACTATTTAAAGTGGAAATTCTATCATCTTAGGTCCATCTTAATTCTGGGTCTACCAAGTGCTCAGAGGGATAAATAGATTTCATCCCCCTAAGAGTGGTAGATGTGGAGTTAAGATGGATATAGGTTGGTTTTTATGATAATGAAGATATTAAATAGACTTAGGAAATTATATTGTAAAAACATCTTAAGGTGAATGGTTAAAGCATAGACATTGGACAAGTATATTTGTATACTTTTGTTTTAAACGGAAACAAATCCAGGGCTAAAATGAATCGATTGATTGCACTAGTCATCCTTCTATAAATTTCCAACATATGCTGGAGTAAACAGATTGTAATTTGGGTAATTTTTCTAATTGCAAACAGGAACATACTTGTGTATTGGCAGGGTGGTTACGAGGTCCCTAGAAGTGATGAATTTGAATTTTTCTTGGTTTTATATATAGTATTAGGTTTTTTCTCATGCTTTCTGTGAATGGCACAGGTGAATTTTATCCTAAACCCACTAGGTTATCGATATGTAATTTCGGTAATTTTGATTTCAAAAGATATTTTAAAGAAATGCAATGATTTCATTTGTGTACTCAATAAACACAAGATTTTATAATTGAGTAAAATATTCACCATGCCTGGTGAGAGATTCGCCAAAAAATTATATATACATATCATATTATTGATAAAATCGCCTTCCATTTTTCCTATATACCATGGAGATTTGCCCATTTATTATATATGTAAATTTAGGGGGGGTCCTTAAAATTTTCCCTGATCCCCATCTTTATCTGAGGCGGTTTTCACCTCTGCAGAAGGAGCATCATCAAATCCCTTTTCTTTATCAGGAGCTTTAGATTTACAATCCCTTTTGTAGTGCCCTTCCTTTCTGCATTTCCAAAACACCACCTTTACAGATTTTCCTGGAGATTTAGATCTCCCATTTAATGACTTATTTTTGTTTCTGTTCTAGGACCATCCTCGTATAGACAAGGCATCACCATTCTGGCTCTCCATATTTTTCCGTCTCATCTCCTCCGTCAGCAAGGATGAGACTATTTCATCAAACTACAAGGCAGTTGCATTGCTACCCATGGCAATAACCCAACTACACCACGAATCTGGTAGAGAACACAACAAACTAATGCACTTATCTTCATCTAAAATTTTGATATCAAAAGATGATAACTGACTTACCACAGTATTAAACACATTCAAATGCTATTTCACCGAGTCTCCATCTTTCATCCTCAGGTTATACAAATTTTTCCGTAGGAACAGTTTATTCACCAGAGACTTAGATTGGTACAAATTCCCTAACTTCTCCCACAAAGCCTTAGTCGTAGATTCCCTTGATACATTCATCAATACTGAATCTGAGACACGCAATCGTATTGTGCTCTTTGCCTTCCGATCCAACTTCTTCCATTCTTCATCGGACACTCTTGTTGGTTTATTACCTAGATCTACTGTGATCCACTGATCTTTATCCACCAACAAATCCTCCATCTTGAGTTTTGACAACTCAAAACTCTAACCATTAAATTTCTTGATCTCTATCTTTCCACTGCTCACCATCTTCTTTCACCACCAGAATCTATCTCGCAGATCTCCCACTGAACAAGGTCTACCACAGGCCCGAGCGAAACCCCTCAGCAACAAAGGCATCCCCTTGATGTCAAAACAGCTCTGATACCAAATGTAGGTTTTAATCCCGTACATAAATTACTTGCATACAAATTCTAAAACACAAAAAATAAACAATGCGATAGCATAACACATAAAACACATCTACACAGAGATTTCCCCTAGATCCCAAAACTTGGACTACCAGCTTGATTTTTTCATTATGTTCCTTTCAATGTTACAATACATCTTTACACATGCAGAAGCATCCAATACCAGGGACCAAAAACCATCGCATCCAAAACCATGTGTGAAAGCGTGCACAAAACCATTGGTAGGTCCGCCCAACCTAATATAGGGTCCAAAAACAAAATTTTCCGAGGCGCTGCCCCAGACCCCATAGAGTGGCATTACCTGCACCCCTCAAACCCCTTGTGACCCCCCCCCCCGCTACATAATTAGTGCAACGAAGGGGGCGATCTGGCCCTCCCTCTAACCCCCCAGTTAACTACTTGGGCTAGTCATGGAAAGAATATAACTCAACCCAACATTTCTAATCTACATCAAACTCAAGAAACCAAAATGACAATTTCAGGTGCTTCTAAGAAATCATAAACAATGATCTACTCAACAAGACATACTAAGATATGTAATGATCAAAAGATAAATTTGTTTTTGGGGCTGTGAGAGTGGGGCCCTCAAACCATGATCCCATGAGGAGATGAGGAAGAGGCCACTGTCACAATATTTTCTAAAGTATTTTCCTTCACTACTTTAACACTGATCTACTTTTCCAACTAATGGAAACAAAAATAACTAATCATTCAAAGACTTGTAAATTAAACAAAGCAGAGATAACTTTAACAACTAATCTATCATTCTAATCTAAGAATACATGTACCAAAATAGGAACATTTGCTGCCGGGGTTGGGCCCTAACCTATGAGCTGCAACCCTCTAAGTCAACTTAGTGCTAGATCAAAGAAACCCTTTTCATTATCATGAAAATGTAAAAAACAACATTAGAATAATAGCGACAATATCTTAGCTCAAAATTTCCTCTTGGCTAGAATAAGAATTTGAATCTTAATGATTCCATAATACTTCTTATTTATACAACTGAAGATACCAACAACTTCCTCAAAATTAGGGAGGCTTGGCTCTGAAACTCGAGATTGACTTGTCTTCAACTATCATTGGCTTAGTTGCCAATGAATCAGTTGGCTTGTCTTCTTGTAACTCCAAGATTATGAGATCTGGTGGAGGAATCTTCAAGTGACTAAGGAGTTTCAGAGGAAGAATAAATCTCCTAAAATCCCTCTTTATTGTCTACTTCGAGTTCTTGCACTTAGATTAGCCCAAAACTACTCCAAATCCTGCGATTAATGATCATTAGGCCACATTACATAACATCTCACCTTTACCCTTCTCGCTAAGAAAAATATAATAAAATATGTAAAGAAATGTGAGAAAAAATGATTTTAATAAGATGTAGAGTGGCATTAAGGCCCATATAATTTACCTATTGATGAGCCTCATCATCATCCCCCTACTAAAATTGTTTCTCATCCTCTAAGAAACTTTGTCTATGCCCATATCTTTCATAGCTCTTGTGGCCTCTCTGACATCCCAAACGTCTGTTGATGGACTTTTCTCTTATAGATAAAACCATTCATGTTTCTCTATATACTCCCACTGCTTTCTTTCGTCTTCCTCCTTTCTACATTCTGGCATACCCAACAACAAGGGTGGACTAAGTTTCAAACCAATCCAATTGATTTTGAGTCTCTTCATTGCATTCTTATATAGTGGGGTCCTTTCTAGTGCATCTCTCATCCTCTAAGGGGAATGATACTCTATGATCCTTAGGTTGTATGGTAGGGTGCCCCATCTGCTCTGGCATACTTTTTGGCTTTCATTCCTTAGCAATATTAAGGTGTTATCAAAATGTGTGATTGGATGTGTAGCTAGGTATCTTGGTGCAAGCTGGGGGATCATTGGCGATGATGTTATGGGTGCTAATGACAACCATTGAATTTATCTATTCTGCTCTGATGTAAAGGTGCTAAGGCATGAGGCGAAGAACCTCGACTAGAATGGGTACATGTATTTTTCCACGCTTTTGATGTGATACCGATGAATTGGTATCTTGAAATGGAGTTGCATCATGCTACCGTTGATTGGAATGATATGAAGGAAATTTATATATTGACCTTTAACTTTGAGGATGGTTTTCAGTGTATATTTAACGACCTTTAAGAAATTAGAGCTATAATTTTTTAGAAAACTAATGAGCCCACAACTTGGGTACAACCCGACTGGAATGCACAATTGCAACACGCATTAGAATTCTATAATGTGATTGCTGAGGAGGGCGAGGAAGATTCACACAAAATTAATATTCTTGAGTCATTAGAACAACGCAAAGTGGAAGGACCCGATGTTAAAATATCTGATGTAATGTATCTTGTTAATACGGGGCAGGTCAACATAGGCTCAGAGGCGGAGCCCAAGTTCACACGCATAGGAGATTACTAGGATGAAGATAGAGTAGGAAAGGTCATCGAGTTACTGCATGAGTACCAGGACCTGTTCCCAACAAATTTCATGGATTTAAAAGGCACCGTGGGAGACCTGAGTGTCATGAAAATCACTTTGAAGCTAGATGCAAAGCCTATAAAATAATGATCATATAGGCTCAACCAAAAATAGAAGGAGAAGGTGAAGGAGGAACTTGAGAAAATGGTCCCAACTAGCATAATCGAACCTGTGGAAGAATCTGACTGGGTGAGTCCAATGGTAGTATAGGAGAAAAATACCAATGGAGAAATAAGGATTTGTGTCGATTTAAGGAAGTTGAATGACGCATGCCTACATGACCTTGTTCCCAACACCCTTCACAAATCAAGTTTTGGAAAATGTAGGAGGACATGAGGCCTACTCCTTTATATATGGGTTTTCTGGGTACCATCATATTAAGGTAGATCTGGAAGATAGGAGTAAGACCAACTTTGCTACTAAATGAGGATCCTTTCAATATACATTCATGCCATTTGGGTTGAAGAATGCACCAACGATATTTCCAAAGTTGACGTTGCAACATTTAAAGAATTCATTCACAAGTTTATGGAGGCTTACTTTAATGACTGGACAGTCTTTGGACTGTTAAAGAAGCATATCTCAAGGCTTTGCTTGATGTTGGATATATGTAGGAAGTAGAGGGAAAATTCAAGAGAATGCAGCAAACATAGAGGATAATCGCCCTCACAATAGAAGGGTTGACAACATAGAAGCTCGTGAAAAACGTTCGACAAGCTATAGAGAAATGCACAACAACACTTCATCCATTGAAATCTCCATACAAAGGCCTGAAAGAAAAGATCGAGGACGTACCAAATGAGTGACTCGAGGAACAATCACATCTTTGTGTTGGGGGCCTATTGGACAGGGGTCCCTCGGTCTAAATTTTGTCTGAGTCACGTAAAAACTAAACATTTTGAGGAGCGTAGCGCGATTAGCGTAGGGTTATAATTGTTAAAGGGGCTTTAGGGTGCAGGGTTACAATTTACTATGTTCCCATAGGATCTTCAATATATGTAAATGACTCTTATACTTAGGAAAAGACCTAGAAGTACTCAATGGGTGCTTGACCTATAAAATAAAAAATGTGGGCATGAAACCCATGCTCCAATAATAATAATAGCTTCTTTTCATTTTATATTTACAAGAATACATTTCATGCTTATGAAGACCGAAGCTAGTTACACATTTTCCAACACCCCCTCTTAACTAAGGAGGTATTCATAATAGGTACATGGTCATTCTCAATCTGAAGATATCTCATAAGAATATTTAGATTGATAACCCATCTGTCTAGCATCATATTAACCCATATTTTCACATAGAAATGCCTTGAATAACAAAATTATCTATCCACAAGATCATAACACAATGATGGCGAGACCAATGATATATAGACACCATCATCATTGTCTCCCAAGTTACACACTCCACCCGGGTTTTCACAAAGTATGACCTTCCATTGGACTATTCTTATCTTTGGTATCTAATCCTCAATAATATCGATCCATGACTACTCCTATCTTGATTTCCCTACCGCATTCTCAAAGAGTATTGAATGCCAAATGGTTACCCAATCCCCCATTCTTTCTTCCCAGTAAAGAAAAGAAGGTAGTTTCTATCTCTTCCTCTCAATTAGGGAGGATAAATCAAGCAAGCAAGCTTGTGCCTTAAGTATACAAGCTTCTTATTCAAAAGTGATTTCGTCAATATGTAAGACACCTATTCATCAATGGAGATATATTGTAGCTGCAACACACCATTTTGCACTAGATCTCGAATATAGTGATACTTGTTGTTGATATTCTTTGTCCTTCCATGAAAAATGGGATCCTCAGACAAACAAATATAGCTAGTGTTATAAAAAACTATCATTGTAGGGTTCATCGGTCTTTCAAACAAGTTGGATAACAACTTCCTTAACCATACTTCTTCTCTCCTTACTTCATATGCTGCAACATAACCTCATCACTACTCAAAGCAATGGTGTATTTCTTTCTGCTCATCCATGAGACCATGGAGGATCCTAAACTAAAACATCCTCTCGTAGTAGTACCTCCCCAATTGGAATCTGTATATCCAATCAATTGAACATCATTCTTTCTATCATATTTCAGATAATAGTTGATGGTTCCTTGAAGATATCTAAAAATATGCTTTGCTGTTATCCAATGATCATGCTTTGGCTTCACTTGTAATTGTATGATTACATTTACTGCAAAACATATATCTGGTCGAGTATTCACCAAGTACATCAATGAGCCAATGAGTGACCTATACCTGGAAAAATCCACAAGGCTTGATTCAAAACTCCTTAGTCGCTTCAAGTTTGTGATCATCAGAGTGGCCATAGGTTTACAGTCCATCATTTCGAACTTCTTTAGAATCACAATCACATACTTTCCTTGACCCATATAGAATTCATTTGGTCCTTGCAGACTTCTAGTCCCAAATAGTAATGCATCATCCCAAGATCCTTGCTGTCAAATTCTACTGCCAGTTTCTTCTTACATTCTTCAATTAGACCTTCTATACCTGTTAAGAAAATATCATCTACATACAAAAGAATAATTACAGGTTCATTATTTACATCCTAAATATAAAAGTTTGAGTCATCAAAACTTTTTGTGAAGACTATTCTCTGTAGGTATGGATCCATTCTAGCATACCATGCCCTTGGTGCTTTCTTGATGCCATATAATGCTTTCTTCAATATGCAAACATATGCCTTCCTATATTTGAATTCAAATTCCAAGGGTTGTTCTATATAGACTTCTTCATCTATAGTGTCATTCATAAACTTAGTCTTGACATCCATTTGGTGGATGTTCCATTGCATCGATGCTGCCATAGAGACTAATTTTAGAATCTTGTATATCTAGTTTTTGGAGAAAATGTCTCTTCATATTCGATGCCTTCAAGGTGAGAGAAACCTACAGCCACAAATATTGCTCTATACCTATCTATACTTCCATCAGTTGCATGCTTGACCTTATAGATCCACTTGGAAATAACCACAAATTTGTCTTTGGGCCTAAGTACTATCTCCGAGAATCAGTTCTTCTTTATATATTGATACTCTTCATTCATGGAATCCTTCCATTCTCGATGTTCTACAGCCTCTTCAAAGGTGGATGGTTATGCTTCTATTAATTTTTTCATGTATGGAGCATACCCAGAATATTTCTTGGGTCTCTTACTTTCTCTAAATGATCCTTGCGCTAACACATGACCTTCTGCATCAAGTAGTGTGGATTTCAACCAATTAGGTATTTTCCTTTTTTATCGAATTACCACGATTTGGACGGGTTCAGTAGGCCCTTCTTCTTCATGGTGTTATTCCACTCCTTCCTTGTCAACTTCCTCGTCAAATATTGGAATTTCTTCATCATTAGAATCTATAGAAAGTTCTTTCAACTTCTTGAATTCTATACTCTCGTCAAGTATGACATCACGAATAAATTCAATGTGATGACCATCTTTCATATATATTTTATAAGCTTTTGATGAGTTACTATACCCAAAAAATATACCCTTCATACCAGAAGGATCCAATTTCTTTCTTTTTTCCTTTAGTATATGAATATACACAAGACACCCAAAGATTCACAGATGATCTACAAATGGATTCTTTCCAGTGATCACTTCTTCTGGAATATTTTTATCTAGATATTTGTGAAGACATCGATTCTAAACGTAGACCGTTGTCTTTGTTGCCTCTACCCATAGAAACTTAGGTAGATCTTGATCATGTAACATTTCTTTTACACTTTCTTCAATAGATCTATTCTTTCTTTCTGTGACTCCATTTTGTTCGCTATTGTATGGGACTATTTGCTCCCTCTTAATCCCAGACTCCTTACAAAATTCTATAATCTCTTTGTATGTATAATATCCTCCATTACCGGATCTTAGTATCTTGATTCTTATTTATGTAAGGTTCTCCAATTCAGCCTTGAATTCTTGAATTTTTGTAAATACTTCATCCTTTGTTTTCATTAAGTAAGCCTAGGTCTTTTTCAATGATCATCTATGAATCTGACATAGTATAGGTGGCCTCTAAGTGATTTTGGAGTCATAGGGCCACGCACATCAAAGTGAATGAGTCCAAGATTTATTCCAAACATGAAGCACTACTTCCAAATGGTCTCTTGGTATTCTTGCTCAATGCACATCCCTTGAAAACACTTTCATTATCTTCCTTTAGATTCGAGATTCCATCTAATATGGAACTTAAAGTTGGAAGTATTTTGAAATGTAGTGACCAAACCCTTGATGAAAAAGTTCACATGGACTAATCCCAGTGTGAATGAGGGCTTGGTTTATAAGAGATATTAATCTATAAATACTTTCTTCTTAGATACCAATAACTTTATCTTGATCTATGCTTGAGTCTTTTCCCCAAAAAACTACTTTTCCATCAATGAAGGCTACTCTATCTCCTTTGTCTTCTAAACTTGAAATAGAAATTAAATTTTTGCACAAACCTGGAACAAATAGAATGTTGTTGAGGTCTATGTTTCTTTCATCTTCTAGTTTTATGGAAGTTGATCCAATTCCCTTCACAGGATATATTTTGTTGTCTCCAAGTTCTACGGAGTAAGACGATTTTCCTTTCGACAAGTTCTTCAATCGGTTGGAGTCACCAGTCATGTGCCTTGATGCACCACTATCAATTACCCAGATGTCTTTGTCTTGGAATGTACTAGAGAGAGCTGAGAAGAGACCTTCATCCCTTTCATTGATTGATTCCTTCATTTAAGAGAATAAGAAACTCCATGCTTCCATGAGACCTTTCTTTAGATGGCTTGCAATTTTCTTGATGAACTTCTTCATTATAGAGGAGATCTTCATGATGCCCTTAGAGAACCAAAGCTCCGATACCATGTTGATAATTCAATAGGGCAATGAATATCTTAATTCTCTTAAATTGATAATTGTTTGTGTTATCTTTTACTTATTAGCTTTGTTTGTTATTATTCCAAAGTACAATACATCAAACAACTACCAAAACAATAAGAATAATGACATAATATATAGGCTGCAAGCCAGGTCCAAAACCACTCCTCCTGAGGGTAAAACTCGTAAATATATTCTCTCCTTATAGACATTTCAATTGACTAATACCATGACCTAGAGACTTAGACAAATAATCTCCACGATCAAGTCTACCACGGCCTCCTGCTGCAATATCTTTGATCTCCCAGTAGCTATGAAATCCAACTCCCCAGCAACTGTTGCAACTAATTTTTCTCCTCTTGGAGACCTCAATGTCCCACCAATAGCCTTCCTCTTGACTTTTCTTGACTTGTATTGAGTCTTAGGGCTAACAAAATTCCCTGTGAGACCTTCGCTTTCCTTTCCTCCTCTTCTTCTTCCAAGATTGAAAAACTAAAGCTCCCAATGTAGAAACCCTAACTTCAATCTTCCCAAGAGAGATAGATAAGGCCCATAAACAATTCAACTTCTTCAACTTCCTCCTCTTCATAGTTCCTTCTTCGACTTCTTCTTCTTATGCTTCTTTACATATCAAGAGATGAGTGAGGTACTCAAATGGAGGACGAGTTCCTCTCTATATATAGGCTTCTTCAAGGGTGGAGGTGGCTCTTCATGTAGGCTGACTTGACATCTCTTTTAGGAAGAGTTGATCTTGGAGGTTTTTGACACTTTAAAGACAATTTTTTTTTTCTTTTTTTTTTTACAATTTACAATATTCCCATAGGACAAACCCTAGAAGCACTCAATCGGTGTTTGGCTTATAAAATAAAACAACTTGAGCATGAAACCCCTGCTCCAATAATAATAATAACCTCTTTTAATTTTATACTAACGAGAATAAATTTCATACTTATGAAGACCGAACCTAATTACACAATTTTGAACTAGTGATATAAGTTATATAATTGCGTTAGTTATAATTTAGTTATTAAATTGATAGTAAAACAGTTGTTATTTTGTATTGTTCATAAACATTAATTAACTTGTCTTTACAATTTAATTTAAAAATTAATTTAATACTAAATCACAAATTATAGATCTTCCCAACTCCAATTTTATTCTACAAAAGAAAACAATATTGTTTAAAATAAGACATTATTTGAGAGATAACATTAACAGTTTTGTTCCATATGCCACCGCAAACACAATTGCATTCAACTCTATAACAATCATGTACAATGCTCATGAACTTTGTAAGAGACAAATGTTTGTGCAAAACAAGATTCTTGGAATTGACATCTCATTCAGTTGAAACTAAGTTTTTTCATATCAATTTGAACCAAACACTACCAAAGAAATAAAATTATAAAGCTTCATTACATCCAATTAGGTAGGATGATCACCAAAAGGCACCATTTTAAAACAACATTTTCACTTTTATTTCTATTTTTTATGAAGTCTTTAATTTATCAGCACACAACATGTCAATAACTCATACTCCAATTAGCTATATTTAAATTAAGCAACAAGTATTAACTAATATATAACATTTTTTTTAAACTCTGCAAAGAATATTAAAATTGATTATTAAAATTAATTAGAATTTCCAACACTAAACAAAAAGTTGTTTTGACAAATAATAAAAAATTCCCTCATTTTAGAATGAGGGAATTGGCTTTATCAATCATTTTAATTTAAAATAAAAAGTATTTACTTATTCAAAATATGAATAAAATTCCTATTAAATAGTGGGTTAACCTATTTAATTTGGATTTTCAATATTTTATTATATTATTTTTTAGTAAAAAAGATAATCAATTTATTCCATATTTATTTTCAACTCTTCACCATTATAATTATTAATTATTAAAAAATAAGCACTTATAAGGTGTATTTTTTAAGGTACTATATGGTGTTAAGGTCATGTTAATGGTTGATTTTGATAGCTTATATATCTTTGGGTGTCAACACCTCAAACTAAAGATTAAACATGTAAGCATATCAGAATGCACAACTTAGCAAACCAAAAATAAAAATTAAAGATTGATAATATATATCTTTCAAATTAAATTAAATTAAAATACTTTTATAAATTTAATTATTAAAAAATAAAAATTTTGATTTAAAAAATAATTTTGATATGAATTTTTTGGTGAAAGTTTTTCAATGTGAGTATTTTGATCGATTATATAAACTTATAGATATATAATTCATTTTTTAATAGATAAATTTGCCAAAATAATTATATAAATTAAAATAAATCCATTTAAATATTATGAAACATAATTAAATTAATACTAATTTCCAAATTAATTAATAGGTATTAATGAAATTAAAAATTAATATATATAAATATTAACGAATATGGAGGAATACTTTAACATATGTATAAAATTAATGTTTTTTTTTTTTGGGTCAGAATCGACAATACTATTTCGGGTAAGATTGTGACTTTTTAACATTGAATTAATGAAGTATAAAATAGAAAATAGAAATAAATAAACTTAATTTTCTATATCATTAAGTTTTATTTAATTTTTACTTTCCTTGTTATTAAAATCTTTCCATTTTCATTGAGTTGGTTAAGCTTTTTACAATACACATTTACGTATTTGGGAATTATTCTCATATTTATATGTACAAGTTTAAATTTCTCCATTTTCATTATGTTTGTTAAGCCTTTACAATATTAACTTACATATTTGTGAATTATTGTCACATCTGTATGTACAAGTTTAATATTATCCATAGCCAGATAGTTCAATCAATAAATCCATCTCTACAAGTTTAAGTTTGTACTATTCATAAACATTAATTATTTTGTCTTTACAATTTAATTTAAAATTTAACTAATACTAAATCACGAATTATAGATCTTCACAACTCCAACTGTTTAAAATAGGACACTATTTGAGAGATAGCATTGAAAGTCTAGTTCCATATCCCCCACAAACATAATTGTATTCAACTCTATAATAGTGATGTACAATGCTCGTGAAATTTGTAAGAGACAAATGTTTGTGCAAAACAAGATTATTAGAATTGACATCTCATTTAGTTGAAACTAAGTTTCTCCATATCAATTTGAACCAAACACCACTATCAAATAAATAAAGTTATAAAGATTCATTACATCCAATTAAGTAGAGTTCTCACCAAAAAGCACCATTTTAGCACAACATTTTCAATTTTATATCTATTTTTTGTAGACTTTTCTCTACAAATCAGCTAGCTTACTGATATCATGTAGAAATTTCACCTGAAGATCAAATTGATATATGCAATGTACTAAAGCATAATACTAGATCTACATCTACCATAAACTTTGCAGAAGCTATTCAACCATGAGAAACATCAAGCATGAACACATATAACTAATAAGAAGGAATCAATCACACATAACACAAAATATATCACTAGGGAAAGCACCAGCATAAAACCCCAACACTGTATTATCAATCAAGTGGAGATCCTCAACAACATACAAAAAGAATCAACTCAGTAGCTATTCTGCTCTCTCTGTAAACAGAAGATGAAAATCATGGACTACCTAGGCTTCAATATATAGGTCGTAAATTGGCCTAATCATACCTGTTTTCACCTCAGGTCCAACTACGTAGTCATAGAAGAAAATAGATTCCTTCCTCATGCAAGGAAAACTTACTAGAAATATCCTAGCATCTGATAGTACATTGTTCCTCATCTGATCTCAACTGGGTCTTTGTCTAAACTGCCATGCATCAGTTATTCATGAGAGAATACTCAGTTATCTAAAAATAATAGTTGTCACATGCATGCAAGCATCAGCAAGATATCACTCATTAATTTAAAAACTTGTTAAATTAATCTAACTAGACTTGACTAAGTTAAACTAAGTCAATTGATCCTCTCAATATAGAACTGAACCTTATCTCCTTTAATCAAGGGATAAATTCCTAAATCAAGAGAGAAAATAATTGCATGATCTCACAAAAACTTCAAGTTTAATTTTCCATAACTAATTAACTCATAGAGATTAATTAATTAATATTTTAAACTACTAGTAAGACCAAATTCAAATTTACTTCCTATAGATAGACTAGGGACTACTATAAATAGGAAGGGACCTAGAAATGTTATTTTTAGAAGATTCTATTTTTAGCAGTTTCACCTCTCACCCAAGGTGGCCAAAATTCTCATTAGCCAAACAATTATTTTTAGATATGCTATTTTTAGCAAATCTATTTTTAGCACTTTCTAAATTTAGCATTTCTTGTTGCACATTTTTCAACAGTCCCTCTCAACAAGAAAGACTTCCTCTCAAACCCGATCCTGTACCTCTGGAATGTTCTGCATGTTAAGAAATTTACTGCATAACATAAATAATTACTAAGAGGAATAAATATAAAAATAACCAACAACAACCATAAACACATAAACACACATGTTTATCCAGGAAAACCCAAAATTTGGGGAAAAACCCAACCATAATGAAATTCCATTATCCTTGGCAAAAACCCTGGCCAATCCAACCAAGTGAGCCTTCATCGCTCACCTCGAGGTCTTGCATTACAATGAAGTCATTCCCGTCTTTTATAAGCTCCATTACATATAATACCACGGGCAGAATACTATGGGTGCACAATACCATGTGCCCCAAAACCATCATTGTTTAACCTGGTCAACTTTGACTCTATCCTGAGTCAAGTTTACCTAACAATTCCCCCCTTAAACTTGACTTGGGGTTCCTTGACTAACTCCAGCCAAACCTAAGTGAGACAATCCCGCTCACTCTAGCTCTTACCCCTCTTAGATTTTTTACTCGAGGTATTGTTAACCCGACATTCCCCCTGTCACCTAGGTCTAATCGAGACTTTACTGGTGATCATCGAGGGGTACACATGCCTTACCAGATCTTACAGTAGTATGCCCATTTTAATGCAATAATTTTGACTTCATTACATGTTTTTCTGCTTATTGCTGCTGCCATTCTGATCCATCCTATCTCAATTTGATTTGCTCAAAATAATTCTATCAACCTGCTCCAACTGAGAGCCCCATGAGAACCTCGTAGATTCCAGCATCGATGGCCTCACGTAGTAGAAAACAAACAATTTTCGAAGTTGCATGAATCCTGAACAATTTGTCAGCATGTTCCAAACCGGTAAATATCGCAAATGCACTGCGATCCCTGGCAGTTACGACACTATCTTCCACATTCTCCTCGAGGTTCTTCTACGTATGATTGTTCCACCATTAAAGGCTGCATTGATTTGATCAGGCAATATAAACCCCTGGCATCAAAGAATCCCTTTGAAGCCAATATCTAGCTCTGATACCAGTTGTTAAGAAATTTACTGCATAACATAAATAATTACTGAGAGGAATAAATATAAAAATAAATAGCAACAACCATAAACACATAAACACACATGTTTATCCAGGAAAACCCCAAATCCGGGGAAAAACCCAACCATAATGAAATTCCATTATCCTTGGCCAAAACCCTGGCCAATCCAACCAAGTGAGCCTTCACCGCTCACCTCCAGGTCTTGCATTACAATGAAGTCATTCCCGTCTTTTATAAGCTCCATTACATATAATACCACGAGCAGAATACTATGGGTGCACAATACCATGTGCCCCAAAACCATCATTGTTTAACCTGGTCAACTTTGACTCTATCCTGAGTCAAGTTTACCTAACACTGCATGCAACACATCTACCTAGTCCGATTGCTCCTGAAATTCTCGGAACAAAAACACTCCCAACTGACCTCTTTGTTGGGCTCGAACATACTCTGATGTTGAAGCTCTACCTGTTGCTGACAAGTGCTCACTCTCTAACATCTGCGCTATTGCAACATCTCCATGCATCTCGCACCATTGCACCCTTCTCTATGTTGCCTTGCATTGTGCAACACACTTGTGCCTCTCGCATTGCTGCAGCTTGCATGCTCTGTGCTGTCCTAGGATTCCCTACACTATAGCTCTCTTTGCCGCTCCATCCGTATCTGTCTCTACCCAATCAGTCAATTCCTACTACTCCACATCGGGGCTCCCATAGCAAGGTCTCATCTAAGAGGTTGGGTACCTAAAATCACACCCCTCCTCCTTGGGACGATCACTTTATATCGCCCCACCTCCTACCTGGAGGTGTGGCTGCATGTGATCCCTCTGTCCACCTGGCTCGAAGTTCCCCCTACTGGAGGTCTCTGCATGAGTAGATGTCTCTACTTGATCTTCTCTCATCTTCTCCTGTTGCGGTTGCTCCACAACCTCCTAAAGTTGCTGCACCAATCATGGCTCCTCCACAATTGTCTAAGACTTCTTCTAGCACTGCATGTTGAGAGGTAATATACCCTCCCTCTCAACCACCAAGTCTCCATCAGTTTCCTTGCTACTCAAGGCTTTGCATGCATCTTGAAACTCAAGAGCATACAAATTCTTGACCCGTGAACCATTCTACTTCACCTATCTAGTGATGATGTGTCTAAGGAAAACTTTTCCCTTACTGAAGACTACATCATAGCCTCTGAATTCTAGCATCACGATTGACACCAAGTTTCTCTTCAGTCCTAGTACATACTTGACATCGGTCAAGGTAAGGCGAGCTCCATGCTCCCTCTAGAAAATAACCATGCCTACACCTGAGACACTATACTCTTCATCATTACCCATCGCTTTGAGTATCTAGAGATCTTTCTCCTCCAAAGTACTGAACAAACTCTTGTCGTCGGTCATGTGGAAAGAAGCTCCACTATCAAGAAACCAACCACTTCCCACCAGGGATGAAACCATGCATGCAAAGAGTGTGAAATCCAACTCAAATTGTGAAGCAAGTGCCTCACCTTCAGATCCTTCCCCAGATCCCTTCTCGGATTTCCTTTGTGGACAATTTGTAGCATAATGGCCCACCTCATGACAACGAGAGCATGACAATTTTGATTTGTCAACCTTCTTCCCACCATTGGAAGAACTGGATTTGGAAAGAGAAACCTTCTCCTTCACCTTCTTTGCCTTAATCACTAAGGCACAATTCTCCTCATCCTCCATGGATGAATAACTGTCTTTGGTGCTCCGTCTGATCTCGTCTTACATCAAATTCAACCATAGTCGTTCCCAATCTGGCAATTTCTCCCTTCCATTAACTGAGTCCTGGTATCTATGCCAACTCTTAGGAAGGTGAAGGAGTCATAGACTCACCATATCATCATCAGCTGTCATGACCCCTACACTTGCAAGCTCATCCTTGCATGTGATGAGCTTGGTCAGATACATAGAGATCCTCTCATCCTTTTCACACTTGATCATTCAAAGTTTGTCCTTCAGTGCCAACTTCCTCTGATCACTGCTATTCTGATATAAATCATTCAACATTTTCCACATTGCATGCAAAGTTTCCTTCCTGTGGAGGCTCGAGACAATGTGATCTCACACTCCCTCTAAGAGAATTCTCCTAGCTCTAGCCACAAACTTCTTCCATTCCGCCAGTTGAGTAGCATTAGTAGGCTTAGGGACTTCTTGATCAATGAAGTGCTTAAGGCCGTTATCTTCCAATACTGCTTCCATGTGATCCTCCCAAGCTATATAATTTGAGTTTCCATCAAGGGCATACTGAAGCCTCAAACCATAGAATGCCATTGGTGAAATAGATGTGATAAGAACTTGAGATCTATATCCCGAATAATAACCTTCAAATTCCTTCTTGTATATTTTCTTCCTTGATCACCTGTGCTCTGATACCATGTAGAATTTTTTATATTTTTTCCTACATATCAGCTAGCTCTGATGCCATGTATAATTTTCTCTACAAATCAGCTAGCTCACTCATATCATGTAGAAATTTCACCTACAGATCAAACTGATATATGCAATGTACTAAAGCATAATACTAGATCTACATCTACCATAGACTTTGCAGAAGTTATTCAACCATGAGCAACATCAAGCATGAACACATATAACTAATAAGAACGAATCAATCACACATAACACAAAATATATCACTGGGGAAAGCACCAGCATAAAGCCCCAACACTGTATTATCAATCAAATGGAGATCCTCAACAACATACAAAAAGAATCAGTTCAATAGCTATTCTGCTCTCTCTGTAATCAGAAGATGAAAATCATGGACTACCTAGGCCTCAACATATAGGCTGTAAATTGGCCTAATCATACCTGTTGTCACCTCAGGTCCAATTACGTAGTCATAGAAGAAAATAGAGTCCTTCCTCATGCAAGGAATACTTACAAGAAATATCCTAGCATCTGATAGTACATTTTTCCTCATCTAATCTCAAATGGGTCTTTGTATGAATTGCCATGCATCGGTTATTCATGAGAGAATACTCAGTTATATGAAAATAATAGTTGTCACATGCATGCAAGCATCAACAAACTATCACTCATTAATTTAACCACTTTTTAAATTAATCTAACTGGACTTAACTAAGTTAAACTAAGTCAACTGATCCTCTCAATATAGAACTGAGCCTTATCTCCTCTAATCAAGGGATAAATTCCTAAATAAGGAGAGAAAATAATTGCATGATCTCACAAAGACTTCAAGTTTAATTTTCCATAACCAATTAACTCATAGAGATTAATTAATTAATATTTTAAACTGCTGGTAAGACCAATTTCAAATTTACTTCCTATAGGTAGATCAGGGACTACTATAAATAGGAAGGGACCCAGAAATGCTATTTTTAGAAGATTCTATTTTTAGCAATTTCACCTCTCACCCAAGGTGGCCAAAATTCTCATTGGCCAAACTGTTATTTTTAGAGATGCTATTTTTAGCAGATCTATTTTTATCACTTTCCAAATTTAGCATTTTTTGTTGCACATTTTTCAACAATCCCTCTCAACAAGAAAGGCTTCCTCTCAAACCCGATCCTATACCTCTGGAATGTTCTGCATGCAACACATCTACCCGGTCCGATTGCTCCTGAAATTCTCGGAACAAAAACACTCCCAACTGACCTCTTTGTTGGGCTAGAACATACTCTGATGTTGAAGCTATAGCTGTTGCTGACAAGTGCTTTCTCTCTGACATCTGTGCTACTGCAACATCTCCATGCATCTCGCACCATTGCACCCTTCTCTGTGCTACGCTGCATTGTGCAACACACTTGTGCCTCTCACATTGCTGCAGCCTGCATGCTCTGTGCTATCCTAGGATTCCCTACACTATAGCTCCCTTTGTCACTCCATCCGCATCTGTCTCCACCCAATCAGTTAGTTCCTACTACTCCACATCGGGCCTCCCGTAGCAAGGTCTCATCCAAGAGGTTGGGTACCTCAAGGATCCCACACCTCCTCCTTGGGACGATCACTCTATATCACCCCACCTCCTACCTGGAGGTATGGCTACATGTGATCCCTCTGCCCACCTGGCTCGAAGTTCCCCCTACTGGAGGTCTATGCATGAGTAGATGTCTCTACTCGATCTCATCTCAACTTCTCTTGTTGTGGTTGCTCCACAACCTCCTAAAGCTACTGCACCAATCATGGCTCCTCCACAATCGTCTGAGACTTCTTCTGGCACTGCATGTTGAGAGGTAATATACCCTCCCTCTCAACCACCAGGTCTCCATCAGTTGCCTTGCTACTCAAGGCTTTGCATGCATCTTGAACCTCAAGAGCATATAGGTTCTTGACCCGTGAACCAATCTCCTTCACCTATCTAGTGATGATGTGTCTAAGGAAAACTTTTCCCTTACTGAAGACTACATCATAGCCTCCGTCTTCTAGCATCACGATTGACACCAAGTTTATCTTTAGTCCTAGTCATACTTGACATTGGTCAAGGTAAGGCGAGCTCCATGCTACCTCTGAAAAATAACCATGCCTACACCTGAGACACTATAATTTTCATCATTACCCATCGCTCTGAGTATCTAGAGATCTTTCTCCTCCAAAGTAATGAACAAAATCTTGTCGCCAGTCATGTGGAAAGAAGCTCCACAGTCAAGAAACCAACCACTTCCCACCATGGATGAAACCATGCATGCGAAGAGTGTGAAATCCAACTCAAACTGTGTAGAAAGTGCCTTACCTTCAGATCCTTCCTAGATCCCTTCTCGGATTTCCTATGTGGACAATTTGTAGCATAATGGCCCACCTGATGACAACGAAAGCATCAGACTTTCAATTTGTCAACCTTCTTCCCACCATTGGAAGAACTATATTTGGAAAGAGAAGCCATCTCCTTCCCCTTCTTTGCCTTACTTGCTAAGGCATAGTTCTCCTCATCCTCTATAGATGAAGAATCGTCTGTGGTGCTCCGTTTGATCTCCTCCTACATCAAATTCGACCATAGTCGTTCCCAGTCTAGCAGTTTCTCCCTTCCATTAACCGAGTCCTAGTAGCTATGCCAGCTCTTAGGAAGGCCAAGGAGTGCTAGACTCACCATATCATCATCAGCTGTCACGACTGCTACACTTGCAACCTCATCCTTGCATGTGATGAGCTTGGTCAGATACATAGAGATCGTCTCATCCCTTTCACACTTGATATTTCAAATTTTGTGCTTCAGTGCCAGCTTCCTCTAATCACTACTATTCTTATATAAATCTTTCAACATTTTCCACATTCCATGCAAAGTTTCCTTCCCATGGAGGCTCTAGACAATGTGATCTTGCACTCCCTCTAAGAGAATTCTCCTAGCTCTAGCCACACACTTCTTCCATTCCGCCAGTTAAGTAGCATCAGTAGGTTTAGGGACTTCTTGATCAATGAAGTCTTTAAGGCTGTTATTTTCCAATACTGCCTCCATGTGATCCTTCCAAGCTATATAGTTTGAGCTTCCATCAATGGTATACTCAACCCTCAAACCATATAATGCCATTGGTGAAATAGATGTTATAACAACTTGAGCTCTATATCCCAAATAATAACCTTCAAATTCCTTCTTGTATACTATTCTTCCTTGATCACCTGTGCTCTGATACCATGTAGAATTTCTTAGATTTTTTCCTACAAATCAGCTAGCTCTGATGCCATGTAGAATTTTCTCTACAAATCAGCTAGCTCACTCATATCATGTAGAAATTTCACCTCCAGATAAAACTGATATATCTAATGTACTAAAGCATAATACTAGATCTACATCTACCATAAAATTTACGAAAGCTATTCAACCATGAGCAACATCAAGCATGAACACATACAACTAATAAGAAGGAATCAATCACACATAACACATAATATATCACTGGGGAAAGCACCAACATAAAACCCCAACACTATATTATCAATCAAGTGGAGATCCTCAACAACATACAAAAAGAATAAGCTCAATAGCTATTCTACTCTCTCTGTAATCAGAAGATGAAAATCATGGACTACCTAGGCCTCAATATATAGGCTATAAATTGGCCTAATCATACCTGTTGTCACCTCAAGTCCAACTACGTAGTCATAGAAGAAAATAGATTCCTTCATCATGCAAGGAATACTCACTAGAAATATCCTAGCATCTAATAGTACATTGTTCCTCATCTGATCTCAACTGGGCCTTTGTATGAACTGCCATGCATCAGTTATTCATGAGAGAATACTCAGTTGTCTGAAAATAATAGTTGTCACATGCATGCAAGCATCAAAAAACTACCACTCATTAATTTAACAACTTGTTAAATTAATCTAACTGGACTTGACTAAGTTAAACTAATTCAACTGATCCTCTCAATATAGAACTGAACCCTATCTCACTTAATCATGGGATAAATTCCTAAATCAAAAGAGAAAATAATTGCATGATCTCACAAAGACTTCAAGTTTAATTTTCCATAACTAATTAACTCATAGAGATTAATTAATTAATATTTTAAACTGCTGGTAAGACCAAATTCAAATTTACTTCCTATAGATAGACCAGGGACTACTATAAATATGAAGGGACCTAGAAATGTTATTTTTAGAAGATTTTGTTTTTAGCAGTTTCACCTCTCACCCAAGGTGGCCAAAATTCTCATTGGCCAAACTGTTATTTTTAGAGATGCTATTTTTAACAGATCTATTTTTAGCACTTTCCAAATTTAGCATTTCTTGTTGCAGATTTTTCAACAATCCCTCTCAACAAGAAAGGCTTCCTCTCAAACCCGATCCTATACCTCTAGAATGTTCTCCATGCAACACATCTACCCGGTCTGATTGCTCCTGAAATTCTCGGAACAAAAGCACTCCCAATTGACCTCTCTGTTGGGCTAGAACATACTCTGATGTTGAAGCTCTAGCTACTGCTGACAAGTGCTCACTCTTTGACATCTGCGCTACTGCAACATCTCCATGCATCTCACACCATTGCACCCTTCTCTGTGCTACGCTGCATTGTGCAACACACTTGTGCCTCTCGCATTGCTGCAGCTTGCATGCTCTGTGCTATCCTAGGATTCCCTACACTATAGCTCCCTTTGCCACTCCATACGCATCTGTCTCTACCCAATCAGTCAATTCCTACTACTCCACATCGGGGCTCCCATAGCAAGGTCTCATCCAAGAGGTTGGGTACCTCAAAGATCACACCCCTCCTTGGGACGATCACTCTATATCGCCCCACCTCCTACCTGGAGGTGTGGCTGCATGTGATCCCTCTGCCCACCTGGCTCGAAGTTACCCCTACTGGAGGTCTCTGCATGAGTAGATGTCTCTACTCGATCTCTTCTTAGCTTCTCCTATTGTGCTTACTCCACAACCTCCTAAAGCTGCTACACCAATCATGGCTCCTCCACAATCGTTTGAGACTTATTTTGCCACTACATGTTGAGAGGTAATATACCCTCCCTCTCAACCACCAAGTCTCCATCAATTGCCTTACTACTCAAGGCTTTGCATGCATCTTGAACCTCAAGAGCATACAGGTTCTTGACCCGTGAACCAATCTGCTTCACCTATCTAGTGATGATGTGTCTAAGGAAAATTTTTCCCTTTCTGAAGACTACACCATAGCCTCTGTCTTCCAGCATCATGATAGACACCAAGTTTCTCTTCAGTCTTGGTACATACTTGACATCGGTCAAGGTAAGGCGAGCTCCATGCTCCCTCTGAAAAATAACCGTACCTACATCTGAGACACTATACTTTTCATCATTACCCATCAGTTTGAGTATCTAGAGATCTTTCTCCTCCAAAGTACTGAACAAACTCTTATCGTTGGTCATGTGGAAAGAAGCTCCACTGTCAAGAAACCAACCATTTCCCACCATGGATGAAACCATGCATGCGAAGAGTGTGAAATCCAACTCAAACTGTGAAGCAAGTGCCTCACCTTCAGATCCTTCCCCAGATCCCTTCTCGGATTTCCTTTGTGGACAATTTGTAGCATAATGACCCACCTCATGACAACGAAAGCATCACACTTTCGATTCGTCAACCTTCTTCCCACCATTGGAAGAACTGGATTCGGAAAGAGAAACCTTCTCCTTCCCATTCTTTGCCTTACTTGCTAAGGCATAGTTTTCCTCATCCTCCATAGATGAAGAACCGTCTCTGGTGCCCCGTCTGATCTCCTCCTACATCAAATTCGATCATTGTTGTTCCCAATCTGGCAGTTTCTCCCTTCCATTAACCGAGTCCTGGTAGCTATGCCAACTCTTAGGAAGGCCAAGCAGTGCTAGACTCACCATATCATCATCAGCTGTCACGACCTCTACACTTGCAAGCTCATCCCTGCATGTGATAAGCTTGGTCAGATACATAGAGATCGTCTCATCCTTTTCACACTTGATATTTCAAAGTTTGTCCTTTGGTGCCAGCTTCCTCTAATCACTGCTATTCTCATATAAATCCTTCAATGTTTTCCACATTGCATGCGGAGTCTCCTTCCCATGGAGGCTCGAGACAATGTGATCTCACACTCCCTCCAAGAGAATTCTCCTAGCTCTAGCCACACACTTCTTCCATTCTGCCGGTTGAGTAGCATCAGTAGGCTTAGGGACTTCTTGATCAATGAAGTCCCTAAGGCCGTTATCTTCCAATACTGCCTCCATGCAATCCTTCCAAGCTATATAGTTTGAGTTGCCATCAAGGGTATACTCAACCCTCGAACCATAGAACGCCATTGGTGAAATAGATGTGATAAGAACTTAAGATCTATATCCCAAATAATAACCTTCGAATTCCTCCTTATATACTGTTCTTCCTTGATCACTTGTGCTCTGATACCATGTAGAATTTTTTAGATTTTTTCCTACAAATCAGCTAGCTTTGATGCCATGTAGAATTTTCTCTACAAATCAGCTAGCTCACTCATATCATGTAGAAATTTCACCTACAGATCAAACTGATATGTGCAATGTACTAAAGCATAATACTAGATCTACATCTACCATAAACTTTGTGGAAGCTATTCAATCATGAGCAACATCAAACATGAACACATATAACTAATAAGAAGGAATCAATCACACATAACACATAATATATCACTGGGGAAAGCACCAGCATAAAACCCCAACACTGTATTATCAATCAAGTGGAGATCCTCAACAACATACAAAAAGAATCAACTCAATAGCTATTCTGCTCTCTCTGTAATCAGAAGATGAAAATCTTGGATTACCTAGGCCTCAATATATAGGTTGTAAATTGGCCTAATCATACATGTTGTCACCTCAAGTCCAACTACGTAGTCATAGAAGAAAATAGATTCCTTCCTCATGCAAGGAATACTTACTAGAAATATCCTAGCATCTGATAGTAGACTGTCCCTCATCTGATCTCAACTGGGTCTTTGTCTGAACAACCATGCATAAGTTATTCATGAGAGAATACTCAGTTATCTAAGAATAATAGTTGTCACATGCATGGAAGCATCAACAAACTATTACTCATTAATTTAACAACTTGTTAAATTAATCTAACTCGACTTGACTAAGTTAAACTAAGTCAACTGATCCTCTCAATATAGAACTGAACCTTATCTCCTTTAAGCAAGGGATAAATTCCTAAATCAAGAGAGAAAATAATTGCATGATCTCATAAAGACTTCAAGTATAATTTTCCATAACTAATTAACTCATAGAAATTAATTAATTAATATTTTAAACTGCTGGTAAGACCAAATTTGAATTTACTTCCTATAGATAGACCAGACACTTCTATAAATTCGAAGGGACCCAGAAATGCAATTTTTAGAAGATTCTATTTTTAGTAGTTTCACCTCTCACCCAAAGTGACCAAAATGCTCATTGGCCAAACTACTATTTTTAGACATGCTATTTTTAGCACTTTCTAAATTTAGCATTTCTTGTTGCACATTCTTCAACATTTTTTTATAAAAGCTTTAATTTATACCTGTCAAGAACTCAAACTCCAATTAGTGATATTTAAATTAAGTGACACTTGTTTTTAACTCTACAAGGAATATTAAAGTTGTTTAATTTCTCCAACACTAAACAAAAGGTTATTTGACAAATAATCAAAATTTCACTATTGTGGAATGTGAAAATTGACTTTTATCAACCATTTTAATTTAAAATAGAATTTATTTATTTATTTGTAATGTTAATAAAATTCATATTAAATAGTGGGTTAACCTATATAATTTGGATTTTTAATATTTTATTATATTGCTTTTAATAAAAATATATATTTATTTTATTCTATAATTATTTTAAACTCTTCATTGTTATAATTAATTATATAATTTTTCAGAATTAAAAATTAATTATCCATAGCAAACTCATTTAGAATAGACATTGACATAACGTGTAATAAGTAGACAGTCACATAAAGTGTATTTTTTAAGTGCAACTACGTAGTAGTATTAAGGTCACAAGTTGTAAATTTTGTGAACAAAAATCTAGGTAATATTAATGGTTGATTTTGATAGCTTACATATTAGGTTTAGTTTTTCAAACTAAAGATTAAATGTGTAGTTATATCAAAATTGGTACAAATTAACAAACCAAAAATAAAATAAATATTGATAATATATATCTTTCAAGTTAAATTAAAATAAAATACTTTTATAAATTTAATTTTTAAATAATTAAAATTTTGATTTAAAAATTAATTTCAATATTAATTTTTTTTTTTTAATTTTCAATGCAAGTATTTCTATCAGATAACCTTATAAATATATAATTCATTTTTTAATCGATAAATTCTCTAATTAATAAATTAAGATAAATCCACTAAAATATTATAATAATAACTAATTAATATTCATTTCCAAATTAATTAATATTAATGAAATTATATATATTAATAGATATAAATATTAAATAATATGGATAAATACTTTATCATATATTAATCATATATCTTTAACATATATATTAATCATATATATAGGATTAATAAAGGAAACGATTTTTTCGATTGGAATTGACAATAAGATTTAGGATAAGATTGTGAGTTTCACTGAAGTTGAGGTATAGAATATAAATAAATAAATCTACACAAAGTTTTATTTAGTTTTTACTTTTTTATTATTAAATTTTTTATATTTTTATTAAATTTTTTATAATATTTACTCACATATTTAAGAATTGTTTTCACATTTGTATTTGTTCACAATTATATTTTTAGTTCAATCAATAAACCCATATCTACATATGAAAAATATATATAATGAATTTTAACTTAGTTCAATCAATAAACCCATATCTACATATGAAAAATATATATAATGAATTTTAACTTGAAAATATGAAATTTTGTGACTCATCATAATGTGAGTTTGACCAACTATATATTTTCAAATTACAATTTACAATAATTATTTTATTTTTTCAAATTACAATTTACAATAATTATTTTATTTTTTTTATATAATTTTTATATAGGTTAATTCCCTTTTTTTATTATGATTGTCATATTTCTTAATTTCACATTTTTATCGGTTTGGTTTTATAATTAGTTTTTGTTATTTATATTATTTATTAGAAATCGGTTAAAAATAATAAAACTCATATAAATTCAAATTATATTTTATAATTATTTTTATTATTTTAATAATTTCAAATTAAATTAAATAAGAATATATATCTACATTGTCTAATTAAAAGATGAAATGGTCATTTTGAAGTATTTTTGTTGGTCAATTTTGTCTAAAATTCTGGAGATTTTTAAGAATCATAAATTTTAATTTTTAGTTGTTTAATATGTAAAGTTGAGTGCCTCTTGGTTTTTTTAGGATGTCGAATCCCACATTTTCTCTAGTCAATTTTGTCTAGAATTCTCGAGATTTTAAGAATCATAAATTGTAATTTCAAGTTGTTTAATCTAGAAAGTCGAGTGACTCTTGGTTTTTTAGGGTGTGGAATCTATTTACCCATTGAAAAGTGAATTTGAAACTATATTAAATCACAATCTTGTTCAAATCTTGCTCAATCTTACTCAAAAAAACCATTTCTTCAATTAGCTAGATTATACCATATACATTAAAATTCATATGAATCATGCAAATTCAAATTATATTTTATGATATTTTTATATTGTTTTAATAAATTGCAAATAAAATTAAATGAAAATAATAGTGAGTATTCTCATTCTTTTAATATGATTATCATTTTCTTTTAATTTTAATTTTTTTCTCGTTCATGATATGAAGGTCAGTGACGGGTTTGAAACTCTTTGGGCAAAAATTTAGCCATGTTAAGGGCTGATGTGGCTCAAGTCCACGGGTGCTTCACCTACGTAGGTTCATATTGGGGGATCTATATTTGAGAAAAAATGACATAATATATTGGGGGATATGTAGGGGGTAAAGTACTTTTATATTGGCAAGTATAAAAAATGGAGTTAAAATTTAATGAAAAAATATAAAGGGGTATAAAAAATGTTAATTAAAAAATTAATACCTACAATATATAGTGAAAATAGGGATTTTTAAAATTGGGAAGGTGTATTGGGTTGATATTGGTAGGTAATAAATAATGTGATTTTTAGTGGTATTTTCCAATATGTAGTTAGGATTATTATTTACTATGACACGAATGGACGTGATATGTCACAGGTTCATTAAGTGAAGCCCCCGTGAAGCCCCTGTGCTCAAGTCGGGTGCAGTCCCCCAATGATTTTGATGGCTTAAATGCCTCTGGATCGAGGTTTCTCAAGCAAAAGGTTAAGCTTGTAAGGTTCACAAGGTATTGGATAGACTATGATCATGTACATTGGTTACCAATTCAATTCCCACCCTTATTCAAGTGTATTCTCAACATGACCATGATGTAACCTCAACTTAAAAAAAAAACAAAAAATATTTTTCTCTATTTCTTTATTTTATTTAATTCTTTATTGTATATTTCATTTACTAGAGATTAATTAAAACTTGTAGGAATCATACAACTTCAAATTACATTGTTTTATTCATTAAATGAAAATAATAATTAATATTCTTATTCTTTTACTATTATTATAATTAAAAGAAAATCAGTTTTTTATCATTTTTTTATGTAATCTATTGATTGTTCACCTTCTATTTCATTTACGAGAGATTAGAGAAAAGTAGTAGAAATCATACAACATCAAATTATATTGTTTTTTTGTGTGGCCCATGAATGACCATGTGTTAATACTTTTACATGGTTAAAATAACATGATGTGTCTGTGGGAGCATATTTAATTTTTATATTTTTTTGCTATTTTATGGAAATCTAGTGCTTGAAGGAAACATATCGCTTGTTGGGAGAGGGACCACTCTATACATATCTTTTATGCAAATGTCAAAATAAGTTAAGTCACAAATACAATGTGGCTTCAAAATGAAGGAATCCATATCTAACTTTTTGAAGGCTCTCTACATCTAAATAAATAAATAAAAATCCAATGTTTTGTTTTTGTTTTTAACCAAGGTGAGTTCGTAACTTGTAGTAATCTAGGCTAGGCCCAAGATCAAAACTAGAGTATATCCAACAACTAAGCTAGATATACTAGGAATTTATGACTTAGCAAGAGTTGAGACTCCACAAGGGTGTTCCACTGTTCTCCTTAAGCCTTAGAACAACCGACCAAAGATGTCCCCTGTTAGATTTGAAACAGAATGGCAGGAATAACATCCCATTGTGCCGACCACTTAATTGTCAATAGTTGAAAATCTAATGGCTCGAGATGTAACGTCTAGCAATATATAACTACTCACTATAGTGATATTCTTTGTAAAGACATGATAGTTGTAAACCTTTTATAACTATACCATTTTCAAGTAATATTTGTGGCTTTTAGTAGATTTAAAGATTTCTATCGTTTGAAAATATGATGAATCCTTTACATCTAAGTTGATTTCAAGAAAATAAGTTCTAAGGAATCCACTAAGTTCAAAGACATTTTCTATTAAGTATTATTTCAATATAAAATACTTGAACCAAGTTATCTTTTTTCCTTTAACAAAATAATTTTAGCATAGTGGACAAGCAAAAAGAGTGTATCACTTTTTTCGTGTAGTTGTCATGTCCCGTTTTTTATTAGTAAACTACAAACAACGTACTACAAAGTATTAAATTCTTTGAATGCAAGTCTATATTGGACTCCAAAATTAAAAGAAAAATTGTGAAGAAACCACCTAAATTAGTAATCATGGCGTTGTTGTAAAATTGCAAGTTATACATGCATAAGGCTATTTAAAATTTAATGGTTTTCTTCTAGTATATTTTCTTCTCCTTTACAAATAACTAGAGTCATATAGAAGTATTAAAGTGAAAAAATCTAAAGCCACAAAAAAGAATTAAAGTGAGAAAATTTATTTCAATTTAGAAAACCATAAATGAAAAATGTATCTCTGAAATATTTAGATTTCAGAATGTTTGTGAAACACAACTAAATTACAATTATATAATTGTGGAAACCAAAACGTTAATAAAATATAATAAACCATAAATCCAAATATTTGTGAAACACAATTGAATTACAATAGAAATTACAATTATTTGTGGAAACCAAAACGTTAATAAAATATAATAAACCATAAATCCAAATAGTTGTGAAGCACAATTGAATTACAATAGTGCGTGGAAACCAAAATATTAATAAAATATATTAACCCATAATTCACTATCCGGGAAAAAATTCTACTTTCTTTTTACAACATATCCAACTTATATTACCTTTAATGCTCCCTTGCTAGTATGTAAGATTATTCTTTAACAGTTCTACCGCGTAAGTTATTGGCTAAAATATATTAGGGAAACATGTAAATATGTTTTGCAGAGATAATAACGTTTTTATTTAAATCTTAACTTTTTATTTAGTAATTTAAAAAAAAACAATTTACTTTATAATATTATTCATTAAATATTAATGAATGTTATGAAAACGGGCTAATTAATTAAAAATTTAATAAAATTGATGTAATACAAAAGTTAATGAATTAACAAATATATAAATAGATGAAATCAAGATGGTGGTAGTTTTCCTCTGCTTCGATGGTCAGATTTTATTCGTATCCCGATAGAGGTTGGATGGGAAAAAAATGGTTATGATTTTGGCAGAATATTATAATAAATTAAAAAATTTAAATATGTATTGTAAATTAAAATTAATTAAAAAAAAAAAATTATGATAAAATTAATTTAATTTTGATAAGAATTATGAGAGATCACAGATTTTTTAAGTTAGTTTTAAATTTTAGACAAAACCACTTAAGGCTTAAAGGAGGATGGTATAAAGATACTAGGGCCTGGGTAAATCATGTGAGTTTAACCAGAATGTTGCATTGCAAAACATTAATAACATTAAAAATATTGTTACTTCTAAGTTCAAAAGAAAAAATGTGGTGTGAGAAAGATTTAACAACTAAAAGAAAATTAAGATATTATAAGGAGGTCATCAAGCCCACCCTAGGAGATCAAAAGTATCTCTTTCTTTTACTAGTTCAAAGAAGAAAATTAATATAGCCAAGATTAGAACGAATTCTCATGAGCGCCATAGTGCAATGGGTGGTTGGACAGTACCTAAAACACTATGGATGGAAAAGTTCTATTTGAAAATACAAACATCGAGGATGAAAATCACTTTCTCTTAGAGTGCCCCGAGTACAACCACATTAGATCTCAGTTTCAAAATCTTTGTTGTAACACTGATCTTCCTAGCCCTTTACATTGTCGAAGCCTTTTGAGAATAGGAATGAAATCTTAAATCAAACTAAATAATTCATTTCTTTACGTAGGATAGACCAAAATTTGATTAACCATCATCTCATCAAATATTTAAAAATAAATGAAAAAATTATACACCAGGACTGAGTAATGAATTTTGAAAATTAAAAACTCAAAATATCCCTACAAATTAAATTACAAACTAGTCTAATAGATTTGGAAATAAAAAATGGTTAAGACCTTTAGAAAATAAAAAGTCATACGAAATGATAAGTTTCACTCTGATAACCAGTGCCTTACATCTGTTCTGAAAATATTAACATGTAACACATTGCCATGATGTCAGGTATTGCATCAGGCTTACATCATTACAACCTGTAGATTTGACACTCTGGCAATTCTCCACAATGTCTGAGCTTATCTTCCTACTTTTGGAATGTTGGAGCTGTTATCGCTCCACTCCATTGCTTTGGGTTCACTCCATTCCAACGATGAAATGACACGGGCGGCCAAAGAAGCATCACTTTCGATACCAGTCTCCTCTGAAATTGAAATACCAGAAATTTCCTCATCTTTGAAAGCCTCTTTAAGCTCTGCCACTACCTCACTCACGCTGGCCCTACAGGACGGTTCAAGCCGAACGCATCTCATACCTAACTTCATAACTCTAGCCATGGATTTCATGTTGTAACTTCTGCCCAACCTCTGGTCTATGATTTCTGTTATTTTTCCACCATTTTCATCCATCGCCATTACATACGGTGTCACCTGTAATTATCCCAATAATTACTGTTAGCGATCTAGCAGAAGATGCACCACTAAATATTTATATGTTTGTAGATTGATGGTAGATTTCATTACCCATCTAACGATGTTTAGTTGATGCAGAGAAAGTTTTAGGTCTAAGTGGTCTGCCGCATATGATTTCTAACAAAACCACTCCAAAACTATACACATCACTTTTCTCTGTCAACATTTTAGTGTTGTAATACCTGAGCAAGCATTTTTCCACATACATTTGGAAGTTAATAAGTATGGTATAAATAAAAGATAAAATTAATCGTGTTCTTATCTCTTTCAATTTCTTATTTAGTTAATAAGTATGGTATAAATAAAAAAAAAAAATTTAATTGTGTTCTTATCTCTTTCAATTTCTTATTTTTTAGATCCAAAATATTTAAGAAGTAAATTTTTAAACTTGAATTGTTTAAGAAAAATGACTTATCTACTTCATAACCTTCAATAAAATTATCCTGTATTTTAAATTTACATATATTTATAAATTATTATTATTTAAGATAAATTTAATTATTATATTTTAAATTTTATGTTGAATCTATAAAAACTAGTATCTATAGAAAAATAAATAATAATTCCAGTGCAACCAATGAAATTGATTTTATACAATAATAATCCTAAATTAAAATACATCTCATTTCTTTAAATATAAGAATAATTGAATAAACTCATTACAACATAAAACATCTCGAATATCAATCATATTGCAAAGCTGTAACTCAAATTATAGGTATGTGATATACTCTTGATCGAGGTATCCTGTTGTTCCCTTCACTGCAGTGTAAGTTTATTAATATCAATTCTTTATATGCGGAATAATTACTTATTGTAAAGAATCTTAAAAACTGAATGCCCAAAATGACTTACCTCCAGCCATTGAAGTTTCCTTTTGCCCAATTTAAATTTCGGACTTCAAATATCACAAATATGTCCCAACTGAAATTTTAATAGCAGACAACACAGACCTGCCTTGTCGTAGATTTGATCCAGTGCAGTAAATATGGTTCTGAGAAGCTCCGCGAGCCTTTTGTCTCGATCTTGTTCCAATCTCTTTTCAAAAGAAATAAACACAAATGAAAAATGTGTGTATATATATGATGCGCTGCTAAAAATTAGAAGCTCTGTATGTTGTTCATCAACAATGAGTGCATTTGAGTTATAGAGCTTCAAAGGGGATTCTGCTTTAACGTCTGGAACAACCGCGGATATTACACTCAGAGACGGGGTCACGTATTTGAATCGAACAATGAGGAACAGCAGTCTCGTTTACGCCAAAAATACCACAGACAGCGATGAAGGTAACACATTCTTCACGCAAGCAAAAAGAAAAGAATACAGAAAGTCCGAAGGCACTTCCAAGCTCTGCTCTCTCAGCTTGATGGTGTAAAAACTGAAGGGGATTGAGATGCTAGCTTGGGGACAAAATAGATAAATTTATAGCCAAGCTTCCATCAAGCTTCTGATGGCTATGTGTCAGGTGTTCCACAGATCAAGGTAGAGAACTTCAGATGGAGTAATTGACCACTTCAGAAGCTCCCAACAATAAATTTATTAACTGCAGTTGATTTCCTTAATTTAAGGAAATTACTGCAGTTGGTTTCCAGAAATTAAGAAAAGACTGCAGTTTACTTCCATAATTGTAGGCAGCAGTTGGCAAAAAAAATTAATGGAGCTTAACATTCTCCCACTTGGTCCATACTTCCAAACTTAATGTCTCAACTTAAACCCATTGATAATCTGTATTAAGTAATAGATACATGAATCATGGCGATAAGTCCTCTAATGACGAGTATTATCTTCCATGTATTACTATGTATTTATTCTTATTATAATTTATGTGGCAACAATTTCTTAATGAATAAACCTTATGTTTATTCTTGGTCCTGCTTAAATGAATTTTCTCAAATCAACTTAAGGTGCACATAAATATGAGAAAAAACATCACAATAATTAAGAATTTCATTAAAATAAAATTGTCCACACAATGAGAAACTACATAATGGAACCAAGTCTCATATTCATTACATAATCTTTGAATTTAAACGGTGGCATGCCCTTAGTCAAAGGATCAGCCATCATCAATTCAGTGTTGACGTGCTCAATGACCACTTTCTTTTCTTTAACATGTTCCCTTATAGCTAAATACTTAATGTCGATGTGTTTATTTTGACTCCCAATTTTGTTGTTTTTAGCCATGAAAAGAGCAGCTGAATTATCACAATATATTCTCAATGGCTTAGAGATAGAATCCATAATTCTAAGCCCAGAAATGAAACTCTTAAGCCATACACCATGTAAACTAGCCTCAAAAGAGGAGACAAACTCGGCTTCCATAGTGGAAGTGGCAATCAAGGTCTGCTTGGCACTCCTCCATGATACAGCTCCACCGACCATCATAAAAATGTAACCTGATTTTGATTTACGTGAATCAACACATCCAGCAAAGTCAGAATCTAAGTAGCCAATTACTTCCAAGTTGTCCGTCCGTCTATACATAAGCATGTAGTCTTTGGTTCCTTGAAGTTACCTCATTACTTTCTTTGCAGCTCTCCAGTGGTCTAAACCTGGATCACTCTGATATCGTCCCAACATTCCCACAACAAATGCAATGTCAGGTCTTGTGCAGACTTGAGCATACATTACGCTTCCGACAACAGAAGCATATGGAATTTTCTTCATTTGTTCCCTTTCAAGGTCGTTCTTCGGGCATTGGTTCAAATTGAACCTATCACCCTTCACAATGGGAGCTACACTTGTTGAACAATCCTTCATCTAAAATCTCTCTAAAATTTTATTAATATAGGCTTCCTGTGACAGACCCAAGATGCCTCAAAATCTGTCTCTATGGATCTTAATGCCAATGACATAAGATGCCTCACCCATATCCTTCATATCAAAAATTTTAGAGAGGAATTGTTTCACCTCATGTAGCAAACCCTTATCATTGGTTGCTAGCAAAATGTCATCCACATATAAAATAAGAAAACAAATTTTACTCCCACTAACTTTCATGTATATACATTGATCCATAATGTTTTCTACAAAACCGAAAGAAGAAATTACATTATGGAATTTCAAATACCATTGGCGGGATGCTTGTTTTAAACCATATAATGACTTCTTGAGCTTGCAAACCAATTTCTCACCATTACTAAAAGGGAATCCTTCAGGTTGTTTCATGTAAACCTCCTCCTCTAGATCTCCATTAAGAAAAGGCGTTTTCACATCCATTTGTTGCAACTCCAAGTCAAAATGGGCTACTAATGCCATAATAACGTGCAAGGAATCTTTCTTAGATACAGGAGAAAAAGTCTCCATGTAGTCGATTCCTTCTTCCTGAGTGAATCCCTTAGCAACAAGTCTTGCCTTGTATCTCTCAATGTTGCCTAATGAGTCTTTTGAATCCCTTAGCAACAAGTCTTGCCTTGTATCTCTCAATGTTGCCTAATGAGTCTTTCTTTGTCTTAAAGACCCATTTACATCCAATGGCTTTTGCACCATTAGGCAACTCAACAAGATCCCAAACTTCGTTACTCTTTATGGAATTCATCTCGTCCTTCATGTCATTGTACCATAGTTCTGATTCTATGCAACTCATGGCTTGTGAAAATGACTCGGGATCATTTTCAGCTCCAATGTTGTAGTCAAATTCTTGAAGATACACAACATAATCATTAGGAATTGCTGATCTCTTTGGTCTAGTAGATCTTCTTAATGGTGTACCATCATCTTCCTGAGAAGTATGTAGTTCAACTTGTTGTTCAAAAGTTCTTGGCAACTCTTGAACTACCTAATCTACTGGAATGTTGTCAGCAGCTTATGGAACTTCAACAATTGGTTGTTCGACACCAGTTTGTACTTGAGGGGTGCTATGAACAATAACCAATCTATCACTTGAGGTGGAAGGTTGAAACTCTGAATGATCCTTCTCAGAAACTATGTTCCTGGTTTGATCGCTCCCACTGATCAAGTCATTTTCAAGAAACTTTGCATTCCTTGATTCCACAATCCTAGTGTTGTGAGATGGACAATAAAATCTGTAACCTTTAGACCTTTCAGCATATCTAATGAAATACCCACTAATGGTCCTTGGGTCCAGCTTCTTCTCTTGTGGATTATAAATTCTCACTTCAAACGTGCATCCCCAAACGCGCATATGTCGCAAACTTGGTTTCCAACCTTTCCATAATTCAAATGGCGTTTTAGGAATCGCCTTGGTTGGAACTCGGTTTAATATATACACTATCGTCTTAAGTGCTTCAGTCCACAAGGATTTAGGAAGATTGGAGCTGCTAAGCATACTCCATACCATGTCCAATAAAGTTCAATTTCTTCTTTCTGCTACACCATTCTGGTCGGGTGAACGAGGCATGGTGTATTGGGCAACAATCCCATGCCCTTGAAGAAATTTAGCAAATGGCCCAGGTGCTTGTCCATATTCTGTGTATCTACCATAATATTCTCCACCTCTATCTGATCTCACGATCTTAATTTGCTTGCCGCATTGTTTCTCTGCTTCAGCCTTAAAGATCTTAAAGGCATCTAATGCTTCACTCTTTTTATGAAGCATGTAGAGATACATATATCGTGAGTAATCATCTATAAAGGAGATGAAGTATCTCTGACCATGTGAGTCCATGTCTGGACTACATATATCAGTATGTATGATCTCTAATATGTCTGAACTCATATTGGCACCTTTCTTTGACTTGTTGGTCTGCTTTCCCTTTATGCGGTCCACACAAGTCTCAAAATCAATAAAATCCAGAGTATTAAGTACCCCTTCATTTACCAATCTTTTAATTCTTTCTATGGAGATATGACCTAGTCTCCAGTGCCATAATTTAGAGGAATCTTCATTAATAACACATCTTTTAGTGCCAGTGTGAACATGCATTGAATCATAAGTGACATTGTTTTGTAAATTAATGCAGTAAAGACCATTAGACAAAATACCATTCCGAACATAATCAGATTTATAAAATAGACTGAAATATTTTTCTGAAAAGTTTAAGGAATATCCAAAAGGTGCAAGCCTTGAAACTGAAATCAAGTTTCTGGAAAAACATGGAACACAAAAGGTCTTTTCTAATTCTAAAACAAAGCCACTACTTAAAGTTAAATAACATGTTCCTATAGCTTCCACATGCGAGCCCATCTTGTTTCCTGATAAGATGCTTTGCTCACTTCCCACTGGTTTCCTTAGGTTTTGCAAACCCTGCAAGGAATTTGAAATGTGAATTGTTGATCCAGAATCAATCCACCATGTGTTAATATTGACGTTAACCATATTAGATTCATAACAAACAAATGAGATTAAATTACCTTTGTCTGCAAGACATTTTCGAAATTTGGCACATTCCTTCTTCATGTGTCCCTTCTTTTTACAGAAGAAACACTTAGAATCTTTTTTGATATTGGCTTGGGGAGGTAATTTACCTTTCCCTTTCCCATTGGCTTGAGATTTTCCCTTTCCACGTGTTGCCAACATTGCACTCTCTCCCAGTTCCATCACCAGTATCTCTTCCTCTTGAACACACATGGTCATGAGTTCATTAATTGACCATTTATCCTTATGTGTGTTGTATGAGATTTTGAAAGGTCCATATTGGTGCAGAAGGGTGTTCAGGATGTAGTGCACTAGGAAAGACTCCGATATTTCAACCTCGAGTTTCTTCAATTGAGCCACAGTGTCCCTCATCTACATGACGTTCTCGCGCACACCTTTCACACTGGTGAGCCTTAGGGATGAGAACTTCATGATTAGGGTGGTTGCTAGTGCCTTTTCTGAGGTGACGAATTGATCATCAATGGCCTTCAACAAGTCTTGGACCTTTTCATGCTGATCAACGGAACTACGAATACCAGCTGAAATTTTAGTCTTAATAAACATCATGCTTAGACGATTGGATCACTCCCATCGTTCATAAAGCGTGATGTCCACTGCAGTGCTGGTATTAATGAGTGTCGATGGTTCATCTTTCCTAATAGCATAATCTATGTCCATCCACTATAAATGAAGGAGAATCCCCTCCTTCCAAACCTTATAGTTATCTCCCTTAAGTTCGGGAATGTCACAACGAATTTCAGAGAAATTTACAAGTTGTACAACTGCATCAAAATTTAAAAACACATGCTTATGTTAAAATTGAGGCTTAGATAAAATTTCATGTTTTACCAATGTAAATCATGCTCAAAATTGAATCTAATGACATAAAAATTGCCTGTGGGATAAATTTTCAATTCAAATAGATTCAATTATTCATAATTCTGAACTTTATGATAAAACTTATTAATTCATAACTCCTGTGGGTAGGTTATGAAATTTTATCCTAATTAATTACATAAATATAATAAAAATTCTTGTGGGATAAAATTTATTATATTTAGTCTAATTGATTACAATTTAATGTCTAAATAATCTTTATGTGATCTAACCAATCATAATATATAATTTTATTTAATTAAAGATGTTGTGGCTATTCTCTAATTAATTAAAATTATATGGATCACTAGACATTATCCATTATAAATTGGATAAACAAATATATATATATATATATATATATATATATATATATATATATATATATGGAAGGCGGAAACAATTACCGCACTAATCAAACTCTTAAAAAAAAATTTCTTATAAAATTATAAACATTTCTTTAACCAGAGTAACCTTTACAGATTTATGTATATAGCTCTTACTGAGCAAATGCTGGAAAATAGGCAACTATTAAAGCACACCAAAAACACATCTAGAACAATATGAAACACATGCAATGTGTGTTATACTAACTAAATGTAATTTTGAATAATTTTGAAATAAAAATTATGGTGGAAAATAAAAATTAAAAAATAAAATTTTACTAAATATTTCACAAAAGATCAATTTGATGCAAGATCTTGACAAAAAATTTAATGGTTTGGTCTTATGCTCTAAACACATTAATGAATTGCATCGATGCAAACAGATATTGAATGATCTCGTCTTTAGGTCTAATGTTGAGTTCTCTTTTGTGTTGGAATATTTCTGGGTTTTAAACAGATCTAACACATTAAACAGTTAATTCCAAATCAGATCTGCCTTTCGGGTATATTTGAAATCTATGCTTTTCACACTCTAAATATCTGAAATTAAACCCCAAATGTATCATAAATTTGTGATAATACGCAGAGACCAATATCGATTTATATGCCATATACCACAAACAATCAAACAAAATACAGAACACACCAAGGCAGAGATAAGTGTGAAGGCTCTGATACCAATGTAAGTTTATTAATAGCGATTCTTTATATGCGGAATAATTACTTATTGTAAAGAATCTTAAAAACTGAATGCCCAAAATGACTTACCTCTAGCCATTGAAGTTTCCTTTTGCCCAATTTAAATTCGGGACTTCAGATACCACAAATATGTCCCAACTGAAATTTTAATAAAAGATAACACAGCCCTGCCTTGTCGTAGATTCGATCCAGTGCAGCAGATATGGTTCTGAGAAGCTCTGCGAGCCTTTTGTCTCGATGTTGCTCCAATCTCTTTTCAAAAGAAATAAACACAAACGAAAAACGTGTGTATATATATGATGCGCTGCTAAAAATTAGAAGCTTCGTATGTTGTTCATCAACAGTGAGTGCATTTGTGTTATAGAGCTTCAAAGGGGATTCTACTTTAACCTCTGGAACAACTGCGGATATTGCAATCAGAGACGCGGTCACGTATTTGAATCGAACAATGAGGAACAACAGTCTCGTTTACGCCAAAAATACCACAGACAGCGATGAAGGTAACACAATCTTCACTCAAGCAGAAAGAAAAGAATACAGAAAGTCTGAAGGCACTTCTAAGAGCTGCTCTCTCAGCTTGATGGTGTAAAAACTGAAGGGGATTGAGATGCTAGCTTGGGGACCAAACAGATAAATTTATAGCCAAGCTTCCATCAAGCTTCTGATGGCTATGTGTCAGGTGTTCCACAGATCAAAGTAGAGAACTCCAGATGGAGTAATGGACCACTTTAGAAGCTCCCAACAATAAATTTATTAACTGTAGTTGATTTCCTTAATTAAAGGAAATTACTACAGTTGATTTCCAGAAAATAAGGAAAGACTGCAGTTTACTTCCATAATTGTAGGCAGCAGTTGGTAAAAAAAATTAATGGAGCTTAACATGCAGTCGTGACATGGGTAGCCTCCCCATCAATCGTCACCCTTGAAAGACCAAAATCGGCTGGTTTTCCATTCATCCTGATGTCTAAAAGTATGTTGGTGGTTTTGATGTCCCTGTGAATTATCTTTGGAGTGGAACCAACATGTAGATATTCCAGTCCTTCAAATACAAATCACAGGGTAATTGTATCTTGACATCCATATTTTTTCACCTCGAAGATAGTAAAAATCAACTGGTATTTTCCTCAGATCAATTCTTAAAACAACTAGCCTTTAGATCATAAAGATACTATTGTACATTGAAGTAAATTAAAGGAGCAGTTACCTTGAGCTGCATCTAAAGCTATTTTAAGCCTTGTCTTCCAATTTAGATTGGATTTTTCTACAAGAGGTCCTGAAAGAAAATACAAGAACCAAATACGAGTTGGTTACCTTGGCTATTATATCAATTGTAACGAACATATGTCTCTTCAATAAAATATCGTTTACCATAAAGATGGTCCCTCAGGGAACCTCCTAACATGTAGTCGTAGATAAGCATAACTTCTCTAGTTTCATTACAGTAACCCAACAATGATACCAGATTCCTATGATTGATTTTAGAAAGAATATCAACCTGTTCATCAAGTAAAACCACTCGTATGAATTTAACTATAAATATATATATATATATATATATATATATATATATATATATATATATATATATATATATATAAGTCAAACTGCTCACATGAATATATATTCTACTCAGTGCAACCAAACTGTTTATTGTTACAGATTTTAAATTGGATCCAAATTGAACCAAAGTACATGGTTATACATGAGAATTACCTCACTCAAAAACTCATGCACCCCTTGGTGGGAGAACAATGACAACACTTTGATGGCTACCTCCTTTCCATCTAGCAATTTACCAAAGAACACTGATCCAAATCCCCCTCACCCAATCTCCCGACTGAAGGTCTGTGTAGCAGCTACTATTTCATCTAGAGTGAAGGCACGGGACTTTCTTGGATTGGGAACCGTAATTATTGAATAGTCTACAATCCATTCATAGGAGGTGAAGTTAGTAGCAGTAAAAGAAAAGTATTTCTAAGCTAGTTTCATTTAGGTATCATATTATAAATATTATTTCGTGACCTTGGTACAGCAAACATCTTGGTTCCATTTCCACCCCGCTGCTTCGGGTGGTTACCCCCTCCTCTATTCTTCTGAATCTTTTGCGGTACACAACAAAACCCATAATTAACGCTAAAATGATGTTTAGAATTCCGATGAAAATTATTCCGAGGATAATCCTCAATCTATTATTGTTTGAATTCTGTAGAGTACATTTCCTCTTGTTCATACATAGGTGGGGGTTTCCAAAGTATTCGCAACACACCAACAAAAGATTTTTTTCCATGAACATGATGCAGTTAGATTAATTAGAGATTTAATTTGATTGACTATTAATATATGTGGTATTTCTATTATAGAAAATATGAAAATCTGAACCTCGAAATATTAAAATATAAAATAGCATATGATTACTTGAAGTTCAACGAACAATTGAGGAGAAGTTGCCGAGGAATTACACCGTTGAAATTATTGTTCTCTATATTCCTGTGGAAAAAAATTCAAAAACATTGCCGTATGAATTTTAATAGCTAATTCCATTTAGAACAAGAATCGAAAAAGGAGAAGAGAGGAAGATGTACAACTCTTTAAGGTTTTTCAGTTCAGACAGCCATTCTGGAACAATACCGCTTAGGTTGTTGTTTTGTAGGTATCTGCATAATAACAAAAGTTAATTTTGGTTTTGTTAAAATACACGAGGAGACTAAATGAAAAATTTGTGTTGAAGCGATACTTACAATCTCTCCAACATGGTTAATTTGGAGAAATTTGGCAATGATCCAATCAAATGATTGTCATCGAGTGACTGCTCATTTTAACATAAATGAATGAGTGCCACTTCTAATACAAAGTATGTTCCCTTCATAACTCACGAACAAATTTTATGTTCCGACATGGAGACTTATAAACTGTTCATTGGTATTCTAAACTTTCACTCGGGGATTTCTTCGAAGAACTAATTAGAGTTACACAGAAAAAGAGGTCGAACTCTGCTGACACGTTAACTAATCCAGTCAACTGGACAATATCATTAGGCACGGATCCTGTAAGATTTCTTCCAGACAAATTACTGGGAACAATAATATTATTATCGTCAGTTATTATAATCTGGCCTCTAAATCTGAACAATTAAATCAGCTGTAAACAAATTAACGAATTAAACTTACATTTACAAAATCCTGACGGCAGGGAGCTGTTATCACAGTCGATTCCTTTCCAAGGGATGACATAGCAAGGATCGGAGACCCAATATTTTATGTCAAAACTCCTTTTGATAGCCTCAAGAGCCTCAACTGCAGTTTGAGAACTAGTCGTTTAGGCATTGAATGATGTGCAATTTGAGTATCGTAAGATTAACATTACTGTTGAAAATATAATTCTAATTGCCACCAAGTCAAACAACATTTAATTAAGCAAAACCGCCATGAGTTTATCGCACTTCTTTTCACAAGTTGGTGGTATTCTCTCAAATTCCCCCGATACAATCACCATTTGACGCGTGTCCCCTGTACGTTTTACAAAACAGTTTTTCATCTAGACATATTGTTCATTTGGTTTGGCAAGCAATATTCGTCCGATTGCAAGGATGGATGATGACCGTTGATTAAAGTCAAAGCTACATACATGCCTACAGCAAACACATTGCGTGAAGGTTTTGTTTTGACTGCTAGTATTCTCCGTAAAAGTAATAAATGAAATTTATTATGATGGGTAGAACATAGGTAAAAAATTTTAATTTTATTATTTTCTATCAGCGGGAGTATGGGCACAAGTAAATGTTGGTAGAATTTTAAATTTTAATGCTTTTTTTTATGCACGGAAGTATGGGCATATGTAATTGTATTTGTTATGTTTTTTTTTGTTGTTGTTGTGTATTGGATATGCAAGTAATCCACGCAGTAGAGGGTGAGTAAAAAAAATGAAGAATTTACACAGCAGTGTAAAATGAAGGGGAATGCGCAGTAGCGCAACTGTAATAATTCTTGGATGTTGCATATGAAATGAAAAGGGAGAAAATTGCCGCAGCAAATGTAAAGAAATTTTTATTCCCGCAGTGAATGTAAGATTCTTGTCTTTTACACAACAGTAAAAAAAGGGTTGCGAGTAAAGACAGTGTGTTATTTTTCTGGAGAGACAGAGCAAATTTTTGTTTTGTGTATCTGAAGTGTTCTTGTGTAAATCCCTCTGAGAGAGGAAGAAGTCTGTAATAGGCAGTCTTTATTAATCAATGCAAAGTGTTTTTATGTGTGAGAAAATCTCTGTCTTCTGGAAACAATTTTTTTATGCTTCCCTGTGTTAAGATCCTGAGAAACAGAGCATCATTCTCTGTTTAGTCTTTTGTTTTGGAATTTACCAGAAAATTTCCAATAGTGGTATCAAAGCTTGTCCAGGCTCTTTGAAGGTGTCAAAGAAGCTGAAGGAAAGTTCTTTTGCTGCAGCAGCTTCTCCAGCAGAGTGAAGACTCAGTCAAGAAAGGATCCAGGTATTTCTCAAAGTTTTTTGTGTAGCTGTTGAAGACAGTCAGTTTTTTTTTAAATACACAGTCAAATATTTGAAGCATAGCTGAGAGTGCACGGAATGGCTGGCTCCAGCACCAGCACTAGCATGGGTATTTTTAATACTCAACTCCCACAGTTTAATGGAAAAAACTATGACTATTGGGCAATAACCATGAGAGCCCTATTTGGCTCACAAGATTTATGGGAACTTGTTGAATATGGGTTTGAAGAACCAGGAGATGAAGATGAGTTTAATGGATTAACTCAGGCAGGGAAAGATCTGTTGAAGAGCAATAGGAAGAAGGATTCAAAAGCCCTCATATTTTTATATCAAGCAGTGCATAAGAGTTTGTTTCCAAGGATAGAAGTAGCCAAGACATCCAAAGAAGCATGGAAAACTCTCAAGACAACCTATCAAGGTATGGAGAAAGTGAAGACAACAAAACTGCAGTTGTTGATGAGAGATTTCGAGAGTTTGTGCATGAAGGAGTCAAATAATATTGACTCATTCTTCACACATGTAATTGTTCTGGTCACACAGATGAGGTCTCATGGAGAGATTCTTGAAGAAAGGAGGATTGTGGAGAAACTATTGAGGATCCTACCTTCAAAGTTTGATGTGATTGTCACCACCATAGAAGAGACAAAGGATCTCACAAACTTTTCAGTTGATGAACTTCATGCATCACTGATAACACATGAGCAGAGGTTGAGTAGAAATGAAAACTCATCTCTAGAGCAAGCCTTCAAGACCCAGATGTCCTTTGGAAGAGGAAGAGGTCAAGACAGAGGAAACAAGAGAGGAAGAGACAGAAGCCAGAACAGAGATGGAAGGAATAGTCCAGCAAATGCTCAAGGAAGAGGCAGCAATCCAAATCAGAACCAAGGCCAAGGCAGCAACCAACAAAGTGAACAACATCATGCTCAAAGACAAAGGTATGAAAAATCCAATTTCCAATGTTATTATTGTAAAAAATATGGGAATTATGCAAATTAATGTAGGAAGAAGCAACATGATATGACTAATAGATCAAGTGCAAATATCACTAGAGAAAATATAAGCCAAGATAATGTGCTTTTAGCTTGTAATATGACTAAAACAAACAGTGATGGTATATGGTTTCTAAACTCCGGTTGCAGCAACCATTTGACAGGAAACATAGCTCTGTTTTCTGCTCTAGATCAGAGTGTGAAGTCACAAGTCACACTTGGGACTGATAGTAAAATTTATGTTATAGGAAAAGGAGAAGTAAAAATATTTACAAACAAAGGTGAAAAGAAAACCATAGCAGATGTCTATTATGTTCCTGGAATCAAGTGTAACCTCTTAAGTATTTGACAGCTTGTTCAAAAGGGTTACAATGTTTTCTTTAGGAATGATGTATGCACCATCATGTATAGAGAACCCAGCAAACGCTGCATTGTTGAAGTGAAGATGACAAAGAACATGATGTTCCCTCTCAGATTAAAGGCAGATTTGAAAAACAAAGAAGTAATTGCAGCAGTTACCCAAGAGGCTTTCCAAAGCATACCAAAGGATGAAAATTGGTTGTGACACTTGAGATTTGGACATCTCAATTTTGGAGGTCTTAATTTGTTGAGTAGAAAAGGAATGGTAAGAGGATTACCATTGATAGAGAAACAAGACAGCCTTTGTGAAGGTTGTATCTTGGGTAAACAACACAAAGAAAGTTTTACATCAGGGAAAAGCATAAGGGCAAAAACACCCTTAGAGATTGTCCACTCAGACTTATGTGGACCAATGCAAACCCCATCACTAACAGGCAGCCAATATTTTCTAACATTCATTGATGATTTCATCAGAAAGACTTGGGTTTATTTCCTGAAGAACAAAAGTGAAGTGTTTGAAAAATTTCGAAATTTCAAAGCACTTGTAGAAAACCAAAGTGGGCTACATGTCAAAGTTTTGAGGACTGATAGAGGAGGTGAGTATATTTCCAAAGAATTTCTACGTTTTTGTAGAGAAAATGGAATTCATAAGCAGTTTACAGCTAGGTACACCCCGCAGCAAAATGGAGTTGCCGAAAGGAAGAATAGGACAATTATGGATATGGAAAGGAGTATGATAAATTCAAAGCATTTGCCAAATGATTATTGGGCTGAAGCTATACACTGTGCAGTATATTATTTTAATCGATGCCCAAAAAAGGCAGTCATGAATAGAGTGCCGGAAGAAGCATGGAGTGGGAGAAAGCTAGGAGTCACCCACATGAAAGTTTTTGGTTGTGTGGGTTATGCACACATTCCAGATCAGCTAAGGAGGAAGCTGGACAGCAAAGGGGAGAAATGTATTTTCATTGGATACAGTGAGGAATCCAAAGCTTACGGGTTGTATATCCCATCTAACAAGAAGTTTTTTGTGAGCATAGATGTTCAATTCATTGAGGAGGAAGCTTGGAATGGAAGCATAGAGAAAACAGTTAATGTTAAAAACTGTTTGTCTCATGATGAAGATGATGAGGAGATGACTGAAATACATCCCCAAACAGAAGCGCCAACACAAGGGCAGCAAGAGACACCCTTGAGGAGAAATGAAAGTGCTTCTCCAAGCACACCACAAGGAGGAAATTCAAGTGCTTCTTCAAACACTTATACACCAAATGAAAGAGGTAAGAAGTTAAAAAATTTAAGTGACATTTATGATGAAGGTATGAATTCTTTGTTTGCTTTATATTTTCATGTTGATGACCTTATTCATTTCGAAGATGCAATTAAGGATAATAAATGGATAGAAGCTATCGATGAGGAGATCAATGCCATAAAAAGAAACAAGACATGGGATTTGGTTGAATTATCAAACGGAAAAGAAGTCATTGGAGTTAAATGGGTTTACAAGACCAAGAGTAATGCTGAAGGCAAAATAGAAAGACACAAGGCAAGGCTAGTTGTCAAAGGATATAAGCACCAATATGGGAGAGACTATGAGGAAACTTTTGCACCGGTTGCTAGAATGGAAACTGTGAGAGCAGTGTTGTCCATAGCAGCACAAAACAAGTGGAAAGTTTACCAAATGGACGTGAAGTCAGCATTCCTAAATAGAGTGTGAATGGAAGAGGTTTATATTGAGCAACCTCTAGGCTATGAGAAGAAAGGCCAAAAACACAAAGTATGCAGATTGAAGAAAGCTCTTTATGGACTGAAGCAAGCACCAAGAGCATGGTACAGTAGGATAGATTCCTATCTACTGGAAAATGGATTTGAAAAGTGTGAGGGAGAACCCACCCTCTACATCAAAGAAAAAGATGGTAAAATATTGATTGTTGTATTATATGTTGATGATGTTATTTTCACAGGTAATCATGATCATCTCATTAAAAATTTCAACACAGTAATGAAAGAAGAATTTGAAATGAGTGACATGGGTTTGCTGAGATACTTCTTAGGTATAGAAGTAAATCAAAATGAAAATGGAATTTTTATCTCACAAGCAAAATATGTAAATGAAGTGTTGGAAAGATATAATATGCAGGACAACAAGGCAGCAATCACTCCCAGAGTGATGGGATTAAAACTCAGCAAAGAGGACAGCAACAAGGATTTTGATCCTAGTTTGTACAAGAGCATAGTTGGAAGCCTCATGTATTTAACTGCAACTAGGCCGGATATAATGTTTGCTGTTAGTTTGATTTCCAGATTCATGGAGAGGCCAAAAAAAGCACATTGGCAGGCAGCAAAAAGGATTCTGAGGTATGTTAAAGGTACTAAAAGATTTGACATTTTATATACTACTTCAAAATGTTCAGATTTTATTGGATACACTGATAGTGATTGGGCTGGAAGTGTAGATGATCGGAAAAGCACATCCAGTTATGTTTTTCACATGGGTTCAGGAGCCATTTCATGGGCTTCCAAAAAACAGCCTATTGTAGCATTGTCTACAGCAGAGGCAGAATATGTAGCAGCTACAGTAGCAGCATGTCAAACAGTTTGGATGAGAAGGATGTTAAAGAGCTTAGACCAAGAGCAGACAAAATGAACTGTGATTTTTTGTGACAATAGCTCAGCTATTGCATTATCCAAGAATTTTGTGTTTCATAAGAGAACGAAACACATTGACACAAGATTTCACTACATCAGAGAATTGGTGAACAATGGAGAAATTGTTTTAAAACATTGCAGGACTCAAGAGCAGGTTGCACACATTCTGACCAAGCCATTGGACCAGAAATGTTTTGAGTTTTTGAGGAAATGTCTCGGTATGACTGATAACCCAGCAGTTGAAATTAAAGGGGAGTGTTGAAAATATAATTCCAACTGCCGCCAAGTCAAACAACATTTAATTCAGCAAAATCACCATGAGTTTATCGCATCGCTTTTCAAAAGTTGGTGGTATTCTCTCAAATGCCGTCGATACAATCACCATTTGACGCGTGTCCCCTGTACGTTTTGCAAAACAACGTTTCATCGGGATGTATTTTTCGTTTGGTTTGGGCAAGCGATATTCGTCCGATTGCAAGGATAGATGATGACCGTTGAATAAAGTCAAAGCTGCGTACAGACGTGCACTGAACACATTGCGTGAAGTTTTTGTTTTGACGGCTAGTATTCTCCGTAAAAGTAATAAGTGAAATTTATTGTGATGGGTAGAAAGTAGGTAAAAAATTTTATTTTTATTATTTTCTATCAGTTAGAGTATGGGCACAAGTAAATGTTGGTAGAATTTTAAATTTTACGGAAGTATGGGCATATGTAATTGTATTTGTTATATTTTTTTTGTTGTTGTTGTGTATTAGATATGCAAGTAATCCACGCAGCAAAGGGTGAGTAAAAAATAAATGAAGAATTTACACAACAGTGTAAAATGAAGGGGAATGAGCAGTAGCGCCACTGTAATAATTCTTGGATGTTGCATATGAAATGAAAAGGGAGAAAATTTCCACAGCAAATGTAAAGAAATTTTTATTCCCGCAGTGAAGGAGTGAAAGGGTTGCCACTAAAAACAGTGTGTTATTTAAATTTTTATTCCCGCAGTGAATGTAAGATTCTTGTCTTTTACACAGTGGTAGAAAAGGGTTGCGAGTAAAGACAGTGTGTGTTATTTTTCTGGAGAGACAAAGCAAATTTTTGTTTTGTGTATCTGAAGTGTTCTTGTGTAAATCACTCTGAGAGAGGAAGAAGTTAAATCACTATGAGAGAGGAAGAAGTTTGTAATAGATCATCTTTATTAATCAATGCAAAGTGTTTTTATGTGTGAGAAAATCTTTGTCTTCTGGAAACAATTTTTTTTTATGTTTCCTTGTGTTAAAATCATAAGAAATAGAACATTATTCTTTGTTCAGTCTTTTGTTTTGGAATTTACAAGAAAATTTCCAAACACTTATTATCTTGCGAATATGTTGCCGGATCCGTATTAATTATCAGTTTATACTCCTATGCGTTGATTATAGGAAAAAGAGTTGAGTTAGCGGCCTTATGAAGTACAAAGTAATCTGATTCATTGGAGACGAACGTCAGTTCGACGGCAGAATAATTTGGCGCGAGAGTAATAGTTTCTGATATTGCTTCCCCATTTATCGAGAAATTGATATATCTCGATTTAGACATGTTCGGCGTCTGGAGCTCTGCAAAATACAACATCAGTAATGCTTTGGTCCCTTCGGATGATCCTAGGGAGAATTGCACGCCATCAGAGCTGTTCACAACCCACACCGTTTGCATGACAAGAAGTGGAGGAAGCTCTTTGGTATTGTTCGTTCAAATGGGCCTTTCAGAAGTTATAGTCGGTAGAAGATCGGGATCTGTAATATCTATATATAAATCTGGTGTCCAGATGCGGTCGAAGTTGTCATCAGGATACCTGCTTAATTTAGGATACAAAATTCTTCAGCTAAATCATCACCAAAAACAATCCCTACTGCTGCACGCTAGTGAATCAAAATTCTGTTCGCTATGTGCTATACTCTCTACAGATATTTATTTTGGATTACCGTGGAAACATACAAATTTATAGGTAATAGGAACGGATTTCGGAGAATATCAACACCTCTAGCTCCTTAATTATAACGCTTAAATTTCCGTATATAAATATATAAAGTTCAAAGTGTTCACCTAACCATCGAATATCTTCCACCAGCATCAACTCTAAATTTTAAAAAGAGCATTGTTCCTAGTTTAGCCTGTGCATAATGCCATCTCGGAGGGATCTCAACTCGATACCAGTGATAAACGGATCATCGTTCTCGGAGGTTCTGATCAAGCAAACATACATCACTGTGCCTGAAGTTACAAAGATTCTTTCATCATAGACTCGACTATCTACTGTGAAGTTTTCCGTAGCCAACATATCTACGGTCTCAAAAGAGTAAGCGAACCTCGCCGAACTTTGGAATCCAGTGTAATTTCCAATGGCAAACCAAAGTCTTAATAGGTAAGGCATGTTGGGCGGCACAGGCAACTGATAGCAAGATTTACTGAGAGGCTTTGGAAAGAAGCGTAGACTATCCAAAGAAGAACCGAGGGCTTCTTCTGTAACGTTCCCTATGTCTGCTGTCTCACCGACGTCTATGTAACCGGCATCAGTAATCCATTTTATATTGTTTTTGTCAGTGTGATTGGTTTTACCTCCACATTTGATACTCAGAAATCCTGCCATATCGCAAGAAAATTATTAATAAAACAATAATTTTTCACCAAAAACTGAAAACGGAAGATGAATGACTGCAGTCTGCTATAGAACCATTTATTAAATGAAGATTTTAAAACAGTAGACAAAACAGAAACACTCAACATTCGTTGCAATAGCACACTTATAAGTTACGAGTCGTGTGTTGAAGTTCGAGTGTTTCATGATATACCTGGTGGTTGAGCAGTAGTAAGAGCCAATAAACTGAAGAGCACGCCCACTGCAGGCTGTATCCAACAGCCCCATTTGCCATAACGAATTTTGGCCATCGTTCCACAAAATTTTAAGAAGTGCTGCGTAGTTCTAGCTGTAGATCGCGAAGCTTATTATTTGGAATTGTTGGAAGTGTTTTATAAACATAAAGCCGAGTTGTTGACTGCGTATGGTGTTCGGAAGTGAGAGTTGTTGACTGCGTGTATGGACTTGTGTGGTTGTGCGGAAGTGTTATTTAATCATCACCCCAGAGTTGTTGACTGCATGTATTGACTTGCCTCTTGAACGCGTGAAACAATAAAGTGGTTAGTAACCTGAGTTAAGAATATTTTAGTCACGCTAGATTTATTTCCACCATATATATGTGTTAATATTGACCAATAAAATATAGCTATCTTACAACCAACAAAAAAAATTAAAATTGATAGAGAGTGAAAAAGAATATAATTTTAACTTTAATGTAAAGATATTAAAAAAAAAAAAAATTGTTAATTTAATGTCAAGATATTAAATATTTATTATAATTAAATTTAAATCGAAAAACGTGTAACAATAAGGATAATGAGAATATAATGAGAATATGAGAAAGTTTCAAAAACAAGATCATTATATATTAAATAACTAATAAATGTTGATAGACATCAATCTATAATGCTAAAATTTAAAAACTTAAAAAAAATAACAAAATTATAATTTTATTTTAAATTATTATTGTTATTAATTATAAAAAATAATATGTAACTTAAATACATGTACATTAAATAAAACATGGAACAATATTCTTGTTTATGGATAATCACCTTTTCTTTATTATGGAGATTATTAATTTGTAAATAGGCTTTGTTACAATACAATGGGCCAATATCATAGCTTATCAATACCACTTGCCCATAAACTCATAACTTTTTGTAATTAATCAATTTGACTAGAAAGACAAAAATATAATTTCTATATTGAAGATAAATCTCAGCATTTGATTATGTATATTAACAATATTTTAGAATATTCCATAGACATTAAATCTCTATCATCCATCTAATAATAATTTATAATAAAATAAAAAAAATTGAAAGCCTTAAATATAATATTTGCATGAATTTTGCTAGCAACAACAAGGCTTAATTCTATGCATTAAAACAAGGGTTAGAAATCGCCCGAAGAGAAAAGTACCACAAGAAGACAATGTAAGGAGATTCAACACTAGTGATAGATATAGTGAGAAAACTTCAACAAGGAACCCCATGCGAAAAAATAAACCAAAGTTGGAGAACAACAAGACTAGTACAGGAAATAGGAAGCTTGATAAAAGGAGTAGCCTACATCATCCTGGCACATGTACGTCGTTCGGGAAATGTGGCAACATATTTCTTAGCAAATTAGGGATGTGGCAGACTTGGGAGCAGTTTGGATATACTGGGAGAAGCGATAAATCAAACAAAAGGGTTGCATAGCCTCAAATAAAAACTGAGAAACAAAAAAGAGAAAGCACAAAATCCCTGATCAGGCTGTGTAGGGCCATGGGAGCGAGTAGGTGGAGGAAGTGCGGGATAGATGGAAGGAGGACGAGACAGGTGGCAAAAGGAACGGGGGAAAAGAAGGCGGCTAGAGCAGCCGAAGAAAGGAAGGAAATGACGGAGGGCAATCAATGGACGGGAGGTGGGCGCCTCAACCGAGGACCTCACACGGAGGAGGAGGAGGCAAAAATTAAAAAAGGGAAAGGGGCAGGTACCTCGGTAATGAGGACAGGTTGGTGGGGGAGCAAGTTAAGGGAAAAGGTGGTAAGGCAGCAAGGCATTTGCATGAAGGGTGATCGCACGGACAAAGAAGGTGGTGAACGCTTTGAGTAGAAGGGTGACGAACAACAATTGGAATTCATCTACAGAAACAGGTATGTAGTTACAACCCCCTCCTGTGGTGATAGAGTAACAATGCCTTGCATATGGAGAAGAATGTGGAAAATAAGGAAAGAATGTCCAGTCTTTGGTAAGATACGAATGTTTGGTTTGCCAGTTAAGGAAAGAAATGGAAAACTCCATAGGTTTAAGTATAATTACCTGATTATTATGTACGGGTTCGAGTGGATAGAATTCCTAGAAGGGTGCTATGTGGTGGCGGGGGAGGGGGGGGTGGAATTCGAACCCTGCAAGGGGCTTGGCTGGTCCTGGAGCAACATAACACTGTCCGGTCCCGTTGTAGAGGAAAGCCATGACAAATATAATGGTTTCAATTATAATTTCTTGATGTTAGGGTTTGGGTATACTTGGATGGCCATCCTAGTGGGGTGGGGGGGAGAATTTGTGACCTGTGAGAAACTTGGAAGGAAAACCGACAATAGGGAGAAAACGAGATTGCCAGCAGCTAGAACTTGCGATCGAAGCGAGCAGAGGAAAGACCTCGAAACCTCTGTGGGCTACATGGGAAGCTACTGCCCCCAGAACCAGGGAGGGGGGAGGCAAGAAAGCCAGATGGAGGGAGAGATAGAAAGGAGGCAGAAGGGAATTTCAACTCCTGAGGATAGGGAAATTACCTAGTGGGCTAGAAAAAGGGCATACCCCAGACCATAAGGGCAGTGTAAGTCAGGAGGAAAACAACTGGGGAGGAATCTGGGTAGTCATGGCACTCAAAGGAAGTGACTTCACAAAAATGTGAAGAGGGGGTTCGTCCAGGTAGTGGATTGACAGGAAAACCTTAACTCCCATGATGATAGCAAGAAAGCCTCTAGCCCGTTTCACCATAAGCAGGGAAGGGGATACCTGGGGAAGCCTTGGGGAATGGAAATTGGGGAGGGAAACGAGAAGAGGAGTGAGGCAACATTATAGAGGCCTCAACGGGAGGGAGAAAGAGTGATTAAAGAGCAAACTGAGAACGAGAAGGCAGAAAATCAAATAAAAAAACAATGGAAGAATATTATGGATGATATAATTATTGGTTTTAATAACTTAATACTGGTTCACATTACAGGTATCATTAACCTAAGTTTTTACTAGTCCCTAGAACGCCAACAACGAAAACATGAAAAGTTGCAATTAAGCAAAGATTGTGTTTGGAAAAAACAGGAGAAGATGGTAAAAGTAGGAGATCAGGGACGAAAAAAAGGAGGCAGAACAGGAAATAAGACCACCAGCGAGGCATCCGCAAGCAGACCACTGAGGAAAAGAGGAAGACGAACAAGAGAGGAGAGCATGCAAAATCTAATGCATACCTACCATGTAGGAACTCCAGTAGAGGTTAGGGTTGTGATAGCTTCATGGGAAGTAGATCTCAATGCCAACATGGTAAACGAAGAAATCCCAACAACTGATTGGGAGCACATAATTCAGGATCTGAGACACACCCGTGGGCGCCAAACATTATTCCGACAGACCATTCAGCTATATTGGGTCATGAAAAATCTTTTGGCAAAGGCAATGACAACGTATAAAGACAGAGAGGAGCTAGAAGGGGATAGCCAGGAAGAGGCAAGCTTAAAATACATTCAGAAGGAGATCCAATCAGTACATATGCAACAATGTCATTATAACATAAACTTAAGGAGAATGGAAAAACAGATTCAGACACTGCTACAGAGTGAAGTGCTCAAGTCAAGTGCGAAAGATCTGACTCCAATAGATACTTCAGATGAATGAAACATATATACTGTTAGTTGAATTTTGTTATGATGTCGAATAGCATTTACTTTTCAAGTATTAAGCATATAATAGACATAGCAGCAAATGTAGTCGTGATGATAAGAATTAAACTGTTTAAATTTTGGACAGCCTTTGATGCCGACCAGTGGCTAACAGACCTGGTTTCCTACAGGCATGTTGAGGCCACCAGGTATATTTTTAAAGACATATATTACTACCTGTTTATGGAAAATTAATAGAAAAGAGAAGAATTACCAAGATTACAAAAAAATAAAAATAAAAAAATCATGAATTTTATAATGAATAAAATGTTAAACAAGACCTTAAACACCTCTTCATAAGAGAAAATCTATCAAATTGATACCATAAATGATAAAATCCTCTTAAAATATATGAACAAAAATTTTAAATAATTTTAAAATTTGCAATAAAATTATAATGAAAAAAATTAGAAATTTTATTTCTAATCTTTTCACATAATAAAAAATAATAAATGCATCTAAAAATTGGACTATGGTGGTATGCTCTTGTGCCCTTTTAGAGTTCCATATATTTTTATTCTAGTAATTTAAACATGTCACAATTTTTCCTCGAAAACCATAACAATTCTAGCATGATTTTGAGAAAAATCTATGGAAATTTTTGAAAATTCGGGTTATAACTTTAAGTTTCAAGACTTTTGGAGCCCTAGGGATTCTTGATGGTGTTGACCATTTCAACCATTAAAAAAATATTTTGGAACACTCCCACACTAGAATTATTTTCCATCCCAGTAAAATTGTGGCCTCATTAGACAACACCATTTTTATTTTGTAACAAACTTTATGTTAGATATTGTGAGAAATTATCTCTGCATTAGCATGGAACTTAGCATTATTGGTCATTTAAATATTTAGGTGGAATACTATAAATTGTTGTTTTTAAATGATAGTTTAAATATATACAATAGATAACCATCAAGTACTTTACCTTGAATTGGTTATATACTTTTGTTAAACATAATAAACATGTTTCATATGTAAAACACTTTAAATATATAATTTAAATATATTTAATTTTTAGTTGATATGTCTAAGAGTTAGATTAAAGGGAATGATCTCTAAATAATACACCAAGGTGAAAGTTATTTTTCAATTTTCAATGAAACTATATTGTCTAAAAAATAAACTAGAATATAAAAAATAAACTAGAATATGGAACTCTATCAAAGTGATTTTAATATGATTCTATTCAATGTTACTTTAATACACACAGATTTTATTGTATACATGTCTTTATTTTGCTAAATTTTGGTGATAAATAGAAGGAATTATTTAATCAAAGCATGATTTTACAAAATTTAATACTTATAATTGTCTTTTCTCTCAAATTGTAATAATGGAGGAAACCGTAACATAATCCTATAACATGATGTTAAGAGATCCACAATGTCCATTTATTATAAGTTTAGTCTTTTAAATGTTAAAATGTATACTATGCATTCAATGTTGTTAATATTAGTTTATATCCCATGATCCAAAGCAATGCTTAGATATTTGGTAAAATTATATTTTATCTTTAGGTATGATAATATACATCAAACTATATAAATCATAACATAAGCCACATTAATTAATCTACTTTTGAGTTCTTATTGATAATATTCAATAGTTTTACTATGTTGGTCATCTTATATATCTCATAAGATCTCTTTAGACATATCTCATATATACAAATGCTATGACATGTTCGGGTTAATGACACTTGATTTAAGGTTCTGAAGATTTTATTGCTAGTGTATGCCATGTCAAACCAAGGTTCAAGATTTAACAAATCATTTGTGTGTCATGGTCAATTTTTCCTTATGATAAATATGTGAAATATTTTAACATAACAATGTTATTAAAGAGTAGGTTTTTAATCAAACTTTTATTAATAAAAGGTTAATTTATTATAAGAACATCAGGGGTGAATGGAAATTTTTTAAACACAATAGTCTTTAAAAAGAAACATAAAAACCCAAAACATAAAAAAATAAAAAAAAATAAATAAAAAATAAAAATAAAAAATAAAAAATGTATGACGGACAAAAGAGAATCCAAATTCGAACCCTTATTCTGAACACTATTTCTCAATGTTACAAAATTCAAGCTTTGGTAAATTTTAAAATCAAATCAGGACAAATTCCTAAAAAAAAAAAAATAGCTATTTTTTATTTAATCACAATTATCTAATATTAAATATGAAATAATATTATTTTTTTGCACATGAGTGCATGATGTAGCGGTCGAGGCAGTCGGTTTGCATGCACCCGACCACGTTCGAATCCTGTGGCACTGCGTGGATGCTGGTGTACATTCTGATGATGGCGATTATTCCGTTGTATGATGGTTTCGATGTGACAGTTATCAATATTGTCTAATAAATATACAATGTAATAAAAAAAAGAGCCCTATAATGCTTCTGCTTGGGAACTAACCCCTCCCTTTTGAAAAGAAATCTAAAATATACATATAATTAAAAAATAATAATAATAATTATAAATAAAAATAAACACTCAAATTTTAAATGTCAAACATAAAAATAAAAAAATTATTGGTATAAGTGAAACACATTTAAAATTCACTTATATATTTAAATGAAATTTAAAATATCAAACATAAAAATAAAAAAATTATTGTTGTAAGTGAAACAAATTTGAAATTCGAACCTTGATCGTAATCCGTAAGAGTGTTTTAAAATTTCCTTTCGAAAGTCCTATCACAATCTCATCACAGCTGCAGGGTTAGTTTGACGCATTCAATATTATACTATATATTTATTAAATTTTATTATTATTATTATATTATTGATTGCAGTAAAGTTCGACAAAATTTTGTAAAAACACAAATTCGAAGATTTTACATGAACCTTTAACTTATATTCCGAGATGATTGCAGAATCATGTTTCTATGGATGTTTTTTTTTTAAGTTTTAGAATTTCGTGATAATTAGGTTAATAAATATGTTTATTTAAAAATATTAATTTAATTATTAATAATAAATTAGACAATAAAGATTAAATTTCTATATAATATTTTTAATATTAATTAAAAGAGAAGATGGATATTTATTTAAAATAATTATGTTTTTTTTCAATTTAATTATATATATATATATATATATATATATATAAGTGTTAGATATTCATTTAATTTTTATTCATGTTATTGAATTTAACGAAATTGTTTTTTTGCTTTGAAAGTTATCAATATTCTGGTTATATTTTGAGAAAATCTAGCAGGGATTTTTGTAAATCCAAGTTGAAGTTGTTAAATTTCAAGATTTTAGGTGCCCCAAAGGTTTTTGATGGTGCTGAATCCATTTCCACCATCAAAAACATGATTCAAACTTTGATTTTTTTTGGCCAACATTTGACCACTTTGAACCATAGTTACCAAATACGGCCGAATCACGGTTAAAGATACGAAAATTTGCCTGTACGACTTGAATACCGAATAGTTCGATAGAATTCGATCCGGTTAGTAGTATACGTGCTTAACGATTTGGGTGCATGTAAGGTTCATTACCTGGCATAGTTAATGGCCGCATATGGCTTAGTTTCGCTTATGGTTTATTAACTAAAGAACAAATAGATTGCTGCAGTATGGCATGTTGCAGAGAAAAACAAAAATTGTTGCGTTATGTCAAGCAACAGAGAAAGACAAAAAATTCACCTAATAGATTGTTCATTAGCTAAACACAAATAGATTGCTGCTGTATGGCATGCACCCATATGAAAATAGAATTGCTGCAGTATAGCATGCACCCAGCTAAAAACATAAAAAATTGCTGCTTTATGCACGAAGCTAAAAACATAAAAATTAGGAGACTTATGGGTTACGTAGATTTTATAAGTTAAATGAGTAATAACAGTTATGATCAAAATTCCCAATCTCAATGGTAAGTTGTAGAGTTATGAGCATTGATGTTATTAAATCTTATTTTCTTATTAGTTTTTTCCCACTCACATAGAAGGAAATGGAAGTATTTAAAATTCTTTTTTCAAAAATAAGCAGTTAATATTTTTTATAAAATAAATTTGAATATTAATTTTTTAAATAGAGAAGGATTTCCCACTCAGAGAGAAGGAAATTGAAGTATTTAAATTAGAAAATTTCTTGTTTCAAAGACAACAGGATGGAAGTATTTAAATTAGAAAATTTCTTGTTTCAAAGACAACAGGTTGATTTTTCTATAAAATAAAATTGAATATTAATTTTCTTGAAATCAAAGAAAGAATATGGGTTTTTGAAAAGAGTATATAGGTTGGAGGGAAGAGGTGACTGTAAATTCTTTTTGAGTGGATTTGGTTAGATTTTTTATTATATACAGTTATAAGTTATATAAAATTCAAAATAAATTAAAAAGAAGATAGCTAAAAATATTTTAAAATTATATTATTTAAAAAATGTTTAAGAAGTGTATTATCGAATTTTTTTCGAATTGAAAATTTTTCATTCGATTTTTTATCGTATCGAATTCGAATCCGAATCGAATTCGAATTCGAATTTGGTAACTATGCTTTGAACTATCCAAACAATTCCTCCGCTTCTTTAGACGACTCTGTTTTTAAATTATTTAAAAAATGTTTAAGAAGTGTATTATCGAATTTTTTTCGAATTGAAAATTTTTCATCCGATTTTTTATCGTATCGAATTCGAATCCGAATCGAATTCGAATTCGAATTTGGTAACTATGCTTTGAACTATCCAGGCAATTCCTCCGCTTCTTTAGACGACTCTGTTTTTAAATGTATATATGTATATTTAATATATTAATTCTTTTTTTTTTCTTGTAGTGAAAGACCCTCTTTAGCATAGTGTGGTACAAATGTTGTAATGTCTTGTTTAACATTTTAAATTAGTCAAAATAAAACAAAATTAAAATTAAAATAAAATCACGTAAAAACACATAAAATCTATAAATATAATTAATAATTGAACTAGGGCCAAGAGGGATCAAATCTCATAGGTGCCAACCTCTTTTAGAATGAAAAGTGATTTGATCCCTATTGGCACATGGTAGAATTTAAAAAATTAATTTTAAAAATTCAATTTTAAAAACCAACAAAGATTTATCTTAACTCTGGATCTACCAAGTGTCGAGATGACCAAATCTCTTTTCACTTAAAAGAAATTTGTACCTCAAGAGATTGACCCCTCTATGCACATGGTAGACCCTCAGTCATGATGGACTTAGGCTAGTTTCATTATTAATTATAATGATAATGATAATTATCATTTTTTAACATGTAGATTTTCACATCCTAGAATATGATGATGGGACCATGAGTTTTGATGGAACTACACTAATTTAATTATTTATTATAATTATAATTATTAATTTTTAGCATGTAGATTTCTAGATAGGTGAAGTGTTCAGCGAAATGTTGGACACACATTGAAATAAGAATATCCTAGAAGCTTTGATTATCTATATATATATATATATATATATATATATATATATATATATATATATATATATATATAATTTGGACTAGTCAAATGGTTGTGCCTAGAGGTGCTCCCTAGCTCAGTATGTAAGAGATGTTTTCATATCCTATTACGTTATGTAAACATTTTGACTTGGGGATCAGAATACACGTTTATTCCAACATTATGCTTCTAAGAGGAGGAATAGGAATTCTATTTGGGACATAGCATATGCTTCAGGTGATAGGGTCTATAATACCACCGACAATCAGAGGGTGGTGGTTCTCTATTCCGAGAGCTTGTTCGATGCTCCAGGGGTGGACGTTCACAATTAACTCCGGGGCTTAGAGGCCTTCCCAAACATGTTCTCGACAAAACTAAATGATGAAGTGGTAAATCTTGTTTCCATTGAAAAGGTCTATGTGGTACTTAAATATTTTGCGAAGGATAAATGTCTCGACCCTGATGGCTGGACAATTAAACTATTCTTGTACTTTTTTTATGTCATGGGATTGGATATTTTGAATATGGTAAAGGAATCTTACATCTCAGGTAGGGTCTCTAGGAAATCCACTCCACAATAATTGCTCCCATCTTGAAATCTTCCCACTTGATTTATTTTTCAATTTTTTTCCCTGTCTCCCTTTGCAACATTTCCTATAAGTTGATTTCTAAGATCATCACTTGTTGGTTAGTTGTATCCATTTTAGCTCATATCTCCCTGAAGTTGTTCCATGTTCTCCCCAACTAGCATATTCACAACGTGGTTGCCATTTCATAGGAATGTATGCACTTGATTCATACAAGGAAGAAAGATGCTTTAATTATGGAATTAGATCTCCACAAAGCCTATGACTATGTCGATTGGACTTTCCTGAGATTGATTCTGACAAGGACAAGGGTTTCTGTGATAAATATAATTGATTGTGACTTGTGTGACATCTGAAAAATTTGTTGTTTAGATAAATGGTTCCCATTCAAATCTCTTTTGGCCTGGTAGAGGACTCAGTCAATGTTTGTTTTTTATCCCCCTTACTATTCGTTTTGGTTATGGATGGTATGCGCTTGAAGATTGGGGAGGCACCCAGGCATTGGGTTTTTTGCTAGGTTCAGATAATCTATGGAGTCACAGTCACACATTTATTTTTTGTTAATGATGTTCGAACCTTTGGGAAGGTATCCTGAGCACAATGGAATGTATTACACTCTATTCTTTCTAGATACAATGTTGCTTCCTGACTATGTACCAATGGTAAAAAGTTTGTTTTGATACATTCTTCTGTAGATGTGGAGGAAATTGAAAAAATTTCCAAACTTTTTGGGGTTGTGGTGTTGCTTTTGGAAAATGGTCTTTCATATATGGGTTCTAGATTGAAACCAAACGATTACAAAATTTCATATTGTCATTGATTACTGGAGAAATCTCAGAAGATATTATCAATAATTACAAAATTATTGATTGGCATTAGTTATTGGAGAAATTTTAGAAGATATTATCATTATGGTCACATCATTGGCTAACATTGGGGAGGCGATATACACTTATCCAATCTATTCTACAACAAATTTTAGTTTATTGGTTACACCTTTTCCTTCTCCCTTCAAACATCATTCTCCATATTAAAGCTAGATTGTCACACTTTCTATGTCATGGTGCCAAGGGGTCCATAAATTTCATCGGGTTCGATTGGAAGCCATTTCGATTAGAAATGAGTAAGGTGGATGGGGTTTGATGGACCAAAAAGATTTTTAGCTGGGCGCTTTTAATCAAAAGTTCGTAGAGATTTTTTTTGGCAAAGGTTTTCGCAGAAGATTATATCTGACATGTATTTGAAACACAAGACATTATTGGACAGGTACAAGCTTGGAGAAATTAGCAAAGGGAAGGGGTCTTATATATGGCACATATTTATCAATATTAGTAAGTTCTTTATTGAGCATCTTCATTGGGCCTTTGGTAAGGGGGAAAAATATTGATTTGTGTGGATCTTATTTTGGGCATAAATAATCATCAATATCTCACAACTGATGTCATCAATGCTTTGCACACAAAGGGATTTTTTTTTTCTCAACCACATTATGAGTCTCATTCCTCATCTTCATCCTTATCCATCTTAGGAATATGTGGTCAAGCTTGGTTTGTCTGGGGAAATGCAAATTTATGGAACCGTTATATTGTGTATCTTAAGATGGTCAGTCTTTGCATGAAAAATTATGTAGAATTTTTGGCTTGGAGTGACAACATGCAAAAAATATCTCCAGTATTTTCAATTATATATAAATATATCTCTTACAGGTACAAGTCTTTGATGGGCATATGTTGGTACATAAAGTTATGGAGTTGGAATGTCCCACTGAAAATAATCATATTTGGATGTCTTGCATGGAGGAATACAGTGTTGACTTGGGATAATTTATGTAAAAGGGGATTTCATGGCCTGAGTAGATGCCATTTCTACAGGGAGGCCCTAGAGGATGTACATCACCTTTTTCTCAAATGTCCTTTTTACTCTGGTTGTTTGGAATTTGGTTCTGGATTTTTCCCAGCTCCCTTCTTTAAAATCTTTCACATCTTTAGAAGTTATGTTTCTCTGGTGGTTCAAACTAAGAGGGAAATATAAATCACTTTCCATGTATCTTTCCTGGGAAATTTTAATAAACAAGGAATGCCTTGGTCTTTGATGGCAAGCCTGTGAATTTGAACATGACATGTTCAAACATACAGGTATGGCTTATGGGTAGGGAGAAGATTAAAAAGGATAACTTGCATCCCATGTTTTTCACATATTACACACATGTTGATTTTCAAGCTAGTTTATTTGACAGGGCATCACATGGTCGAAAATGTGGATGTGGTTATAAGTTTCTATTGCACTAACATGGTGGGTTAGGAACTAACACTAGGGTGGATCTCATGGCCATCTAGGGTGATCTGTAATTGATCTAAGACAATTAATAAGGTATTACAGACTCATGTGCATGGACATGCCCATGTTATTTTGTGCAACGGATCGATAAGATTGTGAAATACATAGGCAATGAAGCAATAAAAGAAAACATAATAGACAACACATAAACACAACAAGTTTAATAAGGACTTCACCTAATACTCCTGGGCTACGTCTCCTGGTCCAGCTTTCAGTGGTGGCCTCTCTATTATGCTTTCATAGCAGAGTTTTTCCAACAGTGAGCTCAATTTGTGTCTCACGCAACATATACAAATCAGTAATACTATACTTGGATCCCCCAAGTCTCTAGAGTACACAAACTCTCCTTACTGATTCTTGACCTCTATTGGTCACAGTAGTATGAGCCCAATCTGAGACTCATACATGACAGGCATTATAAAGGAGTGTGCTTGAACCTCTCAAGCCTTCTCTGGAGTACAAAGACCCTTTCACTCTCTCTGTCTCTGTCCAAACTCTAGCTCGATGCTGCCTTTGCTTCTGCAGGTCAGCTCAGATTCTTCTCTCTACTATCAGCTTACTGCCTACTGCTTACTGCTCTGCCTCTCTCTCTATAAGTTTGTGGCTTTAAAGCCAATCTACTTCCTCCCTGTTTGTTTATGCTTCCTGGCTTTCTAGTTCCCCCGCCTCCGTCCATTTGAATCCCTCTATCTTGCATAATTAGTCATTGTATAATGCCTCACAGGGAGGTGGTCACCTATTTCATAACGGATGAGTGTCAGTTCTCTTGGACATATTTGGAACAACCATTTTTTTCATTACTCCAAGAATGTCCGCGAAATACGAATTTCCGCCAATGCATTGTCCTTCTCGGCCTTCAAATCCTATACAAATCTGCCTATTAACCTCATCAAATCTGGTCATCCATCGGATTGCGCCTCTACTGTCGATCTAGAGCCTCCAAATCCTACGGTCATCGTCCATATTGGGCGGATAAGTAACATGATGGTTACACATCCAATGTGAGCGGTTTTCTCTCTCTTCCGTTGGATGTGTGGCAACCATTGTATGGCATCGGGCGAGACTTGGTTGAAACCACTTACCGCTTGAGGCCCTTCCAATATCCTACCCGTTTTTTGTGGGGTCCCGCTTTTAACGGAATCGGAACAATATTCATTGCATTTTATGATATTTTGGGTCCGGGTGCTTGTGGCCCTTCCTTCTTTGAGGGGTTTTCCCTGCGATATGCGATTAGTGACTTGTCACTAATCGCATATTGGAAACGACCCCCATTTCTATAAATGGCCTTTGAATTTACTAATTTGCGATAGTGGGCATCACTGTGGGCTGGCGGTCTGCGCGCTTGACCGATGGTCCTCATTGCTCCGTGCTGATCACAAATTGCAACTGTAATGAGGATACGTCTGATAAGCTTGATCTTCACAAGATTTGTAGCATTTGGCATAATTTTTGAAGAGTTCATGAGAACTTAGAGAGTGTTCTAGGATCCAATTTGGATCATAGGGCTTAATGTTATTTTCTCGTAGACGTCTCCTAGAGTAGCTCTTTGTACATGATGATTCCAAAGCCATCATTGAAGGGGTCTATAGAAACTAAAACTTTGTGCTTCCCAATCTAGGTAATTTGATGGACCGGATTGAGCTCTTAAAACAAACTTTTGTGGCTATCCATTTCATGCATGTATACATGGATTTTAATCAAGAAGTGGATAGGATATCAAAATAAGTTATATCAGATGCTCTTGGTATTATATTTTACAAGTTCAAATAAGATGATGTGGTGCTGGACAAGAGGGATATTTTTGTTAGTTGATTTATCTAGTTGATCCACAAACATAAATTTTCCTAATGCCCTTTATTTTGTTCATATTTTTTTATAGTTTTATTATTTTGGAGTCGAGTTTTCTGTCATTTTGTTCATATTATTGTTTAGTTATTTTTGATAGACTGGTAATGTTTATGAGAATGTAGTTGCACTTCCTTTGCTTCTAGTGCTTACTTTAGCATCATAGTATCTGAACTATATTGCACAATGCTGCAACTTCTGGAAAATTTTGATATATGTACTAGTATTTTCTCTATAATTGAATTATCCAATGTTTTTTTCTTCTGAAAGAAAGAAAAAAAAAACATTTTAAACTTGGTCAAATTATACAAAAATAAAATAATTTGAGAAAAAAAAACAAAACAAAATAATAATAATTATTAACATAGATATTTTTACTCAGTGAAATTACTCGCCCAAAGGGTAAAAAATAATATATTAAATTATCAGACTGGGGTTTTTTTCCCATGATTTGGACAATCCATGGTTTTCCTCATCATATTTGCATTAATGTAGAATATTAATTAACTAGAAATTACATCGTAGGTTTCAAAGGAAACGTCGCAAGGCAGCATCATAGGAAAGAGTAGTGTAGAAGAAAAAAGATGTTTCACAGAAGGAGACATCGTGAAGGAATGAGAGGTGAATTATGCTTCCATGGAACTAGGTCATGGAGGTTTCAAAGATATTGATGATAAGAGTGATAAATAGGTAGACACCCCAGAAATGCTAGGAAGATGCACAAAAGAGGTAGTTCCAAGGGATGGACCCTCCTATATCATCAAACTGTCATTAATACGCACATATATGTAACCAACATAATATGTTCACATATATAAAAAATTTGTTACAAATATTGAATTAGGAAATTGGGGCTGAAAATCCTTTCATGATTGACATCAGATGGAAAAACTCGGTGGAAATTAGTTGTTCAAAAAAAACATCTATTCAACTTGGCTCATAATGAACTAAATTTATATAAAAATAAACACAAATAATTAAAAAAGAAAAAGAAAGAAAGATTAATGATTAATTAGTTAGAAATTAACTGTAGGTTTTAACCCCGTACAAAAATTACATACATACGAATTCTAAAAACATAAAATAAACAATGCTGAGAGCATAACACATAAAACAAATATACACAGAGATTTTCTCTTACATCCCAAAATCAGGACTACCAATTTGATTTTTCATTATTTTCCTTTCAATGTTACAATACATATATATACATGCCGAAGCATACATAAACCCCAATCCATTAAACCTGCATTAGAACATAACCGTAGTTCCCTTGACCAGATCTATAAAATACCATGGACCAAAAACCAATGCGCCCAAAACCATGTGCAAAATCCATGCACAAAACCATAGGCTAGTCGTGGAAAGAATATAACACAACCAAGCATTGTCCCACTTGTAGTTTTCTTTCCATAGGGGGTCACATGAGAGCTTAGTCATTGATCCATCCTTGCAACACCCACTGTTTCTCTGCACCAAGAGAACTTATCAATGCTCACAGACTTTGTCAATGCATCTGCAGTATTCTTCAAAGTGTCCACCTTTACCAGCAACACCTTTTTGTCTTCTACCATATCCTTTTTGTCTTCTACCATATCCATCACAAATTGATACTGAACATCAATGTGCTTTGTCTTTGAATGATAAGCAGGTTTCTTTGCCAAGAAAATTTCACTCTGGTTATCATAGTCTATCCTTATAGCTCGTTAGACTACCCCCATACTTGAACACAATCTCTGCAATCAAACTTCTTACATAACTCTTCAAACTCCTTCTTGCAAAAATCTCCACCGTTATCTATCCTCAGCACCTTCATCTTCTTCTCTGACTGGCTTTACACCAAAGCCTTAAATTCTTTAAACCTATCAAAGACTTCAGATTTCTTCTTGAGGAAATATATCCATGTTTTCCTTGAGAATTCATATATAAATGACACATAGTACACAGATTTACCCAGTGATGGAACCGACACAGGTCCAAACACATCACTGTGCACAAGATCTAATATTTGTTTCGCCTTCTTACCACCAGAGGGGAAACTCACCTGATTCTGCTTCCCATATACACAATTTTCACATAAATCAAAATCCAGAGAGCTATTAGACATACCTTCTACCATACCTTTACCTTGAAGTATTTGAAGGCCCTTCTATCCAATATGTGCAAGCCTTTGATGCCATAGCATGGTATTTTCTCTAGAGACCACTAGATTTTTTGCTCCACTTTTAGGAACCACAGAACTATTGCACCCATCAATAACAATGTTACCTTGTAGCTTGTACGAAGTTCCAATCCGAACTCCCCACATTAATAATAGTGCTCCCAGAACCATCTTGCAAATATCTTTCTTGAACACTATTTTTACACCTACATCATCTAGATTGCTTACAAAAATCAGATTTTTGGCTAATGCAGGAATATGCAGAACACCCAGAAGTGTTATAATCCTTCCACCTTGCAACTTCAACTTGAATTTTCCGTGACCAATGATTCTAGCCTTCTTTTCATCCCCTAAGAAGACATCACCACCATCATATTTCTCATACTCATAGAACCACTCTCTATAGGGAGTGAAGTGAAAGGATGCACCTGAGTTAATCAACCATGACTCATGATCTACATGTGTACTTGAAGAAGAAGCCAAGTACACATCTCCACCTTCATCTGAGGTGGTTTTCACCTCTGTAGAAGGATCATCATTAGATCCCTTTCCTTTCTCAGGAGATTTAGATTTATAGTCCCTTTTGCAGTGTCCTTCTTTGTTAATGCGTCCCAAAGCTTATAACCTTTTAAACCATACTTATACCCAATAAAGATGGACTTTTCAGATTTACTATCCAAATTTGTTCTTTTCTCCTTTGTAACATGTACATATGCATCACATCCAAATACCCTCAAATTTGAAAGAGAGGGTTTCTTACAAGTCCGTACGTCTTGTGGAGTCTTATCCTCCAATGTTGATCAAGGTGATTTGTTGACCAGGTAACATGCAGTCTCCACCACCTCTGCCTATATTCCTGTCCTAACCCTGCACAACTAAGCATGCTTCTTTCCCTTTCCATAAACATCTTGTTCAATCTTTCTGCAACTCCATTTTTCTCAGGTGTGTATGGAGTAGTCTTCTGTCGTGCTATACCACACTTCTTCCATTCTTCATCAGACATTATCGTTGGTTTAGTACCTTGATCTATTGTGATCAACTGATCTTTATCCACCAACAAATCCTCCATCTTGATTTTCCACAACTCAAAACTTTGACCATTAAATTTATCGATCTCTATCTTTCCATTGCTTGCCATCTTTCACCACAAGAATCGATCCCATAGATCTCCCACTGAACAGGGTCTAACACAGGCCCGAGCAAAACTTCTCAGCAGCAAAGGTGTCCCCTTGAAGCCAAAACAACTATGATACCAAATACAGGTTTTAACCTCCTACATTAATTACCTACATACAAATTCTAAAAATAGAAAATAAACAATGGCGAGAGCATAACACTTAAAACAAATATACACAGAGATTTTCTCCTGGATCCCAAAACCAGTACTACCAGTTTGATATTTCATTATTTTCCATTCAATGTTACAATACATATATATACATGCCAAAGCATACATAAACCCAAATCTATTAACCCTTGATTAGAACATAACCTTAGTTCCCTTGAATGGATCTACAAAATACCATGGATCAAAAACCATCGCGCCCAAAACCATGTGTGAAATCCATTTAAAAAACCTTAGGCTAGTCGTGGAAAGAATATTACACAACCCAACATTAATGAAAAGTTATGTCCTTAGTATTTTAAATATTTTTGCTATGTATACAAATAGTGGTCATTACATGGCTACATAGTGTAGACATGAATCTTCATGATATACAAGCTTCATCAACTTGGAAACACTACAGTAATCTCTTCAGTGAAACGACTTAACATGGTAAAACATATTTTTTTTTCTGACTAATCCTCTTTAGATTCAAACTCGATTCTTATGAGAAAATCATTAGATGGCTTAAAATTTTTCCACATTAAAGAGTTATTTCCTTGGGCACCCAAAGTATGATTATCATACTACTGGAAAATAACTTTTCTAATATATCATCATCATATAAAACTTTCAGAACCAAATCAACCTCTGTGACTACATCTGTACTGGCATTCTTACAAAAAGCCTCAATTTCATTCAACAACAATAGCTGGTAATCTTCATTCTGAAGAGCTTTGGAGAAGTAAATATTTCTCTTTTCAACCTCCTTGGAAAATCACTCGCTAACACCTTTTTAAGGCCCTCAAAAATGCGGTCATCACTTCTTGAGGAGAATCACTAAGAGATTGTATGTTCTTCACCAACTAATTAGGAGAGTTTCCCCTTTGAAGAAAATCATTAAAATCAACAAGAAGCTTAGCATGAATGCTTAACCCTTTAACTGTCTTCAAGTTGTTCTCATCAAAATCACTCTCTTTCTCCTTATCATCACTTTCTGGCATAAGTTTTGTTGATTTCTTACCATTCTCAGCATCATTCTTACTCTTAGGATGAGATATTGTGTTCTTTGAAACGGTCTTCCCTACAACCTTCATATCAGTGTGTTTCTTTGTACCTTCTTTAGGTATAATTAACATCACCATTTCATTGTTAGCAAGAGTCAGTTGCTCCTTGATCCTCTTATGAGAAGACTCAACAGAGGTGTCAACCTACCATTCCACTCCATCATCGGCTTCCTCATCATGGTTTTCCTCGATCCTTTGAGGAGATTGATCGTCCTCATTAGAAGATTTCTTATACGCTACTCTTTCCTATGTTATTGCCTTACAAAATTTATTTTGCAACATGTTTGCAATTTCTAGTCATACAATTTATAGATGTAGTTTTTAATCTATTAAAATAATTGGGCATATTTTTGTTCTTAACACAAGTATGAAAAATCGCCAACGACTTTGTTATGAAGTACTAAGTAAATCATGATATTCAATGTTCAAATACTTCTGGGTCAAACAAAAAAAATCATAAATATGAAAAGTATGATATTTCTTTTGTGAGAATAGACTGAAGGAGTAATAATGTGCCTATTAAAGTTCCAAGTTTGAAATCTTGTAGTTACACATCCAATCATATTAAAGATTGTGAACTTAAAAATAAAAGAAATAAAAAGACACTATAAATTTATTAACATGGCCTGGGTTAGATACAATCCCAATACTCTAAATTCATCGTTTCATTGTAAAAAATGAAAATGGATAGATTCCAATTTAAAAACATTCATTATACTATTTCATAGATGAATTCACTTTGTACACGGTGTTATATGGGATTTACGATTGCGGAAAAAAGTATCTCCCCTAGATTTGATGGCTAACCTAGAACAACAAAGAGACAAGGAATACAATGCTTTCCTTAAAGTAAATAGATGATGGTATGAAGCCTACCTAGAATATGTCATGGGCTTCGCTCCTTCCTTCGCTTGAATGCTCCAATTCCAACTTTGATTGCCAAAATTAGAACCTCCACGGTTAGATAACAAAATCCAAGAAACTACGAGATCTATGCAGTATCATCTATATACTCTATTCAATAGATCAAAATGGTATTGAAATACATGAAATAAGAACACCACATACATGAAAACAAAGAATTGTCTACGTTAATATAAATGGAAGGGGTTTACAACCATAAATAGGTGTTCATCTTGTAGAAGAGATCTTCCAATGCTGAATTTTCCCTTCCTTGTCACAATGTGCACCTCCAATCACCCTAAATGAATGAAATGGAACTTGTCACCACAACAACATAAGGGTAACATCACTCTCCAAAATCCAACCACTACTAACCCTGGGCCTATGGAATGAGGTAAATATATAGGAAGGAGAGGTGTTCATGAATTCTTATCCATTTACCAATCTAGGCTTGAGATCCAAAAGTGATTGGAGGATGATCTCAAGGGATAATATGGTGATTTCTCCAAGGTGGAATCATATAGGATTCGAATGTTTATCCAAGGTAAATGGTTAAAACAACCTCTTGAAGCTTCTAGAAGAGGAAGCTTCATATTTTTTTATTTTTTCCCTAATTTCTAGAGTCAATACACCCCCACATTTATGCAGGGTGCACTGCATAGAACCCTGAGAGAAAGAGAGATTGCACTACAACACATGTGCTCAGTTATGCAGGGTGTTTTGGTCCTTAAAATAACTAAAACAAGGTGATTTTAGGAAGAAACTCAGGGATTAGATAGAGTCATGCTTACGAATTTCTACAACACGATGGTAAGGAGGAATAAGATTTTTATTGACCCCATTAGGAGGCGCATTGATGGGATGTGACAAAATGAACTATAATAGATTACCCCCTAAAGTGGAAAGTCAGAAATGATGATTGATGACTGAAGTGCTTTACCTTGTGACAAGTCGGGACCAAGAACAACCGGTGGGCTTCATCTGTTACAATACATTTTCATCATGACATCTTTTTTGCTAAGGGAGGCATACCCATACTCAACACATAAGCTAAGATAACATGTATAACGATCAAAAGACACATCCATGGATGACAAGTGGTGCACCCATGACTGGATGATTGTCTATTTGATCATGGCCATCATACATTGTGATCTCTGTATAACCCTGAAATCACAGCCTGAATGGATGAAAATAGATCCATAGTCTTCTATCTCCTTCACACAACTAAGCAATGTACGAGTCTAACCATGTGAATAAATGAGTTGAGGTAGAGCATTGTAGACATCATCTGATTACCAGCGAATGATGTAAGCTATTAATAGATGTGAGAGAAAACACCGATGATGTTAATGTCTCTCGAGGTACTACAATACAAAACATATGGTGTGAATAAATGAGTTGATGTCGAACACCACAAAAAGTATTTCAGTCGAAGGCCATTGATGTAAAACTGTCACTGAGAGCGAGGAAAATTGCCATTGATGTATGAAAGAAATAAGGTACTAAAGATTTTTCTAAGTCAACTTCTTGGATAATATGTTGATGTTGATAGAAAGTGACCCATTGCAAGAGGGCTTTGATGTATCCCCCATCAACAACATGAAACGGGTATCATGATTGAGAAAAAATGATTAGAATGATGCTGACACAAAACTAGATCAGGAAATGAAAACATGGAATGAAGGCTTAAAAGTATTGTAATGGATATCAACTAAATGACTTATCTTGAACACTCAAACAACACTGAATGGAGTTGGCTGCATTGAACCAAAACCAAAATGGAGGCTCTAAAAATAGTATGATAACCAAAAGAAAAGAAGATTACCCAACCCAGTAGCCACATAGGTGAAGTGGAAGAGTGTCATTTCCAAGAGCGATCCACTAGAATTAGAAATGGAATACCCTATTTTCCCAATTTCCCTAACCATATTGGTCAGTACTGTTGTGGGGAAAAGTGTCTATTCAAAACGACCCTATCCCACTAAGGTGTGAAGTGCCTTAGCAACAAACAGAGAAAACTACTTTTGTATTCTTCTTTATGAACTATAAACGAAGACGAATAGGATGAACCAACCTGTGTCTTGCGCTAGTCCTTTGATCCAATCTCTCTTCTCTTTGACAACTTCCAGCTACCTGCTCCCTTACTTGCCCAGCTTCACCAAGTTCCTACAAGATCATAGAAGAGGAAAACTACACAAAGACATAGATTTATATTCATAAATAGCTTAGGATCAGATTTAAGCTAAACACACAAATGTAACAAGCATCAATGATACACAAGCATGTAGGAGAAACTCAAATAGTTTTATTGATATAACAAGAAGATCCAGGAGGAGATACAACCAAGTGAGTCCCGATCTAGCATCAACCTCCCAGCAAAAGAATCCCTTCTTCACCTCCAAAAAAGCATAAATCACCCAATACTCTAATCTCAATCTCAAAACCAACAACAATTCTCTGCAATGTACAAAATTCCAGCCTCTGGATCTCTAGGATGAGGGATCCATATATAGATGTATGCAAAGAAGATGAGTCAGCTTGTCATTTGACTAGTGTCTTATCTCTATCAGTTCTTGCTTCCACTTGGAGGCTGAGAGCCTCTTACTCATCCTTGGTCGAACTCAGTGAGGCAAGTGTCATGGAAGAAGATTCTGGAAGCTTCCATTGTCTTTCCACCTCGCGGAATGGCACTGCCATTTGTCATTTCCCGCTCAGCGCACCCTGGTAGTGCATTTAGGTGCGTTGCAACGCACCTAGCTAGTGTACTTGGGTGCTATGCAACGCAGGTAGCTAGTGGAGTAGCTGAAATGATCCTGATTTGACTGATTCTGAGCAGTTTCTATTGGAGAACTTCTGGGAGAAGCTGTAATTTGTTGACCTTGTTCCTTTAGGGGCAGGAACAACACTTTTAGGGACTTTGGATCCCTTGGTTTATGGACATTTCATGCTTAGAGCTGTAAGGCACAAAAATGTCTATAACAATTGCCCCCTAAAGTATGAGGCCGTTTATCGGGTGAAATGCTTTATTAGGAGGATCCGAAGTTCTTTCAATGATGGGAGGAGACCTGTAATAAGATACAATACAATACATTATTTTCATACTGTTTTCATGATCTAGTTGAGGTGGGCATTCCCATGCTTAGCTTTATAAATTCATTTTCATGTACATAGGACAGACAATTGTCTCATGGTAGACTGATGATTCCGATAGAGCCATCATCCTTTTGGTAAGATGATTATCTGTGCTGCAAGGCTGTACATTTCAATGTCTTTATTTTCCATAATATATATCGCAGCCTGAATGGATGAAACTAGATCCGGGGTCTTCAATCTCGTCCGATCTTCACTCGAAGTACAAGTCGATCCATGTGAGAAATGTTTTGAAGTCGAACATGGAAAGACATCGCTTGATTACCAGTCAATGATGTAAACTGTTAACAAGCGCGAGAGGAATCACCGATAATGATGATGACCCTCAAGGTACTGCCGTACAATTCACGTGGTGTGAATAAAGGACTTGGCGTCGAACACCACGCAAAATATTTCGGTCGAAGGTCATTGATGTATACCTGTCACCGGAAGTGAGAAACTTGCCATTGAGGCATGCAAGCTTCAAAGTACTGAAGGGGGTGTTCCTAGATCAACTTCTTGGATAGTGAGCTGATGTCGACAAGAAGTGATCCGTCAAAGGAGGGCCTTAATGAATCCCACATCAATGACATGGAACGAAGCAAATGATTTTGATGGAGGTGAAAACGATCTGATGATACATGGTTCAGGATGGCGGTCATGAAAGAATGAAGTATAATGTATGGTAGTGGATGGGACACAGGTGACTTCTTTGGATGACTTCTCTTGAACATGTCGGCGACACTTATGTGATGGATTGGTAGCATTTACCCCAAATGTGGATGGTATGGCGTGACCATGGTGATGTGACCGGTGAATGAAACAACCCAACCCGACTCAGGCACGGAGTGGAAGTGTCATGTTCAAGAGCGACTTGCTACCAATAAAGATTCTTTGAGTTTTTCCCAATTTTTCCCTAGTCATTGCTGACCAGTACCTCTTTATTTTTGTCAAGCTTGAGGAGGATAACATATGCTTGTTCTATAATTTTCCCTTCAGGCAAACCCATCGCTATGTTTTAACAAGCCTAGCGATAGTGAAACTCGTTCTTGTCTAAAGACAAGTTTGTCGCTATTAATCTTTTTAACGAGTCTAACAACAAAGATAACTCGGTCCTTTTCATTTTTAGAGAGTATGAAAATGTACGTAAAGTTAACTCCGGAATTCTTTTTTCATCATCTAATCCCTTAAGTCCGAAAAAGTATAAAACATTACAGAAGGGATGAATTTTCGATAGTTTTAACGAGCCGAACAAAACAAGCGCTCGTTCTTTTTGTGCAATAATCCCTCAGGTCCAAAAAGATTAAAATCTAGAGGAGGGATAGCACTTCCGATCGTTTTAATGAGCTGGAAGGCCAAAACTCGGCAATCTTGTCATATTTTACGAGTCAGATGAAAAGAGCTTAAAGAAGACTCGTCTTTTGAGGAACGAGTGATAAAATGAGTAGCAGCTGATTCCAGGTAAGGTTTGGAATTTTCCAATCACGGCAGTGCCATAAGGATGGCTAGTGAAATCACTCTTCGCAGCTGTTCCTCAAAATGGTTAAACAATCAAATGGAGGTGAATGATCGGCCAATGGAAAAGTGGAGGTGACGGTGCAAACACGACCAAGGCTTTAATGGCTGATAATGCTACATTCACAGTGGTTATTTACCGGAGGATAGTTCAGTTTTTAACGAGCTTAAATGCGGATTGAAACACTTGCTCGGTTTTATGTTTATTTTTTAACGAGCTTGAACTATGTGCTAAAACTGCTCGATTAATCCAGTCATATGATAAGAAAGTCTCATATAAAACGGCAATATTTAGATTTTTTCCCCACATCCTTCCTTTATGCAAGTTAGGAAATGACTAATCCAAAAAACAGATAAATAACCGCTCTTTGCTTGCACTCCAAAAGGTTTGCATGCCCCCAGGTATAAAATACAATTTCAAGGTTACTCCTCAATTTGCAGACAAAAAATTTGTTCTATCAGGAGAGGCCTACCTCTTACAGGTTACTAAAGATTGTCTCATTCGCGTTACAAATGAAACACTTCCTCGACGATGTCTACCGAAATAAACAAAGGTGAGCAAAAATGCGCGCCACTCACATAACTTTGACAAGAGAATCTTATTCTAGAATAACCCCTCTTCCAATCACGGACGGGGTACAGACTAGTCATATTCTCCCGCGGAAACCTACCCTATAACCAAAGTTTTCCTGCCGAAGCAGACCAGGACGCATGCCCCCTGGGTTTCAGTCATATCCCTCCGAATTACTCGCGCTCATCAGGAGGAAGGACTGGGGGTTGAGACATTTCTTGCGTGAAGAGACCATTTAAGGATGGTATATGACTATTTGCTATGCGTGATCCGGGAAATGAAAGCTGGTCCACGAGCTTGACCACTCTTCCTTTGTGCGGAAAACACATTACTCTAAAGAGTGAGGAGACGATGGCTCCCATGCAATAAATATAGTCTCGTCCAAGGAGTAGATTGTAATCTAAGGGTCCTTGAACTACCATTACATTCATTTGAACTGTCTTCCTTCTCAATGTTATGGGCACATTGGGAAGGATCCCTAAAGGTTGACTGGTTCCTTTATCAAAGCCTGTGAGATTTCTCATCTCAGGCGAAAGCGATGGCGAACCAAGCGCTTTCCAAGCAATAGAGGAAAGGATACTCACAGAAGCCCCCTCATCTATGATGGTACCAGCCATGACCATTCTATATATTTGAACGATAATTCGGAATGGTATGCTTGCTGGTAAACGGGGCCTGCCTAGTTGATTGCAGTCGAAGGAGACAACTAGGTTGCTTGGAGGTGGGCCTGAGTAGACGGCCGGGTATGGCTCTGACGAACTTCCTTCCCACGGTAAAGGAATGGGTAGACTGCCCCCTTGTTCGTCAGAGTCTGTGTTGATGAAGAGAATTTGGACGGTGTCATCCTTGTTCTCTTCCGTGACGGTATCATCTGAAGATGAAACCTCTAAAGGCAAGACCGGGTTAACTGCCGCCTCGACCTTTTGACTTTCATCTGGTACGGATTCAGATGGTTTATCTTCAATGATAGGTGCTTCGGCTGACCACCTGAGCGGGGCAGCCGGGTTTTCAACTGGTGACGGACTCGGCAAGAGTTTTTTATATCCACGAGGAAGTCGCAACGGTGAAACCGGACGATATTCCAAAACTCTTTTAGCCTCGTCTAAGAAGGGACAACGGTAGACGGCATGATCGCCTTCTTACAGTTTACAGGAAAATCTAGCTTTCCCTTTTTGTCCTGCGGCTTCACTTTCACTAGTTGACGGTGAGTTGTCAACATGGCCATCAGAGGTTGATGACACCGGATTGTGCAAACGGGGAGACCAGTCCCTTAGTATCTGAGGGATGCAAGGACAATCTCTGTGAAAGTGGTCTCCCTTGCAAATGACACATGGCGATTTAGGCCTGGTCAGTGCAGTGTGTGGATTTTCGTTAGATGACACTTGTTTCCCCCTATTCGCCTTTGGCTCCTTCTTCTTCTTCTCTTTCTTCTTCTTTTCCTTCTTCTCCTTAGTAACTTGACTTTTGGCTTTGCCAGCCCCATGAAGCGAAGAGGAAGAATTAGAGGAAGTAGAAGGTTGGTGGGTAACTCTGGACTGGTCTAACTGCTGATTCGATTGTTCAGGAATAGTGGTGTTCTGAACGACATTGGTTGAGAAGAGCCATACTGGCAAGCCAATTGTCAGTCCTGGAAGCGACAAGGTGGCCATATGGGGTGCACCAACATCTCCCCAAGAGGATAAGGGACTAGGATTTCCACCAAGGGGAATTCCTTGGTTGGTAGACTCCATTTTCTCAACCCAAGATCGACGTAGGAAAGGGGTAATGAATATTCCATTTAAAATAAATTTTTAGACGCTTTAGACACAACTTGTTTTTTCAATTTTAAAAAGTCGAGAAAAAACAAAAGATGACTCTAGTCTCCTTCGATTTTTAGTGAGCCTGAAGTGACAAGTGCTCAGATGGACCTTTTCCGTTAAGGAGTCTGAAAAGAAACGAAAGGGACTGCTCTGGAGATCTAGGTAGAGGGAGTACCAAACCAATCACAAAACTGCAGAATACGTTTTATGGTACGGAAGTCAATCTTCCCGAATGCTGTGTTCGGTGCATTGCGATCAGTAGGGCGGCCGACACGGCTTCCTATGGATAAAAGGTTTTAAGCCTATAGGGGTCTCCCAATATATACTCGACGATACATGGGAGCACAAGTCCGTACTGGCAGTTATCGTCTCACAGTGGAAGAATCACCCAACCATCAGTGGGGACAACAGTTACCAGGTTTTACGACGCCGGAACACGTCTCTAGCCTAGACCTCTATGTTGTGCGTTAAGTTCCAAAGCGTTGTTAGATTCATTCAATTTATTTTAAGTTGATCTTTCTTAGAAGTTTTCCTTTTGGGGTTCACCACGAGATGTAGATGTAATTCCTAAATGCAATCTAAAGATGATAAGCAAATCTTTTATCTCTTTTCAACAATGAAAATCCTAGCTACAAGGGGAAAAGAAAGACACAATATTTTCTCAAAGAGCAAAGAGCACACTGTAAATGCACTTTTCCTAAATCAAGCCATACAAACTATCAATATGCAAATGCACTTGTGCATGTATTTGTTTTTCACTTTCTTAATATTGATGCCTAAAAAGAAATTTGATGTACAAATCTGAATTCGCTTTCAAATGACAAACACAAACAAGCTTCTTTTCGAAATCAAAAGGTAGAGATGATTACGACACTTTACGATTTTGAAATAAACACTCGTTTCGACACTAGAAAGTCACAAATTCAAACCAAAGGAAAAAGTAAAAGCATAATCGACTGTCAACAGCAAATAAACTTTCTCCTAAGACCAAAATCGACAGTTACGACAGATCTAAATCAAAGGACGACAGTGTGACTATTTCACTTTTGCAATGGAAAACTGTAAATGATGCCACAAACACACAAAAACACCTACAGTCTTTTTGTACAAAGGAGGCGGAATTAAGGCAAAGAAAAGGAGTTTTCAGACAGGTACACACACTGGTCACAGGCTGCAAAAATCAGAGACAAAACTGGACAAAATGAAGCAAAGAACCTCAGCTGCACAGGGCAAAGGTTGATCAGCGCACCTGTTGCACAGAGAAACTGAATTGCAATGCAGGTAGCCCTCTCGGGACCTGCGTTGAAATGCAGAACCTCTTCACAGAGCCTGCGCTGGGGCAGAAACGAGACTTCTATCCGGGTTCTGGGTCATGGTTTGCAGTTTAATCTATGGTTTTTGGCCGAGTAAAAGCAATCAGTAAGGTACAATCAGAGGGATGATTTAAAGGAGGACTAAGAGCTATCACAAAGGGCAATCAGATCATTTGTGAATCCATTGTTCAAATCATAGACAGATCCAGTGAATGGATTGAAGTAGCAGGTGTCTACTTTGCATTTGTAAATGGCAAATGCAGTTCGATTGCTACTTCTAAGTCTATGAAACAAACAACAAGAGAAACACAAATAAACTAATTAGACAATCGTCCCCAGTGGAGTCGCCATTTTGTTGTGGGGAAAAGTGTCTATTCAGAACGACCCTATCCCACTAAGGTGTGATAGTGCCTTAGCAACAAACAGAGAAAACTACTTTTGTATTCTTCTTTATGAACTATAAACGAAGAGGAATAGGATGAACCAACCTGTGTCTTGCGCTAGTCCTTTGATCCAATCTCTCTTCTCTTTGACAGCTTCCAGCTACCTGCTCCCTTACTTGCCCAGCTTCACCAAGTTCCTGTAAGATCACAGAAGAGGAAAACTACACAAAGACATAGATTTATATTCATAAATATCTTAGGATCAGATTTAAGCTAAACACACAAATGTAACAAGCATCAATGATACACAAGCATGTAGGAGAAACTCAAATAGTTTTATTGATATAAAAAGAAGATCCAGGAGGAGATACAACCAAGTGAGTCCCGATCCAGCATCAACCTCCCAGCAAAGGAATCCCTTCTTCACCTCCAACAAAGCATAAATCACCCAATACTCTAATCTCAATCTCAAAACCAACTGCAATTCTCTGCAATGTACAAAATTCCAGCCTTTGGATCTCTGGGATGAGGGATCCATATATAGATGTATGCAAAGAAGATGAGTCAGCTTGTCATTTGACTAGTGTCTTCTCTCTATCAGTTCTTGCTTCCACTTGGAGGCTGAGAGCCTCTTACTCATCCTTGGTCGAACTCAGTGAGGCAAGTGTCATGGAGGAAGATTCTGGAAGCTTCCATTGTCTTTCCACCTCGCGGAATGGCACTGCCATTTGTCATTTCCCGCTCAGCGCACCCTGGTAGTGCATTTAGGTGCGTTGCAATGCACCTAGCTAGTGTACTTGGGTGCTATGCAACGCAGGTAGCTAGTGGAGCAGCTGAAATGATCCTGATTTGACTGATTCTGAGAAATTTCTGGTGGAGAACTTCTGGGAGAAGCTGTAATTTGTTGACCTTGTTCCTTTAGGGGCAGGAACAACACTTTTAGGGACTTTGGATCCCTTGGTTTATGGACATTTCATGCTTAGAGTTGTAAGGCACAAAAATGTCTATAACAAGTACATCTTTATTTTTTAACAATCTCGAGGAGAATAACATATAATTGATTAGTAAGTTCACCTTTTTTATGAATCCCTCAGAGTATATTTAAATAAACCTGAGAAGGAGTGCTTTGGCGTTGTCATGTTTGAGAAGTCCATTGTTGTTTGATGTTTTTACATGTCCAACGAAGGTAAGACTCGACTTATTTTTCATGTTTAGAGAGTTTAAAAAAGAGGCGAAAAAGGAAACTCCATATGTCCCTTTTCGTAGGTAGTCCCTTAGCTCTGCAAAAGGTAGAAAACAATACCTAAGAGAACCTCTTAGCCATGTTTGACTGAGGTATTCCTTTTTTGTATTAGTCTATCTTAGTTCGGAAAATGGTTAAACTTCTACTGAGTAGACGTCTTTTCATTTCCTTTAATGAGTTTGAAAAGACAAGTGCTCGACAACCTTTTTAGGTTTTGGGAGTCTGAAAAGAGTTGAAACAAGAATCCAAGGGGTTCCTTTTTCGTAGGTTTAAAGAGTCTAAAAAAGAGATAAAGGTGTACATTTTGGTCAAAATAATTTGTTTAAAGCACAAAAAAAATTTGTTAACAGTTGTCGACCTACTTAGAACAACACAAAAAGGTTTAAACATACATGTTTCATAGTAAAAATGAATCATCACTAGGTCAAAGCATTAAATATGAATAAAATAATGAAAAATATCACCATATATACTAAAAAATGACTATTTATTTTTACCACTTCACATTTACCTTCAATAGTTAGAGTTCAGAGTCATTTTTAACCTCAATCGTCTACAATAGCAAATCCAGCGGACAATTTCGAGCACTGTCACTTCTAGGTAGGAGCTAAAAACCTTCTCTTTCTTTCCGTGGTTCCATTTCAATATGATTTCATGCAAGATTTATGAGTTTTTGAGGGCCATAGGGTTCCAAAATTTCACTCTAGGACTAATGTAGGCCTAGAGGGTCGAAAAGTGTGTTGCACATAATAAGTCATGCACTGCAGGTAGGGGTGCAACGATCTGGTTTGCTCTTCTGGGTTGCATTGGGTGTAGATATAAAGTTGGTTCAATAAATGTTCCTCAAAATTTGTCAAGTTTTTTGCATGAAAAGGATCCTAATTGTTAGAGACTAGATCGACCTCAGGCTGAAGGGAGGCAATCTTAGGATAACCACAAACCAAGCTTAACCTGGTAGCTAGCCCTACCAGGTTGGGAGAGGGCTCTCTCCCTGTCAATCTCAGTTGAGATGACTGAATTAAATATGGATTTTAGGATAGTATAGTAGCTCTATGGTTTTTGGTTGATTTTGAAGGTTTTTTTGCTGGATCAAATGGAGTAGGCAGCTTTGGCTCTGGGAAATCAAGTCAGAATTGCAGGGTGTTCTATGGAGCGAGGTAGGTAGGTGTTTTGGCACTTGAAATTGAATGAGATGGTAGGTATAAGACTGGTGAGGAGCTGAGGAGGGCATGCAAAGATCATGAATCCTCTTCAAACAACTGAAAATGTCAAAAACTAAATGTATTCGTAAGGTAGAGCATTGTAACCAATGTATTCTACCTATCTATCTTGATTCATTTAGTTTAGAAGAATGAATTAGATTTTGGCACACATAACACATGAGAAAAACTAATGACAGAAGGAGAAACAATGCAAAAACACATTACCACAAGAATCCCACAAAAATAGCTACAAATCCTGGTTTATTTCCTTGCCAAACTATTGTAGAGATGTATAATGCATCTCAAAGCATCCACAAGAGTCCAACCTTTGCTAATGACTGAAAAAATACATAATATAGAAATCAAAACCACCTATGCTAACCATTAGGGGTCGAATCCAAGAGATAAGGGATTGTTTCAACCATATCTAAACTAGGAACAAGAATATAGGCAGTGGAACAACTTGCCTCTATAACCATGGAAACTTATTCATTCACACCAAACCACCTCAAAATGATGAATCTACCCTTTCAGATCATTTTACAATTACATTTACATAGCATAGCATCATTTACAATCATAAATTCATCCAAGATGAGAACAAAAAGTCAGCTTGTAGAAAAACTAGGTGAAATTTGGATTTTTGAGCAAATTGGTTCTATGGGTAGCACCACTTATCAAAAAGATTTGGAGGCCTTTCCCTTAGCCAAATTGAGCTCAAGATATCTCGTTGGAAACGTCTTCCTATCTAGTTTCTAGAACATCTTGAATTTTTTCATTTAGAGGTCATTTTCCCCCTCAAAAGTGGAATCTCCCAAGGCTGCTTCCTATGTGTCCCAAAAGAGGCAGAGAGGTCATTTTTAGATGGTTTTTTGACGTTTAGGTGACCAAGATTTGCTCCAGATTTGCTGAAACTTTTAGGGATTGATATTCGCATCATTTTGAATCTAAATATGCAAACCATTCCTCCAAATAGTCTCACAGTCAAAACTATAGCGCCGGTGGCGCTACGCACCTAATGCAATTTTCTGTGTTGGAAAATTTCAAAATCTCAAAATGAAGAAAACTCACCAAAACTTGCCTAGATTTGGCACAAGGCACTCTCATTAGTTGTATTGATGGGCTAGTGAAGCCTTGGCCAAGATTTTTAGCTTTTCATTCTCCTTTTTTCTCTTTAAGGCCTTCCTCAACCTTGCCTTAATCTTCCTTATCCTTATATTACATATTTTGTTCCGGGTCATATAGTGATAGGCCATATGGCCAAGCATCTTCTTGTCTCTATTGGCCTTCTCAAGCAGCCCATAGTGGCATATATTGACCCTCTCAAGCCATGTTTCCCTATCATTCTCAATTTCGTGTTCAATATGGGTTAATGGAACATTGGCCTCCTTGATCTTTTGCCTGCCTTCTTTTATCATTTGTAACTCTATGAGGACTTGCTTGTCGATCAATTGTTTTTTTTCTTGCTCTAGATAATTGATGACCCACCTTTCCCTCTCTAAATTGACTGACAAGGCTTGTATCTCAGCCTCTTTCTCCTTGATGATCATGTCTTTAGTAATCTTTGTACTTTGAGTTTCCAAATCAATGACATCAACTGCTTGTGCCTCTTCATGATCAACAAGGTCAAAATCTCTCTCTTTCCCATCACTAAGATCCTTCTCATGCATATTTTTCTTGCCTTTACCTTTGCCCTTGTGTTGTTGCCCAACCTATACCTGTTTAGTTGAAGAAGAAGGCAAAGCCCCTTCCATTCTTGGTGGAGATAGCATTTGCCTTTGGCCTGAAGATGAAGGCAAGACCCCTTCCATACCTTGTGGAGATAATACTCGCCTGGCAGCTGCAAAAGGTTTCCTAATGCCTTTCTCATATGTCACAAATATTGGCACTCCCACAGTTTCAGTTTCTTGGACATTTTGTTGTCCTAAAGGTCCACTTTCTTCTTGAGGCATCGATGAAAAGACTTGAGGGCTTTTGAAAATTTCATGAGAAATGAAGGTCTCCCATGGTATGTTAAGTAGGTTCAGCTGATGTGAAACAATGATTTTAATCACAAAGAAGTGGTAGATGCTGGTTAGCTGCTGGGGGTATGATTTCTTATTTACAATGAATGTCATCTTCTCTATGTTTCTGAATATGAAGCAGGGGATATTCATCATTCTCACCCTAGTGAAATGCATCAACAATCTAATGTGGTAGGCATACACTCTGGAGAACCTACCTTCACAAGTAAAGTACTTGATGATGATCTTCATCAATGGAGCAAACCTGTCCTCCAATAATTTAAAGGGGAACACTCTGTTGAGTTTGTTATGATATTTAGCCTTAATGTAAGGCTCAGAGTACTCCCTGTCAATGTACTGACCTTTGTTGCACTTTTCACCCACATTTGGAATACTTGTAGCCTCTGAAATGACAATTGGTGACAAAGTGAATGTAACCCTAGCAAGATTTACCTCATTGTTGTCCAAGTGTGTCACAAACAACCTTGCTAATTCATTATGAGATTTTACCCTTTCCACCATTTCACAAAAACTGTAACATGACTGATGTCTGAAACAAGAAAGGGCAAATGGGAAAGCTTGCAGCTTTCTCAAACTGGTGGGCTCCTCTCTGATATGTTTTCCTCCCTTATGAGGCCTTCTACCCTGAGTGTCTCTCTCTATGGAACTGTCACTATGTGTCTCTTCCTCCATTTCATACTCACTGTCCCTCTCCATTATTGTACTGTTTTTTGTCTTTATGTAAATGAGGAGAGGTGGATTGGGGAATGAAGGTGAGATGAGTATGAAGAGATTTTAAATAGGAAAGCAGGTGAGGGTGAACAAGAATGGGTAAGGGATGTAGGAAATAAGTACGGTTAGTGAAAGGTGTAGGGTTTGGGAGTAATGGTAGGGTTTGTGGTATTATAGGGAAAAGTTTAGGGAGGGAATTATCTATGGGAGGATGAGAGTTAGGGAAATAGTAAAAATGATATGGGACAACAACAATGAGTGTATTTGAGAGACAACAGCAATTAGGGTTTAATAATATAGGACAACAACAATTAGGTTTCAACAACAATTAGGGTTTAATTTTTTGAGAGACAACACAACCCAAAAGCTTATGCAACAATTCTTGTCTGCAAGAAAAGAGATGTTACTTACTTGCTATGGAAGAATTTGGGTGTTTTGAAGCAATTTGATGGAATCTACAGCTGTTTGTGGCCCAACTCCCAGATGCATAACACACTTCCCAGGTGCATAGCGCAGCTCCTATGCGTAGCTCCCATTCAAAAAAACACTAGAGAAAAAGCCTAGTTGCGTAGTGCCACTCCAACAAGGCTCTCACCACATAATAATCCATCCAACGAGGCTCTCACCACATAATCATCCATCCAAGCTATCCGGCGGCAGTGAAACGATATAATATAAATGGAACAACCACCCTATTGGTTAATTAACCATCCCCATCATCCATCCGGTGTTTCTAAGGTAAGGGCTTCCAACCCATCCCATCCGTTGATGTTGCTTCTAAGGTAAGGGATCATCATAACATTCCCGACTCACTACGTGCATTCCTCCTGGTCTAGGGTGAGCCTGCCAAACTCTCGACTAAAGGCCGCCATCGCTCTAGGTCTTAAGGGCAGGTAGAAGGAATAGAAGACTCACTCCAGCTATTGATCCATGACCAGTTCCATATCCAGCTATAAAGAAAAGCAGAGGCACCACCATCATAGGCAGGGGCAAAGGAAGATCGAGTATTATACCCGGCATCAAAGGCAAAGGTAGGAGTAGGAGATACATGATACGAGCAGTTCAAGATGCAGGAGCAGTTGTTCCAGTAGATTCTAGCTAATGAACAAGATAGATATCGAGTAGCTCTAGTAGCATCAAAACAAGCACTCTCTTTGGGTCAGTGCCTTGTAAAAGGGGGAAATTCAGGCACTGAAGGTGGCCATTGAGCCTTATCCCAAACAATTGCCATTCATTTTGTCATTAGCCTGCCTTCCTACCTTTGTGAGAACGTTTTGACCTGAATAACTTACCTTACTTCGTACCTCTTCGTCCTTCCTGATTATCATGGTTATTGGGCTCCGACAAAGTATATCCGGAACAACAAGCCTTACTAGCCCTTGCTCATCAACTTCAATTGAAACAATGAATTAAGTTGAGAAAGAAATGACCTTTATATGGCTTGGGCACTTTTGATTTTTCACTCTCCAAAACCCACTTTATAATGTCTTTTGGCTTGCTCAAATACTCTGTTTTTTGGATGCTTGACTTTTTGCTTAAAATAGGTGAACTAATATTTGATGATCTTTTGCTTTTGCAGTGGCATGTATTTGGAAATATCAACAGGTGACCAGGAGCAGCATGAGACTTATTAATTACATATGAGAAATGATGAAATTACATGAAATTTACAAATAAAAACCAATGCTCTATTTTCACCTCAAACTAGTTTTGAGGTGAAAAACTTATTAAATTTACAAATTATGATTTTAAAGCTTTCCTAATGATTATTGTCATCCTCATATGTCTGTTGACCCTTATTGGTCAATGGTTACTGAAAATTTGACATGGTGAAGCCCTAATACCTAATGAAATTGAAACCCTAAGACCTAAGACCTATTTGATGAAATAGATTGAAAATGAACCTGGACCTAAACCATTGACTGAATCACACATGAAAAGTGGTCAGCAGATATGTGTCATGAGGGAAAAAAATGAAATGTGCCTACCATCAGTTGATCCATGACCTAATGGAATGCAACTCATTGAGAATGGGACTCCTAATATGAATGCAAAAAGAGTGAATTTTGATCACTGATGGCAGTGTGAAGGCACTGACACTAAAACTAATAAATCTCTTGTTGATGTTTCATGGGTTCATCAACATAAAATGGATTTCGTATGGAGAGAAAGAGAACATGACAAACAATATTTAAATGTAGCAAATGATCCTACTACCATCCAAGCATTAAGGAACTCTGGATTACTAAAATTATTTTGGATTCCTAATATGAGGCAACAAATGAAGTTGTGGAAATACCTTGTTCATTCAGGGGACGTTTAGGCACAAGTGCTTAGGTTTGGGGAACATCTGCTTGAGATAAAGGTAGATGATAAATACTTTCCGATAGGCATGTATATGAGGGGTGCCCCCATATCTCTCATAGGTGGGAGAAGTAGTGGGGAGATAGTGAAAGATTATATCACCACCTATTGTAGACCTTGAGCCCAACCAATAAAGGATGGAAAGATAAGTATAAAATATGTGACCCAATTACCTTTGAGAATGATCCTATTCATTATCGCAATATTGAAATGTAGCTCAACACCGCATGTTGCAAGAAGATCTTACATGCAATATGGATTGGGGTGTCTAGAGACAAAACTCTTCAATTAGAGTGAGGGAGATCATGTCAATATGAAAGAAAAAATATCTAAAGAAAAGGAGGGAAAAATAAAGAAATTTGGATACGATGTGATCTTAGTTTCCTTTGCACTATAATGGGTTCCATTGCTTCAGCCCCAAAAGATTACACTCGAGCCTATTGATCCAAGGGTGCCACAGATGAGGAGGTGGATAGATCACATGTCCTAACATGCAGGGCTATCAGTGATTAACTTCTCACCAACCTTCTTCGGATGGTTGCGTAGATAGTTTATTATGATCAATGACTATCCTTATGTAGACATGGACTTTCATGATGACCTTGAGCTTGTGCTTCCTGGGGGTCAAGAATGGTGTGCTTCTGGTAAGAAACTTCTACCTTTTAAGTTTTGAAAGTTTTACAATTTTTTTGATGTTTTTGAGACTAAACTATTGATGTTTCATGCAGATGTGGGACCAATTCGACCTATTGGTGCTTCATATCTCCGTCATGCAAAGGAATGCCAACAAGAGGAGGCAATAGAACTAGCACAAGTCACTGCAGTAGGATGGGATATCCTACAAGATTTTGATGTAGCAGTGGTCCTATCAGAGGTAAAGCGCCACATGGAAGAGTTGAAACACAAAATTGATGAGACTGCAGTCGACCAATTACGTTGTGACCTGAGATACACCATAGGAATGCCTAGTTGTATGAGATGACTATTTTGCAAGATGGCTCATGTGGCGTCATTCTATCATGAACACCTTTGATTTATCTAAGATATTTGCATGTAGTTTTTTATATGGGATATGTATTCCATATGTGTCTTGGGCACAAGATTTTGTAAAACAAAACTTAATATATATATATATATATTTATTTAATTTTTTTTTTCTTTTTTTTAGTGTTTTTGGGTTCCTATTATATTTTCAATATGATGTGATGTGAATTGAAAATTAATTACATTAATTGCAAATGTCTATCTAAAACATGATTAGTTAGGGAATTTGTTAAGGTATTCAGATTTCTAGAAATATGTTCATATTGTATGAAATCAAAATGTCTTTCTAGAAGGTGAACTCTTAAAACCATGTGTAAGATGGTGGGACTTCTAATTGAATAGACACTAACAAGTTGTAGTACTATGAGTTGTGATTCAAGTTTGAGGACTAAACGATGGATCCCATGTGCAATAACATTGGAAAGTAGCTCGACCACTATGATATACTAATCAATGTTGTTTGTGGAGTGACCAATACAAATCCCTTGCATACTCACTAACTCGCCATTCGGAGAAAAGATAGCCCATGTGCGGAAGATAAGTTATAAGTAGTACAACTGGCACCATCAGCATAACCGATAAAAGTTTCAAGAGATACCGACATCTACAAACCAAAAATTAAAGGGAATCAACAAAAACCATGTAAAACTATGAAAATACACACTGCAAACACACTCAACACACCTATAGACAGTATGCACATAGTGTGTTAGAGTCGATCTCTTCAGCCCTCCATCAGAGATCAAAATCTCTTTTGTTGCATTTCATTTTAGGGGTCTCTTTCAGTTCGATCATCTGCATTCCATTAGGAGCATTGATTTTCTGATGGAAGGGTCTTGTCACTCATCTCCCTCATGTCATGTACCTGCTGGTCTGTGTCTGCTCATCAAAGTCAATTTTAAAGTCATTTACAGTCTTGTTTGGTCTTTTGGTCAGCAAAGAGTCATTTCAGTCATTAGGTCTAGGGTTTCGCAAATTTTGTCTTCAAAGTGTCCATAATACCAGTAGGCATATGAGGGAGGTTCGAAATAAGTTTTCATGATATAAATTTCATCATCAATATGCTTGATCATGATTCTTCTTCAAAACTCTATTTTGAAGAAAAATCGTCCATTTTATCTTTGTAATAAATATGTAATTCTCAAAGCTCTTTCAGTTGTGAAATTCTTCAAGCGCAGCCCTGGTCTCCTTTGCCGAATCCAATGATAGCTATCCCTACACAAAAAGACAAGAGTTTCATCATTCAGCTCAAAAAATCATAAAGGAAGCAAAACAGAGTTAGAGTGAAGTGTCAAAGGTTTCAAACATTACAAAAGTGGGTGTGCCCAAATCAAAAAATCAAAATCCCTGTCATAAGAGATATGTTTGTGTTCCAATAATCCAATTACATGCCAAGATACATCAGTGAAACCAAGACAAATCATGGAGGAGTGAAGAAATCACGTTGAAGGCCGAAAATGTGTAGCAGTTGCAGCGCGCGGCGCATAGGCTGAGTGTCGCGGCGCACATGGCACGCGCGGCGCATTGGGCAGTTTTCCGTAGTGTAAAAATACACTGGCGCGACGCATTGGGCTGTTGCGCGGTGCACAGAGCCAAAACTCAAATTTGTGTCATTTTTTTCAAAAAACTCCAATCCACTTGGTTCTTCTCACTCCAAGAAGTTTATGAAATTTCCATTAACATGTTTGGTGCTCATTGAAGTGGATTATGAGAGTTTGTGATGTCAAATTGCAAACCTTATTACTTTGTTTAAAGCTGCTCCTTAGGGTTGTGTTTTGGTGTTTTGGTGCCAAAGACTCCTTTTCCCCTTCACCGTGTTGATTCTTTCCCTCACCCTAAACCCATCATCCCTATTAAATCCCCTGTTCCTCTACATCCCAAATCACTTATTTTTAAAGTCCTATTTTCCTATCCCTAAACCCTACCATACCCTATTACTCTCTCTTTCCCATATCATTTGAAAAATTCCTAAATCCCCAAACCTCGCATTCCTAAAACACAATCAAGTGACTGTCCTCACATTGCAAACTTCACTTGATTGAACCATATCCTTTCCCTCACTCCATTATACCCACTGTTCCATATTTCTCACAGTCCCTCATTTCCCTTTGGCATATTTGGCACTTGGAGACAAAGACATCAAGTCTTCATTTCTCATTTTCAACCAATCAAACATACACTTGACATACACCTTGCAGCACCATGGAGATGGACACCGACATATCATATGAACAAGACAGTGATTTCCACCACTGAAACTGCATGCACCAGGAGGACACTAAAACGTCGAAAAAGGGATGATAGACTCCGAATCTTGGTTGAACCCTTTTTGGCTGAGCATAGTACTTGATGAGAGACCTTCAGTCCAAATTTCAGCAAGTTTGGAGAAAATTTTGTCAATTTTTAATTTTTTTGGCTTCAAAATAGATTTTCCTACCCAACGCGTAGCGCCACTTGGCGCGCGCTTATAATTGGGAGATCCTCTGGAGGAAGACTTTACATTTTTGGATTTGTCATCAAAATTTATGCGTTCTCATGGATTACCTATGGATTTCATCAAGTTCTGGGTTGCCTAAAGGGTCAAAAACACCCTAAAAATGACCTCTCTGCCAACTTTTGCACCCACAAGAAGCAGTCTTGGGAGATTGAAGTTTTGGAGGGGCAAATGACATCCAAATCCAGAAATTCCACTTGGGTTGGAAAGTAGACAAGCAGGGATTTCCAACGAGCTACCATGAGCATAATTTTGAACTTCGGGAAGTGCCTCAAAATCAGCTCCAAAGTTTTGATATGCATACAGGTTTTGGGCGCGGCGCATAGAAAATTTTGGCTTATTTTTCACTCAGCAGCTCAGAATTTCGCCCAGTTTTGAATAGTTTCACTTTTTCATGTAACTCTTGATCTACCTTGATGTAATTTCATGAACATGATGTAATTTTGGCACATATTTACTTGTTTTAGTAGATTCATTCACTAAAAAGATAAAAACAACTGAATGAATCAGTTTCCTAACATATAGAGGCAAGTTGTTTCATTGCCTATTTTTTAGTTCCTTGTTTAGATATGGTTGAAACAGCTCCTAGAATGATGAGCTCGACCCTTAGAGGCATGGGAATGAGTTAATATTTCCTATATCATGTAATTTCTCAGTCATTTTCAGGGTTGGACACTTGGGATTGCTTGGCACTTCATTGTACATGCATTTTTGGCAAAGGAAAGACCAGGGTTTTGCAGCACTTGTTGGGATCCTTGTGGCTCTGTGATTTGATGGTGTTTTTCTTCATGTAATTGTAAGTTCATTGATGTTTTATGTATGCCATTTCCCTTCTCTTTTCTTCTGAAATTAAACAAATTGAGTGGCAAAGGTAGAATTCATGAGTTTGTTGTGCTCTGCCTTAAACTTTGTTTAGTTTTACATGTTTTCATCTGTTTGGAGAGGATTCTTGCAGCCTCTTGCCCTCTTCAACTCCTCAGTGGTCTTTTCTATCCATTCATTTAATCTAAAGCATGAAAACTACTGCCTACCTTTCCCCAACCAAAACTTTGCAAAAATTTGGCCTCATCCTCGGACCCAAATTTTCCTTTCACTTTTTCCAACAAAACACCCAAAAAACTCAAATTAAATCCTTACACTTCATACCTAGCCTAAGATTAGTTGTTAAATTAGTCATCTCAAGCCCCATCTGATTATCTTTTGCTGAGATTGACCCCGAGAGAGCCCTCTCCTGTCCTCGTAGGGCTAGCTACGAGGCTGAGCGTGGTTTGATGTTTGCCCTGGATCCTACATTTTCAGCCTAAGGTAAATCTAGGGGCTAACATAGTGAAAAATACACTTGAGATCAAGAATAGTATTTTTTGAGGTACAACCCATTTCTAGGATGTGCCAAGGGAATTCCATCAAAATATACTAACTCATAGGCCCATTTTGCAAGGATTCGCTTGATAATGTATGGACCTAACCACATGGGTTAAAACTTCCTTGAACCTAACTTATTAGAATCCCGGTCATACAAAAGAACAAGGTCTCCTTCGGATGTTATGAAACGAGCTCACAAAATAGAAGAAGAGATAGATCAACGACTTCAAAATTAGCCTCTTTAAGGGGGAATATCCTTTACATTACACAAATGAAAAATTCTTGGATGATTCAAATGAAAAAACCTCCTTTGTATATAGTCACAATATAATCAGAGTCGACATAACAATAATAATGTAAGGGAACAACAATAATAATAGTGGGCTTCTATGGGGCACAATAATAACAATATGAAGACTACATGGGCACAATGATAACAATAAGGGGGCTACAATGTCAATAAAAATGAGGGAATACATTATTATTATAGGGACCTAACATGCCCTCTCCTTAAAAAAAGTGTTGTCCTCAACGCTTGAGTAGTTCTATATGTGTCTCTATACCTCCCACGTGGAATCTTCAGTTGGTACATTCTTCCACTTGACGAGATACTTTGAAATTGATCTATTGCATAGTTGTCGAGTTCTTATTTCTGTGATTGCTTCAAGTTCCAATATGGTTTTTCCTTCCTCATCAAGTTTTGGCAATATTGTTTGAACTAGGAGCTTGTCACCTATAACCTTCTTTAAGCATGAAACATGGAAAACTAGGTGCACTCAGGAATATGCAGGAAGCTCCAATTTGTATGCCATAGTACCAATCTTTTGCAACACCTTGTAAGGACCAAAATACTTTGGTGATAATTTATTATCGTTCTTAGCTTTCTTGAGGGACATTTGTTTGTATGGTTGTAGCCATAAAAATACCTAGTCACCTACATCAAAAGTAAATACCTAGTCACCGACATCAAAACTTCTTTTGCTGCGATGTTGATTTGCGTATTGTTTCATTCTATTATGTGCCAAAGTGAGGTTATCCTTTAAGAGTTCAAGAACTTTTTGTTAATGCTCGATGTGATCTTCCACTACTTGAACCTTAGAATATTTTTCCAAGACTTTTTGGAGATCTGGAGAAATAGATGATTTCAATGTTTGAACCTATAGTGAACATAATTATGCAATTATGCACCATTGTTCTTTCTTTAGAATATTTTCCATGCCATTAGATTATATTTCCTAGTTTCCCTACAATACCCCTTAATTCAACTTCCTTTCCTTCCTAAAAAAATATCAAGAAACGTTCTTGAAAATTAAAAGCTATCACACCCAAAGATTGTAACCATTGGACTCCTAGTACAACATCAACACAACCCATTAGAATGGAAAGAATTGGACTATTAAATACATATTCTCCTATGTATAGCTTGATATTATGGCACTTTCTAGAAAAATTTATGGTTCCTCCATTTGAAACCATCACTTGACACTCTGGTGTTGGATATAGGAAGAAATTCAACTCCTTTTCTATCTTACAATGAATACAATTATGGGTATTACCTGAATCAATCAACACTATTACATTTTTCTTCTTGATATGTCCTTCTATCTTGAGAGTTTGAGAAGTGGTAATTCTTGTCAATGCATTAGAAGATATGGTGTGATTCATTTCCTCTTTCTTTGGGGTTGTTTCTTGGTGTATATCCTCTTCTTTTGACATTTCTTGTTCCTTTCCTTCCTCCTCTTCACAATATATGTAAATTAATTTCTTCTCAGCACACTTATGACCTTTAGTGTATTTTCTATCACAACTATAACAAATCCATTTTTATATTTTTTCTTCCAATTGTTTTGGTATCAACCTTGTAGGTTATGGAAGGCTAGGAGAGACAACACTTCCATGTTTATAGTTGTGAGTGATAAGCTTCCTTTTTGCCATAATTTTTCTTTCAATTTTTCTTGCGAACCTGAATGCCTTCTCCAATGAATCAGGTTCCCAAAGGTGAACCTCATGTTGGATGTTATCCTTTCATTTCCCTAAGAAGAAATCAATCATATTCTCCTCTGGAATATCATTTACCCTTATATTCAATTTTTGGAAGTCCTCAATGTGCTCTGTCATTGAACCCTTTTGTTTGATATTTTTCAGCTGGCTAAAGAAGGTGTTTCTCTTTGTATCCTCATAATGTCCGATCATTTCCTCTGTAAAAATTGACCAAGTGAAAAGTGGTTTATGAGAACAAATCCATCGATACCATACAAACTTATTTGGTTCTAAATATAAAGTTGCAATTTGTACCTTTTGTGTGTGTTTCACATTATGGAGATCGAAATATTGCTCTATCTATAGTAGTATCCATGTTACCAAATCCTTGCCATCAAACTTCCTCATATCAATATTTGGAATATGGTGGGTCTTCAATCCAAATTTAGAGTCTATGGAATCATGATTAACATTACTTTTGTTCTCATCATGAGTTTCATCTAATATCTTTTCAACATTAGGAAGCATTTCTTGTAGCAACTTTGTCAAACCTTCCTTCAAACCTTCCATCTCTAATTTTAAACCATTCTTCAATTCTTCCATGTTTCCTTTAATTTTTGCTTATATACCATCCATATTAAATTCTATACAATTCTTCAAACCATCTATCTTAGCTTCCATTTCATTTTCGGTTACTCTTTGCGAGAGCGAAATTTGTTGCACTCAATCTCGTAATTTTGATATATCATGTTGCATTTCTTCCTCTTCTTCATGTGTCATAGTAGAGATTTATGGTTTCTTACTAGGTGTTCCCATTTTCTTTCTTAAAAGAATTTTGAAATCAAATAATGATATCTATGCTTCACTATACCCTTTGACTCACTTCAAACTAATTTTTCAAACAAAAGTTATGTAATTTTTAAAAACAATACACACATTTTTCTTGTTTTTAGGATCTCGATCTTGAAACTATTGTAACCCTGTAATTTCAAATCTTCAAGTTCTGAAATTTCTTCTTTCCGTATCTCTCTGAGTCCTCTTTCCAACCCCACAAGTTTGATTGAGATTGGATTCTCCAAAAGAGATTTTTGTGAAATCTCCCACGATGACCTGATTATGAACTAGTTTAGTAGAGCAAAGTTGTAAGGGATGCCACATGTCACTGTTTCAACCTTCGGTCCTGAAATTGCTACACGAAAAAATTCATCCCATGTGATTTATGTCACTCTTCACTAAATTCAAATCTGATGCTCGAAACGAAATTTATGATGAGTTTTCCTAGGTCACATGTTTGAGACAGAATTTTGGATCCCGCACAAACCCTAACTTCCTCACAGAATATTTCCTAAAATATAGCGAAACAAGGTCTAAAATTTTTACATGAAGTTCTCTGATATTTAATCACCACATGCTAACAATTTCAGCTTTTGAGGCCTCATAGAAAAAAAATTATGCCGATTTTCCCTATGTCACATGTTTGAGACAAAATTATGAAGCTCACAAAAACCCTAACTTCCTCAGAGTATATCTCCAAAAATATAGCGAACCAAGATCTGATATCTTTACACAAATTTCTCTGAGATTTTGGTTCCACTTAGTAAAAATTTCAGCTTTTGAAGCCCGGTAGAGACAAAATTATAGTGAAAATTCCAAGATGACCTTTTTGAAGAAGCAAAACCTTAGAATCCAAAGCTCTGATACCAAATGTTATGAAACCATCTCACAAAATAGAAGAAGAGATAGATCAACGAATTAAAATATATATTCTTTGAGGGGGAAACCTCCTTTACATTACACAAATGAACAATTCTTGGATGATTCAAATGACAAAACTTCCTTTCTATACATAGGAGTCTAAGGGGTCACAATATAATCAAAGCTAACTACGTTACAGATCAATTTTTGCACATCAACCCCAACTTCCAGATCAGTATCATTAGGGCCTATCAAACCCTAACTCAGTTGTTTCATGCCCTAATGAAGTCAACCATCATCATGCTTTCTTCCCAAGAGTTTCCATGACAAAATTCATCCATAAACTTCCCTTGAAGAGATTAGCATTGGTAGGCCTTTATCAGGGTGCGCTGCAGCGTAGTCCATACACTGTCAGCCTGCATTGTAGTGCACTTGGTCCATCTTTAGCCTGCGCTAGGCGAATTTGAGTGAATTCTATGAGGGTTTGAAAGATTCCTTATCCATTGGATGCCTATAGAATTTTCTCAAGGCTATCTGTTCCTTTGGGTTCATATTTGGATGAGGGAGGGAGTTAAGGAGCATCAATCCCTTCATCCCTTCCTCCATGGAAATAATTCTTAAATTGGGAGAGCATTCATGATCACCATTAATGGCCTAACCTCCTTCACTCACCTATAAAAAGACCGCTCATTCAAGTGATCAGGGGATGTAATTCATTTGAGATAGGGAGATGCTATTAGTATAAGATTTGAATCAAGTATAGTGATGATGTCAAAGTGTTTTGCCTTTCATGAGAGGAGGAGGGATTGAATTTGAGGAGTGTCACTGAATCGAGGACATATGGGTTGTAACTCTTCCTCTTATCAATAAAGTCTTCAATGCTTTTTCCTTATGTTTATGTTATCAGTTAATGCTTTCATATGTATATCACGCTCTTTATTCCATGTTATGTTTAATCAATAGATCATTATCATATGCTTTTATTGGTTTTTGTCTCTGTCTTTGTGCAGTTACTTTTCAAGCGGTTTAAGTACAGAAAGGAGTGCCAGAATCGGTCAAGGGAGATAAGGAGCAAGTGAAAGCTACAAGTAGGTTTCTCTTCTCTCTTGTTTAATCTATTGGTTATAGAAAAGGTAGAGAATGCTTTGTCTGTTGTTTCTAGACTTGCTACTAGTCTAGAGGGTTAGGCGTTTTCCAAGAACACTAAATATTCCCGAAACAAATTGGAGACCCCGCTGGGGATATCTTACCCTTTTTAGTAGCTTATCAGCCTCTTAGAACACTTTTACATACTGTACATGTGGTCTTTCATTGAATCTCAGTTATAATTCATAGAAAGTTGAGCCAAAACTGTGACAAATTGCCTTTAGAATGGCTTACTATCATCAGCGCACCCCAGTGAATGACACAGTGCACTACATCGCACTTCCCGCATAGAACCAGTGCACTTCATCACGCTGTCTCTAACTACTGTCTATGCTGATCGCTTGAGGATCAGTTTCCCATCTAGTAACTGAAGTTTTTGTCAATTTTCTACTGTTTTGAATTGTTTGCTGAATATCAATGATGTCTTATCTCTGAAAGCAGTTTTTTCCTCTCCTTATCTAGCCATACTTATACTAAGATTGATAAATGTTTCTTATGTATTACTTTGTCATTTTCAATCATTTAGTCGAAAGTTAGTTTTTGTCGATTGGTCTTTATTAAAAGAAAGTGTCGTCAAATCGTCGTTTCCTTCGAAAATGAATTGTCATAGAGTCTTCGTTCATGAAAAGATTGATTGATTTATATGTGCATATGATTTGTCTTTTTGTCAAAAGTGTCATAATTCCTCGTTTCTTTAAAATTGAAAGTGTCGTAAATTCTTCCTTTCCTTCTAAAGAAATTGTGCAAAATCGTCCTTTTTATGAAAAGAGATTTTTGATCGTTTGTGCATTAGTTTTCCTTTTTGGTTCATTCACATTAAGGGAAATTGAAAAGAAATACATGCATTGCATTTTAGAGTTTTTGTTTGTGTGCTCAAAAAGGAATGGTTTAGGGAATTGCATCTAGTTTGTGCTCTTTGTTGATTGATCAAAAAGTACTTGTTTTCTCTATCCCTAGTAGCTAGGATTTTCATCGTTAAATTGAATTGAAAAGAATGCTTATCATGATAGTTGAACTCCTAGGAATTTCAGAATACATCACGTGGTGAACTTGAAAGGAAAATTCATAAGCAAGATCAACTTAAAATGAACATCAATTTACCTAATGGAGCACTGTCATTAACGCAAACATTTAGTGGTTCTAGGTTAGAGACATGTTCTGGCGTCGTTAAACAAAGAAACTGTCGCAAACTTGTCTGCAATACATCTTGAGTGTGATACCTCATTCCACATACGTGAGTATATCATAGCTTGTCCACGTACCTTCGGGTATATAGGGCGGTGTTACAGTACATAAAGTATATGGGAATGCTCTCACTGTGCGGTTTTGCATTAGACAACGCTTATACGGATTGGGCCTCCACGTACCTTCGAGTATATATTGGGAGGAAAAATCTAGGTTTCCATCCATCCTTAAGTAACCGAGTCAGCTGCCTTGTACATTGTGATACACCAAGCACAACATTCAGGGAGATTGCTTGCTCGTACCTCTTGGTTCGCTAGGAGGTATTCTGTAGTTCACAGTTGCTTGGTAAACCTTTTGCCTAGTTACCCCTTTTTGTTTTTTTCTTTTTTTATAATAAAATTAATCAGCAATTATGGAGGAACATCAACCCATACCTCATCGTTCGTGGAGAATAGCGAGCAAACTGCCTTTACCTCCTGAATCAACACCAAGTCAGGGAAAACGGTCTCGTTTAACTGAGTCTAGTACATCAAGAACTCCTAGTTCTTCATCTGAGTTACCTGAATCATCTATTTCGGTAAGTATAGAGACACCAGTTACTCCAATTATTTCTGGTACATCTATTCTTGAAGAAGAAGTTTCACAATTACCTAAGGACATTATTACTAATCCTAGTGAAACAGTAATAGAAGTTGTTCAACAACAACTTGATCTTCAACTTGAAATTGTTCAACAAGAAAGTACTTCTGAACTTGAATCAGTTCAACCAGAAGTTAATCCAGAATCTATCCCAATTCAAATAGAAGTTACATATGAACCTGAAGTTGTTCAGGAACCTCTTTCTGAAACTGTTTTTCATTTACCTGAACATCTAGACTTCAAATTTGAACATTCGGAAGTTGTTGCTTTACCGGAAGACAATCAACTGGTTACCCCTCAGACATCAGTAACTATTGAAACTTCAACTTCATCAACACCGTAAATCTTTTACGGACCTGACGGTGAAGTTCTTCCACGAAGTTCGATTGCCATAGAGGAGGAATTGGAAGAAGATTCCACACCTGGAACCCCGTTTCACTTTGGAACTGGACTTTATCTTTACCCTACTACTCCTGATTTTTTCACTCCATTTGATCCTGCTTCTTTTCAAGTACCCGTCAATTCTTTAGGACAACTTTTGGGCCAATTAAATATGGCTGAACAACCGTCAACATCTCAAACTGTATCATCTGATGCAGCTGCAACATAATCTTTTGTTGTAACCTCTACAATGTTTTCTACGACACCTGAGTCGCACCTGTATGGTGAATCATCCATCCCGGTTGGTTACCAATCATTGTTTGGAACTCACTCAGGGGTTGCTTCTATACAATGGTCATCACCCATGTCCTCAACCAGAATTTTACCTGGTTCTTCTCTAATGGGAACTCAACAATTTGATCTTGCATATCAGTATCAAGTTGGGCAATCTTGTCAACCAAGACCTATTTATCCGTTAAATACTAGATTTCCACCATATGGAGAGAAATATTCTTATTCATTATATCCTCCTTATTCCGGGGGACTACCATATGGTAATATCCCACAGTATTCAAGTCAACCTGGAATTAGAGTTTTTCAATGGCAACCAACAATGCCAGTTCAACGAAGGCTTGTGTATCCAACACAACCAATGCAAACTATGTCAGCTATCCCTACTACACCTGTTGTTACTACGGTACCATAGTCACAAGTTCAAAATGTTGTATCTCAATAGTACAAACTGACCCTTCTACCTTGCAATCAAAAATTTCATGTCAAAAAGTTCGAGTTTCTCAAGTTTTTGTACAACAACACTTGTTTCTGGAGTTCCACAACAACCTCAGGTTAGTATACCTTTATCTGCACTGACCTAGGCTTACACCAGTATAGTTTATTCACAACCTGGTTAAACTTTTATTGCTGAACAACAACAACCGTTAAATCAACAACAGTTGTACCAACAACAACAATAGTTGATTCAACAACCGTGGTAGCCTCAATTTCAACAACCCCAATTTGAGCAATTGCAACCTCAGTTTGGACTTGTTTCACAAGCTCAACCTGGTTTTGGTCAATATCAAGCTTACCAAGGTCCTGGTCAACAAGGCTTTGTACGTTATGGACAACCAAACGTTCAACCTGGTTACAATCCCTCTACTGGATATGTCCAACCACCCTATCAAGGTTACCCACCTTATGTCAGTATGCAAAGACCTATTTCTCAGGCAATTCCATCATATCCGAGGTATGCTCAACCTGACTTGAATCAAAAATTTCCATTTGTAGCAACTTTAGAATTACCATATTTAAATTGGCTCACCAATGATCGAATCTTATATGCACCATGGTGGCCAGTAATTCCACATAAGTTACCATCTGACATTTCGAAATTTAACGGAAATCCTAGAGAAGAACCATCAAATCATGTTATAACCTTTCATATGTGGTGTTCATCAAACTCCTTAAATCATGATTTGTTCAGACTTTGTCTTTTACAAAGAACGCTCTTTGGTTCAGCTGCGAAATGGTATATTGAATTACCAAGAGCATCTTTCGATAATTTCACCACTTTAGCCACTACACTTTTGACTCACTTCCAGTTACCCATCAGGAACAAAACTGGAACAGAAGTTTTGACCAAATTTAAATAGACGATTGCAATTCACATATTTGATCATATTCATGAGTGGCATCATCATCGTCGAATGATTAAAACCTTTGTTCCTGATCAACTATCAGCTGAGTGGTTCATAAAATCCTTATTGCCATCTATCACCGAGGATTTGGCTAAAGGAGGAGTTGTCACAGAAGAGCAAGTCATTGCTCGTGCCCAATACTTGGATTTAATTTACACACAATTCGACATGCTCTATGACAAAATACCAAATGCACCGCGACAAGGTCAAACTATTCCACTTCCCTCATCGAGTAGGGACTCTCATCCCGACGACTATGTGATCGGTTCCTCGAGCATGTAAGCACTAGGTAGACCATTTGGTCAATCGCTTGCCATATCCAATCAAACTGTAAATGCATCTAAGGCTTCTACTTTCGAGATTAATGTTGTGTCATTTGACAAGGGAAAAAATCAAAAGCAACCAGGAAGTAAGAAAAAGGCAAAAATAAGAAGAAATCTGAAAACCTTCCTCAAGAGAAATCATCCGATTCTTCTAATACGGCAAAGGAAACCTCATTATCCATGTTTGATATGTAATGATGAGCATTTTACGAGAGATTGTCCTCACCGCACAAATGTTTCTAAATTGTTAAAAACTTCTACCACATCAGCAGTGTTGACTGATCCGTTTCCAAACCCGGATACCAATTTGGTTGCAACTGAACATGCTTCCACATCCCAAGTACTCATGTTATCCATCTCAAAACCTAAAAGTGAAATCTTGGTGCAGACACATAACAAAGATTATGGTAATCCGCCATCATCGTCAAATAATTAGGCCACTGATCAACCTGGTTCTTCAACTTCGACTACATCGGAAAATGTTCCACTACCCATTGCACCTGAATTAATAATAAAGCCACGAAAGGGAGTTGTGCACAAATTGACATTTAACCCTCGGGCTCGAGCTGCTCAAAATTACAACATAGTAGAAGATCTTGCTCAGTCTCTTTCTACTATGTCGACACTTGAGGTATTGCAAAATTGCCCCTCCCAGAAATAGGCTTTACTGTCAGCAATAGGTGGAATAGATCCAACGGATTCTAATCTTGTGGTTTTTAACCACATGGGATATACACCACAGTTACCAACACAGTTAGCTTTCTTAATCCAGGTTAAAGCACTCAATAAAAATGTTCATTGAACTATCATTGATGAGGGAGCTTCTACCTGTATTATGTCCATGAGCTGCTGGAAAACACTGGGGTCACCGCTGTTGTCAATATCACCAACCACATTGAAAGCTTTTGATGGAAGAACATATACTCCATGTGGGATCTTGAGTAACTTGCAAGTTGAGCTAGGGGGAAAAACAGTAACTATTGAAGTTGAGGTGGTTGATGAACCCCTTGATTACAACATATTACTATGAAGACCATGGGTATATGTTATGGCTGTTGTTATTTCCATGTACTTTCGTACGATCGCATTTCCTCATCGAGGTGGAATAACAGTTATCGACCAAACATATTTCTTTTCCTCTAGTTCTCAAGTTATGGGAAGCATTCCGTTAGTTAATGGAAATCCACTTTCACTTCAATTTGTTGGAGTAGGTCTCTTTAAAGATCCTTCCCTAATGGGAACTTTTGCACTTCCACCACCATCTGAAATTTCGGAAGTGGCAAGAGTAGAGACCTGCAATATGATTTCCTCCACTTCATCTGACTTAAGGAGGATAACCAATAGTGTCGAAGACGAAAGTATTACTGAGGTTATGCCACTAAGCCCCATTGAGCTTGCATAGCAATCATTATTTTTTGCTTGCACGACATTTCCAATTCCGCATTCACCAATTGTATGGGTAGATCATTCTCTTGAATACGGTACTTCTTCAGATCCTTTTTCTCGTATACATTCTACGGATGAGGGAATCATCAAATCAATGATGATAGGAGAAGAACTGTGGGAAGATTTTCATCATCGTTTCCATCTTCCATATTACAATGAAGATTATTCAAATGAACTAGTACACCCTTCAATTGTAGATTTCCTTTCGAATTCTTTTAGAGTAGATTCTGTAGATTCTGAGTGTAATTTGTCAAATATAGAAGAAACATTTTCTATCAACATTTTTACCAAGCCTAATATTGTAGAGAACATTCATGTTGGCAAATCCTGTTCTCCATTGGAACTTGATAATTACCGTGCTCTGTTTCGTGAATTTAGAGATGTATTTGCATGGTCTTATGAGGAGATGCCAGGCATCGATTCAAGCATCGTTGAACATCAAATCAAAATATACCCTGATGTCAAATCAGTATGACAATGGCTTCGACTTGTTCATCCAAAGAAAGTCGTTGCCATTAAAGAAGAGGTTGAAAAACTTTTGTGTGCTGGCTTCATTTACCCTGTACCTCTTACCGATTGGGTATCAAACGTTGTTCTAGTAATGAAAAAACAAGGGACAATTCGAGTGTGTGTCTATTATAGGGGTGTAAATCAGGCATGTCTAAAGGACAATTATCCTACACCCTTTATCAACTAGATTATTGACAAATGTGCCGGATTTGAAATCTTCTCATTCATGAATGGATTTTCTAGTTACAATCAAATCAATATCCGCCCAGAGGACCAATCAAAAACAACTTTTATATGTCCATGGGACACATTTGCCTATCGAAAGTTACCTTTTGGGTTAAATAATGAAGGGGCTGCATTTTAGAGGGCAACGAATTATGCCTTCCATGACATCAAGCACATTGTTCAACCCTATCTTGATAATATGCCTGCTCATTCACGAAAGGGGACTGATCACCCGCATCACTTGAGAGCAATATTTTTACGGTGCTGACACTACAATATAAGACTCAATTTGCACAAGTGTATGTTTTGTGTTGGCTCTGGTCGATCGTTGGTTTCGTAGTCTCCAAAGATGGAATTCATTTAGATCCAAATAAGGTTTAGGAAATCCTTGACTTGCCTCCACCTTCAAATTTGTTACAGTTATAGAGACTTCAAGGGAAGGCAAACTTTCTAAGGAGGTTCATTCCAAACTATGCTGAAATGGCTAAAAGTTTTACTCGTCTTTTGAAAAAAGGGGTACCCTTCCATTGGGATCAGGTTGTGCAAGCTTCCTTTAGTGCTCTTAAAGATTCCCTGATTAGAGCATCATTAATGTATGCCCCAAATTATCAAAAATACTATTACCTGTATCGTCGCTGCAGATACAACCATCAGAATGGTTTTAGTCCAAAAAGAGAATGGAATTGAACATCCTATATATTATTTGAATCGTAATCTCAATGATACAGAAATTAAGTATTCTTAGGTCGAAAAGTTAGCTTTGGCAGCCGTACAAGCTATACAGAGATTTCTCCATTACATCCTCCTCCGTAAAACTACTGTTATTTTGGATTGCAACCCTATGACATACATTTTTTGACGTCAATTGCTGGGGGGCGAAGTATTCAAAATGGATAGTTATTTTACAGGAGTTTGATTTAGAATTCATCAAATCTAAATCAAAGAAATCTCTCGTTTTTGCTAAACTACTTTGCGATCTTCCCTCATCCTCCAATGATTTAACATCAGAAGCATCAATCTTGGATGAGTCTCTGTTTCTTATCTCGTCAAGTGATCTATGGTATGGAGATATATTGGTCTATCTCCAGACCCAAGAATTCCAGCCTAATACCTCTCACTCAGAACAATGACGTATTTGATACCAAGCCAAAGATTATCTGATCATTGGTGATACACTTTATCGTCATGGTATCGATACGATTTTATGTAGGTGCCTCACTCATGAGGAAGTCGAGAAAGCATTGAATGAATGTCATTCAGGTGCTTGTGGTGGACATTTATCTAGGTATGCTACTGCACAGAGAATTCTCTGTGCTGGTTACTTCTAGCCAACCATATTCAAAGATTGTATTACTTTTGTCAGAAGTTGTCATGCATGTTAGATATTTGACCGTAAAACTCGATTACCACCTGCACCATTGCATCCAGTAGTTGCTATTGGACCATTCGCTAAATGGGGCATTGATTTCATGACATGTAACCCCACCTCGACCTGGGGGCATGGGTATATAATAGTCGTCGTTGACTATTTTACCAAATGGGCCGGGGCGATGCCAACATTGAACAACAATGGCAAAACGACTGCATTATTTTTCTTCAACCATGTGGTTGCCAAATTTGGTGTACCATAGGCCATAGTTACATATCATGGGTCACATTTTCGCAATCACATGATGGTTGAGTTAACTGCCAAAGTACGACTGTCACATGATAGTTCTACTCCATATTATCCACAAGCTAATGGACAAGTTGAGGCCATTAATAAAATCCTTAAGTGCATGTTGCAAGAATAATTGGAGTTCATAAATGAAATTGGCATTTGATCCTGTACTCTTCTTTGTGGGTATATCGAACCTCGTTAAGAAATGCAATTGCATTCAAACCCTTTTAGTAGGTGTACGGTTTGGAAGTAGTCTTACCAATTCAGTGTGAAATCTCATCGCTCAAACTTGCAATTGACTTGCTACCTGATACTTCTGAAGAGGAAGCACATTTATTTGAATTAATCCATCTAGATGAAACCCATCATGATGCCTCGTTGACTAACGAATCGCATAAGAAATGAGTAAAGGCGCAATATGATAAGAATGTCAAGCCTCATGTCTTCTCAGAAGGTGACCTGGTCTTGCTTTATGAACAGGAATCTGATAAAAGAGGAGCAAGAAAATTTGAACTGCTTTGGATGGGCCCTTATATGTTAAGCGTGTTTTGACGAATGGTGCCTACGAGTTAGTAGATTATGATGGGATTCCATTGTCTAAGCCCAAAAATGGGTTTTATCTTAAACGTTACTATGCTTAGTTAATTGTAGTAAAACTCATGTATATATGCTTGGATTGCATGTGTGAGTGTGTTTTTTTTAGAGTTTTTGTTTGGTTTAGTAATCCACTTTACATTTGATTATAGATGTCAAACTTTTCGAAACCATTTGTTGGTTATGCTGATGGTACTAGTCATAGTACGTAGAACCTATCCTCTGCAGCATGGGCCATTTTTGCTCCAAGCGGCAAGTTAGTAAGTTTTAGAGGGATTTGTATTGGTCGATCGACGAATAATATCGCTGAGTATAGCATGTTGATTGAACTTCTCTCTAATTCCATTTCACTTTGCATACATCGAATCATCATTAGGCTGGACTCACAACTCATTTTACTACAAATTATTGGCATTTATACTGTCCAAAATCCAGAAATTCATCGCATGTTCCTTAGAGTTCGTATTTTGAATTTATTCAATATCAGCATATTTCCATAAATCTAAACACATTAACTAATTCTTTACTAAATTATGTGTTAAATAGACATTTGCAACATATGTAAAGTAAATATTTTCAATTCACATCATCAGTTGAATAGGATTACATCAATAACCATGATAAAAAAAATGAAAGTAAAATAGATAGCTTTAAAAGTTTTTATAAATAGTTTGTGTCCAAGACAAAAATTGGTCATCTGACCCAAAAACTCAAAATGTATACAGAAAATGTCTAAGTAGACTAGTGGTGCTCGTGATAATAGGTCATAACTTGTGCTATCATGCACAAAAGTCTCATCCAATGACTAGGTACACCAATGGTGTGGCGCTGCAATCACATAGGCAACTCCTCAATCCGGACATCCAGAATGCCTAGGATCAAACGCTCTATGTGATCCTATAGTTCGGCCAAGGTCTCCGCCAAATCTAAGTGTCGAAGAACTACTCTCCCAACAAGTCTCTGTGCTGGCCCACCTGCATCTCCTTGGTGCCCCATAGATCAAACAGGTCCAATGTCTGCATACATAAAAAATGATTTTGTTTAGTCTTGGAATAAATCAAAAAATACAAAAAATGTAGAAACTTTGAAAACAAAAACATTTTGGTCAAATCAATTTACCTATAGCACCCCACTGTGCTCCAACTGGTAACATCAAATCTGGATCTCCACAGAAATCCATTCTTGTATACAGATATTCTGAGAAGGCCATGTCTTGACGGTCAAACCACTCGAAGAATGCAGGGGTAAATGAGATCAATGACTGGCCAACATGCTTAGCCATAAGATCTACCCATCTCTGCATTCGTGGGTCTCTAGGTCCAGGTACACCCAGTGAGACAAGTTGTGGCTGCATGAATGAAATTCTCTCCAAGGAGAAAGAAATCAGGATCGACCCATAGCCAAAGTTATTTGTCTTTCCATTCTTCACCTTGGTCAGTTGTTCTTTCATGAATGTAAGTACTGCCTCACACCAGTTAAACTCTTTTGGCTCTAAACACTCTAAAGCATATTGCATATATGATCTATTTGCCAAATGTAGTGTCGCGCTGCCAGCCAATTTGGCAATGGTAAATAGGATCGTCCTCAATGGAAAATCATTAACATCCCTGATGTTAATCTTTCGTCTTTACTAAGTTGTGCACCTTCTCGAAAAAATTGTCAAATGTAGTCTCTCACTGATTCTCCATCATGGACAAATCTAGATAGTGAGATGGGGGCACCCCACCTCGATAGTCCACCCAGAAAGTAGATATCATCGATGGTAAAAGGGATCACTTTTTCCCTAATGTGAAAGCCTTGATCAATAGGATCCCATGAACGAACAAGGAGCTATAAAACCTCAATCTGCTGTCGCATGCTAGATAGTCGAAAATACTTGAGTAACCCGCAATTCCTTAGGGCCTCAACTGTACCCTAATTATTTAGGGAAACATATCTTGTTATTCATGCTCTCTTTCTCTCCATATAATCACCATTTTCATCCGATGAATGTTTGCAATTCAACCATTAGACAAATTAGGATCCATTTCCTGCAAAAAACAGAGCAAGATTTGGGAGAAAATAGCTATGTAAAATTAGGTTTTTGCGCCTAGCACACCCCTGCCTTAGAGATAGTGCACTGCAATGCATGTATCCTTCTATGTGAGTGCACTGCAATGCACCTTGATGTTGAAAGGGTGCGTTGATACTAGAGTTTAAAATTAAAACCCTAGGGGCCTCAAAAACCTAAAATTTTTGCCTGAAACTGAAAATAAATGGAATGAAATGAAAGAAAATAGAGTTGGATCCTACATGGTCCAGACGGCACGAGGAATGGTCCACTAAATCCTACGTAATTAGTTGGTGAACTTTGAGGTGAAAACTGCTCCAGAGCACCAAAGTCAAAGGGTAAAAGTGAAATGGTAAAAATGAATTGTAAAAACTTGTTTTTATGTTTATTTCTTGTACATTGATCGAGTAAACATTAGTTTTTATTCATTTTATCCATGAAATAGATATTTTTTAATCTATTTTGATGGTTTTTTGAGCAGGATCGACAACTGATATGCAGAATTTGACGTGCTCAAATGTAAATTGAACATCTTTGACCACAAAGAAAACTTTTATATCTTTTTCGAGCCTTGTTAAAAACAAAAAAGGAACCCCCTTGGAGTCCTCTTTAAGCTCTTTTCAGACTCTCTAAACATGAAAAGATTGCTGAGTGCTTGTCATTTCCAACTCATTAACGGATTGGAATTGATATCTACACAATATAGTTTTACCCCTTTTTTTGGGATGAGATAGATTAAATACAAAAAAGGAACTTGCTGATCGAACATGGTCAATAGGTTCTCCCTTGTATTTTTTTATGCTTTTTCAGACTTGAGAGAAAAATCTATGAAAAGGAACTTTTGGAGTCTCCTTTTCGTCCCTTTTTAGACTCTCTAAACATGAAAAGGACCGAGTTATATTTGTTGTTAAACTTGTTAAAAACATCAAATAGCCACAAACTTTTCCATCTAGACAAGACCAAGTTTCACCTTCACTAGACTCATTAAAGCATCAAATAGCGATGGATTCACCTAAAGGGTGGAATTATACAACAAGAATATGTTATCCTCCTCAAGCTTGATAAAAATAAAGAGGTACTGGTTAGCAATGACTGGGGAAAATGGGAAAAGGCTGAGAAAACTTTATGGTAGAAAGTCGCTCTTGAACATGACACTTTCACCTCATCACTGTGACTGTGTGGGGTGGGTCATTCAGCTTGATGGTTATCACAACATTGGTCTATCATACCATCCATTTCTTTGTTTTGGGTCAATGCTACCAATTCATCTTAGTGTCACCAACATGTTCAAGAAAAGTTATTAAATTCAAACTTCATTCTTTGCAATACCGTAAACCTTCATTTTCATGACCGCCATTCCTGAACCTTGTATCGTCAGTAGATTTTTTCATCTCTAAAATAATTTACCTCGTTTTGTGTCGTTGATGTGGGATAAATCAAGGCCCTCCTCCGACGATTTGCTTCTTGTCGACATCAGCACATGATCCAAGAAGTTGACTTAGAAACACCCCTTCAGTACCTTGAGGCTTGCATACATCAATGGCAGGTTTCTCGCTTCCAGCAACAGGTTGACATCACTGGCCTTCAAACGAAATACTTTGTATGGTGTTCGACATCGAATCATTTATTCACACCATGCAAAATGTATTGTAGTACCTTTAGGGTCATTATCATTATCTGTGATTCCTCTCACGTCTGTTAACGGCTTACATCATTGGCTGGTAATCAGACGATGTCTTCCCATGTTTGACATCAAATCATTTATTCACATGGTTAGACTTGTACTTGATCGGTAGATTGGACGAGATTGAAGACCCCGAATCTAGTTTCATCCATCTGGGCTACGATATATTCAGGAGTACTATATCAAATGTACAATGGCCTTACATTCATGGGTCTATATCTGTAGACGACTGTATTTCTACATGTAATGAAAGTTTATAAGCTGAGCATGGGTATGCCTTCCCTCAACTAGTTCATGAGAAAAATCAAAATATCATGATATTTGTATTGTAATTGATGCAGGTCACCTTCCACTTTGAAACCTCCTCTCTACATGGTAAAGCATTTCACTTGACATATACATTTTCAACTTCATGCTTTAGGGGGAAACTGTTACAGGTCAATTTGGGCACATCAACCTCGACTTCCATATCAGTATCATTAGGGCCTATCAAACCCTAATTCAGTTGTTTCATGCCCTAATGAAGTCAACCATCATCATGCTTGCTTCCCAAGAGTTTCCATGACAAAATTCATCCATAAACTGCCCCTGAAGAGATCAGCACAGGTAGGCCTTTATCAGGGTGCGCTGCAGCATAGTCCATACACTGTCAGCCTGCATTGCATCACACTTGGTCCCTCTTTAGCCTGCGCTGGGAAAATTTGAGCGAATTCCATGAGGGTTTGAAAGATTCCTTATCCATTGGATGCCTCTAGAAGTTTCTCAAGGCTATCTGTTCCTTTGGGTTCGTATTTGGATGAGGGAGGGAGTTAAGGAGCATCAATCCCTTCATCCCTTCCTCCATGGAACTAATTCCTAAATTGGGAGAGCATTCATGATCACCATTAATGGCCTAACCTCCTTCACTCACCTATAAAAAGACCACTCATTCAAGTGATCAGGGGTTGGAATTCATTTGAGATAGGGAGATGTTGTTAGTATAAGATTTGAATCAAGTATAGTGATGATGTCAAAGTGTCTTGCTTGTCATGAGAAGAGGAGGGATTGAATTGGAGGAGTGTCACTGAATTGAGCACATATGGGTTGTAACTCTTCCTCTTATCAATAAAGTCTTCAAATCTTTTTCCTTATGTTTGTGTTATCAGTTAATGCTTTCATATGTATATCATGCTCTTGATTCCATGTTATGTTTAATCAATAGATCATTATCATATGCTTTGATTGGTTTTTGTCTCTATCTGTGTGCAGGTACTTTTCAAGTGGCTTAAGTATGGAAAGGAGCGGCAGAATCGGTCAAGGTAGATAAGGAGCAAGCGGAAGCTACAAGTATGTTTCTCTTCTCTCTTGTTTAATCTACTAGCTATAGAAAATGTAGAGAATGCTTTGTCTGTTGTTTTTAGACTTACTACTAGTCTAGAGGGTTAGGCGTTTGTCCAATAACACTAAATATTCCCGAAACAGACTACATGGGCACAATGATAACAATAAGGGGGCTACACTCATAATAAAAATGAGGGAATACACTAATATTATAGGGACCTAACATCCGAGAAGGTAGGAGGCTTGACACTTTTATCATACTTTACCTTGATGCGTCTTTTATGACATTCATTAGCTATAGCAACATCGCACCGAGTTTCAACTAAATGATTCAGTTGTAAAAGATGATCCTCATCTATGGAAGTGGTAGGAAGAATTTTGATAGCTAGTTTTAATGATGGAATTTAAAATTCAATTAGGAGGATAACTTCCATACCATATACCAACTAAAAAGGTGTAAATCTAGTAGCAGTCTTGACTGAGGTTTGGTATGCCCACAAAGCAACATAAATGAGCAAATTCCAGTCTAATTTGTGGACCCCTACCATACATTGAAGCACTGCCTTAAGAACATTGTTGATGGCCTCAACCTGTCTATTATCCTACGTATAGTAGGGAGTGGAACTTTCATGGGGAATTCCTAGCTTAGTAGTTAGTTTGGTCATCATATGATTCCGGAAATGTTTTCCGTGATACCTACCTATTGCTTATGGAACATCAAACCGTGCGATGATGTGTTTGAAAAATAAGTATGCAACCATTTCGTTAGTGTTGTTAAATGTAGGCATCTCCTCGGCCCGTTTAGTAAAGTAGTCAAACACAACAATAATATAATCATGCCCCCCGACCGAGTGGGGGCTACATGTCATAGAGGTGATACCACATTTTGCAAAGGTATCGACAATGATAATGATACGCAACGGAGTAGGAAAATCAAGGGCCTTATGATCATATATATGGCATGCATGATACTTTTGAACAACAAGGATGAAATATCAAAATATGGTAGGCTAGAAGTAACCAACACGTAAAATTTTCTAGGAGGTAGCATAACCAGATAAATGTACACCACATGCCCCAGAGTGGCATTCATTTAGGACTTTCTGAACCTTGTCAAGTGTGAGGAACATTCATAAGATAGTATTGATAACACGACAGTAGAGGGTGTCACCAATAATGATGTAATTTCAGATTTGGTAACAAATACATTGTTGCTCCGAGAGAGAGGTATTAGACTAGAAAGTTTGGGCTTGAAGATAAATCAGGAAATCTCCATGCCATGGGTTAGATGATGAGATAAGAATCAATGACTTGTCGGGAATATAATCTTCAGATGTAGATTTTAAATCAGGGGAAGGAAGATCAGACATTATTTCTAGGAAAACGAGGGATTTCTTTGACTTGGATTTGATGAATTGCAGGTCAAATTATTATAATATGATAATCCATTTGGAGTACTTTCCCCCAAGAAATCGAAGTTGAAAAATGTATGTCATAGGGTTGCAATCCGAAACAACCATAGTTTTCCAAAGCAAGATGTAATGGTGAAATATATGGATAGCTTGAATGACCGCCAAAGCAAACTTTTCTACATCGGAATATCAAATCTCAGTATCGTTAAGATTTTGACTCAGATAATAGATAGGATGTTTAGTCCCTAAATCATCTTCTTAGACCAATACCATTTCTACACCCTATAACACATGTTTTTTCACTCATCTAGATCTAAATTGCCTATGACATGGGCATAGATTTATTGTTTTAGATAGAGTTTGTTCAATATAGACTATAATGCGGGGTATGGTAGACTGTCTTTGTGTTGATATGAGATCAATTATTAATTTAGAATGTGATCTCCACTAGGCCTTACCTTGGTGTCATCCTGGATCGTGTATCCAACAGAATCAAGAATGCACAGTTTACATCATATGGGAAAACATACCATGTACCCAAGTATGATGGCAAGCACAATGGCTCCCTAAAACATTGGTGCAAGAAATCGTGATAATGATTTCTACAGATATAAGATGACAAAATTTCTTACTAAAATAGAAATACTGGGCAATGGCATCAAGACCAATATTTTTAATATGGAAGATGTGGAAAAATATCTTGGAAGGAAACCTTCTTACACGACGAAGTTGTTTGGATGTGAATTGGCTGCCGAGTCAAAGTTTGACGAGAAGATTGGAACTTATATTGTTAATGGCTCACATGAAAATTCAAAGATGGTTTCTATTTTGGAAGTTCTTATAAAAATATATGTCTAGTGCTATGGATGTGGATGTCTAGAGAAAAATATTATAATATGAAAGACACAAATAATATCCTTGCAATGTGTTGCATGTGGGTGCATGAGTGATGTAGATATGAGGGATAAGATGACTACTTTTATTTTGAAAAATCCTCTAAAACAAAATAAGGGAGGAAAATATAAGAAGTCATTGAGGAGGGAAAATATAATTAACAATCAATAATAAATAGTTTACATCATGTGGTAAGACATACCATGTGCCCAAGAATGGTGGCAAGCACAATGGCTTTCCAAAACATTGGCGTGAGAAACCTTGATGATGCTTTCTACAATGATAAGATGTCAAAATTACTTACTAGAATATAAAGACAAGGAAATGGCATCAAGGCCAATAATGTTAATATGGTAGATGTGGAAAAATATCTTGGAAGGAAACCTTCTTACACGATGAAGTTCTTTGGATGTGAATTGGTTGTTGAGTCAAATTTTGATAAGAAGATTATAACTTCTATTGTTAATGGCTCCCCTGACAATGAAAAGATGGTTGCTTCGCTGTAATTTTTTATAAAAAGATATGGATAGTCCTATTGATGCGGAAATCTAGAGACAAATATTCTAATACCAAAGACACAAATAATATCCCTGTGATGTGCTACATGTGGGTACATTACTAATGTCGATCTGAGAGATAAGATGACTTACTTTAATTTTGAAAATTCCTCTAGAACAAAAGAAGGGAGGAAAATATACGAAGCCACTGAGGAGGGCTGAAAATGAATGCATTAAACAGGGGGAAGGTTTAGATGAAAAACAAAATAAAAGCAAGGAAGATTCAAAGAAGAAGAAAAACAACGATGTGAATTCAAAGGTGTCAAATAAAATTGATGTACTATGAGAGGAGAAAGAAATATGCACCAAACTTGTGTGGAAGGATACATTTTGAGCATAAAATGTACACTTTGTAACCTTTTCCACTTTTTGGGAATAGAGTTTGCTTGCTGAGAAATAAAAATCCATTTGCATTTATTTATAGGCCCCTTCCTCATCAAATACATAGCTAAGTCTCTCTTAATATCATAATGACGAAAGGAAATCTAGTGGTTGCTACCATACGAGTTCACCATGGTACCTTTGAATAGTGAATTAAAGTTGTTATGTCAGCTAAAAGAATTATTTAATCAATTCTCAACAAAAGATCCACTTCTCTCCTATCAGACAATGTAAAATTGTTATGTGAGTGACTAGATTTATTGATATATATATTTCATAGCTCTGCTTTAAACTAGTTCATCTAGTGGTCAATTTTGAATTTGTCATTTTGGAATAAAAAAATATATATATAAATCTCGTGTCACAAACCAGTCCAAATGCCCAAAAGAAGTTAAGCAAGGGAAAGCAAAGGAAAATCCAATCACCTTAAGAGCAAGTGGTAAAAGACTATAAGCTTTTGATCAACTGAGATAGTTTAATTTTGAAAAATAACATCTTTTTGATCCAATATTTGCTATTGGAACTTGAAAGAGCATATTTGAAGATTGAGAGGCAATCTATGTTGGAAATGTTATAAAATTATAAATTTGGCATAATTTAAGTAATTTCTCTTTATCTTTTAGCTTTGAACGATTTTTTTTATACCAATTTTAATATTTAGTGATATTCTATATGTCACTATTCTTCTTGAATTTATGCCTTACGATGTTTCCTTTGTAACATCTGGTGCAATTCCTAGAATTATGTTCTTAACAATAGAAAACAGAGGCCAATATATATGTATTATTTTGTTTTTTTATCACATTGAGTGAAGTATTTGTTTACATTTTCAAACCGTAAATCATAGCTTACTTCGAAACACAAAGTCCAACAAATCTCTTCATGGTCTTTAAGCACTTTGAGTGAAATTCTTATTTGCAATTTTAAATAGTGAATCAAACCTGGGAAAACAAAGACCAATAAATATGTTAGAAATTGTTAAGCCTTTTATGTGAAATATTTATTCTCATTTTGAAACAATAAATCCTTACTTAAGTAAACACAGAGCAACAAATTTGTTAATTGTTGGAAAGCACTTTCCACTTTGCATGGAATTATTATGTGCATCTTTAAATAGTAAATTAAACTTAAATTTTGTTAACCAAAACATGCTTTTGGTAAAAAAGGTATCATTTTTTTATGTATGGATATAAATATTTATCTAAAACAATTTCAAGAGGAAGATAATTAATTATTTAATAATAGTAATACACTACACCTTAAAATTACATGGTTGAAATTTGTGTTTATTATTTTAAGTTTTTTTATTTGTGAATATAAATATTTACCCAAAACATTTTCAAGAGACAGATGGTTAATTATTTAATAATGGTAATGCCATACACCCTAAGATTAAACAGTTGAAATTTGTATTTATTAATTTAAATTAAGATTTATAGCTTTCTTTGTGACAGTCATGCATCTTAAAAATTAAATGTTTCAAATATGTGCTTATTTTTTAATTGAGATTTTGTGAATTTCTTTTGTATTATGAATTTCTTTTCTAATACAGGGAACATTATGTCTATATTAAAAAACAATAAAGAATACAAATTATCTGAAACAACTGTAACATAATTTAATTTCATAAATTGAAATCAATTAATATATATATATATATATATATATATAGATAGATATGGTTTATTTTGATGATCTCATAAACTAAAATCAATTAAAACAAACCCATTTCCATTGTCACGAATGATATAGTTTTATTATTATGAAAACAAAATGACATTACAAAATGTAGTTCTTATTTTTGAACTTAAAATGATCAATGAGCACTCTAACTAAAATTATATGATTGTGCGCATGGGAACTTCACCGCTGCAGGGGACTCGATAAAACTCATGCATGAATGCTTAGCCCTTTAACTGTCTTCAAGTTTTTCTCATCAACATCACTCTCTTCCTACTTATCAATACTCGCTGGCATAAGTTTTTTGGATTTATTACCATTCTCAACAAGAGGCTTGCTCTCAGGCTCAACCATTGTGTTCTTCGAAATGGTCTTTCCTACAACCTTCATATCATTACTTTTCTTTGTACCTTCTTCAGCTGTAATTAACATCACCATTTCACTGGTAGCAAGAGCTAGTTTATCCTTGATCCTCTTTTGAGTAGCCACAATAGATGTGTCACTATGCCATTCCACTGCATCATTAGCTTCCTCATCCACTACAAGGAAAAAGGAAATTGGTGAGGGTCGAAATATCTCACCATAAGCTCACTAATAATGGTCAGAAGAGCCTTTGTCACCAAAAAATGAACGTCACAATAGGTGGCGTTGCCAAAAGTATATGTGTTGTGGTGACATTCAAGGTCTATCACCAATAATGATTTATAATGATGGATAATGAATATCGCCATTTCATATTAGCAACGGTGACAAAACTTAGTCTTCGTCACCAAAAAATTGAACAACACTAGAGGTGGTGTCACAAAAAATATGAGCGTTGTGGTGACATTCAAAGTCTGTCACAAATAATAATTATAGTGATGAATAGCGACCATCACCATTTCATATGACCAAGAATGATTTATTGTGATGGACTTTTCATGGCCATCGCTATTGATGCATATATATGGTGACGTTCGTTCACTGTCATCATTTCATGTTTTGGTGAGGGTCGAAAAATGTCACCATAAGCTCATTGGTGATGGTGAATAGAACCTTTGTCATGAAAAAATGAACGTCACCAAAGGCTGCAATGCTAAAAGTATAGGTGTTGTGGTGACATTCAAGGTCAGTCACAAATAATGATTATAATGACAAATAGTGACCATTACCTTTTCATATGAACAACAATGATTTTATGGTGATGGACCTTTCATGGTTATCACTATGGATGCATATATATATGGTGGTGTTCGTTGACCATCACCATTTCATATTTTAGTGAGGGTCAAAAAATGTCACCATAAATTTATTAGTAAAGGTCAAAAGAACCCTTGTCACCAAAAACTGATTGTCGTCTTTCAATATGAATATCATGGAATGATAGAATCGAGACACCAACCTCCTACTTGTAATGAAGGTGCTGAGTGAGGACCCATTAAATAATTAGACTTTAAAAAATTAGACCTTGAAATTTTATAACTTGTAAATTATACAACTTTCAATAAATTATAAAAAATTGTAAAAGGCTTGGCAAATCTTTTACTAAACAAGCAATATAACATTGAAGTTGTGGGTCGCTACAAAATGGTTATGGAAATTATGAAAAGTGGGTGGAGGGAAAAATATTTATGTATAAGATACTAAACATGTTCAGTTGAATATTCAATTATAAGTGAAACTTTGAAGACATTTATAGCCTATAAATGACCTATAATTATGAAAATCTAAAATCTGCAATTACAGCAAAGATTGATTTCTCACCTCCTAAATAATGTAATTTTGTTGTGAAAGCATACAAATCTACCTCTAAAACACTTATTTGCAAGCCAAAAAGTAAAATATAGTGAGTATATATGATGAAATTATGAATAATGAGCCTACTGGCTATGGGGTCTAGAAAACTAATTGAGAGTGCTTCTCATTATTAATTAATTCAAGATGTCAAAATAAAATGATCCTAAAATGTAACCACTAAACATATGTTAAGATTGTAAGCACAAAGTTTGGCTAATATCCGTTACACCAACAAAATATCCAAGGGGCATTCAAACACTTCCAAATCCACACCAAGCACGAGTATCCAAAGATGCAATTACATGGATACAAGGAAAGCACTCTCTACCTCTCAATGGTAACTATGTCCTCCCACAGGTACTTAAACTAGCAAAGGCATGTGAAGACAAGAACCTCAAGGAAAAAAAACTACGCAATACAAGAATACACTTCATCCCCCCTCTGCCTATATAGAATAAATCTAGGGCAATAACAAAAAGATCCATAGAGAATAGGATTAGAGTGGGAAAACTAAAGATGATAAGAAAAAAATAACTAGCAATGAAAAATACTAATTTGAACATATCTCAACATGTACTCAAATATTAAAGGAAACAAAAGAACCCAGCATGATTAATTATGCACTTGATAAAATGGCATTTACTTCTTTAGTGAAAATGACGAAAATCCCATCCTCTTTTCTATTTTCCTCTACAATAAGTCCTCTATGTATGGCATTGGGGTTTTTTCTACACTTTATGCTTACTCTCCAACATTAAAATAAGAGTTCTTAATTTGTTTTATAGATGTCCGATTTGTTTGAGTTTCGGTGAAACCTAGTCAAATCTTGTCAAGTTTGGCCAAGATGCAATGAGCTTAATTATGTTTTCCTAAGCTAGTCAACAAACTTGACCCAGGATTTTGAAAAGGAAGTTTGATAGAGATGACTGCCCTGACATATTTTCCCTTTCTATATGTCTCAAAGAGACAATTTGAACTAGAATCCTCTCACCACAATGTGGCTAGATAAGTGAGATAAATCAGAACCAATAGTATCCACTAAGAGATTGTGAGTGAAAGGCATTCATTCCTCCAAAATATGCTCAGAACTTGCATCTCACTTAAGCCATTGTTTTGTGTTTTGCTGCATCCATAAGCGTAAGCACACTTTTGTTATTAAAGAAGCTTGAACACTTATATGGGTAATTTTAGCACCTCACTTTTATCAACTAGGAAAGCCACTATTTCGGAATTTATTTTAATTGTGGAGTTTTATGCCAATTATCTATTGCGTAAATCCAAATCAGTATTCTTTTTTAGACATTACCCAATGTTTCTTGGGTCTGTGTCTTGCGACTGTTCTCTCCACTAGGATATAATATTTTGAAAGCTAATCTCTTTGAACCAAAAACTTGTACCATAATATAAATAGGCAATTCATGTCTTCCAATTCAGAGGTTACCTCAATTGAAGATCCCTCTCCACATTTTGGTTAGATATGAAGTTTCACATGTTAATGAGGATTGGTCATAGAGTTTACAACACTTGAGAAACCTTTTAAAGGGTGGTCTAAATTTGAGTTCATAGGGAAGATATTTTAGTTCATTCAGCACTAAAAGATAGCGTTTCTACTATGTAAATCAAGCAATGCTAAATCAATTTTTAAGCTTTGGCACATGTTCAAGAAAATAGTAACTTTTGTAAACACTAAATACTAAATATCAAGTATTATGGGTTAATGATGAGAACATAGATACATGAAAGAAAAAAAATGAAAGAATAACAACGATGATCTTGTTTGATAAAGTTGACATTCACACGGGGTAAGTGCTAACTCAAAATAAACATGAACCAAGCAAGTTGCAGAGCATTGGAAATATTGTAGAAGAATATATGGCCTGGTCCAAACCCACACATATCCTCAAAACCTAGATTTATCCATCACCCTCATAATCTTTGTGGGTTTATTCTAGTGTAAGAAGCCATGAGGCACCTGGGGTATTGTGTTAGGTCCCTATACTACTAGTGTAACCCCTTATTATTATTAGTGCAACCCTCTTATATTTTTTTGTGCCTATGTAGTCCCCATATTTTTATTATTGTGCCCCATAGAAGCCCACTATTGTTATTGTTGTGCCCTTACATTATTATTGTTATGTCAGCTCTAATTATATTATGACCCTTTAGACTCCTATATATAGAAAGGAGGCCTTTTCATTTGTATCATCCAAGAATTGTTCATTTGTGTAAAAGGAGGTTTCCCCCTCGAAGAGGCTTATTTTGAAGTCGTTGATCTATATTTTCTATGTTTTTGTGAGCTAGTTCGCTAACATTTGGTATCAGAGCTTTGGATTCTAGGGTTTCACTCCTCCATATAGGTCATCATGTAATGTTCACTATAACTTTTTTCTGTGACGTTTTAGAAGTGAAAAAAAAACCCATTTGAGACAAAATCACTCTAAACCTCGGGTCCTAATTTCAAATATTTTATCGCTATATTTTCAGTGCTATGATCCAAGGAAGTAAGGGTTTTTGCTGGATCTTGAATTATATCTCAAATATGTGACCTGGGAAAAATCATCATAACTTTCTGTTTGTGTATCAGATTGAAATTTTATAAGTAGTTATAGAAAGAGGACGGTATTTAGTTTTCTTTGTATCAGTTTCAGGTTTGAAGGTCGAAACAGTAACACGTGGCACTTTGTACAAGTCCGCTTTACTGAAAATTTATATAATCAGGTCATCTTGGGAGATTGGGCATAACTATTTCTTGGAGAGTCCAATTTCGATCATACTAGTGGAATTGGAAAGAGGATGTAGAGGGCTAGCTCAATTCCCAATTTTAGACCTTGGAGATCCCAAATTTCAGAGGTACAACAGATTCAAGATCGAGCTCCTAAAATCAAGAAAAGGATTGATATGAGGAAGTTTGATGGCAAGGATCCCGTAACATGGATAGTACATGTGGAGTAATATTTCGATCTACATGATGTAAAACTATTACAAAAGGTACATATTTCATATTTATACATAGAACCAAATAAATTTGTATGGAATAGGGGTATATTGAGGAAAACATAACATAATATGTTGAGCATATCTTAGGGGGTAAATGGTTTTTATATTGGCATATATAAACAATGGATCTCAAAGTTAATGAAAAATATAAATGGCTATAAAAAATGTTAAAGAAAAAATGGATACCTACAATATCTAATGAAAGTAGGGGTTTTCTAAATTAGGAAGGTGTATTGGGTTCGTATTGGTAGTAGGATAAATAATGCATATTTTAGAGATATTTTCCAATATGTAGTCAAATTATGGGTATTGTTTGGTATGCCACGAATACACATGACATGTCAGAGGTTCATTGATTGAAGCCCCCATCTCTTGAAAACACAAGATGTCCAATTTACTTGAGTATACTTGGTGGTGTTGTATGTTATTGTAAGGAGACTACTTGGAGATTTTTTTAAAAAATGTTCACAATCACAATTAGCTTATAGGAAGTATAAAATCATTCCCTGAAAAGATTCTCAAGTTATTGCAGTAAATGTTACAAGAAGTTACCACCAATGAACATGGAATAATTTTCAAGTCTCTATTGCCTAAAATAGCCAATACAAGTCTTGATTCTCTACCATGAATCTTAATCTCTAAGATGATAACCAAAGTTCCTTTCATTGCTACCCTTTTTTGCTACAATGATTTCTACCTAATATGCAGATACAACCTTATGATAATTTGCTAGAAAGAAATAGAATATGCCATTAACCATGATAGTGGAAATAAAAACTAGTTAATATCAATTCACTGACACATAATATGTTAAATCCTTAATGAACTTGAAACCTACAAGCTTGCAACTTTCAGATAACCAAACTGAGTTACTTACACCATTAGCTCCTAGCCACAATAATTAAGCCATAATATATTATAGTAATGAAATTTAAGGGTTTCGAATTTAATTATAGACTAAAAATAACATTGTCCCTCATGACTATATTTATGATTTCTCTAGGAGTATAGTCCCTCATGTAGTACATCAAACTATGCATGTGAATAAATTTATCTCTTCAAAGTTTTAGTCAACTATACTTTTCTAATTAAGTGTCAATTTTTTTTAAACAAATTTTCAAATATAATTTTTGTAGATTAAAATTGGTTGTGGCATGGAATTACCTAATCTTTATTCCATTCATTTCCCATTGCAGTTGAAGAAATTTCATCAACTTCAAAAAGTAGACCACCCCTTCCCAACATAAATCTTCCACACAGAATTAAAAAAAAAAAAAAAAAAAACAAAGCAAAGAATATCAAGAAGCAAACTTTAGCCTTTGAACCAAAGCAATGGGCAGTTGTGAAATTCACTCAATATTATAGTGGAGGAGCAACTGGAACAACTACTTCAAAGATTTAGTTTTTCCCTTATTGTAAAACACAAAAATTAGGGAATGTACAAAGAGTTTGGTGGCATTTACTTGGAATGAGGGAAAGAACAAATAACTTTATTTCAGAGTGTACCTAAAATAGAGAAGGATTCTCTACTAAGCAATTTAATGAACTTGAAAGTTTGAGAAATATTACTGAAGTTTAATTCAAACCACTGACAATCGTAGTGGATTGACAGTTGGTGGTTCACACTCTTATTCTCAACATCAAGTTCCTGTTTCCCAACTTGAAAACTTATGGGATGTAAAAGGGAGGGGAAATATTGATGTATCCATTGGACGCTTTTTTTCACAAATGGCATGGCTTTCAATGTTTGTAGGTCTGCTTATTGGAAGGAAATGGTGAGGGATCTAGTTAACACCGCTCCTAAAGGTTACAAGCCTTCTAGTTATGAAAAGATGAAAACAACAATGTTATTGAAGAGAGGGCTTGGGTTGAAGATATAATTCATGACATTAAAGATAGTTGGAAGGAATATGGGGTATCCATTGTCTCATATTATTAGACAAATGTTAGCCATCGTCCCCTTATCAATATTTTGGTTTCTACCACAAAAGGAGTTATGTTCTTAAAATCCCATGATACCAGAGGAAAGACAAAAGATGGTCCATATCTAATGGGTCCCTTTAAAGAGGTGATAGAAGAGGTTGAAAAAGAAAATGTGGTCGAAATTATTACAGACAATGCCTCAAATAATGTCCTTGGTGGGGCATTGATTGAGGATGAATACCCAACAAGTTTTTGGACTCCTTTTTCTGTGCGCTGCATTAATTTTCTCTTGAAAGATATTAATATCATGGAATTGGTTGAGAAAAATATAACTGAAGAAAATATTCTACAAAATTTTATTGGTAATCATCCAACATTGATAACTATTTATAGGAAGAAGCAAAGATGGAGCTTTGCAGCTAGGGTTCTGACCATACTCTGAGATGGCGCAGACTGTTCAGACGAGGCAACCATCAAGGGCCTGACCTCCAGCTTTCTTTCGACAGAGCAGTACGAGGTTTAATCGAAGGGCACATGGACTCCCCCCGGGGGGGGCATCAATGCCCTCCCCCAAAGCAAATACTATGCCGCCAGGGCTTGAGGGGACTATCGTGTTCGGATCTGTTGATGAGGAGGCGATCAACAAGGAGATCCCGCAGCACAGCAAGCATAATACGACAAGCAATCAGGCAGACAAGACAGGCGATACTCCAGGAAGAAAGGACAAGCCAGAGGAAGGACCTAAGATCACTTCGAAAACCTGCAAACCAATAGCAGCCGAACGGCCCAGAATAGAGCTGCCCAGCCAGAAGATTGACGAGCGAATCCAATACATGAGGGATCATGCCCTCATTGGGAAATTTATAGGGTTCTGGCCGACAGAAAAAGCCCTATATGGATGGATCGCAGCTAAATGGAAACCCAAAGGCCACGTGACACTGCAGCTAGGACCGAAAGGGTTCTTTACTGCGATTTTCTTTTGCCTAGAAGATAAGTACAGAATCCTGGACGAAGGGCCATATTTTTTCAACTCAGCTGGACTGTATCTAAGGGAGTGGGTAGCAAGATTTAACCCGGACAAGGAAGACCTCACCTGGGCTCCAGTTTGGATCAGAATGTATTCACTTCCAGATGAATATTGGGATGAAGGCATACTCAAAGACATAGGCAATGGATTAGGGGAATACATTAAAGCAGCGGAAGAAACGAAGCTGCGCAGATACACATCCTATGCCCGCATCTGCGTTTTCATGCGCCTGGACAAAGCCCTGCCAGACTCGGTAAGTCTTTCTCATCAAGATAATGAATGGATCCAACCCTTGGATTACGAACATGTTCCTTTTCGCTGCCGAAAATGTCATGCTCACGGGCATTTATTTAGGGATTGTCCGCTAAATGCCAAGGCCAATGCTCCTGACCCCTCCGACTCTTTGACCCATGATGGCTTTACCAAAGCACCCAGCCGCAAACGAGCGCACAAAAAGCCTTCTACTAGAAAAAAGCCCCAGCAAGATAACGCCTCTGGCCCTGCTACAAATAACAGCTTTGAAATTCTAGCCCAAACCTCCGACGAGAAAATCCTGTTCTCCAAGCCCAGCTCCGCGCCCACCTCCTCCTCATCCCAGCCTCCTCCTTCGGGCTCCCCTCCTGATTCACAAACCCCCAAAGGTGTTAAGGCTAACCCCAAGGATAGACAAAAGGAGCCTGCTGAGAAAGCAAATGATATGGAAGTAGATGGAACTCCTGATCCCCCCCAAAGCTTAGATATATCCACAAAAGGAAAAAGTCAGGTGCAACAGATGGATGAAGAACCAGAAAGTATAGATCTGGAAGGACTAGACATTTTAGAGCTAGAGCTAGCATGCAAAAAGAAGGATTACGACAATATCCCAGAGCTTCAACTCAACAAACTGGAAGTGGTCATCTCAAGGGCTTATCAACAGAAACAACTAGGCATCCAACCGGGAAGCCATTGGGATGGCGGCCTCCCCCCAAAAGACTCCAAAAAGAGGGGCAGAAGAACGGATCTCCAGCGAACAATAGCAGTAGGGAAAATCCTGGTGGACTCAGGCAGGTATGCAAAATTGACAAAGTACTACAAACCCTCTATCAATAGTGAATCATGAAGCTCATTTCATGGAACTTAAGGGGGCTCAATAGCCCAGGGAAACTTAGAATGTTAAAAAATATGATAAAGATGGAAAAGCCGCAACTATGCTTTCTTCAGGAAACCAAGTGTAACAGCACTACACTAGGAAGCATCCTTTCTAAAGCATGGCCAGGTTGCCAATCGGTGGCAGTGGATGCCTCAGGAGCATCAGGTGGGCTTGCCATTGCATGGAACACGCAAGCGCTAACCCTCTCCGACTTCCATGCTTCTCACCACCTCATTCAGGCCACCTTCCACATTTTAGGCACCAATATACATGGAAACCTCTCCAATGTTTATTTCCCGCAGGAAGCAGGAAACAAAATAGCTCTTCTCAATACTATAGAAGCTCTGAATAACAACAAATTGCATCCTCTTTGGATCATTGGAGGGGATTTTAACATGATCACCAAGTTGGAGGAAAAGCTTGGGGGAAGAAACAGGTTGGAACAGGAAAATACCCACTTTAAAGACTTCATCCAAAATACTTCTCTAATTGACCTGCAATATTGTAATGGCACGTACACATGGAGTAATCGAAGAGCAGGGAAGCACCAAATCGCTTCTAAACTGGACAGATTTCTCATATCAGATAACTCGGTTCACTTAGGAGGAGACATAACTGCTGCAATTCTCCCCCACTCAGGCTCTGATCATTGGCCAATCTCCCTCCAGTGGCAAAGACCGGGCAACACCACCAGGAGGCCCTTCCGCTTCGAAGAGTTCTAGCTCACCCACCCTGCATTCAAAGACTTCGTCAGAACCACTTGGAAAACCTTCATTCCGCCAGAAGGCTCCAAAATGTTTCAGTTCCAACAGAAACTTAAAGATTTAAAATCCCATTTAAAGCGCTGGAACAATGAGACCTTTGGAAACATCTTTAAGGCGCAACAAGACTTAAACAAGAAAATGGCAGATCTCCAGCAACAAGTAATCACAGGGGGTCACACGGAGGGGACCCTGGAGCAGGAGCAGCGTATCCACAATCAGCTGGAGGAGAGGAGAAAGCAGGAGGAGATTTTATGGAAGCAGAAGTCCAGGATCAGATGGCTGAAAGAGGGCGAATGGAACACTAAATTCTTTCACCGAACCACTATTCAACGAAGAATGCACAACAATATCCCCTTCATTCAGAAGCAAGGTGGGGCAAGGGTAGAACAGCATGAAGAAATCGAGGAGGAATTCCTAAATCACTTCAAGCAAGTTCATCAAGAGCCCAATGCAGACAGGCGACCTGCAATAGAAAGAATAACCCAAAATGTGCCAAAACTTATCACTGAGGAACACAACAAACTTCTCCTTCGTCCTATACTGACTCAGGAGGTGGATACAGCCATGTCCCAACTCAAGGAGGGCAAAGCCCCTGGCCCGGATGGCTTCACCACAACTTTCTTTCACACCTTCTGGGAGCTGATAAAAACTGAGGTCTGGCAAGTGGTGGAGGAATCGAGAGCTCTTCATTGGCTGCTACCTTCTCTCAACTCAACTTTCATTGCACTAATACCAAAAGAGGAGGAATCCATCACCCCGGACAAATTCCGTCTGATTGCTCTCTGCAACGTCATATACAAAGTGATCTCTAAAGTTATCACCAACAGGTTAAAGCCCCTCTTGCCATTGCTCATCTCTCCGGAACAATCTGGTTATGTGGAAGGGAGACAGATCATGGACGGCATTATCCTCTCGCATGAGATTATACACTCCCTCAAACATTCCAATCAGGCAGGTATGATTCTAAAGCTTGATCTTTCTAAGGCCTTTGATAAGCTCAGTTGGACTTACATTCAGAAAATGTTAATTGCCTTTGGATTCTCTCCCATGTGGATTCGTTGGATCATGAGTCTTATCTCCTCATCCTTCTTTTCCATTCTTGTGAATGGGATCCCATCTCGACCCTTCAGCCCCTCTTGAGGAATCAGGCAGGGTGACCCTCTTTCCCCCTTCCTCTTTGTTTTAATGGCTGAAGGCCTGGGTCGTCACATCAAACAAGCCCTCCTCTCCCAACAGCTTAAAGGTCTCTCCATTCACCACTCCCCAGCTATAACTCATCAGCAGTTTGTTGATGACAACATGCTCTTTGGCTACCCATCTGTCTAGGAAGCCTCCCGCTTCAAATCCCTGCTCAATGACTTCTCTGAGGCCTCAGGAACCAGCATCAATAATACCAAGTCGCAGATCTTTTTCTTTCACACCCCACCTGTTGTTAAGAATGTTGTAGCCCGAATATTAGGATTCCCCATTGCCACTCTCCCTTCCAAATACCTTGGAGCCCCCCTTATTGCTTCGGCCATCAAGCACTCCTCCTGGCGCATTCTCATTGAGAAGCTCGAATCCTGCCTCAACCTTTGGATGCACAGAACACTGAACATGGCCAGTCGTGTAGTGCTCATAAAATCAGTTCTACAGGCAATGCCGCTCTACTTATTCTCAATCCTAGCAGCGCCTAAATGGGTTCTAAAAAGAATTCGGGATCTACAGCGAGGCTTCCTCTGGGGAAATTCAGCTACAAACCGCAAATGGGCCCTGGTAAAATGGACCACTGTCTGCACGCCCAAGGAAAAAGGGGGCATTGGCCTGAGGGATCCCACTCACAGTAATGCTATCATGAGCAAAAAATTTGGTGGCAATGGCTCTCTACACCAGAAAAACCTTGGGCAGCCATTTGGACTGCCAAATACGCTAATCACAGACCTCAGGAGGAGCTCATCAGGTTCACACACAATGTCAAAGGTTTGCTAATATGGAATGCGGCCAAACAACACTTCCAGTTGATACAGCAGCACAGTTTTTGGGAAGTAAGAAATGGAAGAACAACATGATTCTGGACGGATGCCTGGAACCAAATGCCACCACTTAGCCACATTCTAAATCCGCTTCCAAACTACATAGGAGAGGAACAACAACAAGAAAATATTTGGCAGTATTGGACTCAGGAGATAGAGCAAGGCTTCAGGAAATGGAAACAAGGTGACCAGCTCATCAAAAATGAGGAACACCTATTCATAGAGGATCTGGAAAGGGAGCTACGCAAAAGGAGCATTAGATATGCCGAAGGCAGAGACATTCTACGATGGGGATACCAGCCTAAAGGTGCTTTTACTACTTCTGAGGCTTACAAAATTATGGGCACTGACCTTACGCCCCCTGACCCAATTTGGAGCAAAATCTGGGGGTTAGGTTCTTGGCCTAAAGTCTCCTTCTTCCTTTGGCTGGTCGGACATCAGAAAATCCTCACCTGGGATAAACTTAGATGAAGAAACTATCATGGCCCCTCTATCTGTGTTAATTGTAAATCCCAAGAGGAAACACTTCAACACCTCTTGGACTCTTGCCCCTTAGCCAATCAGTTGTGGGAGAAGGCAAGCTTCAGATGTCAAAGAAGATGCAGACTCGTGGACGACATCACCAACTCATTGCGTCACTGGCAACACAATCCATATAAAACTGAAATTCTCAACCATTTATGGAAAATAATCCCCGGGCTCCTCTTATGGAGCATATGGAAAGAAAGGAACAAACGCATATTCAAAGATCAATGCTCCCCGCTAGAAAGTATCTGGAGCACGCTCTGTGTGAATCTCAAAGAGACGCTGATGCTCCACTCATGGACAAAGGAGGACCTTCCGACTCTAGACAATGAGAAAGCCATTTGGGAGAACTGGCACATGCAACTCCCTCAGGAATCTCACAACAAAGTCCCTCCTAAAAGCAGCAACATAAAAAAGGTCTCCTGGACTGCCCCTCCAAAGCATACCTTCAAGCTTAACTTTGATGGAGCCTCAAAGGGAAATCCTGGAAATGCAGGCTTTGGCGGAATTTTCAGAAATCATGAAGGCACACCCCTTCTGATCTACTATGGAAACATTGGGCAATAACTCGGCTGAGTTAGAGGGTCTATGGCAAGGTCTCCTTCTTTCATGGAAACACAACTTCCACCCCCTAGAGGTGGAAGGAGATTCCCAAATCCTAATTAATATGGCCAAGCAACTCCTAAATGGATCTCATGCAAGGAAAATAGCCACCAGTTGGAGGCTCGAAGCAAGACTGGAAGCCATCGAACAAGCGCTTCACAGAAACAGGGCCATCACCTTCAATCACATAAAGAGGGAAGGCAACAAGGTCGCAGACCTTATGGCCAATTTAGGAGTGGAAAATGAGAATACTCTACTCACAGGGACTCTAGACATTATATCGAATCATGATCAGGCACAGGAATGCACTCGTCTGGTTCAAAACGATGCTGCCCCCCCGGATGCGGGTGCTTGAGGAGATGGGACGGGCGATCACCCGCGGCCACCTGCCCGCCATGCGCAGAGGAGCTGTTTACACATGGGAGAAGGGACACTCTCAGCTGCACGGGATTAGAATTAAAGGCATACAGCAGAGGAGCATAAATGCTCCGTTCACCTCCGCACGCGAAGCAGGGTCAGGCTCCTCGGCTCCCATGAATGCCACAGTAATGGCGGGAGAGCCTCAAGGCAAAGGCAAATGTGTTATATATGGCTGCGGTATGGGACTCACAATGCGAATTCAGGGTCTGTTCCATTTGTTTCTACAGCCTCTGGCGCTGCTGGTCGCTCCAAGCTTTTGTCTTTCTGTTTGGGCCACTCCCCCGCCTGCATATGGTCTTTCCTTGGCTGTTCTGGGATTCAATTTTGCTGTGAGCTCTATCTCGGCCTCAGGCATAGAGACTCTGTTGGGCCCTGCAATCATGGTTCGGCCTCGACAGAGAATGCTCAGCCGTCGAGGCACCTCCCGAGGTGGGTCCTCGTGCCCTCCAGTCGACGAAGACTCTCCCCATCACTGCCATTGCCACTGCCCTCACACTCAAGGAGCAAGCCTCCTTCGGTCTAGTCAATTTTTGGATGCCAGCGCTCCTGGGTCCTCTTGCTCGCCCTCCTTTGGCTCAGCAATCTTCAATTTCAACAGTTCTTTGAACCGTCCCCGGATCAACGCCCATGTTTCGGTGCTCTTCATTGAGGAAACCCAAGATGAGGGCGATTCTAGAGCCCATCGGGGGACGATGCCAACTGATGGCTCTGCAAGAGCCATGGAGACACCCTCTGCAGATCCTGTGAATGTTTCGGATAGGCCATTTGCTGGTCCCACGAGCACTAGGGAGACGATGATCAGCCAGAACGAGGATGTCAAGATGGAGCCCGTTCCGATAGCTATGGAGGAGGCTCAGGACATGGCGGAATTCGGGTGGTGCAGGGTAGTGGAGGAGGATCTGGAAGACTAGCTGCGACTTCTTATCAGGTCTCTGCGGCCCAATAGTGAGGGAATTTGGTAACTCTTGTTGTTTTCGGATATGCTCTTGTGTCAAAGTTGTGGTGTTACTGTCTGTGTCAATGCTATTGAGAAATTGTCTGTGTTTAGGTTCTGAGACTTTTTTTCTCTGTGGTTGGGAAAGTTTTGGCTCCCCTGCGCGGGATTAGTTTGCTGTTCCACTGGCGCCCCTGCGTGGGATTGCTTTTTGGTCTGGTTCGTCCTCTGAGACTGTGGACTCTGCTGTTCCATGCTGCCACCACCTCCAGGCAGCTGGTTCTTCTTGTCATGTAATGATGTAATTGTTCTCTGATAATGTAAATAATAGAATAGTTTTAACGAGAAAAAAAAAGATAACTATTTATAGGAAATATGCAAATATCTAGCTTCTTCAATGTGATGAGACTAGATTTGCGTCTACATTCATTATGCTTCAGTCACTTATTAAAATGCATCATTCTTTCAGAGAGATGGTGGTATCAATGGATTGACATAGGTGGAAGGGTTCTCATATTGGGGCTATCCCAAAAGTTGAGGACATTATTATTGACCTTTCTTCAGAGGATGTATGGAGGATAGTGGAGGATATTTCCATCCTCACTACACATATTAATTCCACTCTTCGCATATTTTATAGTGAACAACCATGCTTAGGGGATGTGTTTGAGAGTATGGATCAAATGAGAGAGAAACTTCATGACATAATGGAAGATGAAAATTCTAGGATTGACAATGACACCAAAAATGAAGTGTGGGTACTTAGTCTTACAAGATAGAAAATGCTTCATAACCCTCTTCATTTAATTTTTTTTCTTACTCAATCCTAAATAGTTTCATAAGAAACCATCTTCAGATATAGAGGTGACGCAAAATTGAAACACTTTTATAAGTAGGTGTTATGATTGTCAGGATCGCACTACTTTACGACTTGAGTTGGGAAAGTATTTGAGATCCGAATACCACTTTGCAAATGAAGATTGTGCATACAGTAGAGAACAACCTGGACACAGACTTTTGAATGCAATTTGTTATCTTTTTGTTTTCACAGGTATGTCCAATAAAAAATACCTTTAATGTATTGATTTATTGTTTAAGTAATTAAGTCTAATGTTCATTTTGGATTATTTTCCTTCTAAGGTTTCAAATGTATATTACTAAGATAATGTTAATTTGATTTCATAGGTGACTAGTTCATCCACATGTGAAAGCAACCAGAGTGAATATGATTTTATATATTTGACAAAGAGGAATCGCCTAGGTACAATGGCACAAGATTTGGTGTTTGTACACTCAAATCTACACTAGTTATCTCGACAACAACTAAAAAACAAAATTGGACCCACAAAAATGTGGGATTATGGTGGTTCAAAAGATGTTGGAGATGATGAGCTCCCTTAGATTAGTCAAAGACCAGGTATACCGTAAGAATATGAAAGGTGTTTATGTAATCTCGTGTTCCTGTGGAGCACCCTACGTTGGCGAAACTGTCCGCTCAATAAATTGAAGGATTCATGAGCATGCAACCGGCATCAAACATGGTAGGACATGCTCCTATTCTTTAGCTGAACATGTAGAAAAGACAAAACACCACATACGTATTGGAAAAGCCCAGATCATTGCTAGGAACAATCATTTCCATCACCAAAAATTTAGAGAAGACATAGAAATTGAAAGAAAGCCTAATAATTTAAAAAAGACAATAACTAGAAAATTAGTATTTTCTTAATTCTTTTCTAATCCCTTTTAATATTTTAATAATTATTAATTCATAAATTTTCCTTAATGATAATTTATTATTTTAATTCCCATCATTATCTTATTTTTATCTATTTTTTTCATAGTTTTCATATCTTTAAATTATTTTAATTCCCATCATTATCTTATTTTTATCTACTTTTTTCATGGTTTTCATATCTTTAAAGTTTTTAGGACTCCATTCCAATTATATTAGTTCATGGTAGGTTTTTTCGTTTTTCTAATTTCTTTAGAATTTTTTTAGTCTCTCATATATATACTTACTCTTATTTATTTTGATTCTAATCTATAAAATTCTTTATTTTAATTTTAATCTATAAATTTTATTAAAATAATTTAATTTTTATATTTATATTTTTAAGATATATATATATATATTTTAATGAATGATGAATGAATTAATTAATTAATATAATTTTTTTTAATAAATAATTCATTTTTAGACCTTATCATTTGTTTGATTCTTATTATTTTAATGAATTAACTTATTAGTTAATATAATTTGAATATTTTTATTTTTATGGTAAATTTACTGAATGTTGACCTTCGTGTATATATTTTGATCATGTTTTTGTTCTAATAATCTTTCTCTAGTTAGCCTTAAAAAAATTCCATTTATATGGTAATTTTACTGAATGTTGACCTTGATGTATATCTTTTGATCCTATTTTTGTTTTAATAATCTTTCTCTTGATATTATGAATTAATTGGTTTTTTAATTGTTTTATAATATTCATTTTAATTATTTATGTTTTTATCTCGATTTGTTTGAGTTTTGGAAATTGTTTTTGGGATTAGTTAATTTATTAACTTTGAATGATTTATTCCATATTTTGTTCTTTGACTTTTAAATGGATTTTTATTTTTATTTTATTTTAGTTGATTTATTTTTTTTTAAACGATATGTTTTAGCAATGTATTATTTTTTACTCAAGAAATTTACTGTTATAACTTAGTCGTTGAAATGAACTTTTTCTATATCATTTTCATTATTTATTCGAACTTTTCATCTTAATGCTCACAATGAACCACACCTTTATTCAAAAACTTTACTATTACAACCTAGTCATTGAAATGAAGTCTTTCTATATCATTATTATTGTTTATTCTCTGGCGATGATCAGACTCCTCATCTTAGTCTTAACGATGAACCACACTGGATGGTTCAAAACGTGCCAACTCAAAAGTTTCATGTGATTTTTACTGAAAAAATTCCAAGATATACAATATGGATCACAAAAACCTCAATTTAGAAATACCAAAAAGCCTACCAACCAAAATAATGCTTTTGGAATTGGCTCAAGCTCAACAGTGATTCTAGAAAATGAGCTTGAAAATCTAGATTATTAGGTTTACATGCATTTTGCATATGCATTATTAGAAGTGGTTTTAAAGATACATCTATATTAAAAAATATACATTTAATTATTTATTTTTCAGATCTCTTATTCTCCTAAATGTTTTCTACTTTTTAGAATTAATAATTGGGTAAATTTTTGGATCTACAAACTAACTTTTTTTTATAAATTGAATCACTATTTATGAATGTTTCTTTACAATTTCACAAGTGGAAACATTAGATGTTTATAATTAATGCTTTCTTTTATATTATTCACCTTTAATCTTATTTTTTCTCTCTCCTCATTTCTTATACGTGAAACCTCCCAACTCTGTTTCTGGTACCGTTCTCGTTTCTCATGTATTTATGGTAATATAGCTATAATTTGGATTTCCCAATTTTTCTACGAGATTTTATCAAAATCTTACCAAAATTTTCCACTATTTAAAAAAAAAAAACTTCATTAGACTACTCGATTCATAAGTATTCTCATCGAGGATTTAATCATCGTGATGTGCGTGATATTAGTAGCTTGCTTGACTTGTGATCTTTATACTGCATATAATTTGTGAAGGCAGGTTATCATATTGTTTGCATGCATGAGTTGTACGTGGGGTGCCACTTCTATGATCGGCCCCCCTCGTCGTTTTGTGTAGTGGAAACATATACATCCCCGGGTCTAGGCTTAATGGCCTTGAACTTAGGATATTTTTCTTTGATTCTAACAAAACCTATTAATTCTTTCATTAGCATAGCTTAGGATATGGGGTTTATGGGAGACATTTCCATCCCAACTCCCCCATTAATTCTTTTATTAGCATAGCTGGTGTAAGGCCCCCGAGTCATGGAGCGTTTGGCGATGGGTGCACGACGGGCGTAGGGTAGTAAGCTGGGGCACGTCTGCATGGTGAGATGAGCCAAGCTGAACGGTGAACGCAGTAGACACGCAGAAGTCAATTTGCGAAATGGCTAAGTGTGGAGTGGCGATGACTTTATATGGCGAGGTGGTCCCCAGTGGGGCCCCACCACCATGGCTGACGTGAGAAAAATGCAAAGGCACCCCAAGGTGGGTCAGCTTGGCCATTGGTTGAAGCCTCTATCTCGGTGGGTCAGAGGCGAGTTCGAAAAAGTATCCAAGGAGATCAATCCAAGGTAGTGCGCAGAGCTTCAAGGGTGAAGATGAAGTGCGAGCTAAGGGAGAAAGCTAAAGCGTGAGGCGAAGGTGCAGGCAAACATAGGGGCCAAAGCACCCTAGCCACAGGCCTGAGACAAGTTTCAGTGGGTGACCGCAGGGTGCAGGGCGCGAGTCAGTTAGCAGGTCGTAGGGTGGGCGCACACGGAGCGTGGGCTGGCTAGCAAGTCGGGCAGCACCTTCGGGTGAGGGCGTCGGTAGGTGGATGAGCTCGGGTGACTCAAGTGAGGGCGCCTGGGTGGGTTGAATGTTTGGCGCGGGTGCGTTTTGGGTAACTCGACCAGTTGAACGGCGAGTCGGGTAGAGGCGTCCAGGCGAAGTGTGAACGTGCATAGGTGAGTTGTGATGGTTGGGCATGGGCGACATGAGATCGATGGACGAGTTGGGCGGCAAGGCACCTGGGTGGACGAATGCCAAGTGTGGGCACGTGTGAATGGTTGAAACAACGAGCTGGGCAGTTTGACATAGATTTGGGTGAACGCGTGTGGGAGCACTCGAGGTGCACGAGATGGGAAACTGATGAGTCGGTCAACCCGATAGTTTGGTGAGTCAGGCAAGAGCGCCCACGAGCTGAACAACAGTGTACAGTGCGATGTGAACACTCTGAACGGTGGTTCGAGTGGTCTGAAAGGTGCAAGGTGACTTGCACGATTTTGGCATATATTATTCCAAGGAAACTTTGGGTTTCGTGCAAAGACTATAAAATTGTATATTTATGTAAAGTTGTTATTATCATCAGGCAGACTCATAATTCAGGGAGTTTCCCCTCCCGTTAAAGATTTCCGTTATGCATAGAGATAAATGATAATAATGATGATGATGTTAATGTGAATGTTTCCACTGTGTTTAATGAAGATTGTACTTAGCTGCTGAAAAATAGAAAGTAGGCGCATTCCACGATTGCAAGTATTGGTGAAAATAAAGTGATCAGTGGTGCCGCACCTCCTATCATATGGTTGGAAGAGCACCGCCGGGATAGGGCGTGACAAGTGGTATTGAAGCTCTATATTCTGCGGGCTTTAGTGATTCAGAATTGCAGATTGATGTGCTACACTTCGTGATAGGTTTAGTGGGGGTGAAGCATCATGCTTGGGCCAAGTTGAGTGACAAGACATGATAGGTTTGGAAGAATGTGAAGGGAGGCTCTTGCTGACCTTATACAAGTTGAAGCTGATGAAAGAAGAGAACCCATGAATTTGAGATGAACTTGAAGTCTTGGAAAGGAATATTTAAGATGAACTTCTTCGACTTGGTTGGGCAATGGAGCAGGTTGCAGTTGCAGATTGCAATGATAAGGAAGAGGAAGCCATGATGTTCAAGGATGTTGCAGGCATGATAATGATGGAGGATGAACTTGAAATTGTTCAAGTTGGACTAGGATCGTACAGTTTGTAGAAATTGGTGGATGAGGATACTCACACGAAGAAGCCTCATGATGAAGTAAGTACTACTTATACTTGTGTTTCAGTTGAGATTTTGGTAGATGGGCCATATGCAGGGAAGGGAAAAATCAGTTTTCCAATGTGATGGAGGATCTTATCATGGATGTCTACGATGAGACCTTGTATGGAGAAGCAAGGACCATTGGCTGTTGCAAAACTTGTTGGGGTTGTTTGTGACCATATGGCAGAAGTTACAAATGCCCGTGACAAGGGAGGAATGTGATGATCATTGCGGAGGAATTGGTCATGCTTTAGCCATATGGAAAAATTGGCTAAGTGCCCAGCATGACTCATGGAAAAATTGGAGAAGGGCACACCCTTGAGTTTGATGATACTTGGGTGAACTTCTCATGGCCGAGACCAAGAGGAAGTCTTGGTGGAACTTTCAATAGGGGAGCCATGGTGGGAGAGACTCATGTGATGATGATATGGTTTGGGTGATTGAGTTCACTAGACCGGATTGCAGACTTGGATGAGGATGACCGATTGTTGTGATGGGCCTACTTAGTTGGACAATATGGGAAACTTGAGTCATGGACATCGAGTTGAAGACATAGAGCATGGTAGTCTTATGTAGGGACATTATGCAGGAGCACTTATAGAGGTGTCACTCATGGGCATCCAATGAGGAGTGCCAAAGCAGGGATGTTGTGCAGGTGGATTTGTTGATGTGACTTTTGGGGACTTCATATTAGGGTGGACTTGGAGGATCTAATGCATTGGGGAGATGAGGTCAGGGACTTTGATGCAGTGATGATGATGCATTGGTGGTAAAACTTTGGTTGGTGTTGAGCCGAGACTTGACCACTTTTTACACATGGGAGCTGATTGGTCTATGATCATGGGCAGCACATGGATGATGAGACAGGTGTATACTTGTTTCTTTGGAAAGACTTGAGGGATGACACATTACATATATGATGGAGGTTGCCTCATGGACCTGGATGTGGCATATCGAGAGTCGGTTTGATGAGAGGATCTCTTCATATTGAGGAGATGGATTTTACACATATGGATGATGATGTTGGGATAGATGTGGTTGATTTCATGCAACACATTGACACCAAACATCATGAGAAACGTTTTGCAGACGAGATGGATTTTACTTCATGGGCCTGGGCATGGTTTACTTAGATGGAGATGGATTCTTGATCGAGTTAGCACTGTGACAGGAGTCTAAGAAATGACTGATGATGGCATGAGGATGTGCATTCTCATGGTTTGAGCATGACACTTAGATTAGCTACCCGACTAGTTTAGATCGTGCGGCTTGAGTAGTGTACAAAGATGTGTTAGCATTGTGTTGGAGTATCATGGTAGTAGTTCACACGATGATGGTACATGATGGGGTCAACACCATATGTTGTGGTGAGCATGTAGCTTGAGTTGGAGGGGTCAGCCTTCCATGACGGGGCAGCATGTAGAGTTGCGACGGATGTGGTTGATGATCATGGATTGAGGAGACTTCCTGATTCATGGAGGGCATAGAACGATGGTTTATGTGACATTGGAGTGAAGGCAGACAGTATGAGCATCTTGGATGTTGGAGCTGGTACTTTGCGACAGTGATTGATTGGTTGTCTTGGCGACAGATGGTTGTTAGGATGAAGGTTTGTCGAGGACGACAAAGACTTGAAGTGGGGGAGGATGTAAGGCCCTTGAGTCGTGGAGTGTTTGGTGACGGGCGCATGACAGGCACAGGGTGGTGAGCTGGGCCAATTGGCGAGGTGGGTCGCGTCCACATGGTGAGACGAGCCAAGCTAAACAGCGAATGTAGCAAACACGCGAAAGTCAATTTGCAAAATGGCTAAGTATGGAGTGACGGTGAGTTTATATGGTGTGGCAGTCCCAGGTGGGGCACCCACCAGCATGGCCGATGTGAGAAAAATGTGAAGGCACCCCAAGGTGGGTCGGCTTGGCCATTGGTCGAAGCCCCTATCTCGGTGGGTCAAGCATATATATACACATAGGCGAGTTGGAGAAAGTATCCAAGGTAGTGTGCAGAGTTTTAAGGGTGAAGATGAAGTGCAAGCTAAGGGAGAAAGATGAAGCATGAGGCGAAGGTGCAGGTAGAAATAGGGGTCGAGGAACCCTAGCCGTAGGCCTGAGACAAGTTTCTGTGTGTGACTGCAGTGCGTGCGGACTTCAGGGTGCGGGTCGGTTAGCAGACCACAGGGCAGGCGCACACGGAGCATGGGTCGGCTAGCAGGTCAGGCAACACATTCGAGTGAGGGCATCGGGTGGGTCGAACATTTGGCCTGGGTGCATTTCGGGTAACTCAGCTGTTTGAACGGCGAGTCAGGTAGAGGCATCCGGGCAAAGTGTGAACATGCACAGGTGAGTTGCAACGGTCAGCCGTGGGCGACATGAGATCGACAGACGAGCTAGGCAGTAAGGCACACGGGTGGACAAACGCGAAGTGTGGGCACGTGCAAACGGTTGAAACAACGAGCTGGGCAAGTTGACACGATTTTGGGCAAACTCGTGTGGGAGCGCCCGAGGTACACGAGACGGGCGACTGGCGAGTCGGTTGACTCAACAGTTTGGTGAGTTGGGTAGGAGCACCCCACGAGCTGAACGACAGTGTACGGTGTGATGGTGAACACTCTAAACAATGGCTTGGGTGGTCTGAACGGTGCAAGGGACTTGCATGATTTTGGCAGATATTGTTCCAAGGAAACTTGGGGTTTCATGGCAAGATTGTAAAATTGTATATTTATGTAAAGTTGTTATTATCATCAGGCAGACTCATAATTAGGGAGTTGCCCCTCCTGTTAAAGATTTCCGTTGTGCATATAGATGAATGGTAATAATGATGATGATGTTAATGTGAATGTTTCCGTTTTCTTAATGAAGATTGTACTTAGCTGCTGAAAAATAAAGTAAGCATAGAAAGTAGGCGTAGTCTACGGTCGCAAGTATTGGTGAAAAGAAAGTGGTCATTGGTGTCGCACTGCCTATCATGCAGTTGGAAGAGTACCGCCGGGGTTGGGGCATGACAACTGGGGGGTTATGGGAGACATTTCCATCCCAACTCCCCTATTAATTCTTTCATTAGCATAACTTGGGATATGGGGGATTATGGGAGAAACTTCCATCCAACCCCCATTCATTTTTAGCTTCTTTTTTAGGAGACTACAAGCTTGATTTGCCTAGCTGTTAGCCACAAAGTTGATAAATGTTGGATTATAAGGAGCGAATCTCTTATTATTTGAAGATGAGTTACCTGTAATTGTTTGGTAAAGGTTACTTCAAGGCATATAACTCTACTTTGTTATTTTTTTTTTGTTTTTTCTTAATCCCAAGCTTATTTTTTTATTATCTTTCCATTAGGGTTATATAGAACCCTTTCCCCTCATGCCACCCTTTCCAAAAATAAACCAAATCCTAAAACATTTAAACTTATTTATTTAATATCACACAAATTTACAATATATTTTAGAATTAAGCTTTCTCTGCGTTACATTATGATGAGCCTCTTCCTCTGGATCCATCACATGAATAGTTTTAGTGTATGCATTTGTTCTAAAGGTGAACCACAATTGATGGTTCAAAACATCGACACAAAACTACTTATGCGATAGATTCGTAAGAAGAAGCTCATTACAATAGATTATTCAAATTCCCTTTCCTCTTTCTTATCACATTGGCTTCTCTATAATGATTTGTCTAAAAAATGTTTACAAATAAAGTCTTTTAAATTCTAGCTATTAAATGTTTATATAAACAATAACATCTTACAATTATGTTACAATTAATTATAAAATGTTTACAAGTAAAGTCTTTTAAATTTGAGCTACTAAATGTTTATATCAACAATCACATGTTACAAATAATTTCCTAAAAATGTTACTTTTTGGTTGTTAAAAAAGTTACCTCTTTATCGCAGAAGACTAATAGGTTAAACTACATCATTAATGATGTATCAAAGCCATAATCTAGGTGTTAATTTTTTTTGGAAGTTTTTCTAACGTACTTTTTGGTATAATTTGTATAGAATTCTGTAGTGATTTGCTGTAATCACAAGTTTGAGTTGTGAAATCTCTACAATCCAAGTGCCCTTGAACTTGTTTAAGGTGTTGAAGTCGTATATGTAGTCAAAAACCCACTTTAAGCAACACAAATCAAGATTTCACTTTTAAAACTGGTTGAATTCTCGCTAAAAACTTCAAAACTTCTAATAAATTTGCCTTTAAAAACTATTTAAAAAGTTAAATAAATTTAATAATAAAAACACATATTTAATGTGATGTCTAAAAAGAATAAAAACCTATTGAATAGATAAATTAATTGTGCATAAATTTATTTCTTTTTAACAATAATAACTTTTTTTTCAAATAAATAATATTTTAGACTATGGGATCATCTCCATTTTCTTAAGTAATAATTTGATTGATTGCTTTAAGAGAAATAAAGGATCACATTAGGATTTAAAAATAATTTGAAGGAGGAAGAGGTTTTGAAGCATTTCAGAAGTAAGGATAAGAATGTTTCAGAAACTGTTTTTAATATAAATATTTTTTAATAATAATAATAGTTTTTTCAAATAAATAATATTTTAGACTATGAGATCACCTTCATTTTCTTAAGTAATAATTTTATTGAATTATTTAAGAGAAACAAGGAGAGTTACAAGCAACAAATCCCTGCCTTTTTGGCAGGAAAGAATTATATATTGTTCTGTAGCATTGTCGCATTGCCTGTCTATTGTCCTATAGCATGACGCAGTTCCCATTCCAAGGTATCTATGTCTTTGTAGGCATTCAAATGAGTTGTATGCAAGGCGGAGAAAAGCGTAGAAACACTCCTCAAAAACATTGCTCATGTGCACCTCCATACCCGATTCTAGCTGGCGACTTTAATTGCAAGCGAGGAAAAATAATGTGATGATTTTCATGCAACCTTGTTGGGTTGTGTTATATTCTTTCCATGACCAAGGGGTTAGAGGGGGAGTGAAGCCCCCCGTTTGTTGCGCCTATTGTTCAGTGGGGGGCGGCAACCCCCTGTTGTCTGGGGGGGTTTGAAGGGGGCGGGTAGTCCCCCTTTACGGGGTCTAGGGTAGCACCCTGGGAAATTTTTTTTTTGAACCCTATATTAGGTTGGGTGGACCTACCTATTGTTTTGTGCATGGTTTTCACACATGGTTTTGGTCCATGGTATTGGATGTTTTGGCATGTATAAATATGTATTGTAACATTGAACGAAACATAATGAAAAATCAAGCTGGTAGTCCCGATTTTGGGATCTAGGGGAAAATCTCAATGGATATGTGTTTTATGTGTTATGCTCTCGCATAGCTTATTTTCTGTGTTTTAGAATTAATATGAAGGTAATTTCTGTACGGGGTTAAAACCTACATTTGGTATCAAAGATGTCTTGGCTTCAAGGGGACGCCTTTGTTGCTGAGGGGTTACGCTCGGGCCTGTGATAGACCCTGTTCAAGTGGGAGATCTGCGGGATCGATTCTGGTGGTGAAAGAAGATGGCAAGCAGTGGAAAGATAAAGATCGAGAAATTTAGTGGTAAGAGTTTTGAGTTATGGAAACTCAAGATGGAGGATCTATTGGTGGATAAAGATCAGTGGATTGTGGTAGATCCAGGTACTAAACCAATGGGAGTGTCTGATGAAGAATGGAAGAATGTGGATCGAAAGGCAAAGATCACAATATGATTGTGTGTCTCAGATTCAGTATTGCTGAATGTATTAGGGGAAGCTACGATGAAGGCTTTGTGGGACAAGTTAGGGACTTTGTACCAATCTAAGTCTCCGGTGAATAAACTGTTCCTGCGGAAAAAGTTGTATAACCTGAGGATGAAAGATGGAGACTCGATGACAGAGGGTCTAAATGCATTTAATACTGTGGTAAGTTAGTTATTATCTGTTGATATTAAAATTTTAGATGAAGATAAGTGCATCAGTTTGTTGTGTTCTCTACCAGATTTGTGGGATAGTCTAGTTATTGCAATAGGTAGCAATGCAACTGCCTTGTAGTTTGATGAAATAGTCTCATCCTTGCTGATGGAGGAGATGAGACGGAAAAATATGGAGAGCCAGAATGGTGATGCCTTATCTGTACGAGGATAGTCCCAGAATACAAACAAAAATAAGTCATTGAGTGGGATATCTAAATCTAGAGGGAGATCTAAATCTCCAGGAAAAATTGTAAAGGTAGTGTGCTAGAAATGCAGAAAGGAAGGGCACTACAAAAGGGACTATAAATCTAAATCTCTTAACAAAGGAAAGGGATTTGATGATGCTCCTTCTACAGAGGTGAAAACCACCTCAGATGAAGGTGGGGATGTGTACTTGGCTTCTTCAAGTACACATGTAGATCATGAGGCATGGTTGATTGACTCAAGTGCATCCTTTCACTTCACTCCCTATAGAGAGTGGTTCTGCGAGTATGAGAAATACAATGGTGGTGATGTCTTCTTGGGGGATGACAGGAAGGCTAGAATCATTGGTCACGGAAAAGTAAAGTTGAAGTTGCAAGGTGGAAGGGTTAGAACACTTCCGGGTGTTCTTCATATTCCTGCATTGGCCAGAAATCTGATTTCTGTAAGTAAGATGGATGATGCAGGTGTAAAAATAGTGTTCAAGAAGGATACCTGCAAGATGGTTCGTGGAGCACTGGTATTGATGCAGCGAGTTCAGATTGGAACTCTGTACAAGCTACAAGGTATCACTATTGTTGATGGGTGCAACAGTTTTGTGGTTCCTAAAAGTGGAATAAAAAATCTAGTGGTCTCTGGAGAGAAGACCATGTTGTGGCATCAAAGGCTTGGACATATTGGAGAGAAGGGACTTCAAATACTTCATGGTAAAGGTATGGTAGAAGGTATGCATAATAGCTCTCTGGATTTTGATTTCTGTGAAAATTGTGTATATGGGAGGTAGAATCAGGTGAGTTCCCCTCTGGTGGTAAGAGGGAGAAACAAATATTAGAGCCTATGCACAGTGATGTGTTTGGACCTATGAAGGTTCCATCACTGGGTAAGTCTATGTACTATGTATCATTTATAGATGACTTCTCAAGGAATACATGGATATATTTCCTTAAGAAGAAGTCTAAAGTCATTGAGAATTTAAGGCTCTGGTGGAAAACAAGACAGAGAAGAAGATAAAGGTGCTGAGGACAAATAATGGTGGAGAGTTTTGCAGTAAGGAATTTGAAGAATTCTGTAAGAAGTGTGGTATAGCATGGTAGAAGACTACTCCATATACACCTCAACAAAATGGAGTTGCAGAAAGAATGAATAAGACGCTGATGGAAAGGGCAAGAAGCATGCTCAATGTTGCTGGGTTAGGACATGAATTCTGGGTAGATGCGGTGGAGACAACATGTTACCTGGTCAACAGATCACCTTCATCAGCGTTGGAGGATAAGACTCCATAAGAGGTATGGACTGGTAAGAAACCCTTTCTTTCACATCTGAGGGTATTTAGATGTGATGCATATGTACATATTCCAAAGGAGAAATGAACAAAGTTGGATAGTAAATCTGAAAAGTGCATCTTTATCGAGTATAAGGATGGTTCAAAAGGGTTATAAGCTTTGGAACCCATTAACAAGGAATGTTGTGTATAACTGAGATGTGGTGTTCAGAGAGGTGAAAGATATTATTAAACATGAAGTCCAACCAAAGGAACCTGAGAAAATAGAGTTTGAGCTTAAGGAGGAAGAATCAGACTCTACAGCACAGGAGGAATTAGAAGATGAAGAGCCACAAACTCCGGGTGTGAGAAGATCAGTTCGAGAAAGAAGGCAGCCAGAAAGGTATAGTCCATCTGCTTTCTATTCAAAATTTTCTTTATCTATTATTGATGATGATCCCAGAATTGTGAAGGAATCAATAGATTCAGAGGATGGAAAACTCTAGAAAGAGGCCATGGTTGATGAAATGACATCTTTGCACAAAAATGAGGCTTGGGATCTGGTGGAGTTTCCGGCTGGAAGGAAACCCATTGGTAGCAAATGGGTGTTCAAGAAGAAGACAAATGTAGAACGAAAGGTGGAGAAATACAAAGCTCAGCTGGTAGCAAAAGGTTATTCCCAGGTGCCAAGAATTGATTTTGGTGATATTTTTCTCCTACTGCCAAGGTAACTTCTATTAGATTACTTTTATCTATTGCTGCTGCTTTTGATTTTGAGGTAGAACAGATGGATGTGAAGACAACATTTCTTCACGTGGATCTGGAAGAGAAGATCTACATGAAGCAACTTGAAGTCTTTGCGATGAAGGGTAAGAAAGAACTAGTATGCAAGATAAAGAAGTCTTTGTATGGGTTAAAATAGTCACCAAGGATGTGGTATCAGAAATTTGATACATTTATATGGGGACTTGACTTCACCAGAAGCAAAGCAGATCACTATGTGCATTTTAAATTAATTGGTCACCGTGTTATTTATCTAGTCTTGTATGTGGATGATATGTTGCTGGTTGGAGATGACAAAGAAATTATCTAGGATTTGAAGACCCAATTGTCCTCCAAATCCAACATGAAAGATCTTGGTGCTGCAAACTATATTTTGGGCATGGAAATTAAAAGATACCGGGAAAAGAGGAAGCTCTGGTTAAAACAGAGGAAGTATGTCGAGATAATACTGTAGAGGTTTAATATGTAGGATAGTAAACCGGTGAAGGTTCCTATTCCTGTAGGTGTGAAGTTATCTACTAAACAGTGTCCCAAGACACAAGAAGAGGAAGAGGACATGTCCCATGTTCCATATGCTAGTGCAGTTGGTAGCCCGATGTATGCAATGGTCTGTACTAGATCAGACATTGCACATGTAGTGGGAGTATTGAGCATGTTTATATCAAAACTAGGGAAGGAGCACTGGACAACAGTGAAGTGGGTTTTCAGGTATTTGCGTGGCACTAGTAATTATGGTTTGTGCTACCAAGGAAGACCAAGATTGGACAGAGTGTTGGATATTTGTGGCTTTGTTGATGCATATTGGGCTGGAGATCTAGATCAAAGAAGATCTACAAGTGGGTATCTGTTTAACCTATTGTTATAGACATATTTGGGCACTATAACCCCAATCTTATATGTCGATAAACCAAGGGCTCTTTAACCCCTAAAAGTGTTGTTTCATACCCTAAAGGATCATAGTCAACTAATTACATCATTCCCCAAAAGTTCCACCTGAAAAACCACTCGGAACTGGCCAAAACTGGACCATACTGACTGCTCCACTGTCAGGGTGCGATGCATACTGACTCCTACACTAGCCAGGTGTGATGCATACTGAAGAGTCATTCTGTGGGGTGCGATGAATGAGAATGGACAAATGTCTGAGGCAGTTTTCTAAGTGGATGCTCATGGAATATTCTAGAAACTTCTCCTATGACACTTGCCTCTCTGAATTCACCCAGGGATGAGTAAGAGATCAAAGAAATCTCCAAGTGGAACCAAGAACTACAAGTGGAATGACACTAATCAAAAAACCAGAGATGACTCACACCCTTGCAGACATCTATAAATGGATCCCTCATCTGAGAGATCTAGAGGCTGGAATGTTGTAATTTATAAGGAAGTGTTGTTAGTTTGTCTTTGAGAAGAAGCATTGTATTGTTGCGTGATCTTTCTTTTCATGAGGTGAAGAGGGCTTTGATACTGGGAGGATGATGCTGGATCAAACAGCTGGGTTGTAATTCTCCTTTATATTTTAATAAAGTGCTTTGAGTTTTCCTCGTTCAATGTATTTTTGATTCTGAATTGTTTATGATATTATAGATCAAGATACTTTGATGGTGTTTTGTTACTTTATCTCTACAGGTATTCTCTAAGCGGGACAAGTAGGAGAGGACTTCCAAGCTCTATCAAGGAGGAGAGAAATCAAGCAAGGAGTCAAGCGAAAGATCTAGGTTGGTCCCTTTGCTTCTCTCTTATCTATCATACATAAAGGAAATCACAAATTGCTTTGATTGTTTGTTTCTAAGATAACTGCCAATCTTAGTGGGACTAGCAGATCGAAAAGACACTAGTTTTCTCGAAAACAAAATGGTGACTCCACTGGGGGACGAATAGTTTATTTATTTGTTGATGTTTGTTTACTTTATAAACTATAGATGGAGCCTAAAGTTAGCTATATAGCCTTCGAACTGCTCTTGCTATGCAATTGCAAAGTAGATGAATGTTGCTTCAGTCAATCTCCGACTTAGTTTATTATTTGAACATCTGACTCACAATAATTCTAGATGCCCTCTTGGTAGCTCAATAACCTCTTAAGATCATACCCCTGTACTTTTTTCTTTACTGTTCATAATAGCTCAGCTTAACTCACTGAATTTAGCTGCAAATTTGAGCCAAAACCCACCTCAATTGCGCTCCTTGGCCCATCGCAATGTCTGTAACTGGAAGCCAGTATGCATTGCACCTCCTCAGTGTAGTAGGTGAGATGCATCCCTGTTTATGTGAAGCATATGTGCGATGACTGAGTAATCCTATTTCTCTCTTTGAAATTTTGGTTTTTTGTTCTTGTTTTCAGCTCTATTTAGTTGTTTTGCTACTTATGATCAGTATCTCATTGTTGAAGCCTCCTTCCTTTACATAGTTCAACATCAATTGATTAAGATTAGTAAATGTTTTTATGTATTTGTCCATCATTTACGATCCTTTTTCAAAAAGTAGCTTAAATCGTACTATTGTTTTGATGCAAAAAAGTGTTGTAACTGTCGTTTTGTGTCAAAAAAAAGAGTGTCGTAAAGTCTTCCTCCTCTAGATAGTCGATTGAACTTTTTTCATGTATTTGATTTGATTTATTGATATTTGAAGTGTCAAAAGCATCTTTTATTCGAAATTGAAAAGTGTCATTTAAGTCTTCCTTTCATTTTGAAAAAGAAATTGTCGAAATGTCGCTTTGAAGAAAATATTTCAGATCTATACTTAGTTTTCCTTTTTGCATTTCTCACATTAAGGGAAACGAAAAAAAAATACATGCATTTGCATTTTCATTTAGAATTTGTGTGAAAATGATTTAGGAAAAGTGAATTTAGTGTGTGCTCTTTGCTCTTTGTTGAAAGAATCGTAATCTTCTTTCCTTAGTAGCTAAAATATTTATTGCTAAAAATAAACAAAAGACTATTTATCATTTTAGATTGCATATTTAGGAATTTTACATCCTTGAAAGGCAAACTTCTAAACAAGATCAACTCTAAAATAAATCTCAATGAACTTAACAACTCTTTTGAACCTAACGCAACACATCTAGAGGTCTAGGCTAGAGACGTGTTCTAGCATCGTAAAACCTAGTAACTATTGTTTTCATCAAAGGTTGGGTGATTCCTCCTCTTTGATATGACAAGTGTTAGCACGGACTTGTGCTCCCCGTACCGTCGAGTATATATTGGGAGACCACAATAGGCTGATATCCTTTATCCATAGGAAGTTGTGTCTGCCGCCCTATCGATCGCAATGCACTGAACACAACATTCAGGAAGATTGACTGTCATACATAAGTCCTTGGTAATTTCTCCTTAATTTACCATGAAGGTGTATATTGTAGTTTTGCGATTGGTTTGGTAATCCATCTATCTAGATTTCCAGAGTAGTCACTTTCGTTCCTTTTCGACTCCTTAAAAGAAAAGGTCCATCTGAGCACTTGTCACTTCAGGCTCATTAAAAATTGAAGGCAACTAGAGTCATCTTTAGCTTTTTCTCGACTCTTAAAAATTGAAAAAGCAAAGTTGTGTCAAAGCGTCATTAAAATTTATTAATTTAGAATAACATCCCTATTCCTTTGTGTTGGAAATAATACTGAGAGGGGGGTTGAATCAGTATTATCAAATCAATAATAACTTTTTCATTTCCATATTCAGATTCATATACGCTACTTCAGTTAAGGATACCCACGTATATACACAACTGTGTTTAATGCAACTAGCGTATATCCAGTAAACTTATGATTCAATTAGTTGATCTTCAATGAGTGCATCAGAACATTATTAACCATATTAACAGTAAACAGGTGCAGTAAAATAGAACAGATCATCACACATAAGGAGCACACATGAACACCATGATATAAGGTGGAAACCCAATGTCGGTGAAAAAAACCTGCTGCAATTCGTCTCTATCTTCTTTTAATAAGAAACTTCTTTTTACAATAGTACTGGTGCAGTCTTATACCAGTACGCAGGCTTCTACCTGCAGAAGGCTACAACCTTCTTAGCTCTTGTACTAGCCGATCCATTTACTAGTATGTAGGCGCCGGCCTACTGAAGGCTCCAACCTTTACTCGTTTTCCAGCTGCTACTGGAAGGGAGCTGCAACCCCCTGGCTCTTGTACTGGCCGATATGTTTACCAGTACGTAGGCGCCGACCTACTGAAATCTACAGTCTTCCAGGGACCACATTTCATACATTTTCATACTGGATCCATAAATACAAAACAATCACCACTACAATACAATCATCAACTTATACCTACACCATCAATCTCTGAATCAACCAATACTGTACCACTAAACCCAGAACATAGAACAAACAACAGAACTCTACAACAATAACCAGATCCAACTGCAACTTCAAATATCATATCTCATAATGTATACGCTACTATGAAGAATCAAACCAGCGTACATACGCGTTTTTACCAAATCCAACCCGCATACAGATCTACAAATACTTACTCATAACTTTGCAGTTGTTCTAGATATAATTCATACCCTGATCATAACATTCATACCATAAAACATGCGTCAATAATTCAAATCTAGTCTATCCATGATAAAACCACATAATGATAGTACATTCCAAGCCTTATGATCCCGATCCATCATCCATCATCAACAGCATAGGTGCATCCTTGATTCAGATCAAGCACAACATCACAAACCCATAACCAGCCTACTGGATCTCCACACTTCATCAGACATTCATTACTTCCAGACCTACCTTGGCCTGAAGATCTTCTCCTTATATAGGTTTAGGCTTCTCTCAATACCATGGTCCAAAACCATGTAGAAACAATACCTTGGACCCAATACCTGGGATCAACACTTCGAAACAAATACCACGGACCAATACCAAAATACCATGGACCAAATACCACGGACCAAAACTTAGTTTTCCAACATGTACGCGCCTTTCCTTCTGTGAACCTGCGTGTGTACTCATACGCGCCTTTTATTCTTCTCACCAGCGTGTATACGCGCTTTCATCAAGGTTAACCTGCGTATATCTCTCTCTTGACCTGCTGTACTAAGATCTGTCCTCTGATTGAGTTGCCATCACCTGTATCATACCTTTGAGTGAGTTGCCATCAAGGACAACACTTGTATCCTAATGCCAACACTTTTTTGGTCTTAGGTTGAGATAATGGAGTCCACCAATCAAGGAATCCCTCTTGATGGGAATCCTAGTCCATTTTCTTCTTGGGGAAATATTGGTGCCACATTTTCCCTTCCAGGAATCACAATTGGTCTGCCAATATGGTTATTATCAACCTTTGTCATTCAAAATACTGTGATTCCTCAACAATCGAATCAGCAACCAGTTGATACTGAAATTGACCCTTTGCCTTCTACTTCGTTTGTTTCTCCCTCCCCTTCTTCCTCATTGCTTGGTGAAAGTAGCGATGCTAGTAACCAGGTGACCGAGAAGAAGAAGAAAGGGAAGGAGAAAAAGAAGAAGTCATTTAAGCAAGGGGGCAACCATGCAACACTTGTTGAAAATCCGCACATCGAGCTTTCCAAACATATATCTCCATGCATAATTTGCAAGGGAGACCACCTTCATCGAGAATTTCCGTGCATCCCTCGGATCTTGAGAGATTGGTCACCCCATTTGCACCGTCAGGTGTCATCAACCTCTGATGATCATCTTGACAACACACCATCAACCAGTAATAGTGAAGTCAATGGAAAAAAGGAAAGGTCAGATTTACATGTAGGTTATGTGAAGGTAATCATGCTCTTCACCGTGGTCCATTTTTGGACAAAGCCAAAAGAGTCTTGGATAATTGTCATGCTTCGTCGCAGCGACTTCCACCTGGATACAAGAAACTCTCACCAAGTCCTTTTCTAGTTAAAAATCTGACTGACATAACTCAATCGTCGATTGAAACGCTTATCGTTGAGAGTGAACCTTCTAAGTCCATACCAGACCAAAGTCAGCAGAATGAGAACAATATCGTTCAAATGATACAATTTCCAAAGAGAATGAGAACAATATCGTTCAAATTATTTTTGTTAATACAAAGTCTGATGAACTTGGGGGCAATCCACCCATTCCTTTACAACAGGAGGAAAATTCCCCAGTTCAAGGGGTTCATTCAACCATTTATCCGGTACCCCCTCCAAGCAGTCTAGTCATTTCCTTCGATTGGAATCAACTAGCAAGACCCTGCCTTCCATCTAATGTACCATTCCGGATCATAGTACAAGTTTACAAAATGATCATGTCTGGCACTATCATAGATGAAGGGGCTTCAATGAGTATCCTTTCCTCAACTACTTGGAAAGCACTTGGTACACCATCGCTTATGCCTATTACCCAAAATTTGCCAGGCTTTAACAAAGGAACCAGTTGACTGTTAGGGATCCTTCCGAAGTTGCCGATAAATTTGAAAAGGAAAACCGTTCACTTGAACGTGATGGTAGTCCAAGGACCGTTAGATTATAATATACTCCTTGGACATGACTATGTTTATAGCATGGAAGCTATTGTTTCCATGCTCTTTTGAGTGATGTGCTTCCCGCATGAAGGAAAAATTGTCCAGCTTATCGACTAGCTTTCATTTCCTGGTTCAAACACAGATCCAAGTCAAACATCATCCCTAAATGGTCTCTTTGTGTCAAGAGTGTCTCTTCAACCTTCATTCCATCCAGCTGATTATGGCGAGTAGTCCAGTGAATGTAACGAAGCTTAAGGGCATGCACCCTTGTCCATCCAGACGAACCCAGCTGAAAAGATAGGTTTCCCTATAGGTTATGTGATTGGTTTGAAACACCATTCACTTTTGTCTGCGCTTCGGACGAAGCCAAGGAAGTGTTCTTATCTAATGGCTGACAAAAAAATCTTGCTTAACTATAGTGACTTCCATATGGTTACCTGGGAACTCTCCTTTTCTCGATTCCTGGGGGCATGCAAACCTTTTTATGCAAGCGAAAAACGACCAATTTCATTTTTTAGCTTTTTACATTTTTTAGCTTTTAGTTTCAACTTCTTAGGTTAGGTGATTGGTCTGATCCACCATTCACCTTTATCTGTAGTGCGCGGATGAAGCAAAGGAAGTGTTTTGTCTAGACGGAAGATAAAACCATCCTACCTAACCTCAGTGGTTCCTTAGCTTTTTACTTTTTTTAGCTTTTTAGTTTGGTTGTTCTTAGCTTACATAAAAAGGAAGCTGAGCATATGTTATCGTAGAGTTCAAACTCATTAAAAAATGAACCTAACAATGACGGACATCTTTTGACTACTACAATGAGCAATGTTTCCGCAAGGTTCAAGATCGTTAAAAAATAAACCCGCCACTGAGCATAGTTTCTCCTAATTCAAGCTCGTTAAAAAATGAATCCACCCTCAGTAAATAACCTTTGTGATTGCCTTGCTATCAGCCTTTTGAGCCTTGGTTGTGTTCCTACCATCACCTCCATTCTTTTGGCCGATCATATGCTTCCACTTGATTGTTTGCCTTTTTGAGGAACAGCTGCGATGGGTGGTCCTCTTAGCCACCCTCTTCAAATCACCATGTTTTTAGAAGTTTCAAGCTTATCTGGAACTAGTTGCTATCCTAAAAACACCACTAGTTCCTCAAAAACAAGTCCCCTTTAAACTCTTTTCAGACTCATTAAATATGAAGATATTGTCAAGCTATTGGCCTTCCCAGCTCGTTAAAGTAAGGGGAAGTGCCATCCCTCCTGTAAATTTTAATCTTTTTGAACTTGAGGGATCATCCCAAAAAAAAAAAAGATCGAGCACTTGTCTTTTTCGGCTCGCTAAAGTGATCAAAAAGTCATCCCTTTCGTATTGTTTTAATTTTTTTCGGACTTAAGGGATTATGCTATGAAAAAGAACCACTGGAGTTTCCTTTTCGTCCCTTTTCAAACTCTCTAAACATGAAAAGGACCGAGTTATCCTTGTTGTTAAACTCGTTAAAACAATAGCGACAAACTCGTCTGCCCAAGACGAGACAGAGTTTCATTTTCATCCCTTTTCAAACTCTCTAAACATGAAAAGGACCTAGTTATCCTTGTCGTTAAACTCGATAAAACAATAGCGACAAACTTGTTCACCTAGACAAGAACGAGTTTCGCTGTCGCTAGGCTCGCTAAAACATATCGACAGGTTTGCCCAAAGGGAAAATTATATAACAAGCATATGTTATCCTCCTCAAGCTTGACAAAACTAAAGAGGTACTGGTTAGCAATGACTGGGGAAAAAGGGAAGAAAACTTGAAGAATTTTGTTGGTAGCAGGTCGCTCTTGAACATGACACTTTCACTCTGTCACCATGATTGAGTCAAGTTGGGTTATTCCGTTCACCAGTCATATCACCATTGGTCCTTCGTACCATCCATATTTTGGGGTTAACGCTACCAACCCATCTCAATGTTGCTGATATGTTCAAGAGAAGTCATTCAGAGAATTCACCATCCAGTTAAATGCCTCATCCACTGCAATACCTTCATTTTTCATGACCGCCATCCCTGAAACTTGTATCATCAGATCATTTTCACCTCCAAAAAATCATTTGCTTCGTTTCATGTCGTAGATGTGGGATACATTAAGGCCCTCCTATGATGGGTCACTTCTTGTCGACATCAGCTCATTATCCAAGAAGTTGACTTAGAAACAACCCTTTCAGTACTTTGAAGCTTGCATGCCTTAATGGAAAGTTTCTCACTTCCAGCGACAGGTTTATATCAATGGCCTTCGCCCGAAAGATTTTGCATGGTGTTCAACATTGGATCATATATTCACACCATGTGAATTGTAATGTAGTACCTCGAGAGTCATTATCATTATCGGTGATTCCTCTCGCATCTGTTAACAGCTTACGTTATTGGCTGGTAATCAGGCGATGTCTTTCCATGTTCAACTTCAGGACATCTTTTCACATGGATCGACTTGTACATCGGGCAAAGATTGAACGAGTTTGAAGACCCTAGATCTAGTTTCATCCATCCGGGCTACGATATATTTAGGAATATAAAGACATCAAATGTACACATAAGTTGCACAGATGATCATCCAAGCTAAGGGATGATGACTCTACACATAAAGAATCACCAGTCTGCAACTGCAGACGATTATCTGTCCTATGTACATGAAAATGAATTTATAAAGCTGAGCATGGGAATACCCGCCTCAGCTAGAGCATGAAAATAATATGATGATGATGTATTGTAATGTATCTTATACATGTCACCTTCCCATTTGAATACCTCGGATCCTCATGATAAAGCATTTCACCCGACATCAAAAGATTTACGACTTCATGCTTTAGGGGGCAACTGTTATAGACATATTTGGGCACTGCAACCCCAATATTATATGTCCATAAAACAAGGGCTCTTTAACCCCTAAAATTCTTGTTTCATACCCTAAAGGATCATAGTCAACTGATTACATCATTCCCCAGAAGCTCCACCTGAGAAACAACTCAGAACTGGCCAAAACTAGACCATACTGACTACTCCACTGTCAGGGTGCGATGCATACTGACTCCTACACTAGCCAGGTGCGATGCATACTGAAGAGGCCTTCTGTGGGGTGCAATGAGCGAGAATGGACAAATGTCTGAGGTAGTTTTCTAAGTGGATACTCATGGAATCTTCTAGAAACTTCTCCTATGACACTTGCCTCTCTGAATTCGCCCAGGGATGAGTAATAGATCAAAGAAATCTCCAAGTGGAACCAAGCTCTACAAGTGGCATGACACTAATAAAAAACCAGAGATGACTCACACCCTTGCAGACATCTATAAATGGATCCCTCATCTGAGAGATCTGTAGGCTGGAATGTTGTAATTTGTAAGGAAGTGTCGTTAGTTTGTCTTTAAGAAGAAGCATTGTATTGTTGGGTGATCTTGCTTTTCATGAGGTGAAGAGGGCTTTGATGTTGGGAGGATGATGCTGGATCAGACAGCTGGGTTGTAATTCTCCCTTCTATTTTAATAAAATGTTTTGAGTTTTCCTCCATACAATTGTGTATTTGTGAATCTTGCTATTTGTGATGCCATTGTATGTTCAATGTATTTTTGATTCTGCATTGTTTATGATATTATAGACTGAGATGCTTTGATGTTGTTTTGTTACTTTGTCTCTACAGGTATTCTTTAAGCGGGACAAGTAGGAGAGGAGTGGCAAGCTCTATCAAGCAGGAGAGAAATCAAGCAAGGAGTCAAGTGGAAGATCTAGGTTGGTCCCTTTGCTTCTCTCTTATCTATCATACATAAAGAAATCACAAATTGCTTTGATTGTTTGTTTCTAAGATAGCTACCAATCTTAGTGGGACTAGTAGATTGAAAAGACACTAGATTTTCCGGAAAACACCTATTTGGAGGTGCAATCAGTTGGATGAGTAGGAAACAATTTGTAGTAGCACTATCAACTACAGAGGCAGAATACATGGCAGCCATTCATGCAAGCAAGGAAGTAGTTTGGTTGCAAAGTTTGTATTCAAGTATGGGGTTAGTACAGGAAGCTATAAGGATAGAGTGTGATAGCCAAAGTGCAATTTTCTTGGCAAATGACCTACTTACCGTTCAAAGACAAAGAACATTTATGTTCAGTATCACATTGTGAGGGATATGATAGAAGACAAAAAGGTGTGCTGGTAAAGGTGGACACTTTGAAGAATACTGCAGATGTATTGACAAAATATGTGAGCTCCAAGAAGTTCCCTTTGTGTAGAGAAACAATGGGCATTTCAGGGTTGGATAAATGACTAAGCTTTCCTGTGGAAAGAAAACAACAAGTGGGAGAATGTAGGGTTATGTTATATTATTTCCATGACTGGGGGGTTAGAGGGGGGGCAACCCCCCCTTCGTTGCATCAATTGTGCCCTTGGGAATTTTTTTTTTGGACCCTATATTAGGTTGGGTGAACCTACCTATGGTTTTGTGCATGGTTTTAGCACATGGTTTTGGTCCATGGCTTTGGATGCGATGGTTTTTGGTCCATGGTATTGGATGCTTCAGCATGTATAAATATGTATTGTAACATTGAAAGGAACATAATGAAAAATCAAGCTAGTAGTCCCGGTTTTGGGATGCAGGGGAAAATCTCTGTGTATATGTGTTTTATGTGTTATGCTCTCACATTGTTTATTTTCTGTGTTTTAGAATTCGTATGCAGGTAATTTCTGTATGAGGTTAAAACCTGCAGGCCTTTCCATAGTAATAGTAATCCATCACCATATTTCTAGCATAAGCTGGAATATTTTAGGGAAAAACAGCTGGTGCATCACCATATTTCTAGCATAAGTTGGGACATTTTAGGGAAAAAAATCGTTGGTCTGCATCTACTTGAAATGAAGGTTCTTTGTCTGAGGGAGTCATGCAACTAATAGAGATTTTTATAAGCTTAAGCATGTGATGTGCTCATGCCCTGTACTTAGCATTTTCGATTTCTCACCACCATTTTTTTTTAGTGTGATGCTTCAGGTGATCATGAGGGGATCAGAGCATTGGCTCTCACAGCTTATTGAGCTAAAACAAAGCTTGACTTATCGATTTGCTTGAACTGGATTCAGTCCAGCAATTCAATTATTTCAATTAGAGGACCTGGAACTGCCTTGGATATGGATTTCCAACTTGAACATCAGAATCTCGTGTTGTAACTGTGCCTGTAACTAGGTACTCCACTAATAGATCAACTGCTTAAACTACTTAAAGGACTGCTCAACTAATTAAAGGGGCATATGCTTTTGATATGGATGTTCCTGGTGCTGCTTTCTTGAAACAAATCCGAGTCCTCTGCCCACTAACCACTTGACCAATAAAAGGAGAGACTATTGTGCTTGTTCTAAACTAAAGTGATGAAATTGCTCCTCAAAAGCAAAGCTCCACAATAAAGGAAAGAGCATCTTGCTTTATACAGATCTGATTCCTGTTCCAAGACAGCGAGCTTGGTATAATTACAATTCACGTTCTGAACTCTCACACACAGAGCACACTAAAGGTGGAATGAGGTGGCTTACATCCCTATTGAGAGTAACAGTGAAAAGTTCACATCGAGAAGTAGAGCTCCTTATCCACTTATCGAAAGAGGAAAGTAGAATAAAGAACTCATTACTCACACTTCCAACTTCAAGATGAACTGATCTTACAAAAGACGCGTGACATCCTACCACTCAGAAAAGAAAGAGGAGAAATAGTAGCTCCAAAATCAGAAGGAAAACAGAATAGAAAGATTCAAATTCCAATTCATAGATCCAAAGAAAGAGATTTGGAAGGTGATAAGCACAGGGGAAGGCTTGTACTTGCCGGAAGAAAGCCAAAAGTAAGACCTGGAATGAAGCTATAAAGCGTAAGTGGCACTCCTTGGCCCATTACTCCTTTGGCGAGACTGGTTGACTGATCATCTATTTTAGAAATCAATTCTATTTCGTAGCACTAACTCGTAAGACTGGCTAACTGACCGTCTATTTTAGAAATCAATTTTATTTCATAGCACTAACTTGTAGATCTGCCCATGATATTTCTCTGCAACCAGGTCTTTCCTAAACTTCTTATCCTCGCTAACTGTAAGTGAGGGGAAGGCTTGACTTGCTAGAATAGAAACTGATTATTCAACGTGTCTCTCTTCCACACAACGAGTTGGACTAGAGTGAAGCTGCTTTCTTTAGAAGAAGCATAAATAGCATAATGTGGCCTTTAACATAAGGTTTTGCAAGGCTACCTGTGTTGGGAACGATAAAGCTTATACAGGCTATAAAATGAAAAGATTTTTCTTTTTCACCTAGTGCCTACATTGATGGTGGTCTTGATTCAAAGTTTTCACTTATTATATAGTTTATACACGTGTGTTGCATGTAAAGGCATACAATTTTTCTGAATTAAATTTGCAGCTTCTTGACAGAAAATTTAATAAAAAAAATTAAAAATTAAATATAATAATTAACATAAAGTTAAATATAGAAAAATAAAACTTGGGTGTAGGCACGGGAGCTTGCATGCAGCCCATGTATCCCATCTGCATACTAAATATATGGTCTTTTGAATCTTTGCGTTGAGATTTAATGAACATTTACAGATCTAATGGTTTTATGGTCTTTTGATTCCTTCGTGCCAGAGATTTAATAAATATATAGAAATCTAATGGTTTTGTGATGGTGCAGATGGAGGACAGATGAAAGTTTAACTCTCTAAACATTTGAATTGACTGTCTTTGAAGCAACATCCAATAAGGTGAAACATTTTCTTGTAGTAGGAAATTAAGGTATCCACTGTTTTTTTCTTTTGGAAAAAGGAAATGAAGGTATCAACACAGTGTCGACCTATCTGGAAGCAGCAAACCAAAGCTCGTCAATGCTCGTCAAATAATTCTTGAAGTAGCTCATTAATGCTCTCTACGTCAATGCTCTCTAAAGTATACCATTTGCGTTAGAAGCCCCAAACAAGCGCTTATTCTTGAACTAGCTCGTCAATGCTCTATAAGGTATACCATTTGACTGATTCTGGTCTTTATATACATTGAATAGGGCTCTGGGACTCCACAGAGTTTTTATTGAGTCCAAATTTGTATTAAGTCATAAAAATTCAATCTCCAGAGAAAGGGGTAAAATGTAATAGAATGCCTGGAAATGGCCTCTTTGGAAGTTTTCCTATCACCCCTGCTGCACAAACTGTAACTGGTTGTTTTTCAAGAAGCGTTGCTACTGGATTTGTTGTTCAGGGTGCTGGCGATGGTGGTGGTAGGTAAGTGCATGGATTCACCTCATTAACGTAAGCTTTTAACTGTTAAGGTCACGACCTTTCACTGACCAGTCTATTTGATGGTAAAATATTAGCTTTAAAAGTTTTTCTGGGTTTCAGATTTAATGTCAGAAGTTGAAATGGAACCAGGAACCATAATTCCTTTAATTGTGCATGATTCCAGGTATGTTTTCTTTCAAATTTCTTTCACAGATTTATATAACATTAATGTTGGTTGTATTTTAGTATGTTGTGTACAAAAACGTATTCACGTTGGACTAGTAAAATGCTTGAAACATCAAACATCATATGGTGTTATCGTTTAAAGATGGTATGCTCTGTACAACAACCCAACAACGTATTCAATATTTTCTGCTAATTTGTGGATTATGCATTCATTAAAAACTTAAATTGTATGGAGTAATTAAAATATTTTTATGGATTATGCATTCATTAAGAACTTAAATTGTATGGAGTAGTTAAGATATTTTTATGGGTTTTGGGTGCATAATTTTATTGTTTGGTACAAAGGTGAGTTATTTTGTTTCTAATCTCAGCTTTTAAGAGTTTCATAAAAAAAAAAATGTTGTGTTCAGTGAAAGATCATAAATGGAAATTCACTATGCAGAGGAAATGATGAAAAAAAGTGAATGCAGAATGAAGAAGAATGCAAAATGAAGAAACGATGACAAAGAGTGAATTCATAATGAAAATTGATTGTGCAGGAAATGATAGCAAAGAATGCAAAGTTGTTTCTTACTCGTTGCTCCACTATTTTTCCTTTTGTTCTTAATCGACCACCCATTAATGTGAAGTAATTGTTGTTTATGTATTTGCCACTCCATAGCCTTGACCTCAAGTTTCACAAGCAGGTGAAGGACTTTGTGTAATATTCATACCAGACAAGACACTGTGGCTCATCTTCATTATGATGCAGAAGACTCAGGGACTCTCGATTATGGAAAACTCTCCCATGCAATCTGGTGAAAGGGACGACTGTTACAATGTATGGCATGGCAACTAGATTCGGTAATTTAATTCCTATGTTATAACATTCAATGGTTTAAATTTTACTTTGCTAAGCAAAATTTCCAAATGCCAAGGGAAAAAATGAATATAACTTATGTTTTTAGCCTTGGAAAGAGGCTAAACAAGACATCAAACTAATTGGTCTTAAAAAGTTTTATTATTCATAATAATAACCTGTCATCTATCATAGTAAGCAGGTTCCATCTTTTCGAATACTATAGTCACATACCATTGCCAGGGACTAATAAGGGAATAATAAAGGATCACATTAGGATTTAAAAAGAATTTGAATGAGGAGGAAGTGGTTTTGAAGCATTTAAAAAGTAAGGATAAGAAAGTTTCGGAAACCGTTTTTAATACAAAGATTCTCTATTTTTTTTTTTTTTTGTATGTTTTAGAATTTGCAGCTGGAAAGAAAACACTTTGACATCGATATTAGGGTTTGCATTTTAAAAGCAAGCGTTCATTTAAGGATAGTCATTTATTTAAAACCCTAAAGTAAATTTAGAGAAAAGTTACCCGGTTGTGAGGATTTATTTTGAACTTTAAAAGAAGTCTAGAGAAAAGGTTCCCTGCTGTTGTTAGCGTAGGAATTTCAAAACCAAACCATCTGTTAAATTGGATGGTTTTCATAATTTTGGTGATCCCGCAATTTCAACGATCAACCACGCAAGGTTGTGGTTATGGTAGGAATTTTAAAACCAAACCACCCGTCAAATTTGAGGGTCTCCATAACATCGGTGACCGTTTCGGTAGTATCAGCGAAGGAAGTAAGTTGGACCGGTTTGAGAAAAATTTTATTAGCCGTCCATCCCTGCGGTATGGATAATTTAAGGCCTGTCATAAAGAAGACTTTGAAACGTCAAGCATATGGATTCAACAAAAGGCTTGTTTTTGTCAAGAAGATATTTCTGGTGGATGAGAGGGAGGTTTTAATGATAATTTTTTCACTTAAATTTCGTTTTCATGACGGGATAATATCGTATGTCTAATAATACGATTATATTATATATAAGATGTATGTACATTAGTGAATTAAACCGGAAACAGATTTCTTCTAAGTTTCGCACCCTTTTTAAAAAACAAAGGCTTGCCTTCAATAACGTTGGAGTCTTAACTTCTCATTACGCGTCGAGTGGCGAAGAGAGTCAAGTGAACAGTCTTTGGTTTCCTACAATTTGCATGATTAATTCGCGTTAGTATTTATGGGTTTTATTTCTTTCTTGAGTCAGAAATTTGTGAGGTTGAGAAATTCGGGCGTTGGGGTAAATCGAGAAGCATACATAGTCGCTCCTGCAAGACAGAAACGTTTACCCACTTTCATAGACTTCCCTGATGATTGAAACTTGAGGAACACAAATCCATTAATGTGAAGCGTGTCAAGACTGAGACACTCTTTCATTTCTACTTTGTGTGGACTATAAAGCTCACTCCAATATTCATACATTGAAAACTACATGGATAGCAGTGGGATGACTTTTCAAGACATGGTTCAATCAATGCTATGGACTCCTAAAACATGTCAGGGATTGTGCCACGTGTAAAATGCAGTCTCGATTTCAATGACTTTTTAGGCATCCAAAACTGATTAAAAATAATTAAGAAAAAGGTTGAAATTTTAAGATAGATAAAAATTAATTATGGCTTTGGAGTATGCTGCCACACCTTTTTTGTCCCCTAATTTTTTAATTTTTAATTTTATTTAAAGAAATAGTTTAATGGGTCAATATGTCGAAATATTTAGTAATATGTTAATGGGTCGATATTTAGAAATATTCAGTAAAAGTGAAGGTCTTTCCTTTTGTAAGAGAGCATTAGCTCATAATTCTATGTTTCTATTATTGATTTATCATTAAATTAAATTATCGTAAATTTTATTTAAATAGTGTTTAAATAAAATTTAATTAACATAATTTTATTACTCTCATTTTCTTGTTGAAGGTCTAGGATATTGCATTGAATTTTTGGTGAAACCCATATTAGTTTGGATTTGACAAGAAAAATTGCAAATTTTCCATACTTATATTTTGCACATTGAAATTTAGTATTTTTGAACAATATTTTAATTTATTTTTCTCCAATCTAATTGACTATCAAATGTTATTGCTCATTACCTCAAGTAAAATGTGTCATAAAAAATAAAAAATTAATATTAACAAAAACATAAAAAAATAAAAAAAATTAATATTAGAGTATGAAATATTTAATTTCATGTACTATCAAAATTAATATATGTAAATGCAATTCATTTATTGAAGTAGACCTATAATTTCCAAAATTGAAACAATTTTTCCTTAGAATTAAAATGTGGGGACAGGAGAATCTATGAATAAAGTTTTAGTTATTAAATTAAATATCCATACATATATATTTCTCTCCATACAATTCATGTTATGTTGTTCTATTTAATGACATGTGAAAAATTCCAGTCAAATTTTAAAAATAAGTTACCGAAGTCTATTTATAAGGAGTTATGGGTCAATAGTGTTATAAATGATGGGACTACCACGGAATGTGACCACAAAAAAATAGTGTTATAAATGATGGGACTACTATGGAATGTGACCACAAAAAAATAATGAAGAGACTTTCCAACTAGCATCAATAATTAAATACAATCATTCATATCTTTTATATGTCATATGCCATATATTACACAGGATTAGAACATATCCACTAAAGTCTAAGTCTTTTGGAATCATTTTAAAATATTATGTATTTAGCATGGCAAGAAACTTTATTTAACTTTTAAATATTATGTACTTAACATGGTAAGAAACTCCGGAGCCGAAGATGAACCCTAGCATTGTCGCCGCCTCCTCGCTTTCGGCCGCTGTCTGGCCTCGAGATGGCCCTGTTGATGCAGGAGATGCGTGTTTCATTCATGAATGTCTGGTTTACTTCACCTCTGATATGCTTGTTTTCCAACATATTCTGAAAGCACCCTTCCCCCTCATTTGTTTAATCCTCGGCCCTGTAGCTGACAGATCTTGGACTTGTGTCGCCGCTTCTCGCGCCAGCTGCCCCCTTCAGAATGCAGGTGTAGTGGCTAAGGAAGAACGCGCGGAGTACTCTCTTGCCTATCCTCAGGCGGCGGCCCCCGGGAAGAATTACTCCGCTCTGGAAGGATGCCCATTCATATCAACGCCCTCTCTGTCCCCCCAGAACAGTGAATACTCTGTTCTAGATCTTCAAAATTTTTTAAGCTTCCTGGATCTGCCTGGACGGATCATCCGGAAGCTCTCCTGGGCGGAACACATTAAGAGATTCATTAATCTTTGGACCCTCTCCTCTTCTCCTCACAATCCCCTATGGCAAGTTCAGGACGAGAAGGCCTAACAAAGCTCCAGCCTTCTCTCACCTTGGATCTACAAAGGACAGCAAAACCATGATCTTTCTACCGAGTTCCAGATCCAGATCAGGCTAATCTCAGGCAAAACTCTGCTACATTGGGTAAGCTCGCCGAATCTTGTGCAGGACCTTAAGCATGCTCTGGATCTCAAGTTGGGGATACCCTCTGCAGCTCAACGACTTCTCCATGAAGGTAAACAACTTGAGGATCCTTTCCCCCTGTCTTTTTACAGTATTCAGAGAAATGCATCCATTACTCTTACCCTTCGCGTGATAGGGGGAGCTGTTGGAAAATCATCCTCAGCTAAAACATTGTCATACAAAGATGCTATCCATGCTCAGATGCCTAAGAAAACAGTTCCACCAGTTCAGGCTCCCAAGCCTTTTCTGGTGGACAAACTGGAGGAAACCCCCTCCATTGAAATCATGCATCCAACGTTGGATGAGCAAACCCAAATGTTTGCAGAACAAGCCATTATTTGCAGGTTCAATGGGCTCTGGCCGCGTACAGCAGACCTCTACCAGTGGATTCACTCTAACTGGACCAACAATTGCAAGGTGTTGTTATGCTCAAAGGGCTTCTTCATTGTTGTGTTTGTTCTAGATGAGGACTACCAGAAAGCCTTAACAGCAGGCCCATGGTTCTGGGGCTCAGCAGGTTTATTCCTCAACCTTTGGTTCCCAGATTTCGATCCCTCTACAACAGTCATCACCAAGCTCCCCATCTGGGTCAGACTTCCAAATCTTCCAGCGCACCTATGGCATTTTGCAGTATTCCAAGGGATCGGAAATTCCCTAGGCCGCTTTTTAGACACAGATGTCTCCAGAGTGGAAAAAGGAATATATACCTTTGCTAGAATCTGTGCAGAAATCGACATGAGCAAAGGTCTCCCTGACCAGATCAATCTCAAAATTGGAGACTTTCATTGGACTCAGACCCTGGACTACGAGAATACAACCTTCGTTGCCGTAACTGCCATCACACGAGGCACCTTAAGGGCTCTTGTCCCACGATGCCTGCCCAAAAGAAGAAAGTCAGTCCTAAGCAGAAATCCAAAAGCTGGAAGTCTCATGATCCTCCCCCCATGGATGACTTTGATTTCAGCTCGGATGAAGAGGAAGAGGATGAGGAAGGAATGGAAGCAAAGCTGGCACAGGATCCGCCCTTGACTGATCCCAAGGATTCGTCTGTCCCTCCATCCTCACAGAAAAGGAATCATGAATCCTCCACCTCGGATTCAGACAAGGAGCCCTCCCCGTCAGCTCAGCTCAGTGTGCAAATCATGCCGGTTCAACGAAGTCCTCTTGACTGGGTCAAGGTTGGTAAAAAGAAAGGAAAAAGTGCCGCATAATTGATTCTACCCATGTTGGGTAGAATCCTCTGTTCTGCTCTGGCTCATACGTTCTTCTTGTTCCTTCGTGCTCAGCACAGTTCTCTTCTCCTTTCTTTTTTAGGGGCTGAGGTGGATAGCTTTTCCTTTCCAACAGCCTGTGTTCGTGCCTCTCTTGGATGTATTTTCTTATTGTACCATATTTCCTCTTAATAGATTTAGTTTTTACTGAGAAAAAAAAAACATGGTAAGAAACTTTATTTAATTTTTAAATTTTTATTTTTAAAGAAATTTATAAAAAAAATTAAAAAATTAAACAACTACTCCATCTCATTAAGGTCACTTTAGACCATATCCACTAAATACTAAGTCTCTTCGAATCATTTTTAAATATTATGTATTTAACATAGCAAAAAGCTTGATTTAATTTTAAAATTTTTATTTTAAAAGAAACTTATAAATTAATTTTAAAAATTAAATGAATTAATTCATCTCTTCAAAATCACCTTGGTTAAACCTAGATTAGCTTAGTTAGTTCTGACCCAGAATTTTTTGCAAAATTTAGATAGTTTAACTTTACATATTGAAAATTTTATATTTTCACAATATTTTAATTTATTTATCTTCAATCTCATTATTTATCACACTAAACATGTTATTCTTCATTGTATTGATTGAAGAGACAAAGGTACAATAGTCACATCATAGGTTGGTGGTCTTACCATGATAGCAGGGTAAGATTGCAATCTAGCAGTAAACTTGCAAAAATCTTTAATAACAACAAATATAAATAAGCAACCCAACAACAATTTAATTTAACTATTGTTGTCTACATCTAAAATTGAAAAATATTTAATAAAACAAACTTATATAAGCAACCCAACCAACAATTTAACATTGGTAACATAATTATTTTGAACTCATGGTAGATCAACTTGACTGTGATAATGCAATAAGAATATATTTTTTTTTGCTTTTGAATTTTAATTGGAATGTGTTGGCTTATCATAATATTTTCTTATTTAAAATATAACTTAAAATAATTTAAATTACAAAATTTTAATTTCAATTTTAAATTTTAATTTAGAAAATATAATTATTAAAAAATAATCAAAATAAATTTAATTTCATAACTACACTTATAATAATAATAAAAAACTTCCATTAGCATGAATAATCCTTATTTACATATTTCTTTTTTAGTTTTTTAATAATCTCCATATACCATCTTTAAATTTTTGGAGAAAATGAGAACGCTCAATTCAATTTAAAAAAAAATGATTAACTTCCATTAAGACCAATATATATACACTCTTAATACTTATTAAAATATGTACTCTCTTTAACTCATTTATGAGATCATTGATAAGAGGCATCGGGTATATCATTCCTTAATAATGCTTATAACTTTAAAGTCCCTTGCACTTTGCTATATATATATATATATATATATATATATTACTTGAGTCTAAATATTAATTATTGTAATGTAACATGAAAAAAACACATACAATTTTTTACATATGTTTATAGTTGTAAGGTCTCAAGCAGATCATTTATGGTAGAACACGTTAATATACAAATAATTATATGTTAAAATTGAATGTTGTTAACATATTGAATCATATCCACATCATATGAAAATGATCACCATAAATATTTTATTAACTTTATTTACATTTTTATTAAATCACTAAAAATCTCAACCTATACTTTTACAAATTAATAATAAAAATAACATATTTAAAAATAACATATATTTTAATTTATCTATATTTAAACTAAATAACAAAATAGTTCTTATGTAACACTTGTTTCATTTCAGAGATTTCAGAGATACTACTTTTACTTCTACCCATATTTTTTTTGTTTGGTTGGGTATTTTACAGATTTCTTAGATAATTTTTTTGTCAGCCGTCAAGGCTCCAATAGCCAAGGTCGTCATTAACCACATATGCTTTGGTACTAACTGCTTTTAAAGGATGTTCTATTTCCATTCGCATGAACGGTGAGAGAATCTGTAATAATTTTTTTTAACCACATGATGAATCCGTAACTGCCAGGCCTAATCTATAGGAGACCTAGGATCAAACCTACATAATTAGTCAAACAAATAATATATAGTTATGGACAGACATAATTTTATTGGTATATGGTATTCACTGTGTTGGGGCTGTACCCAATAATATAGTAGTCGAGATTTTATTTTATGGGTATGTAGTATTCACTCTGTGAGGTATATTTAGAGTTGTGTTAGTTCTCTTTTTAATTATTTTTTATCTCAGTTCTAGATTCTTTTGATTGTAGATTTTAGTGGCACGCTTATCTGAATGTTTGGACCCACCTCTCCATGTTCGTTTATAGAAACTGAGGTTGACATTCACTATCAGGATTGTTTCTCGTCGGAAAATTTTTGAGGCCAGAACTTGGAAGCCTATCATGTATAAGTGTGTTACTTTTGACATTTTTTATGGTCACCACACTGTCTAATGAGTAACTGGAGGCATGTAATTCAATTTAACCTACCCCACAATGTCCTCGCGGGTCCTACCCTATCAAAGCCACAAATACACCATGAAATGGTTGACCAATTTACTTGCACAAGGACATTGTAATGTTAGATAAATATTTATGCGTGATGGACACGTGGGTGTAGTCATCAAAATTTTTATACAAATTATATTTCTTATCTTATTTGTTACCAGTAGTATATGTGAACATTGGGGCATATATGTTTACATCGAAGGAACAGGTGTTCCTCTGCGGGTTGGACTGGGCAATTCCACCCATCACTTTTTTCGCCTTCCTTTGTCCAATATTTTCCTACCATGTGGAACTACATGATTGCGTCAAGATCTTTTACGGTTTTATTAAAAAATCGTGTAATTTATACGGTTTGATTCCCAGCATTCCTCTGAATCTCTGCAAGAATAAAACGCTTTGGATCCTCAACATTTTCAGCTATGAGATGACTGACGATTTACCTAAAAGTTTGGTGATCCGAAAATGGATCTCAGATAAACCTTTAAGTCTAAAAGATTTCATAAAAGAGGTAAGTCTAAAAGATTTCATAAAAGAGGTAAAATGTACCAAATGACACACATCCTTTCTAAATAAGAGGAAAATCAAAATTGCAGGTTACTCTCAGAAATAGTCTCATTACAAAGATTTTTTCATTTGAATCCAACGGAACTTGAATGGGCGAAAACGGACTTCAGAAGAAGGAGTTATCACAATGAGAAGATCCCCTTGTTCTTTGGAAAAAGAGGCAAAAACCCTTTAAAAATGGGCAAAAGGCGCTTATAAGGAAAAATTGCATTGCATGAGGCCAAGAATTAAGGTCGGGTGGAAGGCACCCCCGATTGGCGACCTTCGATGATCGGACTGGCAGGTCGGATCAGAGGCATACCCCAGGCAAAAGTTCTGGGCCGATGTGATGGTACGATTGCCGAAATCGGCAGATCGCAATCGGTGATACAATAAGGCAGAACATGCGACGGGACTAGGCCGATGCAATACCATGATCGCCGATATCGGCGGATCGCAATCAGTGAACACAACGGAGCGGGGCTTATATATATATATATAGATAGATAGATAGATAGATATGCCTGATGTGATGGAACTTATAAATGCCTCTGTATAATATTTCAAGTCTGACAAGCGGGATTTTTCCATATTTTAACGTATTTTTAAATACGAAGGGAAACATTGGAACAAGGCCAAAGCAATTTGCGATAGCGATTATGGGTAGACCCGCTAGGAGTATAGACCGAATTTAAGGACATTTGAAGTCTGGATAAACGACCAAATATGTGTTTTTCACGTGTTTCTCTGTGTATTGCATTATGTATCCATTTCTGCACAGGAAGGCAAAATGACTAGTTTTCCGGTGCGCTGATCTCTTTCCAGTGGAAACCGCCATCACACCTGTCAATTAGGAAGCTCAGATAGCCACAGAGGAAAAAGATAATGCTGCCTCATAATCTAAGAGATAAAGGAACGACTGTGGAAGCCACAGAGTCATAGGATGCCCTTCAAAAACATAAAGAGCACGATTAACAGGGGGCTTGACAGAGAGCTTATGATATGCGCACAGAGGTCGAGAGCAGATGCGTGGAGGCAACTTGGAGAAGCCTAGAGCTGTTTGAACATTGAGGAATCCAAAGGGAAAGCTCAGTGTATGCCAAAAGAGTACAAAGAGTCTTTGGAATCACTCGTAGGTCGAGAGAAAAGCTAGAAAGCTCAATTGATAGCAACGTATTGTTGCTAGAGGCTTCTGACACTGTTGGTTGTTGAGGGTGTTGTGGGGCTTCTATTGTGGAAAGCCAAGCCAAAGCAAGAAGCTAAGGCAAAGAGGCAGTGCAAAAGCCAAAGGGACATCGCAGAAGCCAAGGGAGTCACTTGGAGTTCAAGGTGAAAGTCCAAAGAGAGCTGTTAACAGCGAGAGGGCCAAAGAAGCCAAAGCAAAGAGCTAGAACCAAAAGCTAAAGAGTTAAAGCCAAAAGCCAGAATCAAGAGCCAGAGCTTCAAGAGCCAAGGGATAAAATGGTGTCTGAAGCCACTGTTTTTGTATAGAACAGTAGGAATTAAGCCAAGAGCTTGTAAAAAAAACTTACACCCTGTTCCGAGAGAGCCTAGTCAAGTTGACTAACTTACACCCTGTTCCGAGAGAGCCTAGTCAAGTTGACTAGAGCTCACTGAGACATAGCCCAAGAGTTTTGGGCGAACTCCTAATTAATATTGTTGTTTGCATGTAATTATTTATCGTTGTCTTATTCACTGTTATATGCATTTATATATCAATTTAAGCACATTCACATATAAGTACAAACAACAGATTTTAAAACATATAATCAATTTAAAACAATTATCAACATACACTATATTGTCAAGCATTTCTTAATTCCCCATTGGTTAATCAAATAAATTTGGGAATATTCAAGCTTTGGAAGAGAGAGGTTTTTGTAAATTAGACAAGAAGCCTAAGTGCCCCATCCTCAGATCAGTTGATTCCAAGATTCAGTTCGATTCTTAGCCTTCCTCTAAATATCTGCAAGAACAAAAAGCTTCAAATACTCAACATTTTCAACGATGAGATCACCAGGGAATTACCTGAAAGTCTGCCAAAAATCTCTCACAGCTCATCATAAACGACAATAAATGTATGGGGAGCCTCCCTACAAAAATCGACGAACTGTACAAACCCGATGAGATAATGGCCAATAATAATTTACTCTCCAGTGCTTGGCCTCTGAACTTGGGGAAGCTGCAACAGCTGGAAAAGTTGGACCTTACTGCGAATCTCGGCACTTTGTCCATGCTTAATTATTTAGACCTTTCGGATAATATTCTTAGAGGGTTGATTCCTTTCCATCTCAGGCATTTAAAGTTAAATACATTTAACGTCTCGAACAACCGTTTGTCTGGTACCAATTCCTTTGGCGTTTGAGAGTCCAGTCTATGAATTTTTTTTAGGGAAAATCCTCAGTTGTCACAACTGGGACACCTTTAATGGCATGGAGTCATGTTCTAAATAACGCAGTGAAAGAGCTAAGCGCATGACGTGGTGGTGGCTACTTCGTTGCGTGTTTTCCTGTCTCATTATTTTCATCCTTGGATCGGAGTGGCTTTACAGAAGGTACCAAAGCTTTGCAAATGCATAGAAGAAGTAAGTCGACAAACCTTAGTGGATGCTGACTTCATTTCACAAGCCGGGGTTCAGTGAACATTAAATTCTGGATTGCTTGGATGAATATAATGTAATTGGAAGCGGTGAATTCGGTAAGGCTTACAAGGCTATGCTGAGCAATGGTGAATTCATGGCCATCCAGAGGCTTTGTAGTGGTGTTAAGAGCAATGCTTCCAATGAACATGGTTTCAAGGCTGAGGTGGACACATTGGGGGAAGATCAGTCAAAAGAACATCCTAAATCTAATAACATCATAAGAACATGGTGCTAAATTTTCCCTTGATCAATAGTTAAAAGTTGAAAGGAAATTGCAACTTGTTAAAATGAACTTTTCTTTTTCTTTTTTTGAATATGATCGGATTATGTAGCAACTATGAAAGCTATGGGTTAACCATTTCCTGAACTTTATGACAAGAAAAAGATCTGATATGATGTGAAGAGAACGACACCATTACTCTGAAACTTCTCACAACCATTTTCTACAAGTGGTTGTCGCCAATGTGCAACACGTCTTTCACCAAGTATTCCTACAAGTGGAACCTAATGGGAGCCTGGAAGATCTGCTTCATGGGCCTAAGTCTAGTGTTTTTGACTGACCCATAAAATACAATATTTCTCTTAAATAAGCTCAGGTCTTGACCTATCTTCATCATCATTTTGAACCATTCATTTTTCACAAAGACGTGAGATCCAATAATATTATGTTGCATGGTGATTATCGGGCTTATGTTGCAGATTTTGGCATTGCGAAAATTCTACAAAGTGATGGCAATGGGACTGATTATATGACTGCAATTACCGGCTCTTATGGCTTCATAGCGCCAAGTTTGTACTGTTGATTGATTCTACATTGTGTTCGAATTTCCTTCTAATCTCGACCTCATTTCATTAAATTGTTCTGGTGTTTTGCTTTAATTTTGATCTTGACATGGAGAGACTGAAAGTTCAGCATTCCTTTGCTTTCTTAAAAATTTATCTCATAAGTTATGCAAACTTGTCATGCAGATGCTTGGCTTCTTGTACACATGATTTTAATGTTAACCTTTGTGTGTGAAATTAAGATATGTTAGTTTCCGTATTTTCTGGGATGATGTGGATGTTTATTTCTTTATTACCTTGCATTTGATGTTGTTGTTGTTGTTTTTTTTTTTTTTTTTTCTGCCTGAAAACAAATTTTATTATGTTTCGCAATGTTTGGTGTATGCTTTAGATGCTTTCCAGTGTTTGGCGATTTTACAGCCCAAATAGGGGATCCATAATCAATGCTATGTGTAGATCCATCTCTCCATGTTCACCCTGGGGATCCACATTCAACACTATGCCCTGATCCAACTATCCATCGTAACCCACAATCAACTTTATGTCCAGATTCAAGCATCCATCTTCACCCAACAATCAACGTTATGTCCAGATTCAAGTATCCATCTTAACCCAACCCTGGTTTTGTTATTGTGTGTTAAGAAGGAACAACAACTATCAATTAAATGTTTTTGTACAACTCCAATCCCTGGAATTTGGGACCTTTCTCTTTTATCCTCGTTGCTCGTTATAATGGTCTGCGATGATTCCAGCGATGTTGGACTACATTATTAAGATGCTACTCTATATTTTGGCTGCTTGCTATTGTTCTGTGCGATGAATCCACTCATGTTAACTAAGTTATTAGTCGGAAGGTGTTATAAGCTCAATGTATGTTCCTGTCACAATCACTTAGCCTACTCGTGTATGCACACAAAACTGCCATAAGTATAATTTTTGCCGAAAAAAAGGAAAACAAAAGATATCAAAATTACTTGGTTTACCATAAACAAAATTTTTGCCCATAAAATCACTTGGCTCACCACGTTATTTTTTGGAAAAAGATAATTACTAAACATGGTTTTAGGAAAAATAAATATAAAAATCAGACATTAATGCCACTAAAATCGATTTTTTTGTTATCCAAATTATTTGTCAACCTTTTAATTTTTCAATATTCTTTTGATGTTCTTTCCAACTTTAAGTCTGATATTTTTCCATTTGCTAGACTGCTATCTAAATTCAAGGTTGTGTGATCATATTTTTCTTTTTTTGTCCCTGTATTAGGGTTTATCATGTCCTTTGTAGGACTTGATCTTGTGTTTGTTTATGTTCAAAGGTGAGTTTTATGTGCTTATGGAATGTGGAATTTTCCCTATGTTTTTGTTTGGATTGCATTAGAAAAAAATTTAGAAGTAAAAAATGATTATTTTACTAAAATACTGCTATAAATATTAATAGTATTTTATGGATAAATATTGAATTCCAACATTATTGTGCATTGATTGCTTCAACTTCAGTTGGGATTTAATGAACTTTGGTGGAAAGTGTTTTGATTTTAATATAATTCTTATTTTTTTGTGGGGTAGAAGACATTGTTTCTTATTATGTCATTCTTTTATACACTAATATTCAATTTGTTTACCTTAGTTGGGTTTCTATGAGTATTGGTGCACAATATCCTGCTTTTGATAAAATTTTGAACTTTAATTTCAGATAATGTCGTTTCTTATTGTGTGATCATTTTATCAACTATTTTTGAATTTTTTTAGTATTTTTATTTGAATTGGTCTTGTGGAACCATCTTTTCAAATCCAATAGGAAGCCAATATTATGGTAATCTAATTTTTCTTTAGATTTTGAATTAATTTTGCAGTTTTTCTTTTTTGACAAATTTATGTCTTACATTATGCAGACTATGGCTACACACTCAAAATGAGCGAAAAAAGTGACAACTATAGTTTTGGAGTGATGATCTTGGAGTTGGTGACTCGAACACAAACAACAGGTCTAGCATTTGGAAAGGACAAAGATATCATGAAGTGGGTGTACAATAAAATAGAAAAAAATAAATAATTGCTTGAAGTATTGGATCCCAATTTTGTGGATTGCTTCAAGGAGGAATTGCTCATGCTTCTGAAAGTAGGCCACCTATGCACAAGCACCTTGTTGAACATGCCAACAATTAGGAGGGTCATACATTTTTTGCATGAAGGTAATACCTAACACAAGGCCAAGGGAACCACCAAGGATGAAAAATAGTCTCTTCACTATTACGTGGAACCCACAATTTTCATTGTATAGGCATGATGGTAATTGCATTTGGCCTAAAATTTTCTTCTTTGCATGGCCTCCATATTTCATTCCACTTTGTAGCTTCTAAGTTTGTTTAGGTTTGTTCATGTATAACCTTCTAAATATAACCTAATACTAATACCCAAAATATAAGCCTTCCTTCAAAACTCTTTGAGCATAATTCTCCACGAGAGTGCAATGGGTAGAGCTACATTTGTCTACCCAGTCATGGGCCATTGTGCTACTACTTTTGATAAATCTTCCATTTGAGTTAATTATTGTGGTTGTCTTGCTAAGACTCAGAGTTTTCTCTTTGTCAAATGCCATGAGGAAAACACGGATCGATACCATTGTCATCATTATCTATGTTCGTGTCTTATTATTGAGCTCCCCTCACTCTAATCTCCTCTAGCAGAGGCATTAGATTGTAAACTAGAACACTAAAACTTGCAATGTAATTTCACTGGCAATTAGGATGATTTTAGTGGTCACTGCTTGAGACCCATTGTGCATCTTAGGGAACACGTTGTTGGGCTCTAAGACCATGAAAAAGATTGATCATGCACCTTGGAAGAAATTTGAGGCTGGTGGCACCGTGTGGAGAAGAAGAGATAGATTGTCAAGAATGAAACACCCAGGGCAATGTCTATCAACACTTTGTGTTCATCTATAGGTTGTGAGCAATGAGTTCACCTCGTGGCACTTGCATTGGATATTTTGGTATACCTTATGTGCATTCATTCAAAAATGGGCTTGTGACAAGATGATCTTCCCAAATATTCTATTCCTTCAGTGTACCTTTGCACCTTTAGGGGCAATTTCTACTTTCTACAACTTGATGGTCACACTGAATGTTGATCAAGGTTGGTAGCAAACATTTCTTTATTTTAATGTAAATGTTGTCACTCAATGACGACTTCCACAAGCTTACAGTGTCACTCACGGTAAGTCAATTCTGATTTTCTATTTAGTTTGTCAATTCTGATTTTCTATTTAGTTTTGATGACTGGACTTTTTGTTCAAATTTAAAGAACGATTATTATTTATTTATTGAGCAAATTAAATTAATTGTATAAATATTAATACTATTTATAAATTTAATAGTTATTAATATTTTGTTAACAATTATTTGAAAACAATATGTTTTAAAGATTTATAAAAAAATTATCAATTTAAAAAGGTAATATTATTATGAATATTAATGTTTCATAAAATTTGATTTTTTTTTCCTTAATTCCTTTACATTTATTGTTGGACGAGACACATATTTTATGCTCCACTATGAGGTAGATGTGTATTTCCTTCCATGCTCAACCTCTAGTTGACACATGTTCCTTTTAAAATAAAAATAAATTAATTTTTAAATGTAAAATAATGTCAGAGCTATTATTAAAAGAAAAAATGAATATACCTATTTGGTTAGCTTTAATTAAAAACATTATAAATATCAGTAATCTCACTCTCACTCTGCTCATTTCATTTGTTGTTTGTTGTTGATAATACAACTCAGAAGACGTGATAAAAATATTTCATTCTCACTATGAAACATAAATAAAATATTTGGATATTTTGATGTGAAATAACATAATTTTATATCAACTTTAAAAAATATAAAGTAACTAAAAGTAATAAAGGATATTATTGCACAAGGCACATTCTCCAACCCAATATGAGCGAAATGTGTATCTAGTTGACAAGAGTCCCTTTTAAAATAAAATAAAAATATATTCTAAATAAAAAAAATTATTAGCTATAATGCATGTGATGACCATAATGTAAGTGATTGTGACAAAAGGTAATTATGATAGACTATAAGAGGGAGTAGAAAGGGAAAAACTCACACTTTTGGGAGAGTATTAAAGGCCTAAAAATGAAAGCCCAATGTCTCCCTCATTGAGACTTTGCAAGTCCTCATGCAATATTGTGTGAATAACCTATCCAAAGAGGTTTCTCAAAATGGATCAAAACTATGTTGTCAAAACCTCCTTTATTATCATTATACAAAGGTATATTTCACATATCTCATCTTACTTGTCTCTTTAATTTAATTTATTACATTTATAGCATTTGCAAACCTAATTTACATTTAATATCTATGGGTTATATAAAAATACATATAACAAGTGAAAAAATAACCAACTCATAATAAAACAAAACCATTTATAGTGGTAACCCAAGGATGATAAAACCAACTAAAACTAATAATAGTAGAACTTCAACAAAGTTACAACTTCTAGACAAGTTGGTCACCACTGAAATGTCCATGGCTTAAACACAACACACCTGTGCAAGATATTCATATTCCATTTGGTTCCCAATTAGTCTCTCCAATATCATCTCATATTGTTGGAAACCTCAACCCTAATTCTTTGTGGGCTTGGCGTCCTACCAAGTATTTAACTCTTCATAGTTTCCTCCAATTTCCTTCATACTCCTTATCCATGCGAATTCAAGAACCATTTTTCTTACTATACCTACTCAAGTTGATCCCATGAATCTATTGTTAAATGCAAGCCAACCATGGGATTACAAACAAGTGTAATTAGTAGACATTCAATTATGGGATAATAAAAACAACTATTATCTAATACTCTCATCACTCTTTTATATTATACAGATGTGAAGTTTGGGGATGAATTATCTCTAGAGAATATTCAAGAAGGATATATCAGATCCAAAAGAACTTGTAACTTATAATATTAATATTAAATGTGTGCATATTATCATCCCCCTAAGGGAAACTCAACTAGCGATAGTCGTGCAAGAGGTTTTAGGTTCAAATCCCCTGAGTTTACTCGTGGACTTCATGTTGGGGACAATGTAGTTTACCTAGAGGTTATAGTGGTAGCAGTTCGAATCGACCCCATTTCACATGAGTACAAGGCTAACATAGTTGCCAATTCCTCTAGATACCAAAAAAAAAATGTACACCTTATATTATTCTCATAGAAGTAATCATATCCCTCGTTGAGCGCATGGCATAATATGCTTGAACTAATTATTTGAGACTAATGACATATTGCCTTTTTATGTTTCAATGCCAACTTTCTAACCAAGTTATCAACTTCCAATAAACTAACCTTTTGATTCTATGGAATCTACAAACTCATAATGTCATCATGCTACATGATACAATGGTGCTTCAATTTGTTTATCTTAAAGTAGGCTCGCTGAAGATTCTTCTTATTGAAATGAATTAGCTCTTTACACCTTCTCAAAATTATTTTGGGTTCATTGATATCACTTTTGTCAATGTTGGCATGATTTTCTGTCTAATAGAGATGACCTAAATCCCTAATGAGGAAACCACATTGATTCTAGCTTCTAAAGATACAAACTTTTTTATATCTATGGATTAGGAAATAACTTGAACATGGTTAAACACAAACTTATGTAGATCCATAAAAAGTTCATTAAAATATTTAGTAGTTCCTTCATATAAGGATGAACTCCAAATAGAACCGTACTAAAAATAGATACAACTATTTGAATACAAGCAATAGTAAGAGTTACCATAAACTAGAGAAGCCTCAAGATAAGCCACTCTCATTATTAATGGAAGAAGTGTCCTCAGACACACAATTTTATTAATCAGAAAAGAAATTACATAATAATTTTGCAAGAGTTTACACACACACCAACTCAATTGCAATCAAAAGAGTGAACTACATATAAGCTTAATTTCCTAACCTATTCTAGTTATGGACTACTTATTAAATTAACAAGTGTCCATTTACAATAAATGCCATTCTAACCAATATACTAACTCTACTCCTAAATTGGAGCCTAAGATACAACATTTTTCTAGATGTCATATCTTTTACAACAATATTCTATTTCTAAGTGTCTCCAATATTTAATTAAATATTCTAAATAAATAAAGATTCTATCCTAACTTTGTGAACTATCAATTTTGTATTTTGGATCATCTAACATTCCCCCCTACAATCCAAAGATACATTATAATAGATGCCAAGTTCATCTCTGAACTTAGTAAATTTGATCTTGCCAAGTGGTTTTGTGAAAATATAGGAGACCTGATCTTCTGAAGGACAATAAATTGGCTTGATGATGCCCTTGGCAATGAGCGATCTAATGTGATGATATTTGGTGCCCACATGTTTTGTTTTGGAATGAAAATTGGATTCTTGGCAAGCTTTATGGTTGACTGGCTGTCGATGAATAATGATGTAGAGGAATGCCCAAATCCTGCAAAACTCTGCGCAACCAAACAATTTCACAAGCTGCTTCTCATGCTGATATGTATTCTGCTTCGATTGAAAGAGTGGCCACTATAGCTTGTTTCTTGCAACTCCAAGATACTGCGGCTGACCCCATGTTCATTAAATAACTAGAGGTTGATTCTTGATCATCAATATTGCCAGCAAAGTCGGCATCTGAAAATCCGCTAAGTACAAAGTTTTTAGTCTTGTTGTAAATAAGACTGAAATCTTTTCTTCCTTCGACATATCGTAGAACCCTTTTCGCTGCATTCCAGTGGTTGTCTCATGGTTCCTGCACAAGACGTGAAATAATACTAACCACATAAGATAGATCTGGTCGAGTCGTTGTCAGATAAATCAGGTTGCCAATCAACTATCTATAAGTAGCACTGTCCACCTTTCCCCCCCTTCAAATTTTGAAAGTTTCAAGGTTTATTCCATGGGGGTAAGAACTGGCTTGCAATCTCACATTCCAAAGCGTTGAAGAAATTCTGCTGCATACTTACTTTGACAAATGAAAATATGATGTGGACGTTGGAGTACTTCAACTCCAAGATAGTAGTGAAGTAGTCCCAAGTTTGTCATATTAAAACCTGCATGTAACTCTTTTTTCACCTGTACAATATGATCATCATTGTTTTTAGTAATGATCAAATGATCTACATACATAACAAGAATCACCAGATTTTGACCCGGTTGACGTACATACAAAGTATCATCAGATTCACTTCGCTGAAAGCCAACTTTCTTAAGGTATTCATCGATTTTGGCATACCAAGCTCGTGGAGCTTGTTTAAACCCATGTAAAGCCTTAATCAGTTTACAGACTTTATGTTCTTGCCCTCAATTTCAAAACCTAGTGGTTGTGTCATATATACATCTTCCTGTAAATCTCCGTTGAGGAAAGCACTCTTTACATCCATCTAATGAACCTTCCATCCTTTTTGTGCTGCTAATGCGAGTGTTAAGCTGATGGTGTTCCGTTTTGCTATAGGAGATAAAGTTTCCTCATAATCAATTCCTTCTTGCTGCGTAAAACCTTTAGCCACAAGTCTAGCTTTGTACTTGTCGATTTCTCCATTTTGGTTGTACTTAATTCTGTAAGCGCATTTGAATCCAATGGGTTTAACATTTTGAGGACAATCAGCAAGTTTCCAAGTGTTATTGTCTTGAACTACCTTATATTCTTCAATCATAGCTTGTTGCCATTCTTTATATTTTACTTTCTTGTTGTATGTGGAGGGTTCAGTAAAATCATTTGTGATTAAGGAAAAATTCCTTCATTCCTGGTGGACCCCCTTGTTCCCGTTTTATTTTTCTCATTAGGCCTTACATCTTTAAAAAGTTGAACAATCCATTTTGGAAATTGATGTTCACTTGTTTGAGATTCTAAAAATTCACCATCATTATAAAAAGGATTAATGTAAACCAAGGTACATTGATTAGTTGTAGATTCTGGGGGCAGAGTATCATTGTCAAAAGAACTACTGCTACTAAGAGATTCTAATAAACTACCAGAACCCAGAATGTGTTGGTGAAGTAGATGGACTGGATGAATCATCTTCAGAGGAAGGAAAATCAAGTTCATACCAATTTTATGAATTTGGTTGACTTGGATTGTTTCCTTTCCTTTTATCTCCTTTTGTTTCCAATTTTTAAGGAAGATGTTTTATTTCTTCAGCACTCTTACTCTTAGTTTCATCAAAAATTACATCTCTGCTGACAATAAATTTCCCATTTGATAGAAGCATGTACCCTTTCTTCTCATCCGAATATCCAATCATTATGCATTTCAAACTTCGTGAGTCAAGCTTAGTTCGTTTTTCTTTTGGAACTAAGGCATAACACACGGAACCAAAAACTCTAAGGTGCTTAACTTTAGGTGTGAAACCAAACCATGCTTCATAAGGTGTGATTCCATCCAAAGAAGTAGTGGGAGACATATTCCTTAAATAAACATTTGTATGGATTGCTTCTGCCCAATAAATAGGACTTAACTTTTTAAAAGTTAACATAGATCTCGCCATTCCTAACAAAGTGCGATTCATTCTTTCTACTACTCCATTTTTCTGTGGAGTATAGACATTTGTAAGATGTCGTTTGATCCCATTTCCTCTGCAATAACTTTGAAATACATTTGAAGTGAATTCTCATCCATTGCCAGTTCTAAGAGTTCCAATCTTTTCCTTGACTTCATTTTCAACAAGTTGACGAAAAAGTTTAAACTTTTCAAATGCCTCTGGCTTATGCTTCAAGAGGTAAACCCATGTCATTCTATTGAAATCATCCATAAAGAGTAAGAAATATTTGCAACCTCCCAGAGAAGCTTGCAAGGGTCCACAAATGTCATTGTGTACTAATTGCAAACGCTTGTTTGCGCACCATGAGCTTGTCAGGAAAGGTTCTCGACTTTGTTTTCCATAAATGCAAGCTTCACATCTTGAATTTTATTTCTTGAAGGTAGGAAGTCCCTTAACCATTCCTTGTTTTTACAGTTGAGAGAGACTGTCAAAGTTTAGATGTCCATATCTCACATGCCATAATCTGATAGGTGAAATGTTTATGCTTGCTGCTCCTGCAAAGTCAGAATTCCTTGGAATAATTGTTCTTTTCATCCTTAAAAGTTTTCCATCTTCATATCCTGTCATCACTACTTTCATGTTCAGCTTAATTGAATTAATTTTAACTAGGCCATCCTCCAAAACCACCTAATGTCCAGCTTGCCGCATCGAGACTAAAGACAAAAAATTATTTTTAAATGTGGGTACATACCATACATTTGAAATCATTCTTTCTCCAATGTCAGGAAGATAAACTTTAACTACACCTTTTCCATAAGGAGTATGTTTTGTATTATCAGCAAGAAAGATTGAACTAAGGTGGCGTGGTTGGAAGTTACAAAAGAAGTCTTGTCAAAACGTCATGTGTTGAGTTGCTCCTGTATCTAAAATCCATGCATATTCATAATCACTTTGAAAAAAGGTGGAAACTAATGCTGCTGATTCTAATCTTTGACTTGATGTGAAGACATATTTCGAACCATCATTATCTTGATCAGTGGCAAATTGAGTTGTGTTTTCATGGAACTTTGGAATTTTATCAATGGAAGTTCTACAATCTTCTGCAAAATGGCCCAATTTGTTACATCTTTTGCAGACAATTTGATTCAAGTCTCTGCCTCTTCCTTGATATTGTCCTTTGCCTCTGCTTTCAGCTTGCCCACTTCCTTGATTGTTTCCTCTGTCTTGAAAGTTGCTTATGTTTTGAAAGTTTCCTTTGCCTTGACTATTTCCTCTTCTTTATAAAGTTTCCTCTATTTTGGCTTCTTCCACGATCTTGTCCACTATGTGATGTTGGATGTTGATTGAAATTTCCTCTTCCTCTAGAATTGTGAGTTGATAGTTTACTTGTGCTAGCCTTTGTGAAGAAGACATCTTACCCTTGTTTCTTCTTCCGAAAAGTTTTGTCATGTTGAGTTAACATATCACTTAGCTCATCAAACTTTAATTTATCTAACTTTCTGGTTAGTTGTAGAGTTTCCAAAAAATGTGTGCAAGAAGAAGGCAATCGAGCAATTAGAATTGTGGTCATGAAATTGTCATCTTCTGGAGGAAATCTTGCTTTTACTATTTTTTGCTTGATATTTTTAAGCTTGGAGATATACTCAAGGACATCTCTTCCTTCAATTAGTTTTTGTTGAAGCAACTTAAGCTGTAGATCAACCTTTTTTAATTATGGTTGTGTATCAAATAGATCTTTGAAAGTACGCAACGCAGTCCATATTGAAAGTACGCAACGTAGTCCATATTGAAAATGAAATTAACTTTGAACTCCCCCCCCTTCAGGTGTAGGAGAGTTTCACTGTTGTACTCCCTCGTTCAACTGCATGAGGGTACCATCATCGGTTCACTTCTAGCTGCACTATGTGTGATTGTAGTCGGTTGTAGAACTGAGATAATCTTTTGACTGTGGATGACCATTCCCAAGGATCGATCCATTCATAATGTATCTTCAATCTGGACGATTTTTGTTGGTTGCGACATTTTTTTGAGGAATGATTGGGCTTGCGACAATGGCAATAAGGATGGAGATCAAAACACTGATGTTCCATATGACTGGTTCTTTGACAATGAGAACATTTTGGTTGGACATCAACTTCAGGTTGCGTGCAATTCTATTTGTCTGCAACTTTCTCAGAACCTATTGAGGTGAGTTGTTTAAGAAATCCTGCACTCACAAACTTAATTGGCTTGGAATAATCTGGGATATGTAAGTTGGTGTCATCAGAGACATATCCTAAGCCTCGTCGATTCTTGTTATTTTGAATCTCTTCCCAGGGCTTGATGATGGGTTTGGAAGAAATTTGAATTTGATCATGAAAAACTTCGACACTTGAAGTTGTTTGAATGAGTGATTTGGAATCAACATCTTTATCTTCATCTGTATGGTTGAATGACCTGGAAGAATCACTCTTTTGTTGCAGCTCATCTCTTTGTAGTTGCGACTCTAGTTGAAGAAACTCAATGGTTTCATGTGTTTGTTGTAGATGTCGTGAAAGATCAGCAAGAGTTTCTTTGCTGATGTGCACCATGTCTTTATCACTAGAGATGGTCAAACTGTGAAGAATGTGTAACAACTGAATATGTTGCGCCATCTGAACTTGCTCACTTGAAATCAGGCTCTCTTGTCATAGATGTCATGCTTTGAACTGTTTCACTTGATTTTGTTACTTGCATGACAAGCACGCTTTCTATGGGACTTGAATGGCACGCTCGCTTGATTTGTTGCTTATTGCACTTGCTGGGAACACTTGTTAGAGTTGTAGAACTTTCTTGCTTAAACTCTGGAATTCATGCTCGCTTGCACTGTTTTGACACAAATTGCTTGAATGAATACTCACGCTTGCTTGCAGGAGATGTGAACTTGTTGCTTGTTTGCTTTAAAGTTAAAATTGGTGCATTCACTTGATTCTACTTAAAGGAAGGGTGTCGAACACTGTCGAAAATGCACCCAAAAAAGCTTACAATGATTTTAATGACTCACTACAATGAATTCAATTTGACTCAATTCAAGACTTGGGTGTCGGTTTCAACCGAGAATGCACCCTTACAATTCAATGTAATTTGAGTTTGATTACAAGTTCAATAATGTTGATGTAGACTGTGCTCTGAAACGTTGAAGTTTACAGATTCATTAACTTGATTGTAGTGATGTAGACTTTGCTTTGAAATGCTGGAGTTTGCAGATTCATGAACTTGATTGTATTGAGTGAATTTGTTTGTTGAGGTAGAATGCCGATGTTGAAAACATTGATTATTTGTTGTAGTGATGCAAATGCATGTGTTGAGTTTAATTATCCTTCCTTGCAGCTATTTCATTACAAGTGTTGTGCTTGCTTGCATTGAACTTTATGTGTGTTAAATGAGATCATTTATGTGTCAAAACTAGACACAAATAAAAAAGCAACAACATGAAGCATGCACCATCATCAACACACTCTTTGTGTACCTAAGATCCCCTTATTCAATTTCGGGCGGATCTAGGACACAATCACCACAAAAATGATATGTTTTTTATTAATGACTGGAGTACATCATTTTTCAACTTCTGAAGCAATGAAAATGTCAAGCTCACTAATGCTTGAAGCAACTTGTCTTCAAAAATTACCTGCACTGACTCAATCTCTCAAAATAAAATATTACTTTGGAGTACATGATTGATTTTTCTCTAAAAAAGAATTCACTTATCACTCCAAATACAAAAATATTTATAACTCCAAAATTACAAAATATACTTGTATCTCTCCAAAATTACAAAACACTTCTTACTTCTCACTCCAAAAAACTTATCACTCCAAAATAATTTTACAATTTAAAAAGCATACCTTATCCCTCCATTAAAATAATTTATGATCACTCTTTAAAAAGTGCCTTTACATACTTCCCATTAAAATAATTATTAAAACTTTATGAAATCACTTGAATTCACGTTGCTTATGTATGTAAAGGTGTATGTGCCATTCCCTTTATGCATATAAAAATAGACGTACCATACAATGTTGTCTTTTCAAAAACTTTTCACCGTATACTTTGAACAACGCATAACTTGCAACGATAAAAAAAAAGACGCAGAGATGTTAACTGATCCAATGCAGAGACATCGAACAACGCACACCTCACGCAACTAAGTTCCACACATAGTCCTCCGGATCTTCTAGCAACTGCAACTGCAACCCAGTATCGACTCCTCCACCTCACAAATTCACGTACAATGTTGATTCTCCTCACGGTGATTCACTGTTGGCTACACTTCCACGTTGTTCATTTCTTGAAACTGGACTCCACGCTGGTCATTTCTTAAGCTCGACTCCACCACGTGTAACTATGTTCATAGGCAAACATATTGGATTCTTTGCACTGCTTCCCTTTATTTTTCCTGGCAATTGTATTTTGTATACTGCAACGGCTTCATTGTGGATTCTGCAATGGTGATGATTAATAACAGTATAAAACTACACCATTTTATACAAGCTATGACTTTGGGCATTCAAGTAAACTGATAAATTGCATAGAAACGTGCAAAAAGAAAAAGTGATTTTTCACATTTGTATGGATTCATATTAGCACCAATCGACTCAGGCGCACACAGATCTGCAAGTCTGCATCAATATATATGCACAATGATATATCATGTTGCGTTGCCTCTCTCGATCTCTCTTTGGAATTTATCTGGGATGATTGTTGAAACTCTTACACATAGTTTAGGGCCAATTCTTTTGCATTATACCACACAATCCATACAGAAAAATCACACAACAATAAAACCATATTTACAGTGACAGAATGGACAGACAACGTGCTTGTGCATGTCTCCAGCCACGCTTGGACACCATCAGGGCCTCACCGTAGAATTATACAATAACACTGCAACTAAGACGGGGTCACTTTACCAAATATCCTGAATACCAACAGCAGTAATTCTATCTGCGTCTGCATCATCTTCAAGTTCAAGTTCAGGTTCTGGCTCTGATAATTCTCCCAAGTCAATCCAGAAAAAAATAGCGTGTTTCTTTCCGCCTTATGTTGACAAAATAGAATTGCATCAAATCTGCGCTACACTTAATAGAGGACAGATCACATAATTAGTGCTACCAAGCTTGCTGCCAATCCTCTTAACGTTGTCCATCTATCCGTCCTTGCTTCAATACCCAGTGGCAATTATCTCCTACGTTGCCCAATTTGTCTTCGCCAGCAACTTAGACTCCAAATGAATTCATCTTCCTGCAATTTCCAGAGCAATATACTTGCAGATTCAAACAAAATGTAGAACAGGCATCTTTCTGCTCTGATACCACATATTGAAAATGAAATTAACTCAGAAAAATATATAAAGCACACATAAAAACCAGACACAAAATATGGGTGGAAAAAGGCTTCAGCCTCATGGCTTCCTCAGGTATTCTCTCACATTTTCATTTATCCCTTAAAATAATTGAATATAGTGTTACAAATAAATAGATGAGAGACAGTGTTCTCAAGATAGTGTGTGCTATCTTAGACACTTTTGGTTGAGATAATTTCTCCTTTGGTTGAGATAATTTCTCACTAGAGACACACCAATATAGGAGTTACCTAAACTAACTCCTATCTTAGAGGAACAACCCAAGAGTTAGGCACAAATTCCTAACTTGTAATATTTAATTAATTAATTTATTTTTGGATTTATTATTGTTTTATGAGAGAGGCTAACAGTCCATGCATCTGAGGCGTTTTCAATACGGATATACATCTCATCATTAACTGAGGGCTTTATAAGAGCTAGTGCCTTGACCTTTTTAACTTCCCATTTTGCAAGTGAAGCTATATTCGTGGGTTTATTAGGCTTAATGTCTCCATCACGTATGTCTTGCCATAATTCATTATATATTAGAGTGCTTTCAATGAGATGTTTCCATGTTTTGTATGATTTTACCCCTTCAAGAGTATCAGAATCAGAGAACATATTAATTAACTTCGACATTGTAGTTTTGAAGCTTTGTACCAAAAAGAATGAAGCACAAGAAAAAGATGAGCAACACGCCACACGGAACACACCACGCAAAAATGATCTATCGGGGCTTGGCCTTGACCCTCGTATAGTCGTTGGAGGAGAAAACTGACTGAGCTTTGCGTTTGACTCTAGTCAATTTCTCTTAAAAATTTTACAATGAAATCTTTCAAAATTTGACTGATTTACAATCCTTGCAATGTTTAATGCATAATGTACTCTAACCCCCCCTCAAAGTAAAAAGATTGCTTTAAGTTACAATGTCACACTTATCTCTCCAAATAAAAAATTACAAAAATAAAAAAACATACCTTATCTCTCTAGCAAAAGCTTCTTAACTTCCTAGATTCAACTTTTAACTTCCAAAAAACACACTTTAATTTTTATTTATTTTTGTTTACTCATTGTCCTCCACGCTGGCTGCTCGCTGGCTCGAGCTGGCTTCTTGCTGGCTCATGCTCGCTGGCTTCTTGCTGGATTACATTGGCTTCTGTTGGCTTCACGTTGGCTTTGCTGGCTTTTTTTGTTGGGGTGTTTGATATTGCTCGGGATAAAAGTGGAGTGCCAACAAATAGTACAAGTGCATCAACTGAGACTCACCAAAATTTATGCCTGTGTGATCAAGGTTTGAGATTGCCTTCAATAACTGTTCAATACTGTGCACAAGTATTCAATTGTGGAAATACATAAAAGGAAAAGAGAAAATTGGTCTCAGATTTCCTGCACCATCTTTGTGCACAAAAAATGAGAAAATTCGAACTTGATTCCTCTGATACATGCACACCTATACGTCAATGAGCCCACGGATCAGCATAGTCAAGTGCCAATGAATTTATACGGAGTTGATATGGAATGTATTGGATGTAGCCATAAATTATAATCACACCATGAAATTCAAACAACAATGATAGGAATCACTGTTGGTATGAGCATTTACCAAATCCCATAATGAAGAATCCAAATCCGACAATGAAGATTCCAACGCGGTGATGGCATAAATAACCCAACCAACAGATTCAATGATGTGTACAAAATACATGCCATCAATCATCTAATGAATCACGCAGATTATACAATCCATGAATTCAGTCACACAGAAACAAGAATTAATATAATCACTCTCTAATTCACATACAATGACGCCATGGCTCAGCAGGCTTGATCTCCATCAAACAGAGCGAGAGGAAGGGGTCGCCGTGCGGGGTACCATGACGAAAAATGGTTGCATCGAAGGCTGAACTCAACGTGGAACTCTGTAACTCGTTTCATGGTCAGGCTCAACCACTGAATCGCACTTCATATTTCAGCTCTCTCTACACTGAGTTAAAGTCGGGTTTGAATGCGAGTTTAAATCTGTGGTTAACTGTTCTCCAGAGCGGGGGATGGCTTCGGGGTATGGTGCCAATGGAGCCCTAAGCGTTGGACAGGCCACGGGCCGCCTCGGTTCCTCAGCGCTGAGTGTAAGTTCGTGGCCAAATAGCATGTTGAAGCGGAGCAATAACAGAAATTCAAGATACAGAGGCAGATTTTTTATAATAATAAAAAATGATTTTCAATTTAAAAATCTAAAATCATTGATAAAATTTATTTTCCTTTAAAACAAAAACTGGACAATTTCCATACCAATCATTTGTTTATTAATTTAATGGAGTTTTCCAAGAACTTGTAGAGCTAGAATCTCTTCTTTACATCCGCTGCATTGATACCACAATAATGGCAGAAGTGTCCTTAGGCACACACTTTTATTAATCAGAAAAGAAATTACATAATAATTTTGCAAGAATGTAAGGTTGTGGACAGACAGCGTGCTAACAATTATGTGTATTTGTCCACAAAATTGGTGAATCAACCTTCCCCTATTATTGCCTAATGATTCTAGGTTTAATAAGATACAAAATAAAGGATAGAAAAACCAAAGGGTTGAAAATTAAAGAGATCCCAGAAATGAAAATATGTGACTGAGATAAGGGAAAGAGCTAGACTAATATGATCAGACTCTTTCACTAAAACTTTATCAAACCAAATGAGTGATGTGACTACCCCAAAAGGGAAAATTATATGTTTACGAAAGGGAATGGAGATATACATTATATGAGTGAGTTGGCGTTGATTCCCCAAAAGCTAGAAAATTCTCATTATACCAAATATTTACAAATATAGTTTTCCCTAAGTTTGCATAGACAATTTTGATGAGAAGTCCAAAAGAATTAACTAGCATGCTAAAACTAGGATGTGCTACTACCCAATTATATCACCTACATTCTCTATTATCCCATTCATGAAACACATACTATAATGAAATCCTTTAATATCCACAACAAAAATTAATGAACACAGGATTAAGGTACTACAAAGCATCTCTTAATCTCCCAAACTGATGCAAATGGAATGATGAACCATTTACTCATGAGGGTATAAATTTTGTGTGAAACCATTAATCTAAACTTAGAGCTATGACATATAACATGTAGTGCTACCCTCAATTTTCAATGGTATTCAAATCTCAAGGTTTGAAGCTATGTTAGCTCACTTGTTTTCCATATAGTTGAGGTGTATTTTGACATGGAAATGGAGGAATGCGTAAGGAAATTGGATTCCTTTTAAATCCAAATTATAATGTTTGTCAATTTCTTTCCCTCTAGCATCACAAACCATTCATGACTTTCATGATGGTTATGGAATATCCAACAATTTTAAGCAAGTTGACCATTTCCTCCTTTGTACTCAATAGCCCTTATATGGTTAGTAAGTATTTTCCTAATTAGAGTAACTAGTCAAATCCTTAAGCAAAAGTAGATACTATTTTTCTCCCAAGATCAAGAATTACTTCCCTCACTCTCACCACCCTTACATATTTAAAACAAATTTAAAATGTATATAGTTAATACTATAAAAGTAGTATACCATCTTTTATTATTTTATGGTAATGAAAATTGTAAAATTCATGTCTTTAAATATATATATATATATATATATATATATATATAAAAGTTAATATTTTTAAATTATGTATTATATTTTGGTAATGAAAATTGTAAAATTCATGTCTTTATATATATATAAGTAAGTTAATATTTTTAAATTATGTATTATATTTTGGTAATGAAAATTGTAAAGTTTATAGCCTTTTAAAATATAGGAAAACAAGTATGAGGGGTTAGGGATTCATGGGAAGATAGTATACAACTACAAAGGCAAGTATGTGAATGTACATGGAAAAGAAACAAGAAGGTAGGAGGATATTGCATGAACGCCCTCATTTTGAGAAACACGTCTTTCTCTCCCATCCTAAATGTCATGTAAAAATTTTAATAGCCATGACAACAAGATGCATTACATGATCATTACATAAAAAACCACTAATATTGGAAATACTTTCAATATCTCATGAGTATCCAAGGCCAATTTTTGACATTTACTTTTTGTATTTTTAATTGATATTTTCATAATATTGTTTCTTACCTTATAGATAAAGTAGAGACACTTTTATTTAAAGATGAAAGATATTATATGTCATACTAAGTCTGTTCATCTAGAAAAATACACCATTTAGAGATTCATGAATAGTATAGAGAAGATCTTAGTAACATGTCCAAACTTAAATAGTGCATGACATGTAGACATAACCATTGGCATTAGCATTCTTGTTACAAATAATAATGAAATTCATATATATGCTTTAAAATACTTTTCTTTATTGTGTTGCGATAATTATCTCAAACTTGGATATAACTATATTTCATAGAAAATTAAGTATACAATACTAGTATATAGTTATATAACTCTTTTAAATTATTGTTTAACTTAAATTATTGCATTTATTCATTATCTTAATCATCTAATGCATAATTACTACACACTCTTTTGTCTGAACCAAACAATAAAAACATATGATTTCATAATTATATTTAGAAATAGAAAATCCATTTTTTACATATTTTTTTAATTAATTTTATCAATGAAAATTTGAAAATTTTATTTTTAAATCTTAACCGACTAGTTTGATTTGACAACTTACTAGAACATAAAGAAAGAAAATTGCAATATCTTCTTCATGAAAAAACAACCTACATATACATGAAATTATTCCATAGGATGAGATTTTCAAGAAAACATTGAGAAAAAACTTGTTAAGATCTATGATAAGGGATAATCATGTTCATTTAAGGGGGTGTATTTTTCTTTATGATCCCAAAATGCATTTCATGTCATTGGCATAAATTACATGTGAATAGTTGAAATGACATCCATGATATAGTTCACAATATTGTAGAGGAGAAATATCATTCAAAGAAAGCATATAAGTTTCATAATTATTTTTGGAATTAGAATATCCATATGTTATAGGGTGAAAATTATATTTTTAATAGTTACATTTTTAAATCCTAATAAGTTAGTTAATAACTTACTAGAAAGATAAATCTAATATAACAAACTTTTAAATATCAAGAGAACATAGTGAAAAAACTTGTTAAAATCAATAATAAGAGACCAGTCATGTTCATATAAGAAAGTGTATTTTTCTTCATAACGACAAAATGCATATTATATCCTTGGTTCATATTATAAGTGGATAATTGAATGACATCTTTAATAGTTCATTAACTCATTTTAGTTTAGTTTAGAAAGTTCGTTGAATATGTTTGAAGACAAATTTATAACTAGTATTTGACGTAATCTTCGAATATTGATGAAAGCATTTAGTTATCTAAAAACCATATACTTTTTTATTAAATAGTAAGCCATTTCCTAGCTTATGATAAAGGTAATAATTTGATAATTTAAACCCTGATAATTTCAAAAATTCGAAATTATTTTTAAAATTTTTATGATTTTTTTAACCATATTTAAACGAAAAACTACTTTATAATAATCAACTTACCCATGAAATTCCATCTCTAATTACTATGCTCTTTAACAACTTACTCATCGCATTTCATGAATTTCTCTAATCATTGTGCTCTTTAATTAGACACTTATCTTTAAAATTATATGCTCTTTAATTAAATACCATCTTTAAAAGTGGGCTTTCGTTTTAGAGACAATTAACACTATGCTTTGTTTTAACTTGAATTTTTGGGTGTATGTTGGTAGATAATTGTGTTTTGATTTATCTCGTGTTTTGATTTATTTGAGATATTTAAATAAATAAAATTATTTTATTGTGTTGAGAGGTTTATTTGACATTTAAGTATAAAGGATATTTCTAATATTTTTCATGCTAAATTTTAAATGGACATATACTTTTTTAAAATAAAAATAAAATGCGACCATTTTAATTTTTCTGTAGTCTAATATGGACAAAATGGTTTTTTCTCAAATCATTTTTTGTAGTTAATTTTCATCAAAATCTACTAGGGATTTTCAAAAACTTGAGTTTAAGTTGTTTAATTTGTAGAATTCGATTTCCCTAGGGGTTTTTTAGAGTGTAGATTCCATTTATGCATTCAAAAATTTATTTTAAACAACCAAAACTCACAATCTCACTTGAAATTGTATACCCAGATTTTGGTGAGAAAAAATTATTCCATCTATAAGTTAGACTATGCGAATGGACAGAAGGCCCTAGAGAAAGTTTGGGGCTTGAAGATCAAGCACTTCTTGATAAGGAGAAGTCATTTTATCCTCAATTTTATGCATTTGAACTTTGTATTCCATGAGTAGGTTCATTGCTACTACCAAAGAAATGCAATGTTTTTTGGTTGAATTTAGAAATGAAATAAGTCACTTTTTAACTTGCAAAGTGCGTTAATCTAAACATGATGGCTAACCCTCCCATAGCCTTTTTTTAGAGAAAAAAATGTTGGAATTCTATTAAAGGAGGAATTCTAGTACATATATCAGTCGGATATTCCATCTATAAGCGAAGCCTTAATACTACATCTCCACCAAAAGGTTACATTGGTCTAAAAAAATGGGAAAAACATATCTATCCACCATCGCACAAGTATAGTCAACCAAATATCTGAAGGGTCTAACCGTATTACAAAGCTTTTTACCCAAATAGGAAAAACATAGTCCAAAAGATAAAAATTTGACAACATAAAAGGTATGCCTGAAGATGCATGAGTTTTCAACATAGGGAGATCTCACCCTCTTCTACCACTATATCCTCAAATCTAAGCATGAAATGTAATAAACCTAGAGTCACCAACAAACCCTTCTATGATAACCCATCTACCATGTCACTTAATTCCTTGTAAACATGCTTGAAGGAATGTCAACAAAGGATTGTTTTAATATCTCAATGTGATCTAGGACCAGATTGCGAGGAAAAAAGTTGGACCTTACAGTGACCCCATCAATAATGGATCTGGAGTCTCGATAAACTATAATTCTCTCTAGGTGATGCCTTCTATAAAAACACAACATTCCCTAGAGGGCCAAAAAATTTTCTCTAGAGTTTGTGCCCTCCTTGTTGTTGTCACTACTACAACACCCTCTAAAATTTTAGCCTACATCCAAATTTTGGAATGTACTTTGACTTTGCATGTTGTCGTCGCAATTATTAAGAGTTATCACATGTGTTTTCTCTAATTATTCTTGTCTCATTTAGAAGAAAATCAAAGTGTCATATTTTATCATGACAAGTGTCACACATCACACATATGTATTTTTGGTTCGTGTAAAGGGATAACCTTAGTGCTAAAAAGTCATTCTTATCATGCGAAGATGTATCACACTCATTCCCAAAGATTCAAGCACTATCGTACACGTGTCGTCACTATCCTCGCAAAGTGTATATTCAGTGTTGCACTTGGGGAAAACTATCGCAATGTTGTCATATTGAGGGAATTATGTTGTTCATGTATTTTGAGTGATTATTGTTATGTCATCAACTATTCTAAGTGTTTGATCATGCTTAGATTTTGTCCTTGTTCACTTTGGCCTTACTGATCCCACACTTAGCCAAATCCGGAAAACTTTTCGACCAATAAACTGGGTCTCACTCAGCCTTATGGAACTACGCACTACACAGTATTAGCCCTCAACCTATGACCTTGCCTCTTGGAACTTCGTAATATGTAATCCCTTCGTTCCATAACTACACACTATGCAATATTGGTGCTTAGGCTTGACCCTTGAGCTCTAGAGCTACGCAATCCCTGCCTCTAGGCTTCCTCTTATGCACATTGCGTAGTCTCAAGTAGTAAGCCTCAACTTTCATCTCTTGAACTATGTAATTGCACAAGCCCTTGCTCTTTGTCCCTCCAGAAATGTGCAGTGGGCAACCTCAAGCTTGAAGCCTTCAGCCTAACCCCTTGATCCCCTTAGTTGTGTAATTATCTTTCCCTGACCTTCTTGAACTGTTCATTGTGCAGTATCAAGGCTCATTCCTAGCCCCTGACCTTCTGAGTTATGCAACTGCGCAATCCTTGAGACATTCTCCCAGCCTATTACCCAATCGTAGCTCGGTCAGTGGATGTAATGAGGCATCTTAGAGTAGGGGTTTATCAGACTGATGTCATCTTCTCATGAGTGGTTTTTATTTGCAAGTATTATATCATGTTGTGACAGGATGATATTGTAGGAGATGAAGAAGGAGACCTGGCTAGAATATGCCTTCATAGCTACAAAGACAAGTTGATCAATCAAGAAATACAAAGGGTCACCATATTGTGATCACAGCTGGAGATCAAGATCACATTGGACACTCCCTATCTTCAAGCCTTAATAAGGAGGAAGGAGAAGAACATGTTCCATCTCTTAAGAAGACATGAAGATAACAACAATAAAGAATGGATTGACATTGTGATATCATCATGCAGTACATGTCATTAGTGTCATGTCTTGTCATGAGTCATCATTTGCCACATCATTTGTGGATTATGTAATTCAATATTGGAGAAATGTAATGTAAAGTGGAAGTCCAAGAGTCATCCATAGAATGTGAAAAGTCATGAAGGAGTAAATGAATCATAGAGAAGTGAAACATTCATGAGGCTAGTCCAAGAGTTAGAAGGGAGGTCAATGGTCACCCCATTTGTTATATATACACCCTCATCACTCATCCAAAGGAATTTTCACCTTGGCTCCTCCTACTAGGCATTAGAGAGGAAAATAGTCTTTTGGAGGAGAAAGTGGCTTCTCTAATGCTCCACTATTGGAGATAGTGGTGTTCACTATACCGATGTATCTTGGAAATTTTTCTTAAATTTTGAAGTTCGTTGGGCAAACAAACTTTAATGTGTATGTCATAAATATTGTAAGACTATTCTTTGAATGTTTTTGATGTATGTTGTTCTCATTTGTACTAAGGATATTGAATTATTTTGGTGGATTTAGTACTTGTCTAGTTGTATGTGTTTTAACAATCGTTGCTTCCACGTGAACTATTTTGCTGGTTGATTAAAAATTCATTTATATGTATATTCTCATGTGTCTTTACTAGATTAGTACTATTACTTTTATTTTAAATGATCACTTTTCTCTCCCTTTCAATAGAAGAACCTTGAGACATTTTGTAGATGAACATTCCACAAGGTATACCCGCTTGTTCATTTGGAAGTACATGTACATCACTCTCTTTTGTTGACAATTGAAGCTATGGAAAACCTTTAAGAACACATGGCAGTTGAGCCTTATTTCGAGAAGGTATCCCACACCAAATGGTGCGAAATCTAATTTGGAATTTTCATCGGGGAGGACCCCTTGCATGTTGGAGGTATCTAGCACCATCAACATTTTTGTGCTAGAAGGATGGAAACCACCTTTCTATGGTTGAAAACTCACCACATCCTAACAAAGAAACTTCAGCACAAGGAAACAATATTCCCTTGTCCACTCCCAGTCATACTCCTGAAATCAAAGAAACTCTTAAAGCTAGCCCAGGACAAGCCTTTGAGGTAACTTATGACTAACTGTGGAATATACGACCCATCACTCGTAAGTTTGTGAGAGAGCTTGGTGTCCTCCCTATCACTGCGATTCTTCCTCATAAGCCTGCAAATAAAGAAGTAAATCCTAGTGGTGTATTGGTTTCGTGAGTGGAATATTTGGTCATGGCCACCATCAAAGAGTTATTTGAACCTATATAAAATCAAGGGGAATGTCCACCTATTGAGGAGAATCCAGACAGTGAAGGGGAAGATTTTCAATTTTTTGATGAGGACCTTGATTACAACACAAATTTGAACAGTGAGGGAGAATCTTATTAAGATTTAGAAGAACAGGAGGATGAAAATGACAAAGAAATGGTTGACGAAGATTTGGATAGGCCCAAGGGTCACTTGATCCTTTGGACAATCTTCAGAAGATGCCCAAACATCTGGAAAAGTTGCCGACAAAGTTCAATCTGGATAAGAAGACCAAAGTTGAAGACCATATAAATTATTTTTATATGCATTTACGAATTCTTGAGGTTTATTTTGATGATGTTGCTTGGAGACTCTTTTTGTATACTTTAGAAGGTAGAAATCCAGTATGGTATCACAATATTCCAGCCAATTCAATACGGAACTGGAAGGAGTTTTAGAAACTTTTTCTTAAAAAAACTATTGACAATAAGACTCCAACAATATTGTTGAAAGAGCTTGGGAATTTTAAAATGGGGGATAAAGAAAGAATCATATATTTATTTGTTTTTTGAAAAGGTTCCCCACTGATGTGCAACCTCACAATTGTATCACTAAGGAATATCACACATTTTCATTATTGACTAACATTTTCATTTTCATTAAGAGAGTTGTGAAGGAATCATTAGCCTTGAATTTTGCATAAGATCTCGCAATTGAAAATGATTTTCAATCTATTGGAGTCATCGTAGATGATGGTGATCCCAAAGACTCCAAAGAAGTTGGTAAGAAAACAAAAGCATCTTCTTGAAAAACTAAAGATAAATAATCTTTCGATATGGAAGGCTTGACCAAGTCTCTGAAGTTTCTCATGAATGAAATTTTAGAATTGAAGAGACAGTCAAGTGAGGCATCCACTATCAGCAACAAGTTTTCCAGGTCACTATTCTTTAAAAGGAATAACAATTCATAACTGACCAAGATTTCTCAAAGTTCTAATGCAATGTTAAACATCAAAATCCCGATCATGGGTAGTTTTTTCACTTTTCATTAAGTCCAATATTCTGAAAAGACATGCCCGCAGTGGAACCACAATATGAACATGATGATGGCTAATCTTGTTGATACTCTATTAACAGAAGAACTGTTTGAGCATAATGAAGAAACAATTGAACTTTCCATGACTGAAGACAATTCAGTTGTTGTACATTCAATTAATATGTTAAGTATTATATACAATGTTGATAGACAAAGTTTTGATCAACTGTTAGCTAGTGAAGCTCATCCTACGCTTCCAACTGATTATTACAATCTGACGAGAAAAGGACTTGCTTTTTAGCAGGAAATTAAGAATAAATTGTTATGCAAAATTCTGCCACCTTCCATCCTAGCTCAAAATTCACAGAATAAGTCTGGAGGTGCTTATTCTTCCAAGAACACATCCAACAGTGATAAGAACAAGTACACCACTCTTGCTGCAATAGACAAAGTTACACCACCTAACTCATCAGCACAACCCATTGTGATGGAAAACATTGATTGTAACATTGTTGAAGACATGAAGAGAGCTCTCTCTAACATTTCATTTTTCGAGCTTGAAAAATAGCAGGACAATGTGAACTGATACTCCAACACACTCCAAATAGTAAAGAAGTTTATGCATCACAAGTTATATCAGGTCACTGTCGCAATATCATCAAATATGTTGTACATTTAAGCTATACCACTCTCTGTCCTCCATTTTTGTTAACATTTGAACTTTTAATTATAATGTTCACAACTATTTGGTTGATTTTGGTGCAGCCACAAATGTTATGCCATTTTAGATTGATAAGAAAATCAATGTAAAATGGGAAAAAACTAATGCACTGATCATATAGTTGGACATACCACTTGGCAAGGCCATTGGTGAACTCATAAACATTCTTATCTGACTATCATCTGATCCTATAATTCATTAGTGTATAAATATCATAGTTGTGTACATCCCACAAGCCTATGGATTACTTCTAAGTAGAGATTGGTCCAACAAACTGCAAGGTTACTTTGTGACAAACTAACCTCATTTATGGCTTCCATACAAGGGAAAAAATAATCAGATTCGAATTGAAAGAAAGCCCTACATGAAGCATACCATGAAACAACTTGAGGAAAATAACGAACCAATGGGCTTTGCAGAAGTGATCTTCAGAAATTGTTTTCTTGAAGTAGATCACAAATGTTATCTAGATCATCCTTCACTAGTCCCATTAGATACACAATTGGAACTCCTTCCTAGAAATACAAAGTTAGTGATAATGAAATTTGTATAGTAGATGTAGAGAGCATTATTATAGGACATAGATCTAGTTTTTCTCATACTAGAATTTTAGATTTTGACGTTTAAAATTGCAGGAAGGCTCTAGAGTTGGTTGCATTTTATTAGACTAACAAAAGAGAAAGAATATGATCTCCTGTTACTTGGAATTTGAATGCACCAATCACATCACAGAATACGAGGCACTCATCTTGGGTTTTAAGAAAGCCATCGACCTCAAGGTTGATGTTCTCAAAGAAATAGGTGACTTTGAAATCATCATACGATAGGTATGGAATACTATACACTATGTGTCACTTAATCTCAAAAGTTATAAAAAAGAGGTATGGCATTTGATTTCGCAATTCCAAGAATTCAATATTGTTTCTATTCCTAGAATACATAATGTTGCTATTGATGCATTAGCAAATGTTCTTGCAAGGTTTTCACTGTTTATGGATGACTCTTCTATTGAAATTATTTAAAGGACATCCATTCCTAGTAATATTATTAATTTTCGCGTTTCAATGAGGACCACCAGATACTAGATTTTATAGTGAACATTGATGTGCTCAAAGATGCATCCATCGAAGATGAGAATGATAAAGTGTTGCAATATTTAGTTGAAGCTAGCAAAGGAAGCTCCATGTCTAAGGGTGTGGTGTCACTAGAAAAGTTGTATGATTTGCAAAATCACTTTAAGGGGATGGTGAATCCAAGGAATCATAACTCAACTATGTTGCATGAATATATAAATCCTGGTATAGAGTAAGATGCGAAGTTTGTGGATCTCGGTACTTGTTTCACACTTCAAGACCGGAGATCTTTAATCCTCATTTTTAAGGAGTACCAAGATGTTTCTGCGTGGACATATGATGATATCAATACTTGCGGCATGCAAATAATCCATCACATGATTCCAATTATAGAAGGGGCCAAGCCTTTTCAACAAAAGATGCATAAAGTTCATCCAATGCTTGAACCCCTGATTCAAAAAGAGTTGAGGAAGCTGTTAGATGCTCAAATCATTTTCAAAGTGCAACATTCGGCATGGGTCTCAAATTCGATCCCAATAAGGAAAAATTATGGAGAATTACACTTTTCTATAGAACTTCGTAATTTGAATCCCACCTCAGAAAAGGAAAATTATATAGTGTCGTCGATGGAAAAAATTCCACAGACAATATCAAGGTTTGAAATGTTCTCTTTGCTGGCTGGATTTTTAGGCTACAACTAGGTTCAGGTCTCAAAACCCAATAGACACTAAATCATAGTTCGAACTAAGTGGGGTACATTTTCTTTTAAGAGAATTTTGTTTGGACTTATCAACGCAGGTACAACTTTTCAACGCATGATGGACATCATAATTCATGCTTCGATTGGATAGAGCATAGTGGTCTATCTTGATTACGTAACAATATTTTCGAAGAAGATCTGACCACTTGTGCAATTTGAAGTATATTTTTGAACGATGTCGAAAATACGAGATATCTCTTAATCCCAAGAAGAGATTTTTTGCAATTTCCGAGCGAAATCTCTTGGGTCATATCATTGCAAATAGTAGGATTAAGGTGGACCATGAATGGGTCAAAACTATTACTCAAATTCCCTTCTCGGTAAACAAGAAATCCTTGCATTCCTTCTTGGGGAAAATTAATTTCCTCCGCAAATTCATCTCTGACTACGCACAGATAGTGAAACCACTGCAAGATATGATAAAGAAGGATGTGATATAAAAGTGGGATAAAAGGGAAATGATGCTTTCACTTGTATAAAGCAAGCGATCATAAAAGAACCAACTCTACATAGTCCAATCTTTAGTAAAGATTTTATGTTGTACACCTTCACTTATGATACTTCTCTTTCTGTCGTTTTTAGACAGAATGATGATCAGAATAACGAGCGGCTCATATCATTCATGAGTGTCGGTTTGCAAGGATTTCTACTTAACTACCCTACCATTTATAAACAAGCTTATGCAGTCTACAGGGTGGTAAAACATTTTCAGCCTTATCTTTTGAAGAATAAATATATTATCTTTGTACCGAACCCACTTGTTATATTCTTGTTTTCTCAACAAGAGTTGGGTGAAAGAAGAGAAAGCTGGATGACTAGCTTACAAGAGTATGATCTTAATTTCAAACTAGTTCATACTATCAAGGGCCATGGTCTACGCTAGCTAGAAGCAAAAGCGACAAATGCACTAGAAGATTACTCTTCTTGATGGGAGTAGGAGATTGAAATGTACAACATTGAACAAGCTACCCCCACTAACACACCAACCTCTTGGTATGCAGACATGCGACAATATCTTGAGCATGGTACCCTTCCCTCTCACTTATCAACAAGCTAGAAGAGGGAAATTAGATTGAAATATCTATCTTATCAGTTGATACATGAAGTGATTTTCATAAAGCACCAGAACGGAGTCCTACTCAGATGCTTAGAAGCACCAAATTTATAAACAATACCACATGATCTCCATGATAGACTGGTTGAAGGACATTTCGTAGGTGACACTACGATACACAAAATTTTATGTGTCAATTTCTGTTGGCCCAAACTTTTCAAATATGGTCACACTTATTCCCACAAGTGTCCGGTTTGTTAGAAATGCATTTGTTGAGAAAGGAAGTAACCTACCCCATTGCAAGCCATCATTGTAGAAGAACAATTCCAACAATGGGGCTTAGATGTTATTGGTGATATCTTTCCGCACTCATCGAAGCAACACCGCTATATTCTCACTGATACAGATTACTTCATTTGGTGGATAGGAGTGGTTTCCCTCAAGAAAATGAATGACCAAGAAGTCATTAGCTTCCTCAAGGAGAATGTTATTACTAGCTTCGACGTTCCAACTTCACTTGTTTTTCATAATGCAACGTATTTCTCAAGGCTAAAAATTTATGGTCTTACATTGGAAAATGGTATCGTATTGAAACATTCAACTAACTACTACCCATGGGGAAAGGATACTACTAAGTCAACCAAGAAGAATAGTATCCACATGTTGTAGCGGCTATCAATCACCCTCCAAAAGTTTTCCTATGCTTCGTTTGGGAGCCTCCCTTGTAAATTGCAGTAGCTCATCTTACACTGAACCAGGTACTTTTTGTTGAGGGACAAAGTCCCCTAGGGTCTTGGGTCAATACCCTAATAGAGTAGGGGTTATCTACAATGAAAAACAAGCATTCCATACATCCATGATACTAATATAAGCAAACTACGAGAAGAGAGGTGCACCTGGGGATCATTCGTTTAGTTAGATCCAGCCAGGGTCCAAACCCTCTTAGAGTTCCTTTCGATCCTTTAACCTAAAGAACAATCAATTCTAGGAAGCATAGCAGTATATGGACCAAGCATCATATAGAAATCAACTTCATAGCATATTGAAAGGTAGTTAGTTATACAATTAAAACAACTATTCATATGCAAACCATAATGACAACATCATAAGCATGAAGAATATTGATTTCGAGAACAAGACAAATGTTTCTTTATTACAGATAACTAAAGTAAAAACAAGGAATAATATCACTTGAATCTTCCTCTCGCAGGCTCCAAGCGGAACCGTCCTCCAGATTCGTCCAATCCCAAGTCTTCAACAAGCTCCTTCCATGACTCACTTAAGGATATCTCAACTAATGGAAAGACATCATAACTCAAGGAAACAAGGGTTTCTTGTGCTCGGGGAAGTGATGGAAGCATAAGGATCTTTAAACCTGATCAGGGATAATCTCAGCAGAGTTATTTTTCTCTCTATTCTCTCCTCCCTTAGGCCTTCCCATTGAAGCCTTTTTATACTTCTCCCAAAGTATTTTTTTAGTTGGGAATTCATTGGGAATAGTTGGCCCACGAGAACTAACACGTAATCAACAGGTAAAACCCATGATCTCCACCCAAAATTAAGGAGATTTAATTTTTTTAAGTGTTTTAAGACATATATGCGGGTTGTGTTGAGTATGGAGCATGATTTTTTAGAGGTCTTTGTCTCAGTCGGATGTATACCCCAGGAATTTTGTACACCCCTCCACGCGGGGGGGACTTTTCCCCCCCGTGGGGGTTTGGGGGGGCCGATCCCCCCGGCTGGGGGGGTCCGGGGGCTAGTGGTCCCCCGGCGGGGGTTCAGGGGCAGTGCCCTCGAAGCTAAAAACAGATGTAAAATTGCCTTGTAAAAGTATAGTAATTTCTAGTCAATCTGGGCCATTCATTAGGTGGATGATTTGACAGTAGAAATTATGTTTAGTTTAGGGTCTTTTTCCCTAGAAGGAAACCCCTCTCTTTGTATGAGGGCATTGTATTGAGTCTGTATAATATATGTGTATTCTCCGAGCGAGAAGCAGGGTGGTGAGACTGTGAGAGAAAACAAAGGATATTACATCAGATCTGTTGTAGGTTGTGTCTCTTCATTTTGTTGGATAATAGAAAGGAAGGATTGGCTGTTCGGGGTTGACGTAGCCCAAACTGGGTGAACCACGTATATCTGTGTCTCTCTTGTTTTATGTGTTTTCTGTGTTTATATTTCTGCAATATTTTATGTGTTCCATTGCTCCGTAATATATAATTTTCTAACAACTAGTATCAGAGCCGAAGGTCTATTTGGCTGATAAACTTGCAGGTAAGAAGGGTTCCTCATTCGAGTGGGAGCAATGGCGAAAGATGGTAAGTTTAGGGTCGAGAAATTTAACAGCCAAAACTTCTTGCTATGGAAGATGCAGATGGAAGATTATCTGTATCAAAAATATCTATACCTACCATTGGGCGGAAAAACAAAGATGCCGATGGGTATGATAGATGAAGAATGGAACCTTCTCGATAGAAAGGCACTCGGAACAGTACGGTTGTGCCTTGCAGCATTGGTCGCCTTCAACATTTTGAAAGAAACAATGATAGAGGGTTTGATTAAGCCATTGGAGAAACTATATGAAAAACCCTCGGCCTCAAACAAGGTATTTCTTATGAAACGGTTATTTAATATGAAGATGTCGGAAGGTGGATCTGTTGCAGACCATTTAAATGATTTTAATACTATTACAAGTTAGTTATTTTTTGTAGTAGTAAACTTTGATGATGAAGTTAGAGCTTTGTTATTCTTGTGCTCATTACCATAAAGTTGGAATGGTTTAGTAATGCCCATTAGTAACTCTATTTTTGGTTCTAGTACTTTAAAGTTTAATGATGTTGTCGGTGCTATCCTTAGCGAGGAAATGCGACGGAAAAGCTCTGGTGAGACATCAGGTAATGCTTTGAGTGCAGAGTCTATGGGAACAAAAATGGAAAGAGGAAAGAGCTCAGGATATCGCAGTAAATCAAGGAAAGGCAGATCCAAGTCTAGATCGAGGATAGTGTGCTGGAAATGCGGAAAGAAAGGACACCTAAAGAAATACTGTAGATCTTGGAAGGGAAAAGAAGAAGATGCACAGCAAGAAAATAATCATGAAGCAAATGTGACAGGTGAGGTGTTACAAGATGCTTTGATTCTTTCTTTCCAAAATATTATTGATTCCTGGGTGGTAGATTCAGGGGCCTCATTCCATGCCACACCTGATAAGAAATACTTTCATGACTATGTTCAAGGAGATTTTGGACAAGTTCGTTTGGGTGATGATAAACCCTGTAAAATTGTTGAAATGGGTAAGGTTCTTGTAAAACAACAGAATGGAAACCAATGGCTACTAAAGGAGGTAAGGCATGTTCCAGATCTAAAGAAAAATCCGATTTCAACAGGGCAGTTAGGCGGTGAAGGTTGTGTGACAACTTTCACAAATAAAGCTTGGAAGGTCACCAAAGGAGCCCTGGTAACAGAAAAAGGCAAAAAGGTTGGTACATTGTATTTATGCAATGGTATTTCTAACTCTGTTAATGCTTTAACTTCCAAAGGAGCAGATGCAGCATTATGGCATCATAGGCTCGGACACATGAGTGAAAAGAGGATGAAGATTCTTCACTCAAGGAATTTGTTGCTGGGTTTGAAGAATGTTGATTTGGACTTCTGTGAGAATTGCATTTATGGAAAACAGAAGAGTCAGGTTTCTCAGAGTTGGAAAAGAAAAGAAGAGTGAAAAATTAGAGCTTATGCATACAGATGTATGGGACCTGCTCAGGTATCATCTCTTAGTGGCTCTCGTTATTATGTTAATTTTATTGATGATGCAACTAGAAAAACTTAGATTTATTGTATTAAGAATAATCTGATGTATTTTATACTTTCAAGAAATGGAAAGCTTTGGTTGAGATTGAGATAGGAAATAAATTGAAGTGTCTTAGATCAGACAATGGAGGTGAATATTGCAGCAAAGAGTTTGATAAGTATTGTTCAGAGCATGGAATTCGCAGAGAGAAGACAGTTCCAAGAACACCACAAGAAAATGGTGTGTTATAAAGGATGAACAGAACAATCATGGAGCGTGCAAGGTGCATGAGATTGCATGCAGGATTGCCCTTACAGTTTTGGGCAAATGCTGTAGATACTGTTGTTCATCTAATAAACAGAGGGCCTTCAAGTTCGTTGGATGGTGGTGTTCCAGAGGAAGTATGGACAGGTAAAAGGGTAAACTACTCTTTTTTAAAGCCTTTTGGTTGTGAGGCCTTTGTCCATATTGATAAAGAAAATAGAACAAAGTTTGAGGCAAAGTCAAAGAAATGTACCTTTATGGGATATGGTGTTAATGATTTTGGTTATCGCTTATATGATTATGAAAATCACAAAATCATTAGGAGCAGAGATGTAATATTCAATGAAAAGGTCTTGTATAAGAATCAGTTGTAGGAAAAGAAACAGGAAAAAGAAAAAAATGAATACGCAGTTCTTAATGAAATCATTGAAAAAGTAAAGGTACCTGAAAATAACAATAATCAACAACCACAACAACAACCACCACCACAACAGCAACAGGCACCCCAAACACCTGAAAGTGGTGTTAGAAGATCTACAAAAATAAGTAGACCCCTTGAACAATACTCTCCTTCATTATATTATTTATTGTTGACTGATTCTGGTGAACCTGAATGTTATGAAGAAGCAATGCAGGTTGAAAGCAGGAAGAAGTTGGAGGTAGCCATGGAAGAAGAGATTTACTCCTTAATGCATAACCAGACATGGGACTTAGTCAGGTTGCTTGTAGGAAAAACTACATTGAAGAATAAATGGGTTTACAGGCTGAAGGAAGAAGATGGAGGAAAACAGAGGTACAAAGCTAGACTTGTGGTGAAGGGGTTTGCTCAGAAGAAAGGTATTGATTTTGATGAAATATTTTCTCCTGTTGTTAAAATGACTTTAATCAGAACTATTTTAAGTCTTGTAGCAGTTGAAGATTTGCATCTTTAGCAGTTAGATGTAAAGACAACCTTTCTCCATGGGGATTTGAAGGAAAAGATATATATGCAGCAACCACAAGGATATGAGGTGAAAGGGAAGGAGAAACTAGTGTGCAGGTTGAAGAAGAGCTTGTATGGCTTAAAACAGGCTCCAAGGCAGTGGTATCTAAAATTTGACAAGTTTATGTCACAACAAGGTTATACTAGATGTCACTCTGATCATTGTGTCTATCTGAAAAAGCAAAATGATGGTAGCTATATTATATTGTTATTGTATGTAGATGAGATGCTTGTTGGAGGGTCTAACATGCAGGAAATAAATGTGCTCAAAAGAAAATTGGCAAACTCATTTGCAATGAAGGATTTGGGAGCTGCAAAACAAATCCTTGGTATGAGAATCAGTAGAGACAAGAAAAATCACAAATTAACATTGTCTCAGAATGAGTACATACAAAAGGTGCTGAAAAGATTTAATATGCACAATGCAAAACCAGTTAGTACACCTTTTTCTAGCCATTTCAAACTTAGTAAGGAAATGTGCCCAAAGGCTCAAGAAGACATGGATTATATGTCTAAATTTCCATATGCATCAATAGTTGGAAGCTTAATGTATGCAATGGTCTGCACAAGGCCTGATATTGCACATGCAGTGGGAGTTGTAAGCAGGTACATGGACAATCCAGGAAAGGAACATTGGATGGAAATAAAATGGATTCTAGAATATTTGAAAGGTACCACAAATCAAGCATTATGCTTTGGTGGTCCAAACATTTCTCTACAAGGATATGTTGATGCAGATATGGTAGGTGACAGAGATAACAGGAGGAGCACTACAGGATATGTATTTACTGTAGGTGGAACAACTGTCAGTTGGGTTTCAAAAATCCAAAGTGTTATTGCACTTTCAACAACAGAAGAAAAGTATGTTTGTTATGAAACCAGTTCAAGAAAAGATAGAAAAGATAGGTCAACGCCTTAGAATTCAGCCTCTTCGAGGGGGCAACCTCCTTTACATTACATAAATGAACAATTCTTGGATGATACAATTGACAAAACCTCCTTTCTATATATAGGAGTCTAAGGAGTCACAATATAATCCAGCCGACCTAACAATAATAATATAAAGCCACAAAAATAACAATAGAGGGATTCTATGGGGCACAGAAATAACAATATGGGGGTAATAGGGGCACAACAATATAAATAAGGGGTATAACTACAATAGTAATGGGGTAATCACTAGTATTATAGGGACCCAACATGCCCCTCTCCTTCAAAAAAGTGTTGTCCTCAACGCTTGAGTAGTTCTGGATACTTCTGCATAAAATTCTCATCCTCCCATGTGGAATCTTCAGCGGATAAGTTCTTCCACTTGATAAGATACTCTGAAATTGATCGATTTCGTAGCTGTCGAGTTCTTGTTTCTGTGACTGCTTCTGGTTCCAATATAATTTTTCCTTCCTCGTCAAGTTCTGGCAATATTGTTTGAACTGGGAGCTTGTCACCTATAACCTTCTTTAAACATGAAACATGGAAAACTGGGTGCAATCGAGAAGCTGCAGGAAGCTCCAATTTGTATGCCATAGTACCAATCTTTTGCAACACCTTGTACGGACCATAATACTTTGGTGATAATTTATTATCCTTCTTAGCTTGCTTTAGGGACATTTGCTTATATGGTTGTAGCCGTAGGAATACCCAATCACCTACATCAAAACTTCTTTCACTGCGATGTTGATCTGCCTGTTGTTTCATTCTATTTTGTGCCAACACGAGGTTATCCTTTAAGAGTTGGAGGACTTGTTGTTGATGTTCGATGTGATGTTCCACTGCCTGAACCTTAGAATTTTCTCTTAAATATGATGTGATGGATGGTGGTTGATACCCATAAAGTGCCATAAATGGGGTCATTTTTGTTGCTGTATGGAAGGAAGTGTTATACCACCATTCAGCCAGAGGCAACCATTTGACCCATTGTGTCTGTTTATCAGATACAAAGCAACGAAGATATCCTTCCAAACATTTGTTTACTATCTCAGTTTGCCCATCAGATTGAGGATGATAAGATGAGCTATGAGCTAACTGAGTACCAAGACAAGAAAATAATTCTGTCCAAAAATTTCCAGTGAAAATGGGATCTCTGTCACTTACAATAATCTTTGGGTTTCCATGTAGCTTTTGAATTGTTTCCATAAATGCAGTAGAAACTGTACTGGCTTTAAATGGATGTGATAATGCACAAAAGTGTGCATACTTGGTAAGTCTGTCAACTACCACCATGATGACACTCTTTCCCTCAGACTTGGGTAAACCTGTGATAAAATCCATTGAAACCTCCTCCCAACGTTGGCTTGGAATGGATAAAGGTTGTAATAGACCCGGTGTCTTAATTGTTTCAACTTTATTTTGTTGGCAAACCAAACATTCCGCCACAAACTTTTGAATATCTGATTTAAGGCCATCCCAAAAAAATTCCTTCTTAACCCTGTGGTAAGTTTTTAAAAATCCTGAGTGCCCTCCTAAGGGAGAAGTGTGCAATTCCATAAGAATCTTTTGTTTTAGCTGGGAATTCTTACAGAGGTATAAGCGATCTTTGTACCATAACGAATCATTTTTCCAGCTAAATGTATCAGACGTACTGGAATCTTGTTGTAGCTTTCGAATAAGTGCCCACACTTCTTCGTCATTCTTCCATTCCTCCCTTGCTTCGTTTATCCAATCTGGTTGGATAATAGAAATGGCGCACAACAATGCTTCCACATCCTCATCCTTTCTTGAGAGTGCATCTGCCACCACATTTTGCTTCCCTTTTTTGTAGATGATTTCAAAGTCATAACCCAACATCTTTGTGACCCACTTTTGTTGCTCTTCAGAGGATAATCTTTGTTCTAAAAAGTATTTAAGGCTATCATGATCCGTTTTTACCTTGAAGTGTCTTCCCATTAGGTAGGGTCGCCATTTCTTAAGTGCATGGAGTATTGCCAACATTTCCTTCTCATAAATAGCTTTGCTTAAAAACTTTCCCTTGATTGGACGACTTTCAAAAGCAATGGGTCTTTCATCTTGCATTAGAACAACACCAATTCCATTTCCTGAAGCATCACATTCCACAATAAAGGTTTTTGTGAAGTCCGGTGTAGCTAAGACCGGTGCTTGGCACATTGCCTCTTTAAGATGTTCAAAGGCCTTTGTTGCTTCCGGAGTCCATGAAAATGCATCTTTCTTCAATAATGTTGTTAGAGGTGCTGCTATTCTCCCATAATTCTTAACAAACTTGCGATAATACCCTGTCAACCCAAGAAATCCTCGCAGATGCTTTATGGATGTGGGGATTTTCCATTCCTTAATGGCTTTAATTTTGCTAGGGTCTACCTTAACTCCTTCATGAGATACAATATGACCCAAATATTCCACCTCCTGGACTCCAAAGAAACATTTGGATCTTTTTGCATATAATTGTTTCTCCTCCAATAGTTGTAGCACCCTGTCAACATGTTCAACATGATCCTTCCAAGACTTGCTGTAGATTAGTATATCATCAAAAAATACTAACACAAATTTTCTAAGGAATGGTTTGAAAATTGAATTCATCAAACCTTGAAATGTTGAAGGTGCATTGGTAAGGCCAAAAGGCATGACCAAAAATTCATAATGACCCTCATGAGTTCTAAATGCCATTTTCGGAATGTCTTCAATCTTCATTCTGATTTGATGATATCCCGAACGAAGATCCAACTTGGTGAAGTAAATTGATCCATGCAATTCATCCAGTAATTCATCAATGACAGGAATGGGGAACTTATCTTTAATAGAGCTTGTTGAGCTCCCTATAATCTGGACACATGCGCCATGATCCATCCTTCTTGTGCACCAATACTACTGGAGCAGAGAAAGAACTTTGACTTGGTTGAATTATACCAGCCTCTAGCATTTCTGCAACCATACGTTCAATTTCACTTTTTTGGACATAGGGATATCTGTACGGCCTGATGTTTGGAGGAACACTTCCTGGAATCAGATGAATAGCATGATCATGATCACGCATAGGTGGGAGACCTTTGGGAGTCTCAAATACCTTGGAATGATTGTCCAGGACTTTTTGGAGATCTGGAGAAATAGATGATTCCAATGTGGAAACATCTAGCGAACATAATTGTGCAATTACACCTCTTTGCTCCTTTTTTAGAAGCTTTGTCATACCATTAGAGCTGATTATCTTTCCTGGTTTCCCTGCAATACCCCTTAATTCAACTTCCTTTCCTTCCGTAGAAAATTTGATGAAAAGTTCTTGAAAATTAAAAGCTATTGTACCCAAGGATTGTAGCCATTGGACTCCTAGTACAACATCAGCACCTCCCATTGGAATGGAAAGCATTGGGCTAGTCAATACATATTCTCCCATGGATAGCTTGATATTATGGCACTTTCCAGAGCAATTTATTGTTCCTCCATTTGCAATCATCACTTGACACTCTGGTGCTGGATATAGGAAGCAATTCAATTCTTTTGCTACCCTACAATGAATAAAATTGTGGGTGCTTCCTGAATCAATCAACACTATTACCTTTTTCTTCTTGATTTGTCCTTCTATCTTGATGGTTTGAGGAGTGGTAATTCCCGCCAATGCATTACAAGATATGGTCGGATTTATTTGTTCTTCATCTAGGCTTTGTTCCTGGAGTATATCTTCTTCTTTTGACCTTTCTTGCTCCTTTTCTTCTTCCTCTTCACAATCTATGTAGAATAATTTCTTCTCAGCACACTTATGACCTTTAGTGTATTTGCTATCACAACTGTAACAAAGCCCTTTTGCTCTTTTTTCTTCCAATTGTTGTGGTGTCAACCTTATAGGTTGTGGAAGACTAGGGGCAAAAACACTTCCGTCTTTATAGTTGTGAGTGGTATGCTTCCTGGTTGCCATAATTTTGCTTTCCATTTTTCTTGCTAACCTGAATGCCTTCTCTAATGAATCAGGTTCCCAAAGGCGAACATCATGTTGGATATTATCCTTTAAAGACCCTATGAACACATCAATCCTATGCTCCTCTGGAATATCTTTTACCCTTATGTTCAATTTTTGGAACTCCTCAATGTGCTCCATTACTGAACCCTTTTGTTTGAGACTTATCAATTGGCTAAAAAAAGTGTTGCTTTTTGTATCTTCATAATGTGCTATCAATTCTTCCGTAAAAATTTCCCAAGTGATAAATTGTTTACGAGAGCAAAGCCATTGATACCATACAAACTGATTTGGTTCCAAATATATAGTTGCCATACGTACCTTTTGTGTGTTTTTCACATTATTGAGATCGAAGAACTGCTCCATCTGTAATATCCATGTGGCGGGATCCTTGCCATCAAACTTCCTCATATCGATTTTTGGAATATGGTGGGTCTTCGATCCAACATTAGAGTCTATGGAATCATGATTAACATTACTTTTGTTCACATCATGAGTTTCCTTTACAACCTTTTCACCATTAGTAAGTATTTCTTGTAGAAAATTTGTCAAATCTGTCTTCAAATCTGCCATGTCTGTTTTCAAATCTGTCTTCAAATCTGCCATGTCTCTCTTCAAATCTGTCTTCGAATCATCCATCTTAGCTTCCATGCCCTTTATCTTAGATTCCTCGGCATTTATCTTAGATTCCACGCCATTTATCTTAGCTTCTGTTAGCTTTTGTGATCGTGACATTTGTTGCACTTGTTCTTGTAATTTTGATATATCATGTAGCATTTCTTCCTCTTCTTCATGAGTCATGCTAGAGCTTTCAGGTTCCTTACTAGGTGTTTGCATTTTCTTTCCTCACGGCATCAGTTACCGATAATAATGCTTTACTATGCCCTTTGAATTCCGTTAAACCAAGCTTACACAAAAAAAAAAAAAAAACTACACACCTTTTTTCACTTTATAGAAGCCTGATATTGAATCTGATGTATCTATGTAATTTTGGATCATCCAGTTATGAAGTTACGACCTATAGTAGCCTTCTGCATCCTCTTTCCAATGCCACAAGTCTGACCCAAATTGGATTCTCCAAGGAAGCATTATGTGAAATCTCCCACAGTGACTTGCTTTTAGACTAGTTCAGTAGAGCGAACTTGTACGACGTGCCACGAGTCACTGTTTCAACCTTTGGATCTGAAACATGCATACAAGAAACTACAGTCTGTCCTCTCTCTGTACCCTCTTACGAAATTTCAATCCAATCCCCAGAGAGAAAGTTATGACGATTTTCCCCAGGTCACCTGTTTTGAATGTAATTCAGGAGTCTGCAAAAAGACCAACTTCCTCAGATCATATCTCCTCAAATATCGTGCGAAAAGTTCTGAAATCCAGACCCAAGGTTCAGTGAGATTTCTTCTAAAATGTGTTTTTTTCGAGACTTCTGAAATGTCACAGAAAAAAGTTATAACGAAAATGCCAGGATGACCTGTTTGAAGCAGCGAAACCCTAGACTCCAAAGCTCTGATACCAAATGTTATGAAACCAGTTCAAGAAAAGATAGAAAAGATAGGTCAATGCCTTAGAATTCAGCCTTTTCGAGGGGGAAACCTCCTTTACATTACATAAATGAACAATTCTTGGATGATACAATTGACAAAACCTCCTTTCTATATATAGGAGTTTAAGGAGTCACAATATAATCCAGCCGACCTAACAATAATAATATAAAGCCACAAAACTAACAATAGAGGGATTCTATGGGGCACAGAAATAACAACATGGGAGTAATAGGGGTACAACAGTATAAATAATGGGTATAACTACAATAGTAATGGGTTAATCACTAGTATTATAGGGACCCAACAATGTTGCTGCTATAAAGGCTAGTAAAGAAATGATTTGGTTACAAAGGTTTATGACTGAATTTGGTAAGGAGCATGACATGGGCACGTTATACAGTGATAGACAAAGTGCCATTCATCTTGCAAAGAACTAAGTATTTCATTCCAAGACTAAACACATACAGCTCAAGTACCATTTCATACGATTAGTGTTGGAAGATGGAGAGTTGAAGTTAGAAAATATACACACTAGCTAGAACCTTGTATATATGCTAACAAAAGTTGTAACCAGGGAGAAACCAAGAATATGCTCAGTTTCAATTGGCCTTCAAGGATGACGATGAAGATGAGAAACATCCAAGTCTAAAGAGGATTCATTGTCCAGCAATTGCAACAACGGTGGAGTTGCTACAATCATTCTCCAAGTGGGAGATTGTTGAGCATGGAGCATGATTGTTTAGAGGTCTTTGTTTCAGCCGGATGTATACCCCAGGAAGTTTGTATCCCCCCCGGCTGGAGGGTCTAGGGGCAGCGCCCCCAAAGCTAAAAATAGATGTAAAATTGCCTTGTAAAAGTATAGTAATTTCTAGTCAATCTGGGTTGTTCATTAGGCGGATGATCTGACGGTAGAACTTATGTTTACTTTAGGGTTTTTTACCCTAGAAGGAAACCCCTCTCTTTGCATGAGGGGATTGTATTGAGTCTGTGTAATATATGTGTATTCTCCGAGTGAGAAGCAGGGTGGTGAGACTATGAGAGAAAATATAGGATATTACAGCGGATCTGCTGTAGGTTGTGTCTCTTCATTTTGCTGGATAATAGAAAGGAAGGACTGGCTGTTCGGGGTGGACGTAGCCCAAACTGGGTGAACCATGTATATCTGTGTCTCTCTTGTTTTATGTGTTTTCTGTGTTTATATTTCTACAATATTTTATGTGTTCCATTGCTCCGTAATATATAATTTTCTAACAGGTTGGGTATACACAGACCCGTGTACACACGCGTTTAGCTCAGGGAAATGTCACTTATAGGGAGTAAAACACTTCTTTTTAAGTATTTGGACCAGGTCTGAAGGAAGGGTTACCCTAGGCCATGAGTGCAGCATCAAAAACATCAAGAGTGAGATTTGGAGCTATAACACTTGTGCTTTGGTTGAGCCTTATATTTGCATCATGGATTGTGTTTTCTAACTTGGTTAATTGTTTAACCCACAAGACGATCTCTTAACTTGGTTTCCACCCAGTTTCGGGCTTGCCTTATTGAAATGTGCAATCCTTGATGGAAACCATTGTTTCTCTCGAGAATTGCAGAGCTCAGGGTAAGAGTGATCCTTCAGCTCCAAAATTGCAAAGAACTAGTTGAAAGCAAGCCTTCAGCTGGGAAATGACATAGAGAATGAGAGGCAACCCAGAGCCACTCAACCTAGAAATTGTGGAAAAGCCTCCTTCTCAAAAGTTTCTCAATGCATGAGCATGCGAGTTTCCCAGTCCTTCCCAGAATTGCACAATCTCTCCGGGAAATGCATGGAAAATTTTCTCGAAAAAGAAAGAAAGAAAAAAGAAAAAAAACATCCCTAAAAATATGGATCTATTTTTAGTAGTTTGAAGGAGGTACTTGAGTTATTTTGGAAAATGCCACCAAGTGTTGTTTTTTCCTTGATTTGTGGCATTCACATCATAAACCCTAAATTGGCCAAATATATTTAATCGATGCTGCTAGAACTCGTTTTCACATTCTATCTTGGAGCTCTGTCATTTCCGAGGAGATCTAGGAACCTTTAGTGTGATTGTCGTCGCTTTTCTGGGAAAGTCTTTCTCTTTTAGTATTTTACCAATTTTTCTGTCGCTTTTTCTTGTTTAGCTTGTAATAGTTCTATTTCACTTGTTTTGTTGAATGAATGTTGGTCTTTTAAGTTGTCTTAACTTGTAGAAGTTTTGTTTTAAGTTTTGCATTGCTTTTCCTGAGTGTCCCATACATTACCCAGTTTTTGCACTAATGGCCATTGTTGCGGTGAGTCTCTCCACTTTATTCGTTTTCCTTCATTTTGATTGATTCTTGCACTTCTTTCACTTGCATGAATCATCATTCAGTCAGTTCTGCATTCAACATGACACCATCCTTGACATCTTCTCGTTTTTAGACTCCCCTTGGGCAGATCTAGGATTCCCTTTCCTAGATCTTTCCTTCCCTTGCAAGCACTATGTATTCTGGGAGATTAAGGCCTCTACCTTGTCTTTTGGAACTGCGTAGAGGCTACCCTGGCCTAGCTCCACCTTCTGATCCAGGTGGATCTTGGTGGCCACCTGCCAAGCCCACCTACACCCCCACCATTGTTCTTCTCAACATTTTCAGTTTCCTTAATTGTAGTACAACTTACTATTTTTAGCAGTTTTTCGGGTCCTGAACTTCCGGAGCCGTTTTGAGGCCCTAAACGACGTTTTTTGGGGAATCCAGGGGCAATATGGGTCCATGGAATGGACCGATGTTGCCCATTCCAACAATGACAGTGCTCGGATAGATCTTTCTAACGAGCTATTGTATGCGTCAAACGGAGATCGTATGCCAAAGTTACGACCCCGGGAAATTGATGTACCAATTTACCCCCAAACGGGGCCCATAGTTTGGCGTTTCATCTTCTAGGGTTAGGTTTTGGAATGTGAAAGGTTTTCTACTATTTCTCAACAATAAATAGGCCTTCAAGCCTCATTGTAAGACAGTTCAGAGGCATGTAGCCACCACATCTCTTCTCAGAGATAAGCTACCATCGCCGTAGCTGGGTTATTTCCATTACTGTTTGTAAGCATATTTCAGTATTCTATATTAATGAAGTAAATTATTATTTCCGCTGCATATCTATGTTTATGGTTATCTCTGTGTTTTATTGCGTTCCTGTTTAAATCTGGATCAGTGGTATCAGAGCGGTTTGCTTTTTCTCTGTTTTTCTTTGCATGTCCCCAACAAGGTCGGGATATAAGGAGTTAGGGCTTGAACTGGTCGAACCTTTACAAGACCAGCCTCGCAAATCCCGACGGCCTCCCATGGCGGACGAGAAGAAAGACGAGGGGGCAGGAGATCCTATCAAAATCTTGCTCGAAGAAGCCCTCGAGCGACAACGGAACGCGATGATGGACAGTTTCGCCCTGATCCTTCAGCGGCTACCCAGAAGCGACGCTTCGGCTTCTAGCAGCTACTCTGGAAATGCCGCCACGCCCTTTAAGGTACAAGTTAATTTTGAAATCCCCATCTTCGAGGGTAAAATAGACGCAGATGTGGTAGATAAATGGTTAAATCTGCTAGAAGGGTATTTTTCTGTTCATGAATTTTCAAGTCGAGAAAAGATTGTTTTCGCTCTGCTCAAAGCAGCGCCCCACGTCAAGGACTGGTGGGAAACCTACTGCGAGCAGAAGGATGAAACTACCGGCTCACTATTTTCAGCCACACCCACCTGGAATTCATTCCGCGAGGCCATCAAGGAGCAGTACTACCCTGTTGGAAGCTATGAGGATGAATACATAAAATGGACCACGCTGCGGCAGGGAAGGGACCAAGACGTGCCAGAGTTCACCAATCTTTTCCATACCCTTCGCACAAAGTTGGGTATCAAGGATACGGAGCAGCATTTGATACTCAAATACCGCGACTACCTGCACAAGTACATTCAGGAAGAAATGCAATTCCTGAACATCTCCTCACTCGGCACAGCATACTGATATGTTGTCAAGGTCGAGCAGAAGTTTAAACAAAAGAAGCGAGATTTTGGATCTGCGAACCTGAAGCAAGGGAAAGGTGCCCCTAAAACTCAGAACAAAGGGCAAAGCCAAGGCGGGGTAGCCGAAGACAACCCGCCAAAGCTGCAGACAAAGAACGGCACTGCGAAGACAAAAAAGGACACGGGAAAATGGTGTGAGTTCCATAAGAGCTCCACTCACAACACCAGTGAGTGTCGGGCCAAGCAGTCATTGGTGGCTGAGCTAAAGGGTCCAGAATTAGATGCATATTCCGACTCTGAGTCAGAACCTGACAAGGGGAATGAAAAAGGGAAGCAAATCATTGACGTGGATCCCAATGCCACTGTTGCTACTGCCAAGGTCTAGAAAAATGAACCCGAAGATCCAGAGGAGGAGGAGCGTCTCTTCCACTCCCAGATGTGGGTAAAGGGCTCCCCGCTACAGTTCATTGTCGATAGCGAGAGCCAAAAGAACCTCATTTCGGCGGAGGTCGTGAAGCGGTTGGGCTTAGCGACCACAGCACATCCACAACCATACACCATCGGGTGGCTTCACCAAGGACGGGATCTTCGCGTGAGCCAACAATGTCGCCTTCCATACAACATCAAGCCTTTCACGGATGAGGTATTGTGTGACATCGCTCCCCTTGAAGTTTGTGATGTATTATTAGGACAACCATACTTGTGGAAGCGACATGCTGTATATGAATCAAGGCCCCGGACTGTTATTGTTACATTGGGGAATAAGTTGTACAGGATACCAAAGGTAGCACCGCCTACCGCCATCTCCTTGATTACTGCAAAACAATGTAGTAAGCTCATTTCCAAGACTGGGAAGTTTGTTTTTCTGATGATCCGCCCTTAAGGAAAGAAGAAGCTGGTGGCGACGACCTCCAGACAGGATCCCTCCATGCGAAAACTACAGATGGATAAGGTCGTGAAGGAGTACGAGGACATCTTCACCTCCCCTGCAGGGGTTCCTCTGCACTGTCAGGTCAAGCACTCCATCGATCTAACCCCAGATGCGCCGCTACCCAATGGACCAATTTATCAGCGTTCAGTTCTAGAGAACGATGAAATCAAGAGGCAGATTCAAGAGTTGCTGCAGAAAGGTCACATCCGTCCGAGTCCATCGCCTTGTGGGAGCCCGATCGTGTTGGTACAGAAGAAGGATGGGACTTGGAGACTCTGTATTGACTATCGGGCCTTGAACAAGATCACTGTCCGTAATAGGTACCCGATCCCACGGATTGACGACCTCTTGGACCAACTAAAGGGAGCAAAGTACTTCAGCAAGATCGATCTGAAGTCAGGATATCACCAGGTACCAATCGAACCCTCTGATGTGTGGAAGACTGCCTTCAAAGCCAAGGAGGGCCTCTTCGAATGGTTGGTCATGCCTTTCGGATTGACGAATGCTCCTGCAACCTTCATGAGGCTAATGGATGACATCCTGCGGCCGTTCAACAACTCATTTGTAGTGGTATACTTGGACGACATTCTGATCTTCAGCCAGAGTTGGGAAGAGCACCTCCACCACATCCGACAGGTTCTTCAAACACTGCGGCAACACAAGTTGTGTGCCAATTTGGAGAAATGCACTTTTGGCATGACCCAGGTTCAATATCTGGGATACATTATTGATGAACAGAGGATGCATGTGGATCCGACCAAGATCCAAGTCATTCGGGATTGGCCATCCCCGACCACTCTGACAGAGCTCCGCAACTTTCTAGGCCTTGCCAACTTCTATCGCAGGTTCGTGTTGGGGTTTTCTCATATCGCTTGGCCCTTGAGTCAAGTCATCAAGGGAGGAGCGAAAGCGAAATTCTTTTGGTCTAAATCTCAACAGAAGGCATTCATGAAATTGAAAGATCGCCTTTGGACGGCACCAGTGCTCACGTTACCAGACTTACAACAACCATTTGAGGTCGAGACAGATGCCTCTGACTATGCTATTGGGGCAGTCCTTACTCAACACGGGCATCCAGTGGCATATCACAGTGAAACACTTTCAGACACAGTCCGGAAGTATCCAACCTATGACAAAGAGATGTACTCCATTGTGCAGGCCTGCCGACAATGGAAGCATTACATTTTGGGGAAGGAAACAGTCATCCACACAGACCACCGACCCCTGCAGTTCATACAGACCCAAGGGAAATTGCAGAATGATCGCCATCAGAAGTGGTCTACATATCTTCAACAGTTCCATCTGAATATCAAGTATAAGAAGGGCAGCACCAATCATGTTGCAGATTGCCTCAGTCGACCACCAATCATGGCATTAACCTCTGTGCTCAACTCTTGTGGGCACGAGACTTCTGATTGGCCACTTCTCTACAAAAGTGACCGAGAATTTGGCCACACATACCAGACACTCGTGGGGGGTCAGCATGTTCCAGATTTTCACCTCCAAGGTGCACTGTTATGCCGACTGGGTCATCTTTGTGTCCCTTCAAGCGAGCGTGCCAAGATGATTTGGGAAGCACTCTACAGTCGGGCTGCTGGACATTTCGGGGTGGAGAAAACAGTGGCAGTACTACAAAAGTATTTCTATTGGCCAAATCTTCGACAGGATGTCGCGAAGTACATCAGATCATGTACTGCCTGTGCCATTGCCAAACCGACCATCAAGAAGCAAGGCCTCTATACTCCGTTGCCTACCCCTAGTCGGCCTTGGGAATCCATCTCCATGGATTACCTGTCAGGGCTTCCTACCACTAAGCATGGAAATGATTGTGTTTTTGTTGTCGTTGATAGGTTCTCAAAGATGGCCATTATGGTGGCCTGCAAGAAGAATATCACAGCAGAAACCACTGCTAAACTCTTCTTTGAACGAGTGTGGGTGCACTTTGGGATTCCACAGTCTATCATCTCAGATCGGGACAGTCGGTTCCTCAGTACATTTTGGTCCAGTCTCTGGTCAATGCTAGACACCAAACTCACTAAGTCCACAGCCTTCCATCCTCAAACTGATGGCCAGACCGAGGTTGTCAATCGGATGATTGTACACATTCTGCGCATGTACAACTCAAAGCATCCACGCACATGGGACGAGAGCCTCCCCTTTGTTCAGCACAGCTACAACCGAGCTCTTCATAGCTCGACTGGCCACAACCCTTTTCAGGTGGGCTTGGGATTCCAACCACTATGCCCCATTGATGTGGCCCTGCCACTTGCAGCTACTCACACAGCTTCAGCTCATGTCCAGTCCGAAACAGATAAGGAAACTAGCTTCATTGAGCACATCCAACATATTCGCCAGCAGGTCCATGACATTCTGGAGAAATCAAATGCCAAGTACAAGCAGCGACATGATCAACACCGGGTGCCACACAAGTTTCAGGTGGGCGACAAAGTCTGGTTGCATCTGCAAAAGGAACGCCTTACTGGAGCCTATCGAAAACTGAGACCACTCTGATACGGTCCTTACACCATTACTAAGGCTGTGGGGGACAATTCATTTGAGCTCAGCATTCCCCCCTTCCTTGGCTTGCACCCAGTGTTCAATGTGGATCGCCTTCGGCCATACTTTCCACCATTGCTAGACACATCTGACATTTCAGAACAGCTCACACCCACAGAATTAAACCCATATTGCATGGAACAAGCTGCAACTGATCGGATCATGGACACACAGATCAAGAACACCCACCAACATAATATCCAACTATATCGGGTTGTCAAAGCAGGCCAACTCCTTCACCAGGGCAAGTGGCTCACCAGGGACCAGGTTCAGCAAAAGTTTCCTCATCTCATGGAGGAACTCAACGCAATGGGGACCATTGCTTCCTAAGGGGGGAGGAATGATCCAGGTGGATCTTGGTGGCCACCTGCCAAGCCCACCTAGACCCCCACCATTGTTCTTCTCAGCATTTTCAGTTTCCTTAATTGTAGCACAACTTACTATTTTTAGCAGTTTTTTGGGTCCTAAACTTCCGGAGCCGTTTTGAGGCCCTAAACGACGTTTTTTGGGGAATCCAGGGGCAACATGGGTCCATGCAATGGAATGGACCGATGTTGCCCATTCCAACAATGATAGTTCTCGGATAAATCTTTCTAACGAGCTATTGTATGCGTCAAACGTAGATAGTATGCCAAAGTTACGACCCCAGGAAATTGATGTACCAATTTACCCCCAAACGGGGCCCATAGTTTGGCGTTTCATCTTCTAGGGTTAGGTTTTGGAATGTGAAAGGTTTTCTACTATTTCTCAACAATAAATAGGCCTTCAAGCCTCATTGTAAGACAGTTCAGAGGCATGTAGCCACCACATCTCTTCTCAGAGATAAGCTACCATCGCCCTAGCTGGGTTATTTCCATTACTGTTTGTAAGCATATTTCAGTATTCTATATTAATGAAGTAAAGTATTATTTCCACTGCATATCTATGTTTATGGTTATCTCTGTGTTTTATTGCGTTCCTGTTTAAATCCGGATCACCTTCGCATTGTATATATCCAGGAGCCAGCCTCCTAGTCCTAGCCATTGAGACTGCACAATGCACAATCTTTTCTGGCTTGTGCCCAGGCTAAACTGTGCATTGCGTAGTTCCAGTCAGGAAGCTTCCCCCATTGATTGCTAGGACTACACAGTGCACAATTCCAGCATGTAGCCAGTCACCTCTGTGAACCATAATTGCGTAATCTCTCCCAACATTAGCCTGGTTTGTTGCTTGATCTAATCTTGAAGTTGCTTTTGGTTTCAAGATAACATTTTCATTCAATGAGTGTCCTGTTTGTCTCCTAGTACAATAGTTGTTGAGCATCTCTCTAGTAGTTATAGTTAACATGGCCTCCAAGAGAGCTGCATCAAAGGAAACTTTCGAGATTAGTACTCGGGAAGCAGTTGAGTAGGTGTTAGTTAACTTGCCAGTTTATGTAGACACGCAGTTGTTCATTGAGAAGGGCACCAAGTTGACATGGAAACATATCAAGGATATTTTTTGCAGAGGTATTCAAGGAAGACCTAGAGGATCGACAAGTTTATATAAGTATCCAGTGGTTAGGCTTTTACAAGGTTGCATGTAGGTACTCCACCTTCCTATATGATAACATTATCAACTAGATTGTCTCACACATAGATCCAGAGGCTATGACATTGAGGAGTGCCAGTGAGATAGAGCTTTCTGCCTTCAGGGTGGAGAACTATCATCAGATGTATCATTTACCTCAACCGGTGAGGCGTGTTGACACACTTTTCTATGCCACTCACAATCACGTGAACACAAGAGATATAGTCAAGTGCTGGGTGAAAGAGACGTCAACATTTAGACAAAAACTCGATCATGTTTATAAGACGAAGTCACCCAGGAAGGCCTACCAGTTCTTGATCATCTTTGCATGCCAAATATAAGGTCAAGAAAGCACCAAGACCTTTCCTAAAGGTTAGGTAGTTGTGTTGGACCAATTGGTGAATGATGGAAGGCCATTCAACTAGTCATACTCGTTGGATTATGAGATTAAATTCCATGTGACTAATGCTTGGAATTTGCCCAAGGATGAGCAAGCATGATTCATCGTGTATGCATACTTACAAGATGCATTATGTGCCCAACAACATATTCCTGGCATGAGTTGGACATGAACATCGAAAGAGACTGTCGTCAACATTTATTGCAAGTTTATTTTTGACTGCAACTACTGAGGAGTAATGGCAAGGTTGACTGACCATTTCATCATCCCATTGTACAAGCTGATCTTTGAGCAGTATCCACCTTGCATGTCCCAAGAGGTGATGGAGGCAATAATTAACATTGCATATTGGTATCCCTCACTTGGTGGCACCTTCATTAGAGTGCTTGGTGGAGAGAGCCTCTGCATGTTCTACCAAGGTATGCCACAGACAAGTTGGTCATGCAAGAGGTCTCATATCACCACTCCACAGAGTTATTAGCAGAACTACACAGGAATAAGAAGGAACCATGGTCTGCTCTTCCTTTATGGATCGAGTTATATGAGATTAAGAGCTTGAAAGATACAGATGTCGAAGCTAAGGAGATATTGAAGTTTAATTTCAGCACCATGGAATTTAATCTATATGATCCCCACATTATTTTCAATAACCATTGTGTAAAGGTGTATTATCCATGGATCCACATGACATTTAACTGGCATGAGGAGGACCCTTGGAGATATTGTTATAATGACTCCAAGTTGCATGAGCCGGTCAATATAGCCACTTCTTGGAAGGATGCTCTGCAAGAAGCAGCAACAGATGAAGCAACAACGATAACAACAACAAGTAGCAATCCAAAATAGGACAAAGGAAAGAGGAATATTTCTGAGAAACCATAGGCTAGATAAACTACAAGATGAGAGAATATCCTATCACTGAGAAAGTAGTTTTGGAAATAGTGGAAAAGAGGGAACATTAGATAAAGAGGGCAAAGCGAAGGAAAAGAGAAAATAAAAGGCTACGGGAAGTAGAACTAAAGTTGTAGGAAAATGAGAAGAAGTTGAAGGAAGAGAAGTATAAATAGGAGGAAGGAGAAAGGAAAGGTGTGATGACAGAGACAAAAATTCCCATAAAGGTTGAGGAGTCAGAACAACTAGTAGCTGAAGAAGAGGGTGAACAGATGCAGGATCAAAAGTTGGCTCAACATATTAAGAAACTTATTGAAGTGATGGACATGAAGTTAGGGGATGAGAAACATAGCGAAGACAACGACCTTATGCTGAGAGAACTCGAGGTCACCTCTTAGTCTCCACCACCTCCAGTGTGAAAACCAATCCCGAGCAGGCAAGGAGAGGTTGTTCTCCTTGATGATGATCCAGTTATGGATGTGTACAAACTTTCATTTGATGAGTTGTAGAAGAATATTGTATAGGCTCGAAGGCAACACTTTCTGGATAATCACGCATCACTTGCATTCATAAGGGAAAGGGTGTTAGTGTCAAATGTTAAAAATAATCCAGCTGCAATTGCCATACCACCTTGGCCTATGCAGGAGAAACAAGCTCAAAAGTTAAGTTCTTGTTGGTCAAGAATGAACAAATAGAAAATAACTTACAGGAAACCAAGCAAGAGGTAGAATAACTCAGAGAGTAGAGTGTAATTTCTGTAATGTCACAGATGAGGAAAGAGATACTTGATGAAGTATCAACACTTGCGACTACCATGTGGAAGCTCTATCATGGATTCATCACCATTCATAAAGCAGTTTTCCATGTGCATGTCTTGCAACAATGGAGAAAAGAGTTTGTTCAAAATCTTAGGAACATACATGCTTCCATTGCCTATGTCAAAGAGTGGACAATGCGCTATAAAGGGGCCCCACTTCACATGCCAAAGATTATGAAGCCTCAGGCAGAGCTGGAGAAATAAAATGTTTGGATGTTCATAGAAAACTACGAGCAGCTCATCCCATTCATCACAGCATATAGGCATCATATGCATGGTTTTACAAGAGTTTGGAAGTCATGGTGAGAACGCACAATATCCCTTCAATCAGTTCCCTAAACAAGGCTAAACAAAAGAACCAAGTCTGGCAAGAGATCGATAGGTACATGGAGGAACTAAGGCAAGGTGCCACCAAGGATGACTTGGAGCTCAGCACACATAACATGGAGAGGTACATTGGTGGCCCCATCATGGTCAACACCATGCTGCACATGATTCAGGATGAGTTGGATACAAGTTCCAAGACCATATACCCATATTCTATGGAGGCAAGAGTATGCTATCAAAAAGACACCATCAAGAAGTTTGGGGACATCATCGCACAATACCAAGTTTGGCATGAGTACGTGACCGAGAGGCATCATGTGAAGGTTGCTGAGTTGGTCTTTATGCAAACTTCAAAGTCATAGTGTTTTGTCTTGTTAGGCTATCATTATCCTATTTTGTCTCATATGGGTACATATGGAAAACATAATATTATATGTAAATATGTTGTAAGTGAAATTCCAAGGGTCAGCAGTGGAATGCGAAAGGTCATCATGTTATGTAATGAGTTATTTGTAAACAAGTTGAAGAGTCATGAGGGTAGTCAAAGAGTCATAAAGGGGAATGTGAAGGGTACCCCACTCTTTGTTATAGATAGAACCTCATAACTCATAGAAGAGGCTTTTGGGAGCCAATATTTTGGCTATTCTTAGGCTTAGAAAAGGCTTGGGAGTATTGTGACGAGCCTTGGCTTCTCTACAATGTAGAGCGAGTATACTTCTTTGGAGGAGCATGTGTTCTTGACTGTAATATTCCACTATTGGGGCTAGTGATTTTCAATGGTGTATGTATCAATGGAACTTTCACTTATAATAATAATAACAAAGCCAACACACTTTCATGCATACATTGTTATTGTAGTTGGACTATTCTAGTTGCTTTAGTCATTTATGTGGTTTAACTTGTGCATTTTCTTGTGAACTACTGTGTATGAAATTGTATGAACCTTGTTGAATGCGTGTTGTTGGATTAACCCATCACTTTAATTTGTGGACTCTTCTGCATTTTATCTTGTGATGGTATTCCACTCGTGTGTTTCTTTCAAACTATGTACTATTACAGGATTCTAGGGGGCATACTTCATTTTCCCCTCTATGTGTTAGAACCCCCATGCATCTCACTTGACTCGCTAGAAGGTCACACAGTTACTTCAGCCCAAAGTTATCATACTTATCTCTACGCGCTACTACGGTCAAGGCATTACATTACCACCCACTGTTGGGAATCCTACTCCAAATGATTTGAGGTCTATTTGGGACTTCTTATTGGGGACATCACATGAATGTTGGCGGGTCCAACACCATCATCTTTTCTAGTGCTAGAAGGAGGGATAGATGACAAGCTAAGCCCTTGAAGTCTATTTTTAATTTATGCACATCTTTCATGACTTACATAAAAATCACAAACCGGACATGTTTCTCTCACGTTGTTGATTTCAATTTGCTGGTGGATGTTATAGATGACTTGTTGAAATACAAGTTCAGTGGCGATAATGGAACACCCATTTTCAGTCACACAATTTCCTTTGTTGGCATTTGCGATAGGCATGATGTCTCCTCGGATGACATTGCCTGTGGGTTGTGCACTTTCACGTTTGAAGGGCACACAAAGTAATGATGTCACACATTTCTCGCAGGCTCTATACACTCTTTCAATCACATGCTTAGGGAATTATACCATTCTTTCATTTTTGTAACCGTAAAGCACTTCATCAAAAAAATTTAAAATTGCAAAAATGATTTGATGAATCTCTTGAGAACTTTTATGATTGCTTTCTTCACTACTATTTTGAATTTCTTGAAGATGAAGTCGACTGGGAAATTTTCAAGGGAATATTTCAATATCTTGTTCACATCTCTGAGAATTGGCACAAGTTAAAAAATTTTGACTCTCTCCCAACATACCTCGGTGTTAGAGCTTCTAAATCTGAGATAGACGAGGTTGTTGTCCCAAGTAACCCTCTGTCCCCTTCTCATCAAACAACTCTAGCTTCACAGGATGAGGTGGGAGAAGTTATCAATCCACCTATTCATCTATCACCATCTCTCCCTACACCACTTGCTTAGGATTTCTACATAGATTTGTACCACAAGCCTGATGGTTGTCATGTGGTCTAATCTGCACAACCTCAGTCCTTTGATTTTTTTTATATTTCAAATTTTGGTGTGTCGTTCATCCATATGTGATGTTCATGAGGATCAAGCTTTGGACGGAGTTGGTGTTGAACAACCAGCTCACACTATCATCTTTTATGAGTATGTGTGGGATCCTGAACAAGAATTTACGTTGAACGATGAACTCCTTACATCTGCACCTCATTTGCTTTATCCTAAAATCTTCCGCGATTCATCCATTATTGTTCCATATTGTGAAAATTCATCTTTGGATGTCTCCACTTTCGATCATTCATAGAATACGCAGGATGTCAGTCTTTCATTTAATTGTGGTGAGGAAAAATATTTCTTCTCAGATCCTCCCAATCTATCATCTTTCATTTCCAAAATTATAGAGGGTGAAATTTCTTGTTTTTCATCCCCCCCTTTTTATGATTCATCAGATCATTTGTTCATATTGAATTTTTTGATCTTGTCTGTCATGATATTTTCACTCATTCATTCAATCACGATTTTGATTCATCTACTATTAATCTATCTAAGCCAACAATCTTTGATGATCCATCTTCTGATGAAGTTGAAACTCCTCAAGTTGTCGAGGCACTTCAGCCCGAGTTCATGTTTATGTGATGTTCTCGTAGCCTTGAGTTTAGTTCCACTTCCAATCAGAAATTTGTTGAATCTCCCCAGGCTCCTCATCACTCTCTTGTTTACATTGAAAATCAATCTATATCATGGTTTTCACATCCTCTACCAGAATCACTTGATCCTATTGCTCATGCATTGGAGGAGTCATACATAAGAAGCATTGTTGCAAAATGGAAGTTTTCTTCTTTCCTCATGTTTGCTTGTTTGTCATGTTCAAAGGTGTGTACATGCTTGTCTTCCATGCGTAATGTGGCAAGACACCATGATACATTCGTAGAGTGCCTTTCATGTGCTTTCAATTTTTTCTTTTTTGTGGATGAATTCAAGCTTTAAACGATTTGGTTTGCATTGTTTTATCTTTCTTATCTATTGGTTTGCTTGAATATCTTTCTTATCAATCATGCTATCATCTACATGGGTAAACCAATGTGTCGGTGGCTGCATTGGAAATATCACTTCACGTGAGTTGTCCCATGCTCTGCTTAGCATAGGAGTAGGAGTAGTTTTTTTCTTTTATTGTTTGTTTCCTAGATTTTCTTACTCTTTTTTGCTTTGTCTTTCTTCTTTCCTTTACTTTTTTTCTTGTGCACCCATATGTTAGTTCCTGCATGAAATCGTGTTTGGCTTCTTAGTCAAGAAGGGTGAAATCCAAGAGGAACTTGTCCAACTATCAAAACTTGGTTATTTGTCTATTCCCTCTCTTTATGAGAATCTTGAGTTTCTTCTATTCAATGATACCCTAATGGAAAATACGTTCCTTTCAGAGAGAATCATGGTGAAACCATGGTTCTTGAACTTTCAACTAGTACCGCCTACTCTAATCAATTTTCTATTTTGGTTAATCGTTGTCAACTCAGTCAAGTAGAGTGAGGAGAGGGGGAAAACCTTAACAAGTATGTCATAGGTATATATAAACATCCTTCTCTAAAGGGACAACGTGTTTTTCTCTCAATAAGCTGGGATCCATCTTCCACCTCATGAAATAAATAACTGGCTATACACAGTTATTTGAAAAATGAAAATAAAAATAAAATTGAAAAAAATAAAATAAAGGAGAAAGAAGAGAAATGATTCCTGCATAGAGAGGTCGAGCAAGTACTCCACTGGGGTACTGTCGAGGCTCACTGGTAGTGGAGTAATGCTTGTGTTCCTGAAGTGACTCTGTCAAGGTATTGGCTGGGCCTGCTGATAACAGAGCAATGCTATATATGAAACTAAAACTCTGACAGTCTACATTACTTGTGCAATTATATACCCCTCATCGCCAATCAAAACAACTCAATTTGAGTTGGTTTGGTATGTGTGTTGCCGATAAAGAGAATGGTAGGGTTTACATCTTTAACTCAATCTAGTGAAGAAGCTCTGAAAATCAAAGGATCTAACAACACTTCCAAAAGATTTAGACTCACTTTACATGAGACAAGGTTCATACAAAGATTTGAAGGTCTACCAATGTGTCTCCAATGTTGTAGTGTCTACAACCACCCTCCAGAATTTTTCCTATGTTCTGTTTTGGAGCCTCCCTTCTAAATTACAACAACTCATCTTGCACTAACCCAGGTACTTGTGCTTTGATTGAGCCTTATCTTTGCATCATGACTTGTGTTTTCTCACTTGGTTTACTGTTTAACCCACAACCCAATATCTCAACTTGGTTTCCACCCAATTCCTGCCTTGCCTTAGGGAATTGTGCAATCCTTGAGGGAAACCAACCTTGCTCTCAGGAATTGCGCGGAGCTAGTTGATATCCAACCTTCAGTTGGGAAATTTCACAGAACATGAGAACCAGCCTAGAGTCACTCAGCCCAGAAATTGCGTAGAAGCATCTTACTCAGAAGTTGCTTAGTACATGAGCCAATGAGTTGCCTAGTCCTTTATAAAATTGCACAATCTCTCTCGATAATGGATGGAAGATTTTCTCAAAAAATAAATAAAGAAAAAAGAAAAAAGCATCCCTATAAACTAGGCATCTATTTTTAGCAGTATGAAGGAGGCACATGAGTTATTTTGGAAACTGCCACCAAGTTTCACTTTTTCCTTGATTTGTGGCCTTTGCCTCATAAATCATAAACCCGAGGAGATAAAAGAACCTACAGTGCCATCGTCGTCTCTTTTCCAAGTAAGTCTTGCTCTTTTAGTCTTTTATCGGTTTTCTCAATTGATTTTTCTTGTTTAGCTTATGAGAGTGTTGTTTCACTTTTTTTGTTGAATGACTGCTGGCATTTTAACTTGTAAAAGTGTTGTTTTAAGTTTTGCATTTCCTTTCTCGAGTGTCACCTGCATTACTCAGTTTTTGCACTAACGGTCGTCACTGCGGCAACTCTCTCCACTTGCTTCATTTTCCTTCCATTTGATTGATTCCTGCACTTGTTTCACTTGCATGCATCATCATTCATTCAGTGCACTCAACATCACACCATCCTTTAGATGATCTCGTTTTCACACTCCCCTTAGGAAGATCTGGGCTTTCCTTTCGTAGATCTCACTTTCCCTTGCAAGCACTGTGCCTTTTGGGAGATCAAGACTTCTACCTTTGCTTCTGGAACTACGTGGAGGTTACCTTTGCATGGCTCCAACTATCTGTTAGCACCCAAATCTGCCTTAGGCTGAAGGAAGGAAAAATTCAAGGTAACCACAAACCACGCTCAGTCTAGTAGTTAGCCCTACCAGAACAGGAGAGGGCTCTCTCCGAGTCACGCTAAGTGAATGGATAAACAAAACGGTCTGAGATGACTTACAGTGAAATATTTATCTTAGGCTAGTAAGTGAATATGGATACAAGAAACAATTTTCATGAATGACCGAGCTTCTTGGATGGTATGGGACCGACAGTTAGCAAAGAACAGAGAATTTAATACAAAGGCATAGATTACTTCGTGAGGCAAGGTAGGCGGAAAGTGTAGCAATTTAGTTTGAAATAACGCGGAATGGAGAGATTGTTTAGGAGAGTGAAAAGGGCATAGGAACATGAATCCTTTTCAACGGAAGAACACTGAACATGAAATTTTCCCACAGGCAGAGCAATAAAATTGAATTCCACCTTATCTAACTCAGAAAATTTCACTGGAAATGAACATGAATTGAATTATGAAACATAACGAAATACACATGAAAACATAAGAGACAAATTTCCTACACTCACAACCACATGAATCTCATGAAATAGAGCCGTTGCCTTTCATTAATTCTCTGTCAAAAATATACAGTGAAGAAACAGAGTTTCTTTCCCACAGTCTCCCAGAAGTTACAAGCCAACCAACCCTTTGCAAATAGTTTGCATGCAATATATAGAATGTGCCATGAAGAGATAGAACGCCCAAGGGTTGGGGAGTTACTCGAATCATTACAAAATGGAGGTGGAAAGCCAACCATTAGCTACAGGTGCAGTGTTACAAACATGACAAATGGCTTGGGTGACTGTTTGCCTTCCTTTGCCACTTGGATAGAAGCCAATCTGGAGTGAAAATACTTTAAATGCCACCTTAGGTGCCAAAAAACTGAAATGTAGATGAGCGGGCCCACTTGGAGAAGTCACGAATCGAAATTTCGCGAAACGGAGGTGAAATTGGCCTTTTTTCCTATATGCGCCGCGCCAGATTCTATATGTGTGCGCCAATTTGGATCCTGTTTTGAGGCACTTGTATGACTCCAAAATGTGCCCAAGTGTGCTTGTTGGAAATTCTATCCTATCTACTTTCTAACCCAAGTGGAATTTCTGAATTTGGTGCTCATTTTCCCCTCCAAATCTTCATTCTCCCAAGACTGCTTCCTGTGTGTCAAAATAGGGGCAGAGAGGTCATTTTTTGGGTGTTTTTGACCTCCTAGAGACTCAGATCTTGCCCAAATTTATTGTCCAAGCACCAGTAGTCGTGATTTTTCATGCTAAATCCAAAAATTCAAACCATTCTTCATTTGGAGCTCCCAATTTTTAGCGTCATGCCACTGGGAGAAAAAACCTATGTTTTGCCCAAAAATTTGTCATGTGACCAAAATTTCCCCAAATTTCTTGAAATTCGGGCTGGAGGTCCTCTATGAAGTGCTATGCTATGCCAAGGAAGTTTCAACTAAGATTCGAAGCTGATCTTGCTCTTTTGTCTCTTTTGCCTCTTTTGTTGCTTTGCTCAATTTTTCCTTCAAGCTCTTTATCTGGGCCTTTTCACTCATATTTCGTGCCCTGTAATGGAAGGCCATGTGTCTCAGTAAGGCATGGTCCTTTTTGGCCTTTTCCAGTAGCCTCTCCAAGTGCATGTTAACTCTCTCGAGATTGGCCTCCCGGTCCTCATTGATCTCTTGCTCCAATGACGTGAGCTCAACTCTTCTCCTTTGTGCAGCCTGGCAATGCTCATGAATGTTTTTTAGCTCCATAATCACCCGCTGATCCTCCAGCTATTTGTTCCTCTGCTCCAGGTATTTCATGTTCCACTTAGCCCTCTCCAAGTCAAGGGATAAGGCCTCAATCTTCGATTGCTGCTCCTGGATGATCTCTCTAAGCTCTGCATTTGTTGGTTCGGTATCTGTCTCATCATCATGAAGGAGAACGAATTTTGTCTCTTGTTCACCTGATGGCTCACCCAAAGGCCCCTCATCATGCATTGGCTTCTTACCTCTATCCTGTTCCTGTGTCGTCAATGTAGGAAGCGAGGCCCCTTCCACCCCGGGAAGAGATAACACTCGCTTTGCCGCTGCAAACAAATGTCTACTGCCTCTCTGATAGGTGATGAATACTGGAATAATAGCGGTCTCATGGTGCCCATACTGATGAGAAGGACCACCTATCTCATGCTCTGCCTCTGATACTAACTGTGGAGTGCTGAATAAGTCACGGGAGATGAAGTCCTCCCAAGCAATGCCCTGCAATCCCAACTGATGATCCACCAAAATCCGGATAAGAGAAAAGTGATAAACACTGTTAAGCTTCTATTGAGGGGTCTTACGCTGCATGAAATTGTTCATACTCTCTATGTTCCTACAAATGAAAAATGGGAGGTTCATCATCCACACCCTGGTAAAGTGCATGAGCAACCTGATGTGATAGGCATATAGGCGAGAGAACCTCCCCTCACAAATGAAGTACTTAATGATCAATTTCATGAGCGGAGCATACTCATCCTTCAAATACCTGAATGGGAAGACTCTTGTGAGCTGCCTCAAACAACTGGCCTTAATGTAAGGCTCATAGTATTTCCTATCCACCTTCTTCTTCTTATGCCACTGTTCTCCAACATTTGGTATGCCTGTTGCCACTCAGATAGTTTTGGGTGTCAATGTGAAGGTGACCCCGGCCAATATAGACTGACATCCATGTAGATGAAGCACTAAAAGATGGGCCAAATCATGATGAACTCTAACATTATCCACCCTTTGACAAAATTCAAAACATGCTAGGTGCTGGAAACATGACATAGCAAGAGGGCATGCTTGCAAGTCAGTGAGGGTGTTTGACTCATCCCTAACATGTTTGCCACTCTTGTGATGTCTCCTGGGAGCCTATTCTCCTGAAGTTGTATCACTATGAGTTTCCACCTCATACTCTGATGAACCCTCAGATGCCATGACTGCTATTTATGTACTGTACTTAGGCTACCCTTTGATGATTGTGAAGCTGGGTGTTGTTTTTGTGATATCTGCCACCAAGGGGAAAAATGAAACAAAGGGAGTATTAGGAGGGGGATAATATGATGGGAATAGGGATCATGGGGAGAAGTTTTGTTTAGGGATATATAGGAGGGTTTGGGGATTTGATAGGGTAGGGTTTTGGGGTTTTGATAAGGTAGGGTTTTGGGGTGTATATTTGACAAATAAGAGGAGGGGAAAGAGAATAATGTTTGGTAGTGTTTTAGGGTAGGGATAATAGGAAAAATGAGAAAGGGAGGATAGGGAAAAATGGAGAGGAGGGAGAAGATGAGAGGTGAAAGAGGAGCCTTGGCATCAACACCACAATTTTGCAACCCTAGCAACAATGGCTTTGGTGTTTTTAGGTGGTAGGGTTTAAGAGTTTTTGTGCAACCATAAGTCGCCATGAACTATCATCATACTAACATAAAAATGGATGAAACACTGAGAGATTGAACCCACCTGGAAAATTCAAGGGATTGAAGGAAATTGGCTGAAAATTCTGAGCAAAATCAGCCTTGGCAGCTCTATGTGACATGCCTTCCATGTGCACCGCCCCAGTGTAAATTTACACTGGAAATTTTCTCCCAGTGCGCCGTGCTCTCTATGTGCGTCGTGCCCTTTTCCAGATGACGTTTGGAGGCCTTCTTGGTGTCTAAATTGGGCGAAAGATAGCTCGTTGGAAAGGTATTTGATTCTACTTTCCAACGCAACCAGAATTGTTTAATTTGGAGTTCATTTGCCCTATCAAAAATCAAATCTCCCAAGACTGGTCAAAATGTGCCAAATGAGGCTGCCTAAAAGCAGAGTGTTGTTACAGTCAACGTTTGAATGCCTTATTTAACTCCAAATTCCACTCATGATAGCTCATTGGAAACAAATTTGTATCTAGTTATCATTTGGATCATCAGAAAAGTCATTTGGCCAACGTAGCTAGGAGAAAAATTGATTTTCCCAAGGTCACTTCAAAGGTGCATCAATTCTCCCGAGGCGATTGTATTTTTGACATTTCTCAAAAACCATGACACCTGTGTAAAAAGTGAAGGAGGCTTTTATTCCTTGGTACGTTTTGGAAAAAAACCTCTCTTAGTTTTAAAAAATTAATCTTTTATTTCTCAGAAACATCATTTGAGTGAAACCTATCCCGATGTGTGGAACAAGGCATTTATCGAAATGAAGCGAAATGAAGGGGATAAGCGGCTTCTAAATTCTTGGGAAAAATTTTGGAAGTAGGGAGGGATGTCAAGAAGTAGTGGAAATGGAATTTCAAATATTGAGTGAGGGGAAGGGGTCCAAAAAGGCAAAACACAGGTCCAACCTAGAAAATTGCCAGGTTGTAGCAAGAAACTAGGGTTTGTGCAAAAATGAGGAATTTGGGGGATCTCAGTGATGGGAATTGTTTAATAAGGTACATTAAGGATAGGGGAAGGTGTATGAACATTAGGATACAAGTGTTGCTGATGATTGGACCATCCAAGAGAAATTGCCTTCAAAACCCTAGGAGAGGGAAATGATCGTAGCTAGGTGCAACTGAAGCATGAACAAGGTGTAAAATGACCCAGTGGAACTTGACATGATAACGAAAAACCTCTGAGTGATGGTAGACTCAGCTGAATAGTGACATAGACCGACATTTGGACAACTTTGAAAGGAGTGAAAGCAAACCATAGACCTAATGCCTAGTGACCAAATTTTACTTGAAGACTCACTGAAATGATAAAATTTGACCTTGACACCTTAAAATCACTTTGTAAGAATATGTTTGATCACTGGAGGAAGGCTGAAAAGACTGACACTAACACTATCCACTGTGTAGTTCCACGAGCCAGACTCCCATTCCTGGCCATTGAGACTACACATTGCACAGTCTCTTATGGCATGTGCCTAGACTAAATTGTGCATTGCGCAGTTCTAGTCAGCAAGTTTCCCCCACTTACTTCTGGGACTGCACAGTGCACAGTTGCAGTAGGAAACCAGTTACCTCTACGAACAATAATTACCGAATCTCTCTCAATGTTAACCCGGTTTTTTTCTTAATTTGATCTTGAAGTTGCTTTTGGTTCTAAGCTAAAATTTGCATGCCATGAGTGTTCTATCTGTCTCCAAGTACAATAGTTGTTGAGCATCTCTCTAGTAGTTATAGTTAACATGGCCTCCAAGAGAGTTGCATCAAAGGAAACTATCGAGAGTAGTACTAGGGAAGCAGTTGAGCAGGTGTTAGTTAAGTTGCCCATTTATGTAAACACTCACTTGTTCATTGAGAATGGCACCAAGTTGACATGGCAATAGATCAAGGATACTTTTGTAGAGGAATTCACGGAAGAATTAGAGGATAAATAGGTTTATATCAGTATCCAATGTGAAGCTTTTACAAGGTTACTTGTAGATACCTAGCCTTCCCTTGTGTAGACATTATCAACGAGATTGTCGCAAACACAAATCCAGATGATATAACATTGAGAAGTGCTAGTGGGATAGAGATTTCCACATTCGGGGCAGAGAAATATCATTAGATGTATCATTCACCTAAGACAGTGAGGCGCATAAACACATTGTTCTATAAACCCCACAGTTAGGTGAACACGAGAGATATAGTCAAGAGCTGGGTGAAAGAGCTATTAAAGTTTTAAAAAACACCCAATTATGTTTATAAGACCAAGTCACTCAGGAAGGCCTACTATTTCTTGATCATCTTTTCATGTCGAATGTATGGTTAAGAAAGCACTGAGACCTTTCCTAAAGGTTGGGTACTTTTCTTGGACTAGTTGGTGAATGATGTAAGGCCATTCAACTGGTCAAACTTGTTAGCTTATCAGTTGAAATTTTTTGTGACTATCACCTGAAATATGCCCAAGAATCATCAAGAGGGATTCTACATGTCTACATACTTACTTGATGCAATCTGTGCCTAGCAACAGATTCTTGGCATGAGCTGGACTTGGACACTGAAAGATACTGTCACCAACATTTATTGCAAGTTTCTTTCCACTGTAGAAACTGAGGAGTAATGGCAAGGATGAATTACCATTTCATCATCCTATTGTACAAGACAATCTTTGAGCAAGATCCACCTTACCTATCCCAAGAAGCGGTGTAGGTGATACTTAACATTGCATATTGGTATGCCTCACCTGATGGAACCTTCATCAAAGTGTTTGGAGGAGAGAAGCCTCTGCGTGTTCTACGAAGGTATGCCATGGACAAGCTGGTCATGTAAGAGGCCTCATATCACCTCTCCTTAGGGTTATCAACAAGAATGCATAGGAAGAAGAAGGTACCATGGCCCTCTCTTCCTTTGCAACTTGGGTTATATGAGATTAAGAGCTTGAAAGATGTAGGTGTTGAAGCTAAGGAGATATTGAAGTTTGAGTTTGTAACAAAGGACTTTAATTCGTATGATCCGCATGATATTTGCAAGAACCACTGTGCAAAGGTGTACTATCTGTGGATCCACATGACATTTCACTAGCACAAGGAGGACCCTTGGAGATACTATGACAATGACTCTAAGCTCCAAGAGCTTGTCAATATAGCCACAGCTTGGAAGGTTTCTCTGTAAGCAGTAGTAGTACAAGAAGTGACAACAACAGTAGTAATAAGAAACAACCCAGCACGGAACAAGCGAAAGAGGAAGATTTCAGATAACCCAGAGGTAGAGAAAAGCCACAAGATGAGAGCAAATGTTATCACTGAGAAATCAGCTTTGGCAATAGAGGCAAAGAGGGAAAATAGATAAATAAGGCCAAGCGAAGGAAGAGAGAAAAGAAAAGGCTAGAGGGAGTTGAACTAAATTTGTAGGAAATAGAGAAGAAGTTGAAGGAAGAGAAAGAGCTAAGAAGGAGAGAAAGGGAAGCGAAGCATAAACAGGAGGAAGAAGAACTGCAAGGTGTGATGATAGAGAAAACAACACCCATACAGGTTGAGGAGTTAAAACAACTAGCAGTTGAAGAAGAGGGTGAAGAAATGTAGGATCAAGAGTTGCCTCAGTTGATTGAGGAACCAATTGAAGTGATGAACATGGAGTTGGGGGATGAGCCACAGAATGAAGACATTAACCTTATGATGAGATCACTTGAGGTCACCTCTCAGTCTCCACCACCTCCAGTGTCAAAACCAGTCCTGAGAAAGTAAGGAGAGGTTGTTCTCCTTGATGATGATTTAGTTATGGATGTGAACAATCTTTCATTTGATGATTTGGAGAAGAATATTGTACAGGCACGAAGGAAACACTTTCCTGATGATCATACATCATCTACATGTAATGAGCTTGAATGTTAATTTTCTATTGGCTGAGAATGAAAAAATGGAAAATAACTTGCATGTAGGCAACTAAGAGGTAGAACAACTTAGAGAGTAGAGTGAAATTTCAACAATGTGAAAGATTAGGAAATCAATACTTGATGAGGTATCAACACTTGAGACTACCATGTCAAATATCTATGATATATTCATAACCATGCATAACGTAGCTGTCCATGTGCATGGCTTGCAGCAGTGGGGAAAAGAGTTTTCTCAGACTCTCAGGAACAAACATTCTTCCATTGCCCATGTGAAAGAGTGGACAATGTAGTATAAAGGGGCCGCATTTCACTTTCCAAATATGATGAAGCCTCAAGCAAATATGGAGAAAGCAAAGGTTTGGGTGTTGATCCAAAACTATGAGCAGATCGCCCCATTCATCACCAGTATATAGGCCTCATATGCACAGTTGTACAAGAGTTTGGATGGCATGGTGAGAACACACAAGATCGCTTCAATCTGTTTCCTCATTGAGGCTAAACACAAGAACCAAGTTCGGATAGAGATCGATAAGTACATGGAGCAGCTAAGACGAGAGGCCGCGAAGGATGACTTGGAGCTCAATGCACATAAGATGGAGAAGTACATTGGTGGCCTCGTCATGGTCAACAACATGCTACACTTGCTTTAGGATGAGTTAGATACAGGTTCCAAGACCATATACCCAAATGCTATGGAGGCAAGACTCCACTATCAAAGATACACCATAAATTAGTTTGGGGACATCATTGCATAGTACCAAGCTTGGCATGAGTACATCACCGAGAAGAATAAAGTTATGGTTTCCGAGTTTGTCTTTCCCCAAACATTGGATTCATATTGTTTTGTCTTGTTAGGTTTTCTCTAACCTATTTTGTCTCACATGGGTACACGTGGAAAATGTAATATTATTTGTAAATATGTTGTAAGTGAAATTCCAAGTGTCAGTAGTGGCTTGTGAAAGGTCATCATGTTATGTAATGATTTATTTGTAGAGAAGTTGAAGAGTCATGAGGATAGTCAAAGAGTCACAAAGGGGAATGTCAAGGGCCACCCCACCCTTTGTTATAAATAGAACCTCATAAATCATAGAAAAGGCTTTTGGGAGAAAATATTTTGGCTAGGATTAGGCTTAGAAAAGGTTTGGGAGTATTGTGATGAGCCTTGGCTTCTCCACATTGTAGAGCGAGTATAATTCTTTGGAGGAGCATGTTTTCTTAATTGTAATGCTCCATTATTGGGGCTAGTGGTCGTCAATGGTGTATGTATGGCTAAAACTTTCAATTATAATAATAATAACAAAGCCAAATCACTTTCATGCATATGTTGTTATTGTAGTTGGACTATTATGGTTGCTTTAGAAATGTATGTTTTTTAACTTATGAATTTTCTTATGAACTAGTTTGTATGAAATTTTCTGAATCTTTTTGAATGTGTGTTGTTGGATTAACCTGCCACTTTAATTTCTAGACTATTTCACATTTTAGCCTATGATGTCATTCCACTCGTGTGTTCCTTTCAAGTTGTGTACTATTACAAGGTTCTAAGGGGCATACTTCCTTTTCCCCTCTATGTGTTAGAAGCCCCATGCATCTGACTTGAATCACTACAAGGTCACACACTTGCTTCAACCCAAAGTTATCATACTTATCTCTATGCACTACCATGGTCAAGGCATTACATTACTACTCATCATTGGGGCTCCTACTCCAAACCATTTGAGGCTTACTTGGGACTTCTCATTGGGGAGATTCCCTAAATGTTCGTGGGTCAAACAATGTCAACACCATATTATTAAAAATGATTTCTTCTCGTAACAATGGAATGGGAAGACTGCTTTAGTGAACACTCTATGGGTTGACCGTGTCATGGCTAAGCCTTCTATAAATACTTCTCCTTACATCCGTGTTTATGGAAAATAATCCATTTAAACTTCAAACATTTACCTTCTTGCCCTTCTACTTTTGTAATAATATCAAGGTAAACCTTGTCTCCTTGTTCAGAGTAGGATAGACATTTTTGACATTTGATGGTATGAAGGTGGTTGGATGTGTATGTGCTGGCATTTATGTCAAAAAAGGCTGAGCCTAATGATGGAGCTTCATGCCTTGTTGGTGGTGATTCCAGCTAGGTAGAGACTTTGGAGCCATATTTAAAGGTAGAATATGGGCTTAGTGTCTATAATACTCCCTCCATTGGAAATTTATCTGGAAGAGCTTTCCAATGGTATGCAGAAGTTTAGAAATGGACTGGTGGTTCGATGGATATGGCCTACTGAAGTTCAAGATGATTCAGGCCTTGTGCAGTGAGGAATATTGGAGCATTAGAGGTCTCGCGGATTAGAAGTTCCGTAAATCGAAAGTCCCGTAAAACTTAGGTCTCGGTGAATTACAATCCGAGGTCCTGAAGAATCGCATATTAGAGGCCCCAAGAAATTGCATATCGGGAATCCCGCATGTCATAGGTCTCGCAATATCGGTGGATAATTTAGGACTGTGCATTCTTTTTTAAATCGTCGAGGAGGCCAAAAATGAAAATACAAAGGAATTTGGTGAAAAATTTGAGTAGGTGAGGACCCTTTTTCTTTCCTCCAGGAAGGACACGTGGAGGTATTTGGTTGGCTTTGATAAGAAAAAAGGCAGCATCGGAGGAGTTCTGATGAGGACAAGTGGCAAGGTCTAATTATGATAAGGGGCATGTGGGAACTTGCATTAGCATGACGTGACGGTATAGAGGGACACATGGAAGTCTTTTTTGGTGTTTATGGATGGCTTAATGGGCCATATCTGAGTGACACGTCTTACTAGTCAGAAGATGCCATGTGGCATGAGATGACATCACTTCAGCAATGGGTGATCAAAGGTTTGCAATGGTTGGCTCATATGCCACAATGAAATTTTTCTAGGATGTGAGAAAGCAGGTGGTCACGAAGGCTTAAAGGAACCAAGGGCTAGGGCTGAACATAGGGGCCAATCGACAATCGTAGATCAATGATTTGTGATGGACAACACACTATCACAAAGTGGAAATCATCAATAATGAGCTCTAATGTGGTAAGTGCATGGTCTAGAAGAAATACAAGAAATTAAGGGCTTGACACTTAATAAGTGGACCAAAGGCCCCCGACATAGTGCTTAAATACCTAGCACCTTAAGGCCAAGCCCTCGTTCATCGCTCTCGGTCCTATGGTTAGAAGTGTGCGGTAAGGGCTAAGTGGAAGGAGCTTCAAAATCAGAGATCAGAGATTGCACGTTTGTGGTTGCTGGCACATTGGCCAAAATGAAAAACACCGATATAGGGCGCTCGGTCACCGAACAAAATCTTATGGTTGATATATATCAAGGATTAAATGTAAAAGGGGCTAGACTTGATCAGATGTCATCAATTGGCTATTTCATACCACTACACAACACCAATATGAAAATCTCTGATATGATGGTACAGGGTGCCATTAAGATGTATGAATCAACAATTGTGATTTTGAATGCAGAATTGTAACGTTGATGACCAAAGACCTCTCATGCACGCACTGTAAATAAATGCAAAACATAGACTCCATAATGATGTACAACTATATATATACGAACTATAAATAATTATGGGGAGCCTCAGTGCAATATGTAAGGAGGACTGAGATTTAATACACAACATGCATAGTTAGTTGTATGATAGAGAAGTGATTGTCGCCCATACTTATGAGTTTAACGCAATAGTTGAACTGGAGTTCACATATATTAGCAGAAGGATGGGGTTCCATGCCTGGGGTACGTACGTGGGCTGAATTGATCATGATAGTGACTACATCGAGCCATGAATAGCCTAGGAACAAAACAGTGAACCTTCATTGAGCTAATGGGGGTGTGGGAGCATACTTGCGAGAGAGAAGAGAAGTGAGCTGTGAACTGGAGGAGAGTATTGCAAGGGTAGTGTTGTGGTGAAACAGTGGAGAGGATTGAGAAGATAAAGTAGAGCACAAATCAAAGTGTTGTAAGGGTAGTGCTGTGGTGAAACAATGGAGAACCCTGAGTAAAGAAAGCAGATCACAAAGAAGAGTGTTTCAAGGGAAGTGTTGTGGTGAAACAATGGAGAGGCCTGAGAAAAGAAGGAATAGCTTAGAGAAAGTGTTGCAGTGGGAAAAGGGGAATATTACCACAAGTGTTCAGAAAGAAGTGTGCAAAATTTGAATCTGTAGACAACCAATAAGTTGGTATTTTACTTGTAATTTGTATGTCTTCGTTTTTAGTATGAAAATTGTATGAAATAGTAAAATACTGGCAATGACAGGTTGGTGCCTACACACTTAAGAGGTTGGTGCCTCTAGGAAAGTTGGTTCTTTCTAAACAAAAGAGGTTAGTGCCTCTTGGCAAGTTCGTAAACAAAAGAGGTCGGTGCCTCTTGGCAAGTTTGTGTTTGCTAAACAAAAGAGGTTGGTGCCTCTTTGCAAGTAGGTTCTTTCTAAAAAAATGGGGTTGGTACCTCTAGTGAATGGGTGCTTACAAACAAATAGATGTAATTAGGTTGGTGCTTAAATTACATCATAAAACAAACAACAAATTTTTGCTTTTCTCCCTTTGGGTTTCCATGTGAAAACATTGTGTCAAATGTATCTTCATCATGAAATTGTTGTTTGAGTATGTGTTCTAAAAGTTTATAAGATTTTCTGCTTCATGAATAAATGCTTTCACATATGAATGAACCTAAGGAGGAACTATAAGCATAGTAAGAAAATAAAATTAAGAGTTTCTTATATTACTGATTCACCCCCCCCCCCCAGCAATTCCTTAATTCCAATAATTGGTATCAGAGCCAAGTTCCTTCAGTAATAGTTTAACCACTGGAAGCTAGATCCTTAAGTTAATATGATTAGAGGACTTGGTGAGGAGGTCAATAAAGAGTTGATCATTCAAAAGGTATTAAGATCTCTACCCATGATATTTAATTCCAAAATCCCAATTGTAGAAGAAATGGTCAACCTAAAGGATCTCAAGATGGATCAACTACATCGTACTCTCACAGCCTATGGGATGAGAGTAGGAATGGAGAAATATGAACCAAAGGAAGTTGCATTCAGAGTATCTAATAAGGTAAATGAACATAGAGTTCATCAAGACTTCTCTAACAGTGAATTTGATTAGGATCTAGCTCAACTATCTAGAAAGCTGAAGCGAGGCTCTAGTAAATATAAAGGGAAGTTTGCCTTTAAGTGTTTCGACTGTGGAAGAGTTGGACATTTCACTTCTAAATTCCCTTACAAAGAGGGGACTGAAATAAAATAAGGTATGAAATTTAGAAATAAGTCTAAAAAATTTTAGAAGAAGAAACCCTACCAGAAGAAAGGGTTTTATTCCAAAGAGGATAGTTCGGACCCAGAATCATACTGTGAAGACACATCAGAAAATGAGTCAAATGAGTATCTTCTTATGACCCTCAAAACAGACTCCAAGAAACAGGGCCTTATGGAATCTAAAGAGGAACAAGAGGAAGTAATGGTAGACTTTGAGGGAGAAGTCATCAGTTCCCTTGATGAGTTGAAGAAAGAAAGGAAGACAAACAAGAAGCTGAAGGAATAGTTGCAGCGTGCAAAAGAAGGAATGTATAACTCAGATAATGAGGAGTTTGCATATCAGAAAGAAAAAATTAAAGAGGCTATCAAGAGAAATAATAGTCTAGCTCTTTTTCTGAAATGAGAACAAGGAAATTGTAAGAAGATAGAGGAGGAGAACAAGCAGTTGAAACACAAGCTTCTCAAGTTGAAAAGGGAAACAACCTCAAAAATTTGCAAAGATGATTTTTTGTCTTTAAAGGTTGAGCTAGAGAAAGGAAGATGAAAAGAAGAGGTACTTAAAGATATGATTCAATAATGGGAAGACAACTTCTAGTATCTTGAAGTAGAGGTGGTATCTCTAAGAAATGACCTTGAGAAAAAAAACACCGAGAAGGGTCTAAGTGAGAGTTTTGTTGAAGGGACTAGAAGACTAAATCAGATTCTGAGATGTCAAAGTCCTTAAGGAATCAGAACCAAACTAAGGTACTCAAAGGAACAAGAATATTCTATCCAGAGAAGAAGATAAAATTCAGGTCCGTGGGAGTTGAAGAACCATAGAGTCACAGGAGGAATCATCATGAAATAGTTCATGAAGACAAAAGAGAAGTTGTACAAAGAGGAGATGTCAATGGAGGACGAGACAAACGTATAGTCGACCAAATTATTTCTCTTCTAAAACTCATAATTTTTTGACAATAGCCATGCCTAGTTATTTTATGGTCACCACTACAAGTGTCACATATTTATAAACAAAGCTATTATTTGTAAAAGTGTCAAACTTGAAAGAGATGAAAATATTGGGTTTAATACACACTGGACTTCTAAGTCACAAGATTCCTCTTTTAGGAATCATGATGCCTTCAGTCCCCTACAAAGCAATGTTGAATGTTTTAAATGTAATAATTTTGGGCACAATGCTTGCCTCGCAGAATTCTTACTCTCCAATTCCAATTTAATCAATATATTAGACAAATTTTTAATTACATTATTCATATCCTCTAGTGTTTGACATTGAGAGGATTCCACTTTAGTCTTTCCCTTATCTTGAGTAGGTTGTGTCTCTGGTGCTTTTCCTGCAGCCACCATATTTGCTTCTATTTCTAAAGCATCAGTTTGGATCTGATCAAGGGTTGTGGATCTTCTCTCCCTCAATGTGAACCCAAAAACTGATTCAAATGCCCATGAAAATTTTATTTTTGCACCAGTAGGAGGGGGCTTGATCTCCACTGGAAGACTGTTGTAAAGTTTATTCAACCTTCTGATGAAATCAACAACACTTTCATTAGATTTCTTCTTAATAACATTGAACTCTGTGAGTGAATACCCATGGTCTCTTTTCTCTCCCCATCTATGGGTGAACAGGCACTCCATCACTTCCCATGTAGAAATAGAGTTATTAGGAAGCCCTTTAAACCATTTTCTTACTTCTCCATCCAAGGATTGCACAAAAGGTCTTAAAACAACATTGAAGTGTTCAACATTGATATTTTCTGCAAAATTACGAAATAGGACTATATGCTTCTTTGCTGTTTGATCATCCTCCCCTGAGAAACGAGGAAGAATTTTTAAGTATTCTTGAGGCATTTGATTCAACTGTTGTGGAAACTAAATAGGTGCATACCTATTCAACAAGAATGAAGGTGCTACCATGTTTGTTCCTGAACTTACTAAACCTTGAGTACCAGCAGATGTAGAACCTGACTGTGGAGTAAATGGAGTATGAAAAGGTGGCAATGTACTTAAAGGTTCAGGTTGAATAACTATAATAGATACTGAGAAAGAAATAGACTCTAAAGATTGTTCTTGACAGTTGGGTTCTTCAAATGAAGTGGATGTACAAGGGAGCTCTTTGTCAAACAAAGGTCAATATTTGGATGAAAGATGTGTTGAACTGTTGACAGGTGTAGATAGTGTAGGACTTGTTGTAACTGGAGTTTTTGGCCTTCCAATCCTCTTGGAAACTAGTCTCTCAGGGTTTGAAAGGGCTTGAAATTTTTGCCTTGAGGTATCTAACCTCGTGTGAGGCCTCTTTGAAGCCAGAGTTATTATTTTCTGTTCAATATATCCAAATATTTCCTCCTCACTGAAAAGCCAAGGGAAAATATTAAAAACCCAGGGAAAAGTGTTCTTGACTTCATTCCTCAGCAATGGTGCCAATTAATGGTGTCCCTTAAGAAACCAATTTCTTGGTTGTGTAGAAATTATGCTTAAGGCATTCATGTTTATTATTCTTGTCACTTATTTGTTTGATGTATCTTCGAATGAAGGGCCTGAAGGACCTGAATTTTAACCTTTAATACTTAGGTGATATGAAAGTCTTAGAATGTTATATGATTACTGAATATAAATACTGAGTGAAGAATGCTTTGAGAAATTAGAGACAATATGTTGTTTTTCACAAAACTATTATCTGTAACGCTTTGAGAAGTTAAAGACAATATGTTGTTTTTCACAGAAACTATTATCTGTAACTTAAAAGAAATGTAGAAGTAGGTACTTTAAGTACGAGATTTCTCTTTCAAGGAATTTTAACTTCATTCACATAAGTAAACAAAGACCTGCAACTTCATTACCATACTTAAAGAAAGGAGGATACATGATGACACATAACAAAGAAATTACAAATCATATCCAACAATGTCTGGAAAACTCTTGATTATTTCATTAATCATCAGTTTTATCAAGAATACAATAGCCTAGTCTCCAGGTTCTTCAAAATTCGAACCATTTTTTCTATAATTTTACCTCTTTTTATACATCATGGGACAGTTGGTAATCACCAAGACTGTCAAACTGCTTAACTCTCTCCTAACTTTCTAAAGTAAAAGTCATTACAGAATATTACATTGGATGGTAAAAGACACCTCGTTCTTCTCAAGAAAACAAAATAACAAGAAGTAATAGAAATTAGAATATGACTGGTGATGGTTGCTCGATGTTCGAATCTATGGCTTGAGTATTTGCAAGCTGTAATCCTGTAGATGTCCTGATGACAACTAAACTGGTTTAACACAACAAAGATGCATCTTTACAAAATTCCATGCATGGACCTGTGGGTTATGGGCCCACATATATATCGGAAATGTTTTGATTGGCAGAAACACAAAGAACCCTTATGGCCCACATATATATCGAAATTGTTCTGATTGGCGGAAACACAAAGAATCCCAACCAATCACCGTTCCCTTAGAGTTTCAATCATCTGCCTTTTAGTTATTCTTCTAAAACAACATAATTGGTTGATTTATGCAGAATATGGAAAACCTTCAGTTACCATGGAATTGAAAGGAAACAGGACTCCGGTTCATAATCTTATCACGTCCACCTCTTCCACAAACCTTTGCCTTCCCCACGGAACCAAAATGAAACAAAACTGCAGTTCAAATAGTTCTCAAGTTTGAAATTTATAATAAAACCTGTGAACTTTTTGATGTGATATCTGTCGGATCTCATCCCTTTCTGATGAGCCGTTGTGATTGATCTGGACGTCAACAGATTAAATCACATTCCATAAACCATCGCATCAATTTTTTGTATTAAAACTAGTCCTTGTTAACCTCACGATTATCGTTGGATCTAAATTCTTCAAGTAGATAGCCCTGATTAACTAAGGTTTTAACTCGGTTTTATAACTTCTCACGTCCGATTTTGGAGTAGACCTCATACTTGTTAACCACGTTATTACCGTTAGATTTGTTGCATGTCAATTGGATGGCTCAGATCATATCTTGGGTTTCTCATGTTCAAAAGTCATCAATAATATAATATAAATCATTTCTTTTGGATTTCGACATTTTCTTTTAATTCTGTTAGAACATAATATTTGTTTTTTTCATTTTTGTGATAAAACTAAAAATAAAATTAAAATGACAATGGATGCTAAAACATCTAGCTCCACTTGGGGATAGTGCTTTTGCCATAGAAGCACTAAGAACCGCATATCAGTTCCTTCACCTTCGGCATGGAGTCACATATTGCTTAGCCAATTTAAATTCTATGGAATTTGTATAATGAATTCACTCTGGTATCTACAATGATAGGATGCTTGTGCTTCATAACGGGAAATACTATTTAAGGTAGTGCCCATTGACAGGGAGCTGTAAAGTTTCACCATCAAGATTCTCCAAGAAGAATGTATTTATTTCCCTTGCTTCTATGATCCTGAATGGGCCATACCAGAGAGGATCAAACTTCCCATGTTTGAACTTATCTTCTCTTCTAGTATCCCACCTTAATACCAAGTCTCCAACTTTAAAATCAATTTCTTTGGCCTTTCTGTCAAAAATACCCTTTATATTTGATTGATACATAATCAAATCATCTCTTACCTTATCCCTACTTTCACTCAACTTCACTACATTATTGTTAGAGACATATTTGGGCACTGCAACCATAATCACATATGTCAATAAACCAAGGGCTCTCAAACCCCTAAAAGTGTTGTTTCATACCCTAAAAGATCAAGGTCAACTGATTACATCATTTCCTAGAAGGTCTCCCTGAAAAACTACTCAGAACTAGTCAAAACTGGACCATACAGACTGCTCCATGCTGAGGGTACAATGCATTTCACCTGTTACACACAAGGGGTGTGATGCATACTGAAAATCCCTTTTGTAGGTTGTCATAAGCAAGAGCAAACAAATGGCAGAGGCAGTTTGCTAGGTGGAAACTCAGATAATCTTTTAGAAACTTCTCAGATGACACCTGCCTCTCTGAGTTCGCCCAGGGATGAGTAAGAGATCATGAAATCTCCAAGTGGAACCAAGAACTATCAGTGAAATGACACTAATAAAAAACCCAGAAGCTGACTCACCTCTCTACAAATATCTATAAATGGATCCCTCATCTTAGAGATCCAAAGGCTAGAATTTTGTATGTTGTAAGAAAGTGTTGTTGGTTTCTCTTTGAGACATTGTATTGTTGGGTGATCTTACTTTTCATGAGGTGAAGAGGGCTTTCATGCTGGGAGGATGGCACCGGGTTAGACATATGTGCTGTAATCCTCTCTTCTACTTCTATCAATAAAGTTATTTGAGTTTTCCTCCATATGCTTGCTTATTTCTGAATCCTGTATTTGTGTATGCATTTGTATGGTTAATGTACATCTGATTCTACATTTTTTATGGTATCATAGATCTCTATGATTTGATGGTATTTTGCTACTTTGCCTCTACAGGTGTTCTTTGAAGCGGGACAAGTGAGAAAGGAGTGGCGAAATCTCTATCAAAGGAGAGAGGAAACGAGCAAGGAGCCAAGAAAAATACTGAGGTTGGTGCTCTCTACTTATTTTTTATCTATCATCCATAAAGGAAAACACAAGTTGCTTTGAACTTTTTGTTTCTAAGATAGCTACCCATCTTAATGGGACTAGCAGATCAAATAGCGACACTAGTTTTCTCAGAAACAAAATGGCGACTCCACTGGGGAGCGAATAGTTTGTTTGTTAGTTGTTGTTGTTTGCTTTATAAACTACAAACAGAGCATGAAGTTAAGCTAGCTAGCCTTCGAACTGCACTTGCTATGTAAGTGCAAAGTATATCAACGCTGCTTCAGTCAATCTCCGGGTTGGTTTATGAACTGAACATCTGACTTGCAAACATCCTAAGTGCCCTAGTGGTAGCTCAATAACCTCATAAGATCATACCCCTATACTTTGTGTTTTCTGTCTATCATAGCTTGACTAAAATAGCTAAACTTAGTTGCAAATTTTGAGCAAAAACCAAGCTCAGTCTCATGCTCTGGACCATCGCACTGTCTCTCATTGGCAGTCTGGATGCATCGCACCTCCCATGTGCTACAGGTGAGCTACATGCTTGTTTCCCTTAAGGACAGGTGCGATGATTGAATGAGATTGTTTCTCTCTCCAAAATTTGGTTTTTTCTTCATTGTTTTTAGCTCTATTCAGTAGTTTTGTAGCCTATGATCAGTATATCACTAAGAAAACTTTCTTCCTTTACATTATTTAGCCTCCATTGATAAGGAATTGTGAATGTCTTTTATGTATTTTTCATCATTTACAATCCTCCTTTGCAAATAGTAGCTTAATCGAACTATTGTCTTTTGATTTCAAAGTGTCGCAATTGTCATTTTGAGTCAAGAAAAAGAGTGTCGTAAAGTCTTCCTCTTTCAGATAGTCAATTGTACTTTTTCCATTGTATTTGATTTGAATTGTCAGTATTTGAAGTGTCGAAAGAAGTTTCCCATTAAAAATTGAAAGTGTCGTCTTAGTATTCCTTTAGTTTTTGAAAAGAAATTGTTGAAGTGTCGCTTTAAAAGAAAATTAGTTCAGATCTGTACTCAGTTTTCTTTTTGGCAATCTCACATTAAGGAAACGGAAAAACAAATACATGCATGTGCATTTGCATTTAGACTGCATGTGGACATTGATTTAGGAAAAGTGAATTTAGTGTGTTCTCTCTGCTCTCTACTGAAATAATCGTACTCTTTTTTCCTTAGTAGCTAGGATTTTCATTGCTAAAAGAAAACAAACAATTGTTTATCATTTTAGATTACATATTTAGGAATTGTACATCTACATCAAGTGTGAACCTTGAAAGGAAAACTTCTTAAGAAAGATCAACTATAAAATAAACCACAATGAACATAAAAATGCTTTGGAACCTAATGCACAACACTTAGAAGTCTAGGCTAGAGACGTATTCCGACATCGTAAAGCCTGGTAACTATCGTTTTCATCATAGGTTGGGTGATTCCTCCTCTTTCATATGACAAGTGCCAGTAGGGACTTGTGCTCCCACATATCGTTGAGTATATATTGGGAGACCACAATAGGCTGATATCCTTTATCCTTAGGAAGTCGTGTCTGCCACCCTATCGATCGCAATGCACTGAACACAACATTCGGTAAGACTGACTACCATACGTAAAATCCTCGGTAATTTCTCTTTAATTTACCACCAAAGTGTATATTGCAGTTTTGCGGTTGGTTTGGTAATCCCTCTGCCTAGATTTCTACAGTAGTCACTTTCATTCCCTTTTTACTCCTTAAAAGAAAAGGTCCATCTGATAACTTGTCACTTCAAGCTCATTAAAAATCGAAGGCGACTAGAGTCACCTTTAGCTTTTTCTCGACTCTTAAAAATTGAAAAAGCAAGTTGTGTCAAAGCATCATAAAATTCATTTAATTCGGAATAACATTTGCCCCTTTAATTTTGAGTTGATCAAGTAATCCGCAATCATGGAAGAAAGTCAATTAAAACCTCGTCATTCGCGGAGGCTAATGAGTCAACCATCTTTGACTGCGGAAGCAAAACCATTCTGGGTGAAACGTCTCGTTTAACTAGATCGAAATCTCCTGGTTTATTTGAAACTTGTGTTTCAACATTAGCAGAGACTCCAGTTACTCCAATTATTTATGGTACATCTTCCTTTACAGAAGAAGTTCTATGGTTACAAGAGCACATTAGAACTGATCCTAATGTAATGGTAGATGCCTCAATACTTGAAACAGCTCCATCTAGAGCTGGTCCAGAAACTTAAGTTCATTCACCTGAACATCTGGGAGTTGAGTTCCAGAATTCAAGACGCGTCACCCCTCCAGTATCTGTCACTACAGAAACTATACCTTATTCGACCCCAGAAATATTTTATGGACCTGACGGTCTACCTCTTCCACCAGGACTGATTGCTATAGAAGAAGTTGTAGAGGATCTTCCGTCTAGTACTCCATTGCATTTTGGAGCTAGGATCCACTTATACCCTTCTGTTCCAGAAGTTAGTTCATTCAATCATCCTTCATCGCAAGTTCCTGTCGAATCACTAGGAGATATTTTGGATAGACTGAATATGTCTGAACAACTGTCAACCTCTAGGACTGTGTCATCTGATACAACTGCAGCAGAACCTCTTGCTACCACTCCTACAATGTTTGCCGGTATACCATCCTTCCCAACTAGTTATCAATCACTAGATGGAGTCCACCCAGGGACTGTTTCGATGGCATGGTATGTTTCCACTAGTTCTTCTGAGACCCCATCTGGAATTTCTTATGTTGAAGCTTAGCAAATTGATCCTGCATACCAGTTTCAATTTGGGAAGCCTAGTCTTCAAAGACCCATCTATCCTTTGAGCATTGGATTGTTGCCATATAGGGGGAAGTATGCTTTTTCATTGTTCCCTCCTAAAGAAAAACCGTATGAGAGCTCACAAAATAATTCAGGTCAAATTGGAATTACATCCGGTGGCTAGATACTAGTACTGCCTCAACAACCAAGGTTGTATATTCAATGCAACCAACCCTACCTATGTCGAATATTACCACTACGCCTACTATCATGACTGTGTCGCAAGTACAAGCACATCCTATTGTATGTCAACCTCAAATTACTGAGGTTGCAATACAACAACCTCTTATCTCTACGGCTCCGCCACAATCTCAAATTAGTGCTTCCTTAACCAGAACAACTCAAGCTCAAACAGGTGTTATGACTATGCATCTTGGTTAATCGTACAATATTGGGCAACAACAAATGGTTCAACAACCCCAATTCCAGCAAGTTTACCGAGGACCTGAGCAATAAGGCGCTTTAGGTAATGGACAACCATATTGTGAAAATGGTTATCAACAACCGTTCCATACTAGTTATGTCCATCAACCTTATCAAAGTTATCAGCATCAAATACATTACGCTGGTATGCAAAGACCCACTGCTCAGGTGATCCCATCTTATCTTGGGTATGCTTTGCCAAACCTGAATCAATAGTTTCCCTTCGTAGCAACTATGGAATTACCAGATTTGAACTAATTAACCAATGATCCAATTGCCTACGCACCTTGGTGGTCGACGATTCCCCATAAACTTCCATCAGATATTCCTAAATTCAATGGAAATTCGGGTGAAGATCCATTGAATCACGTAATGACCTTTCATTTTTGGTGTTCATCCAGCACCCTCAATGATGATTTGATTAGGCTTCGCCTTTTCCAGTGAACGTTAATTGGTCTAGCAGCAAAATGGTATATCGAATTGCTTAGAGCACCATTAGATAACTTTAGCGCCCTTTCCACTACCTTCTCAACCCACTTTCAATTACCCATAAGGTATGAAACAGGAACACAACTCACCAATTTTAAGTAGATGACTGCCACTCACATATCTGATCATATTCATGAGTGGTGACGACATCGTCGAATGGTAAAGACCTATGTTCCTGATTAGCTTTTAGCTGAGTGGTTTATTAAGTCATTATTACCTTCTATTACAGAAGATGTGGCAAAAGGAGGAGTTGTCACTGAAGAGCAAGTCATTGCTCATGCACAATATCTGGACTTGATTTATACTCAGTCTGGCACGCTCTATGACAAAATTCCTGACGCTCCTAGACTGGAATTCTCCGTTCCTCCACCTCCTAAATCAAACAGGGACTCTCATGTCGGTGATGGCGTGATTCGTACCTCAAGTAGGCAAACCGCAAAGGCTCAAACTGGTAAAGCCCTTGCAGTTTCCAGCAAAAAACCAAATGACAAACTTCCTTCCTCAAAGGTTAATGCCGTGTCATCCGACAAAGGCAAAGAACCGAAGCAACCAGGGGGCAAGAAGAAAAGGGAAAAGAAAAAGAAGAAACAGGATGATTCACCTCCTGAAAAATATTGTGAAAGCCCTACTAGGTGAAAGAAACCGGGTCAACCATGCTTCATATGTAATGAAAAACATTGGATGAAAGATTGTTCGCATTGAGCTGAGGTCAAGAAATTTTTAAAATCTTCGAGCACCTCAACAGTGTTGACTGATCCGTTTCCAAACCCAGAAACCAATCTGGTTGCTATCGATAATGCTTCCCCATCCCAAGTGCTTATGTTATATGTATCGAAGCAGCAAAATGATGCTTTGATATTGAAAAGGAACAAATATTACGAGAATCCACAGATGTCGAACAACAACAAGGCTAATGATCAACCTAGTAGTTCGACAACAACTTCATCAGAAGTTGTGCCACCCATCATTCCTGAACTAACAATAAAGCCGCCAAAGGGAGTAGTACATAAATCAACATTTAATTCTCATGCTCGAGCAGCACAAAATTATAATATAGTAGAGGACTTGGCCCAATTTCCATCCGCTATGTCGACACTTGAAGCACTGCAAAATTGCCCCTCCCAAAAGTATGCTTTATTATCAGTAATAGGTGGGATTGACCCAACGGATTCGAATCTTGTGGCCTTTAATCACAAAGGATATGAACCTCAGTTACCGGCCCAACTCGCTTTCCTTATACAGATAAAAGCCCTCAACAAAACTATTCATCGAACGATCATTGATGAAGGCGCATCCACGTGCATAATGTCAATGAGTTGCTGGAAAACTTTAGGCTCACCACACTTGTCGCGATCATCGATGACATTAAAAGCATTCGATGGAAGAACATACACGTCGTATGGGATACTAAGTAACTTGCAAGTTGAACTGGGGGACAAGACAGTGGAAATTGAAGTCGAAGTTATCGATGGAAGCCTCTATTACAATATCCTACTCGGAAGGCCATGGATTTATGCTATGGTTGCTGTTGTGTCAACATACTTTAGAAAGATTACATTCCCCTTCCAAGGCGGGATTAGGATCATTGACCAATTAACCTTTCTCCCCAACTGTTCACAAGTCACAGGAAGCATTCCAATGATTCGTGGAAGCTCTTAATAATTTCAAAATGTTGGAGTAGGCCTCCTAAAAGACCCTGCCTTAATGGGTACTTTTGCCCTACTGCCTCCCAGTAATCTGGTGGAAGTGGCCACGGTGGAAACCTGTAATATGGTATCTTCTACATCAGAAAAGATAAAGAAGATTTCCGAACATTTTGTTAGCATGGATCATCACCAGGTATTGCCTCCAAGCCCCATAGAAATTTTGTAGCAATCAATTTTCTTGGCCTGGGCAGCAAACCCAAATCAATGCTCATCGAGTGTTTGGATAGATAGGTCTCAAGAATATGGAACCTCTTTAGATCCTTGGTCACATGTACATTCTACAGACGAAGGAATCATTCAGTCAATGATGATAGGAGAGGCACCATGGGAAGATTACCACCATCGTTCCCATCTTCAAAATAACGACGAAGATTATTCCAACGACCTTGAACATCCTTCAGTTTTTGATTTTCTATCAAATACTGTAAATACGGTGGATTCCGAGTGAAATCTGTCCAATATTGAAGAAACTATCGCCATAAATATCTCGACCAAACCTGATGTTGTAGAGAATATTCATGTCGGCAAATCTTGCTCTTCTTCAGAACTGGAAATATACTCTGCTCTCTTTCATGAATTCAGAGATGTCTTTGCATGGTCATATGATGAAATGCCCGGCATTGACTCGAGCATCGTTGAACACGAAATTAAGATGTATCCAGATGTCAAACTAGTATGACAACGACTTCGACAGGTTCACCCGAAGAAAGCCGCTGCCATCAAGGCAGAAGTTGAAAAACTTTTACATGCTGGTTTCATTTACCCTGTTCCTCTAACTGATTGGGTATCGAATATTGTTCCTGTGATGAAAAAACAAGGAACGATTAGAGTGTGTGTTGATTATAGGGATGTAAATCAAGCTTGTCCAAAGGACAACTACCCTACACCCTTCATCGACTAGATAATTGATGAATGCGATGGATGAAAAATATTTTCATTTATGGATGGATTTTCTGGATATAATCAAATAAACATCTACCCACAGGACCAGTGAAACACTGCGTTTATATGTCCGTGGGGCACATTCGCGTACTGTAAACTACCTTTCGGTTTAAAGAACGCAGGGGTGACATTTCAGAGGGCAGTGAATTAAGCCTTCCACGACATCAAACACATCATTCAAACATATCTCGATGATATACCGGCTCATTCGCGAAGGCAGACTGATCATCCACAACATTTGAGAGCTATATTTCTATGTTGCAGACACTACAAGATACGACTCAATCCACACAAGTGCATGTTTTGTGTCGGTTCTGGTCGTTTACTTGGTTTCGTAGTTTCTAAGGATGAGATTTGACTCGACCCATGTAAGGTTCAGGCAATCATCAACATGCCTCCATCTTCAAATATGCTTCAGATTTAGAAACTCCAAGGGAAAGCAAACTTTCTAAGGAGGTTCATTCTGAATTACGCTGAACTTGCTAAAGGTTATACACATCCTTTGAAAAAAGAAGTGACCTTCAAATGGGATTAGGTTGCGCAAGCTTCCTTTGATGCTTTAAAGGATTCCCTAATAAAAGCGTCATTAATGTACACTCCTGATTATCAAAAAGACTTTAAATTGTATCTTGCGGCAGCAGATACGACCATCGCAATGGTTTTAGTACAAGAAGACGATGAAATTGAACATCCAGTCTATTATTTAAGTCAAAACTTAAATGATACAGAAATCAAGTACTCATATGTCGAAAAGTTGGCTCTAGTAGCCGTTCAAGCAATACAGAGATTTTGACACTATATCCTCTTTGCAAAATGACCATTCTATCAGATTGCAACCCCATGACCTACATTATGTCACGTCAGTTACTAGGGGGCAAATATTCAAAATGGATAGCAATTTTGCAAGAGTTTGATCTGGAATTCACAAAATCCAAATCAAAGAAATCTCTATTTTTCATGGAGTTACTACGCGACCTCCCATCATCGTCCAACGATTCAACATCTAAAACATTAATCGTGGACGAATATTTGTTTTTGATATCATCAAGCGATCTGTGGTAAGGAGATATATTAATAAATCTCCAAACCCAAACATTTAGGCCCAATACCTCTTGCTCCAAACAACGACGTACTTGATACCAAGCAAAAGACTACATGCTCGTCGGTGATACACTTTACCGTCGTGGTGTTGATACAGTTCTGTGAAGGTTCCTCACCCATGAGGAGGCTGAAAAGGTTCTGAATGATTTTCATTCAGTTGCGTGCGGGGGGCATCAATCTAGTTACGCTACGGTGCAAAAGATGTTATGAGCAGATTACTTCTAGCCTACTATATTCAAAGATTGCATAATCACGGTCAGAAGTTGCCATGCTTGTCACATCTTTGACTACAAAATCAGACTACCACCCACACCGCTGCATCCAGTAGTTACTGTTGGGCTATTCACCAAATGGGGAATAGATTTCACGACATGTAAGCCCACCTTGGATGGGGGGCATGGGTATATCTTAGTCGCAATCGACTATTTTACAAAATGGGCTGAGGTGATGCCTACATTAAACAACAGCGGTGAAACGCCTGCTCTTTTTTTTTCAATCATGTAGTCTTTAGATTTGGTGTTCCACAAGCTATAGTCACAGATCATGGATCGCATTTTCACAATCACATGATGGTTGAATTGGCTGCCAAATTAGGATTGTCTCACGACAGTTCTACTCCGTATTATCTGCAAGCTAATGGACAAGTTGAGGCCATCAACAATGTCCTGAAGCGCATGCTGCAAAGGATGATTGGAGTCCACAAATGGAGTTGGCACTTAATCCTGTACTCTTCCTTGTGGGAATATAGGAAATCAATGAGAAATGCGACTGGGTTCACACCCTTTCAGCTGGTGTATGGCCTGGATGTGGTCTTATCAATTTAGTGTGAAATTTCATGTCTCAAGCTCACAGTTGACCTACTCCCTGGAACTTCGGAGGAAGAGGCCCATTTCTTGGAACTAATCCAATTGGATGAAACCCATCATGATGCCACTTTGGCTAATGAGGCTCATAAGAAATGAGTCAAGGCGAAATTTGACAAAAATATCAAACCCCATGTCTTCTCAGAAGGTGACTTGGTCTTAGTTTATGATCAGGAATCTGATAAATTGGGGGCAGGTAAGTTCCAAGCATTATGGATAAGGAGCCTACGAGCTAGTAGATTATGATGGGATTCCACTATCGCAACCCCGAAACGGGTTGTATCTCAAGCATTACTATGCTTGATTAAGTGTAGTAATCTCTTTATACACTTTTGTTACATTTTTGTTTTCGTCAAGAGTGATAGTTTTCGTTAGGTAATCCACTTTGGATTTGTTGCAGATGTCGGACCTGTTGGAATCGTTCGTTGGATATGCCAATGGAGCTAGTCATAGTACACGAAATCTATCTTCTGTAGCCTGGGCCATCTTTGATTCAAGCGGAGAGTTATTGAGTTTCAGAGGGATATGTATTGGTCAATCAGCGAACAACATCGATGAATACGACGCGTTGATGGAGCTTCTCTCTGATGTAATCTCACATGGCATATGCCGCCTTGTTGTCAGGCTAGATTCACAACTCGTCATCCTACAACTTACGGGCATCTATTCTGTTTGGAATCCAGCTATCTATCATATGTTCCTAAAGGTCAGGATTTTGGAAAGGTAGTTTGATTCTATTCAATATCAACACATTTTCAGAAACTTAAACACATTAACTGATTCATTAGCAAATTATGTGTTAGATAGACATCTGCAACATTTATAAAGGAAAAAGCATTTTAATCAATATTTGTGTCAGGATCATATAACTTAACCAAAATAAAACTCCGAAAATAAAAAATATAAATATAACTTTTTATATTTTTTTACAAAGTGTTCTATGTCTACGACAACATCGTTCATACGACCCAAAAACTCAAAAATGCAGAAAATCACCCTAGACTAATGGCGCTGGTGATAGCAAGTCACCGCCTATGCGATCATACGTAAAAGCCTAGTCCATCGACTCGGAATGCCAGTGGTATGGCGCTGTAATCTCAGAGGTAACTCATCGGTCCTCACATCCTAAATACCAAGGGTATGACCCTCAATCTGATACTGCAATACTGCAAAGGTCTCTACCATGTCCAGATTGGCAAGGAGAGCCCTCCCTACAGCCTTTCCTGCTGGAACAGCAGCTACTACCCTCGGGCGCGCTGCTGGTCACACTGGTCCAATATCTGCACACATATATGAGTTTAATTAGTCTTGATAATCTTTAAAAATACAAGAACATTATAAAAGAAATAAATAGAGATATAGTCAGATCTTTTTATCTATAATACCCCACTACTCGTTAGCCGGTAACACCAAATCTGGGTCGCCTGGGTAATCCATCCCAACATATAGATACTCGGCAAAGGTCAACTCCTGATGGGCGAACCACTCAAAGAAGGCATCAGAGAATGAAATCTGCGACTGACCAGCATGTCTGGCCATGAGATCAACCCATCTCTGCATCTGTGGTTCCCTCGGCACTGGCAGTCCAAGTGAAATGTACTGTGGTTGCATTAGTGGTTTCCTATGAAAGGCGAAAGCAGTCAAAATGGAACCATAACCAAAGTTCTTGGATCTTCCGTTCTTCACGTTGGAAAGCTATTCTTTTATAACCATAAGTAATGCATCACAGTAGTTGAATACCTTTGGTTCAAGGCATTCCAGAGCATACTGCATATAGGACCTGTTGGCCAAATGAAGAGCTGCGCTACCAGCCAATCTAGCAAAGGTGAATAAAATAGTCCTCAAGGACCGATCAATGACATCTCGGATACTGATCTTACCATCCCTACTCGGCTGAGATCCATCTCTACAAAACTGACGAATATAATCCCTCACAGATTCACCCCCACGGGCGGATCCTGATAGTGAGAGAGGGGCACCACGCCTCGATAACCCAGTCAAAAAGTAGACATCCTCAACTGTCAAAGGGATGGATTTACCTCTAATCTGGAACACTTGGTTGGTAGGATCCCATGCATCGAGAAGATATTGCAACAAATTGATTTGTTGCCTCATGTTGGATATGCGGAAGAATTTGAGCAAACCGCAGTTTTGCAATGCAGTAACTATACGCGGATCATGTAAGGCAATCATATCCTCTTCTTCATGCTCGTGTTCACACCATGTAATGACCATCTTGATCTGATGAATCTCTGAAAAAAAAAAAAGAGAGGAATTAGGATCCTGATGTGGGTAAAATACAGGAAAAATTTCCATGAAAAAATAGTGCATAAACTTCTCCTCTTGCGCCCATCGCACCCTGGCTGTGTACAGGGTGGGATGCATACTAACTGGCCAATGGCCAGCTCAGTATGCATCGCACCTTTCGATGCATACCAGGTGTGATGGGGAGAGAACGAATTATTCAAACCCCTGAGGCCCATAAAAACAAGAAAAGTTTCTCAGAATCAGAAAGGAAAGAATGCAATTGAAGAGCTCAGGGTTGGCTCCTACCTGGTCTAGACGGCGCCGAAAATAGTCCACAGAATCTCCTGGAATCAGCTGATGAAAATCGAGGGGGAAAACACCTTCAGAGCTCCAACAATCCCAAATTTGAATGAAATCGTAAAAATGACAGGTAAAACTACTTTTGTGTTACTGTTCACGTAATTCAAGTAAGATGTTGGTTTTTAACTCATTTTTCAAGCATGTATTTACATTTCTAATCAATTTGATGGAGCAATTGAATAGGTAGTATGATCGTCAAAAGAACAAAGTGTTAATGGTGAATTGAACATATTTGACTATTATTATGAGCAGTGTTACCACAAGTTTCAAGCTCATTAAAAAATAAACCTAGCAACGAGCAATGTTACTGCAGGGTTGAAGCTCATTAAAAAATAAACCCATTACTAAGCATAGCTTCCAAAGATTCAAGCTCATTAAAAAATGAATCCACCCTTGGTAAATAACCTTTGTGATCACATTGCTATCAGACTTTTGAGCCTTGGTCGTGTTCTTACCATCACCTCCACTCTTTTAGCTGATCATATGCCTCCACTTGATTGTTTACCCTTTTGAGGAACAACTGCGACAAGTGATTCTATTAGCCACCCTCATTACACTGCTGTGTTTGAGAAGTTCCAAACTTACATGGAATTAGTTGCTACCCGGATAAGTCACTCGTTTCTCAAAAACAAATCTTTTTTAAGCTCTTTTTAGACTCGTAAAATATGAAAAGATTGCTGAGCCATTGGCCTTTCCATCTCGTTAAAGTAAAGGGAAGCACCATCCCTCCTCTATATTTTAATCTTTTTGGACCTGAGGGATCATTACACAAAAAGATCGAGTGCTTATCTTGTTCGGCTCGTTAAAACTATCAAAAAGTCATCCCTTTCGTATTATTTTATACTTTTTCGAACTTAAGGGATTATACCATGAAAAAGGACTACAGGGGTTTCCTTTCCGTCTCTTTTCAAACTCTATAAATATGAAAAGGACCAATTTTTCTTTGTCATTAAACTTGTTAAAACAATAGCGACAAACTTGTCTATCCAGACAAGAGCGAGTTTCACTGTCGCTAGACTCGCTAAAATAGAGCAACAGGTTTTCCCGAAGGGAAAATTATAGAACAAGCATATGTTATCCTCCTCAAGCTTGACAAAAAATAAATAGGTACTGGTCAGTAATGACTGGGGAAAAAGGGAAGAAAACTTGAAGAACTTCATTGGTAGCAGGTCGCTCTTAAACATGACACTTTCACTCCATCACCATGATTGAGTCGGGTTGGGTTATTCCGTTCACCATCACCATTGATCCTCCGTACCATCCATGGGGTTAATGCTACCGATCCATCACAGTGTTGCCAATATGTTCAAGAGAAGTCGCTCAGAGAATTCACCAACCCAGCTAACGCCTCATCCACTACAATACCTTCACGCTCCATTTTTCATGACCGCCACCCTGAACCTTGTATCATTAGATCGCTTTCACCTCCAGAAAATCATTTTCTTTGTTCTGTGTCATAGATGTGGGATTCATTAAGGCCCTCCTACCACAGGTCACTTCTTGTTGACACCATCTCATTGCCTAAGAAGTTGACTTAGGAACAACACTGTCAGTACTTTGAAGCTTGCATGCCTCAATGGCAAGTTTCTCACTTCCGGCGATAGGTTTACATCAATGGCCTTCGACCGAAAGATTTTGTGTGGTGTTCGAAGTCAAGTCCTATATTCACACCACATGAATTATACTGTAGTAACTTGAGGATCATCATCATTATCCGTGATTCCTCTTGCGGCTATTAACAGCTTACATCATTGGATGGTAATCAGGCGATGTCTTTCCATGTTCGACTTCAGGACATCTTTTCACATGGATCAACTTGTACATCGGGCAAAGATTGAATGAGTTTGAAGACCCCGAATCTAGTTTCATCCATCTGGGCTATAATATATTCAAGAAAATAAAGACATCAAATGTACTCCATAGATGCACAGGTGATCATCCAAGCTAAGGGATGATGGCTCTAGCAGAATCATCATTCTGCTACACAGATAGTTGTCTGTCCTATGTACATGAAAATGAATTTTAAAAGCTAAGCATGGGAATGCATACCTCAGCTAGATCATGAAAATAATATGAAGATAATGTATTTTATTGTACTTTATACAGGTCACCTTCCAGTTCGAAAAAACCTTGGATCCTCATGATAAAGCATTTCACCCGACATTAGAAGATTTACGACCTCATGCTTTAGGGGGCAAATGTTATAGACATATTTGGGCACTACAAACCCAATCATGTATGTTGATAAACCAAGGTATCTCAAACCCTTAAAAGTGTTGTTTCACACCCTAAAAGATCAAGGTCAATTGATTACATCATTTCCCAGAAGCTCTCCCTAAAAAACTACTCAGAATTGGTCAAAACTGGACCATATAGACTGCTCCATGCTGAGGGTGCGATGCATTTCACCTGTTACACACAAGGGGTGCGATGCATACTGAAAAGCCCTTCTGTAGGGTGAGATGAGCAAGAGCGGACAAATGGCAGAGGCAGTTTGCTAGGTGGAAACTCAGAGAATCTTCTAGAAACTGCTCATATGACACTTACCTCTCTGAATTCGCCCAGGGATGAGTAAGAGATCATGAAATCTCCAAGTGGAACCAAGAACTATCAGTGAAATGACACTAATAAAAAACCCAGAAGCTGACTCACCTCTCTGCAAATATCTATAAATGGATCCCTCATCCCAGAGATCCAAAGGATGGAATTTTGTATTTTGTAAGGAAGTGTTGTTGGTTTCTCTTCGAGACATTGTATTGTTGGGTGATCTTGCTTTTCATGAAGTGAAGAGGGCTTTCATGCTGGGAGGATGGCACTGGGTCAGACAGCTGGGTTGTAATCCTCTCTTCTACTCTATCAATAAAGTTATTTGAGTTTTCCTCCATATGCTTGCTTATTTTTGAATCTTGTATTTGTGTATTCATTTGTATGGTTAATGTACATTTGATTCTACATTGTTTATGGTATCATAGATTTCTATGCTTTGATGGTATTTTGCTGTTTTGCCTCTACAAGTGTTCTTTGAAGCGGGACAAGGGAGAAAGGAGTGGCGAAAGATCTATCAAAGGAGAGAGGAAATGAGCAAGGAGCCAAGTGAAAGACTAAGGTTGGTGCTCTCTGCTTCTCTCTTATTTATCATCCATAAAGGAAAACACAAGTTGCTTTGAATTTTTTGTTTCTAAGATAGCTACCCGTCTTAGTGGGACTAGCAGATCAAATAGTGACACTAGTTTTCCCAGAAACACTTATGCGTCCTTATTATTAGAGCATTGGGCTCTTCTTTTGCCTCTTGAATCACTACAATCACAGGCTTCACAAGCTGACTAGGGAATAGAGCTTGAGTTCCATACACTAACTCAAAAGGTGATTTTCCTGTAGACCTTCTTGCAGCCACTTGGACAACCCATAGAGAAAAATTTAACTTTGAATCCCAGTCTTTATGACTCTCTACAATAGTTTTCTTAAGAATTCTCATGAATGTTTTGTTAGTGGATTCAGCCAATCCATTTCCCTATGGATGATAAGCTATTGAATGAGATAAAATAACATTATACTTTTGACAAAAAGTAACAAACTTACTTGAACTGAACACTTGAGGATTGTCTGTTCTGATTTTGACATGGCATCCAAATCTGTTGAAAATATCTTCCTCTAAAAACTTCATCACCACTTGGTCATTTTCCCTTTTAGTATGTATAGCTTCTACCCACTTGGTGAAATAATTAGTAGCTGTAAGAACCCACTTGTGTTGTCCACTTGAAGGTGGGTTAATTTCTCCAATAAAATCTAGTCCCCATTATCTGAATGGTTCTTCTATGAAGTCAGGGATCCAAGGCAAGGGAGAAAACCTTTTCTTCTCAGCAAAAAGCTGACACTTCTGACAGCTTTTGACAAACTTATATACATCACCAAATAAGGTGGGCCAATAAAACTCTGCCTGAAGGATTTTATCTATAGTAGATTTCCAACTATAATGTCCACCACATAACTTCTCATGATAATCTTTAACAGTCTCTATAAATTCATCCTCTGTTAAACATAACAATAAAATTCCCACAGGATCCTTCCAATACAATATTCCCTCTACAATCACATATGGTTCTGCTTTGGTTTTTAATGCCCTATATCTTGTTCTATCCAAAGATTGAGGACAAGAGAGAAAAATAAATAATGGACTATGTGCTTGTATCATTCTGAACATATAAACTAATATCAGATCTTCATACCTGGGTTTGATTTTTCTTCACCTTCTTCAATTATTTCCTCATTTGCAGGTGTTAGCAACTTGATTCCCAATGCCTGAAAATTTGACTCTGTCAACATCTTTGCTAGTCCCTGCCCTTTCACCAGCTTTGTGGGAATTATGTCTAGGTCATATTCTTGAATCTTGGCTATCCATTTTCCTCTTTTTCCTTCAACATCACTCTGGACTAAGACATCCTTTACTGCAACATTTGGCACACAAGCAATGATGTGTGATTGCAACACATAAGTCGTGAAGGCCTTTAGGGCTTTTACCAAAGAATATACCTGTTTTTCAACAATATTGTACTTTAGTTCAACATCTTTGATAATCTTGCTAAAGAAAGCAATTGGCTGCTCTTTTTCTTCATCATTTTTCTATAACAAAACAACAGTGATTGAATTAGGTGATGCAAATGAAATATTTTGAAAAGGATTTTGATAATGAGGGTTAATTAAAACTGGAGCTGCTTGTAATGCTTCTTTCATCCTGGAGAATGACTCTCTGGCTTCCTTGGTCCAATGCACCTCATTTTCCTTCTTCAACATATTGGTATTTTCTTTACAATTTTAGCATAATTGGACACAATCCTCCTTAGAAAATTTATTTTTCCTAGGAATTTTTGAATGTCTTTCTTACTCCTGGGTAGGGGTGTTTTCTGCACAGCTTGCACCCTTGCTGGATCTAACTTCACTATGTCTCTAGAAACAATGTGCCCCAATAGTTTGCCTTCCTCTAGAGAAAAAATATACTTCTTAGGATTCAAGGAAAGCCCAAATTTTCTACATTTCACAAAAGTCTTTTTAAGATGTTCTAGATGCTTCTCATCAGGCTTAGAGGAAATAGTGATGTCATCCATTTATATCACTAGAAACTTATCCCCTACAAATGCAATGTCCATAGCCCTCTGAAATGTTGCACCTGCATTCATCAACCTAAAAGGCATTCGAGCATACATGAAGGTTCCCCAAGGAGTTGTGAATGCAGTCTTCTTCTGATCTTATTTATCAACATCCACCTGGTTGTACCCAAAGAACCCATCTAGAATTGACATTCTAAATGATCCTGTTACCTTCCGCAACACATGATCCATTTTAGGTAACAAATAATTATCTTTTAAGGAAGCCCTATTCAGATTTCTAAAATCCACACATAGCCTTATTTCTCCATTTTTCTTCCTTACAGGCATTAAATTGGCCACCCAATAAGAGTACCTGAGTGGAACTATTATCTTGACATCAATAAGCTTTTTGAATTCTTTCTCAATCAATGGTAAAAGTAGAGGGTTCATCTGCCTGAGTTCTTCTTAAATGGTTTAATCCCTTGTTTCAAGGGAATCTTGTGTTGAATAATACTTACATCATACGTTTTGAGATCCTCATAGGACCATGAAAAAACATCAATATAGTCCTCGAAAAGCTTAATATATCTCTCCTTATAATTAAGTGGAACTCCATGAAATAATTTGACTAACTTAGGCTCCTTCTGTGTTTGAATATTGTGATCTTGGATCTGTTCATCCTGTGGAATTTTCTTTGAACTAACAGCTACATCATTGGAGTTAAAAAGTGTTTCAAGAGGGACAAGCCCCCTTGGAAAAATATTATCTTTCAATTGAATATTTTTTTGATTAACTATGGAATTTTTCAAACCACTTACTTCTGCACCTTCTGTTGTTTCATCTTCATCTTGATCAATCTCAGTGCCCTGAAAATCTTCAATCATAGTCAATAATTCCTTAATTTATTGATCATCCTCAAAAATATGCTAGTGTTTTATATTATCCGGAATAGAATTCTTGTGCCTCATTTCAACCTCACATTCTTAGTTTTGGATTTATAGGAGGCCTAAAAGTACTAGCAGCCACAACCAAGGAGTTTTCTAATATTTTTCCATCTCTTGGAATGAACTGTATGTTGAAAGCCTCAAAGAAGTTCTCAACCAAATCCCACACATCATTTCTATATGCCCTAAGCCTAGGGTGTTTTTTTTGACAATGGTTCTTTATTTGCTTTATAATCATCTCTGAATCTCCAAAAACAAAAATTGACTGGACTCCCATTTTTTTTCTATTTGCAGAGGAATGATCAACGATTAATATTTTTCCACATTATTAGTCACTTCGAACTCCAATTTAAAAGAAAAAGGGATGATATTACCTCTAGGTGTAACCAAAAAGAAACCAACACCTGTCCCTTCTTTAGAATAGGCTCCATAAAATAAGCACTTCCACACCCCTTATGTTTTCAGCTCTGTATTTACACTGGCTGAAATAAGCTACCTTTCGTTATCTTCAGCCAACTCTGCATTGTCATGTAGCATGAAGCAAGAAAATTCATCTTTTTATTGGCTATATACAGGTGAATTACTTGCTTCGTTATTTATGATTATTTTTATAAATCTTGTTTCTCTATACAAACTCCTTTCTTCTCCACCAAAAATTGGTAAGATAGCATAAGTAAAGTGCAATTTGAAAACACCACCCAATTTACCCCCCCATGACCTAGATAGCAACATTCCAAACCTAGCAGGGATATCTGCTACCACTACATCCATTACCAAGCTTCTATCTGGGATCTGGGCTAGTGAGACCACCATATCTTTAATGACCCATAGACACTTGACTTTATTTGAATCAAAAGAATATAAGTCTTTGTAAGGTTTAGTAACTTGTAGGTTTAGTTGTTTCATCACTGATAGTCGCATAATATTATGTGAAGCTCCTGAATAAAACATACAATTATGCAGGAGGAAATCATGAATCAATGAAGAAATGTATAAAGGAGGTGTTGAAGAATCTACCTCCTCCACATGTAGAGCAAAAACAACTATGGGTTTATCTTCTTACAGATTCACAATATCATTTATATTCACATTCTGAGATAGATTGATAAACTCAGCAAACTCTCTTTGATAAACTGGTGTTTTGACCAACTCCGTGAGGGGCACTTGAATTCTGATTTTTTATAACTCTTTAGTAAGACTAAACACACGAACCTATTTAGTATTCCTTTCATTTTCATCTTCACTTTTATTCATCACTGAAATATCCTGTGGAATAGAAACAATTCTTTCTAAAGGAATTTTCTCACTTTTATCTTGAGAAGACTCACCTTGAAGTATTTCAGTCTTGCTATTTGTATTCTGCTGTTGATTTCCTTTATTTAATTGCTTTGCAGGTTGTGGTTCTTGTGGAGCCGCCTTTTGTAGGGGAGTTTGAACTTGCTGCTCACCTTCATTTTCTTGAAGTCTAGATCTTTTCCTTGATCTCAAGTCATATTGCTTATGTAATTCTGCCTACACAAAGTCAGTAAACTGCTTCCAATATTCATCAATTTCATTCTCATCATAAATGGAATCTGTTTTAGTATATTCTTCTCCCTCAACACCTAGTTCATCTTCATCTACTGCATACAATGTGGAAATATGATCAGCATGGTCCCTGCAATGCTCTGGTACTTCATTAAGATTTGCCTGTAAGTAAAGTGGTGCTTGAACCTAATCTTGGTATTTTCTCTCCTTCTACAAAATTTGCAGAGGTTGTCTTAGTTTCTATTCTGTTATGCTTGCCTCTGAGAATTATTAGTCTCCAATTCCAATTTAATAAATTTATTAGATAAATTTTTAATTACATTGTTCATATCCTCTAATGTTTGTCTTTGAGAGGACTCCACTTTAGCCTTTCCCTTATCTTGAGTAGGCTATGTCTCTGGTGCTTTGCCTGTAGCCACCAGATTTGCTTCTATTTCTAAAGCATCAGTTTGGATCTGATCAAGGGTTGTGGATATTATCTCCCTCAAAGTTAACCCAAAATTTGATTCAAATGCCCTTGCAAAAGTTATTTTTGCACCAGCAGGAGGGGGCTTGATCTCCACTAGAAGACTGTTGTAAAGTTTATTCAACCTTCTGATGAACTCAACAACACTTTCATTAGATTTCTTCTTAATAACATTGAACTCTATGAGTGAATACCCATGGTCTCTTTTCTCTCCCCATCTATGGGTGAACATGCACTCCATCTCTTCCCATGTAGGAATAGAGTTATTAGGAAGCCCTTTGAACCATTTTCTTGCTTCTCCATCCAAGGATTGCACAAAAAGTCTTAAAACAACATCCAAGTGTTCAACATTGAGATTTTTTGCAAAATTACAAAACACTACTATATGCTTCTTTGTTGTTTGTTCATCCTCCCCTGAGAAACGAGGAAGAATTTTCAAGTATTCTTGAGGCATTTGATTCAACTGTTGTGGCAACTGAATAGGTGCATACCTATTCAACAAGAATGTAGGTGCTGCCATGTTTGTTCCTAAACTTACTAAACCTTGAGTACCAGCAGATGTAGAACCTGACTATGGAGTAAACGGAGTATGAAAAGGTGGCAATGTAGTTATAGGTTCAGGTTGAATAACTATAGTAGATACTAAGAAAGAAACCGACTCTAAAGATTGTTCTTGACAATTGGGTTCTTGAAATGAAGTGGATGTACAAGGTAGCTCTTGGTCAAACAAAAGTGAATATTTGGATAAAAGATGTGTTGAACTGCTGCTAGGTGCAGAAAATGTAGGACTTGGTGTAACTAGAGTTTTTGGCCTTCCAACCCTCTTGGAAACTAGTCTCTCAGGGTCTGAAAGGGCTTGAACTTTTTGCTGTGAAGTATCTGACCTCGTATGAAGCCCCTTTGAAGCCAGAGTTATGATTTTTTTTTCAATACAGCCAAATATTTCCTTGTCACTAAAAAACCAGAGGAAAATATTAAAAACATAGGGAAAAGTGTTCTTGACTTCGTTCCCCGACGACGATGCCAATTAATGTTGTCCCTTAAGAAACCAATTTCTTGGCTGTGTAGAAATTGTGCTTAAGACATTAATGTTTATTATTCTTGTCACTTATTTGTTTGATGTATCTTCGAGTGAAGGGCCTAAAGGACTTGGCTTTTAACCCTTAATACTTACATGATATGAAAGTCTCAGAATGCCATATGATTGCTGAACATAAATTCTGAGTGAAGAATGCTTTGAGAAGTTAGAGACAATATTTGTTTTTCACAAAAACTATTATCTGTAATGCTTTGAGAAGTTAAAGACAATATCTTGTTTTTCACGAAAACTATTATCTGTAACTTAGAAAAAATGTAGAAGTAGGGACTTTAAGTATAGGAGCGCTCTTTTAAGGAATTTTAACTTCATTCACATAAGTAAACAAAGACTTGCATTACCATACTTAAAGAAAGGAATATACATGATGACACATAACAGAGAAATTACAAATCATACCCAACAATGTCTGCAAAACTCTTGATTCTTTCATTAATCATAAATTTTATCAAGGATACAATAGCCTAGTCTCTAGATTCTTCAAAATTCGAACCCTTTTTCTATAATTTTACCTCTTTTTATACATCGTGGGACAGTTGGTAATTGCCAAAACTGTGAAACTACTTAACTATCTCCTAACTGTCTAAAGTAAAGGTCATTACAAAATATTATTGGAGGGTAAAATACACCCCATTCTTCTCAAGAAAACAAAATAACAAGAAGTAATAGAAATTAGAATATGACTGGTGATGGTTGCTCGATGTTTGAATATATGGCTTAAGTATCTGCAAGTTGTAATCATGTAGACGTCTTGATGATAGCTAAACTACTTTAACACAACAAAGTTGCATCTTTACAAAATTCTGTGCGTGGACCTGTGGGTTATGGGCCCACGTATATATCGGAAATGTTCTGATTGGCGAAAACACAAAGAAAACCTTATGGCCCACGTATATATCGAAAGTGTTCTGATTGGCGAAAACACAAAGAAACCCAACCAATCACCATTCCTTTGGATTTTCGGTCATCCGCCTTTTAGTTATTTTGCTAAAAAATGGAATTGGTTCATTTAAGCGGAATGGAAAACCTTCAGTTACCATGGAACCAAAAGGAAACAAGACTGTAGCTCATAATCTTATCGCATCCACATTTTCCACAAACCTTTGCCTTCCGCACGGAACCAAAAAGAAACAAAACTGTAGTGCAAAGACTTCTCGGGTTTGAAATTTATAATAAGACCCTTGCACTTTTTGATGTGATATCCATTAGATCTCGTCCCTTCTGCATGAGTAGTTGTGATTGATTCGGACTTCAACAGATTAAATCACATTCCATAAACCATTGCGCTTTTTTTCTTGATTAAATCTCGTCCTTGTTAATCACGTGACTACCGTTAGATCTGTTGCCTGTCGATTGGATGGCTCAGATCTTCTATTGGGTTTCTCACAATCAAAATCCATCAATAATATAAAATAAATAATTTCTTTCGGAATTCACATTTTCATTTAATTATGTTAGAACATAATATTTGATTTTTTTCATTTTTGCGATAAAACTAAAAAATAAAATAAAAATTAAAATGAAAATGGATGCTAGAACAAGGACGAAGTGGGTTTTCAAGAATAAGATGAACGAAAAAGGTGAAGTAATCAACAACAAAGCTTGGTTGGTTTGCAAAGAGTATTCCCATATAGAAGGGGTAGCATTTGAAGAAACCTTTGCACCAATATCCCGATTAGAATCCATAAGAATATTCCTTGCTCTTTCCATTCACAAGAAAATCAAAGTTTATCAGATGGATGTAAAGTCTTCCTTTCTCAATGGAGACTTAGAAGAGGAGGTTTACATTGAGCAACCTCAAAGTTTTCTGCTCTCCTCTGATAAAGGGATTGTATAAAAATTAAAGAAGGCTTTGTATGGTTTGAAGCAAGCCCCTAGAGCCTGGTATGAAAGGATAGATAAGTATCTCCATGTTGTCTAGGTAAATCCTCTCTACGAACAGAGATGATCCCTCTATCCCAATGAGTGGGTATAGAAAAATAAGTGACAATCTACTAGGAACTTTCCTAGGTTACAATTGAAAAGAGAGATGAAGAATATGGCCTACCTCTTTCTGATGCTATCGAGTCATTCTTTATTGAAGATCTCAAATTACTTACATCACAGTCTCGTTCTTACTGCTCACAACATTTATGCACCTACACGAGAGATCAATAAACAACAAGGCATGCAAAGAAAAAAATCATATTCAAAGGCAACCTACTGAAATGATCAAGGAATGTTAAGATAGATGATACATGAGCATACACATCAATGGAAAATGAACCAGCAGTTGTATATTAATAGAAAATAAGGGGAGGCATACAACCAAGCCTTGATGTTGATAACTCTCCTTAAAACAAATATTCAAGTCCAAGGTAAGCTCTCCAAGCACTCCTCCAAGCCAAATGAGTAGCATATAGGCACAATATTAGCATAAGGGTGCAGATAGGCATAGACCAACCGGCCTCCGACCTGACCAACCAACCATTTGGGAATGAGAGAGAATGAATATATAGGCTGGGAAAGGGTGTTAGGACCTCTCCAAAGATAGGATTAGGCTCTCATCTCAAGGAGGTAGCTCATAGGGATAAGACCAAGAGGCCAAGTTGGGATAATTTGACCTCATCTACATTGAACCACCTCCAGCTCGCCACTTTAAAAGCTTCTAGATCACGAAGCTTCTCACCCTCTTTAGGAAAATTTCATTTTTTGGGATCATCGTAGGTATACAAGAAAATGGATTGATGCCATCATCGGTCTGGTATATTGCAATAGGTGATCATCATTGTTTTTAGCCTCATAAGAGTGATGGTTCTCAAGTTAGGGTTTAAGAGCTATTTCCTTTAGGGGAAGCTCAAGGAATTTTTGAATTAATGTCTTAGGGAGGATCTAAGCTGCATATATGAATGAGTACACTGTATGATGGTCATGTTTTGGGAACTTCAAGGTATGTCACCAGGAAGTGCAGAAGGTGTGACAAAAGTCTATGTAACAGATGCTTTATGAGATTTGGAAGGACGAGGACAAACACTGCCATGAGACCTGCAAATCAAGGACGCATATACATATACATATCTCATATCAAAACATGAATCCACGATATGGATGCAGCCATCCAGATGATAAGGACTATATGAGAGGATCCATGGCATGGGCGCAACCATTCAAATGAAAAGGATCATCATAAATTTAAAGCCCCATGGTATGGTCACAACCATCCGTATAGAAGAAACATGTGTAAAATAATGAATAACATATAACTACACATAAACTAAGTTATATTAGACAAAACCCAGGGTCTCACACTCCATCCCAACCCGATCAAACTACAAATTCTAAGATGTGAATGAACATGTTGAAGTCGAACATGCTAGAAAACCACCTGATTATTGGCCAATGATGCGGACCATTAACAGGAACGAGAGGAACCACCCATAATGACAATGGATCTCAAGGTATGACAATATAATTTGTGAATGTGATAATGAAGTTGAATTTGAATCACTCGTGGAATCACCCAATCGAAAGCCAATAGTGAAAACATGTCGTCAGATGCGAAGAACTTGCCATTAAGGCATGCACGCTGTAAGGTACTCTAAGGGAGTTTCTAAGTCATATTCTTGGATAATGAGCTGAAGTGGACAGGAAGTGACCCATCGATGGAGGGTCATAATGATTCCCTCATCATCAACACGAAACAAAAAATAAAGTGGAATAAAGTGAGTAGGATCCAAGACTATAGCAAAGAGTCAGATAATGTATAGGTAATAGATCGCAGATGGGAATTCTCTTGAACATATTGACGATAAGACTCCAAAGTGTGGCAACATGAGACTCAACATAGTACCAAGAGTCATAATGATGAAGTGGAATAGTCATATGGGAGGCAAAATGGATCACCCAAACCCGGAAGGACAGGTGACTAAGTGAGGATGTCCCAAACCAGACACGAGAAATAGATGATGTCATGTTCAAGAACGACATGCTGCCAATAGAAGAGATGTTTCACTTTCACTTTGCCCCACTATTTCTGGTGAGTACCTCTTTATTTTTACACAATCTTGAATATGATACCATATGCTTGTCGTATAGGTTCACCCTTTGGATGAATCCATCCTAGTAAGTTTTACGAGTCCTAGGAAGGAGAAACTCGGGCTCGTCATGGTGACAAGTCTTTCGTCGTTTAATTTTTAGAAGTCTAACGGAAGAGAAACTCAATGTATTTTTCATATTTAGAGAGTTTGAAAAAGAGACAAAAAAGAAAACTCCATCATGTCCCTTTTCATAATTTGTCTCTCGAACCGAAACAAGTAGAAAACAATATCTGAGAGAACCTCTTGACCATGTTAATCAAGGTGTACCTTTTTTGTAAATAGTCAATCTCAACCCAAAAAAGGGGTAAATGTATACTAAGAGGAGGTCAATTCATTTACTTTAATGAGTTCAAAAAGACAAGTACTCGACAATCTTTTCATTTTTCTAGAGTCAAAAAAGAGCTAAAAGATGACTCTTCCTGGAGGAACAAGTGGTATAAAAGGATATCAATTGGTTCCGGTAATGATGGAACTACTCAAAACATGTAATGGTCAAGAGGCTGGCTAATAAGACCACTCATTGCAGATGTTCCTCAGGAAAGGGTAAAACAACCAAGTGAAATCATATGCTCAGCCAAAGAGATGGTGATGATGGAACAAAAAAGCCGAGGCTCATCTAGAAAAACAGGGTAATAAAAACACCAATCATGAGATGTAAAGTAAAATGTTTTCATTTTTACACAAGCTTAAAACATGAGAAAAAACTATGCTTGGATTCGGTTTCATTTTTACACAAGCTTGAAATGGAGACAAACTATGCTTGAGATTTGGTTTCATTTTTACACAAGCTTGAAACAAAGATAAATTATGCTTGAGATTAGTTTGCATGCCCCCAACATAATGACTCAATTCAAGGTACATGCCCCCCAAGCTTCATTTCATTCACCTAAGTAGACTACTGGTTACTAACAGGTAGATGGAATGAAGGTTCACTCACGAGATGAAATGAAAGACTCGACTGGGATTTTACAAGATCTAATTAAAGTTTCGAATTAGAAGGGGATTTGTTTCATTTTTTAATGCACTTAATACAGGAAAAGAACCATGCTCATGAGGCCTATTTAATTTTTTAATGAGGTTGAAATAGTAAAACAACTATCCTCATGGGGACCTATTTAATTTTTTTAACGAGGTTGACATAGTAAAAGAAATATCCTCATAGCCCTTGTTTCATTTTTTAATAAGCTTGACACAAGACAAGGAAATATGTTAGAAAATTATATATTACGGAGCAATGGAACACATAAAATATCGCAGAAATATAAACACAGAAAACGCATAAAACAAGAGAGACACAGATATATGTGGTTCACCCAGTTTGGGCTACGTCCACTCCGAACAACCAGTCCTTCCTTTCTATTATCCAGCAAAATGAAGAGACACAACCTACAACAGATCCGTTGTAATATCCTCTATTTTCTCTCACAGTCTCAACTCTCTGCTTCTCGCTTGGAGAATACACATATATTACACAGAATCAATACAATGCCCTCATAAAAAGAGAGGGGTTGCCTTCTAGGGAAAAAAACCCTAAACTAAACATAAGTTCTACCGTCAGATCATCCGCCTAATGAACGGCCCAGATTGACTAGAAATTACTATACTTTTACAAGGCAATTTTACATTTGTTTTTAGCTTCAGGGGCACTGGCCCCAAACCCCCTGCAGGGGGGACAATTCCCCCCTACATGGAGGGGTGTACAAACTTCTTGGGGTATACATCCGATAGAAACAAAGACCTCTAAACAATCATGCTCCATACTCAACAATCTCCCACTTGGAGAATGATTGTAACAACTCCACCGCTGCTTCATTTGCTGGACAATGACTCCTCTTTGGACCTGGTTGTTTCTCATCTTCATCGTCATCCTTGAAGACCAATTGAAACTAAGCATATTGTCAGTTTCTCCATGGTTACAACTTTTGTTAGCATATTTGCAGCATTCTGGATAGTGTGTATCTTTTCCAACTTTAACTCTCCATCTTCCAACACTAATCATATGAAATGGTACTTGAGCTATATGTGTTTAGTCCTAGAATGAAATGCTGAGTTCTTTGCAAGATGAATGGCACTTTGGCTATCACTGTATAACATGCCCATATCATGCTCTTTACCCAATTCACCCATAAACCTTTGTAACCAATTCATTTCTTTACTAGCCTCTGTAGCAGTAACATAGTCTGCTTCTGTTGTTGAAAGTGCAACAACACTTTGGATTTTTGAAACCCAACTGATACCTGTTCCACCAATAGTAAATACATATCCTATAGTGTTCCTCATGTTATCTTTGTCACCTACCATATCTGCATCAACATATCCCTGTAGAGAAATGTTTTAACCACCAAAGCATAATGCTTGAATTTTGGTACCTTTCAGATATCTGAGAATCCATTTCACTGCCATCTAATGTTCCTTTCCTGGATTGTTCATGTACATTCTTACAACTCCCACTAAATGTGCAATATCAGGCCTTGTGCATACCATTGCATACATTAAGCTTCCAACTGCTGATGCATATGGAACTTTAGACATATAATCCATGTCCTCTTGGGTCTTTGGGCACATTTCCTTACTAAGTTTGAAATGGCTAGCAAAAGGTGTACCAACTGGTTTTGCATTGTGAATATTAAATCTTTTCAACACCTTTTGTATGTACTCATTCCGAGACAACGTTAATTTGTGATTTCTCCTGTCTCTAGTGATTCTCATACCAAGGATTTGTTTTGCAGCTCCCAAATCCCTCATTGCAAATGAATTTGCCAATTTTATTTTGAGCACATTTATTTCCTACATGTTAGACCCTACAACAAGCATGTCATCTACATACAATAAAAATATAATATAGATGCCATCATTTTTCTTTTTTAGATAAACACAATGATCACAGTGATCTAGTATAACCTTGTTCAGACATAAACTTGTCGAATTTTAGATACCACTGCCTTGGAGCCTGTTTTAAGCCATACAAGCTCTTCTTCAACCTTCACACTAGTTTCTCCTTCCCTTTCACCTCATATCCTTGTGGCTGCTGCATATATATCTCTTCCTCAAAATCCCCATGGAGAAAGGTTGTCTTTACATCTAACTGCTCAAGATGCAAAGCTTCAACTGCTACTAGACTTAAAATAGTTCTGATTGAAGTCATTTTGCCAACAGGAGAAAATATTTCATCAAAATCAATACGTTTATTCTGTGCAAACCCCTTCACCACAAGTTTAGCTTTGTACCTATGTTTTCCTCCATCTTCTTCCTTTAGCCTATAAACCCACTTATTCTTCAATGTAGTTTTTCCTGCAGGCAACCTGACTAAGTCCCAAGTCTGGTTATGCATTAAGGAGTCCATCTCTTCTTCCATGGCTACCTCCCACTTCTTCTTGCTTTCAACCTGCATTTCTTCTTCATAACATTAGGGTTCACCAGAATCAGTCAATAATAGATAATATAATGAAGGAGAGTACCATTCAGGGGGTCTACTTACCCTGGTAGATCTTCTAACACCACTTTCAGGTGTTTAGGGTGCCTGTTGTTGTTGTGGTGGTTGCTATTGTTGTGGTTGTTGATTATTATTATTTTCAGGCACCTTTACTTTTTCAATGATTTCATCAAGAACTACGTATTCCTTGTTTTCTTTTCCTGCAACGGATTCTTATACAAGACCTTTTCATTGAATATTACATCTCTACTCCTAATGATTTTTTGATATTTCTATTGTGTTTATTAAGCTAAATAAAAATGGACTAGATCGCTCAACGACTCTCTCTCTCTGTTCATAAAGGAGTGATTTTTTTTTTAATGCAAAATATATTTTTCGGTATGTATATATTTTCAGAGCCAAAAGTTCAAACAGTGACTCGTAGCACATCGTACAAGTTCGCTCTACTGAACTAGTCTTTAATCAGGTCACTGTGGTAGATTTGGCATAACTCTTCCCTGGAGAATCCAATTTGGATCTGAATGGTGGCATTCGAAAGAGGACACAAAGGGCTACCACAGATCACAATTTTAGAACTGGATGATCTGAAAGTACAAAGATACATCAGATTCAATATCAAGCTCCTACAAAGTGAAAAAAGGTGTGTAGTTTTTTTTAATTTTTGCATAAGCTTGGTTTGAAAAATTAGTTTGAAGGAATTCAAAGGGCATAGTAAAGCATTATTATCAATAATTTGTGCCTCGAGGAAAGAAAATGCAAACACCTAGTAAGCAACCTAAAAGCTCTAGCATGACTCATGAAAAAGAGGAAGAAATGCAACATGATATATCAAAATTATGTGACCAAGTGCAACAAGTGTCACTTGCGCAAAAAGGAATAGAATCTAAGATGGATGGTTTATCTCTTTATGGGTTTACTTAAATTTTGAGTGGAAACACTCGTTGGATGCAGAATTCGATTCCACATCCAAGGAGTACCCATGTTGCATATTTTTGATGGACCCTGCTACAAGAAAAAAGAGAAATACATGGAAAAGAATCGTTACCTGAAGAAGAGTTTAATAGAATATAACAGTTGTTTTTATGGAAAACTTAGGCTAAGGGTTTGGAGGGGGAAAAAACATTGATAGGCAGAGTAATGAAGGTGTGAAAATGATAAAAACTACTCCGGGATTAGCACCTAGAAACCCAGGAAAAAAAAGAGGCACATTCAAGTGAAGTCGTGCAAAGGAATTTGGGCGAGGGTTCGCGAGGGCGTGCAAGGGCACTGGGCTGAACGACTCAACGGGCGAGGTTGGTCTGAACGTCTGAATGGGAGAGGGCATGCGAGGCGTCCACCTAAATGAGTTGAGGGCATTTGGTTGAACAAGCCGACACTAAAGGACGTGCTAAATAGTGCGACAGTGAACAAGGTGCGACAGGCAGAAGTATCCTTGGGCACTCTGAATGGTTGTTCGAGTGGAATGAAGGGTGCAGGCCGACTTACACGAGTTGGCAGAGATTGTACCAAGGAAACTTGGGGTTTCCTGAAAAGACTATAAAATTGTATATTTATGTAAAATTGTTATTATCATCGAGCAAACTCATACTTCAGGGAGTTTCACCTCCCGTTAAAGATTTCTGCTATGCATATAGATAAATGGTAATAATGATGATGATGTTAATGTGAATGTTTCCGCTATGCTAATGAAAGTGTACTGAGGAAAGTTGAAAAATAAACTAAGTATAGAAAGTAGGCATAATCCATGATCGCAAGTATTGTTAAAAATAAAGTGGTCGATGGTGCTGCACCTCCTATAGTGTGGTTGGAAGAGTACCACCAGTATAGGGGCATGACAGGTGAGGGTGTGCGAGGGCGTCCACTTGAACGAGTTGAGGGTATTCGGCTAAACAAGTTTCAGGTGAACACCATATCCAATAAAGGCACATTTTTTTGACTTTGCCTCAAGCTTTGCTCTATTTTCTTTATCAATATGGACAAAGGCCTCACAACCAAAAGGCTTTAAAAAAGAGTAGTTTACCTTTTTATCTGTCCATGCTTCCTCTGGAACACCACCATCCAAGGAACTTGAAGGCCCTCTGTTTATTAGATAAACAATAGTATCTACAACATTTGCCCAAAACTGTAAAGGCAATCCTGAATGCAATCTCATGCACCTTGCACGCTCCATGATTGTTCTGTTCATACTTTCTAACACACCAGTTTCTTGTGGTGTTCTTGGAACTGTCTTCTATCTGCGAATTCCATGCTATGAATAGTACCTATCAAACTCTTTGCAGCAATATTCACATCCATTATCTGATCTAAGACACTTCAATTTCTTTCCTGTCTCAATCTCAACCAAAGATTTCCATTTCTTGAAAGTATCAAATACATCAGATTTATTCTTAATACAATAAATCCAAGTTTTTCTAGTTGCATCATCAATAAAAGTATCATAATAATGAGAGCCACTGAGAGATGATACCTAAGCAGGTCCCATACATCTATATGCACAAGCTCTAATTTTTCGATCTTCTTTTCTTTCCCAACTCTAAGAAATCTGACTCTCTTCTGTTTTCCATAAATGCAATTCTCATAGAAGTCCAAATCAACATTCTTCAAACCCGGAAACAAATTCCTTGAGTGAAGAATATTCATCCCCTTTTCACTCATGTGTCTGAGCCTATGATGACATAATGCTGCATCTGCTCCTTTGGAAGTTAAAGCATTAACAGAGTTAGAAATACCATTGCATAAATACAATGTACCAACCTTTTCACCTTTTGCTATTAACAGGGCTCCTTTGGTGACCTTCCAAGCTTTATCTATGAAAGTTGTCACACAACCTTCACCGCCTAACTGCCCTATTGAAATCAGATTTTTCTCTAGATCTGGAACATGCCTTACCTCCTTTAGTAGCCATTGGTTTCCATTCTGCTATTTTACAAGAATCTTACCCATTCCAACAATTTTACAGGGTTTATCATCACCCAAACGGACTTGTCCAAAATCTCCTTGAACATAGTCATGAAAGTATTTCTTATCAGGTGTGGCATGGAATGAGGCCCCTGAATCTACCACCCAGGAATTAATAATATTTTCGAAAGAAAAAATCAAAGAATCTTGTAACACCTCACCTGTCACATTTGCTTCATGATTTTTTTCTTGTTGCGCCTCTCCTTCTTTTCCCTTCCAAGATCTACAGTGTTTCTTTAGGTGTCCTTTCTTTCTGCATTTCCAGCACACTATCCATGATCTGGACTTGGATCTTCCTTTCCTCGATTTACTGCGATATCCTGAGCTCTTTCCTCTTTCCATTTTTCTTCCCCTAGACTCTGCACTCAAATCATTACCCAATGTCTCTCCGGAGATTTTCCATTGCATTTCCTCGCTAAGGATAGCACCGGCAACATCATCAAACTTTAAAGTACTAGATCCAGAAACAAAGTTACTAATGGCCATTACTAAACCATTCCAACTTTCTGGTAATAAGCACAAGAATAACAGGGCTCTAACGTCATCATCAAAGTTTACCCCTACAGAACATAACTGACTTGGAACAGTATTAAAATCATTTAAATGGTCTGCAACAGATCCACCTTCTGACATCTTCATATTAAATAACTGTTTCATAAGAAATACCTTGTTTGAGGCCGATGGTTTTTCATATAGTTTCTCCAACGCCTTAATCAAACCATCTATCGTTGTTTCCTTCGAAATGTTGAAGGAAATTGATGCTGCAAGGCACAACCGTACTGTTCCGAGTGCCTTTCTATCGAGAAGGTTCCATTCTTCATCTGTCATACCTGTCAGCATCTTTGTTTTTCTACCCAATGGTAGGTATAGATCTTTATGATACAGATAATCTTCCATCTGCATCTTCCATAATGAGAAGTTTTGGCTGTTAAATTTCTCAACCCTAAACTTACCATCTTCTGCCATTGCTCCCACTCGAATGAGAAACCCTTCTTTCCTGCGAGTTTATCAGCCAAATAGACCTTCGGCTCTGATACCATTTGCTAGAAAATTATATATTATGGAGCAATGGAACACATAAAATATTGTAGAAATATAAACACAGAAAACACATAAAATAAGAGAGACACAGATATACGTGGTTCACCCAGTTTGGGCTACGTCCACCCCGAACAGCCAGTCCTTCCTTTCTATTATCCAAAAAAATGAAGAGACACAACCTACAACAGATCCGCTGTAATATCCTATTTTTTCTCTCATAGTCTAACCTCTCTGCTTCTCGCTCAAATAATACACATATATTACACAGGCTCAATACAATGCACTCATACAAAGAGAGGGGTTTCCTTATAGGGCAAAAAACCATAAACTAAACATAAGTTCTACCATTAGATTATCCACCTAATGAACGACCCAGATTGACTAGAAATTAGTATACTTTTACAAGGCAATTTTACATATGTTTTTAGCTTCAGGGGCGTTGCCCTCGAACCCCCGTCGGGGGACCGCTGGCCCCCGGACCCCTCAGCCAAGGGGATCAGCCCCGCCAGACCCCCGCGGGGGGGAAGAGTCCCCCCGCACCCCCCCTCGTGGAGGGGTGTACAAACTTCCTGGGGTATACATCCAGCTGAAACAAAGACCTCTAAACAATCATGCTCCATACACAACAAAATATGCTCTACCTTTGATCACAAACCAAAAGAGACCATGGCTTCCAAGAGGTTCTCATCAGATGGGAGAAAAACACTTTGGAAGGGATACATGTCCAGGGATCCAATGGAAAAATCGGGCTCCAATGCCCCAAGTACATGGTGTACTACATCACCTACTTGATCATCAGTAGATGTGGGCATGGAACAAGTGGCCATGTAATTAACCTGTGGCGGGGGGGATACCACTTGCATATAAGAACCACTTAGGGATGATGGTTCAATGGGATTTGATTCAGAACTAATGAATGTAAGTTGATCAATGATCACAATGCTTCCCTCATGTGGGAAGCACATCACTCGAAAGAGAGAAGAAACAAGATCTCCCATGATGTAGACACAGTCACAACTAAGGAGTAGATTAAAATCCAATAAGCCTTGGACAACCATCACATCTATATAGAAAATATTTCCTCCCAAAGTAGTAGATAACTTAGGAAGGATCCCTAATGGTTCACTGGTTCCTCTGTTAAAAGCTAACAAATTCTGGGTGACGGGGACAAGTTGAGGAGAACCTAAAGCTTGCCAAGCAGTTGAGGATAGGATGCTAACAGATGCGCCCTCATCTATGACTATGCTAGGTATGACCATATGGTAAGCCTGTACTATAATCTAGAAAGGCACATAAAATGAAAGGCGATATCCTGCTAGTAGACTCGAATCAAAAGATGTGACTAAACTACTCGAAGGAGGTGTCATAGGAATGTGAGAAATACCCTCTTACTCTATGGGAATAGGAGAACAACTCTCATGCATCTTAGGAACGGTAAGATTTCCCTCTAGTTCATTCAAAACTGAAGAAACCATAAGAACCTAAGTGGTATGGGGTTCAATATCTACCAGAAAGGTACGGTTAGATGAAGGTGGAGCCAAGTCTACTATTCTCTCAACTAATGGTCGGTCGATAATGGACTCACAAGACTCACTTTCAGAGAAAGCGGGCTTGACCAAAGATGTATTTTGATCAATCACTTGATTAACTAGCAAAGGATCAAGGGAAATCTTTGGATACCAAGTCAGAAGATGAGTTCGAGAAACTATAAGGTTTTCCAACTCTTTGGAAGCTTCATCCATAAGAGAAAAAATGTGAATGGGATGATTACCTTCACACAAATTACATGGAAATTTGACTTTTCACTTTTTCCCATGGGATTTACTGTCACTGGTTGAAGGTTTATCACCAGCATGATCACTAGAGGCTGATGATAGAGTTCGATGTGAACCTATGGACCACACTTCTAAGACCTTGGCAATACTAGGACAATTCCGAAGAAGGTAGTCACCCTTACATAACATGCAAGGGAATTTTACTTTCTGGGGCTGGTTTGAAGTATTTTTACATCAGTGGCATCCATAGCAATGGCTGCCCATTTGACCCCTTTCTTATTTTTCTTCTTCTTCTTTGTCCTCTTCTTCTTTTTCTTAGGTTCTTGGTTACTAGAATCTAGACTTTCACTAGGTGAAGAGGAAGAATGAGGTAAAGAAATAGGCGAAGAAGGCAAGGGGTCAATTTTATGATCAACATGAGGGTGATGTTGTTTAGGTGGAGGAGAACTTGGTTGAAAAGAAGTTTGGACACTCAGAACCACCGAGGTCGAAAATAACCAAACTGGTAGACCAATGGTCAATCCAGGAAGGGACAACATCGCCATATAGGGAGCACCAGTATTTCCAAAAGAAGGAAAAGGACTAGGATTCCCATCAGAGGGGTTTCCTTGACTAGTAGACTTAGGAAATGTTTCCATTGGTATCAACCTAAGATCTACTAAGGAGTATTTCCATAGGAAGGATATTGTTCTGCGGTCAATTAATTTTAGAATTTGAAACAAAAACTTTTCCTTTTCATGTTTTAAGAGTCGAGAAAAGGACGAAAAGGTGACTCTAGTCGCTTTTGTTGGTTTAGTGAGCTTGAAAGGACAAGTACTCGATGATCTTTTCAAGTTTAAGGAGACAAAAAAGATCGAAATGACTATTCATAATACTGTTGGCAAAAAGGATTACCAAGTAACCGTGAACTGCAATATACACCTTAGCAGTAAAATTTACTATTGACTTGATGTACGTGCTGCCAAACTCCCTGAATGTTTTGTTTGGTGTATCATGTTCACAGGGTAGCAGACTCAACTTCCTATGGATAAAGGTTTGCAACCTATGAGGGTCTCCCTTTATATACACGACGGTATAGGGAGCATAATTCCGTGCTAACATTGTCTAATGCAAGAGTATTGCGAATGAAATTTGTTGAGTTTTATAGATGTCGGAACACGTCTCTAGCCTAGACCACTAAGTATGAGCATTAATGCTTCAAGTGCTCCTTATATTAATTAATAGATTTTAAAGTTGATCTTGAAATTATGTTTCGGTTTCAAGGCCTTAACGATGTCCCATGAACACCTATGATGCAACTATATGAGAAAAGGAAAACTTTCGTTTCAATGAAAGCTAGGCTCATCAAGGGAAGAAATTTCAATCAATAATGCGTCATGCAAAAATGCCTTCCACTAAATTTCATTTTTGTCTTCCAAATGCAATGCCAAAAGTAAAAATGATTTTGACTTTTCACTATCTTAAATGCAACTTTTTCGAAAGCAAAATGGTTTTAACTTTACTAACATGCACTTATATGAATAATTCATTTCTTTTCGTTTTGAATGATTTGATGCACCTAATACAATCTTTAGCTCTTAAACACTAAAAAATGTGATCTATTTTCATTGATGAATCTCAAAAAATAACTTTTCAATGAAACTAATCTAATACATTTTCATGAAAAGTAAATTTCAAAATACAACCTAAAATAAATGCAAAACGATGTTTTCAATGATTCCACAAGAAACCACACTCAATCAATCAGCAAAACAAACATCTCAATGACACCAATAGGTAGCAAGTGATGACCAATTGACCAGAAACCATAGAACTCAGTAACATTTCATTTTGAAGCCAATGAGACAAATGTTGCAAATTAATCAAGACAATCAATCAAAAACTAACAAATCTAAGCATACAGAATGGGAAAAGGCCTTAGGGGCTAAGATACACTGGATTCTAAGGAAGAAACCTTAAAAATTCTCACATTCAAAGATCATCGCTACTTTACATACCCAAACTCTTGATGATTGGGTTATCATCGCTACTTTTCATACCCAAACCTGTGATGGTCGGGGTCATCATCACTACATTGTATAGCAAAAGTAGTGATGATTTCACCATGACCAAACAGTGAATAATTTTTTTTCATCGTGATTGTAAAGGTAAAAACCGTGATGCCATCATGACTATTAGAGCTAAACCCGCGACGGGCGAGGAATATGGGAAAAAAAAAACCAAAAAAATTCCAAGAAACAATCCAGACTTAGCACTCTAAGGTAGTAATCAGTGAAGGTATAAACCCAGACTGATGCAGACAAGTCGAAAAATTGACAATTGGTCTAACTAGTCAAAGTATCTGATTGAAGGAATGGATGGAAAGGGTTATATCTTCCCCAGTGGAGTCGCCATTTTTTTGTCTAGGTAAATCCTCTTTGTTAGGTCCCTATAATACTAGTGATTCCCCGATTACTATTGTCATTGTGTCTCTTATTGTTATTGTTGTGCCCCTATTGTCCCCATATTCTTATTATTATGCCCCATAGAATCTCTCTATTGTTATTTGTGTGCCTTTATATTATTATTGTTAGGTCGGCATGGTTATATTGTGACCCCTTAGACTCCTATATACAGAAATGAGGTTTTGTCATTTGAATCATCCAAGAATTGTTCATTTGTGTAATGTAAAGGAGGTTTCCCCCTCGAAGAGGGTTATTTCTAAGACATTCATCTATCTTTTCTATATTTTTGTGAGCTAGTTTCATAACATTTGGTATCAAAGCTTTGGATTCTAGGGTTTCATTGCTCCAAATAGGTCATCATGTAATTTTCACTATAACTTTTTTTCTGTGACGTTTAAAAAGCTAAAAAAAAAAACCTTTTGAGACGAGATCACATTGAACGTACGGTCCGAATTTTAGATCCTATATCACTATATTTTCAAATATATAATCTGAGGAAGTTAGGGTTTTTGCAGACCCCCGAATTACATTCCAAAAAGGTCACCTTGGGAAAACCGTCATAAATTTCGCTCTAAGAATTAGACAAAATTTTCATAAGAAGTTATAGAAATAGGACAGTCTGTAGTTTTTTTGGGTATCATTTTCAGAACCTAAGGTTGAAATAGTGACCTACGGCACATCGTACAAGTTCGTTCAACTGAAATAGTATATACTCGGGTCATCGTGGGAGATTTGGCATCTCTTTATTGGAGAATCCAATCTTGATCAAACTTTTGGGGTTAGAAATATTGCTCAGAGGGTTACCACATGAATCATATTTAGACTTGGGAGATCCAAAATTACGCAGATACATCATATTCAATATCGAACTCCTACAAAGTGAAAAAAGGTATGTAGTTTTTATTAAATTTTTGCCTAAGCTTGGTTTGAAAAAATAGTTTGAAGGAATTCACAGGGCATAGTGAACCATTATTATCGGTAATTGATGCCATGAAGAAAGAAAATGTAAACACCTAGTAGGCAACCTAAAGGCTCTAGCATGACTCATGAAGAAGAGGAAGAAATGCAACATGATATATCAAAATTACAGGACCAACTGCAACAAATTTCACTCGCACAAAAAGTAACAGAAAATAAGATGGATGGTTTAAAGAAAGTTGTAGAAGCTAAGATGGATGGTTTAAAGAAAGGCATAGAAGCTAAGATGGATGACGTGGAAGCTAAGATGGATGGCATGGAAGCTAAGATGGATGGTTTAAAGAAAGGCGTAGAAGCTAAGATGGATTACATGGAAGCTAAGATGGACGGCATGGAAGCTAATATGGATGGCATGGAAGCTAATATGGATGGCGTGGAAGATAAGATGGATGGCATGGAAGCTAAGATGGATGATTTAAGGAAAGGCATGGAAGATTTGCGGACAAATTTGAAGACAAATTTGACAAATTTTCTACAAGAAATTCTTACTAATGGCGAAAGGGTAGGAAAGGGAAATCATGATGAGAACAAAATAAATGTTAATTATGATTTCATAGACTCTAACGTGGGATCAAAGAACCACCATGTTCCAAAGACCGATATGACGAAGTTTGAAGGCAAGGATCCCGGAACATGAATACTACAGGTGGAGCAATTTTTCGATCTCGATAATGTGAAAAACACACAAAAGGTACGCATTGAAACTTTATATTTGGAACCAAATCAGTTTGTATGGTATCGATGGCTTTGCTCTCATAAACAAATTGTTACTTGGGATATTTTTACGGATGAAATGATAGCACATTATGAGGATACAAAAAGCAACACTTTTTTTAGCCAATTGATAAATTTCAAACAAAAGTGTTCAATGATGGAGCACATTGAGGACTTCCAAAAATTGAATATAAGGGTAAAAGATATTCCAGAGGAGCATAGGATTGATGTGTTCATAGGGACTTTAAAAGATAACATCCAACATGAGGTTTGCCTTTGGGAACCAGATTCATTGGAGAAGGCATTTAGGTTGGCAAGAAAAATGGAAAGCAAAATTTTGACAACAAGGAAGCCTACCACTCACAATCATAAAGATGGAAGTGTTACTACCCTATCCATCCACAACCTACAAGGTTGACACCACAACAATTGGAAGAAAAAAGAGGAAAAGGGCTTTGTTATAGTTGTGATAGCAAATACACTAAATGTCATAAGTGTGTATATAAGAAATTATTTTGCATAGATTGTGAAGAGGAGGAAGAAAAGGAACAAGAAATGTCAAAAGAAGAAGATATACAGTAGGAAAAAACCCTAGAAAAATAAGAAATGAATCTGATAGTACCTTGTAATGCATTGGCTAGAATTACCAATCCTCAAACTATCAAGATAGAAGGGCATATCAAGAAGAAAAAGGTAATAGTGTTGATTGATTTGCGAAGTACTAATAGTTTTATTCATTGTAAGATAGCCAAGGAATTGAATTGCTTCTTATATACAGCACCAGAGTGTCAAGTGATGATTGCAAGTGGAGGAACCATAATTTGCTCAGGAAAGTGCCGTAATATCAAGCTATCCATGGGAGAACATGTATTGAATAGCCCAATGCTTTCCATTCCAATGGGTGGTGTTGATGTTCTACTAGGAGTCCAATGGCTATAATCCTTGGGTACAATAGCTTTTAATTTTCAAGAACTTTTCATGAAATTCTATTCAGAAGGAAAGGAAGTTGAATTAAGGGGTATTGTAGGGAAACCAGGAAAGATAATCAGCTCTAACAGAATGAAAAAGTTTCTAAATAAAGAACAATGGGGTATAATTGCATAATTATGTTCACTAGAGGTTCACAGATCAAAATCATCCATTTCCCTAGATATCCAAAAAGTCTTGGATAATCATTCCAAGGTATTTTAGACTCCTAAAGGCCTCCCACCTATTAATTATCATGATCATGCTAATAATTTGATTCCAGGAAGTGTTCCTCCAAACATCAAGCCTTACAGATATCCCTATGTTCAAAAGAGTGAAATTGAACGTATGGTTGTAGAAATGTTAGAGGCTAGTATAATTCAACCTAGTCAAAGTTCTTTCTCTACTCCAATAGTATTGGTTCACAAGAAGGATGGATCATGGTGCATGTGTCCAGATCATAGGGAGCTCAACAAGCTCACTATTAAAGATACATTTCCCGTTCCTATCATTGATGAATTATTGGATGAATTGCATGGATCAATTTACTTCACCAAGTTGGATCTTCATTCAAGATATCGTCAAATTAGAATGAAGACTGAAGACATTCCAAAAACAACATTTAGAACTCATGAGGGTCATTAAAAATTTTTGGTCATGCCTTTTGGCCTTACTAATGCACCTTCTACATTACAAGGTTTGATGAATTCCATTTTCAAACCCTTCCTTAGAAAATTTGTGTTAGTATTTTTTGATGATATACTAATCTACAACAAGTCTTGGAAGGATCATGTCCAACATGTTGACATGGTGCTCAAACTATTGGAGGAGAAGCAATTATATGCAAAAATATCCAAAAGTTTCTTTGGAGTACAAGAGGTGGAATATCTAGGTCACATTGTATCTCATGAATGTTGGGTGTGAGGCCTGATTATCTTCTGTATTCAAAGGTTTTCAGCCGGATGTATACCCCAGGAAGACTGTACACCCCTCCACACAGGGGGGTGTGCAGGGGACTTGTCCCCCCCATGGGGGTCCGGGGGGGCTAATCCCCCCGGTTAGGGGGTCCGGGGGCCAGTAGTCCCTCGACGGGGATTCAAGGGCAGCACCCCCGAAGCTAAAAATAGATGTAAATTTGCCTTGTAAAAGTATAGTAATTTCTAATCAATCTGGGCTGTTCATTAGGCAGATGATCTTACGGTAGAAGTTATTTTTAATTTAGGGTTCTTTGCCCTAGAAGGAAACCCCTTGCTATATATGAGGGAATTGTATTGCGTCTATGTACATCTATATTCTAAGTGAGGAAGAGAGAGGAGATTGAGAGTGAAGAGGGTGTTACAGCGGATCTGCGGTAGGTTGTATCTCTTCAATTTGCTGGATAATATAAAAAAATAAGGACTGGCTATTTCTCCGTGGAAGTAGCCCAAACTGGTTGAACCACGTATATCTGTGTCTCTCTTGTTTTATGAATTTTCTATCTTTATATTTCTACAATATTTTATGTGTTCTGTTGCTCTGTAATATATAATTTTCTAACAACAGGGATCAGAGCTAAGGGTCTGTTTGGCTGATAAACTCGTAGGAAAGAAGGGTTCCCTAGTTCGAGTGGGAGCAATGGCAGAAGATGGTAGGTTTAGGGTTGAAAAATTCAATGGCCAAAACTACCAGCTGTGGAAGATGCAGATGGAAGATTATATGTATCAGAGAGATCTGTACCTACCATTGAGTGGAAAGACAAAGAAGCTGATGAGTATGACAGACACAGAATGGGATATTCTCGACAGAAAGGCACTTGGAACAATACGGCTATGCCTAGCGGCGTCGGTAGCGTTTAATATTTCAAAGGAAACAACAACATAGGGTTTAATGTTGGCATTAGCCAAACTATATGAAAAACCCTCGGCGTCAAATAAGGTATTTTTTATGAAGCATTTATTTAATATGAAGATGTCAGAGGGTGGATCTGTTGCTGATCATTTAAATGATTTTAATACAGTTACAAGTCAGTTAAATTATGTAGGGGTAAAATTTGATGATGAAGTTAGGGCTCTGTTATTTTTGTGCTCATTGCCAGAAAACTGGAATGGTTTAGTTATGGCCATTAGTAACTCTGTCTCCGGATCTAGTACTTTAAAGTTTGATGATGTTGTCGATGCTATCCTTAGCAAGGAAATGCAATAGAAAAGCTCTGGTGAGACATCAGGTAATGCTTTGACTGCAGAGACTAGGGGAAGAAAAATGGAAAGAGGAAAGAGCCCAGGAAACCACTGTAAGTCAAGAAAAGGCAGATCCAAGTCTAGATCGGGGATAGTGTGCTAGAAATGCGAGAAGAAAGGACACCTGAAGAAAGACTGCAAGTCTCGAAAGGGAAAAGAAGGAGAAGCGCAGCAAGAAACTAATCATGAAGCGAATGTAACAGGTGATGTGTGGCAAGATGTTTTGATTCTTTCATTAGAAAATATTATTGATGCCTGGGTGGTAGATTCAGGGGCCTCATTCCATGCCACACCTAAAAAAAAACATTTTCATGATTATGTTCAAGTAGATTTTAGATAGGTTCGATTGGTGATGATAAACCCTGTAAAATCGTTGGAATGGGTACAGTTTTCGTAAAACAGCAGAATGTAAATCAATGGCTATTGAAGGAGGTAAGTCATGTTCTAGATCTAAAGAAAAATCTGATTTCAACAAGGCAGTTGGGAGGTGAAGGTTTCATAACTACTTTCACAGATAAAACCTGGAAGGTCACTAAAGGATCCCTAGTAATAGCGAAAGGAGAAAAGGTTGGTACATTGTACTTATGCAATGGTATTTCTAATTTTGTTAATGCTTTAACCTCTATAGGAGAAGATACGGCATTGTGGCATCATAGGCTCAGGAACATGAGTGAGAAGGGGATGCAGATTATTCACTCAAGAAATTTGTTGCTAGGTTTGAAGCATGTTGATTTAAAATTCTGTGAAAATTGTGTTTATGGAAAACAGAAGAGAGTCATATTCCTTAGAGTTGGGAAAGAAAAGAAGAGTGAAAAATTAGAGCTTGTGCATACCGATGTATGGGGACCTGCTCAGGTATCATCTCTTGGTGGCTCTTGTTATTATGTTACTTTTATTGATGATGCAACCAGAAAAACCTAGATTTATTGTATTCGAAATAAATATGATGTATTTGATACTTTCAAGAAATGGAAAGCTTTGGTTGAAAATGAGACAGGGAAACGGTTGAAGTGTCTCAGATCAGATAATGGAGGTGAATATTGCAGCAAAGAATTTGATAGGTACTATTTATATAATGGAATTCGCAGAAAGAAGACAATTCCAGGAACACCACAAGAAAATGGTGTGTTAGAAAGGATGAACAGGACAATCATGGAGCATGCAATGTGCATGAGATTGCATGCAAGATTGCCTTTACAATTTTGGGTAGATGCTATAAACACTGTTGTTTATCTAATAAACAGAGGGCCCTCAAGTTCCTTGGATGGTGGTATTCTAGAGAAGACATGGACAGGTAAAAAGGTAAACTACTCATTTTTAAAGACTTTTGGTTGTGAAGCCTTTGTCCACATTAATACAAGGTACATGAACAATCCACGAAAAGAACATTGGACAGTGGTGAAGTGGATTCTCAAGTATTTGAGAGGTACCACAAATCAAGCATTATGATTTGGTGGTTCAAACATTGCTCTACAAGGATATGTTGATGTAGATATGGTAGGTGACAGAGATAACATGAGGAGCACTACAGGATATGTATTTATTGTAGGTGGAACAACTGTCGGTCAGGTTTCAAAAATCCAAAGTGTTGTTGCACTTTGAACAACAGAAGCAGAGTATGTTGCTACTATAGAGGCTAGTAAAGAAATGATTTGGTTACAAAGGTTTCTGGATGAATTGGGTAAGAAGCAGGAGTTGGGCAGGTTATACAGTGACAGCCAGAGTGCCATACATCTTGCAAATAACTCTGCATTTCATTCCAAGACTAAACATATACAGCTGAAGTACCATTTCATACGGTCAGCATTGGAAGATGGATAGTTGAAGCTAGAAAGGATACAAACTAGCCAGAATCCTGCAGATATGCTAACAAAAGTTGTAAACGGGGAGAAACTAAGAATCTGCTCAGTTTCAATTGGTCTTCAAGTATGATGAAGAAGATGAGAAATAGCCAGATCCAAAGTGGAGTCATTGTCTACCAAATGAAGTAGTGGCGGAGTTGCTATAATCAGTCTCCAAGTGGGAGATTGTTGCGTGTGGAGCTTGATTATCTTCTGTATTCAAAGGTTTCAGCTGGATGTATACCCTAGGAAGACTGCACACCCCTCCATGTGGGGGCGTGCGGGGGGGACTTTCCCCTCCTCGCGGGAGTCCATGAGGGCTAATCCTTGCTGGCTGGGGGGTTCAAGGGCCAGCGGTCCCCTGGTGGGGGTTCAAGGGCAGCACCCCCGAAGCTAAAAATAGATTTAAAATTGCCTTGTAAAAGTATAGTAACTTCTAGTCAATCTAGGTCGTTCATTAGGCAGATGATATGACTGTAGAAGTTGTGTTTAATTTAAGGTTTTTTCCCCCAGAAGGCAACCCCTCGCTATATATGAGGAATTGTATTTTGTCTATGTACATCTGTATTCTGAGTGAGGAAGAGAGAGGGGATTGAGAGCGAAGAGGGTGTTACGGCGGATCTATTGTAGGTTGTATCTCTTCAATTTGTTGGATAATATAATAAAAGAAGGACTGGCTGTTTCTCCGTGGACGTAGCCAAAACTGGGTGAACCACGTATATCTGTGTCTATTATAGACATATTTGGGCACTGCAACCGCAATCACATATGTCGATAAAACAAGGGCTCTTAAACCCCTAAAAGTGTTGTTTCAAACCCTAAAGGATCATGGTCATCTGATTACATCATTTCCTAGAAGTTCCACTTGAAAAACCACTCAGAACTCGCCAAAACTGGACCATATTGACTGCTCCTTGGTCAAGGTGTGATGCATCTCACTTGTTACACATGGGGGGTGCGATGCATACTGAAAATTCCTTCTGTAGGGTGTGATGGGCGAGAGTAGACAAATGGTAGAGACATTTTGCTAAGTGGAAACCCAGAGAATCTTCTAGAAACTTCTCAGATGACACTTGCCTCACTGAATTCACGGGATGAGTAAGAGATCATGAAATCTCTAAGTGGAACCAAGAACTATCAGCGAAATGACATTAATCAAAAACCCAGAAGCTAACTCACCCATCTGCAAATATCTATAAATGGATCCCTCATCCCAGAGATCCAGAGGCTGGAATTTTGTAATTTGTAAGGAAGTGTTGTTGGTTTCTCTTTGAGACATTGTATTGTTGGGTGATCTTGCTTTTCATGAGGTGAAGAGGGCTTTCATGTTGGGAGGATGATGCTGGATCAAACAGGTGGGTTGTAATCCTCTCTTCTATTTCTACTATCAATAAAGTTATTTGAGTTTTCCTCCATATTCTTGTGTACTTGTAAATCTTGTATTTGTGAATGCAATTGTATGGTTAATGTAATTTTGATTCTGCATTGTTTATGGTATTATAGATCTCTATCCTTTGATGGTATTTTGCTGCTTTTCCTCTACAGGTGTTCTTTGAAGCGGGACAAGTGAGAAAGGAGTGGTGAACTCTATCAAAGGAGAGAGGAAACAAGAAAGGAGCCAAGAGAAGGATTGAGATTGGTGCTCTCTGCTTCTCTCTTATTTATCATCCATAAAGGAAAACACAAGTTAATTTGAATTTTTTGTTTCTAAGATAGCTACCCATCTTAGTGGGACTAGCAGATCAAATAGACACTAGTTTTCATGGAAACAAAAGGGTGACTCCACTGGGGAGCGAATATTTTGTTTGTTTGTTACTGTTGTTTGCTTTATAAACTACAGACGGAGCTTGAAGTTAAGCCAACTAGCCTTCGAAGTGCACATGCTATGCAAGTGCAAAGTAGATCAACGTTGCTTCAGTCAATCTCCAGGTTGGTTTATGAACTGAACATCTAACTTGAAAACATCCTAAGTGCCCTGGTGGTAGCTCAATAACCTCATAAGATCATACCCCTATACTTTGTTGTTACTATCCATCATAAGCTCATCCTAAATCACTGAACTTAGCTACAAATTGTGAGTGAAAACCAAGCACAGTTTCATTCCCTAGTCCATCGCACTGTCTCTAACAGGCAGTTTGGATGCATCGCACCTCCCATGTGTTGCAGGTGAGATGCATCCATGTTTCCCTTAAGGACAGGTGTGATAATTGAATGAGACTATTTCCCTCTCTGGAATTTGGTTTTTTCTTCATTGTTTTCAGCTCTATTTAGTAGTTTTGCTACCTATGATTAGTATATCATTTTTGAAGCCTTCTTCCTTTACATTATTCAGCCTCCATTGATCAGGAATTGTGAGTGCTTTTTATGTATTTTTTGTCATTTAAAATCCTCCTTTGCAAATAGTAGCTTAATCGAACTGTCGTCTTTTGATTCAAAAGTGTCGCAACTGTCATTGTGAGTCAAAAAGAAGAGTGTTGTAAAGTCTTACTCTTCTAGATAGTCAATTGTACTTTTTCCATTGTATTTGATTTATATTGTCAATATTTGAAGTGTCGAACACAGTTTTCCATTCGAAATTGAAAGTGTCGACTTAGTCTTCCTTTCGTTTTGAAAAGAAATTGTTAAAGTGTCGCTTTGAAGAAAATAGTTCAGATCTGTACTTAGATTTCTTTTTTGCATTATCACATTAAGAAAATGGAGAAACAAATACATGCATGTGCATTTGAATTTAGACTGCATGCAGAAATTGATTTAGGAAACGTGCATTTAATGTGTTCTCTCTGCTCTCTATTGAAAGAATCGTACTCTTCTTTCCTTAATAGCTAGTATTTTCATTTCTAAAAGAAAACAAATGACTGTTTATCGTTTTATATTTCATATTTAGGAATTTTACATCTACATTGCATGGTGAACCTTGAAAGGCAAACTTCTTAGAAAAGATCAACTATAAAATAAACCTCAATGAACATAAAAATGCTTTGGAACCTAATGCACAACATCTAGAAGTCTAGGCTAGAGACGTATTCTAGCATCATAAAGCCTCGTAACTATCATTTTCATTGAAGGTTGGGTGATTCCTCCTCTTTGATACGACATGTGCCAATACGGACTTGTGCTCCCCTTACCGTTGAGTATATATTGGGAGACCACAATAGGCTGACATCCTTTATCCTTAGGAAGCCGTGTTTGCCGCCCTATCGATCACAATGCACTGAACACAACATTTGGGAAGATTGATTGCCGTACCTAAAGTCCTTGGTAATTTCTCTTTAATTTACCACCAAGGTGTATATTGCAATTTTGCGATTGGTTTGGTAATCCTTCTGTCTAGATTTCCAGAGTAGTCACTTTCGTTCCCTTTCGACTCCTTAAAAGAAAAGGTCCATCTGTGCACTTGTCACTTCAGGCTCATTAAAAATCGAAGGTGACTAGAGTCACCTTTAGCTTTTTCTCGACTCTTAAAAATTGAAAAATCAAGTTGTGTCAAAGTGTCATAAAATTCATATAATTCAGAATAAAATCCTTGTTCCCTTGATCTTAGGTTGAGGTAATGGAGTCCACCAATCAAGGATTTCCCCTTAGGGGGAATCCTAGTCCTTTCTCTTCTTGGGGAGATATTGGTGCTCCATACATGGCTACATTGTCCCTTCTAGGAATCACAATTGGCCTGCCAGTATGGCTATTCTCAACCTCTGTCATTCAAAACTTCATAATTCCTTAGTAATCAAATCAGCAACCAGATGATACTGGAGTTGCTCCCTCACCTTCTACTTTATTTGTTTCTCCCTCTCCTTCTTCCTCTTCACTTGGTGATGATACTAAAATCAAGTAATTGAGAAGAAAAAGAAAGGGAAGGAGAAGAAGAAGAAGAAGAAGAAGTCGGTCAAGCAAGGGGGCAACCATGCATTGTCCGGCGAAAATCTGCACACCACACCTTCCAAACCCAAATCTCCATGCATAATTTGAAAAGGAAACCACTTTCTTCGAGATTTCCCTCACATTCCATGGATCTTGAGAGATTGGTCTCCCCACTTGCACCATCCAGTGTCATCAACCTCTGTCGATCATGTTGAGAACTAACCATCGACTAGTGGAAGTGAAGTCAATGGACAAAAAGGAAGATCTAGATTTCCTTGTAGGTTGTGTGAAGGCGATCATGCCCTCCATTGTTGTCCTTTTCTGGATGAAGCTAAAAGTGTCTTGGATAATTGCCCCGCTTCACCACAACGACTTCTGCCTGGATACAAGAAACTCTTGCCAAGTCCATCGCTAGTTGAAAATCCAACTGACATACCTTAGTTGTCGGTCGAAACGCCTATCATTGAAGATAAACCCTCCCAGTCCATACTGAACCAAAGTCAATAGGTCGAGACTACAACCAACCTAGTCTTGCCTTCAGAAGCTCCACCTTCAGATGATACAGTCTCCAAAGAGAATGAGAACGACACCATTCAAATTCTTTTTGTTAACACAGAGTCTGATGAAAATGGGGGCAATCTACCCGTTCCTTTACCACAGGAAGGAAGTTCCCCATTTCAAGAGATTCATCTGGCCATTTATTCGGTCCCTCCCCCAAGCAATCTAGTCATTTCCTTTGATTTGAATCTACTAGCGGGACCCCGCCTTCCATCTAATGTACCATTTAGAATCATAGTACAAGTTTATAGAATGATCATGTTTGGCACTATCATAGATGAAGGGGCTTCTCTGAGTATCCTTTCCTCAACTACTTGGAAAGCGCTTGGTTTGCCATCGCTTCTACTTGAGAATTGAAATTTGCCAGGCTTCAACAAAGGAACCAGTCGACCGTTAGGGAGATCCTGTTCCAGATTGTTCGGGTGATGTGTTTTCTGTATGAAGGTAGACTTGTGCAACTTGTCGACCAGCTGTCATTTCTTGGTTCAAACATGTCTACGAGTCAAATGCCATCCCTAAATGGTCTCTTTGCATAAGGAATGTCTCTTCAACCTCCAGTTCATCCATCTAATTACCACGAGTAATTCGATGAATGAAACAAAGCTTAGGGGGCATGCACCGTGGTCTGCTTCGGCAGGTGAACCCAGATGAAAAAATAGATTTCCTTGTAGGTTATATGACTAGTATGAAACACTATTTCTGTGTAGGATATGGGATCAGTTTGGAATAGGATCTCCTCACACGTTATGTGATTGGAAGCTCACACCATTCACCTTTGTCTATTTCGATGGACAGAGCTGAGGAAGTGTTTTGTCTGCTCTGCAGATGAAATGATCCTGCTTAAATGTAGGAACTGCCATAAGGGAACTGGAAATTCTAGTTTTTTCAACACCTGGGGGCATGCAACCCTTTTTTATGCAAGTGAAAAGCGACCAATGTAACTCTAACCTCATAGTATCTTACTAACTTCAACTGCTTAGACTAGGTGATTGGTCTGATCCACCATTCACCTTTGTCAATGGCCTTGGCAAAGCAAAGGAGACGTTTTTTTTCTAAAAACTATCCTACCTAACCTCATTAGTTCATCAACTCTTAGTGTAGTTAGTTCTGTAGTTGGTCATTTCTAGCCTGCATACAAAAGGCGATGAGCAAAGTTTCGCATGGGGAAAGCTCACTAAAAAATGAACCTACTAAATAAGAGACACCTTTAAAAGATGACTGGTACGAGCAATGTTACTGCAGGGTTGAAGCTTGTTAAAAAATAAACCCACCACGAGAAGTGTTACCACAGGGTTCAAGCTTGTTAAAAAATAAAACTACCACTAAGCATAGTTTCTAAAGATTCAAGCTCATTAAAAAATGAATCCACCCTTGGTAAATAACCTTTTTGATTGCATTACTATCAGCCTGTTTGAGCCTTGGTCATGTTCTTACCATCACCTCCACTCTTTTAGCCGATCATACGCCTCCACTTGATTGTTTACCCTTTTGAGGAACAGCTGCAATGAGTAATTATATTAGCCACCCTCGTTACATTACCGTGTTTGAGAAGTTCCAAACTTACCTTGAACTAGCTGCTACCCAGATACATCACTCGTTTCTAAAAAATGAGTCTCTTTTAAGCTCTTTTTAGACTCGTAAAATATGAAAAGATTGCCAAGCTACGAGCCTATCCAGCTCATTAAAGTAAAGGGAACCGCTATCCCTCCTCTATATTTTAATCTTTTTGGACCTAGGGATCATTACACAAAAAGATCGAGCACTTGTCTTGTTCGGCTCGCTAAAACTATTGAAAAGTCATCCTTTTCATATTATTTTTTAATTTTTTGGACTTAAGGGATTATGCCACGAAAAATGACTATTGGAGTTTCCTTTCCGTCTCTTTTGAAACTGTCTAAACATGAAAAGGACCGAGTTATCTTTGTCGTTAAACTCGTTAAAACAATAGCGAAAAACTTGTCCAATCGGACAAGAGTGAGTTTGACTGTTGCTAGGCTCGCTAAAACATAGAAATAGGTTTGCCCGAAGGGAAAATTATAGAATGAGCATATGTTATCCTCCTCAAGCTTGACAAAAATAAAGAGGTACTGGTCAGCAATGACTGGGGAAAAAGGGAAGAAAACTTGAAGAACTTCATTGGTAGCAGGTTACTCTTGAACATGACACTTTCACTCCATCACCAGAATTGAGTCAGGTTGGGTTATTCCGTTCACCATCACCATTGGTCCTCCATACCATCCATGGGGTTAATGCTTCCAATCCATCTCAGTGTCGCCGATATGTTCAAGCGAAGTTGCTCAGAGAATTCACCATCCTAGCTAACGCCTCATCCACTCCAATACCTTCACTCTCCATTTTTCATGACTGCCATTCCTGAACCCTGTATCATCAGATTGTTTTCACCTCCAGAAAATCATTTACTTTGCTTCGTGTCGAAGATGTGGGATTCATTAAGGCCCTCCTACAATGGGTCACTTCTTGTCGACATCAACGCATTATCCAAGAAGTTGACTTAGGAAAAACCCTTTCAGTACTTTGAAGCTTGCATGCCTCAATGGCAAGTTTCTCACTTCTGGCAACAGGTTTACATCAATGGCCTTCGACCAAAAGATTTTTCATGGTGTTCGACATCAGATCCTATATTCATACCACGTGAATTGTACTGTAGTACCTTGAGGGTCATTATCATTATCGGTGATTCCTCTCGTGCCTGTTAACAGCTTACATCATTGGATGGTAATCAGGTGATGTCTTTCCATGTTCGACTTCAGGACATCTTTTCACATGGATCGACTTGTACATCGGGTGAAGATTGAACGAGTTTGAAGACCTCAAATCTAGTTTCATCCATTCGGGCTATGATATATTCCGGAAAATAAAGACATCAAATGTACTCCATAGCTGCATAGATGATCATCCAAGCTAACGGATGATGGCTCTACAAGAATCATCAGTCTGCCACACATACGGTTGTTTGTCCTATGTACATGAAAATTAATTTATAAAGCTGAGCATGGGAATGCCCGCCTTAGCTAGATCATGAAAATAATATGAAGATAATGTATTGTATTGTATTTTATACAGGTCACCTTCCAATTCGAAAAACCTCGGATCCTCATGATAAAGCATTACACCTGACATCAGAAGATGTACGACCTCATGCTTTAGGGGGAAACTGTTATAGACATATTTGGAAACTACAACCCCAATCACATATGTCGATAAACCAAGTGCTCTTAAACCCCTAAAAGTGTTGTTTCAAACCCTAAAGGATCATGGTCAACTGATTACATCATTTCCCAGAAGTTCCACTTGAAAAACCACTCAGAACTGGCCAAAATTGGACCATACTGACTGCTCCTTGGTTAAGGTGTGTTATAGACATTTTTGTGCCTTACAGCAATGAGCATGAAATGTCCATAATCCAAGGGATCCAAAGTCCCTAAACATGTTGTTCCTACCCCTAGAGGAACAAGGCCAACAAACCACAGCAATTCACAAAAGTTCTCCACCAGAAACTGCTCAAAAACAAGTCAATTCAAGATCAATTCAGAAGCTCCACTAGCTGCTTGCGTTGAAATGCAGAGGTTACACTGGCTAGTTGCATTGCAACGCAGGTAGAAGCACTACCAGGGTGCGCTGAGCGGAAAGTGACAAATGTCAGGGTATCTTGTGAGAGGTGTCAATACTGTGGAAGCTTCCAGAATCTTCCTCCATGACACTTGCCTTGATGAGTTTGACTAAGTGATGAGTAAGAGACTCTTAGCCTCCAAGTGGAAGCAAGAACTGACAGAGAGAGAGGACACTAGTCAGATCACAAGCTGACTCATCTTCACTCAAACATCTATATATAGATCTCTTCTCCATGGGATCTAGAGGCTGGAATTTTTTTATTGCAAAGAATTGTTGTTGGTTTGAGACTGGAATCATTGGGTGCTTAATTCTTTGAAGGAAAGTGAAGATAGGAATTTCATTCGCTGGGAAGGAGATGCTGGATTGGACCTCTCTTGGTTGTATCTCCTCCTGAACCTTGTTATTCATTAATAAAGCTATCTTGGTTTTCTCCTATATACTGATGTGCCTTTGATGTATGATTGCATTAGTGTATTTGGTTTATTTCTAATCCTGAACTAGTTATGAATGTGAATATATGTCTTTGTGTAGTGTTCTTCTCTTGTGATCTTGCAGGAACCTGTTGAAGCTGGGCGAGCGAGAAGGCAAGTAGCTGGGAACTCCCAAAGAGAAGAGAAACCAGATCGAGGGACAAATGGAAGACACCGGTAAGTCCATCTATCTCTCTTCATTCTCATTTCATAAAGGAAGAATACTAGAATAGCTATCTTTGTTTGTTGCTAAGGCACTGTCACACCTTAGGTGGATAGGATCGTCCTGCATAGGCATTTTTCCCCACAACAAATTGGTGACTCCACTGGGGAGATCTGTTTAGTCATTTTATTTGTGTCTCTATCATTGTTTATTTCATAGACTCAACAACAGCAATCGAACTGCATCTGCTATTCTCAGATGCAAAGTAGACAGCTGCTGCTTTGATCCAATCACTGGATTTGTCTATGATCTGAATGATGGACTCACAAATGATTTGATGATCCTTTGTGATAGATCTTAGTCCTCCCTCAAAGCATCCCTTTGATTGCACCTTGCGCCTGAAATTGTAGATTAAATAGCAAACCGTGACCCAGAACCTAGAGAAACAACTCTCGTTTCTTCAGCGCAGGCTCTGTGAAGAGACTCTACATTTCAACGCAGTTCCCGTGAAGGCTACCTGCGTTGAAATTCAGTTTCCCTGTTATACAGGTGCGCTAATCCAGTTTTGCCTTGTGCAGTTGGGGTTCTCTGTTCTGTTTTGCCCTGTTTTGATCTCTCATTTTTGCAGCCTGTAACCAGCATAGGTACCAGTCTGATAACCCCTTTTCTCTGCTTAAATTCCGCCTCCTTTTGTACAAAAGATTGTGAGGGTTTTTATGTGTTTGTGGCGTCATTTACAGTTTCCTTTTGCAAGAGTGAAATAGTCATCCTGTAGCCCTTGATTCAGATCTGTTGATTGTGATCTTAGGAGAGAGTTCATTGGCTGTTTACAGTTTGATTATACATTCATTTTTGCTTTTGGTTTGAGTTTGTCTCTTTTAAGTGTCAAAACAAGTAGTTCATTTCGAAAATCGTTAAGTGTTGTAATCTCTCCTACCCTTTCTCATTTCGGAAAAGTAAACTTGTTTGTAGTTATCATTTAAAAGCAAATTCAAAGTTGTACAAAAAGCTTTCTTTTTAGGCATCAATATTAAGAAAGCGGAAAACAAACACTTGCATTGTGAATTTGCATCTTGATAGTTTGCATGTGTGATTTAGGAAAAGTGCATTTTAGAGTGTGCTGATTGCTCTCTGAGAAAAGATGGTGTCTTTCTTTTCCCTTTGTAGCTAGGATTTTCATTGTTGAAAAAGAGATAAAATTTGCTTATCATCTTTTAGATTGCATTTAGGAAGTTGTTTATACATCTCGTGGTGAACCTCAAAAGCCAAATTTCTAAGAAAGATCAACATAAAATAAACTGAATGAACTTAATAACGCTTTGTAACATAACGCACAAGATAGAGGTCTAGGATAGAGACGTGTTCCGTCGTCGTAAAACCTGGTATCTGTTGGCCTCGCTGATGGTGGGTGATTCCTCTTGAGGGACCAAAAGTGCCAGTACGGATTGTGCTCCCACGTACCGTCATGTACATATTGGGAGACCCCTATAGGCTTAAAACCTTTATCCTTAGGAAGCCATGTCGACCGCCCTACTGATCGCAATGCACCGAACACAGCATTCGGGAAGATTGACTGCCGTACCGTAAAACGTATTCTGCAGTTTTGTGATTGGTTTGGCACACCCTCTACCTAGATCTCCAGAGCAGTTCGTTTTGGCCTTTTTCAGACTCTATAATGGAAAAAGTCCATCCGAGCATTTGTCACTTCGAGCTCGTTAAAACATCGAAGGTGAATAGAGTCATCTTTAGCTTTTTCTCGACTCTTTAAAACTGAAAAAGCAAGTTGTGTCTAAAGCGTCATTAAAATTTATTTTAACGGAATAATAAATCACCCTTATTCCCGCATTGATCTTTCAGTTGAGAAAATGGAGCCCTCCAACCAAGGAATTCCCCTTGGTGGAAATCCTAGTCCCTTCTCCTCTTGGGGAGATGTTGGAGCGCCCCATATGGCCACATTGTCGCTTCCAGGACTGACAATAGGCTTGCCTGTCTGGCTCTTCTCAACTAACGTTGTTCAAAACACCACTACTCCTGAACAATCAAATCAGCAGTTAGACCAGTCCAGAGCTGCCCGCCAGCCTTCTACTTCCTATAACTCTTCCTCGCCTCCTTCCTCTTCGCATGATGGAGCTGGAAAAGCCAAAAGACAAGCTCCTAAGGAGAAGAAGGAGAAGAAGAAGAAAGAGAAGAAGAAGAAGGAGCCAAAAGCGACTGGGGGCAAGCGAATGGCATCTAATGAAAATCCACACACTGCACTGACTAGGCCTAAATCGCCATGTGTCATATGCAAGGGAGACCACTTTCGCAGAGATTGTCCCTACATCCCTCGGATACTAAGGGACTGGTCTCCCCGCTTCCACAATTCGGTTGCATCAACCTCTGATAGCCATGTTGACAGCACACCGTCAACTAGTGAAAGTGAAGCCACAGGACAGAGAGGGAAAGCTAGATTTCCCTACAAACTGTGTGAAGGCAACCATGCCATCCACCATTGTCCCTTCTTAGACGAGGCTAAGAGAGTTTTGGAATATCGCCCGATTTTACGAGTGCAACTTCCTCCTGGATACCAAAAACTCCTCCCAAGTCCTTCACCAGTTGAGAATCTAGTTGGCCCGCCTAGGTGGTCAGCCGAAGCACCTATCATTGAGGATGAACCGTCTGAATCCATACCTGACGAAAGTCAAAAGGCTGAGGCGGCAGTTGACCCGGTTTTGCCTTCAGAGGCTCTATCCTCGAATGATACAATCACAGAAGAGAATGAAGATGACACCATCCAAATTCTCTTCATCAACACAGACTCCGACGAACAAAGGGGCAATGTACCCATTCCTTTATCGCAGGAAGGAACTTCGTCAGGGTCATACCCAGCCGTATATTCGGTCCCACCACCAAGCAACCTAGTTGTGCCCTTCGACTGGAACCAACTAGGCAGACCCCGGTTGCCAGCAACCATACCATTCAGAATTATTGTCCAAATGTACAGAATGGTAATGGTTGGCACTATCATTGATGAGGGGGAATCTGTGAGTATCCTTTCCTCTATTGCTTGGAAAGCGCTTGGTTCGCCAGCGCTTTTTCCTGAAATGAGAAATCTGACAGGCTTCGATAAAGGAACCAGTCGACCTTTAGGGATCCTCCCCAATGTGCCCATAACATTGAAAGGGAATACCGTTCAAATGAACATGATTGTCGTTCAAGGACCCTTGGATTATAACCTACTCCTTGGACGAGACTATATATATTGCATGCGAGCCATCGTCTCATCACTCTTTAGAGTAATGTGTTTTCCGCATGGAGGAAGAATGGTCAAGCTCGTGGACCAACTTTCATTCCCCGGATCACGCATCGCAAATAGTCATATACCATCCCTAAATGGCCTCTTCACTCAAGAAATGTCTCAACCCACGGTCCGTCCTCCTGATGAGCGTGAGTAATCCTGGAGGATATGACTGGAACCCAGGGGGCATGCGTCCTGGTCTGCTTCGGCAGGAAAACTTTGGGTATAGAGTAGGTTTCCGCGGGAGAATATGACTAGTCTATACCCCGTCCGTCTAGGAAGAGGGGTTATTCTAGAATAGGATTCTCTTGTCAAAGTTACGTGTTTGGCACCAAAGTCATTCACCTTTGTCTATTTCGGTAGACACCGCTGAAGAAGTGTTCTGTTTAAACACTTAACGGAACAATCTTTGGGTAGCCTGAAAGAGGTAGGCCTCTCTCGATAAAATAATTGTTTTGGTGGAGGAGAAGTAGAGGTAACCTTGAAACTCTGTTTTATACCTGGGGGCATGCAAACCTTTTTGAGTGCAAGCAAGGGCGGCTATTTATTTTTTAAATTTTTAGGTCCTCCCTTTAAACCTATAGGTCTAACCCTTTAAACTCGTAGGATTAGTCGTTTCCAAACTTGCATAAAGAAAGGATATGGAGCAAAGCTTTGTAGATGAAGCTCCATAAAAAATATCTTAATGAGACATTCTTATCTTATGACTGGATAATCGAGCAGTTTTAGCGCATAGTTCATGCTCGTTAAAAAATAAACATAAGATCGAGCAGTTTTAGCACACAGTTCATGCTTGTTAAAAAATAAACGCAAGATCCGAGCAGTTTTAGTGCATAGTTCATGCTCGTTAAAAAATAAACATAAGATCGAGCAAATGTTTCCACCTGTGTTTAAGCTCATTAAAAAATGAACTATTCTGGTAAATAACCACCGTGAATGTAGCAACAATTAGCCATTAAACCCTTGGTCATGTTTGCCCATCACCTCCACTTTTCCATTGGCCGATCATTCACCTCCATATGATTGTTTACCCATTTTGAGGAACAGCTGCGAAGAGTGATTTCACTAGACATCCTTGTGACACTGCCGTGATTTGGAAATTCCAATCCCTCCCTAGAATCAGCTGCTACCCTGTTTATCACTCGTTCCTCAAAAGACGAGTCTTCTTTAAGCTCTTTTCATCTGACTCGTAAAATATGAAAAGATTGCCGAGTTTTGGCCTTCTAGCTCGTTAAAGCGACCGGAAGAGCTATCCCTCCTCTAGATTTTAATCTTTTTGGACCTGAGGGATTATTGCACAAAAAGATCGAGCGCTTGTTTTATTCGGCTCGTTAAAAAAGATCGAAAACTCATCCCTTCTGTATTGTTTTATACCTTTTCGGACTTAAGGGATTAGATGACGAAAAAGGACCTTTGGAGTTAACTTTATGTACCTTTTTAGACTCTCTAAAAATGAAAAGGACCGAGTTATCCTTGTCGTTAGACTCGTTAAATGCACTAAATAGCGACAAACTTGTCTTTAGACGAGAACGAGTTTCCCTATCGCTAGGCTCGTTAAAACATAGCGATGGGCTTGCCCGAAGGGCAGGTTATAGAACAAGCATATGTTATCCTCCTCAAGCTTGACAAAAATAAAGAGGTACTGGTCAGCAATGACTGGGGAAAAATTGGGAGAAACTAAAGAAAACTTTGATGGTAGCAAGTCGCTCTTGAACATGACACTTTTCCTCGGTACCACAATCGGGTTGGGTTGTTTCATTCACCAGTCACATCACCATGGTCTCGCCATACCATCCATATTTGGGGTAATGCTACCGATCCATCGCATCAGTTTCACCATATGTTCAAGAGAAGTCGTTCAGAGAAGTCACCCGTGTCCCATCCACTACCATACATTATACTCTTTCATGACCGCCACCTTGAATCATATATCATCAGATCGATTTCACCTCCATCAAAATCATTAGCTCCGTTCCATGTCATTGATGTGGGATTCATTAAGGCCCTCCTTTGACGGATCGCTTCTTGTCGACATCAACTCATTATCCAAGAAGTTGATCTAGGAACACCCCCTCCAGTACTTTGAAGCTTGCATGCCTCAATGGCAAGTTTCTCACTTCCGGCGACAGGTATACATCAATGACCTTCGACCGAAAGATTTTGCGTGGTGTTTGACACCAAGTCCTCTATTCACACCACGTGAATTGTACTGCAGTACCTTGAGGGTCATCATCATTATCGGTGATTCCTCTCGCGTTTGTTAACAGTTTACATCATTGACTGGTAATCAAGCAATGTCCTTCCATGTTCGACTTCAGAGAAATTCTCACATGGATCGACTTGTACTTAGAGTGAAGATCGGACGAGATTGAAGACCCCGGATCTAGTTTCATCCATCCGGGCTGCGATATATATTCAGAAAATAAAGACATGGAAATGTACAGCTTTGCAGCACAGATAATCATCCTACCAAAAGGATGATGGCTCTTTCAGAATCATCAGTCTATCATCAGACGATTGTCTGTTATATGTACATGAAAATGAATTTATAAAGCTGATAATGTTAATGCCCGCTTCAGCTGGATCATGAAAAAAGTATGAAAATAATGTATTGTATTGTATTGTATTACAGGTCTCCTCCCAGCAATGAATGAACTTCGGATCCTCCTGATAAAGCATTTCACCCGATAAACGACCTCATACTTTAGGGGGCAACTGTTATAGACATTTTTGTGCCTTACAACAATGAGCATGAAATGTCCATAATCCAAGGGATCCAAAGTCCCTAAACATGTTGTTCCTACCCCTAGAGGAACAAGGCCAACAAACCACAGCAATTCACAGAAGTTCTCCACCAGAAACTGCTCAAAAACAAGTCAAATCAAGATCAATTCAGAAGCTCCACTAGCTGCCTGCGTTGAAATGCAGAGGTTACACTGGCTAGTTGCATTGCAACGCAGGTAGAAGCACTACCAGGGTGCGCTGAGCGGAAAGTGACAAATGTCAGGGTATCTTGTGAGAGGTGTCAAGACTGTGGAAGCTTCCAGAATCTTGCTCCATGACATTTGCCTTGATGAGTTCGACTAAGTGATGAGTAAGAGGCTCTTAGCCTCCAAGTGGAAGCAAGAACTGACAGAGAGAGAGGACACTAGTCAGATCACAAGCTGACTCATCTTCACTCCAAACATCTATATATAGATCTCTTCTCCATGGGATCTAGAGGCTGGAATTTTTTTATTGCAAAGAATTGCTGTTGGTTTGAGACTGGAACCATTGGGTGCTTAATGCTTTGAAGGAAGGTGAAGATAGGAATTTCATTTGCTGGGAAGGAGATGCTGGATTGGACCCCTCTTGGTTGTATCTCCTCCTGAACCTTGTTATTCATCAATAAAGATATCTTGGTTTTCTCCTATATATTGATGTGTCTTTGATGTATGATTGCATTAGTGTATTTGGTTTATTTCTAATCTTGAACTAGTTATGAATGTGAATATATGTCTTTGTGTAGTGTTCTTCTCTTGTGATCTTGCAGGACCCTGTTGAAGCTGGGCGAGCGAGAAGGCAAGTAGCTGGGAACTCCCAAAGAGAAGAGAAACCGGATCGAGGGACCAACGGAAGACACAGATAATTCCATCTATCTCTCTTCATTCTCATTTCATAAAGGAAGAATACTAGAATAGCTGTCTTTGTTTGTTGCTAAGGCACTGTCACACCTTAGGTGGATAGGATCGTCCTGCATAGGCATTTTTCCCCACAACAAGGTGTGATGCATCTCACCTGTTACACATCGGGGGTGTGATGCATACTGAAAATGCCTTCTGTAGGGTGCGATGGGTGAGAGTAGACAAATGGTAGAGACATTTTGCTAAGTGGAAACCCAAAGAATCTTCTAGAAACTTCTCAGATGACACTTACCTCTCTGAATTTACCCAAGGACGAATAAGAGATCATGAAATATCCAAGTGGAACCAAGAACTATCAGTGAAATGACACTAATAAAAAACCTAGAAGCTGACTCACCCCTCTGCAAATATCTCTAAATGGATCCCTCATCCCAGAGATCCAGAGGGTGGAATTTTGTAATTTGTAAGGAAGTGTTGTTGGTTTCTCTTTGAGACATTGTATTGTTGGGTGATCTTGCTTTTCATGAGGTGAAGAGGGCTTTCATGCTGGGATGATGATGCTATATCAGACAACTGGGTTGTAATCCTCTCTTCTATTTCTACTATCAATAAAGTTATTTGTGTTTTCCTCCATATACTTGTGTACTTGTAAATCTTGTATTTTTGAATGCAATTATATGGTTAATGTACTTATGATTCTGCATTGTTTATGGTACTATAGATCTCTATGCTTTGATGGTATTTTGTTGCTTTGCCTCTAAAGGTGTTCGTTGAAGCGGGACAAGTGAGAAAGGAGTGGAAAACTCTATCAAAGGAGAGAGGAAACAAGCAAGGAGCCAAGCGAAGGATTGAGGTTGGTGCTCTCTACTTCTCTCTTATCTATCATCCATAAAGGGAAACACAAGTTACTTTGAATTGTTTTTTTTAAGATAGCTACCTGTCTTAGTGGGACTAGTAGATCAAATAGACACTAGTTTTCCAGAAACAGTGTCTCTCTTGTTTTATGTATTTTCTGTGTTTATATTTCTACAATATTTTATGTGTTCCATTGCTCTGTAATAAATAATTTTCTAACAATGAAGGTGTTAAGGTGGATGCTAGGAAAATTAAAACCATTAAGGAATGGAAAATCCCCACATCCATAAAGCATCTCCGAGGATTTCTTGGGTTGACAGGGTATTATCGCAAGTTTGTTAAGAATTATGGGAGGATAGCAGCACCTCTAAAAACATTATTGAAGAGAGATGTATTTTCATGAACTCTAGAAGCAACGAAGGCCTTTTAACATCTTAAAGAGGCAATGTGCCAAGCACTAGTATTAGCTACACTGGACTTCACAAAAACCTTTATTTTTGGAATGTGATGCCTCAAGAAATGGAATTGGTTCTGTTTTAATGCAAGAAGAAAGACCCATTTCTTTCGAAAGTCATCCAATCAAAGGAAAGTATTTACACAAAGCTATTTATGAGAAGGAAATGTTGGCAATACTACATGCACTTAAGAAATGGCCACCCTACCTAATGGGAAGACACTTCAAGGTAAAAATAGATCCTGATAGTCTTAAATACTTCTTAGAACAAAGATTCTCTTTAGAAGAGTGGAAAAAATGGGTCACAAAGATGTTGGGTTATGACTTTGAAATCATCTACAAAAAAGGGATGCAAAATGTTGTGGCAGATGCACTCTCAAGAAAGGATGAGGATGTGGAAGAATTTCTTTGCGCCATTTCAATTATCCAACCAGATTGGATAAACGAAGCAAGGGATGAATGGAGGAATGACGAGGAAGTGTGGGCACTAATTCAAAAGATACAACAAGATCCCAGTACATATGATACATTTTGCTGGAAAAATGATTCGTTATGGTACAAGGATCAGTTATACCTATGTAAGAATTCCCAACTCAAACAAAATATTCTTAGGGAATCGCACACCTCTCCCTTAGGAGGGCACTCACGATTTCTAAAATCCTACCATAGGGTTAAGAAGAATTTTTTTTGGGATGGCTTTAAATCGGATATTCAAAAGTTTGTGGCGGAATGTTTGGTTTGCCAACAAAATAAAGTTAAAACAATTAAGACCCCGGGACTATTACAACCTTTATCCATTCCAAACCAGCGTTGGGAGGAGGTTTCAATGGATTTTATTGCAGCTTTACCCCAGTCCGAAGCAAAGAGTGTTATCATGGTGGTAGGTTATAGAGTTACCAAGTATGCTCACTTTTGTGCATTATCTCATCCATTTAAAGTGAGTACAGTTTCTACTGCATTATGGAAACAATTCAAAAGCTACATGGAAACCCAAAGATTATTGTAAGTGACAGAGATCCCATTTTCACTGGAAATTTTTGGACATAATTATTTTCTTGTCTTGGTACTCAGTTAGCTCATAGCTCATCTTATCATCCTCAATCTGATGGGAAAACTGAGATAGTAAACAAATGTTTGGAAGGATATCTTCATTGCCTTGTATCTGATAAATAGGCACAATGGGTCAAATGGTTTCCTCTGGCTAAATGGTGGTATAACACTTCCTTCCATATTACAACAAAAATGACCCCATTTATGGCACTTTATGGATATCATCCACCATCCATCACATAATATTTAAGAGAAAATTCTAAGGTTCAAGCAATGGAAGATCACATCGAGCATCAGCAACAAGTTCTCCAACTCTTAAAGGATAACCTCACCTTGTCGTAGAATAGAATGAAACAACAGGCATATCAACATCACAGTGAAAGAAGTTTTGATGTAGGTGATTGGGTATTCCTACGGCTACAACCATATAAACAAATGTCCCTCAAGCAAGCTAAGAAGGATAATAAATTATCACCAAAGTATTATGGTTCGTACAAGGTGTTGCAAAAGATAGGTACTAAGTGTTGGCATTATGTTTTCTGGTATGGTTGTATGTTGCAGATGTTGTACTTGATGGCAACTCCCGTGGCAAGGCTCTCAGTTTTGTTGAAATTTAAGATGGACGCAGGAAACCAGTTCAGAAGGTGCGTACCTGCAGGTACACCATGCAAGATCTGCGTCCAGAGACGCAGGCCAGCCGTTCAGGGGGTGCGTCCACCCAGTGCACTCATTTCTAGGCAGAGAAAAGCTCACGTGGGGGTTTCTTGTGCTTTACTCTTGGTATCTAGCCGACGGTATTGTGTTATTATGGTGTCGGCTCGTGGTATTGTTCCATGTTTTGAGGAGGAGCTTGCCTATATAAAGCAAAGGAGATCATTTGGATTTAGCAAGTCTTTGGTTGAATATCTTATGATGTGAGATCTGCTCTAGATCTAAAAGGTGAATCTACTGAAGGACCGAGATCTCTTTGGCGCAAGATCAGATCTGTAGATCTGACTGATTGGGTTACTCTTAAAGTCTTGAAATCATTCATACCCGAAGGGACGCAGGTATAGTGAAGCTCAAGTGCGCCGGGACGCAGCGCAGTAGAGAGAAACCTGCGTGGAGACGCAGGGCGACCAAGGTTCAGGTGCGTCTGGGACGCAGTTCAGTAACTGGATATCTGCGTGGGGACGCAGGGCGACCAAGGTTCAGGTGCGTCCCTGAAGCAACAGGACGTGGCGCGATAGTGTCTTTGCGTGCGTCTCTGTAGCAACAGGACGCGGCGTGATAGTGTTTTTGGGTGCGTCCCTGAAGCAACAGGACGCAGAGCAGTTGAAGGAACAGTGCGTGGGCACGCAGCGCAGCGGAAGGATACCTACGGGTGGTCGCAAGAAAGCAGAAGGTGATCTGCGTCTATACGCAGGCCACAGAAGGGAAATCTGCGTCCCTGTCTTAAGATGTTCTGTTGATTGTATTTCTCTGTTGATAAGGTGTTCTGGGTTAATTCTGTTATTGCTGATCTGATAACTGTTGTAGACAGTAACTGTTGTATACTTGTTGATCATTTGATGCTTTATGAAAAGAAGTAGGGGGTTGTAGCTCCCCTCCAGGAGGAGACTGGAAAACGAGAGAGAGTTGTAGCTCTCTGCAGGTTGCAGCCTGCGTACTGGTAAAGGACTGCACCAATACAAAATTATTGTAAAAGGAGTTTCTAATTTGAAAGAAGATAGAGACATATTGCAGCAGGTGGTTTTCACCCACATTGGGTTTCCACCTTACATCTTGTGTTCTTTGGTGTGACTATCTGTTTTCTTTGTTCATGCTCATTATTTTATGGTACTGATATGCAAAAATAATTCAAAGTACAAATAAGGAAGATTTGTTAAATTGCTAGATAATACTGATTCACCCCCCCTCTCAGTATTATTTCCAACAATTGGTATCAGAGCAGGTCCTTCAGAAAAGCTTGATCGCTTGAAGGTAGATCGTTCATCATGAGCAACTACGAGAGAGAAGCATCAATCAGGCCACCGGTTTTTGATGGGACAAACTTCAACTATTGGAAGGTAAGAGTTACTGAATATCTTCAATCTCTTGGTACAGAAGTTTGGGACATTGTAGAAACAGGCTACGCTTTTCCTTCAGCTACTCCTACAGATCCAGCTGAGAAGAAGAAGTATGAAACAAATGCGAAAGCAGTCAGTACTCTATTAGGAAGTATATCCCAAACAGAATTCATGAAGGTAATGCACTTCAAATCCGCAAAAGAGATATGGGACAAAATGATCACAAGCTATGAAGGAGATGAACAGGTAAAGCGTGCTAAACTTCAAACTCTCAGGATTCAATATGAGACTCTCAAGATGTATAATGATGAAAGTGTGGCTAATTATTTTCTTCGGGTAGATGAGATTGTTAATTGTATGAAAAACTTGGGTGAAGAAATAAAAGAGGCTACAGTAATTGAAAAGATTCTAAGATCATTGTCCCCCAAGTTTGAATCTAAAGTGTCTGCAATAGAAGAAAAGGAAAATCTCTGAATTCTCACTATGTCTCAGCTACATGGAATTCTAACTGCTTATGAAATGAGAAAGGGAGGTCCATCAGACAGAAGGGAAGCTGCTTTCAAGGCATCAGGCAAAGAAGATTATTATGAAGCAAGCCATAATCCAAAAGAAGAGGAAGAAGAATCAAATTTTGTCAGAAATCTTCAAAGGGGTTCTGGAAGGTTCAGAGGTAAGCTACCTTTTAAATGTTTTGCTTGTGGAAGAGTAGGTCATTATGCTGCAAAATGTCCTTATAAGGATAAAGGAAAGGAACCTGCTAGATGGAACAAGAAGCAAAGTGCAAATAAGAAAAGCTACTACACCCATGAAGATAGTGATGGTTTATCAAGCAGTGATGAAGATGAACAAGGTAATAATTATAAGTTGTTAATGGCATTTGAAGATGATGATTATGAGGATGCTGTAGATGTGGATAACCTCTATGATGAAATTACTAGACTCATGAGATGTATAGAAGAAAAGAATGTGATCATTGATACTCTACAATTTCAAATTGATGAAAAGGAAAAACATCTTGAAAAACTAGAAGGTGAAATTGTTGGTCTCAGAAAAGAAATTGAGAAAACAAAAGCTATTAATCTTAAGTTTGTCAAAGGATCTGAAACTTTGGATGAGATTATCAATGTGCAGCAGTCTCCTCTAAACAAGACAGGTTTGGGTTATAATGGAGAAACCTCTCAAGCATCCACCTCAAAAAGTTATCTTGATGCAGCAAGAAGAAATGAGCAGAAGAACAATGAAGATAATCAGGTAAAGCAGGAACGAATTACAAACAGAAACTATCAGGGGCAATCCATCTTAAGGGTGAACAAAAGCTACAACCAGCCACAGGTAAAATCTTCTCAGTTTGGTTCAAAAATAGATGAAAATAGAAATTACAATCAGTTGGGTGGTAGATTCAATAACCGCAGAAGCTTCTTCAATGGACAATGCTTCTCTTGCCATAACTTTGGTCACAAAGCAGCCCAATGTGTTGCATATAAAACAATCATGACTAGGGAAGCTCAAAAACAAAGAAGTATGACAGGGAGTACAAAAAGGACCTATAACAACTTTTCGGTTCTTGAAAATGAAGTTGAATGTTCTATTTGCAATAATTTTGGTCATGAAGACTCTGAATGCAGGAGCAGGTTTCAGGAGAAAAAGGAACAAGAGCAGAAAAAGGAACAAGCCTCAAGCACCAAAACATGGAGAATAAAGGAACCTCAAACAGAAAGATGTGGGATAGCCTTTTATGCAGAGGGACAGGAAAATCTATGGTACATTGACAGTGGATGTTCGAAGCATATGACAGGTGATAAAGAAAAACTTGAGTCTTATTCTACTTTAGAAAAGGGAAAGAAAGTCTCTTTTGGAAATGATACTCCTGCAACTATAAAAGGAAAAGGCATTGCTCCGTTAAAAGAAAAGGTCAAGGCTGGAAATGTTTTGTATGTTGATGGATTAAAGCATAATCTTCTAAGTGTCAGCCAGATGTGTGATCAAAAAACCGAGGTTATATTCAGATCAAATGGATGTCATGTTCGTGATCTTGATACAGGTAAAACTGTTCTCAAAGGCAAAAGAACTCCAAATAATCTGTACATATTTGAAGAAGGACAACAACAATGCTATCTAAGCAAGTATGAAGAGCACTGGTTATGCCATCGAAGGTTGGGACATCTAAGCTTCTCACAAATAAGGAAAGCATGCAAATATCAAGCAGTTCGCGATCTTCCCGATATCAAAATTCCTGACAACACCATATGCAAATCATGTCAGTTTGGAAAACAAACCAGAACTAACTTTCCAGAGAAAGAAGGATCAGCTAGCATGCCTCTTGAGCTAGTACATACAGATACATGCGGTCCCTTCAGAAAAAGGACACCTCGAGGAGAAGAATACTTGATATTATTCATTGACGATTTCTCCAGGTTTGTCTGGTTAGGACTTATGAAGCACAAAGATGAAGCATTCGAAAAATTCAAATCCTTCAAAGCCTTGGTTGAAAATGAATCAGGTCACAAAATTAAGTGCCTCAGATCCGACAGAGGTGGGGAATTTACTTCAAATGAATTTTTCGATTTCTGTGAAGAACATGGGATAAGAAGAGAATTCTCTACAGCAAGAACTCCCCAGCAAAATGGAGTTGTGGAAAGAATGAACAGAACAATCCAACAAATGGCTCGTGCTATGCTTGATGAATCAGGAACTCCTGCAACTTTCTGGGCTGAAGCTGCACATGCTGCGGTTATTATTCTCAACAAAACAAATGTCCGGGTGAACAGCACTCAAACTCCTCATGAGCTCTGGAGTGGTAAAACTCCTTCGGTAAAGCACTTCAAAATCTTTGGGAGCAAATTCTATATCAAGAATACTGATGAGCAGCTTGGCAAACTTGAACCTAGAGCAGATGAAGGCATTCTTCTTGGTTACTCTCCACATAGCAAAGCATACAAGTGCTACAATAAAAGACTTGGCAGAATTGTTGACAGCATTGATGTGGTGGTTGATGAGAAGGGATACACTCCTAGGCAAATACATCGAGAAGACATCGAAGAAGATGAAGGCTACCCTCAGAGACAGAATGATGAAGAAGAAGAACCTCAAGCAGAACCTCAAGAAGAACCTGAGGAGCAAACAAGAATAGAAGAAAAGACTCCATCCAGATATGTTCAGAAGAACCATCCAGAATCTCAGATTATGGGACAGAAAGAAGCAGGTGTACAAACTAGAAGAACAGTTGCAGAAGCTTCAAGCTATTTGGCATTACTCTCCTTGACTGAACCACAAAATGTGAAAGAGGCATGCAAAGATGAATGTTGGGTGAAAGCAATGGATGAAGAACTTGAGCAGATCGAAAAGAACAACACTTGGGAGCTGGTTCCTAGACCAAAAGATAAGAACGTTATCAGGACAAAATGGGTCTTTAAAAACAAGATGAATGAAAATGGAGAAGTTATTAGAAACAAAGCCAGACTTGTTTTTAAAGGGTATGCACAGCAAGAAGGAATAGACTTTGAAGAAACCTTTGCTCCTGTTTCAAGACTTGAGGCCATCCGAATGTTCCTTGCTCTCTCAAGTTTTAAAAACTTCAAAGTATTTCAAATGGACGTGAAATCAGCCTTTCTGAATGGAGACTTGGAAGAAGAAGTGTACATTGAACATCCAGATGGGTTCATTCTTGGAAATGATCCAAACCTTGTATGCAGATTGAAAAAGGCCCTCTATGGTCTCAAACAAGCTCCAAGGGCTTGGTACTACCGCTTGGACAAATATCTTCATCAACAAGGGTTCTCAAAAGGTTCAGCAGATAGCAATCTTTATATAAAAGTTGAAAATGACAAATTGCTAATACTTGTTGTGTATGTAGATGACATTATTTTTGGCAGCAATGAAGAAGTGATGAGTCAAAGCTTTGCCTCGGTCATGCAGAAAGAATTTGAAATGTCCTTACTAGGGGAACTAACATATTTCCTTGGTTTGCAAATCCAACAAAAGGAAGGAGGAATCTTTTTATCTCAAACCAAGTATCTCAAACAGATTTTGAAGAAATATGGCATGGAAGATGCCAAACCAGTATGTACACCCATGGTCACAGGATGTAGCCTCAGTGCAAATGATGAATCAGCAGCAGTACATCAACCAACCTACAGATCTATGATTGGAAGTCTACTTTATTTGACAAGTACCCGACCAGACATCATGCATGCAGTTGGAATAGTTGGAAGATTTCAGGCAAATCCGAAGGAGACTCATCTTCAGGCAGTGAAGAGAATTTTCAAATATCTTCAAGGGACTCAAAATTATGGCTTATGGTATCCTAGAGATACAGATCTTACACTTCATGCTTATACAGATGCAGATTGGGCTGGAAGCGTGGATGACAGGAAAATCACAAGTGGTGGTGCGTTCTTTATGGGTTCTAGACTGGTATCTTGGTTCAGCAAGAAACAGAGTTCGATTGCCTTGTCTACAGCTGAAGCGGAATATGTTGCTGCTGCATCTTGTTGCACTCAACTCCTTTGGACGATGCAGACTTTGCAGGATTTTCAAATCACTTGTACACCACCTATCCCCATTTTATGTGATAACACAAGTGCAATCAGCATCTCAAAGAATCCGGTTATGCATTCAAAAACCAAGCACATACCTATCAAGTACCATTTTCTCCGGGAACAAGTGCTTGAACAGAAAGTCAAGTTGGAGTATGTTCCTTCCAAAGAACAAGTTGCTGATATTCTTACCAAACCATTGCCCAGGGACACGTTTGAATACCTCAGGCAAAAGCTGGGGGTTGTTGATGCATCATCTTGTTGAACCTCTTCTTATTGGTGGTACAGGCTCAGGGGGAGCACATAATGCATTGTTGGCATTATGGAGGATGTTCAGAAGGAGATCTTGGAAATAGCTGCAATATGTCTCTATCTCTTTCATGGTGGTGCGTTGCTGCAGATCTGGTTCATATTCAAGGGGAGCATGAGCTTAGGGGGAGCATACCCTTTGCCCTTGATGTCAAAGGGGGAGAATGAAGCTGAAGTTTGTGAGGTTGCCATCAAGTCCAAAGGGGGAGATTGTTGGCATTATGTTTTCTGGTATGGCTGTATGTTGCAGATGTTGTACTTGATGGCAACTCCCATGGCAAGGCTCTCAGTTTGTTGAAATTTAAGATGGACGCAGGAAACCAGTTCAGAAGGTGCGTACCCGCAGGTACACCATGCAAGGTCCGCGTCCAGAGACGCAGGCCAGCCGTTCAGGGGGTGCGTCCACCCAGTGCACTCATTTCTAGGCAGAGAAAAGCTCACGTGGGGGTTTCTTGTGCTTTACTCTTGGTATCTAGCCGACGGTATTGTGTTATTATGGTGTCGGCTCGTGGTATTGTTCCATGTTTTGAGGAGGAGCTTGCCTATATAAAGCAAAGGAGATCATTTGGATTTAGCAAGTCTTTGGTTGAATATCTTATGATGTGAGATCTGGTCTAGATCTAAAAGGCGAATCTACTGAAGGACCGAGATCTCTTTGGCGCAAGATCAGATCTGTAGATCTGACTGATTGGGTTACTCTTAAAGTCTTGAAATCATTCATACCCGAAGGGACGCAGGTACAGTGAAGGTCAAGTGCGCCGGGACGCAGCGCAGTAGAGAGAAACATGCGTGGAGACGCAGGGCGACCAAGGTTCAGGTGCGTCTGGGACGCAGTTCAGTAACTGGATATCTGCGTGGGGACGCAGGGCGACCAAGGTTCAGGTGCGTCCCTGAAGCAACGGGACGCGGCGCGATAGTGTCTTTGGGTGCGTCTCTACAGCAACAGGACGCGGCGCGATAGTGTTTTTGGGTGCGTCCCTGAAGCAACAGGACGCAGAGCAGTTGAAGGAACAGTGCGTGGGCACGCAGCGCAGCGGAAGGATACCTGTGGGTGGTCGCAGGAAAGCAGAAGGTGATCTGCGTCTATACGCAGGCCACAGAAGGGAAATCTGCATCCCTGTCTTAAGATGATTCTGTTGATTGTATTTCTCTGTTGATAAGGTGTTCTGGGTTAATTCTGTTATTGCTGATCTGATAACTGTTGTAGACAGTAACTGTTGTATACTTGTTGATCATTTGATGCTTTATGAAAAGAAGTAGGGGGTTGTAGCTCCCCTCCAGGAAGAGACTGGAAAACGAGAGAGTGTTGTAGCTCTCTGCAGGTTGCAGCCTGCGTACTGGTAAAGGACTACACCAGTACAAAATTATTGTAAAAGGAGTTTCTAATTTGAAAGAAGATAGAGACATATTGCAGCAGGTGGTTTTCACCCACATTGGGTTTCCACCTTACATCTTGTGTTCTTTGGTGTGACTATCTATTTTCTTTGTTCATGCTCATTATTTTATGGTACTGATATGCAAAAATAATTCAAAGTACAAATAAGGAAGATTTGTTAAATTGCTAGATAATACTGATTCACCCCCCCTCTCAGTATTATTTCCAACACTATGGCATACAGATTGGAGATTCCTGTAGCCTCCTGAGTGCACCCAATTTTCCATGTTTTGTGCTTAAAGAAGGTTATAGGTGACAAGCTTCCAGTTCAAACAATATTGCCATAACTTGATGAGGAAGAAAAAATCATATTGGAACCTGAAGCAGTCAAAGAAACAAGAACTCGACAGCTATGAAATCAATCAATTTCAGAGTATCTCATCAAGTGGAAGAACTTACCCATTGAAGATTCCACATGGGAGAATGAGAATTTTATATAGAAGCATCCAAAACTACTCAAGCATTAAGGAAAACACTTTTTTGAAGGAGAGGGACATGTTAGGTCCCTATAATATTAGTGATTCCCCCATTATTATTATCGTTGTATTCCTTATTGTTATTGTTGTTCCCCTATTGTCCACATATTATTATTATTGTGCCCCATAGAATCCCTCTATTGTTATTTTTGTGCCTTTATATTATTATTGTTAGGTTGGATTGGTTATATTGGGACCCCTTATACTCCTACATATATAAAGGAGGTGTTGTCATTTGAATCATCCAAGAATTGTTCATTTGTGTAATGTAAAGGAGGTTGCCCCCTCAAAGAGGCTTATTTCTAAGACGTTCATCTATCTTTTCTATCTTTTTGTGAGCTAGTTTCATAACACTCTTTGCAGACATAGATGATCCCTTTAGCCCAATGAGTGGGTCAAGCAACCTAAGTCACAATCTACCAGAAACTTTCCTAGGTTACAATTGAAAAGAGAGACGAAGAAGATGGCTTACCTCATTCTGATGCTATTGAGTCATCCTTTGTTGAAGATCTTGAATCACTTGCACCGCGAGCTCATTCTTACTGCTCACAACGTTTTCACCTGCACAATAGATCAAGACACAACAAGGCATTAAAATACAAACAACATATTCAAAGGAAACCTAATTAGCTGATCAAGGAATGTTACGATAAATGACACATACACATCATTGGAAAATGAACCAGTAGTTGTATATTAATAAAAAAAAGGGGAAGCATACAACCAAGCGTTGATGTTGATAGGATCTCCTTGAAATGAATATCCAAGTCCAAGATAAGCTCTCCAAGCACTCCTCCAATCCAAATGAGTAGCATATAGGCACAATCTTAGCATAAGGGTGCAAATATGCATAGACCAACCAAACTCCAACATGACCAACCAACCATTTGGGAATGGGAGAGTGTTATCACCAAAAAGTTGATCATCTAGCCTAATTCACTAGATGAATCGAAGTATACCATGTAAAGCCAATTTTACCATAGTAAAATTGCTTTCAATGTGAGAAATTACCTAATAAACCACCTTTATAAGTAATTTATAGTTAAACCCATGAAGAATAATTAAATAAATCACTACTTATTTGATTTTATTTTAGGAATAATTAATTAAACCATTGTTTTATTATTATTCCTTGTCAAATTTGACCCAATCATGAAAAATAAACAGATAAATCATTATTTATCTTATTTTTGTCTAGGAATAATTAATTAATCACTAATTAATTATCATTCTCTGTTAAATTTGACTAAATCCATTAGGAATAATTAAATAAATCCTTATTTGTTTATTATTCCTTAACTAATTCATTGATATGTTAAATTATTTATTTATTATTTAAAAAAAAAGTTCAAATACTTTTTCCCTCCTAAGCAAATATAATAAAGTATTCCAAGTGGTTATTCCAAGAATGGGATCAATAATATTTTATTATTGCTCATTATTCGAGGATAACTCAATATTTTGTTATAAATAGAAGGGTTTTCCATTCATTATTCACTTTTGATTATTTTCATTGTTGCACACCATATTTTTACTGGTTTTATGCATTATAGAGGAGAGAGACTCTACATAAATGTTTGTGATCTATACATTGTGGATGACAAACAATCTCAACCCATAGATCCATAAAAGTGTGAACTGGGCTTCAGAACGCACCTTTCAACGCAGAAAGTGTGATCCCTGCAGAGAAACATGTCAGCACATGCGATTTCTAGGTTTTGGGGTTTTCTTAGATCTGTTCCTGGGTTTTGCAGAGAGCTATCTGCTAGGTGTTTGACCTCTGTCTCATCCTACTTAGGCCTTGATCCACTCTATTTTACTCATCGTAGTCAAATTTAGCTTCCCCTTGTGCTTCTAGTACACTTCCACCTTTCTAGGAGGAGTTTAGCTAAGTGAGAAGTCTAAGTTGCTGCAGTGCTTTCAGCCACATTTTCCAGATCTATAATATTTTGTTTCATATCTATTAAGATAGGTTTCTACCATCCATAGTTTCACATTTAAACTTGTTTGGTCATTCCCTTAGGGTCCCATTGGTTGCCCTAGGTGTTTCACCCATCTTGCTAGCTTTTTGCAGCAATCTTCCCTCTTGTTTTTTGTTGTTGCTGCACTACTTTCCAACAGCTTAGTGTCACTTGATCCCAGTCATAACGAAATTTAGATCCCTTGAACGTTTCAGTGTATTTCCCATCGGTTTAGTCACCAAGAAGTAAAGTGTTTGCAAACCCAGTTTCAGTGGGGTTTAGTTAATTATTTTGCTGTTCATTTTCTCTTATTTATTTCAGTTTATTTCTAGCAAGCTTTTTTATTTTTTACAAACACGATCTGGGATTAATCAATTAGTACACTTGCACACACAAGCACACCTTAAGCGAAGGTTTCTTAGTTTACATTTCCAAGCCAAGACTTAACATAATAAATTTATCTCCCTGCATAACAACAAAGTTATATTGCTAATCTCCCTTCACCATTTCCATGTTCCATGTGTCCTATCATCCCTGCACCACCAAGGCATGTGTCATGAAGAATATTAGGCCTTCATCCCTAGTTTCCCCTTGGGCATATTACTTCTCCCCGTCAGATTCGAGCTCATAGCCCTGCGAGTCCCCATACTGACTCTTCTCTTGGTCCTTCTAATTCCTCATCTGATTTCTAGAATCCTTCACCGCATATCGTCACCATGTCTAGACCCAAAACTGGTGCAGGAACCAAAACTCGTGTTGGATCCAGTTCTATATCGGTGGTCACATCAGGTGGAACAATCTCAGGAACCATTTTGGTAGCCCCCTTGCTCCCCTTTATAGCTGGGTTAAGTCTACCAGATTTTAACCAGTTCATAAATGACCCCATACACCATGATGCTGGTTGGCCCTCTATGCTAACTAAGCTTCCCTCAGACATCCCAAAGTTTGAGGATATTGTTGGAGAGGATCCTACTAACCATGTTCGATCCTTCCACATGTGGTGTTTGTCCAGCTCCATAACTGATGACTCCATTTGTCTCCGACTCTTCCAACGCACACTCATTGGATACATTGCAAAATGGTATGTAGACCAGCCCTCCACCTCTCATTTAATTTTCATGACGCTTGCTAAAGTGTTCCTTCCATATTTCCAATTACCTCTCTGGTACGACACTGGTACTGAGTTATTGACCACATTCTGTCAATCCTCCGCCACTCGCCTTTCTGACCATGTTGAAGAGTGGCGGTTAAGGAGGAGCACATGTCATACCCCGCATTTCGAAGACGATGTCTATCTAGATTGGTTTCTTAAGAGCCTTTTATCCCCCATCGAGAAAGATGTCACATGTCATTTTCCTTAGACCGAGGAAGAGGCTCTCCAGACCGCTTTGAGATATGATCTAATTTACGCTCAATCTGGTTATGTCTATACTATCATTCTAGACCTACCTTGTCCTGGAAGTGCCAATGGACTGGGGGCATCTCACACTGCTGATGGTATCGTTGCATCCCTTTCACACTCTTCACCATATACTCGGCAGAGTTATGGCTACCCGTAGGGGGGCACCAATTCCTCCAACATTTATGCCCCTTCTGCTAGCAACATGTTTCCAGGGCCCTAACCCATCTACCAAATTGTTTATCCTTCTTATGCACAGCCTAGTGCTCCAGCCCCTTAAGCATTAGCATCGCAGCCTCCCATGCATCCTTATCCCCATCAACCACTTCCCCCTCAAGGAAAAGTGTTTGCACAACATAGTGCTACCAATCCCAAAAATTCAAAGAAAAAGAATAAGGGCAAGGGTAATAAGGGTAACCAGGGAAATCAAGGTAACTAGCCTAGTGAACCCCAAGGGAACCAGCCTAGCACCAACAACCAGCAACAGGGCGCCTAGCCCAAGTAGAACAAGGCTACTCATATGAACAAGCCTTGTGCATGTTGTGGTGTACATGGCCACTATACACATGAGTGTCTTCTTTACCCCAGATGTGCCAAATGTGGGAAGCTTAAGCATGTTATAAAGGTCAAAAATCACCTCAGAATCTTGTTCCACCTCAACCAGCCCTGCTCACAAATCCTTTCCCTCAACAACGATTTGTTTCTGCTCAACCTGAGCTAGGTCAAGCAAACCATCCCCCCAACCTTCTCATCATGGTGACTACCAGATCCTTGTGACGGATTCTGATGAGGTCAATACCTCTGATTGACAGCTAGCTCCTCAACACTCTATTTTACCATCTTATCCAATTCATTCAGATCCACCCACCCAGGACCTCCCCCGTTTGTGGGTGCCTCTCCTATGTTCCCACCAGGAACCACTCCTCCAGATCTTAACCATTCAAGAGTTTTTCCACCAGGACATTTCCCTGCAGGACATATGCTTTTCTTGTTTCCTCCTCCAACAACATTTTCTGTCCCTGTCATGGCTCTACTGGTCCTTCCTAACATGAATCTGGGGATTCCAATATGGTACATAGATCCCCCAGTGAACACTCTGCCTAGTCAGCTACGACCATATCATGTTTTGACCCCGGTTCAAGCGGTCCCTACGACCCTTGTCACTGCTCCAGTTCCATCGTAACCTCAATAGGAACCCACTCCTATTACGATAACATCTGGATAGGGGGCAAAGCCAAGACGAAAAAACCTAAGGACAAGGCTACCCGAGCTTCTCTAGCCCCCAAAGTCCCAAAGCTATCACATCCATGCACTTTGTGTGAAGTCAATGGGCATGCCACCAATAATTGTTTGAACTTCCTCTACTCAAACCTTTTGTTCATGCAGCGTTCCTTGAGTCCAATATCCTACAAGTCCATGTTAACTTATCGGTCCCACCTAAGAAACTCAAAACACTGCGCACAAACCAACCTTGTGCCCTGTGTGATCTTCATGGTCATTATTTCCATTATTTCCCTCATCTCAATGAATTTCACGATTTCCTTGGGGCGATTCGTGAATACGAGGCCACTTGTAGTTGATCATCTACTCCTATACCCATGGATTCTGGTACCACTAGTCAACCAGAACAGGGAGACTCTGGCCCTAATATTGTGATTCATCCCCCCGATGTCAAGATTACGGACACCATAGGCCATATCGTTTACCTGTCATCATCCTTGAGTTCCTCGTAGACAAACCTTTTTGAGGTTTCTGCACGTGCTTCTATCGAACCTCTTTCGAGAGAATCCCAGGTCTCAACATACATAGATCCACCATCTACTAGTACATCGTCTACCATTCAAGATGATGCATTTGTGAATCTTATTTCTAAGGTTGATGCACCAGGTAATCCTACCGCATCATGTAGTCAATCTTCCTCCCATCAGCCATCCTGATAAGGACACCATGGAAGCTAGGTCTACCCCTGATTACACCTACCCTTAAGTAAGGGGGAATTTATTTAGAGGATTTTGAAGGCCATTTCGTTCCTAATTCTCTCAATGTGCTCTACCTCAAGAAAATTCTCTCATAGCACATCCCTTTGATTTGCATGTCTTTATTTATGCCATGAAGTCAGGTAGATTGCGTCATCTCATCTGTTATCTTTTTCACCTTTTAGATGGATCCATCATCCACACCATATATCAGCCATGCCGATGGTGCAAGTCGCTTGTCCCAGAATCTAGCCTAGGCCATTTTCACCCCCTTGCATACGTTAGTCCTTTCAAATGGCGTATGCATTGGATCTGCCACCAATAATATGATGCAGTGATAGGTTTGTTAGTCGATGCCCTCACTCATCACATCCTTCATCTTCATGTTCATTTAGATTCCTTGCTACTTGTCATGCAATTTAATGGTGTGTATCATGTGCATAACCAAGTCATATTTAGAAAATATCTACGAGTGAAACTATTGGTACATGAATTTGAAACCATTACTTTCAATCATGTGCCTAGAGCCCAAAATCACTATGTAGATACCATTTCAAACAACATTCTAGATTGGCATTTATCGCATATATACCACAGAAGATAACAAAACAAATGGCGAACCATCATTATCATGTAAAATGCATAATCATATTAGTGTTTGGAGCCCTTAACTCTATATACATCTAGTACGCCCATAGCATACTGGGGGCACATAGGCCCTTACATATCCTTTGGAGGATCTCATGCCAAGTTGGGTCGAGATGCTTGGATCCCTTTTTCAAGCACTCGAAACACAATGGCACTCCACAAACCCCTCCTGCTAGGTGGAATCATTCCCACCTTTGCATACTTGATCATTATCCCATTCTTGGGGGTATGCTTCTTTTCCCTCGACCATCTTCTCAATTAATTCTGGGCCTAGATACCACTGGATCTAGGTATGGTCAATTATCCTCCCATTCATTGGATAGTTTGTCCTAACGACCTCTACGATGATCCATATGCCCATCACATATCATAGACGTTTGATACAACATCTGCAAATATTCTACTCTATGTCCATGTAGTTCCCATGTTTGACTTAGTGGGAAAGGATGATTCTAGATCTCCTCTAGTCATTCATTATTGTTTTACTCTTCCCTTAATTCTTCAGTAGAAACCATCATTCCAAGAAGCATTAAGGCTATCTTTAGATAAGTAAGGCCACTTGCCTAAAAGTTGTAGATCCTGATTCTGATGGTTGGTTTGTTCGCTACGATCTCCACAATATTTAGGGCCTTTTACTCCTCTCCAAATTCACCACAGCTCACTTAGCAAATGAATCCAAATTGGAAGGAAAACATCCTTTCATAGGAAAATACCCAATTTTTCTATTGCCCATTGCGACTAGACCGTAGCTTAGTTTGATGAACCGTTAGTACCATTGGAAAGCTCTCACCAAGCTCTATAATGGTTCTTCCTCGGTTTTTGATGATTTGGCACTTCATGAGGGAACCATTTTTCCATGAAAGGTCACTTTGTCGCCTCTCAAAATCGAATTTCATCACAAAGCGACACTTGTACTTTGAGGTCCAACTCCTCTTAATACTTGTCGTACCATATGTCAATTTTTGACATAAGTAACCATCATTTACTCATGTTTCCATGGTCCCCATTGGGCCTAGTCTATGTCGCAGCGTCATCGAATCCCCCTTGTTCAGAGCATTCACGATGAGTCACCCTTACATTCTTGGAGTCTATTTCATGTCCCATCATCTCATGTCACAATATTCCATCCATATTTGCATACCACTCATCCTATGTTGCCCATTTTGGCCTCTAGTCATAATGTCCACATCCCCTTCAGAGTTGACTAAATTACTGCTAGGTTAACCATGAACTTTATGCTCTGATAAGGGTAGTCATTTGTTTGTCCCTCAGTCCCATTTCCCCATTATCCCCGGTGTCAATCTATCAGTCACATTACTATTTTTCCTTGTGCTTTAGTGATCCTCATTGCCTCATCTATCACAGGCCCTATTCTATTGACATCAACTCATTTATTCCAGAAGAACGACCTAGAGAGCAGTGTATCTTGGTTCCAGCTTCCATTCTTGTTCGAAACCTTGGATAGAGCAGAGGGTCTTATTATTTCCCTTTGACTTGGTCGTTTCATGTTCGTGATCCATACACTTGATGGTCTAGTGATGCAGCAGATTGTACCAGTGATTCCTGGGTGTGCGTGAGATGTTTCAAACCTCATGAGGGGGTGGCCCTTCATGTAGCCCACCACATGCTCAGATTCATACCTATTATGCTACAGCCTCAGATGTAGTTCCACAGAGTTGATGGGTTCGGTTCCTACTGATCTTAGTGTCCATAGCATACACATCTCCTTCCGATGATCCGTTCAGTTTTGCAGAACCTTTCCCTATTCAGTAGGGCTTCTCCAGTTGTTCTACCCTCCCTCCCACCCATTTCTTGACGGAAGGAGATTTGTACCTCGTGTACCCAGATATTATTGTATTCAGTCCTGGCTCATTATTTTACCAGGTGCATTATGTATATGCGACACATTGTATTATTTTCTGGCTCTATTATGCCAGCTGTCATGTACCATTCAATAGGTACTTCATTTCTCAATTTTATATTTTTGGGCGAACCATTATTTTTGTACTAAGTTATCTCAATGGGTATGGGTATGCCTCCCTCGCCTCATTAAGGTCCGATACCACAACATAAAAGGAGGCTTGCATTAGTCTCACCCCCTTTGTCATTATCCTCTCTCAGATTCAACTTCATTGGTCCCTCTCTCTCTCTCTCTCTCTCTTTGACTCCCCTGTGTTGCCTAAGTGATTGTGTCTTTACAACGTAATTCAGTCATAGGTTTTGCTCCTTACACTCATACATTGAGGGTAATCTATTATCACCAAAAAATTGATCATCTAGCCTAATTCACTAGATGGATTGAAGTATACCATGTAAAGCCAATTTTACCATAGTAGAATTGTTTTCACTCTGAGAAATTACCTAATAAACCACATTTATTAAGTAATTTATAGTTAAACCCATGAAGAATAATTAAATAAATCACTATTTATTTGATTTTCTTCTAGGAATAATTAATTAAACAATTGTTTTATTATTATTCCTTGTCAAATTTGACCCAATCATGAAAAATAAATAGATAAATCATTATTTATCTTATTTTTCTCTAAGAATAATTAATTATTATTCTTTGTTAAATTTGATTAAATCCCTTGGGAATAATTAAATAAATCCTTATTTGTTTATAATTCCTTCACTAATTCATTGAGATGATAAATAAATCCTTTTTTTATTTATTGTTTCTAAATAAAAGTTTAAATACTTTTTCCCTCCTAAGCAAATATAATAAAATATTCCAAGTGGTTATTCCAAGAATGGGATCAATAATATTCTATTATTTCTCATTATTCGAGGATAACTCAATATTTTGTTATAAATAGAAGGGTTTTCCATTCATTATTCACTTTTGATTATTTTCATTGTTGCACTCAATGTTGTAACTCTGATTATTTTCATTGTCGCAAACCATATTTTTACTGGGTTTATGCATTATATAGGAGAGAGACTCTACAGAAGCTGAAAATGTTTGAGCATAGCCAAGAACCCATCCCATAGAGGGGGACTGGTAACAGTTATTTGTTCTCTTTAAAGGTGTTATTATGAAATTATTCTTTACATATCTCGCTTCCATTGGATGTTTGGGGTTATTACTCTTTCTTTCACTGTTTAACTATGATTGTAGCATAGATAAGAATTTTAATTAATTAGTGATTCTTAGAGAAAAATAAGATAAATAATGATTTATTTGTTTATTTTTCATGATTGGGTCAAATTTGACAAGGAATAATAATAAAACAATGGTTTAATTAATTATTCCTAAAAGAAAAGCAAATAAATAGTGATTTATTTAATTATTCTTCATTGGTTTAACTATAAATTACTTAATAATGGTGGTTTATTAGGTAATTTCTCATAGTCAAAGCAATTTTACTATGGTAAAAATTGGCTTTACATGGTAGACTTCAATCCATCTAATGAATTAGGCTAGATGATCAATTTTTTGGTGATAACAGAGAGGATGAATATATAGGCTGGGAAAGGGAGTTAGGACCTCTCCAAAGATAGGATTAGGCCCTCATCTCAAAGAGGTAGCTCATAGGGATAAGACCAAGAGGCCAAGTTGGGAGAATTCTACCTCATCTATCCCGAACAACCTCCAGCTCACTGCTCTGGAAGCTTCTAGATCACAGAGCTTCTCATCCTCTTTGGGAAAATTTCCCTCTGGAAGCTGAATCATAAGAGCAATGGTTCTCAAATTAGGGTTTAAGAGCTATTTCCTTCAGGGGAATCTCAAGGCATTTTCCAATTAATGTCTTAGGGAGGATCTGAGCTGCATATATGAATGAGTACATTGTATGATGCTCATGCTTCGGGCACTTTAGGGTATGTCACAGGGAAGTGCAAGAGGTGTGACAAAATACTGTGTAACTCTCCAGAAACAAGGTTTTAAGAAAAGCTTAGTTGACAACAATCTCTATGTAAAATCTGAAGATGATCATCTACTAATAGTGGTTTTGTATGTGGATGACATCATATTTGAGAGTGATGTGGATTAGTTGTGGCATCGGTTTGCACACTGTATGAAAAAAAACTTTGAAATGACCATGATTGGTGAGTTTTCCTTCTTTTTGGTTTGCGAATTACTCAGTGCCCACGAGGAGTTTTTCTATCTCAATCCAAATACCTCAAGGAAACTTTGAAGAAATTTGGAATGGAGGACTACAAACCTGTCAACACACTTATGACTACAGGCTGTAAACTGTGCAAGGAAGATGCAACACCACAGGTAAATCAAGCTGAATATATATCAATGATAGGAATCTTACTGTATCTGACAACTTCAAGGTCAAATATCATGCAAGAAGCAAGAATTGTGGCAAGATTTCAGGCTCGTCCACAACCAAGTCATGTAGTGTTTATTAAGAGGATTTTCAAATATCTTCAAGGTACAACAAAGTATGTCTTGTGCTATCCCAAGAGTAAAGACTTCAATCTAAATGCCTACATACATGCATATTAGGCTAGAAGTCTAGATCCTAGGAAGAGTACTTCTGGTGCAACTTTCCTTTTGGGTGACTTCTTGGTATCATGGGTTAGCAAGAAGTAGGGCTCCATCTCTCTATCGACTGCTGAAGCAGAATATATTTTTTTTGTGACTTGTTGTACACAAATTCTATGGATGAAGAAAACCTTAAAGGATATACAGGTAGAGTTGCCTAATCCCATTCCAATAATGTGTGACAACACTAGTGCAATCAACATCTCAAAAAATACAGTCATGCATTCAAAAACCAAGCACATTCCTATCAAGTATCATTTCTTGAGGGAACAAGTTGCAACCAATATTGTTAAACTTGTATATGTGCTCACTAAAGAGAAACTGGAAGATATCTTTACCAAGCCACTTGTAAGAGAACCATTTGAGCATCTTAGGAAGCAGATAGGATTTGTGACTCCTCCCTCCTAATGAATTCATTTTGGTAGGAGGTGGAATCTACTCAGCAGAAGGAACTCATCGAAGAATTTGTTGCATTGGTTTAGGGGGAGTGCAAGTGAAGTTTTCTTTGCCACTGATGTCAAAGGGGGAGAAATTTGGCATTAGAGGAGACCATGCCAAGCTAAGGGGGAGTTGCCAGTGTTACCATCAATTCTAAAGGGGGAGATTTCTGAAGATTTGATGGTATGAAGGTGGTTGGCTGTGTAAGTGTTGGCATTGATGTCAAACAAGGCTCAGCTTGATGATGGGGCTTCATGCCTTAATGCTTGTGATTATAGCTAGGTACAAAGTTTGGAGCCATCGTTTGAGGTAGAATATGGGCTTAGTGTATAATCAAACCCCTTTCATTGGAAATTGCTCTGGAAGAGATTTCCAATGGCATGCGAAAGTCCAAAAATGGACTTGTGGTTCGAGAGATATGGCCTGCTGAAGTTTAGGATGATTTAGGCCTTGTGCAGTGAGGAATATCAGAGCATCAGAGGTCTCGTAGATCGGAAATATTGCAAATCAAAGGTCCCAGTGTATCATAATCAAATGTCCCAGCCAATCGAAGCTCCTCACGAATCACATAACGAAGGCCCCGGTGAATTACATATCAACGATCCTGCATGTCGAAGGTCTCACAATATCAAGGGATACATCGGGACTGTGCATTCTTTGTTAAATCGTCAAGGAGGCCAACAAGGAAAATACAAAGGAATTTGGTGAAAAACCAGAGTAGGTGAGGCCCCTTTTTCTCTCCTCCGGGCAAGACACATGGAGGCATCTAGTTGGCTTTGATAAGGACAAAAGGCAGCATCGGAGGAGCTCCAACGAGGACAACTCATAGGATTTGATTAGTTCCGATAAGGGACACATGGCCGCTTGTGTCAGCATGATGTCACTATATAGAGGGACATGTGAGAGGTTATTTCAATGTTTATGGATGGCCTAATGGGCCATATCTGAGTGACATGTGTCACTAGTCAGAAGATGCCACGTGGCATGATATGATATCACTTTGGAAATCAGCGATTGGAGGTTTGCAATGGTTGGCTCATGTGCCACAATGAAATTTTTCTAGGATGCAAGATAGTAGGTGGCCACAAAGGGTTAAGGGAACTAAGGGATAGGGCTGAACTGAGGGGCAAATCGGAAACTAGTGATCGGCGATTTTTGATGGACAACACATTGTCACAAAGTGGAAATTTCCAATAAGGGACTTCGATATGGTAAGTGCATTGTCTAGAAGAAAGAAAAAAAACCAAGGGCTCGACACTTTATAAGGCAACCAAAGGCCCCTGGAAGAGCTCGAAAATACTTAGCACGTAAGTTCAAGCCCCCAGTCATCACCTTTGGTCCTATGGTGAGAAGTGTGCAGTAAGGGCTGAGCGGAAGGAGCTTGAAAATCAGAGATCCCCGATCGCAACTTTGTGGTTACTAGCACATTGGCCACAAATGAAAAAATCTGATATAGGGGGCTCCAATATGGTTGGTGCTCGATCGCCGAACCAAGTCCTATGGTGGAGATATAGTAGGGGTCTATTGCAAAAGGGGCTAGACTTGATCAGAGGTCGTCAATTATGTAACAGCCTCTCCCAAGTCTGCCCAAAGTAACCATGCCAATCGGGGTAAACATGAAGAGAGATGCTACTACAATCATATTCGACATCCTATGTCACTTCAAGGAAGGGGAATCGATGGAACATCACATACAATCATCTAACATCATCAACAGAACCCTAACGAGACAACCATCCACTCAGATAGCCTATCCCTAGGTCCCACTGTTATTCTGCAACCCTTAGGCCATAGTCACTCTTATGCTATGGTAAAGGGACCAGCGAGCAACCTAAAGTCACTCTTACATGCATGCCTACCAGTGCGGATCAGAATTGCCAGTTCTATGCCAGTGACCCCGGGATTTAAGCCACTTTTCTAGCCCGGAATCCTGGCCTCTGCCCAAAACTTGTTGTAACTTCCATAATTGATTAAAAACATAATAACAATGTTGTTCAATAAAAAATAAACCTCAGGACTAGGCCTAAGCATCCCCAATCGGGACTGACATTGTGTCAAACACTTGGCATCATTGCAGCTTATAGGTCTAGGATACAAGATACAACATAAGTGGATGAAGCAACTTATGAAACATAACCAGAAGGATCACCCCCTTCTCCATTGAACTACTACATTATCAATTAGGTCTTGCATCCATCGATTTAACAGTTACAAGTAAATATATAAAATAATCATGACATGAACTAGTCATTCAACCATGCTTATAACTAACATAAAACCATATAAATAGCATAGATATAAAATCCATTAAATCCACATATAAATCAATGCAAAAGTAAGAGATCTTACCTTTTATTAATCATAGGCAAATCTGACCAAGTTCGGGACTTCCATGTACCACGCGACCATAAACATGGCTGAACCAAATCTCTCTTTCAGCTAGTGACCCCAGTGCCATATTCGAAGCATGAATGTGGGATCTCATAGAACTACCAATCCAAGAACAATCAAGGGAATCGAGAGGTTAAACCACCTCCACCCCCATCCAACCATAATCACACCAAAATTGATGCTCCGATCACAACTGAATAGAACTTGGAATGCCATCGAGAATCCATCATTATCCTTGAGGAAATTTTTGTTTCCTTGTCTTTCAAGATTTACCACAATCCAAACCTAGATCACTAGGCCCAAAACCGAGACTACTCCCTCAGGCTTTACCGTGTATCCTACCAAAACCGGTTAAGAGATTCCTAGGCCTATGGGAATGAACCTTGAGACCACTTTTGCCTTGGATTGTGGAATCCATCAAGCAATTCCAAAGCTGAAATAAACATCCCAACTTACCATGGCATATGGAAAAGGTCTAGGCTAGGCTAAAATCCACTATCATAACTCGGCAATACCATGCCACTGATAGCAAAATAACCTTACACCAATAATCAAATCCATGCATGTCCAAATCAGCTTGGAAATCTCACATGCAAATGGTTACCTACAAGTATTCCCGTTGAAGTTGCTTGAATCTTTCTTTCCTATCCTTGTTCCTTGCTTGCATTCATTTCCTTTAGTTGTTTTTCCTTTCCTTGCTCCAAACTAGAGTGCTATAAGAAAAGTCTAAGTGACTAAGAGAGTGAGTGAGAGAGAAAGAATAATGATAGAGCTCCAAACTACTCTCAAAAGCCATGAACTGATCCTCATACTCCTTTTTATGCATGAGGCCTACAATTTCTTCATTTTCAATTATTTTCCTTCAATTTACTCCTCACTTGCAACTGGTGACCTTTTACCTACTTTTTCTCCTAATTTCCTTTATTTTCATAAATAAATGTGCCAAAAAAATGACTTTTTTCCTTTTAATTCCTTTTCCTTAGCCTTTGCCAATTTTCCTTAGCCAGAACACAAATCCATTGAATCCCACTAGGATATATTTTCCCAAAATTAAGCTTGGAATCAATGTCCCTTAACCGTGGTATTATTTTTCCTTTATTAACTTTTATTTCATGAACTTTTCACTAGGGTTGTTACAAATCAGCTATTTCATAGTGTTACACCACAACAAAACAGTGCAATGAAATGCTCTGATATTATGGTATAGGGTGCCATTAAGATGTATGAATCGATTGTTGTCATTTTGAATGCAGAACTGTAAGTTTGATGGCCGATGACCTCCCATGCACACATTGTAAATAAATGCAAAACAGAGACTCCATGATGTTGTACATGTAGATCTTTGTGAACCATAAAGAAGTATGTGGAGCCTCTATGAAATATGTAAGGAGGACTGGGAGTTAATACACAACATGGAGAGTCAATTGTATAACATAGAAGTGATCGTCTCCCATACTTATGATTTTAATGGAACAACTGAACTGGAGTTTGTGTATATCAGCAGAAGAATTGGGTGCCATGCCTGGGGTACATGCATGGGTAGAATTGATGATGACAGTGACTACATCGAGCCAAGATAAGCACAATAAAAAAATGATGAATTTCCATTGAGCTAATGGGGGTGTGGGAGCATATTTGTGAGAGAATATAGTAGTGACCTGTGAATTGGAGTAAAGTGTTGCGAGGGTAGTGTTTTCGTGAAACAGTGGAGAGCCCTGAGTGGAGAAAGAATAGCACATAGCAAAGTGTTGCAAGGGTAGTTCTGTGGTGAAATAGTAGAAAGTGCTAAGCAGAGAAAGCAGAGAACAAAGAAAGTTTTGTAGTGGGCAGCAAGAGGAAAACTACCACAAGTGTTCAGAAAGTAGAGTGTAGAAGTTGAATTCGCAAATAGCCATTAAGTTGGTATTTTACTTGTAATTTGTATTCCTCTGCTTTCAGTATGAAAATTGTATGAAATAGTAAAATAGTGGCAGTGACAAGTTGGTGCCTGCACACTTAAGAGGTTTGTGCCTCTAGGAAGGTTGGTGCTTGCGGAACAAAAGAGGTTGGTGCCTCTTGGAAAGTTGGTGCTTGTTAAAAAAAATAGGTTGGTGCCTCTTAGCAAGTTGGTGCTTGCTAGACAAAAGAGGTTGGTGCCTCTTGGAAATTTGGTGCTTGCTAAAGAAAGGGGGTTGGTGCCTCTAGTGTGTGGGTGCTCACAAACAAAAAGATGTAATTAATTTGGTGCTTAAATTACATCATAAAACAAACAAAAAATTGGTGGTTTTTTCCCTCTCGGTTTCCACATGAAAACACTGTGTCAAATGTATGCTAATCATGAGATTTTTGTTTGAGTATGTGTTCTGAAAGTTTATAAGATTTAATGCTTCATGAATGAATGCTTTCACATATCAAAGAACATAAGAAGGAACTATAAGAAAAGTAAGAAAACAAAATTAATAGTTTCTTAAATTACTAATTCATCCCCCACCCCCCCCAGCAATTCCTTAATTCCAACAAGACATTCTCCTTAAGTTGCAAGAAGAAAAAAGGAAAGAAAAAAAAAAAATTCCCTTCACCAAAATCATATCAAGAGATGGTATGGCAATAAGTTTGCTCAGAAAATTTAGTGTGGGTGACCTGGTATTGAAGTGGGATAAATCCCATGAAGAGAATGGGAAACGCACTAAGTTCCCATCCCTGTGGATCAAACCATTTACTTTTTGTGAGAATATTGGCCATCACACTTCTCATCTCCAATCTTTGGATAGGAAGACTGACTCTCTTCCTGTAAATGGCCAAGACTTGAAACAATAATTTCAATGACACATTAGGGTTATGCCCTATCCTATGTACATAGTTCATTATTTTGTTTTTCTTGTTTGTCATGTTTAGTCTTTTCGTTTTATTTTATTTTTCATTCATGTGAGTAAGATTAGTGTGTAAGTGTGTTTTTGGGTCCAGTGTATGTGGCTAAATTGAAAAGAGTTTTGTGACAATGCAACATTTGGCTGACCTTCAGTTCTTCTTCTTCATCTTGGTTACACATTTTGGTCAATGATGTTGTGATGGAAAATATGATCCTTACATAAGGAAAGCGTTGTTTTGAACCATGATATCCATGTATATTCAGGAAATCTGATGCCTGCATTTAGTTCTTTATTTTTCATTGTTTTCCATGTTGATGTGATAAAGTATTGAAGGAAAAGGGGAAATCTAAATGAGAAAACCAATATCAGAGGTTTTATATATGCTTCTCTAAAGGAACAACCTCTTCTCCTCTCAATAAATCAATATGCTTATTCTGCCCCATGAAATGAATAATTTTCAATGCACTGTCCTATATAAAATAAATAATAAGGGGATGAAGAATGCCAGAAGAGCTTGGATGTGCTAAAATAAACAATTTTAACTGTGCCAATTCTAGTTTTTCCAGGGTGGAAGAAAGAATTTCGTGTGCATTTTGATGCATCTTGCATAGATTTGGGAGTAGTACTAGCACAGCTGGGAGCAGGGGATATTGATCATCCCATTTCATTTGCAAACAAGAAGCTTTCTAAGTTAGAAAATAATTACAACATGACAGAAAGGGAGGGGTTAGCCATTGTGTATGCACTACATAAGTTTAGACATTACTTGTTGGGAGAAAAATTTAAAATGTTCACAGATCATTTCACACTAAAGTACTTGTTGAATAAGCATGTTTTGGGAGGGAAGATTTGTCGATGGTTGTTATTGTTCCTAGAATATGACTTTGAAGCTATAGTAAAGCTGGGAAGATTGATTGTTGCGCTTGATCATCTATCCAGGAAATAGACAGGAGAAGAACCTATGAATATTGAATATACTTTTCCCAATGCACAGTTGTTTGCAATTAAGGTCGTAGATGATCACTTCGCGGATATTATTCAATTTTTGTCCATAGGAAGGCTCCTGTGAAGTACACTACAAAGCAAAAGAAGGAATTGGTGGTTCGAGCAGTTGATTTTTCGCTGATGGTGGGACACTTGTATAAAATGTGACTAGATGAATTACTGCGCAAATACGTTTGTGAACATGAAAGATAGAACATTCTGATGGTAGCTCATGGAGGAGTTGCAGGTGGGAATTATGTAGGAAAAGCCACTGTGAAAAATATTTTTAGAGTTGGGTTATGGTGTCCTACAATGCATAAGGAAGAAAAAGACTTTTTTCAAGCATGTGATGCCTTTCAAAGGATAGAAAAGCCTTCCAGAAGAGATGAAATGCCACTAGTACCCACCCCAGGTGACTTTGTAGGATTTTGATAAATGGTCAATTTACTTTGTTGGACCTATCAGTCTATTGGGGAAAAAGACTAGTGCAAGATACATCATCACTGTGAATGATTATTTAACAAGGTGGGGTGAGGCAAAATCGATAAAGACTTGCAGTGTAGAAATTTTTACGAAGTTCATTTTCAAGTATATATTCTCTAGATTTGGTTGCCCAAAGATCTTGATGAGCAAAGCACTAACTGAGGAATTCCAAGATTACCATCAGAAAATCACTCCCTATCATCCTCAGGCAAATGGGACAGTGGAAGCATTCAATAAGATTATGGAGAATGCATTGACCAAGGTGTGCAATGTAAACATAGATGACTGGGACTTGGGGATTCCATTGGTGTTGTGGGGATACAGAACGAAATGCAAGAAATTGACTGGGTAAACACCTTTTAGGTTGGTATATGGAAAGGAGATATGCCAATGGAAAACATTGTGCCAATTCTGAGAATTGCAGTTGTCACAGATATGGCAGACCCCAACATGATGAGCGAAAGATTGTCGCAAATACTAGCTTTGGAAGAAGACAAATTCATAGTAGGATTCCATCAGCAGGTGCAGAAAATAAGGGAGAAATACTGGCATGAAAGGCACGTCAAGAAGAATATATTTTGCGAATGGGATCTTGTATTATTATATGATAGTAAGTTCGAAAAGTTACTGGGAAAATTTAAAACACATTGGTTGGAGCCATATATCTTCAAGAAAATTGCAGATGGTAGTGTTGTTCATCTTGTCAAGTTGAATGGTCTAATGATTCTAGAATGAGTTAGTGGTAGTAGATTGAAGATATACAGAGATGACTATGTCCTTGAAACTTCACACTGAAAAATAAAGGAAAGAAAGTCTTAGTGCCATCTGTAGTTGAAAGTGGGCATGGGACTATAAACTACTCTGTAGGAAGGGACTTCTCTGAAGGAATATTGTTACGTGATGCTTAGGAGTATGACGATGTCCAAAGAAGCTAACCGGAAATATCACTGCACCAAAGGGTAATTCAGACGAATTTAGCAGGAAATATGACTGTTGGAAGGAAAAGGGGTATCATTAAAAAGAAATTACGTTGAAGGGCATATGAGAAAGGCACTTATGAAGTACAGCTAGATGTATCTAGCCTATACCTAAATTAATGAACGAAATCTAGAGCCAATAATGGGTCTAGGAATTAAAAATTGTTATAAAAACTGCATCCCGTGCCACCTTTGACACTTTGTTGCATAAGAGAGATAAAAAATTGCACCTAAGTGAAGAAGAGATATTGCATGTCTCAGGGGAACTGGGAAGAGTTGGTCAAAATATTTAAGAAGAAAGGGCTCGCTGGTATCATGGAGTCATAAGTAGGAAATACCCTAGGAGAAAATGTACCTATGTCCTTGACGCACTTAAGATTGCCAAGGAAGGTGTCGCAAGCACAGCCGCAGTTGCAGCCACAAAAAACCAACAAGAAGAGACAAATTGAGGTCTTTATAGGAGAATGGAGAATGTCACCACAGAAGAAGACATAGAAGAAAGTGTAGACAAAGAATGTGAAGGAGAAGGGAAAAAATCCATTGCAGAAAGGAAGGAGACCAATGCAACTGGAGGGACTGAGCAGGTCCACAACAATGAGGAAGAAGATGAATCTCAGTGAAAGGAGATACAGGAGGTGGAGATTCCCTATATGCTCCCAACGTACATTCTACTAAGAAATCCAAGTGAAAAGCTGGTTAGGTTGCCAAAAGAAGGGAAATTTTCTACCTACACACCACTATTTCCAGAAGAGGTGCCTTTTGAATTAGAAGTGTTGGGGAATATCCCCTAGCTCAAATTGGAAGACAAGGATTTTAATGAAAAAAGAAAATTCCCAAAGTTTCAGCCCAGTTGATACCTAAATAAAGTTTACTACCTAGATAAAGAAGTTACAAGAATGGGTCGCAGGAGTGTAGAGAGCAGGGCTTCTGAACATGCAGAATGTGCCACACTTCGGTCGAAACCCATTTAGTATAATATGTGTGTGACAGATCCTTGCAATGGTGCATGATGATTTCATTTAGCTAGGGGTGTGGATCCTGATTGATGAGATGCTCATACAAAAAGTAACAGTGCTTCGATTTCAAGGAAAAGACCCCGTGGATGAATTTGTGGGTAAAAACAAAGACAAGGAGATGGCCTAGATGATGAAAGAAAATTTTGGGTTAGTAAATAAATCTCGTGGATATGAGAGAAACTCCATCAAGGACCAGGGTGTGCACTTCCCCACACATATCTTAGCGAGGAAGATCATGAGGAAGCAAATCCAATGAAGTGCCTGCAACAGTAGTGTCATTAGCAGAACATTGCAGCATAGGGGTCTAGTTCAATTGGGATTTTAATCTATGTAAGGAATTTTTGATGGATTTCAAAAAAGAAGAGGAAGAAGGCAAGACCTTCCATTATGCCCAGTTGCTAATTATTATTTCACTTATTGCATGGAAGGAGCTGAAATATTCTCAATTTTTTACTGTTGAGGTGGATTTATTTGAAGCAACGAGGTATGTTGCGCTATGGTTTACAAAGGAGTCAACACGTCCAACAGAGAACAAGGTGTTATATGTATTCATGGCGATGGATCCACATATGGTGGTGAATCAATATCCTAGACTGTCACCGAGCTTGTATAAACAATATCATCATATTGTGAAGTTCAAGGGAGAATTTCACATGGCGTATGTGAAAGCAAGGAAGGACCCAATGGAGACATGGCATCCATTTCCATACCTGATAATGGAATATGATCTCCTCACAGTAGTGCAGGATTGGCCTGAGAAATGGATGACTCCAGCGGGTTGAGCAGTTGGAGGCGAGGGAGCATAGAAAGGCACGTTGCAGGGTGTGGATACAAGTAAGAAGAATGTCGATGAGGAAACAAAAGAAATAGGGGGATGGAAAGAACATAAAGAACACCAAAGTGATGTGGAGGTATTAGAAGATTCGTCCTTTGTGATAAAAATGTGGCCAAGAAAGAAGCAAAAGGCAGATAAGAGTAACGGCATAGTGCCACTTGTCCTCACTGATAGCGACATCGATGAGACAACAAAGAAAATCCATGAGATTAACATTCAAACCTAGGGCGATATTGATGATTGTTGCAAATCGATCTTGGATGAGGCACAATAGGGAATCGTGCTGCTAAAGGCGTTTCCACAAGAAATGAAACAAGTAAAGAAGGTAACCCAATTGTCGCAGCAAGAACATAGACTGGAAACGAGTTTTGGAATGAGTATGTTGCATGTGCTAGATAGGGCACTAAAGTTTGAAGCAACAACAAAGAAAGAGTGAGCCAAGGCGTGGCGGAGTGTCCATATAAATGTCTTTGTGCTACCCCTCCACGTGCTACATGAATTTCATCAAGGAATCACCACAGATATTCAAGAACAAGAGAAGCATATGTCACTGTTGAAAGAAAATGTGGAGTGAGAGAAAGAAACGATGCAAAAGGAGCTGAAGCAAGTGGCTAAGGAAAGGTAGGAAGCAGGGAAGCGAAGATCAAAGGCGTCGAAGCTAAGTGACTCAGGATGAGTTACAGGTGAGCGTTTGGGACCTATTAGGCATGGCCCAACTTGGTCCAAGTTTTGGATAAAAGGCCCCACAAAAGAAGGAGTGGACTGCATGAATTTGTCACAGATATGTTCATCGCGCAAACCTTTAGGAATTTTGGGATGGGATAAAGCCTTATTTTGTAACGGGTATCGGGTAGTAGTCCTTGTTTTATGGATCCATGGTATGTGGACCATGGTTTTCATATAGATGAATTGTATAAAAGGATATGTAATACTTCGTAAAGGATAATCTAATCTAAATAGGATAATCAGTAATGAAATATCATAAGTGAATTGAATATCTGTATTCACGTTTGTAGTATGTAGTTTTTAGAAGGCTCTATAGATGAGTGTGCAGAGACCTTGAAGAGTTTGAAACTAAGTGTGCAGACCACCTATAGTTGGGTGCACAGGTTAGAGAAGTGAATGTAATTGAAAATCCATTTAATAGAGAAGAATTTTTGGTGAGGTGTTGTATCTTTGTACATATTATTTATCTATTGTTATGTATCTGATTATGTATGCTTTTCAGTGACTTATGCAAAGAACTGTAAGATATACTACTATTTTTAGAGTTTATGTGTTTATGTTAAATTAATCATATGCACAAAGTTCTTATGCATGTGAAATTATAAGATTGATATACAGTAGAAGTAAATAAACGACACTACTTCACGTATATCCCTTCGGTTGCAAAAAAACTGGTTCTGCAACCTCCCATAACTACCTCAGGTGAGACTGCGACTTGCTTGTAGTTCATTGCTAAAAGGAATAGTAGTTGAGGGTTTTGTTGTTGCGCAACACACTCTGAACCTTGATCAACCCCCTCAAACCAACAGTTGTTCTCATGCATACCTGGAAATTTTGTTCAAAAGGATAATTATTTTGTTCCCAAATAAATTATCCCTAGTTGTTAGCTTGAGGGGGCTTGGACCCAGGTTCAAAGTTAGCTGCGCGAACCAACAAAACCCTACACTATCGGCCCCTTCATTAGCAAACAATGTAGTGCAGGCTGTAGTCTATCCCGAGGCACTATTGGGGGATTCTAGAACCAGATTTCTGCATCCAAAGGACTATGTGATGTGTTTCTATCAAAATTAAGGCTTATTTCGACCTTCGTGAACCCTACCCATTAAAACCCAGAAATTGTAGCAATTAATAGTTAGTAGGTTTATTACGTTCTTTGATTACACTAAACATTCATAACTTTATATAAATAAACAGATCTAAGTCTTTGGGAATCTATTAAGTAATTTTCATAATTGATTGCATTAGATTGATCAAAATGTACAATAAATTCAGAGATAAGAAATGATACACATATACATAGATAATTGTTCAAAATGACCTTTATTATGAGTATATCTTCAATTAAAGTCCTTTCCAACCCTACACACATAGCTGAAGGGGCCCACGCACTTAGTTGCAGACTTACCAAGGTCTCTATGCACACGGCTACAGGAGCCTTCCCCTTCGCCTAAGTAGAGAATAGAAAGAAAAAACCCAAAAATTTCCCTTCTATTCTCTTCGTTCATTATCTCTCTATGACTCCTCTATAACTCCTTTTTATATGATTCTTCATTACAATACCATGGTCGGCGAACCATGGGCGGACTGCAAGGGCCTGCGTAGTTAATTGTGGAGTTACAAAGGTCTTCGCGCACACAGCTGTAGGAGCCTTCCCCTTCGCTCAAGTACAAAATAAATAAAACAGACCGAAAAATTTCCCTTCTATGCTCTTCGTTTGTTATCTCTTTATGAGTCTTTTATGAATCCCTTTTATATGATTCTTCATTACAATACCATGGTCCGTGAACCATTGGTGAGTCACAAAACAACTTGACTCTTAACAAAATAAGAGTCTTTGACCTTATAAAATCCACTTTGACTCCTATCGACCTGTGCCACTCGCACTCCACTCCTCAAAATGCGGAGACTTTACAATAATTGACAAAAATTTACAAAATTTGACCCCAGTGTACCTCATCCCAACAGGCCCCCGACACAAAGTCGTGACTTATCCTAAGTCACTCTACTCGTGTTTCCTCGATCTTTGCTTGCAGACAACTGAATTTGATCTTCAAGGCTTGAAGATCTATTGTTCCCTATGCGACAACCTATTGAACCTCTTCGACCAATTTATCTGTAGTTGAACCTTTGACATCAAGGCCCATGGTTCTCTGCATCTGTTGTAGAGCCTTTAACTTGCTTTGGACTATTTGAGATAGTTGGCTTGCCTCATCGGCCCATGGCTGTGTCCATGAGGAGATAGTGGAGGCCTTCTGATGTAGCTCATCAGTCTGGGTCTAGATGAACTTTCCTTCCTACAACTGGGTGAACCTTTGCACAGGTGATAAGGTCTGCGTTGTTGCCCTGATCGTGTCAAACTGCAACTTTCATGGATGCCTGCTTCAATTTTCCACAAGTGTGGATCCTGCTGCAACAAGGTCCACATCTCCATTGTCTTCTCAAACAATTAGCTACAATCCTTGACTGTAGTTTCTAGAGTAGTCATATCTTCTTGAATAGAAGCCTCACATTTCTCTCTAACTTCTGGAGGAGTCGTTGGTTGTAGCTTAAGTTGAAGCCCTGATATCTGTAGCTAGACCTCAAAGTGAACATTCCCAATTTCCTCCTTCAACTCCTTCACCGTAGCAACTAACTTCATAATTTTCTCCCTGAGGTTGCTTCTGCTGGAATTTGGAGCTCAGGGAGCTCACTGCATACTTCGTTAAGGGTGGTCTCTATTTTTTGATTCTGTTGTAGTGCCTTGTCATAGACATGCATGGCTTGCGCTTTCTCTTAAAAAATATTTTGATTGTTAGTTTTGACTTCATCGATAATCAACAGTGTGCTTTTCTCTCGAATGCGGAGCTCATCTGAAACTCCCTTGTGCAACTCATGTAAAGTCTGGATCGATAGTGCTGCAAGGTTAATACTCAGGTTCTTCCAGAACTATGCATGCTCCTAGTCTTCGACTATATCAAACTAGAGAAAGCCCCCCAGTAGTGGTACTAGGTGAAGCCCAGACATGAATTCCACTACATTAATGCTTGACACGCTCGCTTGACCCATGCTCGCTTGTCCCACGCTCACCTGGATTTCCCCTGTCTGGACCTGCAATTCGTTCAGGCTCTGTTATATCTTGTCCAATACCTGGTGGTACTGGTCCTTAATGTGTCCCCAGATAGTTTCACTAGCATTTTGGACAGCATCACTTATCTCATCAAGGTCCCCCTCCGTGAGGATCAACAGTGTCACACTTGTAGATTTATCATATTTTTGCTTCTTGCAAGGTCTCATGGAACTTCACTTCTACCTCTTCCTGACCCTGAAGGGGGAATCCAAGTTTGCGCCCCCTCACTCTTCACCTTTAGTCTCGACATCAACATCGGTGCACTCCGTTTCAGGTTATTCAAGGTCAATAGTGACGTGCGATGCTGCTGCAACTTTCTCCATTGACGCTTCCTTCTCTTTTGCAGACACCTTTTCTTTTATCGCACCTTTCTCATTTGTAGAGGTTGTCTCTTGCTACACAAGCATGTCTTTTTTCACTACCTTCTCTTTCTATGTGGCCTCTTCTTTCTGCACTGCCTTTTATTTTGTAGAAGGTTTTTATGCTTCTTTTTCTTTGTCTTTCTTAGCCACTGTCATAGCTGTTTTTTTCCCCATTTAACCCTCTGTGGCCCTACTAGTTCCTACGAATTCATCAGATGGGGTGAGCCACTCACTCAGCAATTGTTGATGACCCCCGGAATGTCTTCCTCTATGACTAGATATGGAAATTTATGCCATGTTTGTGTGGCATCCTTATTTGCGCGTATAGAAAAATTATGAAAATCTTCCTTGAAATATACAATATTAGTATATTGCGCATGTAAACTTGGTGATAACCGTGGTCATTGGTTGATCACCATCAAAAACTCTATCTCGAACAAGACCCAGAAGATCTTTGTTTCCATGACGTGGTCATAATCCTTCATCGCCCACTGCGAGGCAAATTTCCCAGCCTCGCACAACTCCAGATCTTGATTTCGAAAATGGCTCTCCGCAGGTGTTCTCCAAGCCACCAGCGTGATCAACATAAGTAACCATCCATATTGGAAGGCCTTTCCATCCTCCTATAATTTGATGGAATCCTCCAGGAACTCATGATAGAGATACTTGGCCCAACTGTATTGGACCACTTTTCTACACTGCACAGCTAGAGATACTACTGGTGTCGGCACTTCATCAGCGTGACACTTCCTCATTATATTCCCAACCAAAAATTGGGCAACAAACTATGCAACGCCATCTGATATGGAACTAATGGAATAGACGCACAACTTCTTCACCAACCTGAACTCGCTCTTCATCTAATGGTTAGCTTCTTCTCCTACAATTTCCCCACAAAAACATCTGTGTGGCTCTTACCCTTATAAGAAAATAAGTTGATTCTATGGATCAGCATGTCGTCAATTGGAATGCCCCCCCCAGTGAGAGGCACCCATAACGAACCAACGCCAGTAATTGATGCACACAGATAGTATTAATGAAACTTGGGCTAAAGTGTGGCAACCACAATAGGTTAAGAAATCCCACACACTCAATCCCGACCACCCACTTCATTGTCTTAAGTCGTGTAACAGTCGACTCCTCATAGTAGAGCTTCTTCAAATATTTGTTGGTTTCCAAGGGTGGAAACTTTGCATAGTCATTGAGGTGCCAGTCCTCCATCTTCAAAAATGGTACCTGGGCCAACAAATTACCCTCCACAAGTATGTCCTCCAAAAACAATGGTGTGAATACATTGTACTTCACTGAGTCTAGGTCCTTAGTCACTTTGGCTGCGGATTTCCTAGGGGGTACATAAGGTGCTAGCCTAGTAATCAACATTGATTCCTCTGCATCATTATCTTCAATACCCATATTCAATTCTTCTTCATCCAAATACATGAGTTCCATCGGTTGATTGCTTCTATCCATCTGACCATTATGTCTAACCTTCGTTGTATTTTTTTGTTGCGATTGCTGCAATAACACTTGTTGTGGTTTCTCTTACTTCTTCTCTCCTACCACTGTAGTGGCCAATCTAGGGTGCTAGATTAGACTAGATTTATTATCAAGTAGGGTCAGTAAACTTCGAGGCATGTGTCTACAGTCTATAGACATAAAGGATTCCTAACTAAGTGTTTATTGTTACAGGTTGTAGTACTTCTTTATAGAAGGTTAAGATATGTTTCCTCTCACCTTAACACTCAGATCACCTAACTTATCTAACTGTCCTAAAGATACAGCGTATTACTAGACCAAGATTTTAATCCCCTTACAAGGATGCTATGCACAAAAGCTCTGTCTAGTTAACACTTGAGCATTCATGAAAAAAATCAAAAGCAATCAAAAGCACACTAAAATTTAAATGCATGAAAGACAGAGTCTATGGAGATGCTTCAAAATATAACGATGGATCAAATCTCTTACAAGATATGGTTCAATGATCTTAATGATGAAATCTTCAAGCTATCGCCATAAATACCATTTGTGATAATTTCAAATCAAATCGACAAAATCATAAGCATGGAAATAACATTAAACACTATGCATTCTATTTGAATTCGAAAGCTGCTAAGGAAATGAAATTAACAGTATACCAATCCACGAAGGGCCCGTCCATGTTTCAATGGTACACTAAAGTAAACTCAAGCAACGAGAGAATTAACGCATAAACACTACTGGAGTAAAACCGTGACTATATTCAAGTGCTGTAGATTGCAATCACGAACAAAAGTTCTATTCTCAAACGATACACAGAGATAATAATCGTAACTGTACTGTTAACAAAATAATACTTAGTCTTTATCTGCCTGTCCCTATCTGAATTGAATGTACATTCATTAAGCAGTTGTTTCCGCTTTTACAAAGGAATGATTTTTGGTCATTTCTAATCTAAACCGATTTCCAAAAAGAAAACAAAATGAAACCGGTTTGGAAACCATGGCTTTTATTGCCTTTGTAACCAAAACGTTGAGGTTTGACTAGCGTGGACCACATAACCGGGAGCTTTTGATTTGCTGTAGAATCAATTTTTCACCATGCTTGTACATTCCAATTTTCATTCTTATCCATTGCTTTGGCTTGCCTGTCATGCCATGTGTCAGATGATAAACCATTTACAGGATGTTATGACTTCCTGTAGTATTTTTATTGAAAATTCCTAATTTCTAACATAAAAACTCATAAATTAACTTTAATGCAAACTAACAACTATAATGCAATTAATTAATCAATTTCAAGGAATATAAGGGATCTATGGAGGAAAAAGGTAGACAAATGATGGTGTTTTTAGAATAAAAAGATGGTAATGGAATGGTACCAACATCTCCCCCAAGCTTAATGAATTAGCATGTCCTCATGCTAATCCCGATGTGTTGCCTCTAAACTTTATCCCTGCTTGTACCTCTGCTACTTTCAACAATGCATCTATGTTCTTCTTAGCTTGGGCATCTTTTTTAATGTGGAGCTCACGTTTCAGACTCTTGTATTTCTCCTTGAGGGCTTTCTTTTGGGTATACCATTTGGTTTCCCAGTTGCAAATGTCAGTTTGTTCAGCCTCGAGTTCCTTGATTTGCTCCCTCAACTTCTCATTTTTCTGTTCAGTCTCCTTACTCTGTGCTCTTAGCATTTCATTCTCTTTCTTGATGACTTTCTCCAGCATGTTGGCCTCCATCAGTTCTTCTTTTAACTTTTAAATTTGCTTTTCCAACCTCCTTTGTTTCTTAATTGCAGGTGGTGACTCTTTTCCTTGGCTATTGTTGCTCTCAACCTCCATTTCGGCTTCTGGTCCAGGCTGTGAGTGAGAACTGCTCTTGATATCCATCGTTTCATGTGCATTTGATTCTGGTTGGTCTTCTTTTGGGTGGGTCTTTTGTGCTCTCCTAGATCTTCTTGTATATGTAGTGAAAATTTTATCTTGCTCAATTTTCTGGGCATCCCCTTGTCTCATTTTTCTCGTCCTCACACTACTAATGGGTGGAGGGATATTGCTTGATTTACGCACAGGAATCTCTTCATCAATATCATGCATAAATCCTAAGTGCTCTTGCTGTTCTTGCTCATCCTCTTCATCTTTGATTTGATTGGCAGCCAAAAATTCCTTCCACGTTTTTCCCCTTCTCTGTAATTCAAATTCAATGAGAATTTTAATTAACCCAAAATGACATAAACTTTTATCTTCATTACCCTTTCTCTTTTGGATAGTTTTTGACATCTTGGTCAAGCTCTGCAAGAGGAAATATGGTAAACTAATGGTGCACTGCCCTTTTAAATGTATCAGGAGTTTGATGTGGTATAAAAAGACTATGCTGTAGCGACCCTCACACGTAACAAATTTTTGAATGATATACACCATTTCATCCCATGGATGCATCAGCCAGCTCCTAGGGACACCCTTCTTCCAGTTAACAGATGAAACCCTCGACCTGGACATGAATTGGGTCCATGATTTTTCTTTGAGTTGTTTTGTTTTGGAGTATTTTTCTCCTTCCGGGCTAATCCCTAAGGATTGTGCTATGGTGTCTTCTGAGATCCTGAATGAAAAATTGCCTATCAATGCTTTCTCCCCATTAAATGTAAAGGAAAACTATTTAGTTACTTCCTCATTTCTCCCATTAAACTTCTCCAAGAAGGGTAGCCATTATTTTTCTTTTAAAATTGCAATGCAGTCATCATGGTACTGAGAACTATCAAATGTGCTTGGCTCTACCCTATTAGTCATTTTGACAGAGAAACTCCTGCTCTAACCCTCTTCGTTTATGCTTACTAATTTAACAAGGGTATTTTGGTTTGTTACCTCTGCTTTTCACTCCACACAACTGACTTGGTGGCGCCCTCTGTTCCTCGAGATCAGCTCCTTCAATGGCTTAAGAAGTGACCGGGTGACCATCCTTGAATTATGGCGGAGGTGGAAACTTGTGAGCCTGATTACTGTGCTTTCCTTTCGTAACACTTGCTTTTCTCGGCCTTTGCTTTTGAAATCACAGCACTTGAATTGCTAGTATGGAACACCCCTTTTTACAACTAAAAATGAAATGGAATTTTAACAACCGACTTGACCCAATTCACTATAATGATAACAGAGCGTATTCATATTTCAATGAAAGAGGAGTGATTGTACTGGGTTGTATGAATATTATCATGAGAACGCTGTAAGCATGTATGGAGTACTGGTGTATAATAATGGATAGTTGTTTGCATGAGTCGACTTGGTCGAACAATCATGTTATAGCTCAACCGATTCAAAAACAATGAATGAAATCGTATAACATTTGGCTTTCCAATAGTTCACCACCTATCCCTTGCTTATTGGTATTTGGCCGAATAAGGAGATGTTGAACCAATAGTAAAGTTTGATGGCCGATAAGGGGTTAATAACAAGGCTGGGAGGGTGGTATAATAGAGGATTTAAAAATCATAAGAGGAGGAGTATGGGGATAGGCTAGAGTATTGGAAAATGATAGGAATTAGGAATATGACGAGGGTGATGTATATGTGGGTGTTTTTGAAATTGATATCATAAGCAGTCATAGTCATCACATTCAACACTAAAGTAATCTAAGAATTTAAATGTTAAAAATTACAATAATACATTACACTTTTATTGGTTGATCAAGAGTTGAGTTGGCATGCATAGGTAGGACCGGTCTTTCTTGTTCAGATATGGCTAATCTTTGTTGTCCATAACAGGTCCCTCTGAGATGAATTTGGATGCAACATGTCCCTCTGAGATCTGGAGAATATGTGTGTAGCTTCTTTGAAATCCAGAAAAGAACTATATGTGTGCAAGTTCCTTGATCTTCGGTGTTTGATGGAGCCTCAATGACAAGCAACCTTTGAATCTCTATTGAAACTTTGTTGAAACTTTGCTGAAATAGCTTGAGATATCAGTCTCTAATAGGTCCCTCCAATGTTGGTGCTGGTAACATGGTCTTCCGAATAGAACAAGTCCCACTGCATAGTGCTTTTAAACAGGTCCCTCTGATTAGAACAAAGACAAAACGACTTCTTTATTGAAATCTGAAGTATTGAAACAAACTCTTTAAGAATTTACAATGAGGAGATGAGATAAGAACAAAAATGTTGATGCTTCTCCCCCACTAAAGCTTTGATTTGTCCTCAAGTCATTATTCAATCGATGAATCAAACAGGAAACAAAAGAAAAGTAATTCTTACCAGCCAAAGAATTGGTTTTCAAGTAAGAATTTTGGGTTAGAGTGTGCCCGAGTCTGGTTTTCACATCTAAACCATTATTTATTTATTTATTTATTTTCTAAATTGAAATGAAATAAACTAAGGCAGAGATACTACAGCTGAAGGCTGCAATATCTCAACCTCCTTTTGTTGAGATACAATTTGAAGAAAATTTTGTTTGCTGATGGGCCTATTGTAAAGTTTCAAGCGATGGCCATTGACAGTAAAGGGGTGGCCTTCTCCATTAATGGTAATGAGCTTGAATAATCCATTGTCATAAACTTGAACGATTTCGTATGGGCCCATCCAATGTGTGGTAAATTTGGCTTTATGATCTCTGAATTTAGAATCAAAGAGTAAAGCCGAATCTCCTTCTTTGAACTGTTTCTTCTTGATATGTGCATCATGCCACTGCTTCCTTTGTTTTTGCATGAGAAGTGTTGTCTCCTCTACTTGTTGCCTCATTTCATCCAGTTGGTTCAACTGCTCAATTCTTTCTTGTTGTGCTTCATTAAGATCAATTCCCAAATCTGCAGCCATCTTAAAAGTATGTATTTGAAACTCAATAGGAAGCATTACCTCCTTGCCATACACCAACTGATATGGTGTAAATCCTGTAGTATTCTTCCACGTGATTCTATAAGCCCATAGTGCATCTTTGAGCTTCTCTTCCCAATTCTTTCTGTTCATTGCCACAGTCTTAGTGATAATTCCTTCCAAAGTTTTATTTATGGATTCCACCTGGCCATTGGCTTGTGGATGGTAAGGTGTACTTCTTTTGTGCTTGATTTGATACTTTTTTGTGATGTCCTTAACTAACTTTGAAGTAAACTGAGTATCTTGATCAGTCACTATCTCCCTTGGTACTCCATACCTTACAAAAATCTCTTCAAAAAGGAAGTTTACCACTGTCTTTTCAGTTGCTTGAACTAGTGCTTTAGCTTCAGCCTATTTTGTTACGTAATCAGTACATACTAAGATGTACTTCTTACCATTGGAAGTTGGATTAATGGGTCCTATGAAATGTAGAGCCCATTTTTCAAATGGCTCTAGGTGTACTTGAGGCTGAAGTGGCATCTCATCTGTAGCTGTTGGCCTACCCATTCTTTGACATCTATCACAACTCTTCACGTACTTCTTGGAATCCTTAAAACTAGATGGCCAGTAATATCCAAGACTAAGAATCTTGAATGCTGTTCGTTTAGCTGAAAAATGCCCACCACACGGTTCATCATGGCAAGATTTTAAAATATCAATTATTTCATTATTTCTTACACATTGTCTAATAATCATATCATAACCAGTGTAAAATAAATCGCCATTAATCCATGAGTATCGAGCACTTTGTTTGACTAGCCTCTTCTTTTCCTTTGGAGTAAAGTATGGAGGTGTTCTTCCTGTGGACAAATAATTGGCCAAGTCATCATACCAAGGATTCACTATTGAAATTGCAAATAAATTTTCATCTGGAAAAGAATCTTCAACCGGAACAATCTCCCCTTGATTTTGTAGTCTAGAAAGAAAATATGCCACCTGATTCTCCTTACCTGGTCTATCTAACACTGTGATGTTAAATTCCTGTAACAATAACAACCATCTTGTAACTCTGCCACTAGTTACTGGTTTATTCATTAAATGCTTAATGGCAGAATGGTCAGTATGTACAAAAACCTCATACCCAGTTATATAATGTCGGAATTTATTCACAGCATGTATGATGGCAAGCATTTCTTTTTCTGTGACTGTGTAGTTTAATTCTGCAGGTGTTAGGTTTTTGCTGATGAAATAAATAGTATAACGACAAGACTCCTCTTTTTGGCCTAATGAGGAACCTACTGCAGTATCAGATGCATCTGTAAAGATGTGAAATGGAAGGTTCCAGTTAGGTCCTTTTAAGACTAGTGTGGTTGACAACTTTTCTTTTAGTGTTTCAAATGCTTGCTGACAATTCTCATTCTAGTTGAAAGGTGTATCTTTTGCTAGAAGTTTAAATAGAGGTGAAGCTATTTTACTAAAATGTTCAATAAACCTTTTGTAATAGCTTGCATACCCAAGGAAACTTCTTACCTCTTTTTGAGTCTTCGAAATTGGAAAATTGACAATGATCTGGATTTTTGATGGATCAACTTTGATGCCTTGAAAAGAAATATAGTGGCCTAATACTATCCCCTCATTTAACATCATAAAGCACTTTTCATTGCTCAGGGACAGATTATCTTCAATACATCTCTTCAAAACTTTTTCAAAATTCGTTAATGCATGCTCAAATGAATCACCATACACTGAAAAATCATCCATGTAAACTTCAACATAATCATGAACTAAATCAACAAAAATAGCTAGTACTACTCTCTAAAATGTATCTGGTGCATTGCAAAGTCCAAATGGGAAAACATTATAAGCATAAGTGCCCCAGGGACAAGTAAAAGTGGTTTTGTCCTGGTCCTCTAAGGCTATCCTGATCTGGTTGTAGCCACTAAAACCATCAAGAAAAGAGAATGATGATTTCCCAGCTAAGGTGTCTAGCACTTGGTTAATAAATGGTAGTGGGAAATAATATTTGAGCGTTGCTTTGTTCAATTGTCGGTAATCAACACAAATCCGCCACTTACCATTTTTCTTGGGCACTACTACCAATGGGGATACCCACTGACTGTCAGAGATAGGATAGAAAAAATTGACTTTCAACAGTTTTTGTAACTCCTCTCTAACAATATCCTGAAGCATGGGGTTCATTCGTCTCTACGGTTGCCTCACTGGTTTGATATTACTATCGATATAAATATGGTGAGTGCATGTTTCAGGGTGAATGCCATGCATATCGGTGTAGTCCGAAGCAAATGCTTTCTGGTATTTTCTCAATAATTGAATCAATTTTTCCTCCTGAGATGAGTCTAGGTGAGTGCCAATATTCAAAGTTTTTCCTGGACTAATATCTATGGTCTTGCTCTGTGTGTTTGTGATAGATTGAATGGGAAAAATGTTCTGAAATGTTGTTTGCAAAGATTGAATGGTGCATGTTTCCTGAAAATTTTGTGCCAAAAGTTCATCTGCAGCATGGTATTGGTCATTTCTCAAATCTTCGGAAACATCAGGTTGAGAAAAGAACAACTCTACCAAATCATCATTATTATGTTCCTGAAAATCACAGATTTGGTTGATGCTAAAAACAGATTGAACTTCTTCTTTATCATTGTATTTATCGTCAAGCCATAAATTGTGTGCTACTGTTGGTGATTGTGCTGATGGGTAAGGAGTGAGTTGTTTTCTTTTAGTTCCTCATGAAATAATCATATTACCTGATCAACATCCTATGAATGCATCAACAGTTGCTAACCATGGTCTACCAAGGATGATAGGGTGTCCTCCTAAATTGGATTTTGGCTGGAGAACTAAAAAGTCCACTGGATACTCCCAAGAGTCCAGTGAAACAATTATGTCCTCCAAAATCCCTTCAGGAATCACTTTAGACCTATCAGCGAGTTCTAGAACAATTGTTGTGTGTTGCAAATTTGTAAGCTGAAGCGTTTTCATGGTTTCAAGAGTCATCACATTTATTGCAGCCCCAAGATCAATTAAGGTGTTTGGAATATGTATGTTGTTAATGATTGTAGTGACTCTGGGAATACCAGGTTCAACATACTTTTCCATTGAGATGGTGTTTGTCATAAGGCCAGCCAGACGTCCAATAACATGAATGCTTTGTGGATCAACTCTTCTCCTAGTAGGCTTTTAAAGGCACAGTTCTTTGATGGCTTTAGTATATATGGGAATGTCTTTTATGGCTTGCAGCAGTGGAATTTTTATATAGACATTCTTTAGCTCATCTAAAACATCAAACTGTGGTATAGACATGGGAAGTTTTGTTTGGACCAATCGGTTTGGAAAAGGTGGTGGATGCAACGGTTGCATTTGTTTATTTTTGATATCATCATTTTGTTTCCTTTGAATTGAAGTTTCATTTTCATTTTCTTCTTGTTTATCAACTGTTGGAGATTCTTTGGAAGTACCTTACCAGACCTCAAATTGATATTTTGCAAGGTTAATGTGGGATATGAGGTTCCCTCATCTACATTGTAGGCTGGTCTCTATGCTCTGTTATTTGGATTTGGTACAGGTTCAGCAGGGATTTGAGTAGGTCTGGGAGGTTGTGAGTTAGATGGAAGTTGTAATTGTGGTGGATTTATTGGTGGAGGAGCATGCAATGCTTGTTGAGTGGGTTGAGGTTGATGTGGTTAAACAACTTGCTGCTGAGGATATTGCTGATATGATTGAGGATATGGCGAGTATGGCTGATGATATTGTTGATATGGCTGAGAATATGGTTGGTATGGTTGAGGATATGAGTGATATTGTTGAGAGTATTGCTGAGATGGTCTCCATTGTTGTTCTGGGTAATTTTGGTGCTACCATGGCATGGGTACATTCCACGAATTCTGAGCATACATTTGATCATGTACAGGAAGTTGCAAATTCTGGTTTAGGAACATACCTTGAGGTGCTGGTTTTGGTTGCCATGGTCTCTTTGCGCCCATGTAATACACATTTTCCATATCTGTGTTTGCTGCCACATTATAATTCTGCAAAACCATGACTTTAGAGCAATGAAATATATCATGATTTTCAGTACAAAAGGCACAAACTTGAATTTTTTCTAATGGGCAGTCTTTTAAGGCATGTTTCTTCCGGCATTTTGGGCAAAAGGTAGCCATCATCTGATCTTCCTCTTCTTGTCTCTTCTTAGCTTTTAGAGTGTCAATTTGAGTTCCTAAGGTATTTAACAGATCTGTTTTGAATTCCTCTAACAGGTTCCCTTGTGACACTTGCTGAAGCAGATTTTGTGGCTTTGGATGGTATGTTTCTTTTTCCAATTTTGGCTTTGTTCCTAGAATACTTTTCAAATAACTCAGCAATTTCTTCAAAAGGTAAAGTGGAAATATCACCTTTTCCCATCAAATTAAGATCATCTAAGTATTCCTCTCGAATGCCTTTCAAAAATATTGTTTGAATTAGATCAAGAGGCATGGTTCTGTGTTTTGATTTTTGTAAATTGTAAACAAACCACTTTAAGTACTCCTCTAAATTTTCATCCTCTTGTTGGTTCATCCTAAAGATATCATCTTTGGAATCTTTCGATCTACAATAAGGTTGGTATTTCTTTAGGAATATTATTCTCATGCCATCCCAATCAGTTATCGCATGTTCACCAAGCCCCATGAGCCATCTTAATGCTGATGCTTTTAATGTTGCTGGGAAGAGTCTAAGCCTATGGGCATCATCCGTGTAACCATATGTTTGACATACAATGTCAAACTCGAACAAGAATGAATCCAAGTCTTTTGAAGCCATGCCATAAACGTTTGGTAGCACGGATGGGGGTATGTTTTTCATTTTTATTTCGTCATCCTCTTCTGGTTCTTGGATAGGAAATTTAAAGGTTGAATCTTCCTCTTGACCTTGATTTGGTGGTCCTCTTTCTGATCCATGTCCTTCTTCAGCCATTTTGATAGGTTCCTCTGTTGATTTAATTTCTTGTTAAGTCTCACTTGTTTCAAAGAGAAGTTCAAGGAAATATTATTGAGTTACTGTGCTACTTTCTCCTTTTATAGAGGATTCAGGGAAATGTTTCTTCTGTGATTTGTGTGCTAATAAAATTTGCCTCTCGATGAGTGTGAGTCTTTGCCCTGATTTATGTTTATCCTCTAATTTTTGTATGGTGACTTCCTCAGCTGATGTTGTGTGTTTGACGTTTCCTAAAGGGTCTACTCATGATGGTAGGTTAGTTTTTGGATGGGGGGTTTTTATGAATCTACCTTTATTATCTCTAGATCTAGGCATAAGGAAACATGACTTCTAAATCTATGTTTTTGCTTGTTTTTGTTTATTTAATTTTTTTTATATATTTTAATTTTTTTCGAAACCCTCTAACTATGCCTCCCCGGCAACGGCGCCAAAATGTAGTGGCCAATCTAGGGTGCTAGATTAGACTAGATTTATTATCAACCAGAGTCAGTAAACTTCGAGGCATGTGTCTACAGTCTATAGACATAAAGGATTCCTAACTAAGTGTTTATTGTGATAGGTTGCAGTACTTCTTTACAAAAGGTTAGAATATGTTTCCTCTCACCTTAACACTCAGATCACCTAACTTATCTAACTGTCCTAAAGATACAACGTATTACTAGACCGAGATTTTAATCCCCTTACAAGGATGCTATGCACAAAAGCTCTGTCTAGTTAACACTTGAGCATTCATAAAAAAAATGAAAAGCAATCAAAAGCACACTAAAATTTAAATGAATGAAAAACAGAGTCTATGGAGATGCTTCAAAATATAACGATGGATCAAATCTCTTACAAGATATGGTTCAATGATCTTAACAATGAAATCTTCAAGCTATCACCATAAATACCATTTGTGAGAATTTCAAATCAAATCGACAAAATCATAAGCATGGAAATAACATTAAACACTATGCGTTTTATTCGAATTCGAAAGCTGCTAAGGAAATGAAATTAACAGTATACCAATCCACGCAGGGCCCGTCTACGTTTCAATGGTACACTGAAGTAAACTCAAGCAAAGAGAGAATTAATGCATAAACACTGCTGGAGTAAAATCGTGACTATATTCAAGTGCTGTATATTGCAATCACATACAAAAGTTTTGTTCTCAAATGATACACAGAGATAATAATCGTAACTGTACTGTTAACAAAATAATGCGTAGTCTTTATCTTCCTGTCCCTATCTGAATCGAATGTACATTCATTAAGCAGTTGTTTCCGCTTTTACAAAGGAATGATTTTTGGTCATTTCTAATCTAAACCGATTTCCAAAAAGAAAACAAAACGAAACCGGTTTGTAAACCATGGCTTTTACTACCTTTGTAACCAAAACACTGAGGTTTGACTAGCATGGACTGCATAACCAGGAGCTTTTGATTTGCTGTAGAATCGATTTTTCACCATGCTTGTACATTCCAGTTTTCATTCCTATCCATTGCTTTGGCTTGCCTATCATGCCACGTGTCAGATGATAAACCATTTACAGGATGTTATGACTTCCTGTAGTCTTTTTATTGAAAATTCCTAATTTCTAACATAAAAACTCATAAATTAACTTTAATGCAAACTAACAACTATAGTGCTATTAAATAATCAATTTCAAGGAATATAAGGGATCTATGGAGGAAAAAGGTAGACAAATGATAGTGTTTTTAGAAGAAAAAGATGGTAATGGAATGGTACCAACAACCACAAAGGCAGTGGGTTTAGGCCTCGATGACCTAGGCTCTGTGGTATGGTCTGGTTGTGTTGCAGTCATTCTTTCCCATAATATTTCCTTCTTCTGCTCAAGTAAATCTGCCTCCCACCCAAGTCCTTGTTGTGAAAACTTCTCCCATGTCTCTTTCCAATCCCGTCCAGACATGCAACAATTGTCTTGGTGCAAGATAAGGTGAAAAAGCTCAAGGAAATTTCTTTAGAAGAAAATTGTTTGAATGTGGAGAGGTTTGATGTATTTATAGCCCATTTTTAATTAAAATCCATCCATTCTCTCTAGATCTCCTTCATTAATGCTCTTTTGGTACAAGATTTCCAAATACATGCTTCTTAAATGCTCTCCCCCCACTCCCTTCAATGGAAAAATATCCATCCAATCATCTACAGTGTTGTCAATGGTTACGTTTTGGCCAGGCTACGTAGTACCCACCATGTTAGTGTAGCTTCTTTGTTGCAGCTCCCCTCTATGCCTTTCTTATAATCATCGTGTAGCCTATTTTCTTTGCCAACCTATCCTTTTGGCAGCATAGCTTATAGTCCCGCACTTCCTTGCAACTTCTTGGAGTACTAAGATTGTTTTGAATCCATATAGTCATTGCACAGGGGTCGGGTCACCCTTATACAACTTCAATCGACTCCCATTGATTTTTCTTGTAAATAGCTCTCTGTTCAGCTTCGTGAGCTGAATTGCACCTCCATTCGTAATCTCCTTAACAATGTATGGTCCCAGCCAATGCAGTGAGAGATCGAGCTTACAAGTAAGGAGGAAAGGAAGGTTTGCTTCAGATTCCAGGTAGGCTTCTTTCCTATTTTCTAATTTCTCTAAGGAAAACTTGAATCTTTTTGTCTTCTATTGTTCTAGATCAAAGCACTAGATCTAGGCAATTCACCTTTATCTGCAATCATGAAAATTATGTATAACAAATTGGTGACTCCACTAGGGAATGATTCTTTCCTTAATGGTTTCCTTGACCTTTCCACCTATTTTCACCTCTTGAAAGTGACCTTAATTGACTCACTCAAACATTGATTGACCATAGTACAACACCCTTTTGAGCTTTATTGGGTTTCTTATGTCGTGTTTTGACCGAAAGAACCCCAACACATTCCCTGTTTTGAGATAGAGCGCTTTAGCGCACATGTTTCTTCTCCATACTTGCGTTGCAGTGAACTAGTATTCATTCTGCACCTGCATTGATCCAGTAGAAAGAAAAAAAAAATCACTTCTTTGAATTTCACTTCATTCTACTTTGGTTCAGAAAATAATATTGAGTCTTTGAGTTTTTCTGTCTCTGGAAAGCCAATCCCTTGTGTCAAAACTATGTGATTTTGCTTGTATGAGTGTTAATGACTTATGAGTTTCATCACCTTTTTTATAAGATCTTGTTTCTCTATTTCTTTCTTCTTGTCAATTAGTATGGTCACTTCCTTTGATTTGATTTGACTTGCAAGATATTATCTTCCTCCTTGTTATGCTCTTAACCTGCAAAGCAATACCCAAACATAGAATTTGCGAAGAAAAGATACCGAGAACTCAGAATATGCGAAGAAAATATACCTAGAACACAGAATAGCAATGATTTTATTATTCAGAGAGAAATGTTCACAGGCCTCTTCGAGGGGGCAACCTCCAATAGAGCAGAGGTCGATTACAAAACAAGACACAATGCTCCTCGCAGGGAGTCTCTATCCTTTATATATGACTCATACATGCAATACCACGGGCCAATATCGTGGGTTTTATTAATACCATCTATCTAATACTACCGCCCATTTGCAACTAACTGTGGTCCCGTCATTAATTGCGAGTTAACAACTTACAAATATTAATATGGGCTTTATTGACTCTTGACTATGACGTGATCCCATGACATAAATAAGGGGGTTAGGGTGGGACCCTAACATGTCCTCCCCCTTAAGACTAGCCTTGTCCTCAAGGCTGAGGCTGCGGAAACTACTGAAGAATAGTGGTTGGTTCCCAAGTTGCATCTTCCGGCGAGGTGTCTTTCCATTTGACGAGGACCTCCTTAAGCATGCGGCCGCGCAGGTGCTTGTCTCGTGTGTCTAGAACCTGTTTAGGTTGAAGCCAGATTGACCCTTCTTCGTCCAATTCAGGTAGACTAGTTTGAACTCGGCAATTGTTCCCAATCACTTTCTTGAGGCACGATACATGGAAAACTGGGTTGATTTTTGCTGTAGGTGGCAAAGCCAACTTGTAAGCCACTTCTCCAATGCGCTGAAGTACTTGATATGGTCTGTAGAATTTTGGAGAGAGCTTTTGACAACCCTTGTCTTTGAGTGATGTTTGCTTATATGGTTGCAACCTCAAAAAGACCTGATCCCCTTCTTGAAATTGGCGCTCTGAGCGATGTTGGTCAGCCTGTTGCTTCATACGATTCTGAGCTTGATGAAGATTCTCGCGCAGGTGGGCAAGCATGGTTGCACGGCGTTGTAGGAGTTGATCCACGGCTTGTACTTTGGAGCACCCCGTGAGATAAGAAGTAGGGGAAGGCGGAAGTTGTCCATAGACTGCTTCATAGGGAGTCATTTTCGTGGTGGCATGATAGTTGGTGTTATACCACCATTCCGCTAGAGGTAACCACTGTACCCAAAGGTGTTGTTTTTCTGAAGTGAAACACCTAAGGTAGGTTTCTAGACATTTGTTGACGGCTTCGGTTTGACCATCTGTTTGCGGATGATATGAAGTACTGAGTTTGAGTTGAGTGCCTTGTATTCTGAAGAGCTCCTGCCAAAAATTACTGGTGAAGATTGGGTCGCGGTCGGACACAATAGAAGTGGGCATGCCATGCAATTTGAAGATCTGATCCATGAAAGTTTGAGCAACCAAAGTGGGTGTGAATGGTTTGGGTAGGGCGCAAAAATGAGCATACTTCGACAGTCGGTCCACAACCACCATGATGACTGATTTGTTCCCAGACTTTGGAAGACCTGTAATGAAATCCATGGAGACCTCCGTCCAAATTGACACCGGAATGGGCAATGGTTGTAATGTGCCTGGTGTGTTGGCGGTTTCCCCTTTGTGGCGTTGACAGACGTCACATTCTGCTACGAAAGTAAGGATGTCCTGTTTCATGCCGACCCAAAAAAATGATCTTCTGGTGCGAGCATATGTCTTCTGAAAGCCCGAATGTCCTGCAATGGGAGATGAGTGCAATTCTGCCAAAATGCGACTTTTGAGGGTGGATGTTGGTGATATTACGGCTCTGTCCTTGTAGCGAAGAATATCATTCTGCCACGAGTAGCCCTTGCTGGAATTAGGATCTGCCTGCAATTGAGAAATGAGTTGGGAGAGCCCGGGATGTGAAAACCATTCCCTGCGAGCCTCTTCAATCCAGTCTGGAATGGGGAGGGATATTGCGAGCAGAGTACTTTCCTCCTCAAATTGGCGCGACAATGCATCTGCTACCCTGTTGTCTTTCCCTTTCTTGTAAATGATCTCATAATCATATCCCAGCATTTTGGCTAACCATTTATTTTGTTCTGGGGAAGATAGGCATTGCTCCAAAAAATATTTAAGACTGTGATGATCTGTGCGGATTTGGAAAAAGTCACCCCAACAAGTAAGGTCGCCAGGTCTCGACTGCATGTAAGATGGCCATCATTTCCTTCTCATAGGTAGATTGGCCCAGGTTCTTCCCACTTAGTTGTTGGCTGGTGAAGGCCAATGGTCGCCCTTCCTGCATTAAGACTGCTCCAATACCTGTTCCCGAAGCATCAGATTCAATGACAAATGATTTGGTGAAGTCCGGTAGTGCTAAGACTGGAGTGGAACACATGGCGGTTTTGAGAGCGGTAAATGCCTGTTGTGCTTCTTCGTTCCAGAAGAAGGAATTTTTCTTTAGGAGTTGCGTTAGGGGCTTCGCTATGCGGCCATAGTTGCAGACAAATTTACAATAATAGCTTGTGAGACCCAAAAATCCTCTCAAGCTTTTCAAGGTCTTAGGTTGAGGCCATTCTTGCATTGCCTGGATCTTTTTTGGGTCCACCTTGACACCTTCACGCCCCACAATGTGGCCTAAATACTCAACTTATTCCATGCCAAACGAACACTTAGACATCTTGACAAATAATTTATGCATGCAGAGCAGTTGCAAGAGGAGATCTACATGCTGAAGATGTGCCGCCGAAGTGCCACTATAGATGAGGATGTCATCGAAGAAGACCAGGACAAATTTTCTGAGATATGGTTTGAGGAGGTGATTCATAAGGCTCTGAAAAGTAGAGGGGGCATTACAGAGACCAAATGGCATGACCAGGAACTCATAATGGCCTTCATGAGTTCTGAAAGCTGTCTTGGGAATGTCGACTTCCTTCATGCGAATTTGGTGGTAGCCTGAGCGAAGATCCAACTTAGTGAAGAATTGAGCCCCATTGAGTTCGTCCAGCAAATCGTCAACCACTGGGATGGGAAATTTATCTTTGACTATTAACTTATTGAGGGCCCTGAAGTCTGGACACATCCGCCACTCCCCATCTTTTTTGAGGACCATGACGACTGGAGATGAATAAGGACTAATGCTGGGACGAATGACACCTGCTTCCAACAATTCCTTGATGATTTTTTCTATTTCATTCTTTTGGGTGAACGGATATCTGTATGGCCGCACATTTGGGGGTTGGGCCCCTGGAACCAATGTGATGCTATGATCATGTTCCCCTCGCGAGGGTGGAAGTTCATGAGGTTTGTCAAAGACCGTATGATGTTTATTTAAAATCTATTGCATCTCAGGATGAATTGGCGGAGACATGGTGTCTACTACCTGGATGGCATTAAATTGAGCTACCACTCCATGATGGCCCTTTTTTAACAATTTTTCCATCCTATGCGAGCTTATGATAGAGGGGGCTCCCGCCTGTAGTCCACGGAGGGTATGTGTGGAGTTGTTCTTCTTAAAACTCATATATAACTCCTGGAAATCCATTGTGATTGGCCGAAGAGTGCGGAGCCATTCTGCACCGAGGACAATGTCGCAACCCCCCATGTGTATTGCAAACATGTGGGTTTTCAATTGATAATCCCCCATTTGAATTTTGACATTTTAACAGCGACCTTCACATTTCATTGTGCCCCCATCTGCAATCTGGACTTGGAAGTTAGAAACTGCCCGGACAAAACAATGTGCTGCTTCAGCGATCTTTTGGTGGATGAAATTATGGGTACTTCCACTATCAATCAAGACTACTACTGGGCGATGTTTAAGAAAACCCCTGATTTTGTTTGAGGGGAAGAAATTCCTGCCAAGGCATGTAGCGAAATAATTGGTTCATCAGATACCATCTCCTGTTGGTTATCTTCTTCGATCGCCTCTGGTTCCTCAAGTGGTGAATCTTCCTCGGTGGAGTTGTAGTCAGTGGCATCTATTTGAAAAAACTTGTGCTCTTTGCATTTATGACCCGGGGAATATTTTTCATCACAGTAGTAACATAGTCCTTGCTTCCTTCTTTCGGCCATTTCCGCAGGTGACACCTTTGGAATCTTAAGTGTCTGATTCATATTGGGAGCCTGTGAGGGACGACCTTTAGCGGGGAAGTTGGGGCGGCTGGATTGGGCTGTTAATGCACGTTCCACCTTACGGGTTACCTGGCAAGCCTCTGTCCATGTGGGAGGGTGGTGGAGTAGAACCTGAGCTTTGATGGCTTCTTTAAGACTACTGATAAAGCATTCCATGTAGAACTCATCTGTGAGACCCTTAGTGCGGAAGGCTAAAGCTTCAAAAGCAGTAATATATTCCTCCACTGTACCCGTCTGTCGGAGCTTAGTGAGACGCCCCAAAAAAGAGTCTTCCTGTTCAAAGCGACTGCGAAGAGTTTTGGCAAATTGGGCCCAATTCTGAAAATGTCCATTGCAACGTTGATGCCATTCCTTCCATTGCCATCTTTCATTGTCCAAGTACATGGTGCCCACCATAAGCTTAGTCCCCTCATCTGTGATATGATTCAATTGAAAATACTGCTCCATTTGTGCTAGCCATGCTGACGTGTGAGAACCGTCAAATTTCTGCATATCCAACTTGGGAGGACGCTGACTGGGTGGTGGATGGTAGTGCCAAACGTGAGGAGAGTGGCTAGACTCACCCTCATGGTAGTCATGGCCATTATACTCCTCCTCGTGGGCTGGCTCCTTACCCTTTGGGAGTGCCTGCTGTATCTGGTTACTCATTCCTTTAAGCTCAAGTTGTATGTGGTTACTCATTCCTTGAAGCTCATGTTTGATCTTGTTCATCGCAGTTTGGAGGGTCTGCATATGGTTTTCAATTTTGTCGATCCTTTCATTGGCCATCGCTTGAGCGCGAGTCTCTACCATACACCAACCTGATGAAAAATTGGGACCGCCTAAAAATTTTTACTAAGAAATTGAATGGTAACACCTTGCTCAGCTCGTCGTCCTGATACTGATGGGCTAGGTCACCAATAAGCATCCCGGAAGATCTCAGGCTTTTTTTTTTTTTTTTTTTGGAAAACTCCTAACGGAGTTTTACTCCTTCCTGATCAATACTGCAGTCGCCAAATCCTCAAAATGTCAATGCCGCCAAAAGTCCTGCGAAAATTATATTCAGGTACAGGAACCCTTCACAACTACTCCGATCTGGTGGATATGAGAGATCTGAATGGTCGAACAACTGCTGCTGCTGATCTGGAATATCCGATCTGGTGGATCTGAGAGATCTAAATGGTGGAACAACAGCTGCTGCTGATCTGGAATATCCGATCTGGTGGATCTGAGAGATCTGAATGGTGGAACAACTGCTGCTACTGATCTGGAATAGATGATGTGTGATCCCCCGATAGAAAGGGAACTATGGTCTTGGGGAGTGTCAGGTGCTACAGATCGCAATATACATAAGGGTCTGACAGTAGTACTCGACCCAATGTTTCAGGGCTCTAACTAAGGAGGATCGACCGTACCCTTAGCCGTACAACCCGACTACCCTATCGTACGGGCGAGTAATCTCTCCGAGTGCTGTTCTCGGTGTACTGTAGCCACAAGACGACCGAAGGTTTATCTATGGCGAGGTTTCAAGGGAGCTAGGGGGTTTCCTATATACCCAGAGGGTACGTGGAAGACAGTCCGTGCGCGGTTCTGTCTAATGCGCTACTACTCGAAGGGGTACCCACAGGGGTTACAAGGGAGTCCAACAGACGTGACCACCTCTTGTATTTCCTGCGTGCATGCCTCCCCAAATCCGCAAGTTTATGCGCTTAACGACAGATCCCGTGGTTTAAAGACGTCGGAACACGTCTCTAGCCAAAAAAAAAAATTGCTAAAATTTGAAGATCCCACCAAGCCCTGGAAAGTGCTCTGATACCACTTGTTATGCTCTTAACCTGCAAAGCAATACCCAAACATAGAATTTGCGAAGAAAAGATACCGAGAACTCAGAATATGCGAAGAAAATATACCCAGAACACAGAATAGCAATGATTTTATTATTCAGAGAGAAATGTTCACAGGCCTCTTCGAGGGGGCAACCTCCAATAGAGCAGAGGTCGATTACAAAACAAGACACAATGCTCCTCGCAGGGAGTCTCTATCCTTTATATATGACTCATACATGCAATACCACGGGCCAATATCGTGGGTTTTATTAATACCATCTATCTAATACTACCGCCCATTTGCAACTAACTGTGGTCCTGTCATTAATTGCGGGTTAACCACTTACAAATATTAATATGGGCTTTATTGACTCTTGACTATGACGTGATCCCATGACATAAATAAGGGGGTTAGGGTGGGACCCTAACACTCCTTACGTGCCCTTCTAGATCATAGTTCAGTGTTATAATATGGCCATACCTAGAATAGTCATACTACTTCTAATTTGAAAAGTAAACTTTACATTACAGTTAAAGTCTGTGTGGTTTCTTTTCGTCTGTGATCAAGTTGCATTAATATGTTTCTTTTCATCTGAAGCATTAAAAGAAAAGAAAATAAAAAACATTATTTTCATGCATATAGGGCTTTGATTTTGATTGGAATAGTGAAGTTGAGAAAATCAATTGTTGTATCACTTGTTTGTTGCATTGTTTATTGATTTCTTCTTACCCTACTTAGTTAGGCCTTTCGTTGTTAAAAGGAAAATGAAAATATTTATTTTTTTCATATTAGTTTCATCATAGGTATGTTCAGAGGACATCGAGTTTTGAGCCTTGAAATTGGAACGTAATTCAATATAAACTCTAAAATTCACTCAATTAACCTAAGTAACATTTGAAACTTAGCAACACACATAGAGGTCTAGGCTAGAGATGTGTTATGATGTCTTTAAACATAGGAGCTATAATTTTTTGTCAACATTACATTCCAGGGGTGATATCCCATTCCACGTAAATAAGTGTATCAAATCATTCTTCACGTACCTTCGAGCATATCAGATGGTGCTCCACACATGAAAATAATATGGGCACGCTCTCATCGAGTGATTATGCATTAAACAACATTAATATAGACTGTGCTTCCATGTACCTTCGAGTATATTTTGGAAGTCCACCTTAGGCTGCAAGCCATCCTTAGGTAACTGAGTCGACTGCCTTTTACATTATGATACACCGAACATATCATTCAGGGATATTGCATGTATGTACATAAATCCTTAGTTTACGAAGGTGGTATATTGTAGTTCACAGTGACTTAGTAATCCTGATCTACCTAGTTACCCCTTCGTTTTGTTTTGTGTCTTTAATTTCTAAATTCAATTAAATGACTACAGAACAACATCCTCACTGTGGAACAACTCCTTAGTAGATCTTAGGTTGAGACTAATGGCAATGGTTCCTAAGTACAGAAGTCAAAGAAATCCCTCTGATGGGAATCATGGTCCTTTTCCTTCTTTTGGAAATATTGGTGCTCCTTATATGCTAATGTTGTCCCTTCCTAGATTGACCATTGGTTTACTAGTTTGGTTTTTTTCGACCACCTTGGTTTCGAATCTCCAAAGCTCTCCTCAACCAAGTTCTCCTCCTCTTGAACAACATCAACCTCAAGATAATCCAAAATTTGACCCTTTACCTTCTCCAATTGTTATTTCTTCATCATTTCTTCCTCCTTTCCTAGTGAAAGTATTGATTCTAGTAACTGGGAAGTTAAGAAGAAAAATAAAAGGATGAAGAAGATGAGGAAAAATAAGCAGGGGGGAAGCCAGGAAACCATTTCTACCAATACAACTAGTATGGATAAACCTTCCAATCAACCCTAAAAAGTTAAATTCCCTTGCAAGATATGTAAGGGTGACCACCTTCTTTAAGATTGTCCTGGTTTTCCCAAGGTATTAGAGTGTGGCCCACTGGCTCACATCAACCCTTTTCATCAGCTTCTGGAGATCATGTTGATGAAAATCCTTCAATTAGTGATAGTAAGTTCCATGGGAAAAAGGGTAAATTTAAGTTTCTTTATAAGTTATGTGAAGGGAATCATCCAATTCACCTTTTCCCTTATATGGATGAAGCATCTAAATTCTTGGGAAATCTTATTGTTTCTCAACTGGGACTTCTCGCTAGCTATTGGAATCTTTACCCTAATCCTCCACTATTTGATGAAGTTATTGATAAAAATTCATCTCTAGACAATCCCACTCTCTTTGAATGTGAATCCCATGAGTCTGTTCTCGACAAAAGATGGTTGAGAAAATGGTTGAGACGATTCCACCCTTTGTTTATCATACTTTTCCCATAAAGAGTGAGTCTCATATCACTCAAGTTCTTCTCATTTTTTCATTTTCAAATGAGCTCGAGGGAAATCCTCTTGTCCCATCGGCACAGGGGGACAATCCTTCTATTCCCACAACACAAGGGAGAAATTCTCCCATTCTAATGACACAAGGTGACAATCCTCCCATTCCCATAGCACAAGGGGTAATCCTCTTGTTCCCACATCACCGGGGAGAAATTATCCCATTCCCATAACACAAGTGGGCAGGTCTCCCATTCCCAAGGCACCTCCTCCAAGTAGTATGGTCACTTCCTTTGATTGGAGTTGACTGGAAGGATATTATCTTCCTCCTTACGTTCCCTTCCGGATCATAGTGCAGGCTTCTAATATGGCCATACCTAGAATAGTCATAGACAAAGGCACATGTTTTAGTATTTTTTCCTTGACTACTTGGAAAGCTTTAGGTTCTCCACAATTTGTGCCCATTAAAAATAATTTTGTGGCTTTTAACAAAGGAACCAGTCAAGCATTAGAGATGATTCCTCCATTTCCTGTTACTTTGGAAGGAAATAATTTCTATATAAACGTGATGGTAGTCCAAGGCCCTTTGGATTTTAATTTACTCCTTGGTCGAAACTATGCTTATGACATGGGAGCTCTTGTCTCTTCACTGTTTCATGTGATTTGTTTCCTGCATGAAGGAAGAATGGTGACCATTAACCAACTTTCATTTGTTGGTCCTAATTTGACTCCCAATCAACTAGCATCCCTAAATGGTCCTTATATGCAAGTGGTATCTCCCCCACCACAGGTAAATTATGTGGCAACTTGTCCTATGCCCATTCCTACTAATGAAGATGAGCCTTTCTCTATTTTCTCAACTTATTTTGACCTAGATCGAGTAGGATATCTAGCGAATCATTTACTAGGGGCATTAGAACTGGATCCTTCCATTATATCTCCTGATGTGTATCCCTTCCAGAGCATTATTCTTTCATCTGATGAGAACCTCTTGGAATCCATGGCCTCCTAGAGGTCATGATCAATGTCCCTGAGTAGAGTTCATTTCCTTATGTGAAGCTCATTAAAAAATAAAACAAGTTTTTATGAGCAGAGTTCATTTTCTTGTTAGATATCATTTTTGGGATTTAACTGCATTAAGTAATTCATTCATCTATGACCATTTCCATGAGAGCTAGTAGTAACTGACTAATTTCTCATGATTTTTGAATAGTCCACTTATCACTCATTGCATCGGGTGATTCTCACAGGGGTGCAGAAGTGGGATTGAAACTAGTAAAATGAATCAAATAGTGTCAATCATCTCTTTCGGGGCTTGCACCTGGTAACCAGGACTTCAAGGGAGGTCACCCATCCCAGATCGCCTCTGGCTCAAGCGTGTTTATCTATGGAGTTTTCCCCACAATCAAGCCCACTTAGCTTGCTGCCCCATTTGTAAAACCCTAGCAAGTATTGTGACTCATGAACCATTCAAGTAGAGTTCCCTTCAATCTTTTGAATAAAGTATTGGGGGTTTTCGCAGCACATTATATTAGATATATTTTTTTGGTATTCAACCACGTTAATTAAGTCATTCATCTATGACCATTTCCATCAGAGGTACTCATTAAGCGCCCTAATCACTATAATGAACCTTTATTTTTTAATCACGAGGATGTAGTCACTAAAATGAACCTTGATTTTTCAGATGAATTGGCTTTCATTCATGATTAGGTGGCTAGTCATGATGAACATTGATTTTTCAATCATGATGACAAATGATATGTTATTGTTTCATAAATTATTATTTATGTTGTGGCAAATTGTTGATTTAGGTTAAAGAAATTGGAGGGATTTTTTTAGTAGTTATTGATTTATGCAAATTTTTTTGAGTAATTATTGACTTAGGCGGTGAGGAATACCATAAAACGTTTTCCAATAAGAAAAAACATCATTTTTATATTAATTAATGAAAAGTTGTAATTTACATCATCTAACATATTTTAAATTTTATTTACATGTATGACATGATATTCTAATATGTGAAACATCTAATGTTTGGGAAATATCAAAATCCCCATAGGATTCAAGACAATTTCATAAGATTTTAGTATTTTTATGATCATAATGTATATTCAAACTAGATAAACAACTTGATATCCAAGTTAAAGGTAGTATGGTAACTTCATTAATGTATATGACCTTGATAATACAAATTATATATATGTATGAAATGTTAAGTCTTCAACTAAATGAAATGTTTCCTATAATAATTAACCAACACTTCTCTTGCAGGTACTCTTCATAATGTATATGGCCTAGATGTAAGTTCACTCCCATTTTGAATATCAACTTTTGAATTTAATTCCTTGTGAATGTGATCAAAGGATATAACCTTGAAGATTCTAATAAGCTCCATAAGTCTAATCATCCACTGATCTAACAACAAAGTGTTTAAGGAAATACTTAACCTTTCAGGGAATCTATAATAGCCTTTCAATCCCCTATCACTTGTAAGATTAGATTTTTGAAGTGACACAATTGAAATGAACAATCTCCATTATTGTAGTACTTGTTATGTAGCCATATTATTGTTCCTAGATTAAATTAGTCTTTCACATTAGTCATTTTAGTTGTATTACTTATTATCTAGTCATATATTTTAAACCGGGACTAAATTAGTCCTTTATTTCAATCGTTTTTAGTTGGGTCACTTAAAATTTCTCGTTCTTGGTAGTATTTCACTTGGAAAAGTTGCAGTAACTAACTTTTTTAATCATGTAGTCACATATTTCTCTATTTTCTACTAGTGATAACCCTCCCTATTTCCTTTCTCTTTTTCGCCCCGTTACCCTATCAATAAAAATATCCCTCTCTCTACAATCACACTCTCTCCCTCTCTCTACCTCTCCCTCTCTCCATATATGTGCCTCTCTTCCTCCCTATCAATCCTCCTTCCATGTTTATCTATATCTCCCTCACTTTCTCCTTCTCTCTCTCATTCTCTCCCTCACTACCTTACCATCTTTCCCTCTTCCCCATGATTGTCTCTCCCTCACTACCTTACCATCTTTCCCTCTTCCCCATGATTGTCTCTCCCTCACTACCTTACCATCTCTCCCTCTCCCTCACTATTGTCTCTCCCTCACTCTACCTCTCCCTCTCACTTTATGCCTCGCTTTTTCCACTCTCCCACTCTCTAGTTATTTATCTATCTCCCTTTCTCCATCCCTTTATCTCTCCCTCTCTCTCCATCTATCATCTCTAAATATCCATCCCCTCTTCATCTCTCTCCTCACTTCCTCTCTCCTTGTTTCTCTCTTTCTCACCCCCTATCTCTCTCTTCTTCTCTCCCTCTCTCTATCTCTTGCTATCTATTCTTCATGTTTGTCTCTGTCTCACTCCATCTATAATTCTCTATCTATCCATCCCTCCCCCATCATTCTTCTCTCTCTCTCTCCCCTTCGTCTATGTCTCTATCTCACTCCCTCTATACTTCTTTATCTATTCCTCTCTCCCCTCTCCCTCTATATCTCTCTATCTATCTCTCTCTCTCTCTTCTTCCCTCCCTCTCTCTATATCCCTCTATCTCCCCTTCATCTCTACCTCTATCTCACTCGTTGTATACTTCTCTATCTATTCCTCTCTCCCCTCTATCCTTTGTCTCTCTCTGTCTCTCTTTTCTTCCTTATGTCTCCTCTCTCCCTCTCTTCCTATCCATCTCTCTCTCTCCCCCCATCTAAATCTCTCTCTCTCCCCCACTCTACCCCCCCATGTCCATATCTATCTCTCTCCTCTCCTTCTGTCTCCTCTACCTCCCTCCATGGGGGCTTCATTGGGTGAGAAATAACATATGACGTGGGTTCATATTGGGGGATATATATTGTGGAAAGAATGACATAAAATATTGGGGAAGAATAATTTGTTCTCTACAACTCCACAAATTTTTGTGGCAGGATTCCATTATCTAAATACTCAAAGGATGCACTAATGAGAAAATATGCATTATATATTACATGAAAAAGAATATATTAATGCTAAGGAAAATCATAATTCACCTAATTAGAAAGAATTTATATAACTAAAAGTTATGTAATTGGGAATACAACTCATTTTCCTAAATTTTATCTTTTTACACCATCTTCAAATTCAATACATAAGTACCTATAATCACCCATAAATGTTAACATGTTATTTTTCCAGGTTTTCATTTCCACTAATGCATCACGAGAGACCATAATTATCTTGCACCCACCCATGTGTTTGATATTAGTTTCAAAACTATTCAAAAAATCCTAAATTGTGGATCCTATAAATTGAAAAAGTTATAGTGAGTTGGAATCTCAACTTTTTGTTACAAGTACTTCACTATATCTCCTTAGCGCATTGAAATTTTTTTTATTTCAAAATTCATGGAGAAAATATCTTGAGAGAATGATATGAGACTCATTTTGAAGGTTCTAGTTTTAAATGTATATGTCAAATGTGATGACATTATCTCACATGGTAGAGTAATCAAATATCAAGCACAACAGATAGAGTATGCCAACGTGTCTTAGGAGACTAATGATATGGGTACACATAATTAAGGAAAACCATTAAAAATGAAACCATATTGACACCCTCATTACCAAGAATGATTCAAAGAAAGACAAGAAGATCAACATCAACATTATGGAGGGGGAAGATGGGATGATAAGAAATAGTCATGGAATATGGAATCGCAAAAATAGTCAACAAGATATTGTCAAAGGCCATAGACTACAAGAGTGAAAAGAATTAAATTTGGATGGATGCATCGTCAATGGTGGAAGAAAAGGACAATCGATATAAGAAAATCATGTTAGTTGTCATTGTCACATGTAAAACCCTTGATAAAAGAACTTTGAGGACAATTTTTTTCAAATAATGGTAGTATAATATGATCTAGGGGGGGAATATAAGGGGTTGAATGGATGTGTGATGGGGAAACTATATGTTACAAGGGTTGGCCCAATAAAGAGTCCACATATGCAATGAGTGAATAGGCATATATACATAGGTCATGTCTTCATGAAAATATAAGCACGAGTTAAATATAATAATATATTGGAATATTTGGAATTTCTCTTATTCTATAAAAATTTATTGCATAACTCATCTTTATTATTGCCTTTAGTGTTGTGCTTCAGACTCACATTTTGATATACATTGTACATACACCAGTTCATTATGATATCCTAATTATTTTGGAGCATATCATATACAATGCTACTCATTGAGTACCAACATGACTATAAAAGGGTATCCTAGGATGACATTAGGATGACATTGCATGTGTTCTTTAGTGTATGTTTCCCTATTCGGATTTCAATACACATTTCACATGTAAAAAATCCTCTGGTTTTAAATAAATAATTTTTTTTATAATATTGAAGTTTTTTTATTAGTCAATAAAACATTAATTTATGGTCTTCTTTGCTAAGTGACTTTATCTGCAATGTAAATACAATTTCACTATACATTGGTCTATAGACGCCAATACACATCTCCCATGTAAAATAATCTTCTTGTTTTTAATAAATAAAAATTTTATAATATTGGAGTTTTCTTATTAGTCAATAAAACATTAATTTATAGTTTTTTTTGCTAAGTGACTTTATCTGCAATGTAAATACAATTTCACTATGCATTGGTCTATAGACGTCAATACACATCTCCCGTGTAAAAAATCTTCTTTGTTAAAATAAATAATTTTTTTATAATATCGATTTTTTTTTATTAGTCAATAAAACATTAATTTATGGCCTTCTTTGCTAAGTGACTTTATCCGCAATGTAAATACAATTTCACTATGCATTGGTCTATGAAAATTTGTATTGTAATAACTTAATATATCTACTTCAAATTTCCATAAAGTTCATTCAAGTTTTCAAGAATAAACTATATCCAAGCTAGCAAAACTTTTTGCTTTTGTCTTCCTTTTATGTAACAAAGATTATAAAATCACTTCATCAACGTATCTCTGAAATTGAGATTTAAAATATCTCCGTCTATATTTTTTTCAATCCTATCACTCATATTTTTAAGTATAATTTAAAATTCCAATAATTAAAAAAAAATATTATAATAAAAATGTAAAATTGTTTAAAAAATAAAAAAAATTACTAGCATCACAATTAATTTTTTTATTTCTTTTATTTAAATTAAAGAAAAATAATTAAAACAATAATAAACTAACAATATAATATTACTCAACAAGCATTCGTTCAAAATTTAACGAAGTCCCTAAAATTAATTATGGTGAAAGCAAGATTGAACAGCCATGGGGAGATTTCTTACATTTTCTTCCCTGTTAGGTTGCCATGGTCTCAACTTTCATAATTAACTTTGGCCATAATAAATATAATTTTTTTTGGAAAAAAATTAATAATTATATAATGATGATTGTGGTTAATGTTTACTGAGATCAAACTATGGTCTATCGGACCTAAAGAAAAGAATTATTTAGTTTGATTTAAGATTTTATTTTTATGCTCAAAAAGCTTGGAGAGACGCCTCCCTACCTCATTGTAATTTTGACAACGTAAAAGGCTAGGAAGGTCAGTGTTGCAACAAAGATTTTGAAACTGAGATTTAATGTGGTTGTACGGTGGGCACTCTAAGAGGAAGTGATTTTCATCATTGATGTTAGTATTCTCACAGAGATGGCAGAACCTTTCCATCCATGGTGTTTTAGGAAGTGCCCAATGACATGTTTCACTATGGAGCTCATGAGAGTTAGTTTTAATCTTGGCTATATTAATTTTCTTCTTTGAGCTAGTTAAAACAAAGAGATACTTTTGATCTTCTAGGGTGGGTTGATAACCTCCTTATAATATCTTAATTTTTTTTAGCTACTAAATCTTTCTCACACCACATTTTCCTTTAAAATTAGAAGTAATAATATTTTTAATGTTATTAATATTTTGCAATGAATCTTACAATAATAAATTACAGATTTACATTTTTAATAATAAATACAATTTTTTAGAAAAAAAAAAAATTAAAAAATATACCCATCTCAACCATCCATGTTACAACAGTAAGTATCTAACGCATGCGAACCAAATTGATTTAAAGGAATGTTACATATTTGCATTTTTAATTACAACATTTGAGAAATGGATGTTCACTCCATTAAGAAATTAGGGAATCAGGAATTGATATTAAATAAAAAAAAAAATTAGGAATCAAGAATTGATATTAAATAAAAAAATATTGCAAATGTAGAGTTCTCACCCAAGATAATTAAAAAAATAGAAATGAGCAGATTATTACTTTCCCAAAAGAACGCTTGGGTTTTAACGAAATTAAGGCAGTGATGGCGATTTACCTTTGGAGTTTTAAAATGTTAGAAATATACATTTCTGAACCACTACATCTAAGGAGCGACATGTTAAATACTAGGGATCTGAGAAAAATCTTCAGCCCATAAAAAATTTTGGAAATTTGGCTAAACATTCTCGACCGTGGTAAATAAAAGATACATTATTCATTTATCCAATCCAATCAAATTCTAAATTGTAACGATTATATATTACAAAATTTGAAATATTATAATTTAATATTTACTTAAACTTTCAATAAATTTTTTTATTGATTTTTTTATATATTTTTATTTAAATTTAATAAATATAAATTTTTAATTTATTTTAAATATTATAATTTATATTTTTAAAATTATTAATAAATTAAATATGGTAACTGCTGCTATGACACCAAAAGTATATTTAACCATCGATAAATTAAATATATCAGAAACTTATAATTTAATTTAAAACTAAAATGTACCGAAAACGCAATAAAACTAAAATCACATCCAATCCTTTCAGCCTTTTTATTACAAACTATCATTCTCCTATAAAATTTAAAACAACTTAAAAAATAACATCCAATAAAACAACCATTTATATTAGCAGAGTGAAACAACATTTATATTACCGTGTGTATTATAAGAATGCATGTGATATATGTACGGAACTATTAGAAGGCGTTTGCGTATTGTTGTACTACTCTACGAACATTCCAGTAGCAGTTAAGTTTTCCGAAAGAGCTATATTTTAATTATGGTTAGTGATTATGAATTTAACCAGGGATTAAATATCTTGAAATTCTAAAAAAAAATTTGATAGAAAATTTTTAGTTTGAAAGTGAAGGATTGCAGAGCACAAAGTGAAAGATATAAAAACAATAGACTGCTACGACTCCTCACAAAAACTACGCATTTACATAACGATGAAATGGCAAAGCAGCGACAGCTGCATTACAACTTGGATTGTGCGTCCGGGACTATCTATTTAGCTTCTAAGCCTCATTTATATTTATATAAAATTGAGTCGGTTATGGCCGATTCAATTCGAAAGGGTTATGGCGATGATATCTCTTCGAAGCTCAACATGTATGGCAGTGAGGCGGTGCAGAAAGTGAAGATGGTGAGGCCATGGCTTAATAGTCACAAGTAATTATTTTTAATAGTCTTTTTTAATTATTATTGATAACTTAATTTTGATTCAACATAATATAAATCTGTCTGTTGGTCTATGTCTCAGCTAGGCTTACAATAACTCAAAACTTTGACAGAAACTATTGTGCTATATTTAGTTTTTCTTTTCTCCAAGATCCTGTGTCCTCTGAACTCCTTCATCTTTGTCTTTTTGGTATAGGTTCCAAATTTCAGTTTCTTTATTTGTTGTTACAACTTGTCCATCATTATATCTTTATTTATCATAAAAACATATAAAATCATTTAGGGTGTGGAATGGATGTCTTTTACTTCTTCAAAAATTTGCATGTATTTGGATTGTTTCCACTTGTAGTCTTTTATAATGTGATATTCAGCATCAATCTTGCAGCATAAGTCCACAGTAAAATTTGATTTATTGAGAACTCCACTACATGAAAATTCCATTGACATTTTCATTTTCAATATCGTCCATATTGTCTTCAACATTCAATACATGGTGTTTCAAGCCATGCTTAAAGAAAATTTAATTCTTCTTCATATTTTGTTATTTCATCTCGGTTGATTCTAACATTTGCAATAAATCAACGTTAAGTTTATATGGAAAAACATCTTCAAAACCATATTAGTTTTGTTCATTATGTTCTGGACTGCCATCTTTCTTCTCTTCTTCTTCCTTCTTTGACTCTGTTGATGCCTCATAATCTTGATTCTCTACCTCTGCTTTTACAAACTTCTTTTCCACCACTTGGTTTCTCGACACAAGTGGGTTTCTCTCGCAAATAACAACATATCAATAAGACGTTTCTGTTGCATCATATGCAACCATTCATCACTAGTTAATTGTTCTTCATCAAAATTAACATCAGCAATTTCAATTGTTGGATCCACTGAATCAGTTGCTTCTCCATTAGTAACATTATCTATGCCAAAATCAGCTCATGCTAGTAACACACCATCAACATTGTGATCAACTTTCAAGTGAGATTCACCAAACTCATCTTTTTGTATATTCACTATTATATATCCATCTTCATTTTCATCTTCAAACATTGCTACAAAAGAAGACTGTACAACACTATTATCTTTGACTTGATTACTCCCCTTACACCAGAAGTCCTCTCTAGGATATTCTAAGCATCCTTTGTTGTCTTTGCATCTGCAATGAGAAGAAAAATGTTGTCATCTACACATTCCTTTATTCATTTTGATGCCAAGGCATTCTTCTGCTTTTTGACTTCTGACTCTTTAAATCTACCATAAACAGTTCTTGCTTTGACTTTCTTAATCTCTTAGGTTTTCCCATTTATTTATTTAATGAAAATATAATTTACAATCTTCACCAAATTAAAACCAATTTTTTTCTTATGATTACGCGTTTTCCTCAAAACTATTTACCGGATTTGTACCTATTCTTTGCTTCACACACTGTTTCAGGTCCAACGCTCTCTATCCCACTTTCACTTCCACTTCGAAACAGACTCAAAACTCCACATAAACACACACAATTGAGTACTCGTTGAAACTTTTATTCAGTTGATAACTTGAAAAGTCAAACGAATTGCAAAACAAATTTATAAATTCACTGCATACGTTTAGCGACAAATACGACATATAGTTTTTCTATACTCTAAAATCCAACTTCATACTACACATTTTCTTCTTTTCAGCTCAATGTACTGTGGCAGAGAATATGCCTCAACGATGGTTCATGATATGTCTGTAGCTCTCTAGGCGCACGGCAATCTTAACTAACAACGCCAGTGTTCCAGAATGACTATCTTTCTTTACCTGATTCATTGGAACATAAGCATATGAATCTGTTGCGGGACTGTTTCACCTTGAAACATCGATCTGCCGCTCTGTTCTTGATACGACAACGGTTTCTCCCTTTCAAGCTAACGATAGCTTTTTCTTGAGCAACGGCTAACAGTGAAATACCGAGCGTACCTCTTCTTCAAATAAATCGGACAGATTCAGGCTCCATGACATCGAGATTAGCTGAATTGATCTAACCTGGTCCTGTTTTTCTGTCGGCATTTGGTTTTGTTGATTAGAGGAGAGTACATTCCAGAGTCAAAAGTCGGACCAACAAAGGATAATAAAACAGCCAATTGCCAGACATTAAAGGCCACCACGCATCACACAGTAGACCAGCATTCCCGTCGCCGGTTAGTCTGAAGCAAAACTCTGAGTTTGTAAAAGCCACGTCAATATCATCAAGATAAGTGTGCTCCTCCACAGACTTGGGAGCAACAACAAATTGAATCAAAAACCTCGCAGCAAACATTCAGTATGAAATCGCAATCATTCACTGAGAAATCGATTAATAGTTTGAATCAGATGTCTCCCCCGTCGTTACAACAACAAGCTGAACGCCCATTTTCTTGTCGTGGATTACCTCTCCATCAACTCAACGTAATAGAACTATAATTCATTACAAAATATATTACTGGCCAACGTGCAGCTCCAAGCTTCTACGCAGCCCACACAACCGTCGACAATTCCGTTATCCAATCAGCAAAGTTAAAAACTCTAGGGCCAAGTCTTTATATCCATTAAATGGTTCTGACTGAACGAAAGCATGACTACAGAAGAGCTATGAAATGGTGGCAAAGCGGTTATCACGGCATTACAACTCAGACTGTGCGTCTGGACTATCCATCTAGCTTCTATGCCTCATCTACATTTATAAAAAATTGAGTGGGTTATTGCCCATTCAATTCGAAAGGGTTATGGCGGTGATGTCTCTTCGAAGCTCAACAGGTATGGCGCTGGTGCTCTTTGAATATGAGCAGATCATGGCGGTGCAAGAGGTGATGACGGTGAGGCTGTGGGTGCGTTGTCGCGAGTAATTATTTCAGATAGTCAAATAAATATATTATTTAGTTATATTTATTTATAAGTATATATAATTTTTCATATTTTAAAAGTGTATTTTTAAATACATAAATCGATTAAAAATTTCAAAATCTCCCTCTACAAATTACACACTTCATATTGTTTATATTTACAACGACAAAACAAATCTTTATCCAAAATATAAAATAATAAACATAGGATACACATAGTTCTTTTTAACCCATATGTAATATATAATTTTTATCCTTTTGATTTTATTAAATCCTGATTGTAATAAGGGATTATGACGGCTTTGATTAGATATGAATTTTATCTTTTGATTACTGTAATAAGGGATTTGGAATGGAAAGCGACATTTATTTAAAATACAGTTAATATTTTAAAATTTAATTTTTTATTTTTTTTTCCAGGGGTAGAGCCTCGCTGAAGAAGCTGAATATATCATCATATTTACAAATTGTACACATCATTACGGGGAAAGCCCCAAATACGCTGAAGAAGCTGAATATATCATCATATATTTACAAATCATCACCGGTCAAAGCCTCAAATACGCTGAAGAAGCTGAATATATCATCATATATTTACAAATTGTACAAATCATCACCGGCCAAAGCTTCAAATACGCTGAATATATCATCATATATTTACAAATTGTACAAATCATCACCGGCCAAAACCCTAAATAGGTTGCAACGCAGCTGACAGAATTCAAAACGGTTCGGGACGTGCAAACCGACCACCCAGACCGTCACAATATGCACTCGCGTTTTCATTACAACATGGATTTAATTATTTTTTTAACAAAATATTTAAACAATCCATGATACCACATCACGTATTTGGCTGATCGATATCAATACCTTAGATTTAAACTTTATTTTCATACGATTATTTTTAAAACTTAATTGTCGACTCTGGATTATTTTTAGAACTTAATTATGTAATAAAAGATTAACGAGACAATCTTTGCAAATCATGATTTTTGACGTCCTTATACAGAAGATGTTTCCACGTAGTTAGTGTAACCCAGTGAATCAAGCAAGGTCTTTCTTAAAAAAAAGTATACTATTAATTTATTTGGAATTCAATTTTTTATTAATAATTAGATTCTTTTATATTTTCTTAAATAAATAAGGATAATTTATATACAAATTTAATATTTAAATTAATGGTAATGTTAAAATTAAATAATAGTTATTATTTTACTATCAAGATTTTGATTTTGGATATGTTTAATATATGGATACTTTTACATGATAGATATGATTCATGGAAGTTTTTTTTTTTTAATTTAATTTTCTCTCTCATGTTAACGGAGGAGCATCCATTCCATCCCAATGAAACTTGATTTGGCGAAGTGGCAGTGAAATAGAAAGGAAACAATTTCCTTTGGTTTATGTTATTTTTTTAGAAGCCTCTAGAAGGCATTAGCTCACAGGGACTAGATTCTTATTTTGTTAGGTTGTTTAGGGTTTGTTTAGTCATACATAGCCAGTCCGCAAGTGTCAGGAGGGATGGCCCCAGAATTATAATACCCCTCCCACATTTACCCAATCTCACTAGCCTATCAGGGTAAATATGAGATAAACAATTACTTTAGCACGAACCGGCCTCCTAATTCTAGTTAAGGAAGTGGTGCTGACAACCTGAAACTTTTCTGACCTTTCTGGGGGATTACAGGACACTTCAAGGCCAAAGGACCTCTCTAGGTGAGAAATCCTTGAGCTGGGGCACTTTTTCACTGAGGAAACCTCTCAACCGCATGCATAGGCTTGCTTCCCATCAATTGTAACATAAATTTCCCAATTCAAAGGGTGCAGTCTCGAGATATAAGCCACTTTTCGGGATAGCCTCTAGGCCACTGCCTAGAACTTCTTGTAACTTTCCAAAATGATAAGCAACATGATGACAAAACCATTCATACAAACTCGAAGCTAGAACTTGGCTTAGACAACCTAGTACATATCAGTTATTTCATCAAACATATGGTAAACATGTAAGCTACATGTCATGAATGCGTACTTGATCATTAGAGTTTGAAATTCATCTAAAAATCACAAATAAGGTCTAATGCCCTCTCAAGATAGTTGACATAATACTTGTTAGCCCTTCCATTCATTAACCATAGAAATACTTATCAAAGCTAGAACACATTAAACAAATAAATGCTTATAACCAACATATAACCAGATTATTAACCATGATAGAAAATCCATCAAATCATCATAATAAAAAGTACAAGTGATCATATATTACAATAGGAAAATAAATCTTATTAACTTATGGAAAAGGAAACCAAGAAAAATAATTTCAACTACCACCTCACCATAGATTGGAATAACCAATTATTTCTTTCAGTCAATCACCCCCATGCCATATTCCAAGCATGAACATGGGATCTCGTGGTTTAAGAGAAGACATAAACAACCAGGGCTTCCCAAAGATTAAACCACCTCCACCCTCAAGCTACCGCAATCTCACCAAAATTGGTCTAGAGATCACAATGCCAAAACATGCTTGGATGCCTCAGAATTTCTTCACCATTACCTTGAGGAATTTTCTTGTCTCCACCCACATGTCGAAGCCTTCCTGGAGAAAACCATCTTTGCCCCCAACCCTTGGGAATTTTATGGAGACCACCTCACTTGGTTGCAAAACCTTTTGATAATACAAAGCTCAACCAAGAAATGAATCCACTCACACTATGCCTATCTAGGAAATGGAAAGGCAAGGCTAAAACCACTGTCAAACTAAGAGAAACCCATGCCAATTACAACAAATTAACCAAATGAAAATATGCATGTACCATGCATTCACACCTAAGCTATGAAATCACACATGCAGCTTGTTACCTGCAAAATCCTCTTGCTGAAGCTACTTGCTCCAACCTTACTTTCTTTTCCTTTTCCTTCCTTTCCCTAATGCTAGAGTGCTCCAATAATTCTCTAAGTTTGAAGGAGTGAACAAGAGGAAAAGCTAGAAATTGAAAAAGATATAAAATGACAAAGGTTGTGAAATGGTCCTCAGAGGCCATTTTATCCTTAAGGCCTTTATTTCCATCATTTTCCTTCAATTTCCTCCTCATGCAAATCTATGACCCTTCATCTCCCTTTTCCCTTAATTTCTTTTATTTTCATAAATAAATGTCAATTAATCCCTCTTCGCTTTTCCAATTTCCTTAGCCATAATAAACAAGAAGTGATGCCCACTGTAGAGTTGCTCCCAACATTCATCTTGGAATACATGTCCCATGGCCTTGGCCTTATTTTGATTTATTATCCTTTATTACATGAACTTTTAACCTATGGCTATTACAAACCCCTCCCCCTTGGGGGAATATCATCGTTGGTGTTCTATGACACCCATGACCAGAAAAACTATTGAAAACAAAAAAAAACTACCCATGTAGCTTGATAATACAACTCGATGCAATATTTACAATGACATCCTACTAAAATAATAACACACCTACCACTTATTGGAGCTCTACAACACAACTCAATGTGGTATTTACAATAACAACCATATGTAGATATGTACATATACCAAAAGCTCAATTTCCTCCACGGGAAAGAAATGAAGGATGTATATCTCACATCTGATCAACCATCTTCCATGTAGCTTCATTGGGCCAAATGTGCTTCCACTGCACTTTAACTTGCTCGATTGCTTGATTATGGAGCATGAGTTGTTTCTACTATAATATGTGGTAATTTTTCAGCTAGAATTCTCCTTATGGTTCCACCTACAATACATATTAGTCAATTGCATGATCAACACCCTTTACATATCTCTTAAGTAATGAAACATGGAAAACATCATGGAATTTCATTATTGGTGGCAGTGCAAGTCAGTAGGCCATTGGTCCAATCCTCTCAAGGATCTCAAAAGGCTGACAATACCGAGGTGTCAACTTGGCACATGATCTGATCCTCAAGGAGATCCTCTTAGGATTGATGGTAAAGTATCCCGAACTTGAAACTCCTTAAATTCCTTGTGCTAATCTTCATGTCCTATGTTGCTTTTACATTCCTCTTGACAACTTTCATTTCGTATTCCATCTTAGCCAACATGTCTGGTCCAATCAGCACCATGTTCACTAGATCACTCAAGCTGATGAGAGTATTACAGTGCCATCTATAAAGAGCCTCAAATGGACTCATCCTCAATGAATCCTGATACCCATTGTTGTAAGAAAACTCCACTTGTGGAAGATAATCCTCCCACCTCCTTTGTTGATGCATGAAATACATCCTCAACATATCCTCTAGTATCATGTTTACCAACTCTGTCTTCCCATCTGTCTACAGATGATAAGTTGTACTGAAAGCCAACTCTGTACCCAAAACTGTAAGCAACTCCTTCCAAAAATTGGAAGTGACTTGACATCTCTATCTGATATAATCTTATTAAGAACACCATGCAGTGTCATTATCTCCTTAATGTAGATATGAGCTACCTCACTAGCTGAATTAGTAGACTTCAGTGTAATAAAGCTAGCTACCTTGGTCAACCTATTAACCACAACCATGATGGAATCATGTTTTCTAGACGTCTTTGGAAAACCTGTAACGAAATCCATGGAAATGACCTCCCAGTTCCATTATGAAATCATAAATTTCAATAAACCACCTAGATGTTTGAACTATGCTTTTACCTGTTGGCAATCCAAACATCTAGCCACAAACTCAACCACTTCCTTTCTCAAGTTCGTTCAGTAGTAAAACTTCTTCAAACTTGTCAAAGTCTTTTGATATCCTGGGTGACCATAATACAACTTAACATGAAATTCCCTTAGGACAAGCTCCTTGAGTTCACCGTCATCCTCCACATAGATCATGTCCCTAAACCTAACCAAGCCATCTATCCTAAGATCATAATCCACATCTTTATCACCTCTACTCTGTTGTTGTAACCTGTGCTTAAGTTGTTGATACATGTCATCATGTTGCCCTTCTTGAAGATCCTCTCCTATAAATCTATCCCATAAGAGCTCACAGTTGCAATGTGATTTACTTGCACTCTTTTGTTAAGAGAATCTACAACCCTTTTCTCCTTACCCTTCATATACCTGATCTCAAAGTTGAAGTCACTGAAAGTAGCCAACCATCTAGCTTTCCTGAAATTTGGATTAGGTTGGTCAAGCAAATACCTTAATCCACTATGATAACTCATCAGAATAAATATCTTGCTAAGAAGATAGTTTCTCCACATCTTCAAGGCATGAATGATAATTGCTAACCCAAGATCATGAGTCACATAATTCTACTCGTGCTCATTTAGTTTCCTTGAATCATAACATACCACCTATCCCTCCTACATCAAGACTCAACCAATTCTTCTCTTGCATGAATTTAATGTACACACCACAAAATCTTTATCTAGATCTTCAATCTTTAGAACTAAAGTATTTGTAAGCAACTGCTTTGACTGCTCAAAACTAGCTGCACATTCCTTTGTCCATTCAAATTTATTTCCTTTCCTTTGTAAAGATGTAATAAGATAGGAAATCCATGAGAAGTTCGTTATGAACCACCTGTAATAACCTACTAATACTATAAATTATGTGACCTCATCCACATTCTTAGGAGCTGCCCATACCAAGATATCTCTAATCGTTTCCAGGTCCATTGCTATACCTTCCTTGGAAACAACATATCCCAGGTAATGAACTTTTTTCTGAAATAAAATGCACTTACTAAGCTTTGCATACAATTTATTCTCTCTCAAAAATATTGACACTCCTCCAAGGTGTTCTGCATGGTCTTCCTCATTCTTAGAATACATTAATATATCATCAATTAATACTATCACAAAGTTTTCCAAATAAATACACAACACATTATTCATCAAACACATGAAATTAAATAGAGTATTAGTTAGACCAAAAGGAACCAAAACATACTCATAATGGCCATACCTCGTGTGGAAATCAATCTTATAAATGCCCTCTTCTTTGATGCATACCTAATGATATTTTCATCTCAAATCATTCTTCGAGAACTTGTTGCTCCCTTCATCTGATCAAGTAAAGTGTTGATCCTCGGAAATGGATACTTGTTCTTAATCGTCACCTTATTCAAATGCTTGTAATCAATGCACAATTTGGGAGTATGATCCTTCTTCTTCACAAACAACTTTGTTGAACCCTAAGGAGATACACTTGGCCTTATGTATCCCTTTTCAACCATTTCCTTAAACTGCAACTTCAGTTCCACTAACTCTGGAGTGCTCATACTATAAGGTTCCTTTGGTGCTGTTGTTGCTCTTGGTACCAACTCAATAGAGAAATCCACTTCCCTATGAAGAGGCAACTCTAAAATATCAACTGGAAATGCATCCTGAAACTACTACAAAATTGGATACCTCTTTAAGAATTATGCATTTTCAGCATCCTTATATTTGTCACTATTGACGTGTAATGTGAACAATACACACCCTTTCCTATAATTGTTCTTTGCTTGCATACTTGTAACCATTCTTACTAATGTAGCCTTCTTCTTACCTTGCAAGATTTTATTTTCTCCATCATCACCCAAGCACTCAATAGCCCTCTTGTAACAATCCGCCTTCGTCCTATGAAGGTACAACTAATCCATACCCAAAATCATATGTATGATCCCAACGAAAGACCATTTAGATATGTTGATGTAGCCATACCATTCAACTCAAATGCACAATATCTCACCCAATGATAAAATATTTTCTTAGTCCATGTAGCCAACCGCACCAACCAAGAATTTGCATGCACTTCTTTTCTCAAACGACACTTATCCACCAGGTCGGGATTAACATAACTATAATTAGATCCAAGATCAATCAAAATGGAAACATCTTTATCACATAGCTTACCTTTCATATAAATAATAGATACCTAGCAATCTTCCTTCTTGTTCACAAATGGTCCATTGATCCCAACGAAAGACCATTTAGATATGTTGATGTAGTTATACCATTCAACTCAAATGCACAATATCTCACCCAATGATAAAATATTTTCTTAGTCCATGTAGCCAACTGCACCAACCAAGAATCTACATGCACTTCTTTTCTCAAACCACACTTATCCACCAGGTCAGGATTAACATAACTATAATTAGATCCAAGATCAATCAAAATGGAAACATATTTATCACATAGCTTACCTTTCATATAAATAATAGATACCTAGCAATCTTCCTTCTTGTTCACAAATGGTCCATAGATCCGAGGAATGTTCTAGCCCACATCCCCAACTGTCTACACCTCCTAAGCATTGTAGATCTCAGGCCTTCCACCCTGATACCAAGTAAAATCCTTCTTGTGATGGTCTTTGCCATAAATCCAACAATACAAATTCCCTCTACCACTATGTATGTTCTACTTCTCTCCAAGTTAGGGTCCATGTCCCTTCTCTATTGCATTAAATTTCTTGTAGGGAGCCACATTTTATTTCTCACTTGCATCCTAAGTTATTCCCCGCTTTGATGTCCATTTCCCTTTAGTTTTATCATTCTATCTCTAATCACATTTAGGCTCAAATTTGTTCTTTGATTGCTCGTAACAATGCTTCAACTTCCGAATGAATAATTCTAGTGACTGAGGCTCATCATACTTAATCTGATCCTTGAATGCTAATAGAATTCCACTGATAAATCTTTTAACCTTCATCTTCTCATCCTTGGGGTAATGCACATACCTCAACAATTCCAAAAACTCAGTCATGTACTCCTCGTCTATCACAGATCCGATTTTCAACTCATATAATTCCTTATCTTTACCGTCATAGCATCTCTTTGACAAGTACTTCTTTCAGAAGAGTCTTTTAAAGTAATGCCAAGTCAACTCCTTTATCTTGATGCACCTGATACGCTTCTCATATTTCCACCAGATAGCTTCCTTTCCCTTAAGACTAAAAATAGCTATCTAGGCCTTCATGTTCTCTAAATAGTCTTGTAGCTCAAATAATTTCTTCATCCCAAGTGTCATGCCTCTACATATTCTAGTTTCTTCAGCCCTTCATCAAATGTAGGAGGCTTGGCTTTGTTGAACTCATCAAGAAAGTATCCCCTCTCACTCCTCCTGTAAGGATTATAACAATGATGACCATGATGTCTACCTTAACCAGAACTAGACTAGAACCCATAACCACCACCCCTCTTGTCAGGTGTATCGAAGACCCTACCATTTCTAGTTGTGTCATCCCTATCCAACCTGTGCCCTGATTGAGACCTACTGCCATATCCCGCATGAGTCTTGTCCTCCTATCCATAATTGATTCGTGGTTGTACCTATCCTTCGAAATCAAATAGGCTTTAGAGGATCATGACATTGACTTATTCTTTCTTTTCATGTTCCCCGATAAGTCTTTCTTGTGACTGAATGATCTTGTCATTATCTACCTTGAAAATTTTGATTTCTATCTTTCGACTTCTCAAGGTATTTTATATGTGAGGAGAGTACTCTTCCCTATGATGCTTAGCTAATCTGTAGGGAGAGTCACATGAAATATAGTCCACCATTCTCTCTATCATCTCTGGTCCTCTTCTGCCTGCAAACATGTCATGTCAAATAACTAAATATAAACCTAATCAACAGACCTCAGTGAATTTTAGGGGAGGCTATCTCATCTGCAAAATCAGTTTGTATTAGCATGATACACATGCACACACAACTATATATATATATATATATATATATATATATATATATATATATATATATATATATATATATATATATATATATATATATATATATATATATATATATATATATATATATATATATATATATATATATATATATATATATCACATCATGCCTAATAACACTAATTTCATACAATGAACTCATGCATGACAACCATAACCATGACAATGCATGCATAACGACATGCATCTAGCCCATCCATTCCAAGTATTTGTACCATGCTATGATACTAATCTTTAACCCCCCCTCCCACATTTACTCAATTTCATTAGCCTGCTAGGGTAAATATGAGACGAAGAGTTACTCTGACATGACCCAACCTCCTAATTCTAGTTAAGGAAGTGGGGTTGAGAACTTGAAACTTTTGTGAACTTACTCATTAGTTGCATGACATTGTAGGGCCAAAGGACCTCCCCAAGTGACCAATCCATAATATGGGGCTCTTTTTCATTGAAAAAACCACCCAAATTCATGCATAACAAGAAAAGGGTGTGGTTATAGGCCTCCAATTGCATGCATAGGCCTACTTCCCATATTTGTGCCCTACTTTTCCCGGTTCAGAGGTTGTGATCCTAAGATTTAAGCCACTTTTCAGGCTATCCTCCATACTAATTCTCATAACTACCTATAACTATCCAGAATGATAAAAACATGATGACAAAACAATTCACACAAACTCAAAGCCGAAACTTGGCCTAGAATTCCTAGTACATATCAGTCATTTTGTCAAACACATGGTAAACATGTAAGATACAGGTCAGGAATGCATATCTGATCATGAAAGTCTGAAATTCATCTGGAAATCAGCAAGAATTTCTAATTCCCTCTCAAGATAGCTGCAATAACACTTATTAGCCCTTGTATTCATTAACCATTCAAATACTTATCAAATCTTGTACAAGCCATAACTAGAACACATTACAAATCCATATTTATAATCAATATATAACCATATTATTAACCATGACATAAAAATCATCAAATCATAAAAATAAAAAGTACAAGTGTTCATAGATTACAATAAGATATTATCTCTTATTAATTTATGCAAAATCCAACCAATTCAAGGATTTCCATGTACCACCCCACCATAGATTGGGTATAACCAAATACTTATTTCATCCAATCACCATCGTGCCATATTCCAAGCATGAACGTGGGATCTCATGGGTTAAACCAAGACATAAAAAACATGTGTGGGTTTTTTCATACCATAACCCTAACTTAATGATATTCACTTTACATGTTCTCTATTTTGCTGGCAATGTGGACTTAAGTGGTAACAACTGATGCAAAAATGTCAATAACTCATCAACACTCTCACTTGTCCAACCATGCATTTCTTACGGGTTATGAATTAGACGGATTGTTTTGAAAATAATTAAGTTTCATGTACCATATATAGGTTTTTAAGCATCATCCATAAACTTCTATAATTCATCCTTGTAGAAACCCTCATTTAACATTCTATGAACTCCAATCCTTTCATCAAAGACTCATGCCTCTTCATTTGTGTTTGTTGTCTCTTCGTTTATTTTTGGTGCCTCTACGTCTCTCATCTTGTGCAATTATGTCTTATTTGGATAACCATTTGAGGGAAAGGGCTTACACCGCTATGAACATATTTTATCATATCCTGAAAAATTACACTTATTTTTCTAATCTTCCTATCAAAACAATCATCAAAAGGACATGCATATTTAATAAATATATTCTCATACACTATTTTCTCATCATGTGCATGGTATTTATTCATTGAAATAAATGAATATTGGTTCATATTAAATTTTCCTCATTCAAATATGTTTTCTTTATTCAAATATGAAAACAATATCTTAAATCTTTACTTTCAACTCTTTTCAAAATTGTGGTAGTAAAAGAAAAGTTTCATGTCCCAATTGACTGCAAATGTCATATTTGTGCAAACATTGTAGGAAAAACATATAGGAAGAGAAGAATAACACATTTTTAACAGTGTGAAGACACCCATACACAATAATAACATAATCAAACAATAAAAGTCATATTTTTTATTATTTCATGCCATCCCTTTTTGTTGGTGTTTATGTAGTATTTGTCAAAAATGATGAATTTGATTGACCAAAGAAAAATAATATGTCCTAGACCTACATCCCATCATGGGAATTTTTCCTGGGTATTAACTATAAATTTTGGTGTTTTCTTCATTGTGTTTAGTTTCTGTATTGTTGGGCATTTTAGCACTTAAACCCTACCATCAAAATGTACTTTCACAATATGTATATAACATTCACTGTAATATGCTAAGTGCTACTAATTTTGTGATCTTAACTATTATGAATTTATTTCCCATAAACCTTTGTATGTTAGCATGAACTCCTCATTTTCATTGTTGATTTTTGACAGTCATTACAACCTCATGTTAAGAATAATACCTCTAGGTATATGGATTTTCCACGCGAGTGTTGGCTTCCATAATTCTTATACTCAAATATTTCAGACTTCTAGCTCTATAACTAGTTAAGGGGACCATGCTTATATGGTGAATGTGATTTGCAGTGACAATAGAAAAAACATCTTAAATTATGGAATTTGTTCCATTATTTATTAATAAAAAAGATCCGTGTGAGTATTTGTTACAAAACAATATGTTGGAGGGACACCCACCTCTAGCATTAAACTTTATGGTATTAAAATCCACAACACCTAACTTAAAACCAACATAAGTTTTGCACTAGCAATAAATGAGAAATTACACCATGAGAAAAGGGTTCAAAGTTTTTTGAAAAATTTGGTATTACTCTAATGCATTTTCCTTCATTGGAGATCAATTAATGTAAATTAACTTTGATTCCACTTCTTGATTAAGACATAGTATGTTGTGTTTTTCTCAGTGTATTTACTTCTTCATGTATGTTTTATTCTACTAAGAATAGTGTATGCAACAACATGTTTTATAAAGTATAATAACAAATTTATCTATGCTTCATTTTGTTGCAAATGATACCTAAAATTAATTTAAGAACCTTAATAGGCATTCCATTATTTTCAGACAATTCACTGATGACCTCTTTGTTTCTTGTTTCACCCACTTTTTCTTTATTAGGGCCTAAACTCTAAATTAAATTTCGTCAAGTGATAAAACCATTTCTTTCTAATCTTTCTTCCTTCCATTTTAGTTGTTGAAAAGTTTTCAACCTTCTAGAAAAGGATAACCTGTCTAGGGTTATTATTGTCTAAGCATAAGTCTGCATTACACCTAATTACAATTACCTCTGAATAGTTAATACAAAATGAAGCTTGATAAATGTCATGGGAACTAATTTCCTTTAGCTAGGAATTGTCTCTAGGAATATAATATCACACCATTGAATAGAATATAAAAATATTGTTTGGCTTATTTGTACAACTTTATTTTTCATGTTTTAAATTACATCTCTCTCAGACTGACATTTTTCATTTTAAATCAATGGATTTATTTATATATATGAGAATTTAATTTCTTCACAAAAAAGTGTACTACTATATTTTTATTTACTTGCCCATATTCTGAATAGATTACCATAGTTAAATCAATATTTGGGTTCATTTACCTTAGTGTATTTTTGTTTGGTCACAATGAGACCAAAAAATTAAAGTGTAAATAGTATCCTACTTAGATGATAAAGCGAGGATATTTAATAACCCCAACAAGGTTCAAATCCTTAGAAATACACATTTTCCTTCTTAGGGAAACATATCAAGTGGTTTGGGCAAGATACAAGTCCCTAGGGTTACTTTGGAATGATAGATATTCCTAAAAAGTATTCCTAATTCCTTTAAGAAGGAAAAATTATAGGCCACATCACTTGTCTACAAAGGTAGATAAATCAAATTCTAAATTTTTTATGTGGGCATCAATTAGTTCTATTATTAGACTTGGCAATTTGGCAAGATGAGAATTCAAAATAGGAGAGATATCTTGCAAACAAATGGAAATATTCAAATTCTTTTGAGGGAATATGTTTTGTCTTTAAGGCTGAATACATAGAATCTTGATTAGAGCTATTGATTTCCATTTTCCATCAAGATACTTAGATCAAGACATTGATATGGGTTTTATTAGAAACATACATTAGTATTTTACTAGGGAAAGCTAGCAACAAGAAATTTTTCATGGTTCTTCTTGCATCCCGAGAAAGTTGGTCCCTCAACCAATCACCCTCATTAAAACCAAAGAATCAATTGGGGGCTTCCATCTGATTGTTTAATTGGTTCACAAAAGAGATTGAAAGAGTTATAGTTAATGAGGGGAAATGTGTGAGGGGAAAATATACTAGAGTGTAACTTGAGATTTCACGTCCAAAGTTGTAAATTCCTTCAATTGTGAATTTAACTACCTCTTCAAAGTCCTCCAATTTCTATATAATTATCTTTTTTCCATGAGAAATAGCTCCAAATAACCCTCTCAAAACCTAAATAACCCCCCAACCCCCCTCACCCTTCTCGTGAAATGTAGAAATCGGTGTCCAAGTTTCAATGAGTAGTAGTCGAAGTAAGCCAACAAGAGTGGTTGTAAACACAATGGTTTGTCACTATAATGAACCTTCATTTTTCAATCATAAAGAGGTAGTCACTAAAATGAACCTTTATTTTTTAGATGAACTGGCTTTCAATCACGATAAAGTGGATAGTCACGATGAGCATTGATTTTTCAATCATTATGAGCAATGATATGTTATTGTTTTATAAAGTATTATTTATGTTGTGGAAAATTATTGATTTACGTTAAAGAATTTGGAAATTATTTGTTTTAGTAGCTATTGATTTAGGCATAATGTTTTAGTAATTATTTACATAGCTGGAGGGAAATTCCATAAAAAAATTCCAATAAGAAAAAAACATCATTTTTGTATTAGATTAATGCAATTTAATTTACATCATCTAACCTATGCTAAATATGATTTACATGTATGATGAGATATTCTAATATGTGCAACATCTAATGTTAGAAAAATATCAAAAGCCCCATAGGTTTCAAAATAATTTCATAATATTCCTCCCAATTGAGATGAGGGAGGTTGTAAGAGGCGGTAATCTGGGAAGTGACATGGTCTATACAAAGACCATAACTACTGCCATCCCCCACATGCTCAAGGTAGGGGGTGCAGTTTCTGATGAAATGAGTGCATGGACAGTAGGCTGGCAAGGTGGCAGATGGAGGAATAAGTAAGGGTGGCAGAGGAGGTTAATGCATTCAATGTGTCGAGAAAGTGAGAGTAGTTGTGGAGATGGGAGGTGACTAAGAGTTGGAGAAGGGTGAAGGAACCTTGGTTGTGGACAAGAAACAGTTTCCTGGTATGTAATTCGATCTTGTTCCTGCATCGATTCAATGATCTGGTTGGGTTCCCCTATCAATTACATGATCTAGTTGGGGTTTTTCTCGAGGGAAGGGAGGGGCAAGAGGTTGTCCCAATGGGGAGCAGCACTGAATGGGAGGAACTAGGGGATGACATGGAGTGCCATGGCCTGGCTCTACATTTTTTTCTTATCCTATTTGAACCAAAAGCTGGGCCGAGGCATGGGTAATGGTGGGTCGAGAAGATACATAGGCCTTTACCTAGTTGCTCAAACTGGGGGAACTAGGGATAGCGGGTTTTCCATTCTTGAGGGACTGGGTGCTGAAGTGAGAGGAAAGAAAGAGTTGCAGGCAGGGGGTTGGGATATCAGCCATGGCAGTAGAATGATGAGAAAACCGTGCTCAAATGGGCCCCTATATGGTAGCAAGGACAAAGCTAGGGACCCTGGGTGGTATTTGGGACAGAGGGGCATGCATACTCATGGCTGGAAGTTGCTGGATGAGGGATCTGAAAGTGGCTATAAAAGCAAGGGCTGAGTTAAGCTTCGGACGAGCTTGAGGGCTTGGCTCCAGATGCAGCAGGACGATAGGAAATTGCACCAAGGCAAGGGGGAGGGGCACTTTCAGGAGCCCTGGGAAACCAATTTCCTTGGCCACATGTGGGCTCTAGGAAACCTTAACCCGCAGAGGATAAAGCATGCAAGAGAGGAATTGTGTGAATGATGATGATGGGATGATGTGCAAGGGTTGACGGACCTAACTTCATTTGATTGTCCACAGGGCACCACTATTCAGATTATGGCTCGAGCAATAAGAGGGCGTGGTCAAGGTAGGAGAGGCTCGACCCAATGGACAAGCAAGGGGCCGAGCACGTCAAAAGCCTGAAGGAGTTGTAAACCTGTTGAGTACCTCATATTAGAGGCAGAAGTGACATACCAAGATGAGGCAAATGAATGAATTTAGAAGTTGATTGAACACTGGAAAGTGGAGATAAAATAGGAAAGTGAACTAGATGAAGAGATCGATGACTAGAGGACGATGGTCCCTAATCCAAGGAATACCTGAGGTCAATGTAAGGAGTTCAAACACACCCTTTACTTGTATTTCTTAATGAAAAGTCTATTTGGCAAAGTGTTGGAACAAATCTCTGTGGGGATGGTGGTCACAGTGCAGGGCCTGCTTAGTTATAAAAACGACATGGAAAGAATCCTCTTTCAATTGCATAAACAGGATATGACGATGGATCAAACTGACCGCCACATCCCTTTCATCTTAGAGTTGTATGGAATGCCAGGGTAGACTACCGAAGATTCTGCTCCTAAAGCCTCTGCTCCGATGAGATGAAAGAGTAGAAAGACTAGAGTACTCATGCTTAGTTTTTTTATGTGGTTAGCTTTTAAGTTTCTTATTGCATATGCTAGTTATTATAGTTATGTAGTATTTGGACATGAGATTGAGACTTATCTAGCTTGGCTAGAAACACTGAAGAATTTTTTTTTTGGATGGCGTATAACATTGACCAGTGGCCAACTGACTTGGTTCCCTTCGAGGCAAGTTGAGGCCACCCGGTCAATCTGTATGGTGTAAAAATCCAAATATATAATAGTAAATAGATGGACCTACCAATCTTAACAAAAAAAATAAAAATAATAATAGTCAAGTTCTACTATGTTCATAATGTACATTCAAACTATATAGACAACTCGATATCCAAGTTAAAAACTAGTATCCTAAGTTCATTAATGGTTATGACCTTAACAATAATAAATGTATGTATGCATGAAAAGTTAAGTCTTCAATTAAAGGAAATGTGATATCTACTAATTAACCAATACTTCACCTTGAAAGTATTCTTCATAATGAATTTGACACAACTATAATCCCACTCCCATTTTAAATAATCAATCAGTATCTTAATTTAATTCCCTATGACTGTTATCAAAGGATATAACCCTATAGATTCTAAATCAAATCCATAACTCTAATCATATACTAATCCAATAAAGAAGTGTTTAAGGAAGCATAACCTTTAATCCAATCTATAACAACATTTGAATCCCCTATCAATCATAAGGTTAGATTGTTGAAGTGACATAATTAAAATTACCATCATAAACGACTAATTAGTATTATTGTAGTACTTGTTCCGTAGTCGTATTTTTGTTCCTACACTAAATTATTCATTTTGGTAGTCATTTTTAGTTGTATTACTTATTAGCTAGTCATATATTATAACCCGAGACTAAAGTAGTCATTTATGTTATTCATTTTCGTTGTTTCACTTAAAATTTCTTATTCTTGGTAGTATTTCACTTGGAAAAGCTACAATGACTAACGTTTTTGGTCACCTAGTTACTAATTTCTCTATTTTATACTATTTATCTCCTTCCCTATTGTAGAGCTATAAAAAGGGTCTCTTTCACCTCTAATTACCTCACATTAGTATGTCAATCCGGGAGTGTTTTGTTATTTCAAAGAGTGTCTCAGTCTGAGGATATCATTTGTCAGAGTAATTCTAGTAGTATAGCGTTCAAAAATACAAGAGTAAACAGATGCTTGTCTATAACTAAGTTACTTCAAAGGAATAAATCACACACTCAGAAAACTGGGCAACTTATCAGTCAAGGGTTCAACAACGATAGTCCATCCCTTTGGAAACTGATGAAAAGAAAATTAGAGCATGGACCACAGGTCTGGGAGCTAGACAGTAAATTCCAAGGCTCACTACAGCCTTAGATCGTTTCTCACGCCAAAACAACAAATGCGAGTAAATGAAATAGCAGATAGAAAAATGGAACAACAAATAAGAAATCGAACAACAAATATGGAATGGAACAACAATGCTAAAATGGAACACCAATTCTGAAATGGAACAAAAATTAAACAACTAAGTCTCGGGAGTAGTAATCAAACTTAATCTACTAACCCAAATGCACTCATCGTAATCAAACAACAATCTTGCATTCTTAAGGAAAATCAAGCAGCATGCACTAATAGAACAACACTAATTACTGATAAGTTATGGAATAGTGCTTGGAAATCATATATACGCACAACACGCTTGAAGAGTAATCTGATCTAGCATCAATCTTAATTAACAGGAATATGACTGTGTTTCAAAATAGAACAACATTGCTTCTGAATCCAACAATTGTAAAGAACACAACTTTCGGACGAATTCTAGGACATGAATGTACAGCACAAAAGCTCTGTAACAGAACAGTAATAATATTCGGTCAAGACTAATAAAATTCAATCAACTCTGAAAGGATCAGTAATATAATGCAGAGTCAATACAACAGTTTGGTATGTAATAACCTTAATGAATTAATCTTAACAGAGCATGTGATGTCAACTTATAAAGCATATCAGATTACCAAATAATGACGATAAGCAAACCACACAGAAATCAAATCGTAGTGATACAGAAGCAAGTGTCCTCTAGGGCTGGGCCCTTAGCCTCCAAGGGTACACCGCTTTAAGTTAATCCAGACGCAGAGATAAGATAATCACCAAGTTTGTATTAATGCATGAAACAAAAGTACAATGAACCAGTTCTCAACGAGACTTGATGATCAAAGTTTGATCTTTAACAGAAAATTACATAAAAGCATAATCCCCCCAAAACTAACAGTGTTGTCCCTTTATATAAGGGTGACGACGGAGATGTCTAAGTAACAAGATAGATAAAGAAGCGATCCCTCAGGATCAAAGATCCTGAGGGATTCACCAAACTGTTAATCCTTAATCATCTCTTTTCTCCTCTGCCGAGCTGGTGTCTTCTCCTCATTTTCCGGGCTAGTTTGCTTTGATCTACTTAGCCTTGTTTGTGCTCGGTCCCCCGTTAAAGGGACAACAGTTACCCTGTTCTTGTCTTTTTCTTTGGAACAACAACTCCTCGTTTTCACCCTTTCCTGCACAGGAGAATGATAACTATCAGTGGTTAAGTCTTGCATATTAATCCCACATGTTTTGTTATAATTCTTCATTGTTTTCCAAGTTCATGATGCAAAAAGGTTCACAAGTTCTACTGAAAAGCCACTGAAATGATCATAAAAAACATACCTTTTTAGTACTCCACACACCCCCCTGCTTACCCTGTTTCATGCCCTCATGAAAACGTTGTAGTTGACATGCAAGGCAGTGAGAGAATAGGTTGGAGAAGGAATCTCATGCGGAGGCCTACAGTCGTGATGAGTAACTAGGTAGTCAAAGAACTGACCTGTTTGACCCTCAGGCATCTCATACAGGGCTTGATATCCGAGTGTAGGGTGCCAAATAATTGGACTACGGAATCTATATCCTAACCAAGATGGCCCTGCTCTCAAAATGCTTTCGCCATAGAGGTTCAAACGGTTGGCAGCTAATTCAAAATTCATACTTAAACTGTTCCCTGAGCTGGATGTTTGGATTAGAGATTCGGTACCGAAATTTGGCTGCATCAATGGCGAGGTCTTTGATAGAAAGAAAATATTCTAAACTTTGTCGATTGAGTGCCTCATGCATGGGTCCTAACGTTTCAATGACACCCAGAGTCCTCATGAGGTTTCTATGTGCTTTCCACAACTGCACTGGGTCCCTAAGCTCAGCCCTTACCCACAAATATAGGCCATTTTCCTTCCTCTGGAAAGTATTATAGGCTTTGAGCCATTTAATTTGATTAACCCTGAATGATATGAATGCTTGCAATTGGATGTCTCCAACAAAAGGGCCAGGGTTCAGCTCAGTCTCCTGATCTAGCACGAGGTTATGCAAATAGAATTCACACAGCAATCTCTGGACCTTCACCCCGTAATGTTTACAGCAGTCTATAAAGTCATTGACAGTGTTAATTTGTATGGGGTGCCTGCTTTAACAACTTTTATTTTTAATTGTAAATACCATTCCAGTAAAAACAGAGCGTAGTTTTTGGTAGGGGCCCTACATGCTAAAACGTCATTGTATAAAGAACACAAGGTATCCATCTGCTTGATAACAGTATCTAGCCTACGAGTTACCTTTGCAACTTTCTCTTGTTCCTTCCGCCATCCTTCAAAGGCCTGGCTTGCAGATTGATTGACGTTCCTTAGTTGCTGTTGTAGTTCTTCATACTTCTCGTGAGGGACCGTTTGCTCTCTAAGCCTTTCTGCTTATTGCTGAGCCTGTTTCAATCCCTTGCGCAAGGTCACTGTCTTTGGATCTCTTCTCCATGCAGCAGTGGAGGCCGGGAGTTTTCCCTGAACTTTCTTATTGCGTTGTTTTCAGTTCAGAACCCTTATCACCCTTGAGGGTGGTGCCTCCATATGGATTTCCTTGTCACAAGTCATCATATCATCCATTTCTATTTTAACATGAATATCAGTTTGCTGTTGTTCCTTTTCAAATGGAACAACAGTGTGTTCTTCAGCATCATTTGGAACAACAACTGGATTTTCAGCAGGTTTTTGGACAGCAGGGCGATTTTTAGTCCTCTGCCTTTTTGCCTTGCAGAGTTTTACTGGAATGGTTACCTTTTTCTTCCCTGCGGTCTTCCTTACCCTCTGCCTTGCTTTCAGGATCTTCATCTACTGGTGGAGCTGGGCTATTATGCTCAATAATCTATGTTGTTCCTTTTGTAATTCTTTAATTTCGATTGTTTCATTAGAAGGAATAGCAGGTTGTCTGCTGCGGTTTGAACCGTGACTAGTCCCTGGATCTTTCTCCTGGGGTGTTTCTTCACTGTTCTTCTCTGGTTGTTCTGGGGTAGGAACCTTAAGTGGTTCCTTCACTTCCTGGGAAACTTCTTTTTTTGCTCCTACTTCCTCTGGAATTTCCTCTGGTGCTTTAGGAATGGATTGTTCCTGTTCAGTATCTCTTATCTCTTCTTCATCATGAACATGCAAATTTCCTTCTTCTGCCTCTTATGCATGTGGTTTTTCAGATGCATTTTCCTCTTGGGGTTTTTCGTGGAGGTCTGCTGGATTGGGAGGTTGGCCATACTCACCCATACTGGCCAAAACTGTGGCCAATTCATCTTCTCACACTGGGTCCTGTGGTGGGCTACCTTCCTGCTGTCCCATTTCCTCCTCCTCCTTGGATTGTTCAGCTTCTGCCTCAGAATGTTCAGCTTCTGTTTTAGAATGCTCAGCTTCTTCCTCATTTTCCTCTTCAGATTGCTTGGCCTCCTCTTCAGATTGCTCGAGCTCTTCTTTCTCTTCTCCTTCAGCTTGCTCTACTTCTACTTCTGGCCGTGAGGATTGCTCGTCCTCAATTTCTGTTGGATGGCTGGTGCTTTCCTAGATCTTTTCCAACCTTCCTCGTATCCTAGCTAATCAGACTGATTTTCTGCGTTTCTCTGGTTGTTCGGGTGTACCGGTGGCATGCTTACGCTTTGCCGATTCTAGGCGTGTTTCTGAACGTTCAGATGTACTAGCAACATGTTTTTGTTTTACTAATTCTCTGCCTTTTTCCGGACGTTCTGGTGTGCTGGTAGTATGCTTACGTTCTGGGGATGGTGCTATCACCCTTCCCTCAATTATTGCAATTAGCTCTTCCCAGCTGCTTTGCTGCTGGGTGAGGCTATGACTAACAATTAATCGAATTAGCCTGTGGTGACTGACAACTGACTCTACATGCTGTGCCTTTTTTAAGATTCGTGCAACATCATGAAGTAATGAATTCAAAAGTGCAAGCATATTTACAAAGCATTTCTTCCTTAGAACAGCGAAGAGTTTAAGATGTCGTGGTCTTACCACGTCTTTTCTACCCTCGCAGGTGATGTAGCTTTGCACGGTTCTTGCTAATTCTGCCCAGGGCTTTCCTAGCGTTGCTGGCAGAACTCCCTTCCCTTTAATCGTCAAGCTCTGGCCTTCTTCCTTGAAGATTTCTATAATCTTCTGTAGTCTTTCCTTTTTTAGTGTCCATACAGGTCTGGTGGCTGGTAGTCCCGAGACTTCTGCGATTATATCATCGGTGACTGCTATCAGTCTCCCCCTTACTATGGAGTAATCCTCCTGCAGATTCTGCAGGAATTCAATTGCCACTGCTTCGTTAGACTCCTGCAAGCGGTTGAGATAAGTCAGCCACCCTGCTCTTTCCAGGATCTCCCGGGCAGCAGCAGAGACTATCAACACCTGAGGTTCCCTTCGAATTTCCCTTCCTCCCATGGTTTCATTGTGGGTTTTCAATGGAACAACAACTGCTTGTGCTGTTTGAAACACAAAGAGGGTAATAATCGCAAGATTTTGAAAAAAACACAGAGTATGCAACACAAATGGCTTATGAACAACAACTTGTGTAAAAAATAGAAATATCATGCCGTTAAGCCGTGCCATATCCTAGTACACTATCTTTCCCGAATAGTGAGCTGACACATAATCCGGGGAATAATGAGGCTAACCTCCCCCCCCCCCCATAATGTGATATGCTGTCCCAGCCGTCAAATAAAGGAGCAGCAACCGATCTGCAACAGAGTCATAAAGGAACAGCGTATGAAAATATGCCATGTTTAGAAAAACAACAAATTACCGAAATCGAGGCATAAAGTTGGATTGCGTATTACGTAAGAGGCTTCTATGATATGATGCGAGGCTGGGGGGATAGGACGTCTATCGTACTTGCCAAATCTCAAGTGGTCATTGTCACTTACTTTTCCATGATTGGTGGTAATAAATGTTCATGCGATATATAAGTTGGGAAATAATATATGATTAGTTCCTAGGATATAAGAAACAAAAGAGTATTAGTATCTTACCTATTGGTGTAACCAATGTGACTTCAATACCATTAATAGTGCTCTGCTGCCAACAGATGTCCATAACCTTGGCAGAGTTGTTTATTTCACCCCTGGAACCATGATCCTTTATGTGCACATTAAGGAGTGTAATGTCAAAGTGTAGCCCATTATGCTGGCTTGGTAACCAGTTAGCCATAATACCATTCACGAGGAAGGAGCGAAAAGTGGGCAGGCCGGCTTGTGATGTGACCTCTTGTTCCAAGGTTTGTTTATTTGATATACCTTTTGGACCATATCCCTGGTGTGGTGGCCATAGTGGGAATGCCACTTCACTTCCATCCTCATGATCATGGTAGGCTAGCTCTTGATGAGACCCCCTATCCTGCATTTGACAACTTATAATTCATCTTTACTTTTTCTTTTTCATAAAGCACTTTTCCTTTTTTATACACAAAGGGTGGTTCAACACTCCTTAAGAGTAGGAATGGTGGAAGAAGTCTTACCATCTCAATAGGAAGATATAAACCTTTTGCTCTTATTCCTAAATAATAATCAAAGAGGGTTAAAGGGACTGTCATGATAAAGATAACCAATCAAAGCAAAATTAGTAAGACAATGATAGCAAAAGATGATGAATAAGTGTGTCCTTCCTTTTGTCCTCTTATCAATATAGAGCCTTATAAAGATAGCGATTTATAATTTGCGGATTTCAGTATGTTGTGATTTTGTGTTCATTGCATAAGTGAACAGATGTATCTTAAAGACTTTGAAAGAACAGGAGCAAGAAGCATACTCAATTTAGATTAGCAAAAGGAATGAGCTATTTCACAAGGAGAGAAAAAGTATGCTAGTGGTGTTCCAACAAAGGAGCATAGATAAAAGTGCAAATGTCGTTCCTTTTGAAAAAGGAACAGAAGAACACACCAATGCCGTTCCTTTGAAGAAGGAACAACAAAAATTAAAAAAATGCTATTCTCTTGGAAAAGGACAACAAAACACTCGAAATGACGTTCCTTTTGAAAAAGGAACAACAACCATTGAAAATGTTGTTCTTTTGAAAAAGGAACAACAAAAATCAAAAATATGTTGTTCCTTTGGAAAAGGGACAGCAAACACGCAACAGTGTCGTTCCTTTTGAAAAAAAGGAACAACAAAAATGGAAATGTTGTTCCTTTAGAAAAGGAACAACAGAACAAACAAATGCCGTTCCTTTTGAAAAAGGAACAATAGAACAAGCAAATGTCGTTCCTTTTGAAAAAGGAACAACAGAAAATCAAGAATGCTATTCCTTTATAAAAGGAACAACAGAAATCAAGAATGTTGTTCCTTTTGAAAAGGAATAGCAGAAAATCAAGAATGTTGTTCCTTTTGAAAAGGAACAACAGAAAATCAAGAATGTTGTTCCTTTTGAAAAGGAACAACAAAAAATCAAGAATGTTGTTCCTTTTGAAAAGGAACAGCAAAAACACACAAATGCCATTCTTTTGGAAATGGAACGACAAAAATCGAAATGTTGTTCTCTTGAAAAAGAAAAGGAACAGCAAAAATGACAGGAAAACGTTAGTTCAAACATATGTACAAGAATGACTCAAAGAAAAGAACTTATGTACAAATTGTAAAAAGAAATGAATTCCTTAATGAATTACAGGTGAGGAAGACTTCTCTTCCTCTCCTAAAATCTCCATATCAGTGTCTCGGCGTAGTTGCTGGCAGAAGGATTCCCAAGTGAGTGGTTTGCGATAGAGACGAACTCGGTGGCCATTTACTTTGAAGGCATATCCAGAACCGTCAATGGTGATTAGAGTAAGAGTTCCATTGTCGTGTACCTTCTGGATTTCGTATGGTCCCAACCAACAAGTCTGGAGTTTCCGAGGGAAGTCCTGAAACCGAGAGTCGTACAACAGAGCCCAGTATCCCTCATGGAAGACTTTGTTTTTAATGAGCGCATCATTCCGTTTAGCTCGTTGCTGTTGAATCAGTGCTGTATTTTGAAGTGCAGAGAGCCTAATCTCATCCAACTCATTGATCTGCTGTAGTCGATTAATCTGTGCCTCGCTTAGATCTAAGCCAACTTCCTGTGTTGTTCGTAATGTTTCGATTTCAAATTCTATGGGAAAAATGGGTTGTTTTCCAAACACTAATTGATAAGGTGAGTAACCAGTGGTGCTTCTCCATGTTGTTCTATAGGCCTAGAGTGCTTCAGGTAGTCTGGCTATGTGACGCAATGGTTTTCGTTAGGATTGATTCTATTACCTTATTGCTGCTTTCTACTTGTCCATTCGCCTGTGGGTCGTATGGAGTAGTGATTTTATGCTGGACGTGATAATTATTGAGTGTTGCAGATAATCTATTCCCAACAAATTGTGGTCCTCCATCTGTAATTATTTCCCTTGGAAGGCCATAACGTACAAATAGATGGAACAAGAATTGTATGACAGAGTCCTCTGTGGCTCTTGGCAATGCTTCTGCTTCAACCCATTTGGTGACATATTCTGTTGCCACCAAGATATATGTTTTCTGATTTGATGATGGGTTGATGGGTCCAATGAAATCAAGACCCCATCGCTCGAATGGTTCAATGACTAACTGTGGTTTCAGATGCATATCGTCAGATTGACCAGGACGTCCTGCTCGTTGGCAGCTGTCACAGGCTTGGACAAATTTCTTTGCATCTCTGAAAATCGTGGGCCAATAATACCCTGTCTGCAGTACTTTATGTCCAATTCTACGCTCAGCGAAGTGTCCACCACATGGTCCATCATGACAGGATTTTAGGATGTCAAAGATTTCATCTTATCGAACACATCTCCTGATATGCATGTCTGCCCCTGTGTGAAACAAATAGCCCCCAATCCACGAGAATCGAGTAATCTTCTGAACAATCTGTTTGTGTTCATTAGGGGTTAGGTGTTTTGGTAGTTTACCTACTGCAAGGTAATTGGCAACATCTGCATACCAGGGTGTTTGAATGGAAACATCAAATAGATATTCATCCGGAAATTGATCTTCAACTAATGCTGCATCGATTGGCTTTGGGATTCTTGAGAGAAAATCAGCTACAAGGTTTTCTTTGCCAGGCCGATCCTTGATTGTGATATCGAATTCCTGCAATAAAATCAACCACCTAGTTATTCTGGCATTTGTGACAGGCTCATTTGCTAAATATTTTATGGTAGAATGATCTGTATACAAGATAACAGGATAGCCTGTAATATAATTTCTAAACTTATTGACAACATGTATTACAGCTAGGAATTCTTTTTCAGTAACAGTGTAATTTAATTCAACAGGGGATAAATTTTTGCTGATGTAATAGATAGCATATGGTTTTTTATCCTCTTCCTGCCCAAGGACTGCGCCAATGGTTGTATCTGAGGCATCAGATGATATCTGAAATGGCAAATCCCAGTTTGGTCCCCGGAGGACTGGGGCTGTGGATACGAGCTTCTTTAAATCCTTGAAAGCACGCCCACATTTTTCTGTCAAAAGAAAATCAACGTTACCAGTTAGTGCATATAAAGGTGCAGCTGTGCAAATAATGTTCTATGAACCATCTATAATAATCAAAAAATCCAAGAAAGCTGCGTACCTCTGTTTGAGTAGTAGGAGTGGGGATAAGCAAAAGTATTTGGATTTTGGCCGAGTCTACCTAAATGCCAGCTGCTGAAACATAGTGTCCTAGGATAAGTCCTTCAGTCATCATCATGTAACATTTTTCGTGACTTAAGAAAAGCCTAGTAGCTATGCAGCGTTGTAGGACTTTTTCTAGGGTGTCTAGTGCTGGATCAAAATCGTCTCCATATGGTGTAAAGTCATCCATGTATACTTCAAGTCCATCATTTATTAAATCTGCAAAAATGCTAAGGATATCCCTTTGGAATATGGAAGGAGCATTACATAAGCCAAAAGGTAGAACTTGATAGGAAAATGTTCCCCAAGGACAAGTAAAAGTAGTTTTGTCTTGGTCTTCAGGGGCAATCTGAATCTGATTGTATCCACTGAAGCCATCCAGGAAATAAAAGAATTTCTTTCCTTCTAAAGTATCTAATACTTGGTCTATGAATGGGAGAGGAAAGTGGTCTTTTTGTGTTGCTTTATTGAGTTCCTTGTAATTCACACAGATTATCCATTTTCCATTCTTTTTTGGTACCACCACAAGCGGAGAGACCCATTTACTATCAGAAATAGGATAGATAAAATTAACATCTAAAAGTTTCTGAAGTTCAGCTTTTACCACATCATTTAGATGAGGATTAAGTCTGCTTTGCGGTTGACGAACAGGTCTGGAATCTTTTTCTATATAAATGTGGTGTGTCCATAATTTGGAATCGATTCTTTTCATATCAGGGTAATCCCATGCGAATTCTTCTTGATATTTTCTTAACAAATGGATGAGCTTCGTTTCTTGTTCAGATGTGAGATTGGCATTGATATTTAAAGTTTTTCCTAGTTCAATTTCCACAATTTTAGTATTTGCAATAGAAGTAACAGGTATTGTTTGGTCATGCGTATCTTTCAGAGGATCTTCTTCTAATTCATTATCAAATGATATTTCTATCATGTGACACTGTGTGCAGGATCCGGATTCAGTTTGACTAATGAAGTTGTTAATGGAATCATTTTCTGTTTGATCTTTAAAATCAAGTGCCTCTTGTATAGTTAATGGAGATCTAATGTTTTCAGTAAGGTATGATACAGGGTGTTTGTTAGTTTTAATTATTGTGACACTTGGCTGCGCTGGAGGATATAGAACTAAATTCTTGATATTTGGTCTTTTGGTTATAGTCATATTTCCTTGCCGGCAACCAATGTAAGCATCGGCAGTGGTACCTAGGATTAGCGGGTGTCCATCAAGTCGGGTTTTTGGATTAATTATCAGGAAATCGGTTGGATATTCCCAGGAATCTACAGAGACCATGACATCATGTAGAGGACCCTCTGGTCTAACCATAGATCGGTCAGCCAATTCTAACAAAGTAGAGGTGGGTTCTACAGACGTAATGTCGAGCTTTTGGCAAGTAGTGGTTGTTAAAATATTAATTGCAGCTCCTAGATCAACTAAGGCATTAGACAGGGTCTGACCATAAATTTGAACAGTTACAATTGAATTTCCTGGGTCTTCATATTTAATGGGTGTTTCTTTCCCGGATAGTAGATCAGATAAAGTACCAACTACTTGGACTCTTGGATTAGTTGTTATATTCCTCCTTGGTTTCTTTATGCACAATTCTTTGATAGTTTTTGCGTATATAAGAATGTCTTGAATGGCTTGGAGGAATGGGATTTTTATGTACAGATTTTGTAATTCTCCCAGAATGTCGAAGTCAGGATACTGTAAAGGTCGAGGTATGACTAATCATTATGGGAACGGAGGAGAGGATGTTGTTGCTTGATTATGAGTCTGTTGTTTATTTACATCCTCTTGTTGCAATTGATGTTATCTTGGTAACTGATCTTCAATATGAACTGTTTTATCTCCCTCAGTTTCAATAATACGTCCATATCGTAACTGAAGATCATTACACTCCCTCAGGTCGGGTCCTATTTCTGGTGATTCTACAATTTGGAGAGATTGGACCGGTCTGTTATTTGGATTGGGGTTGGGTTGGGCTGGGAGTTGCGGTCTCAAATTAGACTGGGGATTTTGTTGTAAGGCTGGCAGAGTAGGCTGAGGGTGCGGAATAGTTCCTACTGGCTGGTGCATCGGTCTTTGCCAGTTTGTCTGCCAGGGTGAACTTTGTGAGGTAAGGGGAGTCCATTGTGGAGGATATGGGCAATTTTTCCAATATGGTGGAGTGTAAGGGAAATTCGGCCAACCAGATTGGCTTGCCTACTTCAGCCATGGGTTTGAAGAAGGAAACGACTGTGGTGACCAGTTTGAAAATGGGGGTTGGGACTGATTTTTCCACTTACTATATTGTTGAGCATTATATTGTGGAGGCTGAAAAGAAGAAGTTGGGTCTGGAAACATACCAAATTGTCTCGGCTGCCACTGGCGGCGTTGGTTGATCAAGTACATCGATTCTGGTTCTTCTTCCGCTTCCTTATATACCGCTTTCAATCCAGGAAGTGAGGGGTAGCTCTCCGTAAGGTGATCTTTTGTACAGATGGTGCATGTTTGGACTATATCCAGTGGACATTCCTTGTGACTATGCTTTTTCCTGCATCGGGGACAAAAGATCGCCAAATTCTGTTCTACCTCCATCAACTTCTGTTTAGCCTGCATAATATCAAGTTGTGTAGTTAGTGTCCCCAGAATATCAGTTTTAAAATTTTCCAATAAATTTTCAATCTCTACACGTGTTACTCCTTCTGTCGGTATTTTATTATCTCTTACAAACCGATCATATTCTTCCGGTTTTACTCTTGTGCTGCCTCTTGAACTCTTGATACATAAATCAATGATGTCAGCAAAATTCTCTTGATAAATATCCCCTTTTCCCATGATGTTTAATGTTTCAATCCATTGTTCCTTCATGCCCCTTATCAGTGTAGTTTTTAACACATTATCAGGTAAAGGTAGTGATGCATAAGGAGATCTTCGTAGATTGTACTGTAAACGTTCCACATACTCCTCTAATGTTTCATTTGGTTTGGTTGTCATTTGGAATATTTCGTCCTTTAATTCTCTAGACCTACAATAGTCCTGATATTTTTTCAAAAAATATTATTTCATTTGGTCCCAATTGTTTATGACCCCACCACCTAGTCCCACAAACCATCTTAAAGCAGCCCCTTTTAATGTAGAGGGGAATAATTTCAATTTCTGGGGATCGGTGGTGTAATCATATCCCCTGCACAACACATCGAATTCGAATAAAAATGCATCCGGATCTTCTGATGTGAGACTGTGAAATGTAGGGATATGTTCAAGAGGGATAGCTTTCATGGGCGCATTTGCTGTAGAATCCACTATAGGGTATTGTAACGTAGAGGTTTAAGTGTTTGGCTGGTTCTGAGCCATAGGATCGAATATATGCCAATAACCTTCTGGGATATCTAGGAGGGTATTCCTAGGTTGAGATGGAATGGCTTTGACAGGGATAGTTTTAATAGCACTTCCTTTATCTGGGATAATGAGAATACCTGATGTCTGAGGATATTGGGTTCCTTCAACAATGATTTTTGTAGTGCTCCCCTTGTCTGGACTATTTAATGGCTGATTTTTTCCAATAAGAGATTTTGGTTCCTCGGTTTCCCCTGTTTCTCCCTCTCCCTCCCAAAGGTTGCTGAAATTCCCTTCCTGCAATAGTTATGGAGTAGAATTTTCAATTTCTTGAAAGTCCTGCTCTTCAGTTTGACTATGCACCTCAGCAAAGGCTACAGATGGTGATCCTGTGGCCTGAAGGGAACTAGTAAGCTGTTTAGAAATGATTTTCCTGGGGCCTACTGATGGCTGAGATTCTGTTTTCTTATAGATTTCGTCTATGAAGGTCGTTCCGCCAAGGGTCACCGGCCCCTTAGCTTTTTCAGGTTTGGATGGAGGTTTGATATTCTTTTCTGGTTTTTTCTGCTTAGTCATGCACTCAAATGAACTACTAAATTCTATTCAAACAAAGCAACAACAAATCTGTTAGGAAAGCGAAAAATGGAGCAGGGCTTTTACGTGCTCTCTACGTAGGTTCTTACCTTTTGTTTTTAAGATCCAACTCTCCCCTAGCAGGTTCATAGACTACTCTGAAAAAGACAAATGGCTACACTCTTTCCCCGGCAACGGCGCCAAAATGTAGAGCTATAAAAAGGGTCTCTTTCACCTCTAATTACCTCACATTAGTATGTCAATCCGGGAGCGTTTTGTTATTTCAAAGAGTGTCTCAGTCTGAGGCTATCATTTCTCAGAGTAATGCTAGTAGTACAGCGTTCAAAAATACAAAAGTAAACGGATGCTTGTCTATAACTAAGTTAAGTTACTTCAAAGGAATAAATCACACACTCAGAAAACTGGGCAACTTATCAGTCAAGGGTTCAGCAGCGATAGCCCATCCCTTTGGAAACTGATGAAAATAAAATTAGAGCATGGACCACTGGTTCTGGGAGCTAGAAAGTAAATGTCGAGGCTCACTACAACCTTAGATCATCTCTCACGCCAAAACAACAAATGCGAGTAAATGAAACGGCAGATAGAAAAATGGAACAGCAAATAAGAAATTGAACAGCAAATCTGGAATGGAACAACAATGCTAAATGGAACAACAATTCTGAAATGGAATAGCAACTAAACAGCTAAGTCTCGCGAGTAGTAATCAAACTTAATCTACTAACCCAAATGCACTCATCGTAATCAAATAGCAATCTTTCATTTTTAAGGCAAATCAAGCAGCATGCACTAATAGAACAACACTAATTACTGATAAGTTATGGAACAATGCTTGGAAATCATATATGCGCACAACACGCTTGAAGAGTAATCTGATCTAGCATCAATCGTAATTAACAAGAATATGACTTTGTTTCAAAATAGAACAACATTACTTCTGAATCCAACAATCTTAAAGAACACAACTTTCGGATGAATTCTATGACATGAATGTACAACACAAAAGCCCTGTAACAGAACAGTAATAATATTCGGTCACGACTAATAACATTCAATCAACTCTGAAAGGATCAATAATATAATGCAAAGTCAATACAACAGTTCTGTCTGTAAAAAGCTTAACGAATTAATCTTAACAGAGCATGTGATGTCAACATATAAAGCATATCAGATTATCGAATAACGACGATAAGCAAACCACGCAGAAATAAAATCGTAGTGATACAGAAGCAAGTGTCCTCCGGGGCCAGGCCCTTAGCCTCCAAGGGTACACCGCTTTAAGTTAATCCAGACGCAGAGATAATATAATTACCAAGTTTGTATTAATGCATGAAACAAAATTACAATGAACCAGTTCTCAACGAGACTCGATAATCAAAGTTTGATCTTTAATAGAAAATTACATAAAAGCATAATCCCCCCAAAGCTAACAATGTTGTCCCTTTATATAAGGGTGACGGTGGAGATGTCTAAGTAACAAGATAGATAAAGCAGCGATCCCTCAGGATCAAAGATCCTGAGGGATTCTCCAAATTGTTAATCCTTAATCATCTCTTTTCTCCTCCACCGAGCTGGTGTCCTCTCCTCCTTTTCTGGGCAGGTTTGCTTTGATCTGCTTAGCCTAGTTTGCGCTTGGTCCCTCGTAAAAGGGACAGTAGTTACCCTGTTCTTGTCTTTTTCTTTGGAACAGAAACTCCTCCTTTTCACCCTTTCCTGCACAGGAGAATGACAACTATCAGCGGTTAAGTCTTGCATATTAATCTCACATGTTTTGTTATAATTCTTCATTGTTTTCCAAGTTCATGATGCAAAAAGGTTCACAAGTTCTACTGAAAAGCCACTGAAATGATCATCAAAAACATACCTTTTTAGTACTCCACACCTATCTCCTACCTCTATCTCTCCACCTTACTCCCTCAATATCATTCTCCCTCTCTCCCCCCTAACCCTATCTCCCTCTCCCTCTCTATGTCTCTCTTCCTCCCTCTCAATCCAACTTCCATCTATATCTCTATCTCCCTCACTCTCTCCTTCTTTCTCTCACTCTCTCCCACAATAACTTACCATCCCTCCCTCTTCCTCATCATTGTCTATCACTCACTTTTCCTCTCCCTGTCTCTATTTGTCTCTCTTCTTCCCTCTCTATCTATTTATCTCTCTCCCTCTCTCCCTCTCTCTCCATCTATCATCTCTAAATATCCATCCTCTCTTTATCTCTCTCCTCCTTTTCTCTTTCCTTCTTTATATGTTTCTCACCCACCCCCCCTCTTCTTCCGTCATTCTCTCTATCTCCCCTTTGTCTCTATCTCACTCCCAATATACTTCTCTATTTATCCTACTCTCCTGCATCACTCTCTCCCCTCTCTTGCTATGTCTCTCTTTTATTCCTTCTCTCTCTCTCTCTCTCTCTCTCTCTCTCTCTCTCTCTCTCTTGTTGGCTTGTTGGGGCCTGACCCAAGTTCAGAAGTGATTTAGCCAAACAAACCTCGGTACTACTAGCCCTTTTGGCAACATTCCATGGAGCGTGACTGAGGTCTCACCCGAAGTAGTATGGGAGGGTGATAGAACTAGGTTTCCAAACCTTGGAGATGTCTGATGGATTCCAGTGGTCCGCGGTTGCGCACACTGCTACGTGCATTTTCCTGTACCTCGCAACCTTAGATACTGCCTTCGCGCAACTCTACTCGGGGGCCGAATAGTTTTATTACCCAATTCCTTACTAATCATCCAATATTAGTTGATTAACTTAGCTTATTTGTATGCTTTTAATTATACTTAACAATATTCACAATTCATACAAGTGCATGCAATAAATAAATAATATAATTTCAAATGATATCAAACATGAAATAACTTATAACAGATGCACAAAATTGGTAACAAAACTTTTCTTTATTAATCTCTTCTCTAGTTACAGACTCAAATCTACTTTGTGCACTCAGCTGTAGGGGTCTGCGCACTTAGTTGTAGACTCTACTAGGCCTCTACACACTCAACTGTAGAGCCTCTTCCTACTACTATGATCCAAGACACACTTAGAATCTTCTTCTATGCTTCACTATCTCATTCTATCCATTAGATTCTATGATCTCTTAACAACTCAGAGCCTCGCTCTATTTATACAATTCCATGGTTTGTAGACCATGGGTAGGCCAACATTACATTCAAAATTAGGGCGGACCACCCTACAACTATAACATACATTTCGTGCTTGCAATTCATAGAGCTTTACAATAATATCACTCAAAACTTGGGCTTTGAGCCACAAAACATGCTATAGGGGAATTCCATGCCCAATAGGCCCCCAACACAAACATTGTGACTCACCCTCGAGTCACTCTGTCAGCACGGTGATCTTGGCATGGAGTCCCTCCAACTGGTCTCAAACGGTCCTAATGTCCGCAGGGCATTGAGCTGCTGCTTGTTGAACCTGTTGCATCCATTATTCTAAGACCTCTGTGTCCGGCGTGCTGCTTGTAGTGCGCATGCATCCCCTAAATGTGCGCGAAATTCCCTTCAATATTCACTCTGATTGTGAAGGCCTCGTCAATCCATGGTTGAAAGCGCGCTTTGAGAACTACTTCCTTATGGCTTGCCGCATCCATCTTCTCCTTTAATGCCTTGGCTTGCTGCATCCTCGCCAACCATTGAGTGCACCTCCGTCTGTGCAGTTCCTCTGATGCTATCCTATTGCTACTCGAGTCCGCGCGCCTCTATTTCCAGGCGCTGGATGTTGGGGTCCTCCTGCAAAGTCATGAGGACCTCAAGTGACTGTTCCAATATGTTGGTACAGTTGCACATTGCACCTCCAATTTCTTCCAACCCTACTGTGATAGCATGTTATGAAGGCAGCTCTCAAAAAGATAGAAAAGATAGTTGAATGCCTTAGAATTCAGCCTCTTCGAGGGGGAAACCTCCTTTACATTACAAAAATGAACAATTCTTGGATGATTCAAATGAAAAAACCTCCTTTCTATCTATAGGAGTCTAAGGAATCACAATATAACCTAGCCGACCTAACAATAATAATATAAAGCCACAAAAATAACAATAGAGGGATTCTATGGGGCATAGTAATAACAATATGGGGACAATAGGGGCACAACAATATTAATAAGCGATACAACTACAATACTAATGGGGTAATCACTAGTATTATAGGGACCTGACATGCCCCTCTCCTTTAAGAAAAGTGTTGTCCTCAACGATTGAGTAGTTCTGGATGCTTCTGTATAAAATTCTCATCCCCCCATGTGGAGTCTTTAGTAGGTAAGTTCTTCCACTTGATGAGATACTCCGAAATTAATCGATTTCGTAGCTATCGAGTTCTTGTTTCTATGACTGCTTCCAATTCCAATATAATTTTTCCTTCCTCGTCAAGTTCTGGAAATATTGTTTGAGCTGGGAGCTTGTCACCTATAACCTTATTTAAACATGAAACATGGAAAAATGGGTTCACTCGAGAAGCTGCAGGAAGCTCCAATTTGTATGCCATAGTACCAATCTTTTGCAACACCTTGTACATACCATAATACTTTGGTGATAATTTAATATCCTTCTTAGCTTTCTTGAGGGACATTTGTTTATATGGTTGTAGCAGTAGGAATACCCAATCACCTACATCAAAAATTCTTTCGCTACGATGTTGATCTGCCTATTGTTTCATTCTATTCTGTGCCAACGCGAGGTTATCCTTTAAGATTTGGAGGAATTATTGTTGATGTTCGATGTGATGCTCCACTACTTAAACCTTAGAATTTTCTCTTAAATATGATGTGATGGATGGTGGCTGATATCCATAAAGTGCCATAAATGGGGTCATTTTTGTTGTTGTATGGAAAGAAGTGTTATACCACCATTCAGCCAGAGGCAACCATTTGACCCATTGTGTCTGTTTATTAGATACAAAACGACGAAGATATCCTTCCAAACATTTGTTTACTATCTTAGTTTTCCCATCAGATTGAGGATGATAAGATGAGCTATGAGCTAATTGAGTACCAAGACAAGAAAATAATTCTGTCCAAAAATTTTCAATGAAAATGGGATCTCTGTCACTTACAATAATCTTTGGATTTCCATGTATCTTTTGAATTGTTTCCATAAATGCAGTAGAAACTATACTGGCTTTAAATTCATGTGATAATACACAAAAGTGTGCATACTTGGTAAGTCTATCAACTACCACCATGATGACATTCTTTCCCTCAGACTTGGGTAAACCTGTGATAAAATCCATTGAAACCTCCTCCCAACGTTGGATTGGAATGGATAAAGGTTGTAATAGACTCGGGGTCTTAATTGTTTCAACTTTATTTTGTTGGCAAACCAAACATTTTGCCATAAACTTTTGAATATTCGATTTAATGCCTTTCATCATTCCAATTGACAACTGATCCATCGCATTGGACGACACTAGAGTTCCCTCTGGCAGCACTATTATGTTTTCCATCCTCGCGTGCAACATCTGTTATGCTGTTGAAGTGCCTGCTGTGACGTGTGTTGATAGGGTACCTTCCTGAGGGGGCTGCACCTATAACTCCTACAACTATGTTGTGATGGTCCCCAAAACATTCTGATGCTCCTACATGAACTCTTGAAGCACTTCACTTGTTACATTGCGGACTGTCTCGCCGATGTCATGGAGATCACCTTCAATTAAGGTGATTGGTTCAATGGCCAACTTAGAGGCCTTGACCTTCTTCCTTGGGCCCGATCTCTCTGCGATGCATGGGTGCTTTAACTATGTGGACGTGGCCCCTGTGTCCATGCTCCCTTCTATTGTTTCTATTTCCTCTGCCTCTTGCCTTGAGGACGTTGCTTGGTACTCGTCTGCCAGTGTTGTTGCTGCCTTTGCTGACTACGTTGCTGCTGCTTCTGCAACCTTCTTTTTCTCCACAGCTTTCTGTGCCGCTTCTTGCATTGCCCATACCTCATCTGCTACTTTTTCCTTTCGCCTTTTCTCTGCCAATTGGGTAACGCGCATGTTGGCATCGTCCTTTTTATTCTGTGTTTCCAACTTCTATAGTTCTACCTGATCTGGGGTGCGCCATTCAGGACGCCGTGTCTCCAAGACAGTAAAAATCATGTCATCAGTGGCTACAAATGGTAGCTTTGTCCACTGCTTCACCGGATCCTTTTTCACCCTGATATAAATGTTGTGCATATCATCTTTGAAGTCTGCAAAACTCTGCAGGCTATTATGCACCATAGGTGACAGGTGTGGCCTCCAATTGATCCACATCCAGATGCTCGCTGTCATGAATCCATTTCACGTCCTTTGTGGCCTAGAGTGAAGCATACTTTGCGGCCTTTGGTATCTCTCTTTCAATGTTGGGGAATTAACCGTCCTCTGGCAGTTCTCCTGCTACTAGCAATATGGATAACGGAAACCATGTGTAGTGGAAGGTTTTACCCTGCTCCTCGGCTTCGCAACAGTTTGTCAAAATTTCCTCTTAGAGGAATTTGGACCAGTTGAACTAGACCCCCTCCATGCACTGCTCGACCAGTGTGACCATCGGCATCGGTATCTCATCAGCGTGACATTTCCTCATAACTTTGCTAGCTAGGAGTTGGGTTGCTATGCACACCCCTTTGTCCTTGATGATGGAGATGGCGTAGCCCCTCTTCTTCTTCTCTAGCTTATATTTCACCTTCATGGCTTCTACAAGAGCCATAGATACCCATCATTTACTAGGCAAAGTAGCTACATGATGACGAAAATGGTGATGGTTGCGTGGTGGAAATGTGGTATCCATAATAAGTGCATAAATCCGGCCTTTTCCACATCGCGCAACCATTTCTGCAGCTCTAATGTTATCGTCGCCCCTACAGTATTATGCCTCCTCAGGTTCGCAGTTTCTAGGTGTGGGAACTTCTCATAGTCAGTGAGATCCTAGTCTTCAAATTTCATGGTTGGCACATGGTCTAGGGGCATGCCCTCAAATAAAATCCCATCGGGGAGGAGCGGGGTCAGTGAACTCTTCATTTCGTCGAGATCCTTCGGTACTTGGGTTTTCCCTTTCCACAGAGGGACATATGTGGGAAGTTTTGCTGCAGAGCACAATGGTTGGATATCCTCCTCCACATCTTCTTCTTCTTCTGTTGTGGTGATCAAGGCCTACAAGTCTTCTTCTTCTTCATCTGTTTATATTGTGATTGCTTTCCCCTTCCCTAACATGGATAGTTTGTTGTGCCATGGATTCCTCGGGGCATGCGTATTGGGCCCATTTCTTGTTTATCCCTCTTGGGCCTCGGTGTTCGTGATGATTTTGGAATTTCTGTCACCACCCCAGTGCCTTCTCGAACATCCTCCACCATTTGGGTCTGCACGGGCTCACCGATAATTACCTCTTCAATTCCCAATCGTCCTTAGTGGTCTTCATCATCTCTAGGCTGTATTCTATCTCTCATGGACTTAGGGGCTCAATTATCGCTCGGCTCTCAATTCTCTGCGCTCTCCTGAGGTGCTTAATTCTCAAATGACCAAGTGTTGTTCATTGGCTGGCCCTTTGAGTTTTATAGCACCTTTCAAATTCGAATTCGATTGTTCCCCCAAATTTCGGACCATTAATACTTCCTTGGTGGAATATTTTCCTAAATCTCGCCATTAACTCATGTCTTAAATGCCCGCTGCCCGCTCTTTTTAGCCTCAAATTGAACATCCCATTGTGAATAGTGACACCAACGATCACTTCCCAGCCATCCCATGCAACAAGGAAACCCTTCGTGCGTGGTCGTGAACCTTGTGACATTTTGATTCTGTGCGCATCTCCAATATTACGCAGCTCCCAAGGAGAATATTTTATAGTCCCGCACTCCTTTTCAACTACCTGGAGCACTAAGACTATTCTTCCTACAGCTAGTCAAGTGGTCACTATTGGGACGTTAATATGCCATTATTATTATCACTTTTGAATGCTTATTCCACCCATTTCTAGCATTCTTCATCACATCATTTATCATAATTTATCATATAATTCTCTCTTATAATTATTTATGCTCTTATGGATAAATATTATTTATTCTCGTTTATTTTTAATAAATTGATGAGTATGCATGATTTTACCAATGATGGAGTATTAATAAATTGGTTGTAACATCACTCACCATTTTAGTCTCCAAAGATATTTCTAGATTGAAGATTTGATCATTAAATGTACCACCTTAGAAATTCGCTGGAATAAGAAGTGACAATTTTGTATTGAACGGATCAAGCAAATGGAGAAGAATCTCGAGAATTCGAAACATTGTTTTTTTTAGAACGGACCAAGTTAGTTTTCCATTGAGTCGTTGTCCCAAATTCAGCCCGTACTAAGAGAAACGAAAAAGGTCTTCGAAGACGTTTTTCTCGAATTCGTTGTGTGGCCGCTTTCCAAATTATCCCAGTTGTAATGCCAAATTCAACCTGTTCCTGTTGAATGATTGATGGAATGATATTTCAAATCTAATCTTGCTTATCAGTTTATTGAGAACAATCCAATTTTGTAATAGCAATCATTTTGTAATCATTACGGTTGTAACTGTGCTCTGTTCTCTCTATTTAAATGAAAACAGAGATCAGAGAAGGGGATTTAGGAATTACGGATGATTGATTATTCATGGTAGAATAGATTATGAGAGATTAAGTCAGGGATTATTAGAGATAGGATAGGATAGGATAGGAGGAAAGGGGATTGTTGCATTACCATTGTAATTATCAAGGATTTTGCTGTTGTAATAATTTTACAGTTTGATGATTAATAAGTAAAAGGGTTGTTGTTCATTCGCCTTACCTGAAATAGCCCAGCAACATTCGCTAGTGGCTAAGGGCCCAGCCTCGAGTGGATTAGGTTGCTGCTCTATATTATATCCTTACAATTTCTATCATGTGATGGTTTGGTTTCATTTCTATTTATTGTAGTCGCATCGCTTTACTGTTTCATATTGCCATATTTAATGAATTGATCTATTTTATATATTGTACCTAAATTGCATTGTTGTTCATTTCCTTCTTAACAGAGATCACTTCTTTTTCAATCATATTGTTGTGCTATTCATTTCATCTATAGAGCTTTGCTATTCATTCCAATAATTTAACAATTTTCTATTCATTATAGCTATATAGGTTTGGTTGTTCATTTCTAATACTTAGCGTTGTTGTTCATTTACTTTCTACAATTATTTAAGCTTGCCTTTCAACATTCTTATAGTTAGCACAATTGTCTCATTTCGATTATGTCGCAGTAGCACGATTGATTTAGTTCTTTGCAATTTCCAATTGGTTATTTAGTGTTGTGTGTGAGGTCAACAACTGTAAAAAACATTGGCTATTGTTGTCAAATCTCTCAGATTGGGGATCTTATTTATGCTTGATTTAATTTATATTAGTTAAATAGGGAATGAGTTATTGCTACTGTATCCTTGACTGATAATTGTTGTAGTTTTCTGAGTGAATGATTTAAGTTTCAGAGTGTTAAGTTTCTTTTAATTCTAAGTAGATTTTATTTCAAGCATTCATTTACTTTTGCATTTAAAGCACTATACTACAAAACATTACTCTTGAGTAAATAACCGCCTCTGACTGAGTACACTCTTGAAATAAAAAATCGTCCCTGGGTTGACAATTAATGTGAAGATAATTAGGAGTTAAAAAGACACCTTTTATCGCTCAACATTTTGGTGCCGTTGTTAGGGAGAGTGTAGCAATTTCTGAAGAGTAGTGTGCATCTGATGAGTGCCTGTGAGGAAAGAATTAGGTATTAAAAATGGAAGGTAAGAACTTGCGTACGGAGCATGTAAAAGCCTTGCTCCCCCGCCTGCTTTCCAGCAGAATTGTTAAAGAACTTAGGGTAGAAAGAAATCTTTGAATTTTTGTGTGAATGACTAAAAAAAAAAATAGAAATTTTGAAAAACAAATCTCATGATTTCACTCAAGTGGTGATGTAAGCACCACCCATTTCATTAACCAATTGACAAGAACATTTGAATAAGGAGCCTCAAATAAACACATGAAGAACGTCTTCTATTATGGTAAGAAATGGCTCACATTTCTACTTTTGAATTTCCTATCAAAGACCTAGGAGGAGTGACACAAATGCACATAATTCCCCCATCTTATCTACCAAATTTTCATGGTTTGACAAATGAAAATCTAGATACATTCTCATTTGAGTTCGAAATGCTTTGTAGAGGATATGATTACTGTACTAATGATCAAAGGTTGAGAGTGTTTCCTCTTACTCTAAAAGGAGCAGCTCTCCGATGGTTCATGAGCCTAGGTGGGAACTACATCCAAACATGGGAAGACATGAAGAAAATATTCTTGAAAAGATAACAAGACTATTGCAAAGCCGATGAAGGTATTTTTGATATGATACAAGGGGAAGATGAAAGCTTTGAGGACTATGTAGAGAAATTTCATTACAACCTTCAAAAATCAAAGCATAAGCATTTGAAAAAAGATATCTTAAAAACACTCCTACTTAAAGGAATGAAAGATGAATTTTTAGAACTGTTAAATTTGATAGTAAAAGGTGATGTTTTTCAGTTGTCATATGATGATGTTTGTGAATTGTGCATAAGGTATTCAAGAGGAATCTCCAAGGTTGGTAAGAATTCTAGAGATGTTTGTTCTTTCTTTTCCAAATATGCTGCAAGAACATGAGACATAAGAGTTGAAATCAATGTTTTATTTGAAAATTCTAAAGTTGATTTTATTAGCTCTCTAAATTCAAAATTGGATGTTTTGCAGGTTCATAAAAATCAAGAAATTCAAGAAGTGTTTTTCCCTCATTGCCAAAAGGAGCATCTGATAGATAGTTGTTCTTCCTTATCTAGGATGGAAGTAGCGTGTCAAAGAGATGAGGAAGCTGCAACAAGGTCAAAACCATGGGAACCGTGGCCTACATGTATGGTACAAAAGACTTCCTCTCCATTCTCTTACTTGCATAATCCATTATGGAATACTAATGTGTTAAGGCGGCCATGTCAATCTCAATATAACCACCACCAATGTTGTCTACAAGTTTGGTATGGTTCACCTTATGACTGCATGACTACTCTCCCTCATCTTGTAGCACAAACACATTCTCCATATTCTTCACCAGCTCTTCCACAACATCTTGCTTGCCTATCAAAATCATCCACTCAACCCAATCAACTACATCATCAAAATGCTCCATTCCGTACACAATTTCCTAGTCAACTCATTCCACACCCTCACCACAATAAACAAGTACAACATGCTTACAATGTTGAACTACAAAATTTACCCACCCTTCCCACCCTTTCTATCTCAATGTGCCATTGGAGAAAACTTACAATGAGATTCAGAATGTTTCAAATTCAAAAATTGTAGAAGCTATGAAATAAAATGAGGTTTATTTTAGTCTGCATCAACAAGTTGTTTGAAAAGCTCAAGAACTTCATGATATGATGGATATGCAAAATCAATAAAGTAAAGGATATATTGAAGATTGGTTTCACTCTGTCACTTGTTTGCAGCATCACTCCATACTTCAACACTTTTTGACAACATCTATTCAAGGGAAGTTGGCTTCTCATACCGTAATATTCATTAACATGCATTTTTCAAATTTGGGTATGTGCATATATGAAGTTTTATTTCGAAAATGGTTCCAGTGGAAGTTCTCTTATACGTAATCATATTCATTTTTCAAATCAAAATAGGTTAGTGTAGAAAATAAAATAAATAATGACATAAATAAATACATTTTGTTTTTATGTAAAACTAGTTGTTTTTTGTTGCAACATGTTGTGCAAATCAACATCCATGATAAATGTTTTAATTCATTTGTGTATGTAGATGATTTATAATGGAAATAGTAGTTCTACAAACACTCATATTCATTTTTATCACCAATTTGAAAAAAATACTTGAATATCATATTTTTTGGCTTGTGGGCTTGATGGAATTTCTAAAAATGCAGTCAGCACAGTCATGTTTTGAGGGGCCAAAATGGAATATTTTTAAAACCTATTTCTATTCTAATTATCCGTGCTGTCTAATTTCTAACCCAATTTGAATTACTCAATTTTGATTTGAAACAAAAAAGTTAGAACCAAAACATTGACGCGGTGACTAGTAGGAAGCTCAAGAACACAGATGGGACAGTCCGTTTTTGAAGGCCTAAAAGACAATATTTTTAAAATTTGTTTCTATCCTAAGTACCCATTGATGTCTACTTTCCAACCCAATTCGAATAACTCAATTTTGATTTGAAATGAAAAGGTTAGAACAAAAACATTGACAGGGTGTCTAGCGGGCAGCTCAGGAACAGAGTTGGGACAGTCGGTTTTTGGAGACCTAAATGACAATATTTTTAAAACTTGTTTCTATGGTAGATTTCTCTATGAATCTAGTTTAAAAATAAACTAGAATCACTCATTTTTGATATATTATGAGGAATTTATGATCAAAATATTGACTATCTATCGTAAATAAACACTCTAAAAGCTTTGTCTTTCTGGTTGTTCCTTAGAGTATTTGACCTATCAATTCTTATTGTCTTCAAAACCTGTTTCTATTTGAGATATATAAATGAATATACTTTCATTTCCAATTTTAATCATTCGAATCCGACATCAAACGAAAAATCTATGCTTAAAATATCCACTATTGTTCTAAGTGGGATAATTGAAAATGACTCTATTACGTAGGTTGTTCTAAGTAAAATTGACATATCATATCATTGAATTTTTAAAACTTGTTTCTATTGGAGATATACCTTTGATATCTCTCTCATTTGGCTCTGGAATCACTCAATTTGGATGAAAAACAAAGAATTTGTGATTAAACACTGCAGGTTAGCATGATTGGCCACTACTCTCCTGCAAGTGACAAATAAATTTTACTTTGTTATTTTCTCCGTGAATTTGTTATACAGAGTAACTAATTCTTTTTTTTTTTCATAATTCTTAGATTAGGGAAGCTCGATCACCTCTCTTTCTCTATGATTTAATATTTTATTGCAGGTAGACATTCGTTTTTTTGCAGGTCCTAGGAGAATAAAGAAGGTCAATTTATGGACGAGCAATTCTTGAAAGAAATTTTAATGAAACAAGGGAATTTCATCCAGCTCATTACCCAATAGATTCATAATAGAAGAAATGAAGAATTGATTTCTATTTTAATATTCATGTCATGTCACTGCTACCAAAACATTTTTCCAAGAGATCATTTTTTTACATAACATCATAGCTATTATAGCTTAATTTATTTATTTACATACTGTTTTTAAATAAATAAAAAAATTTCTCTGATTTCTCTTATATTTTTGTGTTTTAGATGTTGCTTCCTTCAAATTGTGACCCATCCTCAGCATCAATGCAGTGAAAAACTAATTCGTTTTTTGCGTGTTGGCATTTTATGATTGTGCATTTTTGTTGTTCCTTGCCGAAGGAACAACACTTTCGCATTTTTGTTGTTCCTTTCTGAAGAAACAACACTTTTGCATTTTCGTTGTTCCTTTCTGAATGAACAACACTTCTGCATTTTCACATTTTTGTTGTTCATTTCTGAAGGAACAACACTTCTGCATTTTGGTTCTTCCTTTCCGAAGGAACATCACTTCTGCATTTCTGCATTTTTGTTGTTCCTTTCCAAAGGAACAACACTTCTACACTTTCATATTTTTGTTGTTCCTTTCCGAAGGAATAGCACTTCTTCTTTTTTGCTGTTCCTTTCTGAAGGAACAATACTTCTACATTTTGTTGTTCCTTTCCGAAGGAACAACACTTCAACACTTCTGCATTTTTGTTGTTCCTTTCCGAAGAAACAACACTTCTGCACTTCTACATTTTTGTTGTTCATTTTCAAAGGAACATCGCTTCTGCATTTTTTGTTGTTCCTTTCCGAAGGAACATCATTTTCACATTTTTGCTGTTCCTTTGAAAGGAACAATATTTTTGTATTTTATTTTTTCCTTTCAAAGGAACAACACTTTCGCATTTTTGTTGTTCCTTTCAAAGAAACAACAATTTCACATTTTTTGTTCCTCTTAAGGAACAACACTTTTTCGCATACATTTTTTTTATTGTTCCTTTTAAGGAACAACACTTTTTTTGGGTATATTTTTTTGTCGTTCCCTACAAAGAACAACACTTTTTCACATGCATTTTTTGGCTCTTTCTTTTAAGGAACAACATTTCTTTTTGTTGTGCATTTCCTTTATTGTTCCCTACAAGGAGCAATGCCTTTTTGAGTGTTTTCGTTGTTCCTTCAAAGGCGAAACACTTTGGGAGTATTTTCGAGAAAAACCCTTCCTTCATCTTGTTGGATTATTCCTAGTTCATCTCAACCACATTTTACTACTTCCCTTTCATGGCATGAAGTACACTACTTTTATGAGGACAATAATTATGAATTCTATTGAAGTAAGTTAATATCATTCATGTTATGATCTTTAAGAGGACAACTCCTTGATGATAGATTATTTTCAAAAGGGATGCAATTATTTATATACTACTTTATTGTTTTGTTTTCTGTTGTACATGATACTAATTGATCATCTTAATACCGTGCTGGTTCCTCCCTTCCTAGTTATAATCGTCTCTGTCTGTAATAAAAGAGATTATGGTTATATTTTTTTCTATTGACATGTTCAACTTCTTCCACCATCCCTACTCTTAAGGAGTACTAAGTCTCCCTCTTTTTATCATAAAAATGTGTAATAACAACAAAATTTCGTTCATAGATGGAGAATATGGGGTCTCATTGCAAGCTAGCCTACTATATTCATAAGGTTGTAACAAAATGATATTCCCACTATGGCCACCACACCAGGGTTATGATCCATTGGAAAGCCAAATTATCCTTGGAACAGGAGGTCTCATCACAAGCCGGCTTTATCACTTTTGCTACATCCTAGTGAATGGAAATGTGGTTATCTGGTTACCACACCAGCATACTGATCTCTTCTATAGAAAAACACTGGAACTTTCCATTTATAAATTGAGGATCCTGGCTCATATGGGTTAAAAGGAAACCCTGCCGAGGCTATGGACGCCTGCTAGCAGAAGAGGCTCTGCTTATGGTATTGAAGTTATATATTATTGTCAATTATTGCTATAATACCCTTTTCTTATTATTTCTTTCTATCAGAGAAGTTGTTTCTTTAATTTTTCATGTTTTGAACCTTTACACATGAGAAATTGTTTTGAGATCAATCACATCATTTTCAGCTAGAATACCATCAGCAAAGCATCTTTTTAGCATATTGTTGTCATTTTTCTTTTTTTCATAACTTATCATCAATCCAAAGAATCCTATCTCTTATTCATAACTATCTTTACACACTCTACTCTCATTATAACCATAACTTTCGTTGTCATATCATGGATATGCGTACTCTTCTTCATTTACTGTTGTATTGTTCTTTCCCTTGCCTTGTCATCAGCATAACACCTTTCATAGGTTCTATGGCCATGGAATCCCTTTTCCAATTGGAGATGGTAATGTATGCATTATGGGATAGTATGCGATATGATACTGCACTCTGCCATAACTTGTTGATTTGACAAAATATTAGTATTGCATGTATCCAAAAGTTTTTCTGATTGAAATTTTTGCATGCATATTATCTGTTGTTATTCAAAACTAACACTGTGGATTCAAGAACATTGTATGCAAAATAGTGATTTGTTTACAGGAGAACAAAAAGTATGGGAGGGAAACTCTATTTGCAGCATGACCACACTATTGCAACTAACAGAAGAGTCTCGAGTAACTCGCGAACGTAAACAATTGTTCAGACATGATGTGCTTGCCTGGATTCCACCTTTTGCATCACTTTCAACACCAACTCCGCCTACATCAGCTTCAACAAATGCCAGTCCATATAGGTCATTCCACATTTTTCTTTTTGGAGGTAAAACTTGAGGTAAAATAGCATAATTTTCTGATTTATTATGAATTTAGGAAAATTTCCTGAAAATCCATTTTGAGCATTATTTATCATCCTTAATTCTACATCTTAACCACTTCCCATTTTTGAGCAACATATCATCTTTCATTTTGGGGGAGTGTTTCTTTCATTAATTTCTTTCCTATGTCCATGTTATTAATATTCTTTATCATCCATTGTTATTCTTATTCATTATCAACACCTCCCTTATTCCATGTTGTTTTACACCAAGCATAGAATTCAATAGATGGTAGCGACCACCTTAATTTGTTTCCTAGCATTGCATGAGGGCATTCTAATTCTTCAGTTTGGGGGAGGCATTGTTATGCATGATGGATGTTTTCTACTTTCTTTCTCATTTAAGGCATACAATTTCATTTTTATGCAGTGTAGAAATAGATTTCCATATATTTTTAAAACTATATACTCAATTCTTGTGATTTCTGGAAAACACAAACGTATTATTAAAATACACAAACCTAGATAATTTCAAGTTAAATTAGTTCATAAAATTTTGGAAATCATGCACTCTCACCTACAGTGATTTTTCTTATATCTCATGATATGTGTATCAAAACGATCTGATTTTTGGATCATAGAAGCATTAATATATTATAAATCTACTTGCAAAATTTCAGCAAAATCTAGTTTGTAGTTTTTGAGAAAATAGTTAATGAAGTTTATTGCTACTTATATCATATTTTGCTGCAACTTCATATACACATAACTTGAACGTCAATGTAAAAATTGTTACGCCTTCATCAAGATTTCTAAAATTGAATATTCATTAATTGAGGAAGAATTCATTTGTTCTATCCATTTCATGAGCTCGGATGAACAATTTTTTTATTGCTTGGTTAACACAGATTCTTTGGGTTGCATGAAGACATGCAATATATTCAGTTTTTGTTGCATGAGAACATACAATATATTCAGTTTGGGGGTGTGTTGGACCATTAATATGCCATTACTATTCTCATTTTGAACACTTATTCCACCCATTTCTACCATTCTTCATTGGGTCATTTATCATAATTAATCATATAGTTCTATTTTATAATTATTTATGCTCTTATGGATAAATATTATTTATTCTCCTTTATTTTTAATAAATTGATGATTATGCATGATTTTACCAATGATGGGGTATTAATAAATTGGTTGTAACATCACTCACCATTTTAGTCTCCAAAGCTATTTTCCAGATTGAAGATTTGATCATTAAATGTGCCAACTCAGAAATTCGTTAGAGTAAGAAGTAACAGTTTTGTATTGAATGGATCGGGCAAATGGAGAAGAATTTGGAAAATCTGAAACATGAGTTTTGTTCAGAACGGACCAAATAAGTTTTGCAATGATCCGTTTTTCCAAAGTCGGGTCGTACTAAGAGAAACAAAAGGTTCTCTGAAGACGTGTTTCTCAGATTCGTTGTGTGGCCATTTTCCAAATTATCCTAGTTGTAATGCCAAATTCGTCCTGCTCCTGTTGAATGATTGATGGAAGGATATTTCAGATCTGATCTTCCTTATCAATTTTTTGAGAACAATTCAATTTTGTAATAGAAATCATTTTGTAATCATTACGGTTGTAACTGCTCTCTACTCTCTCTGTATTTAAATGAAAACAGAGATCAGAGAAGGGGATTCAAGAATTATGGATGATTGATTATTCATGATAGAAATGATTATGAGAGATTAAGTCAAGGATTATTAGATATAGGATAGGATAGGATAAGAGGAAAGGGGATTGTTTCATTACCATTGTAATTCTCAATGCTTTTGCAGTTGTAATGATTTCACAGTTTGATGATTAATAAGTAAAAGGGTTGTTGTTCATTCACCTTATCTGAAGTAGCACAACATCATTCACTGGCGGCTAAGGGCCCAGCCTCTAGTGGATTAAGCTGCTGCTTTGTATTATATCTTTACAATTTCTGTCGTGTGATGGTTTGTCTTCATTTCTATTTATTGTAGTCGCATCTCTTTACTATTTCGTATTGCCAGACTTAATGAATTGATCTATTTTATATACTATACTTACATTGCATTGCTGTTCATTTCCTTCTTAACAGATATCACTACTTTTCGCAAGCATATTGTTGTGCTATTCATTTCATCTACAGAGCTTCACTATTCATTCCAGTAATTTAACAGTTTTCTATTCATTATAGCTATATAGGCTTGGTTGTTCATTTCTAATACTTAGCGTTGTTGTTCATTTACTTTCTGAAATTATTTAAGCTTGCCTTTCAGCATTCTTATAGTTAGCACAATTGTCTCATTTCGATTAAGTCGCGGTAGCACGATTGATTTAGTTCTTTGCAATTTCCAATTGGTTATTAAGTGTTGTGTGTGAGGTCAACAACTGTAAAGAACATTGGCTATTGCTGTCAAAGCTCTCGGATTGGGGATCTTATTTATGATTGATTTAATTTATATCAGTTAAACGAGGATGAGTTATTGCTACTGTATCCTTAACTGATAATTGTTGTAGTTTTCTGAGTGAATGGTTCAAGTTTTAGAGTGTTAAGTTTCTTTTAATTGTAAGTAGATTTTATTTCAAGCATTCATTTACTTTTGCATTTAAAGCACTATAATGCAAAACATTACTCTTGAGTAAATAGCCACCTCAAACTAAGTACACTCTTGAAATAAAAAATCATCCCTAAGTTGACAATTAGGGTGAAGATAATTAGGAGTTAAAAAGACACCTTTTATCGCTCAACAGTCATGCCACCCTTGCGAGGCTCCATCTCTTCCTCCACCATGGTTCGCAGAGAATCCTCATCTTCCATTGTGGTGATCGACACTGCGCACTTTACTACTTGCAGTGTGCTACCTTGGTCACTCTGTTTGGCGATATGCAGTCCAAGCCACGACAACAGACTAACCAGTTCACGACAATAGTCCTCTAGCTTGTCAGTATGATTGTACGCACCTTGTCTTGCCATCCTCATTTTTTTATGAGAAATGATTCCTTTATTTCTTTTTCCAGCTTCTTGACCTCTGCGTCCATTAGAGCACTCTTCTCCCACCCAGTATTTTGCAAGTTCACGCAGTCTAAAGTTTCCCCATCAGATTTCTTCCTCAAGTCTTATATGTTCTGTTTCTCGTAGCCGTGTGATTTCTTCATTTTTGTCTGCGCGGATTGTCGTATCTACGGGTGATATTACGTGCAGACTCGGCTTTGTATGCTCCACAAGGACTATAGCACCTGCTTCATATTTCAACTTCGGAAGCACTTGCGCAGTCAAAGTTTCTCATGTGGTCCCATAAGCCCATACAACCACTGGTATGTGCAAGTCCCAGTTGGTGCATCTCACATGGTGGACCCTATTCAGCACTTCGCACACCTTGTCAAAGGCTTCCCCATGTATGGTTTTTGGTGTGCTAGGTTTTATCATACTTCACCATTCGTGCACTTATCTTGCCTACTTCTTCTTGTTGTTCCTATTTTCTATCATGACAGTGGTGTGTGTTCATGCGAGCTGCGTACCATACGCCTATACCCATCTGGAAAGGTGGGCACGCAAGTTGTTTCGTCCATCATTCCTGGCTTCCATCATCATCTGAGACTTCCCAAATCATATGCACATCATATTTTTTCATTTACGCCAGTCCCCAAAAATTTGCTAGTGCATACCCCACCATGTTGCGGGCGTAGCACGCAATGCCCATTTCAGAGCATCAAACCGCTGCTACTCTGGCACCTCTCTTTCAAATTTGTTCAGGAATTCATCCACGCTATCAACCCGTCATACATAGGCAAATATATCACCTCGATTGTCATGCAGTGCAATGATCTTACCATCATGTTGTAATTGAGAGTGGTTACCTCATGTAACCGGTTCTGCCATCATTCTATTTCCTCATCTGAATCTAATGAGCAAGAGCTTTCGTTCTCCCAAAAAATTCTACCATCTACTCTTCGATTCACCCAATCCTCCTCTCAAGTAGTTATCTTGTAGATACAGTCTATCTCGTCATCGTGCACTGGCTCTTTGTAGTGCAATCCTTCTACAGCGTCTAAAGGTGCGACTACATGCAGTGACGTTTTCTCAAAAATCATTTTGCACTTCTTTATATTTATCACTTCGTTCATATCAATGGCCCAATCTATTCCCAATAGCATGGGATAGGGATTTTTTTCATCGACAATATCTATCACTTTGAAATCTGAAGGCACGCTCGCACCTTTGATGTCTATCATTATCCCCTGCAATCTTCCCATCGGTAGTACCTTTTGTTGGTTCACCATTCGTAATTGAATACGGGACCATTGCAATGTGGGCCTACCCATGCACTCCCATGTCTTCTTTGGCAGTACGTTTGCATCTGATCCTAAATCCAGAATCACTTGATCCATTTCATATTCTCTGATTTTCATAGTTAATCTCATCTCCCTTCCTATTCGCGATGTGTGATTTCCAAGCTTCCGTACTACACATGGTTCTCCTAACCAAGTGCACCTAGTGATGAGTTCCTGTAGTCCTTTCAAAGCCTTGCTATCGCGCAACAACTTCATACATGTCTCCAGAAAGGTATTGAGCATTGGAGGATCCAACCCTGGTTATAGTGGATCCTTACTACCTGAAGTGGAGGCCTCCGTGAAGCTCTTCTTAGCTTCCATGAATGTCTCCTTCGCACGCTCCAAATCAAATTTAGGTTCCTTTATAGGAGCCTTGTGAACCCACGCATTTTCTTTTGGCTGCTTACCTTTTTCATATCCTGTCGTGATACCACTTCGAAGCACGATGTTTACATTTGAGTCCTCATTGCACGGCTCAGACCTCATCATTTGTAGGTTCTGAGTTGGGGGAGGGTGGAGTACTCCTTTATCACACAACCTCGCTATTAGTGTAGGGAAATCCTCTCTCTCATGATCAAATTGGGTACAATATAAACATGATGCTCTCGTCGGATTTGTACAATCGCGGGCATAATGCCCTGGCCCTCCACAATTTTAACAAATCAGTTTTTTGCGACCCCTTCCTGGTCCCATTCCACCTCAACCTTGTCCGTGCCCTAAAATCCAGTGTGCGCCATCCCTGCATTTGGATCGAGGGCTCTCATTTCGATCTGCACTCTATAGGCAGGAGTCTAATCCATCATCAGCTCATAACTTCTGCAGGTGCAGTCATCATGGCATATCGACCTGAAAAAATTATAGAAGAATTGTTGGGACGTCTGCGTATACTTCTGTAATATATGGTAATTATCCGTAGCATGTTTTCCTCTTATATGAAAAATCAGACACCATAATGCAGGCACCGCGCTCGATCCTACTTGTGCCTCTAGTCTTAATGGCATCGGCCCTCCTCCCAACAAGTAGTTCACGAAGACTGGACAATGGTCCTTGTCATGCCCCTGGCCCTTGCATTTTATGCACCATACCTCCTCACGCGCTTCTGCGTGAGTTTTCCTGTCCTGTTTCAAACTCTACACTTCCAGACACAAATTTTGCAGTTGCGCATGGATTTGTTGGACTCCCAGGGCAGGATCTTGTATAGGGTCTCGTGCAATCTCATTGCAATATCCAAAGCTTCGACCTGGGGGGATAAATTCTACTACAACAATGCCATCCTTAAATGCGACATTAGTGATGCTACAAACCATGCACGGTGTTGTCCATATGTCAAGGTCATGTTTTCTTTGTGAATCATACTGTTCAGTCTTTGATCCAGATCTCGTGGGGTCTCGCCTGGAGGCATCACGATTTTCTTAAACCCGATAATTGATTGTGTCTCCGATTTTGGCCTACTAAATTCCCTATTCAGCGTAGCCCAGATGTCTACGATCCTTGTGTTTGGATGGTCATTAGAATGTTTAATGTACCATGTTAGTGCGTGATCCTGCAATGCGCTTACCAACGTTGCCTTCTGTATATTGTCATCCACAACTCCTTGTGCTTCCCATAGAGCCTTTACTACGAACCAAAATTGGTTCGAATCTTCGTTCCATACTCCTCTGAATACCGGCAATTTCATCGCACTCGCCATATTGAAATGTGGTGGTGGCATAGGTTGTGTGGGCAGAGATGGGGGTGACGATGTTGAAACCGGTGGAAGTGTAGGTGGGGGTGGTATGCGTAGAGTTTGTTGCTTTATCAAATTGATCACGCTTCTCGGAGAAACTTTCGTGAGGTCTTCCTCAGTTTCCCACCGCGGCAAATCAAGGGGCTATTTTTTGTCTCTGTGCTACCTTCATTTCTATAGATCCTCCCACTTCGAGTAGCCCAAGACATCAAGTTATTCGCATAACTCTTTTTTCACACAATAGCATTTTAATCCAAGTGTTCAATGATTTAATGTACATACCTCGCAGTTCATTGAGGAAGCGTTGTTCTGCCTCGTTGTAGCTGATGGTTGTGTTTACCACGAACTCTATGATAAATCCTCCTATAATTCGATCGAGCCAATGGTCCACAGCATGTGTGATATTATCTTCTGATGCTTCTAGTTTGCACACTAATTCTTGAGTCCACACATTCGGTTTGTCGAGCCTACACCTTCCCTAACTATCTGCTAGCTTCACGATCCACTCATACAACTCAGAGGGGAAGGATGCAAAGAAAATTTCATGGATTTCTATATATAAGTAGCACTCTAACCACTATTCCTTTGATACTCACAGATTCATGTTTTGCTGCACCATGAAATTATGAATATTTCTGTCTAGCCAACCTTCAATCTCTTTCTTTGTTGAATGTTAGTGACATGACATCAGACATCCCTTATGCAAATCCCGGTCCCGGCAACAAAACCATTTGTTGGATTCTTGGGGCCTAACCTAGGTTCATAGGTGATTTAGCTAAATATGTCCCTTGGGGCCTAACCTAGGTTCATAGGTGATTTAGCTAAATATGTCTCGGTACTACTAGCCCTTTTGGCAACAGTCCATAGAGCGTGGATTGAGGTCTCACCTGAATTAGTATAGGAGGGTGCTAAAAATAGGTTTCCACATCCTAGAGATGTCTAATGGTTTCCAATTGTCTGCGGTTGTGCACGTTGCTACACGCACTTTCCTGTACCTCGTAGCCTAAGATAATGCCTTTGTGCAACCCTACTCGGGGGCTGAACAACATTATTATCCAAGTCGTTACTAATCATCCAACATTAGTTTATTAACTTATTTTATTTGTATGCTTTCAGTTATACTTAACAATATTCACAATTCATACAAGTGCGCGCAATAAATAAACAATATAATTGCAAATGATATCAAACATGTAATAACTTAGAATAGATGCACAAAATTGGTAACAAAACCTTCCTTTATTAATCTCTTCTCCGATTATAGACTGAACTCTACCCTACGCACTCAGCTACAGGGGTCCACGCACTTAGCTGCAGACTCTACTAGGCCTCTGCGCACTCAACTGTAGAGTCTCTTCCTACTGCTATGATGCAAGACACACTTAGACTCTTCTTCTATTCTTTTCTATCTCATTCTATCCATTAGATTCTATGATCACTTTACAACTCAGAGCCTTGCTCTATTTATATAATCCCATGGGTCGCAGACCATGGGTAGGTTGACATTACGTTCAAACATAGTGCAGACAACCCTAAGACTCTTACATACATTTCGTGCCCACAATTCATGGAGCTTTACAATAATATCACTCAAAGCTTGGGCTTTGAGCCCAAAAACATGCTATGGGGGGATTCCATGCCCAACATCTCTCTCTCTCTTATTCTTCATCTGCTCTCTCTCCCTATCTCTCCCACTCTATCATCCCTCCATGTCCATCTCTATTTACCACCTCTCTCTCTCTCTCTCTTCTTCGTCATTCTCTCTCTCCCTATCTCTCCCACTCTATCCCCCCTCCATGTCCATCTCTATTTACCACCTCTCTCTCTCTCTCTCTTCTTCTTCATCCTATCTCTCTCCCTATCTCTCCCACTCTATCCCCCCTCCATGTCCATCTCTATTTACCACTTCTCTCTCTCTCTCACTTCTTCTTCTTTTGCTCTCTCTCCGTATCTCTCCCAATCTATCTTCCCCTCCATGTCCATATCCATTTACCACCTCTCTCTCCCTCTCCCTCTCTCTCTCTCTCTCTCCCCATTCATGTATATATCTAACTCCCTCCTCTCTCTCCCTCAAATTTCTATCTCTATCTATATCCCTCTCTTCTTTCTCTCTCCATTCCTTAATCACTCTTTCTATAATTCCACCACTTATCTCTCTTTCACTCTCCACCCTTCATGTATCTCTATCTCCCTCCCTCTCTCCTTCCCTCTCTCTTTTTCTCCCCCCCAACTCTCTCCCTCTCTCTATTTTTATTTACATATTTGTTTGTCTCCCTCTCACCATTCTTCTATATCTATATCTATCTCCCTCCCTCTCTCCCTAATCACACTTGATATCTCTTTTCACCTCTCTCTCTTGTCTTCTTTTTCTCTCCAACTATTTCCCCTTACACTAATTCTCTCCATATATCTCTTCTTCCCTCTCACCCTCCCTCACTCTCTGTCTCTTCCTTTTCCTATCCATTTCTATATCTCTCCCCCACTCCAATTATATATTTTTCTCTCTCCCTCTATCCTTCTCACCAACCCTCCAAAAATACCACTCCATGGGTCCCTCTGACATCTATTCCTTCTCTATCCCCCCTCACTCCTCAATCCTTCCTTCACAATAACCACCTTTCAAGTATATCTCTCCCTTTTTCCCGCACCCTCTCTCTCTAATCCTCTTGTCCCCTCTCCCTCACTTTATCAATATCACATCTTCTTTCATCACTCTCTCTCTCTCTCTCCACTTCTCTCTCTATATACATATCTCGTATTCCCACTCTCTCCCTCTATCTCCCCTAACTCCATATTTATATCCTTCCTCTCTCTATCTCTCTCTCTTATCCCCTCTTTCTCTTTCTCTATCCGCTACTTCCATCTTTTTATATCTTCTTCCTTAACTCTCTTTTCTCTCCCTTATCCCCTCTTTGTCTTCCTCTATCACCCACCTCCATCTTTGTATATATTCCTCTTTCTCTACTCTCTCTCCATCACCCTCCCTCTCCCTATCCTACCATCACTATTTCTCTTGTTGTCTCTCTATGCCACTCTTCCCCCTTCAACTCTATTTATATCTCTATCTCTTCACTCTCTCCTCTATCTACCCGACTGATATGATAATCACCCTATGAGTGACATTAGTTAAAGAATTATTTAAACAAAGGTATTACAGACTCGTGTGCTGGTGTGTGTTCTGTGTTTTTTAAGCAACGTATCAATTAGATTGCCAATACATAGACATTTAAATGGAAAGACAACAAAGAAATATAGTAAGCAACACAAAGACACAAGAATTTTAATAAGGAGCTCACCATATTCTCCAGGGCTACGTCTCTAGTCTAGCTTTCATTGGCAACCTTGTTTTATTGTACCTTTTAGCAGAAAATTACAATATAGGGATAGATGTGAGTTCTCCTGAAGCAGGTTTGCTTGGCAGGATGGTTCTTGGATTCCCCAAGCCACTGGAGTACATAAACTCTTCTTCTTCCTACCAGCTCTATGAATTTCTGGTCTATAGTGGCAAGAGCCCAATGTGGTGCTTAGCCCAGACAGATTCCTCTATGGGATGGCTTGAATCTCTCAAGCTCTAGTGCTCGACATTGCCTCTGGTCAGCTCGACCCTCTGTCTCTTTCTGCTTTTGCTTCCTGTCTTCTTTCTCTGTGTATTCTATCCTCCTCTCAGGATTTTGGTCTTTCCTTGTCTCTCGAACTTCACTATGTATTCGGTATCTGTTCATGGCTTTTAGCCTTTGGAACTCATGTCTATTAGGTTCCTCTTCCACCTTTGTCGATCCACCTTCTGAAGCTGCGCTTGGAGTTCCCTATTTGGTGTCAGAATGAATGCTTAGGGAGTGGCCACATGTCCTCCTCTAAACAGTGCCAGCCTGCTTCGTCGGTTCATTTCTTCAGTTACGTCGTGGATGAAGTCTTTCCTCCACCATGGTGGTCAAACAGATTCCAAATCTTTACAAAACACAGTGTATTCCTTCGTCAATTCCGCTTCCTCCATCGAGTTTGATCTCAACCATCTGATTTGGGGCCTCCAGATCTGACGCCATACGCATGTCCCACACAGTTGAATTTCTTGACTGATAACGTGCGATCAACGGCGGTTTTCTCTCACCTCTACTTGCCACATGTCGATTGTTGAGTGGGCTCATTCCGCTCTCGTCCAAAACCTCTTACCATTTGAGGGTGCCCCGATCAATACTGCTGGTTTCCAGAGTGCGGGTCCCACCTTGTACATTTAGCACTTTTTCATTTTTTCCCGTGGTTCTCCGGTCTGCCATGCGTCTATGTGCTCAGGCTTCCCCCACTTTGGCCATGTTTGCCCAGTGATGCGCGCATCAAAATCCACCTTCTTTTCCCAATATGGGGCTCCCATGGGCTACTTTGACCTCCTGCACAGTCTCCATGGGCCTCGATCAGTGCGCTTTGACCAAGGTCCTCGTCATTCCACATTGGCTGCCATTTCCACCAGTTCAGGGTTGTTTTTTATCACGATTCTGAATTCTTTAGAGATTTTTCCCGACCTGATACAGTTATGGTTCTTTAACAATTCTTTTATGGATCCAATTCAGATCACTGACCCACCCAACCCCCCTCCCTCTCTCTCTCTCTCACACACACACATATCCTCTCCCTCCATATTTCTATATCTCTTTCCCCTCAAACTCTATATGATCCGTAAACTGTTGTGGATTTCCACTTGACAGTTCGTCACAATAGATCTGATAATATTATATTAAAAATATGAGATTCTACACTCTTCCAGTTTTATTAAACTTTAAGATCTATATATTTAACTGTAATTAGTGCATGTATGCAAATGTAAATTATGTAAAAAGGTAGAGAACGAAAAACAAGATCACACACACATAAGACAAAAGATATTCTCTCTTGAAAACCCTTTCGAGAGGAAACCCAACTAGAAGGTGAGGTCGCTTCACTCTCTTTCTCTGTATGGAAATGTTATGAAACCAACTCACAAAAAGATATAAAAGAGAGATGAATGCCTTAGAAATAAGCCTCTTCGAGGGGGAAACCTCCTTCACATTACACAAATGAACAATTCTTGGATGATACAAATGACAAGGCCTCTTTTCTATATATAAGTCTAAGTGGTTATAATATAATCAGAGTTGAGATAACAAGAATAATGTAAGGGGACAATATTAACAATAATGGGCTTCTATGGGGCACAATAATAACAATATGGGGACTACATGGGCACAAAAATATAATAAAGGGGTTGTACTAATAACAATAAGGGGTTACACTAGTAGTATAGCGACCTAACATGCCCCTCTCCTTCAAAAATTGTTGTCCTTAACGCTTGAGTAGTTCTTGATGCTTCTGTATAAAATTATTGTTCTCCCATGTGGAATATTCAGTAGGTAAGTTCTTCCACTTGATGAGATACTATGAAATTGATCAATTTCGTAGTTGTCAGGTTCTTGTTTCTGTGACTGCTCCAGCCTCCAATATGATGTTTCCTTCCTCGTCAAGTTCTGGAAACACTATTTGAATTGGGATCTTCTACAACTTTTGAATGAGTAGCCACACTTCTTCGTCCTTCTTCCATTCATCCCTTACTTCATTTATCCATTCTAGTTGGATAATAGAAATAGCACAAAACAATGCTTCCACATCCTCATCCTTTCTTGAGAGTGCATCTGCAACAACATTTTGCTTCCCTTTTTCATAGATGATCTCAAAGTCATAACCCAACATATTTGTGACCCATTTTTTCTATTATTCTAAAGATAATCTTTGTTATAAAATGTATTTAAGACTATCATGATCCATTTTTACATTGAAGTGTCTTCCCATTAGGTAAGGTCACCATTTCTTAAGTGCATGTAGTATTGTCAAGATTTCCTTCCCATAAATAGATTGCTTGAGATGTAGCTGTAAAAATCCCCAATCGCCTACATCAAAACTTCTTTCACTTCGATGTTGATTTTGCCATTGTTTCATTCGATTCTGCACCAAAGTCGTGTTATCCTTTAAAAGTTGGAGAACTTGTTGTTGATGCTCGATGTGATCTTTCACTGCTTGAATCTTTTTCTTCTTGATATGTCCTTCTATCTTGAGAGTTTTAGGAGTCGTAATTTCTTCCAATTCATTAAAATATATGATCCAGGTGGATTTTGGTGGCCATGCACCTATCCCATTTGGCCCCCCACAACTATCTCTTTCAATTTTTCAGTTTCCATAATTGTACCACAATTTACTATTTTTAGTAGTTTTTCGGGTCCTGAACTTCTGGAGCCGTTTTGAGGCCTTAAACAATGCTTTTTGGGAAATATGGGAGCAACATGGGGCCATGGCCTAATGTTGCTCTTCCCCAAGTTGTAGTGCTTGGATAGATCTTTCTAATGAGCTATTGTACGCATCAAATGGAGATCGGGTGCCAAAGTTACGACCCAGGGAAGTTGATGTACCAACTTACCCAAAACGGGGCCCACAATTTGGTGTTTCATCTTCTAGGGTTAGGTTTTAGGATGTCAAGGGTTTTACATTGTTTCTAAACAATAAATATGTCTTCAAGCCTCATTGTAGCACAGTTTAGAGGCATGTAGCCGCCACAGCTCTTCTCAGAGATAAGATACCATCGCCCTAGCTGGTTTATTTCCATTTTTGTTTGTAAGCATATTTTAGTATTTTACATTAATGAAATGAAGTATTATTTCCAATGCATCTTTGTGTATATGTTTATCTCTGTATTTTGTTGTGTTCCTGTCTAAATCCAGATCAGTGGTATCAGAGCGGTCTACTTTTTCTCTATTTTTGTTTGCATGTCCCCAACGAGGTCGGGATATAAGGAGTTAGGGCTTGAACTAGTCGAACCTTTGCAAGAACAACCTCGAAAATCCCGATGGCCTCCCATGGCAGATGAAAAGAAAGATGAGGGGGCAGGAGATCCTATCAAAATATTGCTCGAAGAAGCCCTTGAGTGGCAAAGGAATGTGATGATAGATAGCTTTGTGTAGATCCTTCAGCGACTAACCAGAGGCGATGCATCGGCTTCCAACAACTACTATGGAAACGCCACACCTTTTAAGGTACAATTTAATTTTGAAATCCCCAGCTTCAAGGATCAAATAGACGTAGATGCTGTAGATAAATGGTTAAATCTTCTAGACGGTTATTTTTCTATTCATGAATTTTCGAGTCAGGAAAAGATTGTTTTCGCTCTTCTCAAAGTAGCCCCCCACGTCAAGGACTGGTGGGAAACCTACCATGAGCAGAAGAATGAAAGTACAGGATCACTATTTTCAGCCACACCCACTTGGAATTCATTATGGGAAGCCATCAAGGAGTAGTAATACCCTGTTAAAAGCTATGAGGACAAATACATCAAATGGACCACACTGTGGTAGGGAAGGTACCAAGATGTGCCGGAGTTCACAAACATTTTTCATACCCTTTGCACATAGTTGGGTATCAAGGACTCTGAGCTGCATTTGGTACTCAAATACTGCGGCTACCTACATAGATACATCCAGGAAGAGATGGAGTTCCTTAACATCTCCTCGCTCAGCACAATGTACTGATACACTGTCAAAATCGAGCAAAAGTTCAAACAGAAAAAGCGAGACTTCGGATCTGCAAATCCAAAGACCAAAGGACAAAGCCAAGGTGGGGTGACCCAAGACAACCCGTTAAAGCCACAAGAAAATAACAACACCACAAAGTCGAAGAAGGACACGGGAAAGTGGTGTGAGTTCCACAAGAGTCCCACTCATAACACAAGTGAGTGTCGAACCAAGCAGTCCTTGGTGGCCGAGTTGAAGGCTTCAAAATCAGATGCATGTTTCGACCCTGATTCAAAACCCAACAAGGGGAATGGCAAAGGGAAGCAGATCATTGATGCGAAACCCAGTGTCATTATTGCCACCACCAAGATCTAGAAGAATGAGCCCAAAGACCCAGAGGAGGGGGAGCGTCTTTTCCACTCACAGATGTGGGTGAAGGGTTCACCGCTGTAATTCATTGTCGACAATGGTAGCCAAAATAACCTCATTTCAGCAGAGGCCATGAAGCAGTTGGGCCTACCGACCACACCACAACTGCATCAGTATAGTATTAGGTGGCTTCGTGAAGGACGAGATCTCAAAGTTCACTAGCAATGCCACCTTTCCTATAGCATCAAGCCCTTCACAGATGAGGTATTGTGTGATGTTACACCTCTGGAAGTTTGTGATGTACTATTAGGCCAACCATACTTATGGAGGCAACATGCTATGTATTAGTCAAGGCCTTGTGCTCTCATTATTTCTTTTGGTAATTCATTATACAGGATACCAGAGTTAGCCCCACCTACCGCCACCTCTTTGATCACTGCCAAGCAAGGCAGCAAGCTCATCTCACAGAATAAGAAATTTATTTTCTGTCTGGTTCGCTCCCAAAGTAAGGGGAAGATCATTGCTCCATCCATGACCACCAGGAAGGGTTCCTCCATGTAGCAACAGTAACAAAAGGATATGTTCATTACAGAACACAGGAACAACTTCTCCTCACCTACAGGGGTACCCCACTAGTCTCAGGAGGGCGACAAAGTTTGGTTACATCTGCAGAAAGAACACCTTACGAGAGCCCATCAGAAGCTCAAACCACTCTGACATGGTCCTTACAATAGTACCAAGGTTGTGGGGAAAAATTATTTGGAGGACAACATTCCTCCATTCCTTCGCCTGCACCAAGTGTTCAATGTGGATTGGCGTCGACCATGCTTCCCACAATTACTGGACACATCAAAGATTGCAGAACACGTTTAGCAGATGGAGGAACTCAATGCAATGGGGACCATTACTTCTTAAGGTGGGGTGGGGAATGATCCAGGTGGATTTTGGTGGCCACCCACCTATCCCATTTTGACCCCCACAACTGTCTCTTTCAGTTTTTCAGTTTCCATAATTGTAGCACAATTTACTATTTTTAGCATTTTTTCGGGTCCTGAACTTTCAGAGCCATTTTGAGGCCCTAAATGATGTTTTCTTGGAAATATGGGAGAAACATGGGTCCATGGATTGATGTCTCTCTTCCCAAAGTTGTAGTGCTTGGATAGATCTTTATAATGAGATATTGTACTTGTCAAACAGAGATCGAGTGCCAAAGTTACGACCGCGGGAAGTTGATGTACCAACTTACCCAAAACGGGGCCCACAATTTGGCGTTTCATCTTCTAGGGTTAGGTTTTGGGATTTTAAGGGTTTTCCATTGTTTCTCAACAATAAATAGGCCTTCGAGCCTTGTTGTAACACAATTTAGAGGCATGTAGCTACCACATCTCTTCTCAGAGATAAGCTACCAATGCCCTAGCTGGTTTATTTCCATGTCTGTTTGTAAGCATATTTTAGTATTTTACATTAATGAAATGAAGTATTATTTCTGATGCATATTTGTGTATATGGTTATCTTTGTATTTTTTTTGCATTCCTGTCTAAATCCAAATCAGTATATGGTTGGATTCATTTCTTGATGCTCGATGTGATCTTTCACTTCTTGAACCTTTTTCTTCATGATATGTCCTTCTATCCTCTGAGTTTGAGGAGTGGTAATTCTTTCCAATGCTTTAAAAGATATGGTCGGATTCATTTCTTATTTCTATGGGGTTGGTTCATGTGTATATCCTCTTCTTCTGATGTTTCTTGACCCTTTTCTTCCTCCTCTTCATAATCTACGTAAAATAATTTCTTCTCAGCACACTTATGACCTTTAGTGTATTTGCTATCATAATTGTAACAAAGCCCTTTTTCTCTCTTTTCTTCCAATTGTTGTCATGTAGACCTTGTAGGTTGTGGAAGGCTAGAGGAAAAAACACTTCCATAATTTTAGTTGTGAGTGGTGGTATTCCTTGTTTCCATAATTTTGTTTTCAATTTTTCTTGCCCACCTGAATTCCTTCTCCAATGAATCAGGTTCCCAAAGACGAACCTCATGTTGAATGTTATCCTTTAAAGTCCCTATGAAGACATCAATCCTTTAATTCTATGGAATGTCATTTACCCTTATATTCAAATTTTGAAAGCCCTCAATGTGCTCTACCATTGCACCCTTTTGTTCAAGATTTATCAATTGGCTAAAGAAGGTGTTACTCTTTGTATCCTCATAATGTGCTATCATTTCTTCCGTGAGAATTGAGCAAGTGACAAGTAATTTATGAGAACAAAGCCATTTATACCATAAAAATTGATCTTGTTCTAAATGTAAAGATGCAATATGTACCTTTTCTAATAGTTGAACCTCATGTAGATCAAAATATTTTTCCATCTGTAGTATCCAATTTACCGGATCCTTGCCATCAAACTTCCTCATCTCGCTTTTTCTTGATTTTAGGAGCTTGATCTTGAAATGACTGCAAATCTGTTCTTTCAGATCTTTAAGTTCTAAAATTTTGGTCTGTAATGTCCCTCTACATGCTCTTTATAACTCCACAAGTCTGATCGCAATTGGATTCCTGAAGAAAGATTTATTCCCAATCTCTTGTGATGACCTAATTATAGACTAGTTCAGTAGAGTGAACTTCTACGACGTGCCACTTCTCACTGTTTTAACCTTAGGTTCTAAAAATTATGGCAAAAAAAAACACATTCCATCATTTTTCTATAACGTCTTATGAAATTTCAATCTGATTCTTAGAGAGAAAGTTATGACAATTTTCCCAAGGTTACCTATTTAGGATGTAATTCGGGGGTTTGCAAAAACCCAAATTCCTCAGATCATATATCCGCAGATATAGTGAGACAAGACCTGAAATTTGGACCCAAGGTTCAGATTGATTTCTTTTCAAATGTGCTTTTTTAGGTTCTTAAAATTAGTAGAGAACAAGTTATAGAAAACATTCCACGATGACTTGTTTTAGACGAAATTTTGGAGCTTGAAAAAACACTAACTTCCTCATATCCTATATCCTAAAATATAGCGAAACAAAATCTAAAATTTTGAATCAAGGTTCAGCAAGCTTTCATCTAAAATGGGTTTTTTTTAGCTTCTAAAACAATGCAGATAAACAATTATAGCAAAAATTCCATGATGACCTGTTTGGAGCAGTGAAACCCTAGAATCCAAAGCTCTGATACCAAATGTTATGAAACCAGCTCACAAAAAGATATAAAAGATAGATAAACACCTTAGAAATAAGCCTCTTAGAGGGGAAAGCCTCCTTTACATTACAAAATGAACAATTCTTGGATGATACAAATGACAAGACCACCTTTCTATATATAGGAGTATAAGGGGTCATAATATAATCAGAGCCGACATAAAAATAATAATTTAAGGGCACAATAATAACAATAGTGGGCTTCTATGGGGCACAATAATAAAAATATCGGGACCACATGGGCACAACAATATAATAAGGGGATTGTACTAATAACAGTAAGGGTTTACAATAGTAATATAGGGACCTAACAGGTCACTTCACTCTCTTTCTCTGTATGGAAATATGGATGCAGGTACAAAGAAGTAATGCATATGGCCCGTGGGCTACTACAGTGCATAATTCCTCTCTATGTACTCTACCTCCTATCTCTTTTGGATTTTTTTCTCTACTGTGGAACAAAACGCTCTCGAAAGAATGGAATGCATCTTCCTCCTAGTGGCTCGATTATGACACAGCCCGATAGCCTACTAGTAGTTAATTTTGACTACATAAACTCTTAACTAGAGTTACAAAATAGACTCTTCTAGATTCTTTTACATCACAAACACATGGCTAGTCCCTTTTCCATGAATATTGGGGGTTGACGTGGCATCCTCTCGAACTATAGGTGTGAAAAATGGAAGGTCAACATTTGAGTGGCATAAATTTTTCATATGGACTCTGATTAACGTGATTCTTGCACCGTTGGAAAGCTCTCTATGTGTAGGATAACATGAAAATGTGTTCCAATAAGGGGAAAATTTTTACCCCTAAAAAACGTCATTTGAAGCTCAAAATGGTCTGAAAAGGTTTCAGACGTCATATTGCTAAACTAGGCCCTACTTGTAAAAATGGTCCCATGAGCTAATTCCCCCACTTTTTCCACTCCAATTACATCGCTATGGATGACAAATAATACAATGATCCAAACTGGATAACAACTCCCCATTTTGGGAGGATTTCTGTCCCCAAAAGATTTTACTAATCGAGGTGAGGAAATGTTTCCTCCACCTTCTCTCTGGTGTATCATTTAGATTTGCCTAGAAGTTGTCCCATCAACCCAATATTCCAAAGGTCTTGCTACCATTGTCTTGTAGTTCTAGACCTCTTTTGTAAAAATGTATCTTCTATTGACTCTTCCTAATCGTTCATTTTCAAATCCTCCAAAGAAGGTATGACATATTCCTCTTCATGATCTAGCATGGAAGGCTCATATAGTTTCAAATTCTCCACATTCACAACTGTGTAAATGTGCATATATGGTGGTAAACTGAGTCGATAGCCATTATCACCCACCTTTTCCAGTATCTCAAAGGGACCATATCTAAGAGCCTCAATCTTCTTACCAGGCCCTACAACCTCTCCTTGTTCAACTGTACCCATTATTTATCTCCCACCTTGAATGTTTTCTCCGTTTTGTGCTAATCATGGCTAGCCTTATACTTCTCCTATGAATTCCACAGTGTTTCTTTTACCTGTAGATGGATTTTCTTGATCTTCTCTATAAAATTTTCAGCCCTCAAAGCATCTACTCTAAGATCTTACTTCACTCCTCCTTGCTACCCATATGCAATATCCAAAGGTGAAGGTGGAAAATATCCAAAAAAAATTAAATGGGGACTTTTCTATAGAAGTGTGGACTGCTCTGTTTTAAGAATGTTGTGTATATACTAGATTTTCATCCCAGGTCATTGGATGCTTCTTGTCATAACCCTCAAAAGATGCACCAAAGTCCCGTTGACTACTTATGTCTGCTAATATTTTTGTAGATGGAATGTTGTAGATCTCTTCAACTTAATGTCCATCATCTCCCAAAATGTAGTCTAGAATGCACTGAGAAATCTTTTATCCTTGTCTGAAACGATACTCCTTGGTATCCCAAAGTTCACCCAGACCTATCCAAAGAATGAGTTTACTGCTTCTTGTCCGCTGATGGTATTTTTATAGGGCATCAAAACACACATCTTGCTGAACCTACCAACTACCATGAAGAGGTAGTCATGTCCCTTTCTGGTTGTTGGTAACCCTCTCACAAAGTCCATGAAAATTCTTTCCCAAGGACCAGTAGGTACATGTAAGGGATGACATAGAAATTTTTTCCTATTATCGGGCTTTCTATTACAACAAATAATTCATCCTCTTATGAAACTAGCTACTTACTCTTGCATCTTGGGCGAATATGCCTACCTCTGCAAGTTAGCCACAGTCTTCCCTACACCAAAGTTCCCTGCGACCTTGGAAGTGTGAACCTCTCTAATCAGCTACAATCACTCACCTTTAGGAACACATAGCTTATCCAACTTGGAGAGTAGCCCATCTTAGATATGGTAGTCAACAATGTTGTCGCCATCATGCACATGAATCTGGCTCTACAACTGCTGATACACATCCTTGAAGTCCTCATCCTCTGAATATTCCTCTTTGTATCCATCATGGGTGAATGGCTCCATGTGCATAAGAGTCCCCAAATTTGTAATATTTGATGTGGGTGGACTTAACAACATGTTAGCCAACTTGTTTGTGCCTCCTTCTTATACTTGATCACCAAATGGAACTGTTGTAAAAGCCCCATCCACTTGCAGTGCCTGGTCTGTTGTAGCTTATGCTGGGCCTGTAAGTATTGTAATGGTTGGTGATATTTATAGATCACTGCCTCCTTTCCCATCAGATAGTGCTTCCACTTCTTGACAGCTTGTAACATATCGTAGATCTCCTTATTGTAGGTAGGGAAGTTAAGAACTGCCCCATGAAATTTATCAGGATAGTAGCAAACGGGCCTCTCTCCTTGCATTAAGACAGTTCCCATAGCACACCCACTTGCATTTGTCTCCACTTCAAAGGGCTGCTACAATTTTGGTAATTCCAGAATTGGTGCTTGAATCATCTTCTTCTTTAACTCATCGAAATCCTTCTATTGACATCTTCCCCACTGGAAACTCTTGCCACTTACTATTATGGTATGGACCGTGCTGCCACCACTGAAAATGAGGCAATGAATTTCCTTAGGTACTGTGTTTCCCCAATGAAATTCCTAACCTCAGTAACATTAGTAGGCACCAACCATTTCATGATGACCTCCATCTTGTAATGATCTATCTTCAATTATCCTCCACCAATCACATATTCCAAATACACCAAGGACTACTACGCAAACTCGCACTTTTTGAGATTTGCTAGCAACTGGTGCTTCTTCAATGTTTCTAACACCTACATCAAATATGAAATATGCTCCTCCCATATATCACTATATACCAGTATATCATCCAAATAGACAATAACAAATGAATTTATAAAAGGGCCCAGTACATCATTCATGAATCTCATAGATGTAGTTGGTGCATTACATAGGCCAAATGGCATAACTAAATACTCATACAAACCTTGCCTAGTTTTGAAGGAGGTCTTCCATGTATCTTCTTCTTTGACTCGAACCTGGTGATATCCAAACTTCAAGTCTAGCTTAGTGAAATACTTTTCTTGCTGCAACTGATCTAGCAAATCGTATATCCTGGGTTGGGGGTATATGTTCTTGAGTGCGATTTTATTCAATGACCTGTAATATATACAAATCTGCCAAGTCCCATCCTTCCTTGGCATAGTGATGATGGGTGACCCACATGGTGATGTACTTAGTCGAGTGACACCTTGTTCCAGCATCTAATGCAATAGTTTCTTCACCTCACTTGCTTCTATAAAAAATTCCTATACAACCCAATATTTGGCAATGGGGAGTCTAGAAACAACTGGATCTCGTGCTCTACTTCTCTCCCAAGGGGTAACCCTTTAGGTTCTCGAAACACATCCTTGTATTCCTGTAACAAATCCTCTAATTTTTTTGTTTGTTTCTTAGTATGCCCCTCTAGGGATGAATTTCCTCTTATTGAATCCTCTACAAACTTATTTTCTCTTAAAAACAAAAAAACATACTTCTTGTTGGAACTAATCAATTTCTTAGCTCATAAAAACTTACTACTGAAATTTTAAAAACTTGCCTTTGTGCATGTTGGTGATGAGTGATTTTCCATCCTTGATGAGATGGTACTGGTTAGCTCTCCTTATGAAAATTGCATCACATATATACATTTATGGACTCCCAAACATAACTCTGCATACATCAAAGGGAACCACATCCAGATCTACTTCATCAATAAACTTAGCACTGATAGCAAATCTAATTTTGCAATATTTTGTTACCTTCAACTTTGCATCCTTAAGTACCCATCCCAGTGGATATGGGTTTGGATGATCACAAACTTCCAGCCCCAACTTCTTGACCAAATCTGCTACAATGAGATTCGTCTATGATCCTGAGTCAAACAGACTATCAATCTTCGTTTTATTCACATGTATCTTTACATTGAAGAGTTTATTAATTTCTTCATCTTCCTATTGTTGAAGGCTACTCAGATTCACCTCCTTCTACACTAATGTATATAAAATATTCTCATCCACATCCAAGTTTCTTTCAAATTGGTTTCTTGAATCACTAGCCATGAGATTATTCTTCTTATAATCTTTCTTCTTGTTCCTTGGGTTTAGCTCTGGATGTAACTTCCAACACTTCTCCTCTCTATGGACATCAATGTTGTATTGGTTGTAGTGGTTGTTAGGATATTTCCACTGGTGTGTTTTGGTTGTTGTCTTCTTATATTTCCCCCCTTTTTTCTTCTTCTTCCCCTCCTTTGAAGCATCTTGTTTCTCCTTTTTCTTTGATCCAATTGATTGCACTCTTTTCATACATATGTTCTCCAGGTACTATGCCTGTACACAAGCCTCGTCCACCAATTTGGGCTTGAACAACATCACTTGCTCACACAAATGGTGGTGCAAACCCCCCAAATACTTGAGGAGTACATATGGGTTCTTTGGAGAGATACCCAACATTATAGCCATATTATTGAATTTTTTGGTGTACTCCTACACACTTTGGTCTAGATTTTACTTGAAGTAATGTCACCAGATCCATTGGACTTCCATGTACCAAATGGGATAAAATTATGACTTAATGAGGGTTTTGAAATCCTCCCACTTAGTAATTGAAGGTTCTCCCTCCAACCTCAGGGTTTTTGTGTGGCTCTCCCACCAAGTCAGTGCATGGCTCTCCAATTTTAGCTATGCAAATGAGATCCTTTTCCCTTCCTCAATCTGATGGAAACTGAAATAAACTTTTGAAAGCTGCAACTAGTGGTTCAGCTTTAGAGCATCGATCTCGTTGTCGTTTGACTTGATATCAACTTTTTCTTCAACTTTAAATAGGGATTGCAATTGATTCACGGCATTCAAACTCGGTTGATATTTTTTAGGCTCTTTCTTCCATTGGTTCTCCATTCCTCCCTGATATTTTGTTCCCCATTCTAATTTTTCCTCTGCATTCAAACCCTCATCTTTTCCAAATATCCCCAGCTTATTTCTTAAGGTCACTATGAGGATATTTTCATTGCAGCTTATATCCACAACTTGTTGTCCAAGCCACGAAAACCTCACCTTTGCAAGATCAGGAGGTTCATTTACAGATCCGTCACCCATGATTACAGTTTTACAATTTTTTACCCCACTGGCCTAGATCCCTAAAATCTCCATAAAATACCCAAATAAACCTTCTATGATACCAAATTATTTGTAAACTTTCGTGGATATTCCACTCGACAATTCGTCACAACATATCTCATAATTTTGAGATTCTACACTATTACAATTTTTAATTACACTTTAAGATCTATAGATTTAACTGTAATTAATGCATTCATACGAATACAAATTATGTAGAAAAGTAGAGAATGACAAAAAAATCTCACACACATATAAGGCACAAGATATTCTCTCTGGGAAACCCTTTCGGGATAAAACCCAATTGGAAGGTGAGGTTGCTTCTCTCTCTTTCTCTATCTGGAAATATGATTGCAGATACATAGGAGTAATGTCTGTGGCCTATGGGCTACTACAGTGCACAATTCCTCTTTGTGATTTCTACCTCCCATCTCTCTTGGCTATCCTTCTTTTTCTATGGAACAAAATTATCTCAAAAGAATGGAATTCCTCTTCCTCCTAGTGGCTCGATTATAACACATCCCGATAGCCTACTAGTGGTTAATTTTTACTACATCAACTCTTAATTAGAGTTACAAAATAGACTCTTCTAGATTATTTTGCATCACAAAAAAGTGTATAGCCCCTTTTCCATGAATAATGGGGTTTGATGTGGCATCCTCTCAAACTAGAGGTGTGAAAATAGGAAGGTCAATGTCTAAGTGGCATAACTTTTGGATACAGATCTGATTGACATGATCCTTGCACCGTTGGAAATCTCTGTGTGTGTAGAATAACATAAAAATGTGTGACATTAAGGGGAAAACTTTTATCCCCAAAAAAAACGTCATTTGAAGCCTCAAAACACTATCTGAAGGTTATAGAAACCATTTTGCCAAACTAGGCCCCACTAGTAAAAATGGTCCCATGAGCTGATTCCTCCAATTTTTTTCCACTCTAAATGCATCGATATGGATGAAAAATAATACAATTCTCCAATCCATATCACTATCTTTGTCTCCCTCCATCTCTCCTTTTCCCTCTCCCCTCTTATTTCCTCTTTCCACCTCTCATTCTCTCCCCTCCCCTCTCCCTCTTCCTATGTTTCTCCTTTCCTTGCTTCATCCCTAAGTCCCTACTTCACAAAAACCCCCCTCCAACTCTCTCTCTCTCTCTCTCTCTCTCTCTCTCTCTCTCTCTCTCTCTCTCTACCCTTCAGCTCTATCTCTATCTCCCTTCGTTTACCCTTCTCCATCTCTTCCTCAATTCCTCCCCCTATTTGATTCTATTCCCCCTTCCATGATCTCTTTATCTCTCACTCTTCCTCTACCTTATCCCTCCACTCTCGCTCCCCCCTCCCACCCCCCCCCCACAACACCCGCATCATAATAAATCTCCTCCAACTTTGTCTCTCTCTTCTTCCAAGTTTCAACCACAAATATATTCCTCCCTCTCCCTTACCACCCTCTTCCTTTATTTATCTCACTTTTCAACACTCACTCACTCTCTCCCCTCACTCATAAACTCATTCTTCTCTCCCTCTCTCTCTTCCCCTTTATCCCTTCCCCTCTCAACCTACCCCACCAAACCCTCCCCAAACATTTCCCATGTGTTAAAGTCACTGACTACAGGAACTTGTTTGTATTCCGAACACTAGAAACAAAAACATTTTTGGCACTATAAATGTGCACACATTTTTGATGCCATAAATGCATGTGTTTTTACTACTAAGAACATGCACATGAACTTTCAAATTTTATTTTTTGCTGGAATGCACCTTGCGTACATAATGAATTCATTGCTTTAGATATAGATTTAGCATAATAAACATGGTGGCTTTGACTGCAAATACATTAAAACATTAACTTTTGAGAACACAAACACACATGTATACCTTTGAAATTATTTTTCTATTAGCTACCAAAATCAATGTTCCATGGAACTACATAGACATATATAGTCAACTATGTAGACTATATATAATATTTTTTCTTAAAGTAACAATGTTTACTATTTTTAATACATTTTTCTCTTGACATATATTAAAATCTTAAACTACATCCCTCATTTATTTCTACTATAACATTTTTGAACATGAACCATTTAGGAAGAAAATTATATTGTGCACTAAAGGAAATCAATACCTAAAACCTAAAAGGGAAAAAGGAAAGAAAGAGAGAGGATTCATTAGTCATGTTAAGATCGTTTTAGGCTGCACTAACAAAAGGCCTTGTAATTTCAAGGATATATATATATATATATATATATATATATATATATATATATATATATATATATATATAACTAAGATTCTAAATTTTAGAAAAATAGTTGTGAACAAGAACAAATTGTTATCTACAACTCCACAAATTTTTGGTGCAAGATTCCATTATTTAGATACTCAAATGATGCACTAATTATAATATGCATTATATATTGCATGAAAAAAAACATACAAATGTTGGGAAAAATCATAACTCACCTAGTTGGAAACAATTTCTATAACTAAAAACTATGTCGAAATATAACTCATTTTCCTAAATTAAACCTTTTTACACCATCTTCAAATTCATTCCGTAAGTACCTCTAGTCATCCATACATGTTAACATATTGTCATTTTTCTAGGTTTGCATTTCCACTTATGCATCATGAGAGACCATCATTAGCTTGCACCCACCCATATGTTTGAGACTAGTTTCAAAACAATTCAAAAATCCTAAATTGTAGATCTTATAAATTGAAAAAATTATAGTGAATTGTAATCTCAACTTTTTATTACAAGTTCTTCACTATATCTCCTCAACACATTGAATATTTTTCGATTTCTAAATTCATGGAGAAAATATTTAAAGAAAATTATACGAGACTCAAGGATATAGTTTGAATATGTATATTTCAAATGCAATGGCATTATCTCACATGATAGCGTAATGAAATATCAAGTACAAAGGATAGGGTATCACATTGTCTCTAAGGAGACTAATCATAATGGTACACATAATCAAGGAAAATGATAGAAAATGAAACCTTATTGACACCCTATATTATCACAATCTTAGTTAATAGTTTTAAGGCATTGACAATTTCACTGTCAATGCCAATTTGTACAAAAATAGTATAAAAGCACCAATAGATAAAATATCAATGCTATTGTGAATTTGTAAAATAAAAAAGGTTGATAATTGAATTACCAGCGCCAATTTGAAAGTGTGATCAAGCGAGCACTGGCCAAATAAATCACTCCTATTTTGGTGGATTTAGCTCAAGATTTACACCAAACTTACTATTTTAACATAATGATCCAATCTCAATACTCAAAGGGAAAAGGTGCCAAAACATGTTTTGTTTTCACTTGACAAAACTCTATTTTCTAGACTTTTTTCTTTTGTAAAAGACAGTGACTTTGAGCTCGATTTATGAACGAATAGTACAAATTTTTAAAAATAGAAAGAGGTTAGTGTCGGGAATGGTACCATTTGAAATAACCGCTCTCATGTTTTACATAGGTATCATGATTTGGAATATTCAATGGAATAGTTTTATCTCATTTTTCCTGATTGAAATATTAAATAATTTCCAGTTTTAGTTAACAACTTTGGGAACTGTTTTCAAGATGTTTGAAAATAATTTTCTAAATATGAAAGGTTTTTGTATAAAATTGACCCTTTAAAGAAAACCTCTCTCATTTTGTCCATAGGTGCCACTATTTTAGAGATATAAATAAATTTTTGGATCTTATTTCTCAGGAATTCACTAGAATAATTTTTTCCTATATTTAAAAAAATGCCTAATCTACATTCAATTGGAAAGCCACCTCATCAATTCCACATGGGTTTAAATATTATCTCCTTTATTGTTTAATTTAGTAAACTATAGATAGATCAAGAGGTTTGGGATCCACTATTTTTGGATCTTGAATAGTTTGTAAATTTTCTATAAAGACAAAGTCTTTAGAATGAATAGGAGTTGGTTTTTTATTAAAAGACTTATTGTGATTTTTATATTTCTTAATGTTTAATGAAGGAAGCTTGATTATGAAACAAAGATTCTTTTGTTGGGAAATTTGGATATTTGTTATCTTCTTTCTATTTTCCTTTCTATGTTGTCATATGTATGCTCTTCTATGACTGATAAGAGTAAATGAATATAACTCATATTCATTATGCTTTGTTTAAATGTTCAGTCATCCATAGTTTTCTTATCTATGCTTTGTAGAACTCATCCTTGTGATGCTCTTTTAAGTATACCATTTCCCTCCTATTTTGCATTCATTATCAGCATTTTAAAATATCAAAATACCTTAGCTACCCTACCATTATTAATGTTTCAGTTTGTTTTCTTATTAAGCCAAATAGTTGACTCCATGCCCAATGGAATTCTATCAAACCCTACCACATTTTTGAAATATTGTTACAATAGATCTAGCCATTGTTTTAAGTACATAATCAATCATGCTTGACTGAGTTATAGAAGGGATCCCACTTTGAATTGAAAGGGATAGCTTTGAATTCAAAAGATTGGTTAGATGTTACCTTAGAATGTTTTCCCTCACATAAGGGTTTTTCTGAGTGATAAAATTTTTGTGTCATTATCAGGAAGGTGAAAGCATGAATAAAATATCCTAGAGGAATGACAATGATCATATTTGACTTCTAATTGTGAACCAAGGTCAAATACAAGGCAGCTGCACACTATTCACTTAGCGACTCCATTGTCAAACAATCCAGAGTTCATGATGACTCCACTATCCAAAGAATTTGAGGCCTGGAGAATGTATTGATGACTTCACTAGGTTCAATGAAGGACTCAGATGTTGCTAGTATCATTTCAAGGTATGCCTTCTTGGAATTTTAATACCTTCCTAGTTTTCCTAAAATTCTACCAACAAATGAATATTTTCTAAAGAATGCTCTTAAATTTAATGGAGATGATCTAAGCTTGGACTTGAAGCATATCAAAAAAAAATGTGACTTTACAAATCTCCTTAAAGTCAAGAAGGAATATGTATTCCTTATATTTTATCTATTAAGTCCATAAGGTCTCTAACAAGTTTTTTAATTATCTTGTTGAAAATATGGATGGATAAATTAGAGTTAGTGGCAGACTGTCCCTTCATTCAAGTTTTTAGAGAACGGAACAATATGTGTATAGATTATGAGGTGGATAAAAAAATATTTCATTTTTGTCTTCTTATTAAAGTCATGCATATGTAGCTCAAAATCTAAGATTTAGTTTTTGGATGAAATTTCCAAAGACATTGAGAAAGAGCTTGAGGCTTTTAAAGATCAGGAAATACCCCAAACATTTCCATTTTAGGGTCTTTCTTTTGAAGTTTCATTTTATCAAAGACAAAAATACATATTGTTTTCTTTTAATATCGAGAATGGGTATGAATTTAAAAACTGACATTTGGAACAATGGTTTGACAAAAAGAGAACATGCGAACTCTCAAACCATAATAGTGAGATTGTAGAGTTTCTTGAATATCAACAAATAAACTATGGCATTAATGTCTTTTATGATCCCGTTGCTATGGATATAGAGGGTCTTTTTAGCTTTTGTGTTCACCCATGATTCCACTGTGGAGATAAGATCCATCATGAGCGGCCATTTCCATTACATTTTTCAGTTTTCATTTTTTTGAAGCATAATCAAGGAGCTATATTATTTGAGTAGCTATTGCACTAGTTTCATTGGAATTTTTGTGTCATTTAATCCAACATCTATTTCATCATTTTAGAGTAGGTAGGTGTGATCAATAATCTTGATGGGAAAGAATCTCTTTTGAAGGTTTTAACCTTGTATAGAAATTACTTGCATACGAATTCTAAAAATAGAAATTAACAATGGCAAGAACATAAAATATAAAATAGATATACAAATATTTTCCCCTGGATCCCAAAACCGGGACTACCAAATAGATTTTTCATTATATTCCTTTAAATGTTACAACACACATATATATATATATATATATATATATATATATATATATATATATATATATATATATATATATATATATATATATATATATATATATATATATATATATATATATATATATATATATATATATACATGTCAAAGCATTCATAAACCCCAATCCATTAACCCTGGATTAGGACATAACAATAGTTCCCTTGAATGGATCTAGAATATACCATGGGAAGAAAATGATCATGCACAAAACCATGTGCAAAAACCATGCAGAAAACCATTGGTAGGTCTACCCACCTAATATAGGGTCCATTTTTTTTTCCTAGAGCAATAGACTAGACCTCGTGCAAGGGGGTAGGGCTGCACCTGATGCAATGAAGGGGGATCTAGTCATGAAAAGAGTATAACACACACCCAATATCTTTCAGTATGTCCATTTTCAGTTTGCTTCATATTTCAGTTTCAGTTTTTAGTGTAGCGTACAATTTAGTTTGGATTATAGTTTCTTTTTCAGTTTCAAAATAAGTGTAGGTTGCAAGTTCCAGTTCTTGAGTTGAGATCAACCTAATGGATCAAGCCTCTAGTCTATAGGGGTTATTGTTTCCATTTATGATCAACAACATCCCCGTGGTGTCAACTGTTATCAAAATATTAGTTAATAGTTTGAAGGCATTGATAGTTTCAATGTGAGCACCAATTTGTAAAAAATAGTATAAAAGCATCGATAGATAAAATATCAATGCTCTTGTGAATTTGTAAAATAAAAAGCGCTGACAATTGGATTATCAACACCAATTTGAGAGTGTGATCAATCGAGTGATAGCTAAATAAATCACTCCTATTTTGGTGGATTTGGCCTAATCTTTACAACAAAGCTATTATTTCAAACATGATGACCCAAACTTAGCAGTCAAAGTGAAAAGGTAACTTTGGGCACAATTTTTGAACAAATGGGAATGCAGTTTTGAAAACCAAAAGATATTTTTATTGGGAATGGTACCATTTAAAATAACCTATATCATTTTTTACACATGTATCATGATTTGGAAGATTCAAAGGAATATTTGTAACCCATTTTTCTTGATTTAAATATTAAATAATTTCATGTTTTAGTCATCCACTTTTGGCGTGGTTTTTGAGATGTTGAAAAACAATTTTCCAAATCTGAAAGAGGGTTTTTTTGAAAGTAGACCCATTAACAAAAAACTCTCTCAGTTTGTACACAGGTGTCATGGTTTGAGAGATACGAAGAAATATTTGGAGCCTATTTTTCATTTAGTTGGAGAGCCACCTGATCAATTCGACTTGGGTTCAAATCTTATCTCCTTGATTATTTGATTTAGCAAGCTATAGATAGATGAAGATCTTTGTGATCAATTACTTTTGGATCTTGAACATTTTTTTTATTTTCTATAAATACAAATTCTTTAAAATGAAAAAGGATTGGTTTTTTATTAGAAGGCATATTGTTCTTTGTATATTTCTAAAAGTTTAATAGAGGAAGCCTGATTCTACCAAAGAGATTCTTGTGTTGGGAAATTTGGATATGGATTCTCTTGTTTACATTTTCCTTTCTATGTTTTCATATGTATGCTCTTCTAACACTAATAAGATTAAATGAACAAACCTCATATTTATTATGTTTTGTTTATATGTTCAATCATCCATAGTTTTTTGATATATGCTTCGTAGAATTCATTCTTGTGATGCTCTTATAAGTATATTGTTTCCCTCCTATTCGGAATTACATCTAAGAAATTCAAAATCTAAAAATATCTCAGCTACCCTACAACTATGAATGTTTTAGTTTGCTTTCTTATCAAGCCAAATAGTTAATTCCATGCCCAATGGATTTCTATCAAACCCTACAACAATTTTGAAATCTTGCTACAATAGATCTAGCTATTGTCTTAAGTACATAACCATTCATATTCGATTGAGTTATAGAAGGGACACCCCTTCGAATTGAAAGGCCTAGATTTCAATTCAAAATATTTGTTATAGATTACCTTAGAGTCCCCCCCACCCGATATTCATAGTTTTCTCTAAGTGATAACACCCTGATTACCAAGAATGATTCAAACAAAGACAAGAGGATCAACATTAACATTATGAAGGGGTAAGATGGGATGATAAGAAATAGTCATGCAATATGGAATCATAAAAATATTATTCAACACAATATTATCTAAGACTATAAATTATAAGAAAATGGAGAAGTTACAAAAAAAAGCACAAAAGCAAAGGAAACAAGATTATGAAACAACCAATTATTAACATTAAGAGTAAAAAGAACTGAATTTGAATGCATGCATCATCAGTGGTGAAACCAAGAGAGAATGGATATAAGAAAATCATGTTAATTGGTTTTGTTGCATGTAAAATCTTTGAGGACAAAGGTTTTGAAAAAATGGTACTATAATATGATTTAAGGGGGGAATATAGGGGGTTCAATGGATGTGTGCGTTGGAGAATGCAATATGGTAACTTATTAATTCAATTTCTCCTTAAGCTTAGTAATTTCTCGTGAACTTTATTTATATTCTTATCTATTTTTTATCATATCTTCTTCATCAAACAGTTATCAAGTGCCAAATAATAAAGACAATGGACACAGTAATGAGGTTCCAATTCAGGGTAGAACCACTTCAAGGGAAAACCCTAAAAATATCTTCTCTTCTTAAAGAATATGCTTCATATGAGAAACCAAGACCTGAACCTTGAAACCAAAACTTCCTCCTAGCACCAAGTTATCCGTTGAACAAGGCCTTCCAATTAGGTCAAAGTCAAACCAAGTCAACAACAGACAAATCCTTCCAGAACTGCACCAAAATCAAAATTTCGACCCCCTAGCTTCATAAATTTAGACCTGGAATAGTTCTACAACTTTGAACCCTATAGCAGCACAACTATTATATAGGTGTGAGAGAAAAGTAGGGCAGAACTTCAATTTTCTTTCCTTATAGGTTTTTCTTCCTACTTCCTTTCCTTTCTTGACCTCATTCTCGATTTGTGCACTTCAAATCGAGCTCCTTGATTGCAGATCAATTTGGTGAGAAAATGAGTTCGAATAATATCTATTTATGCACTTTTGAGTTTTTTGAATACTCCTCTCAGGGCCAACGTGTCTCTACCTGGGCCAACTTGTGTTAAGAGGCTTATTTTGACTTATTTGACTCAAAATAAATTCGTATACAAGGTATATCTTTCCTAGATAGGTATTATAATTCTAGTGTTAACTCTTTTGAATCATGACAATAAATCCTATGACCTAAAAAACCCTATAATCACGAAGAGCATGCTTTTACCTAGAAGACCATCAACAAGAAGCATGAAACCCATGCTCTAAAATAATATTTTTTCTTTCTTCTTTTGTTTGTTACATAATATGTACATATTGAAATGTGTACAATAACAATTATGAAGACCAAAACTAGTAACATTTTTCAACACTCCCACTTAACTTAGGAGATATTCATAATTGTACAACCAACACAATATCATTCTCAAATTGAAAATTTCTCATAGTAAGAGTTAGATTGATAAACAATGTTCAAGCATCAACAACATGACCAACATTGTCAACATAGTAAGGTTTTAGCTTTGGCAAGATATTTCATATACAAGAGCATAAATTTGGGAGGTTTTATGTGAAATACCGCACTACCTCTACAAGGCACATACCCCGTCTGAATGTTCACTAGGTACATCCTTTTAGGACTATTCTTATTTTGGGTTCAGCATCCCTAAAGAATATTGGTCCTCTTCGACCATTCTTGTCTTATATACCTATCCAATCTTCAAAGAGTGTCAAACCATTTCCTTCCTTGGATTTTTATATTCTTAAAGAAATCATAGATGTGTATCCAATCCTCTATTATCCATTCTCCCTCCATGGCCTTCACTTAGGCTTATTGTTGTTAGTCCTAGTCAAGTGCATGACACAAGCAGGAAAGAATATATATGTGATGTTCATCATCACTCCCTCTCAGCCTGAGAGTAGATCCCCATTCCCTTTTGATTAGGGAATAAATCCTTTCTCTTATTTAAGGAGACTCCTTTACTCACTCTCAAATATAGAGGATATTCCTTACTTCTTTCCAATTTCAGAAGACATCACCACAAATGTAACACCCCACCCAATGTTTACTTGTTTTTACAAACGCATTAGGGCAAACTTGCACTGATAGTTACTATGCATGACCTAACATCCAAAATTTAGTTATGGAAATGGGTCCATTTCCAACTTATTGAAACCATTCATAGACATCTGATCACATTGTTATCATCCTATCTTGACCCAATTGTATTTCCTTTCAATTTCATTTCCTTAAATTTACCAAAAAATTCCATTTTTGGTAGTTCTTTAGGTCCTAAACATCTGAGGCCATTTTTAGGTCCAAAATGACATTTTTAGGGAAACCGAGTGAATATTATTTTTTTGGCCTCCTTGTAGAGATATTCAAAACAAGTTATTATGATAGTCAAAGGGAGATTGTATTCCAAAGTTACTTGACAGTCCAATTTATTCATGTATACAGACACCTTGTGAATATGGTACTTGTAGGTCATGAATGCATAGTTTGTTCACTATCTCATTAGTTTCATTAGAGAATCATTAAAAATTCTCACTGCCTTCTCAATATAGTTGTAACAAACACTTAGTATCCCATGCATTCATATCAGGTAACCAAATACCTATCAAACCATGGAATGGATCCATAATAAGAGCACAAAATAAAATAAGAAATATACCATGCATGTAACCAACATTTAGCTTGAATGGAGCCATGAGAAACTAGACATAAACCAATACAAAAAATCAGAACTTGTGCTCATTAATCTAAATAAGCATCAATACATAATAAGGTATGCATAATTCCAACCAAGTCAGGGACTTCAACGTACCACTTGACCATAGATTGGGATGACCCCAATATTCCTTTCAGCTAACCACCCCTATTCCATATTCCAAGCATGAATGAGGGATCTCATGGGATAAAATAAAAAATAATCAACATGAACTCCTAGGTTAAACCACCTCCATCTTCAAGCAATAGTGATCTCACTTAAATCGGTATAGATATCACCAAACCAACACAAGCTTGGATGCCTCATAATTTCTTCTCCATACCCAGAGGAATGTTCTTGTCTCTACCCACACATCAATGGGTTCCTGTAGAAAATAATATACACCCCCAAACCTTGGGATTTTCCTGAGACCACATCACTCGGATCCAAAAACTTCTAGAAATCCAAAGCTCAACTAATAATGAATCTCTACACACCATGGCTATCCAATAAATGGAAAAGGAAATGTTGTAAGCACTATTAATCTAGGAAAATCACATGACAATGAAAAATATATATATAAATAACCAATTCCATGCACCATGCATTCAAATCCTGTCACGGAAATCACATATGCAACTAGTTACATACAAAATCCTCTTTTTATAGTTGTTTTTCCAATATTATTCTTCTGATCCCTTGCTTTCCTTTGCTTGCTTGCTTGCTTGATTGTGTATTCATTGTATCTTTCACATATTTCTCTAGTTCTCACTCTCTCCTTCTCCTCCAAAGTGCCAAGAGTAACTAAGTGTAGCTAAGAGAGATTAAGAGTGTTCTCTCTTTCCTTTTATTTTCTTTTGCTTTTCTTTTTCCTTCAATTTCCTTCATTTTCCATTATAAGAATATTCTTGTCTCTTCATCTTCCTTTTACCCTATTTTCCTTTATTTCTTTAATTTATTTCCTTTTGCCAATTTCCATAGCCGATAATTAATGGCACAAAGGATGCCCACTATAATGTTTTTCCCCTCCATTTAGCTTGGAATACATGTCCCATGACCTTGGTCTTATTTTTCCTTTTATAATTTCCCTCCATTTACATGGAAAATCAACCCAAGGCTATTACAAACCCCTCCTCCTTGAGGAAACATTTTCTAGTGTTCTTAAAACTATTATGACCAAGAAACCACTACACTTAACACATACTGCTTATGGATCTTTATAATATGGCTTGATGAAATATTTACAATGACCAACTACTAAAAACCATGATAAGCATATTTCTTATTAGATCTTTATAACACAACTTGATGTGGTATTTACAATACGCAAAAAGATATATATATATATATATATATATATACAGAGAGAGAGAGAGAGAGAGAGAGAGAGAGAGAGAGAGAGAGATATACCAAAAAAAAATATTCTTAAGCCAACAAATAAAGAAGGATATAATTCTCGCATATGATCTACCATCTACCATGTAGCTTTGTCAGGCCCAAATTGCTTCCACTACACTATAACTTCCTCTACTACTATGTTCTAGAGCATGGTTTTTTTCGCTGCAAAATGCATTGCGGATCTAGATGGAACTCTCCCTCTGGTTCCACCTATAATACAGATCAATCAATCACGTGATCAACATCATGTACATATTTTTAATAAATGAAACATGGAAAATATCATAGACTTCCACTGGTGCATTCCTCTCAAGTATCTCAAAAGGCCCACAATACAGAGGTGCCAACGTGGCACATGACCCAATACTCAAGGATCTCTTCTTGGGCTTGCGCAAGTACACATGCTCTTTAGCCTAAAAGTATTTGAATGCTCTATGTAGATATGCATATCTCTTCTACCTATCCTATGTTTCCTTTCAATTTGTTTTAATAACCTACATATCCTTCTCCATCTATGCCAACATATCCAGTCCAATCAACACCCAGTTCACTAGATCACTCTAGTTGATAGGAATATTACAAATCTTCCCATAGAGAGCCTCAAATGGACTCATCCTCGAGGATTGATGATTCCCACTATTATAATAAAACTCCACTAGTGTAAGATGCTCCTCCCACTTCCTTTTTTTATGCATGACATATATCCTCAAGGATCTTGTTAACTCTCTCTATCTATCCATCTATATGTCGATGATAAGTTGTACTAAAAGCTAACTATATCCCTAGGCTGACAAACAACTCCTTCCAAAAGATGGAAGTGAACTTGGCATCTCTATATGATATGATCTTCTTAGGGACACCATGTAACTTCATTTTCTCCTTAATGAAGATTTGAGCCTCTTCGCTAGCTGAATTAGTTGATTTCACCACAATGAAGTGATCTACCTTGCTCATCCTATCAACCACAACCATGATAGAATCACGCTCACTTGGTGTGCTATGAAATCATGTAATTAATTCCATTAAAATGACCTCCCACATCCATTTTGGAATCAAAATAGGATGCAACAAACTTGTAGGATGCTTGCATTCAACATTTATATGATGGCACTCCAAGCAGTTAGGAACAAACTCATCCACCTCTTTCTTCAAATTTGTTCTACAGTAGAACTTATTAACAATTTTCAAAGTCTTCTGATATCATGGTGGATATGTCTCTACATGAAACTCTCTCAAAATAATCTTCTTAAACTCACTACTCTCAATCACATCGATCTTTCTCCTAAATTTGACAAAACCATCTACTATGAGGTGATACTCCTTATACTTATCACCCTCACTCTACCATTGCAATCTATGCTTCGACTAATTGTTCCTATCATCATGCTACCCTATGTGTAAGAACAGCTCTTTCAAGTTTTTCGCATAAGATATTATAGTTGGAATATGATTATCTTGTACCCTCATACTAAGTGAATCGACAACCTAGTTCTATGTTCCTTTCATATCCCCGATCTCAAATTCAAACTCACTGAGAGTATCCAACCATATAACTTGCCTTGCATTCATATTGGGTTAGTCAAACAAGTACCTCAGTCCAATGTGATCACTCATCAAGATGAACCTCCTTCCAAGGAGATAATGTCTCCACTTTTTTAATGTATGAATGATGGTTTCCAACTCAACATCATGAGTCACAGAATTATATTCATGCTCATTCAATTTTTGTGATTCATAGGAAACCACCTTCCTTTCCTGCATCAAGACTCCACTAAATCCTTCCTTTCATGCATTTGTACAAACCACAAACTCCTTATCAAGATCTGCAATATTTAAAACTAGAGAATATTTAAACAAATGCTCCAACTAATTAATGCTAGCTAGACACTCATTAGTCCATTTAAACTTATTTTCTTTGTTAAACTCACATGGACAGAAAGACTAGTATGAAAGATAAATCAGTGAGTTCATATTTTTTATTAACATCAGATATACATTTATAGTACAACATATGACTCTTGGGTTTCAGATCCCAAGGTCTCTTGGACTGCTTAGTCTTTTCGGCTTCCACACTAACCCTTTAGGATTAGGTGTCCAACATTCCCCCCCTTAATCCGAAGGGTTATGTATGAGTCCAAGAAGAGAGCTGTAATACAAAATGTGCAAAAAATGGATGGCAGCACTAGGCTGAATGTGCTCTATGAAATGTTGGTAAAAAAAGGGGCAGTGGTTTAAGGATGACCACCAACACTGGAACGCTTAATGCAGTTCCCGGAACTCTTCCAAAACTGGCAAGGAGCTGGAGTCTTCTGCTAGAGGAAGTGTTCTTAATCTGTGATGGTTTAAGGATGACCAACAACGCTGGAATGCTTAATGCAATTCCTGGAACTCTTCCAAAACTGGCAAGAAGCTGGTGTCTTCTGCTAGAGGAAGTGTTCTCAATCTGTTCACGGGCATCTTTGTCTCTGGCTACAACTCTGAAACTGGTGTGGCAGGTTGTGGCTCAGGCTCGCTTGATGTGACTTTGAAGCTTGTAGATGACCATCATTTCCCCCCCTGTCAGATACAAGGTGAGAAGATGGAGAAAACTCAACTGCAAGACTGTTCAATACTCTGGAACAAGTTCTGACATGTGTTTGGAATATCTTCTTGGCTATTGATGCCCATTGCCAAGAAGTGATCCATCCAAGATGAATCTTTGTTCTTGCAGGACGTTTGTTTTTGAAGCACCTTTGTGAAGAATGGCTGGTTTTATGACAGTGCTTACATGGATGAAGATCAAAACAGTGATCTTTCAGATGGCCAACTCGGTCACAGTGTTGGCATTTCACGATCTTATGTTATTGTTGTTGCTGTGGAAGAGGGGCAGAATCTGGAACAGCTGGAGGTGAACTGTCATGAGGAGCAGGTGAACTGTCATGAATAAATCTAGAACTTTGAAACTGAATGGGCTTGGAGTAGTCTGGAATATGAAAGGAAAAGTCCTTGTCATATCCAAGACCAGTTTTGTGCTTGTTGTGGACAAGCTGTTCCCAAGGTCTGATGATGGGCTTGGGAAGTGCAGACTGAGTTTCTGCATCTGCATTTACAATTGCTGCTTTACTTGAATGAACAGTAACATTATTGACATGCTGCTGATGGGTGGTTGTCTCAATGTTCTGAACAGAAACAGGTTCAGAATGGTGTCTATTTTGATGTAGCTCTTCTTGCTGTAGCTGTGATTCAAGCTGCAAAAAATCGATCTTTTCTTGTGCATCATGCAGGCAGGTCTGAATGTCACAAAGAGTGTCTTTGCTAACATTTACCTTCCCACCAATAGTGGAGTGTATTAGTGTATTTAGTAACTCTAATAGATCATGGAATCTAGCCATTGTCTCAACAAAGAAATGAACACTCAGCAAGTCTAGACAAACCCCAGCTATTGAAGTTTTCAAAAAATCTGTTTGAAAAAGGCACTCAACTAATTCCAGCTAAGAATTTAGCCAATCACTAACAGATTTTTCAATTATCAAGTTTTCACTGGTAAAACTACCAAGGCTACATATTGGCACCCTTTAGATGAGAACATCATTCACGTTTACAGTTCTCTGGTTTACACATTTTGTGCTTGAGAAATTAGTCATGCCGTCAAAGACTCAAATGTACCAAATATATCAAAATATTTACACACAATGATTGTAAGCTAAACCCGTGTACTTTATTATTTATTGCAGCAAAGTAGAACAGAATACAAATAGAACCGAAATTTCACACTGTAGAGACCAATTATAATCTTCAGAGGCTATTCTGATTTTCTTCTAGTTGCAAAGAACCATCAACACTTCTGGTATAATATTATGCCACTGTTTGTTGCTCACAGTTCCCATTCACACTATTCAACATTGAGACTTATCTGTTAAAAATGTCGTTGAATACCACAATACAAGTCTTTTATGTCTGCTAATCCTGGAGTGCACTAGGCCTTCAACGTGCAGGAAGATCTTGACACATTCTCTCACTTGTCAGAGAAGATTATCTCGTACACCCAGGTATCAAATCTGGACAACGTTCAAATGACTTTCTTGCACGGCTTCTTCTTGTAGAGCTTTACGCGGTCTGGAATCGATATTTACTGTGCATATATTGTTTTGCGTCAGAACACAAACCATTCATCTGGATAAAACTAAATAGGATGAGGACAATGAGGCTGGAAAACGGAATTGGACCCAAGAAACTGAAATCTTTGCCCTTCTTTGCCACCCAGAATGTGTAACCAGTTAGTGAGAACACCACAGCTGCTGTTAATATCAATGCCTCCAGAACTATCCTTCCTTTTGTGTATGCACAGGATATGCCAACAGTGAGGCTCAGAACAACAGTAAACACTCCCAACAATGCAAGATTAACCGGATGCTTCTAATGATAGGCATAAAGAGGGCACATCAAGATTAAAGGCAAGATGGAGATGCCCAACAAGAGGCCCGAGGTTTGAACCAGGAAAAGATTGATGGGTGAATACAAAACCACGGCTGCAGCAACAATTACGGTAAAAAACAATTGCGTGCTCAAGATTGAATACGCTTTCCTCAGGAAATCCCATCGCATTGCGTTGTCTTCGAGGCTGAGACCGGGATAGAGGACTCCCCCTCTGCCATAGCCCGTTTCAAGGTCATCTGTGATGACAAAGTTTGCACATATCTTGGTAGAAACTAGATCTTTGACAGCTACAGGGAGCTCGTCCACGAGTGACAAACTTTAGTTCACAGTTTATGCAAGTATAAAAAAGGGCCAAGAACATGACCGAATGGATTGAGACACAAGTTTACGGGGTTACAGGGCTTCACATCCAAACGAATTACCACCAAACGAATTGAAACACCGCAATGCTGCTGAGCACTTCTGGCGTATAGACAGAGAGACAAGCTAGCTCAAGGCAAGTTGACAGGAGCGTGTTCGAGGACACAGCTAGAGAGAACTATGTGGAAACGCATACATGCTTGAGAGATGAGCATTAGGGTACTCCATGGAGTAATGACAGACATGTGGAGGAAGGAAGGCATTGGGAGGTCATCAGAATGCCCACAGAAAGGAGCGCAGAATCAATTATGGCAGACAGAGAGCAGATTCAGAGTCGCAGATTCAGAATCGCAGAGACATAATTAGATGAAACAGCTAGTGAAAGTGAAATCAGAGATTGCAGAAATTTCGAACAATCCCCAAAGTTTGATTCTGGAGGCGCGTAGAGTTTTCCTTGACCAATTTTCTCCTGTTTACCATGTTAGGCGTTATAGCAGAGCATCGATGGTGGGAGGACGGTGATGGTTCAAAACGGATGCGCAGAGAATTAATCAACGCATCTCTGATATGTCAGTCCAGCGACAGAGGTAGAAACACTCAAGTATACAGCCCAGAGAATGAAACGCATGATAGAGAGGCAGCACTTAGATATGAGCAGCTCAGACACAGAATTATGGGCAGAGGTGCAGGACTGACGTGCACATAACAGGCCATAGAAACACAAGGGCTCTGATACCATGTTAAACTCACATGGACAGCAAGACTAGTATGAAAGATAAATCAGTGAGTTCATATTTTTTATTAACATCAGATATACATTTATAGTACAACATATGACTCTTGGGTTTCAGATCCCAAGGTCTCTTGGACTGCTTAGTCTTTTCGGCTTCCACACTAACCCTTTAGGATTAGGTGTCCAACATTCTTTCCTCTGCAAGGATGTAAAAGGATATGCAATCTTGGAGAAGTTATTTGTAAGCCTCCTATAATAACCCATTAGTCCCATGAATGATCCGGACTTAAACAAGAATGCAACAAATTACAGAGATAACCATAAACACAGATATGCAGCAGAAATAATACTTCATTTCATTAATGTAAAATACTGAAATATGCTTACAAACAGTAATGGAAATAAACTGGCTAGGGCGATGGTAGCTTATCTCTGAGAAGAGATGTGGTGGCTACATGCCTCTAAACTGTCTTACAATGATGCTCGAAGGCCTATTTATTGTTGAGAAACAACGGAAAACCCTTAACATTCCAAAACCTAACCCTAGAAGATGAAACACCAAACTGTGGGCCCCGTTTGGGTAAATTGGTACATCAACTTCCCGGGGTCGTAACTTTGGCATACGATCTCCGTTTGACGCGTACAATAGCTTGTTAGAAACATCTATCCAAGCACTACCACTCTGAGAAAGGAAATATCGGTCTAGGGACCCATGTTTCCCCGAGATTTCCAAAAAAACATAATTTAGTGTTTCAAAACGGCTCCAGAAGTTCAGGACCCGAAAAATGGCTAAAAATACTAAGTTGTGCTACAATTAAGGAAACTGAAAATGTTGAGAGAAACAATGGTGGGGGTCCAGGTGGATGTGGCAGGTGGCAACCAATATCCACCTGGATCACTCCTCCCCCCTTAGGAAGCAATGGTCCCCATTGTGTTGAGTTCCTCCATGAGATGAGGAAACTTTTGTTTGAACTTGGTCCCTGGTGAGCCACTTGCCCTGGTGAAGGAGTTGGCCTGCTTTAACAACTCGATACAGTTGAATATTCTGTTGGCGAGTGTTCTTAATCTATGTGTCCATGATCCAATCAGTTGCAGCTTGTTCCATGCAATCTCGATTTAATTCTGTGGGTGTGAGTTGTTCTGCAATGTCAGATGTGTCTAGTAATGGTGGAAAGTATGGCCGAAGGTGGTCCACATTTAACACTGGGTTTAGGCCAAGGAATGGGGGAATGCTAAGCTCAAATGCATTGTCTCCCATAGCCTTAGTAATGGTTTAAGGACCATATCGGAGTGGTCTCAATTTCTGATAGGCTCCAGTAAGGCGTTCCTTTTGCAAATGAAACCAGACTTTGTCGCCCAACTAAAACTTGTGTGGCACCCAATGTTAATCATGTCACTGCTTGTACTTGGCATTTCATTTCTCCAGAATGTCATGGACCTGCTGGCGAATATGTTGGATGTGCTCGATGAAGCTGGTTGCCTTATATGTTTCGGACTGGACATGAGCCGAATCTATGTGAGTAGCTGCAAGTGGCATGGCCACGTCAATGGGGCATAGTGGTTGGAATCGCAAGCCCACCTGAAAAGGGTTTTGGCCAGTCGAGCTGTGAAGAGCTCGGTTATAGCTGTGCTGAACATAGGGGAGGCTCTTGTCCCAAGTGCATGGATGCTTTGAGTTGTACATGCGCAGAATGTGCATAATCATCCTATTGACAACCTCTATCTGGCCATCAGTTTGAGTATGGAAGGCTGTGGACTTAGTGAGTTTGGTGTCCAGCATTGACCAGAGACTGGACCAAAATGTATTGAGGAACCGCCTGTCCCGATCTGAGATGATAGACTATGGGATCCCAAAGTGCACCCACACTTGTTCAAAGAAGAGTTTAGCAGTGGCTTCTGCTGTGATATTCTTCTTGCAAGCCGCCATAATAGCCATCTTCGAGAACCTGTTGATGACCACAAAAACACATTCATTTCCATGCTTAGTGGAAGGAAGGCCTAACATGTAATCCATGGAGATGGATTCCCAAGGTCGACTAGGGGTAGGCAGTGGGGCATAGAGGCCTTGCTTCTTGATGGTCGGTTTGGTAATGGCACAGGAAGTACATGATCTGATGTACTTCCAACATCCTGTCGAAGATTCAGCCAATAGAAATACTTTTGCAGTACTGCCACCATTTTCTCGACCCTGAAATTCCCAACAGCCCGACTATAGTGTGCTTCCCAAATCATCTTGGCATGCTCGCTTGAAGGAACACAAAGGTGACCTAGGTGGAACAACAAGGCATCCTGGAGGTGAAAATATAGAACATGCTGACCCTCCAAGGGTGTCTGGTATGTGTGGCCGAATTCTGGGTCGCTTTTTTAGAGAAGTGGCCAATCAGAAGTCTCGTGCCCACAAGAGTTGAGCATAGTGGTTAATGCCATGATCGGTGGTCGACTGAGGCAATCTGCAACATTATTGGTGCTGCCCTTCTTATACTTGATATTCAAATTAAACTGTTGTAGGTATGTAGACCACTTCTGATGGTGATCATTCTGCAATTTCACTTGGGTCTGTATGAACTGTAGGGGTCGGTGGTCTGTGTGGATGACCGTTTCCTTCCCCAAAATGTAATGCTTCCATTTTCGACAAGCCTGCACAATGGAATACATCTCTTTATCATAAGCGGGATACTTTCAGACTATGTCTAAAAATGTTTCACTGTGATATGCCACTGGATGCCCGTGTTGAGTAAAGACTGCCCCAATAGCATAGTGAGAGGTATCTGTCTTGACCTCAAATGGTTGTTGTAAATCTGGTAACACGAGCACTGGTGTTGTGCAGAGGCGATATTTCAACTATATGAATGCCTTCTATTGAGATTCAGACCAAAAGAATTTTGCTTTCGCTCCTCCCTTGGTGACTTGACTCAAGGGCCAAGTGATATGAGAAAACCCCAACACGAACCTGCGGTAGAAGTTGGCAAGACCTAAAAAGTTGCGAAGCTCTGTTAGAGTGGTTGGAGATGGCCAATCTCGAATGACTTGGATCTTGGCTGGATCCACATGCACCCCCTGTTCGTCAATAATGTATCCCAGATACTGAACCTGGGTCATGCCAAAAGTTAATTTCTCCAAATTGGCACATAGCTTGTGTTGCCACAGTGTTTGGAGAACCTGTCAGACATGGTGGAGGTGCTCTTCCCAACTCTGGATAAAGATCAGAATGTCAACCAAGTATACCACTACAAATGAGTTGGTGAACAGCCACAAGATGTCATCCATTAGCCTCATGAAGGTTGCAGGAGCATTCGTCAATCCAAAAGGCATAACCAACCATTTGAAAAGGCCCTCCTTGGCTTTGAAGGTAGTCTTCCACACATTAGAGGGTTCGATTGGTACCTGGTGATATCCTGACTTCAGATCGATCTTGCTAAAATATTTCGCCCACTTTAGTTGGTCTAGGAGGTCATCAATCTGTAGGTTCGGGTACCTATTATAGGCAGTGATCTCGTTCAGCACCCGATAGTCAATACAGAGTCTCCAAGTCCCATCCTTCTTTTGTACCAACACGATCGGGCTCCCACAAGGTGATGAACTCGGACGGATGTGACCTTTCTATAGGAGCTCCTGAATATGCCTCTTGATTTGATTATTCTCCAGAATGGAGCGCCGATAAATTAGTCCATTGGGTAGCAACACACCTAGGGTCAGATCGATGGAGTGCTTGACCTGACAGTGTAGAGGAATGCCTACGGGGGAGGTGAAGATGTCCTTGTACTCCTCCACAACCTTGTCCATCTGTAGTTGTCGTGTAGAGGGGCCCTGTCTGGAGGCCATGGCCATTGTCTTCTTCTTTCCTTGAGGGCGCATCATCAGGAAAACAAATTTTCTGGTTTTGGAAATGAGCTTACTGCATTGTCTTGCAGTAATCAAAGAGATGGTAGTAGGCGGTGCTACCTCTGATATCCTGTACAACTTATTTCCCAATGTAATAATAACAGCACAGGGCCTTGATTCATATATATCATGTCGCTTCCACAAGTATGGTTTTCCTAATAATACATCACAAACTTCAAGGGGAGCAATGTCACACAATACCTCATATGTGAAGAGCTTGATGTTGTATGGAAGGCGACACTGCTGGCTCACGCGAAGATCCCGTCCTTGGTGAAGCCACCCGATGGTGTATGGTTGTGGATGTGCTATGGTCGGTAAGCCCAACCGCTTCACGACCTCTACTGAAATGAGGTTGTTTTGGCTCCCGCTATCAACAATGAACTGTAGCGGGGAGCCCTTTACCCACATCTGGGAGCGGAAGAGACACTCCTCCTCCTCCGAATCTTCGGGTTCATTTTTCTGGATCTTGGCAGTAGCAACAGTGGCGTTGGGATCCGCATCAATGATCTACTTCCCTTTGTCATTCCCCTTTTCAGGTTCTAACTCAGAGTCAGAACATGCATCTGATTTTGAAACCTTTAGCTCAGCCACCAGTGACTGCTTGGCCTGACACTCACTTGTGTTGTGAGTGGAGCTCTTATGGAACTCACACCATTTTCCCGTGTCCTTTTCCAGCTTTGTGGCACTGTTCTTTGTTTGCAGCTTCGGTGGGTTGTCTTGGGTTGCCCCGCCTTGGCTTTGTCCTTTGTTCTGTGGTCTAGGGGCACCTTTCCCTTGCTTTGGATTCACATATCCAAAGTCTCACTTCTTTTGTTTAAACTTCTGCTCGACCTTGACGACATATCGGTATGTTGTGCTGAGCGAGGAGATGTTCAGGAATTGTATTTCTTCCTGGATGTACTTATGCAGGCATCCGTGGTATTTGAGTATCAAATGCTGCTTCGAATCCTTGATACCCAACTTTGTGGGAAGGGTATGGAAAAGATTGGTGAACTCCGACATGTCTTGGTCCCTTCCCTGCTGCAGCATGGTCCACTTTATGTATTCATCCTTATAGCTCCTTGATGGCCACTGCTCCTTGATGGCCTCTCAGAATGAATTCCAGGTGGGTGCGACTGAAAATAGTGAGCCGGTACTTTCATCCTTCTGCTCGTAGTAGGTATCCCACCAATCCTTGACATGGGGGGCTGCTTTGAGAAGAGCGAAAACAATCTTTTCCCGACTCGAAAATTCATGAACAGAAAAATAACCCTCTAGTGGATTTAACCATTTGGCTATGGCATTTGCATCTATCTGACCCTCAAATATGGGGATTTCAAAATTAACTTGTACCTTAAAGGGCATGGCTTTTCCAAAGTAGTTGCTGGAAGCCGATGCATCACTTCTGGGTAGCCGCTGAAGGATCTGGGTGAAGTTGTCCCCTCGTCTTTCGTCTCATCTGCCATGGGAGGCCGTCAGGATTTGCGAGGCTGGTGTTGCAAAGGTTCGACCAGTTCAAGCCCTAACTCCTTATATCCCGACCTCGTTGGGGACATGCAAAGAAAAACAAAGAAAAAGCAGACCGCTTTGATACTACTGGTCTGAACTTAAATAATAACGCAACAAATTACAGAGATAACCATAAATACAGATATGCAGTGGAAATAATACTTCATTTCATTAATGTAAAATACTGAAATATGCTTACAAACAGTAATGGAAATAAACCGGCTAGGGCGATGGTAGCTTATCTTTGAGAAGAGATGTGGTGGTTACATGCCTCTGAACTATCTTACGATGAGGCTCGAAGGCCTATTTATTGTTGAGAAACAATGGAAAACCCTTAACATTCCAAAACCTAACCCTAGAAGATGAAACGCCAAACTATGGGCCCCGTTTGGGTAAATTGGTACATCAACTTCCTAGGTTCGTAACTTTGGCATACGATCTCCATTTGACACATACAATAGCTCGTTAGAAACATCTATCCGAGAACTAAAACTTTGGGAAGGGCAACATCGGTCCATGGACCCATGTTTCCCCCAGATTTCCCAAAAAAACGTCGTTTAGGGCCTCAAAACGGCTCCAGAAGTTCAAGACCCGAAAAACTGCTAAGAATAGTAAGTTGTGCTACAATTAAGGAAACTAAAAATGCTGAGAGAAACAATGGTTGGGGTCCAGGTGGACTTGGCAGGTGGCCACCAATATCCACCTGGATCAATGAATGATCTAACCTCATCCACATTACTTGAAGTTGGCCACTCCATGATAGCCTTAACTTTTTCTAGATCCACTATTATCCGCTCTTTGGAAACAACATGTCCCAAGAAGTGAATCTAAGATTGAAAGAAGATAAAGTTCGTGACTTTGGCATATAACTTATGCTCACCCAACAATCTCAATACTACTTCAAGGTGCTCTGCATGCTCCTCCTCATTCTTTGAATATACTAATATATCGTCAATAAATACTATCAAAAAGTTATCTATATAAAGGTGTAACACATTGTTAATCAAACACATGAAGGTGAATGGAGCATTGGTAAGACAAAAATAAACCACCACAAACTCATAGTGCTCATATATTTTATGAAATGCAATCTTGTAGGTGTCTTCTTCATTGATGTGCACCTTATTATATCCTAATCTCATATCAATCTTTGAAAATATTGCATCTCCCTTCATTTGATCGAACATATCATGAATCTCTGGCAGTGGATACATTTTCTTGATAGTCACCTTGCTCAACTTCCTGTAATCAATCTACAATCTGAAAGTACCATCCTTCTTCTTTAGAATCAAAATTGGTGCACCCGACGAAGACACACTTGACCTTAAATATCCCTTGTCAAGCATCTCCTTAAAATTCAACCTCAATTCCATCAACTCCGAAGTGCTCATGTTATACAATGCCTTAGATTTTGGTCTTTCCCTTGGTATTAACTCAATAGATAAATCCACCTCCCTATGAGGCGATAGCTACAGAATCCATGCAAGAAACAAATCTTGAAATTGTTGCAAGATAGGATACTTCCTCGGGACTTCATTGTCCTAATCCCCCTTCCCTTTGTCATTGGAAACATGAACTACACCCTTTTCTGTGACTGCACTTAGCTTGCATAGTTGTGACCATTTTCACTGATGTAGGATTCTTCTTTCCCTAGAATATTCCATTTTCTCCATCATCATATGAATACTCAATAACATTCTCATAACAATCCACCTAAATCTTGTGAATGAACGACCAATCCATGCCCAAAATCATGCTATATGCACCCAAAGGAAGAACATTTATGTGTGTTATTGTAGGCATACCATTAATCTCAAATGCACAAGATCTCAACCAATGGTGAACCCTTCTCTTGGTCCTTGTAACCAACTACCCCAACCAAGATTTTGCATGCACTACTTTATTCAAATTGCATTGATTGACTAGGTCAGGAATAACATTAGATATAGTTATATCCAGGATTGATCAAAATGGAAACAACTTAATCAAAAATATTACCCTCCATATCAAAAATAGATGCTTGATAGTTTGTATGTTTATTATCAATTTTTGCATATATCCAAGGAATGCTATGACCTACATCCCCAAATATATATGCCTCCTAAGAATTATACATCTGTGGCCTACCACCCTTATACAATGGAAAAACCTTATTGTGATGGCCTTTACCACAAATCCAAAACTTCAATAATTCCCTGCCACTTCCTTTATTCTGTTGCTCCATAGGTGGACACGCATGTCCTTTCTCAATTACATTAAACTTCATGTGCGGGGGCACATTTTCTTTGTAACCTGAATCTCGAGGTATTACTCGCTTCTAGGGAAAATTTCCTTTAGTCTTGTCATTACCCTTCTAGTCATGCTTGAACTCAAGCTTACGCTTAGACTACTCATAACAATGATTCAACTTCCTGATAGCTTCCTCCAATGAATGAGGCTCATCAAACTCAATGTGGTCCTTGAATGATGATGGGAACCCATTGATGAACCTTTGAATCTTCATTTTCTCATCCTTGAGAAAAGGAACATACCTCAACAACTATAGATATTTGGTTGTGTACTCTTCATCTATTATATAACCCATCTTGAGCTCATATAATTCCTTAGCCTTCAATCATAATACCTCTCTAACATGTACTTCTTCCTCAAGGGTTTTTCACACTCATCCCAAGTCATCTTCTCTTCTTTGATGTTTCTAACATTTTTGACATCTTCTCACCAAATAGCTACTTTTACTTCAAGACTGAAGGTGGCTATCTTGGCTTTCATGTTCTCTGAGTAATCATGCAATCTAAAAAATTTCTTCATTCCCAGTAGCCATGTTTTTGCATATTTGGATTTATTCATTTCTCCATAAAAAGTAGGAGGATTTGATGTCTTGAATTCCTTTAGAAAATACTCCCTCCTACTATGATGATGTCAATGATGGTGATGATTCCTCCTAGAAGAAGAGCTAGAATAAAATCCATGCATACTAGCCCTCTTCTTGGGTGTGCTCAAGGATCTGCCACCTTTCAATGGATCACCCATGTCCACCCCATGCCATTCTTGATACCTTCTTCCATGTGATCCATTAGTCCTTTCCTCCTTCCCATATCCATGACTGGTCCCTAACTGTCCCTACTCCTCAATGTTTGAAAGCATTTGAAGAATCTTGATTTTCATGAGCCTTGGAGAGTCTTTCCAATGCTTAAATCAACATGTTATTATTTTGAGAAGAATCTTTGGCGAAAATCTCATAGTGATAATTTTGTTGACGCGTTTCGAACCAACCAGTGTGGTTCATCATCAAGATGATGAACCACACTGGTTGGTTCGAAATGCATTGACAAAATTATCTCTATGTGATTTTCGCCGAAGACTCCTCTCAAAATTGATATGGATCACAGAAGCCTAAATTCTATAATGTTATTATTTCCTTTACAACTTCTAATCTTTTCCCTCAGTCTCCTCAATGTATCTTCTAGTTCAGGAGAATATTCCTCTCCTTGCTACTCAATTGACTTCTCCCATTCCATTGATTTCACTTTGGGCCTATACGGGGCGTTATGTGAATTGTAATCCACCATTTTTCTTTTCATATATGGACTTCAACTATCCTATAAACATACCATGTTAGATAAACCAAATAGAAGACATGATCAAAATCATACCTCAATGTATCTCAAGGGAGGCTATTACATGTACACAAGTCAATTCATATTAGCGCGATATATAATAATAGAATTATCATATAAACATCATATATGAATCAATATGATAATACAAATTCATCGCTATAACTGTGCACATGATAACCATAACCATATACATTTACCCTGAGGTCCTGTGGCATTATGATACAGGTGTTGTCCTTGATGGAAACTCACTTAGATGAACGATCACAGTGCAGCAGGTCAACAACAAAGAATTACAAATCAGACTCCAAAGAATGAAGAAAAAGAGGTATACGCAGGTTCAACTTGTCTAAGTTGCGTATACACGTAGGTTTACTAAAAAAAAGGAGCGTATATGTACACACACACTTTCATAGAAGGAAAAGTTCGTATAACTTGGAAAACCAAAGTTTTTGGTCCAAGGTATTTGACCCTGTTGATGCCTCGAAAATTGCTACATCAACATCCGGGAAAACCACCCAGTCCGAATCTTAAAGGCAACTCCTTTTCCATTTGGGACCAGTTTCCCAATGGTTTATGAATGGGATGGATAAATATCTAATTTACTTATATCTAATGGCAAGTGGTGAAATATTTATTCTAAAATGCAATACTAATATATCCCAAGAAATATTTGTTTTAGTGCAAATCTTAATGGTTCTCATTGAAAAATAAGCATATAGATGACTTTAATTTTAAACAAGAATATTCGTTCAGATGATAATTACTTTGTTCAAATAGTTGAACAAAGTAATAATTAAAACATTATTGCACTGATTGTGTATATCATTGACACATATGTAGATGAAAGATAACAATTCTTGAACATTCAATAGTGATAAGTAAAAGAGATTGTTGTAAAGACTTTATACATACGTCAATAATAGCAAAAATGAATGAACGCTAATTCACATAAAAGAATGAAACAAACCATAGATAATAGTACCATATGTAATCAAATCACTCCAACATGAATTTGCATTTGAATCCCGCTCTCTAACTTAGAAATACTCTTACAGGATGCAGGAGTCCATATCAGACAAAAGTACTCTTCATTAAAAGCTCGGAATCAGGTCCAGTTTTATAAAAATAATATTTATTGGAAGTACAATAGTGCAACTTCCAATCTAAGTTTTCATACAAATTTTTTAGGACCCTTTCTAAAAACATTAAAGGGTCTATAAATACTATCTAAACTAACTAACTATGAAATTAAAATGTTGTGAGCTGGTGTAACAAAATCACAAATATATGAAAATCTCCCTGAAATAGATATGCTTCTAGTCGGTAAGGATGATTCATTGCTTCGGCTGACTATCTTCTGGCTTGAGCTAGCATATGGCAAGCAATGGCTGCAGCTCTGGAGGATGACTCATACGTGAATGCAGTTGGGTAGTATAGGTGGCATCGGTAATTCCAGGAATCATGTAACCGATTCGATCGGTTAGGCATTTGATTGTTGTCCTTTGACTGTATGGTTTCACAAGGAAGAACCAAAAGGTTTCCCATGTCAATGTTTGGGTGCCTGCTATTAATCTCTGCCTCTTTTCCAACTCCTGCTTCCATGTCTGCTCCAATGTTTTGATTGATGGTAATTTCCCTGGGGTACATTCTGAAATCAAATTTGACAAATAGAGAGTATTATTAATTAATTCCACTAAATTACCAGTTGCTGATCTACATCTCGATGTTGCCCTTTCTGCCTTCATCAATTGAGTTTGCCACTCAAGGAACAAAATTTCCTTGCGTGATTCCAGAATTTGGGGCAGATTTGCGGCTTGCCCTTCCTTGGTTTCTTTCTAGGAAAGAAACTCTATTAGTGTCTCATATGCTTGCTCTAGCTGCTCTATCCTCTACTATTTTTCCTATACCTGTGTCTCTGGTAAGATGATCACTTGATCCTTTTCTTTAAGAAAATTACTGACTTCCAATGACTTATCCATAGTAGCTGATGTGTATGCCCCAGCATACTGTGAGAGCTTAGTAAGATCTTCGGAAGGATTGAATTCCTCTCTCCATACCACATTAGTTGTCTCCGTCTGTGTAGGTAAAAGAGAAGATTGATCAAGTTTTCTCTTTTTCCTCTATCTCTTTATTACAGCCCTATGCGTAGGGCTGTAGAAGACATCTAAGGGTGGTATTTCTTCTACTTGCAGAACAATCTCATCAGAAGGGTTCTTTGGAATTATTTCAACATCTGACTGAGTCATGGGTGGGTTGTTAGTTCCATCAGATGGAACTGTATTAGTCATTGTCTTCTATCCAGTTGTTGCTTCAGGAGTACTGAATTGCTGCAAGCTCTCAATATTGCTGATAATTGAATCAAACTGTTGCCATTCTTTGCGTAGTTTGGGATCAATATGAACATCTAAATCAATAAGTTCATTACCCTTTTCTTGTTCTTGCTCCTGCTCAGGTGTTTTTTCTTTCTTAGAAATTTGTTCTACTGCAGCAGCTTTATCAACAACTTGTTGTTCAGTTTCGCTTGATCAGACTATCGGGGTTGTGGCTAATAGGTATAGAGGCAGAGTTTGCAACCTCTGGTCTCTAAGCATATTAAAAGTTTCCAGTCCTTCATCTTCATACCTCATTTGGGCCAATGTTTTGACTTGAAATAATGATTCAGCTGAGGAAAATAGATCATTGAATTCATCGGCTTTATGATCAAACTTAGCAAGCTTGGCTTGAGACATGACATTATAAGCAACCTTTCTTAGATCATATGGCCTGTTAGGATTGTGGCTAGATTTAGCATTAGTATCTTTTCTGTCTCCTTCTATGCATGCTTGTAGTCATGCAGAGTGAAAATGCCGCACCGTAAAGGAAATTTTGGCCAAATATGCTTCTTTGAATTCTTAAGGGTTCTGGATGTCCCTTCTACTGTTATTTGGTAGGCCAACTCCCGAGCTAGCAATTTATCAAGCACATACAAAGGAAGAACATGAGGCTTATTATGGCTACCAAAAAGCCTTATGTAAGTAAATTTCTCTTCCCTGAACCAACTGCCTACTGCTGCTAAATCAAATTCTGCTTTCGGGGATATCCTTGGAGCAGGTTTATTAAAAATAGAGTAATATACAGGGAGAATAAAACCATTGCAAATTTTATATAAATGATTTTTGTAATTCTCCTTCCATAACTGTTGGTGGTAAATGTGGATTGGATTCGGGTCTTGAGGAGTCCATTTCCACCCAAATATTGGATATTCAGAATTAAAGAAAATGGTATCCATTATATAAGCACTATAATAGATTGGGGGAATAATCCGGAAGTTTTATACACATTTGCTCTGTACTCTAAAATTGTTGTGGCTAATTTATCGGACAAGATATTAGCCCAATCCATCACATAGCCATTGATTGCAGCTTCCATTAGGAGTACCATTTCTATGGCGAATTTGGCCGAATCATTTATTCCCCATAGCCTACACATCATAGCCCCACCATAACAATAAGGAGAAGGAAAAGAATCTACAGAGTACTTACCTGATGATTCATGCTTGTGCTTTTCAGGAAAATTTCTCCATTGCTTTATCGGGGCTGGCTTTGAATCATTCTCCTTTACATATGCCTCTAAGAATGCCTTGTTGTATCGCTTCTCAGGTCAAGGTAAGTGGTACATTTTCATGAGATCCTCAGCTTGAAATGAGCCAAATATCCTCCCATCAACTGTGCAAAAGGTTCTGTCCGAGACTGGCATTTTCTCCACCACCCATCTCACTACATCTGTATATGGCATGATTTTATCTCGTGCTACTATTGTATGTAGATAGGAACAAGCCAACTCTTTGATATTTCCTTATGATTTGTTAGTAGAATTGGTTGTGGCTCACTCTAATAATTCCTCTGGGTCCTCGGCTTCTAGTAGATTGTAAATGCTCTCCCAGCTCATATTTCCTATACCAAGACATGTCGTGCCTGAGATTAATCCTTTCTTGCTTGGTCCGAGATCTTTGACTGAAGGGGTTGCCGCTGTAGGGGTTGCCGCTACGGATTTCTTCGATTTCTTGCCCATTTTCTCTGGCTCTCTAGTTTTGTAAGAATTCTGAAGAAACAGTTGCAAACAATGATACAGAGAAAATGTTGCTGCAAGCCAATATGATAATGAACAAACTTACATCAATTGGCATAAAATATAATATAGTTAAGGATTACCACAGATGAAATCCTTTAAAAGATTAATCCTTAACTACAATATTGAATAGTCGTTTAAACTGTCAATCATGGTAAATATCATCATAAGTGTCCATCATGTCGCCCATATGTCAAATGATTGTTTCAAGCATGTCTTATATTTTAAATGATCGACGATTAATGATAAATCACTGATCGGCAATCGAGAATGTCAAAGGGAAGGTTTTTAAGACTTGCTTTAAATATTTCCAATCATCAAAAGGTTATATAATATAATGCATGCAAGCTTCCTTTAATATTTTTGCTTTTCAAGATGTGCGCCTAATTAATAGATCGCGATTGGGATTTGACATGGGCTTTATCATTTATCGTGTGTCTTCCGCTGAGTGTCGATCACCGATTGTGATTAGCTTTATTGCATCGGGAGTTTTCAGTCAGGCCTCTTCAAATGTTCCTTTATTGTTGACATGGCTAAGTCACCGATTGCCGATTGCGATTTGTGTTATCGCATCAGGTGAATTGAGGGTATTTGCTTTATGGTGCATCGACATTTGTTTTCCCCAATTTACCGATTGCAATTTCCTTTTCGGATCAAAGCATTGGGTGGGGTTGCTATTTTGTATGTTTCCTTTAATATTGCGATATGTGATCTCCGATCGCTTTATCGCAATATTAAATGATTTTTATAATTATAAAAGAAACACTTTCTTTCTTATTAAAGTTTGTATAAAATGATTTATTTATAGCGAGGCTTTTCACAAGGATTTTTCTTATGATAAGTTACATACCATTTTATTCACACATCTAACTAAGTTTATTTTTAAAAGGGACCTATTTCATATTAAAATTTTGTATAAAAATTTTATGAAATGGGGGGTTGTTGTACAACACGACAGACCCAAGTTAATTGGTCTGAGGTATTTGGTCCAAGGTATCGGTCCTAAGTAGTTTTGGTCCATGGTATTGAGAAATGCCTAAAACTATATAAGGAGGAGAAGATCATTAGGCCGCAAGGTTAAAGGGATTTTGATATCTTATCAAGTGTTGGATCATATATGCAGGTTAGTGAGCTTCTAATGGTTTTCTTGATCTGATCTAAGGATGCACTTATATGGCTGATGAAGGTTGATGGAATGAGATCATAAAGGCTTAAAATTATTATCATTATGTGGTTTGATCTTGAACAATCTAGATCTGAACATTGACGCATGTTTTATACACATTTGCTCTATACTCTAAAATTGCTGTGGCTAATTTATTGAACAATATATTAGCCCAATCCATCACATAATCATTGATTGTAGCTTCAATTAGTGGTACCATTTCTATGGTGAATTTGGCCAAATCATGTATTCCCCGTAGCCTACACATCATCGCCCTTGGATAACAATAAGGAGAAGCAAAAGAATCTACAGAGTACTTACCTTATGATTCATGCTTGTGCTTTTTGAAATAATGTCTCCATTGCTTTATCGGGGATGAGTCTGAATCATTCTCCTTTGCGTATGCCTTCAAGAATGCCTTGTTGTATCTCTTCTCAGGTCGAGGTAAGTGGTACATTTTCATGAGATCCTCAGCTTCAAATGAGCCAAATATCCTCCCATCAACTGTGCAAAAGGTTCTGTCCGAGACTGGAATTTTGTCCACCACCCATCTCACTACATCTGTATATGGCATGATTTTAGCTCGTGCTGCTATTCTGTGTAGATAGGAACAAGCCAACTCTTTGAGAGTTCCTTATGATTTTTTAGTAGAATCGGCCATGGCTGACTCTAATAATTGCTCTGGGTCCTCGGCTTCTAGTAGATTGTAAATGCTCTCCCAGCTCATATTTCCTAGACCAAGCCATGTCCTGCCTAAGATTAATCATTTCTTGCTTGATCCAAGATATTTGACTGGAGGGATTGCTGCTACAGGGGCTGCAGCTGTGGATTTCTTCGATTTCTTGCCCATTTTCTCTAGCTCTCTAGTTTTTTAAGAATTCTGTGCAAACAGTTGCAAAAAGTGATATAGAGAAAATGCTGCTCAAGACGATATGATAATGGACAGACTTACATCGATTGGAATAAAATATAATATAGTTAAGGATTACCACGGATGAAATACTTTAAAAGATTGATCCTTAACTACAATATTGAATAGCCATTTAAACTGTTAATTGTGGTAAATATCATCATAAATGTCCATCACGTCGCCCATATGTTGAATGATTGTTTCAAGCATGTCTTAGATTTTAAATGATTGATCATCAGCGATAAATCGCTGATCGAAGAACGTGAATGTCAAAGGGAAGGTTTTTAAGACTTGCTTTAAATATTTCCGATCATCGAAAGGTGATATAATATAATGCATGCAAGCTTCCTTTAATATTTTTGCTTTTTGAGATGTGTGCCTAATTAATAGATCGCAATAGGGATTTGACATGGGCTTTATCATTTATCGTGTGTCTTCCGCTGAGTTCCAATCACCGATTTCAATTAGCTTTATCGCATTGGGAGTTTTCAGTGAAGCCTCTTCAAATGTTCCTTTATTGTTGACATGGTCGAGTCACCAATTGCGATTTGTGTTATCGCATCGGGTGAGTTGAGGGTCTTTGATTTATGGTGCGTCGGAATTTGTTTTCCCCAATTTACTGATTTTGATTGCCTTTTCGGATCGGAGCATTGGGTGGGGTTGTTATTTTGTATGTTTCCTTTAATATTGCAATATGCGATCTCTGATCGCTTTATCGCAATATTAAATGATTTTTATAATTATAAAGGAAACACTTTATTTCTTATTAAAGTTTGTATAAAATTATTTATTTACAGTGGGGCTTTTCACAAGAATTTTTCTTATGATAAGTTACATACCATTTTATTCACACATCTAACTACGTTTATTTTTAAAAGGGACCTATTTCATATTAAATTTTTGTATAAAAATTTTATGAAATGGGGGGTTGTTGTACAACACAACAATTGGTGATTCACTGGGAGAAACAGTTATCTCTGAGAAAATAGTATAATATTTTAACTTCATAATTTAAAAACATTAATAGATAGAGAAAATCTAATATAACTAGGTAATTATAAATTATGAATGTAATGAAAACTATTTTTGCTATTTCTGTCTCATCTTAAAGTTAAATACATCCATAAGTATTAAATAAACCTTACTTGGTTGATAATGATAAAACAAAAGACTTCTCTCACCTTGCTTGTATAATGACTCCTTTGTCACATGTAGAGCCACTACTGCTAGCAAATGTCCATAGTCTCAGTAGGGTTACCTTTTCATCATCTAATCATTGATTGTCCCATCCATTTCAGAGAATAATTTAAAAGAATGAATCTAAAAGATATGTTTCCACATTCTTTTTATTTCATTTTCTTTTTCTTTATTTTGTAAGATAAAAAGCCATTGTCTTGGTTGGGTGGCCAGCTATTGACAATGCCATTCACTGGTTATAATTTAACTGAACAAGCTGGCTCATGATGAGACCCCTTGTCTTATAATTATAAGCCATTACCCTGTTTTGGTATGCAGTATTGGTAATGTCAGTTGAACTAATCCCCTATGAACATGGTAAGTAGGCTTATGATAAGACCTCTTATCTTTTATATCAAATATATTTTAGAATTACACTCTGAAAAATTATAAACTTTGATGGATAGGGTGAATAATTTTCTCCTTAAGAGAACATGGATGACAATTTTGAGAGTTGAAGATGCTAGGTTTGAATCAGTGTTTGCTTTGTATTGATAACCATTTTTAGGCTTCTAAAACTTTTAGAATGATTTACAATATTTCTAAGTTTTGAGAAGATTTTACAAAAATGAAAATGGTTTTCAGAATTCAATCATACCTAATTCCTAGAATTTTCCTTTTCCTTTAGGGTTTTTCATCTATCAAAAGTAAATATTAAGACTATTTTCTTTTGAGTGACTTTTTCAATATAGTAAAAAAAATAGTAGGCTATGTACAACTTTTATTTCCTATAACAAGAATTACTATAGAACTATAACTGGAAATTGAATATTTACAAAGTGAGAAGGGATTACCTCCTCAATTGAAGAATTTTCTTAAAATAAGGCCATTGACAATCTTTGTTGGTTTTATGTCCAAATCATATTCTTGTAATGCTGTAACCCAATTTGCCCTTTTTTCTCCCAATTCCCTTTGAATTAGTAACTGTCTTACTGCTGAAAAAGGGACTATAACTTTTGTATGAGCCTTTAAGAGAAAGGGTCTGAAATGTTTAATGGCTTTATATACAGCAAAGGCTTGTTTTTCAACTTCAGAGTAATTGAGTTCAGCACCCTGAAGGTTTGAACTATAAAATGAAATTGGTGCTTCCAAGTTTTGATTATTGATTTGTGTCAGCACTGCTGCATAAGATGAATCAGATGCAAGAGTATATAGGATGAAATGATTTGAAAAATCAGGAGTGTTTAATGCAGGAGCGTTTATGATTGCTTGCTTGATCAAATCAAAAGCTTCTTTTTCTATATGTCCCCATTTAAACACTAAATTCTTCTTAATCATAGTTTGTAATGGTAAAACAATCTGCGAAAAATCTGGGACAAATCTTTTTACAAAATTAATCTGGCCTAAAAATGATTGCATTGTCTTTTTATTATGTGGTAATGGAATGTCATAGATCTCTTTGATTCTATCTGGATCAATATAAATACCATCCTTTGAAACGATGAAACCCAAGAGCTTACCTTGGTCAAGAGCAAAAAAGGACTTCTTTGGATTGATTGAAATGCCATACCTTTTACAGCACTGAAAGATTAGTTTCAAATCATGTAAGTGACTTGATATTTTCTTAGAGAAAATAGTAATGTCATCCAAATAGACAACTACTGATTTATTGATTAGGCCTTTAAATGCGATGTCCATTGCTCTTTGAAATGTAGCTCCAGCATTGATCAATCCGAAAGGCATTTTTTGATAGACATAAGTTCCCCATTTGGTTCTGAAGGTATTATTAAGTCTATCATCAGGGTTGACCAAAATTTGGTTATACCTTGAAAAACCATCTAGAAAGGACATTAGTTTAGAACCAGTGACCAAATGGAGAGTTTGCTCCATGGTAGGTAAAGGGAAGTTATCTTTTTGACTTGCTTTATTAAGATTTCTTAAATCAATACAAATTCTAATGTCACCATTTTTCTTCCTTACTAGCACCATGTTGGACACCCAATTTGAATGTCTAACAGGAAAAATTATCTTAGCTTTCAAGAGTTTGTTTAGTTCAGCTTTTATTTAACTCTCTAAGTTAAGATGAATCTTCCTTAACTTTTTTTGTACTCGTTTTTATTCAGATATCATCGGAATTATATGTTGTATGATAGATGTATCATACATTTTCAAATCATCATATTTCCAAGTGAAGACATCTTTATATTTGTGCAATAATCTGATAAATTCCATTCTTTCTTCTAATGTAATTCCTAATCCCAAATTGATGTTTTGTGGATTTTCCTCAGTACCAAGGTTTATTAATTCAAATCTCTAAGTAGAATTTTAAAGCTTTGAATTAGTAACCTATTTAAGCCTATCTCTAATGTCATAAAGATCCTCAAGTTTGACCACTGGCTTAGGTATTGAGTTTTCTTCAAGATTTTCCTTCATTTGGAGATCATACTCACTTTCATCAATAATTTGATCATGATAGGACTTATCAGAAGTTAAGAAATTCAAAATTTCATCATCATGATTGAATACTCACCAATTAGTGACATTGTTAGGAATGGATGGCCTAAAAACTAATTCTACTGAAAACCTATCGGGACTATAATCTTTAGATGGCAGGAGCTTAGAAGAAACATTAGCTAGCAAATCTGTTGTTGAATTCTGAGATCTCGAGATGGGAGAAATATTAAATACTAGAAAATGAGACACAAGGTCTTGTACTAAGGATTGATAATGTTTAAGGTGACTAGAAAGGAAATGTATAGTATTTCTAGCTTGTCTTATTACAATTTCAAAGTCACCGAACACTTTCAAATATTGAACTTTAAGACCAATAGCTTTATAAAGTCCTTGTATCAAGGCTTCATATTCAGCAGTACTGTTTGTGCACTCAAATTCTAATCTGCATGATAACATGGTCTTTTCTCCCTCAGGACTAACCAAAATGCATCCTGCCCTTGCACCTTCATTTGATTTAGACCCATCAAAGTATAATGACCAAAACAAATACTTATCTATCATTTTTTTTACAATTTCCTCAACAATTTTAACACATCTTGATGTCTCTGTTTGGAAAAAAGTTTCAATTTGAGATGTGAAGCTATTAACTAAGAAAGGTGATGATTGAGCAGTAAAATTTCCAAAGAATGATTCAGATGAATAGTTACCCAAAATGTTGTTGTTGAATGCTATTGGCTGGTTTTCTTGCTCAAATTCAGTGACAGTATGAGTCAAATGTTTCTCCCCATCAATCTTCATCTGATTTGGCTTTCCTTTATAGGGCAGCCACATGTGCAACAAATCAGTGGAAATATAACCATGAAGTTTCTAAGAGCAGTCTCTACTTAAAATAGAACCATAGAACTCAGGAATATCAACGATTAAGATATCAATTCTCTGCACAACTCTTGGGTCCGCTGATAACCTGATGGTAACTGAATTGATTTCTCCTAATACTTGGACCTTAGTTCTATCCAACTAGACAATGTGAATTGTAGAGTTTTGGGGTTCAATATTCAGTTTAGAACAAACTAAGGCTGGCATTATATTTGAAGAAGCCCCTAAGTATATCAAGCAATTGTTCAAATTTCTATTATAAATTTCGTAGGTCAAGAGAAAAGGAGGAGGATGTGAATTTGATCTATCTCCAATTAAAACAATATCAATAGCTTCTACCCTACCAGGAGGTGGTTTACCTATTTCATTAGCATATTTGGACAGTACAACATTTGGAAGAGGAGAAGAATGTACTGCATCTAACTCCTTAAGCAACAATTTTTGTTGATGTTTGAGTTTACTAAGCTCAAACATTGTGATATTTGCTTTTATTTTCTTCATGTATTCAATAATGTTGTAATCCATAGAGTCTGTAACTGCTAATGTTTTAGATGCTACAGGTGGATTTGAGGCTGATGGTTGATTTTGAGAAGGTACCACCATACACTCTCTGTGGGAACCTTTTCTTTAGTAGTGGTACCTGCATTCGTTTTCTTCCAAGTTATCTCGACAAGTTCAGGAATACCTTTACTCCTGGTAGTTACAGGGAAAGCTTCCTGTTCATTTTCTGTATCGAAATTAGGCAGGATAAGGTCCCACATCCCATGACATTCTACATTTACCTCTTCTCCGGTTTCTTCCGATGACAAGGCTTCTTCTTCTTCTTCTTCTTCGGGATCAGAGTTTGCATTGGATATAGTATTTGGAGGCTTTGTTTCAGGTTTCTTAAAGTTTCTAAATAGCCTTTTCGTTGAAGTCTCGACTACTTGCTTCTTGATTTCAATCATTTCATTTGACATAGTTTTGAGAACTTTTTGGAGACCTTCCATATCATAGGGATATTTATCCGCTTTCTTTTTTGAATCATCTTTGAAGGTGACCTTTTTTTATTTTCTATCTTCAAGGGCAACTTTCTTTTCTAAGGCAATGATGCGTTTCTCTACATCAAGTGCTTCTTTCATATTTTCTGCAAGAGTTGGCTTTGCAGCTCTATCTGCAAAGATAGCTATATTTGAAGGTAGAGCTATTATATACCATTTTCTTCTAACTTGCTCACTAGGTTTAGAGACAATTGGAATCTTATTCAAGAGTTTATTGAACCGTGAATTAAACTCTTTTATGGGTTCTTTATACTCTATCCTAAGATTTGAAATATCATTAATTAACGTTGCTGGAGATCTGTCATCACCATATTTAGTCAAGAACTGTTATTGAAAAATATTCCAACTGGTAATGGATCCTGATGGCAATGAAAAGTACCAAGACCTAGCTGATCCTTGTAAGGTATAAGGGAAAAGCCTAACAACCACGTCTTCCTCTATAAATACTTTTAAGTTGACTAACAACATAAAGTTGTTAATATTCTCATCTGCTTGTATGCCAACATCTGGATTAAATTTAGGCAACCATTTCTTAGGATGAACTAGCAATGGGTTTAATGGTGCAGGCATAGTAACCGCACCAAGATTATTCCATGGATTTTGTGCCATTGTCGAACTACTACTAGATGACAGTGCTGATGAAGTTCCAGATGATTGGGAATGCACAGATATTGAAGTTTGAGGAGGTTGAGAAACTGATGTTGAAGGCCTAGTTCCCTGTTGAACGACAATCTGGAGTGGAGGAGTGGATGGCTGACTTCGCAGTGGAGAAGATGAAATGGATGATGGTGGCAAGAAAGTTTCATTGTCAGATCCTTCAGTAGTTTTCATTGCACGTTTCCTTTTAGGAAAACAAAACTCAATAGGTTCAATACAAAGCTTTTCACTCTAAAGTCTAGTGAGAGGATGAGAAGGAATGAATTGTGAAGTTACACTGCCTTGATATACCTCATATTTTTGTGGAGATATTGAGAATCCTTCAAGTTTATGAATAAGAGACTATACTTCAAGAGATTTTGGAGTTAATATTTCTGAGATATTTTGGGGTTGAGCAGTGGTCGTTGATTCTTCTACTTCTCGCTTAGAAACTGGGGTTCCAGCCTGCAAGGGAGAAGTCAGAGGTGAAGTGGAGGGAGATTTACTCTCGGAATGGGTTGTAGATTTGGGTTTGCTCACCATTCATATTTCATGCCCTCCTTATAGTGCCAAAAATGTCGATGCCTCGAAAATCGTTGCATCAACATCGGCGAAAACCACCCGGTCCGGACCTTAAAAGCAACTCCTTTTCCGTTTGGTGTGGTGGCTCCGACTAGATATAATGGGACCAGTTTCCCAATGATTTATGAATAGGCTGGATAAATATCTAATTTACTTATATCTAATGGCAAATGGTGAAATATTTATTCTAAAATGCAATACTAATCTATCCCGGGAAATCTCTATTTTAGTGCAACTCTTAATGGTTCTTATTGAAAAATAAGCATATAGATGACTTTAATTTTAAACAAGAATATTCATTCATATGATAATTAATTTGTTCAAATAGTTGAACAAAGTAATAATTAAAACATTATTGCACTGATTGTGTATATCTTTGATGCATATGTAGATGAAAGATAACAATTCTTGAACATTCAATAGTGATAAGTAAAAGAGATTGTTGTAAAGACTTTATACATACGTCAATAATAGCAAAAATGAATGAATGCTAATTCACATAAAAGAATGAAACAAAACATAGATAATAGTACCATATGTGTTCAAATCGCTCCAACATGAATTTTCATTTGAATCCCGCTCTCTAACTTAGAAATACTCTTATAGGAAGCAGTAGTGCATATCAGACAAAAGTACTCTTCATTAAAAGCTCAGAATACAAGTCCAGTTTTATAAAAAATATATATTGGAAGTACAATAGTGCAACTTCCAATCTAAGTTTTCAAACAAAATTTTTAGGACCCTTTCTAAAAACATGAAAGGGTCTATAAATACTATCTAAACTAACTAATTATGAAATAAAAATGTTGTGAGCTGGTGTAACAGAATCACAAATATATGAAAATATCCCCAAAATAGATATGCTTGCAGTCGGTAAGGACAATTCATTGCTTCGGCTAACTATCTTTTGGCTTGAGCTCACATATGGTGAGCATTGGCTGCAGCTTTGGAGGATGACTCATACGCGAAAGCATTTGGGCAGTATAGGTGGCATCAGTAACTTCAGGAATCATGTAACCGATTGCATTGGTCAGGCATTGGATTGTTGTCCTTTGACTATATGGTTTCACAAGGAAGAACCAAAAGGTTTCCCTTGTCAATGTTTGGATGCTCGCGATTAATCTCTGCCTCTTTTCCAACTCTTGCTTCCATGTTTGCTCCAATGTTTTGATTGATGGTAATTTCCCTGGGGTACACTCTGAAATCAAATTTGACAAATAGAGAGTATTAAAAATTAATTCCACTAAATTACCAGTTCCTGAACTACATCTCGATGTTTCTCTTTCTGCCTTCATCAATTGAGTTTGCCACTAAAGGAATAGAATTTCCTTGTGTGATTCCAGAATTTGGGGTAGATTTGTGGCTTTCCCTTCCTTGGTTTCTTTCCAAGAAAGAAACTCTATTAGTGTCCCATCTGCCTGCTCCAACTACTCTATCCTCTGCTATTTTTCTTGTACCTGTGTCTCTAGTGAGATGATTGCTTGATCCTTTTCTTTAAGAAAACTGCTGACTTCTGATGCCTTATCCATAGTAGCTGTTGTATATGACTCGGCATACTATGAGAGCTTAGTAAGATCTTTGGAAGGATTGACTTCCTCTCTCCATACCACATTAGTTATCTCCATCTGTCTAGGTAAAAGAGAAGGTTGATCAAGTTTTCTCTATTTCCTTTGTCTCTTTATTACAGCCCTATGCTTAGGGCTGTAGAAGACATCTAAGGGTGGTATTTCTTCTACTCGCAGAACAATCTCATCAGAAGGGTTCTCTGGAATTATTTCAACATCTGTCTGAGTCATGGGTGGGCCGCTAGTTCCTTCAAATGGAACTGTATTAGTCGTTGTCTTCTGTCCAGTTGTTGCTTCAGGAGTACTGAATCCCTGCAAGCTCTCAGTATTGCTGATAATTGAATCAAATTGTTGCCATTCTTTGAGTAGTTTGGGATCAATATGAACATCTGAATCAATAATTTCATCACCATTTTCTTGTTCTTGCTCCTGCACGGGTTTTTTTTCTTTCTCAGAAATTTGTTCTACTACAGGAGCTTTATCAACAGCTTGTTTTTCAGATTCACTTGATTGGACTATCAGGGTTGTGGCTAATAGGTATAGAGGCAGAGTTTGCAACCTCTGGTCTCTAAGCATATTAAATTTTTCCAGTCCTTCATCTTGATACCTCATCCGGGCCAATGTTTTAACTTGAAATAATTATTCAGCTAAGGAAAATAGATCATCAAATTCATCGGTTTTATGATCAAACTTAGCAAGCTTGGCTTGAGACATGACATTATAAGCAACCTTTCTTGGATCATATGGCCTGTTAGGAATTGTGGAAAGATTCAGCATTAATATCTTTTCTGTCTCTTTCTCTGCATGCTTGTAGTCATGTAGAGTGAAAATGCCACACCGTAAAGGAAAGTTTGGCCAAATATGCTTCTTTGAATCCTTAAGGGTTCTGGATGTCCCTTCTACCGTTATTTGGTAGGCCAACTCCCGAGCTAGAAATTTATTAGGCACATACAAGGGAAGAACATGACGCTTAGTAAGGCTACCAAAAAGCCTTATGTAAGTAAATTTTTCTTCCCCAAACCAACTACCTACTGCTATTAAATCAACTTCTGCTTCCTGGAATATCCTTGGAGCAGGTTTATTAAAAATAGAATAATATACAGGGAGAATAAAACCATTGCAAATTTTATACAAATGATTTTTGTAATTCGCCTTCCATAACTGTTGGTGGTAAATGTGGATTGGATTCGGATTTTTAGGAGTCCATTTCCACCCAAGTATTGGATATTCATAATTAAAGCAAATGGTATCCATTATATAAGCACTGTAATAGAATGGAGGAATCATCCAAAAAAAATTATACACATTTTCTCTGTACTCTAAAATTGTTGTGGCTAATTTTTCGGGCAAGATATTAGCCCAATCCATCACATAACCATTGATTGTAGCTTCCATTAGGAGTACCATTTCTAAGGTGAGTTTGGCCGAATCATGTATTCCTCATAGCCTACACATCATAGCCCCGGCATAACAATAAGGAGAAGCCAAAGAATCTATAGAGTACTTACCCGATGATTCATGCTTGTGCTTTTCAGGAAAATGTCTCCATTAGTTTATCGGGGCTGACTCTGAATCGTTCTCCTTTACGTATGCCTCTAAGAACGCCTTTTTGTATCGCTTCTCAGGTCAAGGTAAGTGGTACATTTTCATTAGATCGTCAGCTTGAAATGAGCCAAATATCCTCCCATCAAATGTGCAAACGATTCTGTCCAAGACTGGAATTTTCTCCACCACCCATCTCACTACATCTATATATGGCATGATTTTAGCTCATGATGCTATTCTATGTAAATAGGAACAAGCCAACTATTTGATATTTCCTTTTGATTTGTTAGTAGAATTAGCTATGGCTGACTCTGATAATTCCTCTGGGTCCTCGGCTTATAGTAGATTGTAAATGCTCTCCCAGCTCATATTTCCTAGACAAAGACATGTCATGCCTGAGATTAATCCTTTCTTGCTTGGTCCGAGATCTTTGACTAAAGGGGTTGCTGCTGTAGGTGCTGCAGCTACGGATTTCTTCGATTTCTTGGCCATTTTCTCTGGCTCTCTAGTTTTGTAAGAATTCTGCGTAAACAGTTGCAAACATTGATACAAAGAAAATGTTGCTGCAAGCCAATATGATAATGAATAGACTTACGTCGATTGGAATAAAATATAATATAGTTAAGGATTACCACAAATGAAATCCTTTAAAAGATTCATCCTTAACTACAATATTGAATAGCCATTTAAACTGTCAATCGTGGTAAATATCATCGTAAATGTCCATCACGTCACCCATATGTCAAATGATTTTTTCAGGCATGTCTTAGATTTTAAATGATCGACGATCAATGATAAATCACTGATTGGCGATCAGGAATGTCAAAGGGAAGGTTTTTAAGACTTGCTTTAAATATTTCCGATCATCGAAAGGTGATATAATATAATGCATGCAAGCTTATTTTAATATTTTTGCTTTTCGAGATGTGCGCCTAATTAATAGATCGCAATCGGGATTTGACATGGGCTTTATCATTTATCATGTGTCTTCCCTTGAGTGTCGATCGCCAATTGCGATTAGATTTATTGCATCGAGAGTTTTCAATCAGGCCTCTTCAAATGTTCCTTTATTGTTGACATGGCCGAATCACCGATTGCTCATTGCGATTTGTGTTATCGCATCGGGTGAATTGAGGGTCTTTGCTTTATGGTGCATCGGCATTTGTTTTCCCCAATTCACCGATTGAGATTGCCTTTTCGGATCAGAGCATTGGGTGGGGTTGCTATTTTGTATGTTTCCTTTAATATTGTGATATGCGATCTCTGATCGCTTTATCGCAATATTAAATGATTTTTAGTATTATAAAGGAAACACTTTATTTCTTATTAAAAGTTTGTATAAAATGATTTATTTACAGCGAGGCTTTTCACAAGGATTTTTCTTATGATAAGTTACATACCATTTTATTCACACATCTAACTAAGTTTATTTTTAAAAGGGACCTATTTCATATTAAAATTTTGTATAAAAATTTTATGAAATGTGGGGTTGTTGTACAACACGACAGACCCAAGTTAATTGGTCTGAGGTATTTGGTCCAAGGTATTGGTCCTAAGTAGTTTTGGTCCATGGTATTGAGAAATTCCTAAAACTATATAAGGAGGAGAAGATCATTAGGCTGCAAGGTGCAAGGGATTTTGAATATCTTATCAAGTGTTGGATCATATATGTAGGTTAGTGAGCTTCTAATGGTTTGCTTGATCTTATCTAAGGATGCACTTATATGGCTGATGAAGGTTGATGGAACGAGATCATAAAGGCTTAAAAGTATTATCATTATGTGGTTTGATCTTGAACAATCTAGATCTGAACATTGATGCATGTTTTATTCTGTAAATGTGATGATATGTGTATGACTAAGTTCAAGAATAGTTGTAATGTTTTAAGTTAGTATTTACAGATCTGTACATAGGTTCGCTTTAGTAAAAGAGCATATACACATTGGTTCATCATATCAAAGTAGCTTATACATCATAAATTGGAATTTGCAGATCTGTACGCTAGTTCCCTTTGATAAAAGTACATATACATGCTGGTTCGTCACATGGAAGTATCGTATACCTTATAAAGTATGATTTTTAAAGTTTCTATTGTTTCTGTTTGTTGTTGGAGAGTTCTGGGTTCTCCTTTCTGGTGGCCGTATTCTGGTGACAATGTTCTGAATGATCAGATTGCTTGATTGTGATTTGCTTCAGTGATGATGGGTTGTCAGTGATTGATTGATTTGGTTGTGGTTGATTCAGAAAGTGATGATTGAGTTTCAGTGATTTGTTGATGCAGATGTATGAGATGGTTGTATTTCAATTTTGATTTTCTAGGTTTCAATGTTGTTGATGGGTCTAGTATGAAATTGGAAGAAACATGACCTTCAGGTTGTGATGTTATGTTCCAGGAGTATCTAGTTTTAAAATTCATGAAATGTGGTCCCTGGTGGAAGAATGAATTTTTTCTGTAGGCTGGCACCTGCGTACTATTAAAAATATTGGCTAGTATAAGAGCTAGGGGGTTGTAGCTCCCTTCCAATAGTAGCTGGAGAACGAGAGAAAGTTGTAGCCTTCTGCAGGTGGGTGTCTGCGTACCGGTATGAGTCTACACCAATACAAGATTGTAAACAGGTTTTCTTATTATTAAAAGAAGACGGAGACAAAAATAGTAGGTGGTTTCTACCCACATTGGGTTTCCACCTTATATCTTGGTGCTCATGTGTGTTGTTTATGTGTCATGCTTTATTCTAGTTTTAGTGCACTGTCTAATAAATCTCTGATATACCGGTTTAAGCTCAATACAGGATAAATTGTCTAAACCAAAAGTTCTCTGCATATACATTGGTTTCTTTAAGAACATTCACGTGTACACACTAATTCACTTCACTGAAGTAGCATATATAAATGAGTTTGCGAAATAAAATTATAGATTTAACAATACTAATTCACCCCCCCCACAATATTATTTCCAACAATTGGTATTAGAGCAGGTCCTTTAGAAGAAGCTTGAGTGCTTGAAGGGAGATCCATCATCATGAATAATCAAGAAAGCATGGGATCCATCAAACCCATAATCTTCGACGGGAGCAACTTTTTTTATTGGAAAATAAGAAGCACTGCCTATCTATAATTGCCTGGAATGGATGTCTAGGAAATTGTGGAAGGAGGATATATATTTCCAACAACAATTCCTATAGATACGGTATGTAAAAAAAATATGAAACCAATGCCAAAGCTGTAAATACTTTATTGGGAAGTCTATCACAATTAGAGTTTGTCAAAGTCATGCAACTCAAATCAGCTAAAGGAATATGGGACAAAATCGTTCTAATCTATGAAGGAGACTCTAAAGTGAAACGTGCTAAGCTTCGAACTCTCAGAATCCAGTATGAAACTCTTAAGATGCATAGTGATGAAAGTATAGCTAGTTACTTCCTACGTACAGATGAAGTTGTCAATTGTATGAAGAATCTGGGTGAAGAAATTAAGGAAGTTACCTTAGTTGAGAAATTTTTGAGATCCTTGTCTACTAAATTTGAATCCAAAGTGTCTTCCATAGAAAAAAAACAGGATTTGCAGAGTATTACTATGACACAGCTTCACAAAATCTTAACAACCTTTGAAATGAGAAAATGAGTTACACCAGATATGAGAGAAGCCACATTCAAAGCTTTAGTAAAAGGAAAGGAATAACCAAATGAATCAAGACATATTTCAGAAGAAGAGGATGAGGTAAACTTTGTCAAAAAGCTTCAACAGGGTTCTGGAAGGTTTAGAGGTAAGTTACCCTTCAAATATTTTTCTTGTGGCAGAATTAGTCATTATGCTGCCAGATGTCATCATAAAGATAAATTTCAAAAAGGAAAGGAATATGCAAAGGGGAATAGAAAACAAGTTGTGAATAAAAGGAGCTACTATGCTCATGAAGATAGCGATGGTTTATCTAATATTGATGAAGATGAAAATGGACAAGATTATAGACTTCTCATGGCTTATGACGATGATAATTTTTTGGATGATTTAAAAGAGGAATACCTTCATGAAGAAATGTCTAAACTCAAAATATGTTTAGAAGAAAAGAATATGATTATAGATACCTTGACATACCAACTTGCTGAAAAGGAAAAACATAATGAAAAACTAGAATGTGAATTTGTGCTCTAAGAAAGGATCTTGAGAAAACAAAATCTCTCAATCTTAGATTTGCTAAAGGATCAGAAACCTTAAATGAAATTATAAAAGTTCAGAGCTCTCCTCTAATAAAGACAAGTCTTCGATATAATGAAAAGCATCTCAATCATAGAAGTCACCAACCTCCACCAAAAGCTATCTTGATGTAGCAAAGACCAGTGAACAGTATGACAATCATCAGCAAAGGCATAAAGCAGATCACCAGGTAAATCAGACTCATTTTACTCCAAGGATCAATATAAGCCACAACCAACCTCAAGTAAATCATACTCAATTTACTCCAAAGATGAATATCAATAGAAACTTCAATCACCGTGTCAATAGATTCGATAATCAAAGGAACTTTTTTAATGGTAAATGTTTTTCATGTCATAATTTTGGGCACAAAGCTCCTCAATGTATTGCTTACAAAACCATCATGACTAGAGAATGATGAAATCAAGGGAATGTAACAGGGATCAAGAAAAGTTCCCATAATAACTTTTCTCTTCTTGAAAATGAAATAAAATGCTCAATCTGTAACAACTTTGGTCATGAAGAACCTGAATGTAGGAGAAAATTTCGGCAAACATCTCAAAGGGAGCAAGCTCCATTAAATCCCAAGATATGGAGAAGGAAAGAATCTCAAATAGAAAGATGTGGTATAGCCTTGTATGGAGAAGAACAAGAAAATAAGTGGTACATCAACAGTGGATGCGCATAACACATGACAGGTGACAAAGAAAAAATTCACTCATATAATGTCTTAGAAAAAGAAAAGAATGTCTCATTTGGAAATGACACTCCTGCTGCCATAAAAGGTAAAGGTTTTGTTTTCTTAAAAGAAACGTTTAAAGCTCGAAATGTTATGTATGTAGACGGTTTAAAGCATAACCTGTTGAGTGTCAGTCAAATGTGTGAGTAAGGAAATGAAGTGGTGTTTTGATCAAACAGATGTGTTGTTCATGAACTTGATATAGGAGATACCATGATCAGAGGTACAAGAAATCCAAAACACTTATACATACTCAAGGGAGGACAACAATAGTTCTATCGAAGCAAAAATGATGAAAACTAGTTGTAGCATAGAAGATTGGGACATCTAAGCTTTTCTCAAATAAGAAAAGCATGAAGATTCAAGGTTGTTCATGATCTTCGAGATATCAACATACCTGAAAATATAATATGCAAACCATGTCAAATCGGTAATCAAACCAGAACTCACTTCATGGAAAATGAAGGGTCAACTAGTAAGCCTCTTGAGCTTTTCCATACTGATTTATGTGGACCATCAATGAAAAAGTCACCTCGTGGAGAAGAATACTTTATTTTTTTCATTGATGATTTTTCCAAAATGTGTTGGAAATGTCTTCGAAAGCATAAAGATGAAGCATTTGAAAAGTTCCAAGCCTTCAAAGCTTTGGTTGAAAATGAATCAGATTGAAAAATCAAATGCCTCAGATCTGATCGAGGAGGGGAATTTATCTCGGATGAATTCTTTGAATTTTGTGAACAACATGGAATAAAAAGGCAATTCCCCACTACAAGGACTCCTCAGCAAAATGGAGTGGTAGAAATAATGAACACAACTGTTCAACAAATGGCTTGAGCTATGCTAGATGAATCTGGAACTCCTACAACCTTCTGGGGTGAAGCTACATTTGCTGCCGTAACTATTCTCAACCAAGCAAATGTTTGGGTAAATAGCACTCAAACTCCACATGAACTTTGGTATGGTAAGACTCCTCTTGTAAAATACTTTAAAGTTTTTGGAAGCAAATGCTATATCAAAAAGACCGATGAAAACTTGGTAAGTTTGAACCCAGAGCAGATGAAAGTATTCTTCTTGGTTATTCTTCTAGAAGTAAATTATATAAATGTTATAATAAAAGGCTTGAAAAATTGTTGAATGAATTGATTTTGTAATTGACGAAGCATGCAAAAATCCAAAGCAAATAAAAACAAAAGATGACGACAATGAAGAAGATGGGGACTATTTTCCCACATCAAATCAAAATGATATTGAAGAAGAAACAAATGAAGCACGAGAAGAAGAGATAGTGGTAGAAGAAAAGACTTCATCCAGGTATGTTCAGAAAAATCATCCAAAAACTCAAATTTTAGGGGAAAAAGAGGTAGGTGTATAGACACGAAGAACTATTACAAGGAACTCAAGCTATCTAGCATTACTATCATCCACCAAACCTCAAAATGTAAATGAAGCATGCAAAGATGAATGTTGGGTCAAGGCCATGGATGAAGAACTTAAGCAAATTGAAAAGAATGATACTTGGGAATTAGTTCCTAGACCTCATGATAAAAATATTATAGGAATGAAATGGATATTCAAAAGCAAGCTCACTGAAAATGGAGAAGTCATTAGAAACAAGGCCAAACTAGTTTGTAAATGGTATGCTCAAAAAGAAGGTATAGATTTTGAAGAAACTTTTGCACCTATTACCAGACTTGAAGCCATAAGGATGTTTCTTGCTCTTTCTAGCTTTCAGAAATTCAAAATATATCAAATGGATGTAAAATCAACCTTCCTGAATGGAGATTTAGAAGAAGATGTTTATATTGAATAGACAGAAGGATTTATTCTTGGAAATGATGTAAAACTTGTATGCAGACTCAAAAAGGACCTCTATGGTCTGAAATAGGCTCCAAGGGCCTGGTATTAGTGTCTTGACAAAGATCTACACCAACAAGGTTTTACAAAAGGTTCAGCAGATACCAGTCTATATACAAAGATTGAAACTGATAAATTGCTAATTATTAATTATTGTTTATGTTGATGATATTATTTTTGGTAGAAATAAAGAATCCATGAGTCAAAATTTGCTTCAGTAATGCAGCAAGAATTTGAAATGTCCTTTCTTGGTGAACTTACCTATTTTCTTGGTCTACAAGTTCAACAAAATAAAGATGGTATTTTTCTTTCACAAACCAAATATCTCAAACAGATCTTGAAAAGGTATAGAATGGAAGATTCTAAACCTATATTTACCCCAATGGTAACAGGATGCAGTCTCATCTCAAATAATGAATCAACAACAATACATCAACCAACTTACAGATCCATGATTGGCAGTATGATTTATATAACAGGTACCCAACCTGACATCATGCATGCAATAGTAATAGTTGCAAGATTCCAAGCAAATCCAAAGGAATCACACTTTCAGGCAGTCAAAAGAATTTTCAAATATCTTCAAGGAATTCAGGACTTTGGTTTCTGGTATCCTAGAGATACAGATCTTACTCTTCATGCATATACAAATGCAGATTGGGCAGGAAGTATTGATGACAGAAAAAGCACTAGTGGTGGTACATTCTATATGGGTTCCAAGTTAGTGTCTTGGTTCAGCAAGAAACAAAGTTCAATTTCTTTATCTACAGCTGAAGAAGAATATGTGGCTATTGCATCTTGTTGCACACAACTACTTTGGATGATGCAAACCTTGCAACACATTCAGATCACATGTACTCCACCCATCTCCATTCTATGTGATAATAGAAGTTCCATCAGTATTTCAAAGAATCCATTCATGAACTCCAAGACTAAGCACATACCCATCAAATACAATTTTCTACATGAACAAGTTCTTGAACAAAAGGTAAATTTGGAGTATGTTCCCTCTAAATAATAGGTTTCTGATATATTCACTAAACCACTTCCCAGAGACACATTTGAATATCTTAGACAAAAGCTAGGAGTACTTGCTGCATCATCCTGCTGTTAAATCCAGTTCTTCAGAGAAAGATTATTATACACGTGTTTCATGAATTATAGTTGCATACACGCGCGGGTTTCTATGGGTCGAGGAGTGTATATATTTTTCAGACAAGATAAATAGTAGGGCAGGCTCTAAAATGGGTGCTCTGTCTAATGTTGATGATTATAGTCTATTGATATGCCTTGTTCATTAAGTTTTATCTAACTCACAAAGATGCCTTGATCATTAACTTATTAACAATGCACAAGTAGCACAGGTTCATGGGGAGCATTAGCCTTCACTCGCATTCTACATTGTTGGCATTATGATTTCTGAATCCAACTATGGCTACAGATACTTATACCTTTTGTTTCTTATGTCATGAAAAAGTCTAGGGTGTGATATGTATTCTCATATATTTGAATGAATTCTATTGGAAAAATGATGTGATTGGTATATCCCCACTTGGTTGGGTGAATGAGTCAAATTTGGTATATCCCCATGTTGTTGGAATATTGATGTATGCTCACTTAGTTGAGTTATTGTCATGTTATTATTTTGAAAAATATTTTTTCAGACTTGGTATATGCTTAGGAGGAGCATGGATGGTTTAGTGCATCTCAGCATGTACAAAGGGGGAGCTCAATCAAGGAATTCAGCATGTGCTTAGGGGGAGCATGGACAACATAATGTATATCAAAAGAGGAGAATATCTTGGTCCACCCTTTTCCCTCAATGTCAAACGGGGAGAGTGACTTGGTGTAGTTGTTGCCATCAAGTCCAAAGGGGGAGATTGTTGGCATTATGATACAGGTGTTGTCCTTGATGGAAACTCACTCAGATGAAAGATCACAATGCAGCAGGTCAATAGCAAAGAAATACAAATCAGACTCCAAAGAATGAAGAAAAAGAGGTATACACATGTTCACCTTGTCCAAGCTATGTATACACGTAGGTTTACTGAACAAAAGGAGCGTATACGTACACACGCACTTTCACAGAAGGAAAAGCATGTATATCATGGAAAACCAAAGTTTTTGGTCCAAGTTATTTGACACAAGGTAATTGGTTCGAGGTATTTGGTCCAAGGTATTGGTCCTAAGTAGTTTTGGTCCATGGTATTGAGAAAGGCCTAAAACCATATAAGGAGGAGAAGATCATTAGGCCGCAGGGTGAAAGAGATTTTGAATATCTTATGAAGTGTTTGATCATATATTCAGGTTAATGAGCTTCTGATGGTTTGCTTGATCTGATCTAAGGATGCACCTATATGGCCGATGAAGGTTGATGGAATGGGATCATAAAGGCTTAAAAGCATTATCATTATGTGATTTGATCTTGAACAATATATATCTGAATATTGGCACATGTTTTATTCTATAAATGTGATGATCTAGGTATGACTAAAATCTAGAATAGTTGTAATGTTTTAAGTTAGCATTTACAGATTTGTACACAGGCTCACTTTAGTAAAAGAGCGTATACACGCTAGTTCAACATACCAATGTAGTGTATACATCATAAATTGGATTTTTCATATCTTTACGCTACTTCCCCTTGGTAAAAAGTGTGTATACACATTGGTTCATCACATGGAAGTGGCATATACCTTATAAAGTATGATGTTTAAAGTTTCAGTTGTTTCTGTTTGTTGTTGCAAAGTTCTGGGTTCTGCTTTGTGTTCTGGTGACTATATTCTAGTGACAGTGTTTTGAATGATCAGATTGCTTGATTATGATTTTCTTCAGTGATGATCAGTTGTCAGTGATTGATTGATTCAGTTGTGGTTGATTCAGAAAGTGATGATTGAGTTTCAGTGATTGGTTGATGTAGATGTATGAGATGGTCGTATTGCAATTATGATTTTATGGGTTTCAATGTTGTTGATGGGTCCAATATGAAATTGGATGAAACATGGCCTTCAGGTTGTGATGTTATGTTCCAGGAGTATCTAGTCTAAAAATTCATGAAACGTGGTCCCTAGTGGAAGAATGAAGTTTTTCTGTAGGCTGGCACCTATGTACTAGTAAACATAGTGGCTAGTATAAGAGCTAGAGGGTTGTAGCTCCCTTCCAGTAGTAGCTGGAGAATGAGAGAATGTTGTAGCCTTCTGTAGGTGGGTGCCTATGTACTGGTATGAGTCTGCACCAATGCAAGATTATAAACATATTTTCTTATTATTAAAAGAAGACAGAGATGGAGGCAGCAGGTGGTTTTTACCCACATTGGGTTTCCACCTTATATCTTGGTGTTCATGTGTGTTGTTTATGTGTGATGCTTTATTATGCTTTTACTACAACGTCTAATAAATCTCTCATATACCAGTTTAAGCTCTATATAGGATAAATTGTCCAAATCAAAAGTTCTCTGCATATACGTTGGTTGCTTTAAGAAAAGTCTTGTGTACATGCTAGTTCACTTCACTGAACTAGCGTATATAAATCAGTTTGGGAAATAAAATTATAGATATAAAAATATTGATTCACCGCCCCCTCTCAATATTATTTCCAACAGGTCCAATGTTACAAACCTCACGTTGATACCACTGTGAACACCGATATCATAGAAAGGATTACATAGACCAGAACTACTCTGATGCCACTCTATGACACCCCAACCCATATTTACCCACTTCTACAAGCTCGCCAGAGTAAGCATGTGCTTAGAGTTACTATGCATGATGCAACTTCCAAGATTTAGTTATGTAAATAGGGTCCATTGCCAAATTACTTAAACTGTCTAGAGGCACATGATCACAATGTTATTAGCCTAACTTGAACCAACACTGTTTCGTTTCATTTTTTTTCCTAAAATTTAAGACAACTTTTTATTTTTGTCAGTTTTCTAGGTCTTGAACTTCTGAGGTTGTTTTGAGGCCCCAGACAACATTTTCAGGGAAAACAAAGGGACCAAAAATGTGCCAAAATCTATTTCATAGATTCTATTTTTCGCCTCCTTGTGGAGATATTTTAAACAAGGTATTATGATAGTAAAATAAAGACCATATTGCATGGTTATGGCCCCGAGAATTTGGTCATCCAAAATATTCATTTATACCAGGAACTTGCGAATATGGCATTTGTAGGTCACGAGTGCATAATTTGTTCACTATCTCATTAGTTTGATCTCACTACCCTCTCAAACTAGCTACAACAAACACTTATTAGCCCATGTATTCATATCAAGTAACCAAGTACCTATCAAACCATGGAATGGATCCATAACAAGAGCATATCATAAAATAAGAAATATACCATGCATGTAACCAACATTTAACAACAATGGAACCATGACAAACCAATCATAAAATCATACATAAAATCAAAACTTGTGCTGATTAATCTCAATAAGAATCAACACATAATAAGATATGCATAATGCCAACCAAGTCAGGGACATCCATGTACCACCCTACCATAGATTGGGCTGAACCAAATCTTTCTTTCATCCAATCACCCCTGTGCCATATTCCAAATATGAATAAGGGATCTCATGGGATAAACCAAAACATAAGCAATAGGGACTCCAGAGGTTAAACCACCTCCAACCTCAAGCCATAGTCATCTCACCTAAATTTGTCCAAAGATCACCAAACCAACACAAGCTTGGATTCCTCAAAATTTGTTCTCCATACCTAGAGGAATTTTCTTACCTCCACCCTCCTATCAAGGGATTCTTGGAGAAAACCATCTCCACCCTGAACCCTTGGTATTTTCCTGAGACCACCTCACCCAAATCCAAAATTGTTCAAGAATCCAAAGGTCAACAAACAATAAATCCCAACGGACCATGGATATCTAATAAATTCCAAAGGCAAGGTTTTAACCACTACCAATCCAGGAAAACCAAAGGCCAACGACAAAAAAATAGCCAAATAACAAAATGCATGAACCATGCCATCAAATCTTGTCAAGGAAATCACGTATGCAACCCATTACTTGCAAAATCCTCTTTTTGTAGCTACTTTTCCAATCTTCTTCTGGCACTCCCTTGCCTTTGTTTCCTTACTTGTGTCTTCCTTGTACCTTTCTCCAGTTAATATAGTGCTTTCTCTCTCCTTGTCCACCAAAGTTCCAAGAGCAACTAATTGTATCTAAGAGACATCAAGAGTGTTCCCTCTTTCCTTTTGTTTCCTTTTTCTTTTCCTTTTCATTCATTTTCCCTTGCATGAATAGTTTTTCCTATTCATCTTCGTTTTCTCCTATTTTCCTTTATTTCTTTAATTAATTACCTTTTATTGCCTTTTTACTTTTCCAATTCCAAATTCCATACCCAATAATTAACCAAAAATGATGCCACTATAATGTTGTTCCCCTCTATTATCTTGGAATACATGTCTCATGACCTTGGTCTTACTTTGCCTTTTATAATGTCCCTCCATTTACATGAAAAATCAATCTAGGTTTATTACAACAAGCTTTATAACTTGGCTTCATACATGTATCCATTATCATTTTTTCTTGCAAATAGCCGCATGGCTTCCTCTTTTTAATGCAACACATTATATAGAGATTTCTTCCTTCCTAAGTATTAAGGATCCTTCTTCTTTCTTCAATTTGTCACAGGGTTAGGGTCATAACCTTTGCACATAACTTTTTTCCAACCATCAATCATAAAGGCATTATGTTGAGCCTTGTCAAACATCAAGATAATCATATCTCCCTTAGGAAAGTGATCTTTATTAATGTAGGAACATGAAGATCAGGTTTTCTTCTTACATTGCTACCTCTCAATCCCAAGGTGGTGATGTGATAACCTTGACTACATATATGTGAACCATGCACACATATAACTAACTCTTCCTTCATGATTATTGTAGATGTGAGCCATGCTCAAGGGAATAATAACTTTAGATATACATAAATTTTATCTCATATCATCTAGTTATCCTTTGATTGAGATTTCTTCTTATAACTGTCAAAGATAAGTTTTATTTTCCAAGAAGATAAATACTTTAACTATATCTTTCATATTGTAACTTACCGTTAACATTCCTTCATCCTTTATACATATTTTTTCCAAACTAGATGGAATATATACCAGTCATGATGCTACTTCCAAGTGTCTTCCATAATGATGATTCTTATAGGATCTTGATGATCTTTGCTTGAAAAATGACGACCTCTAACATGATGCTAGAAAATACTTGGATGAACCACAAAACGCAATATGGTTCCAATCTTCTCATTTTCTTTAAATTAGACCTTTTGAAGTGAGAATTAAACAAGTAGATTCTAGTTGTTCTACTATCATGTGCTTCTATCTATGATGCCATGTTTTTACAATACCAAGAATCTTCTAGGGTATACAATAATGCATGCTACTTTAGTTTCTACATAAAACAAAGATAAAATTGACATAAAAAATCATCAACAATGAAGGCATTATGTTAAACCTTGTCAAACTTCAAGCCAATCATAGCTCCCTTATGAAAGTGATATTTATTAATGTTGCAACATGAACATCAGGTTTTCTTCTTACGTTGTTACCTCTATGTGATCAGCTTGACTAGATAGATGTGAACCTCACACATTTACAACTAAATATTCCTTCATGATTCTTGTATATGTGAACCAAGCTCTAGGGAAGAATGACTTCAGATATGCATACCTTTTTTTCATATCATCTAGTCATCCTTTAATTGAGCTTGCTTCTTATATGTGTCAAAGATAAGTTTTTTTTCCAAGAAGAGAAAGAATTTGATTACGTATTTCATATTGTAACTTACCATTAGCATTCCTTCATCATTTAGACATACTGTTTCCAAACTAGATGGAATATATACAAGACATAATTCTACTTCCATGTCTCTTCCATAATGACGATTCTTCTAGGATCTTGATGATCCTTCCTTGCAAAATGACGACCTCTAACATGATGTTAGAAAATTCTTGGATGAACAATAATATGCAATTTGGTTCCAATCTTCTCATTTTCTTTAAAATCGATGATCTTTCCGAAAGAAAATTAAACTAGATTATAATTGTTATATTATCATGCACTTCTATATATGATGCCATGTTTTTACAAAACCAAGAACCTTTTGGAGTATACAATAATGCATGCTACTTTAGTTTATACATAAGATAAAGATAAAATTCATAAATAACCTAACAAAAATGTGTCTTCCTTCAATACTATAGATCCTTGGGATCTTCTCCTTTCGGCTTCTTCTCAAGATCTGCTCTTTCCTTGGCTATATGATCTTCACTTCTTTCCTTCATTTTTCTGTCCACTTTAATGTTTGGACAATCCATTTTATAGTGTCCATATTCACTGCATCCAAAGCATTGGATCATGGACATGTCTATATTCTTCTTAGACTTCTTAAACTTCCCTTTCCTCAACTTCTTAGTTATTGCAATGAAACTTTGAGATATTTCAGTTGATTCAATATCATCCTTTGGCATGATTATATATTCTTCCAAGATACATTGAGCCCACAATTCATAAAACATTGTATCACCTTTTGTTGAGTAGATTATTGTTGCAAATATACTCCAATCAGGTGACAAATAATTTGGTACACATATAACCATCTTAGAATCAATAACAGCCTCTCGAAGACCCTACAATTCATATGTTATTTGTGAGATATTCATCAAATATGTGGCCACGTCTTCATCTTTTGGTTTCATTATTCTATGTAGTTGATTACTCAAGGAAATTTTTCCATGCTAGGACGTTTGCTGGCCCAACCAACTTGTTTCTTTCCTTGCAAAATGCAGTCAAGCTATATGTAGGTTGAGACATAGAATAAAGTATACTACTTACTTTGTTAGCCAAGAGTGCTCTTCTTGATGATGTCTCCAACTATCTTGAAGTTTTCAAGACCTTCAAGGACATTTCAAGGATGTCATATATATATTCTTAGAAGCCTTCAATAAATTATTTCTTCAAACAACTTCAAGTGATGATCCAAAAACTCATTGTTGCTTCCTTCTTTGTCAAGATGAAGTATACGACAGAACTTCCAATGAAAAAATTGTTCTATCTTCAATGAGATCTTAATAATGGCGCCCTCTTCAATTCAGTAACCCTCCTTCTAGGTAAATAGGTATTCTTCTTCTTTCCTTTTTTCTTATACAAATGATTCCCCTTGACAAGTGTTGAAGCCTCGAAATTCGCTACAACAACATTGCGGGATGACCACCCGGTCCTTACCTTAAAGCAACTCCTTCTCTGTTTGGAATGGTGGTTCTGACTGGTTCAACTAGGTTCAGTTACCTTCTCTCAATCTCAAAAGTGGCTTACCATATGACTTTCATCCACCAATGGAGAAGAGACATCAAATCAACCCTCTTGCCAATTAGGCAAGAAATTGATCCTTAAGCTGATCTAGGGCTCAGCCAAGCCACAATTAAAGTTTTCCTCTTTGGAAAGAGGACTTATAAGAATGTAAAATTAAATATAAATGCAAATTTATTCTATAATGCAATCGAAAGGAACTAAATCCTAATCCTATCTCAATTAGGAAGATATATATCTAACACAATCGAGAGCAAGATATTTTAAAGTATTGGGATTTAACTATATCTGGCTTATAATGAATATCAAGCTAATGCAATAGTTCAATTAACTGACATTAGGAATACCAAAACATATTCTATTCGGAGACCTGTTAACTAAAATAATCAACCAACGTAATTTAGAAAGAAGTTCACAAAATGATATTGATTGTTTAATCAGTAATTCAAATAATTAAACAATAATATGAGGAAGAAGTTCACAACATATTACTATTTGTTAAACCAGTATTAAAAGATAGATTTATGAGTAAATAGTTACTCAAAAATCAGAATTCAACCCATAAGAGCATAGATAAATAATAACATATGATTGCGACAAATTACTCATACTGACTATAGTGCACAAATATGAATAAAATGACACATTCCTTCCATCATAAAATGAAACTAGTATTTAAAAAAATAATATTAGAAATACCAATTTCTTGAATCCATTTCTCTCGCTCTGGTCTCCAACAATCCCTTACATTGCTTGAACTTATGTTGTTACAAGAAGAGCCACAGAAGTGAAAACTCTTCCCATCATACATAATTCAAAATGAAAAAGGAAAATCCTCAATAATCCTTAGATTTCAGATTATTTCTCCTTCCACCTACAACTGTAAATTCATCTTACAAAAGTGCTTTTAGAATTCCAGAATTGCAGAGGATAGAAGTCTCAATTACATTGTACAATCTGTTACTTATAATAGTTTCAAAAGAATTCTTAACAAGAAAGTTTTGTTGAAGGAAAAATATGTTCAATCAATTTTCATTTGCCCAAAATTCCACTCTTCTATTGCTGGAGAATTCTCATTGATTGACATTCTTTTCTCTTCATCTCCTCAACTATTTTCCTACAAAACAAATCAAAACAAAATTAAAATACAAAAATAAAATCAAAATGCTAAATATGGAATTAAAAGAAATCCAATCAAATTCCATTAAAGAAATAATTGAAAAGGAAATTTGACCTTTATATTGATGCCTATGATGATCTAATTAGTCAAGGAAATTATTGACAAATCAGTCTGCACTCAGAAAAAGTCATGGGCAAATAAGAATGCAAAAAATAAAACTCTAAAATTTGATTTTGTTAAAACTTCGGAGCCTAATATTCTGTTTGATTTTAGACCCAATAAATGATCAAATATAGAAATGAAACTACTTCATAAATTTTCTCCATGATTTTATGTTTCCAATGAGCCATCTTGGACCTCATTTATCCAAAGTAAAACTCCATTTATGAGCTTCTAAAGTTAATGAGTCAAAACTGCCAGAATTTTGGAATTTTTGCTGCCTAGGCTAAAAATTATATTTTTTACTTAAAATATAATCCTAAATTAGATTATAATTATTAATCTAATTAATTTTAATTATGATATTAATATAAATTATTTATAGATTTAATTAAAAAATTAACTAATTAAAATATTATTATATTATATTTATATTATAATTTAAATTATATATAAATTATAATTATATTATAATATTAATATAATATTTTAATGGTTTTTAAGCAAACTATTAGAATCCACCATGTAATATTATGGGGCCAAATGTATTAATGGAGTTGCGTAAAGGGTGGTGTTAGCTCTGTTACATATCTTTGATATTGGAGGATCAAAAATAAGCTTGGATGGTTCGGTTATGCTTCAAATGAGCTCCTAATGGTCATTCTTGCCTTTTCCTTTACCCCGCTCATCCTCCCTTCATCTCCATTTCCCGTGCTTTTCTGTTAAAAAACCATATAAAAACCCCTTTTCTTAAGCCCCGAGCACTAAAACCCACAACCCCATAAAACCACGCCCATACGACTTTGCACCTCCGTGAACTTGTCGCCTGTAACATCATTCGTAGATCTCTGCCTCCCGATCCAATGGCTCCCTGTCACGCCCGATGGAAAACCTGCATGATTAAATCCCCACCATCTGATCATCTCCGTCGGAGATCCAATGGCAGTTGCTCTCCCCGCGCCCACACAGCGATGAAACGTTAACACACAATGGAGAGTGGTTTTCCTCTCTCCTCCGCTGCCACACATTACACACTAAATGGAATTGTGCGCCCTCGCTCTTTACTGCCCAACGCCCCAAAAGCGGTGCGACCGATACCGCTTACAACTTCACCTCATGACCCCACCCGATAATTGCTATGCGCTTTCGCCGCTTGACCACTGTTGGATCTGTTCACCTGAGATCCAATGGCCCACGTTCGCTCCACTCCCACCTCTTCTCATACCCTCCACCAAGCCATCCCCGCCATCTACCCTTCTGATTCGACAGTCGATCTTTCTCCCTCATCCTGCTCATCCATTTGTCGTGTAGTCCACATTCCTTGACCATTCCGTGTGCCCGAAGGATGAAGGTGACCAGCCTACTAGTACCAGTTGCAGTCGCTCTTCAACAACCACATTTAACAGACAGTATGGCTGAGGAGGAAAAGGATGGAGCTTGAGCATGTAAATGCATTTAGCAGTTATGGAACTTCATGAATACGAACAGTTCAGCTACCTGAGAGGACAACAGAACACCTGAAAAATATCAGATTCATCCACTAAGACAAGTAAACGCACTCAGAGACTCTGTCAAGCAGTTAAATGTAGTTTGTGGTCAATTATGACCCCTCCATACCTAAAATGGCCAAGTTCCTTTGTAATGAAACTCTATATATACCCACAAACAAGAGTAATCAGGGTTGATGGTTGATGTTTTTATGTAAGATTCAACTTCTAGAGACTGTAACTATTTTGACACTTGCAACATCTCCTCTTCATTTTCAGCTAATACAAGCTTCTTTTGCTATTAATTGCTCATTTTCCATTTATCTTCTCTTCCAAGCTATGCCCGAGATATTGTATTCTTGAACTCTTGATGTTTAGCATTAGAGTAGCTGTCATCCTATCTATGCATTGGTAGATTATATTTGCAGACTTATTTACTGGTTACAGTCGGTCATCACATGGTCTTGTGCATCTGTTGGTGTGGTCAGTATTCTCCATATTCACCCAATCTTAAACTATGAGTAGTTGGTGTTCTAAAGCTTTGTAGTCTGAGGGTGTTCACGCGTCTAGAGTAAAGCAAAGTAGAAGTGGTTATATGGCTTGGACAAGCATCATTCCTTCCATTCATCCATTTGCAAAAATAAGTTTAATTTATATGTTACCAGGCATCTCCGAGGTACAACCTAGGAGAGTTTCTTAGTATCCTAACATAATTGGCGCCGTTGCCGGGGATCGAGATTGAAGCTCAGCTTCCCTAGGAGAACAACACAGTTCCAACTTTGATGATAGACAAAGTCTGGACACATTTCTGGTTGTAATCATCTATTCGGCGACTCTACTGGAGTACCAACCTAGTGGTGACTCCACATTACAGTTCTGGCTCAGTTCATGAGGCATACACAGAGAAATCCTCAGAAATCACTAGCGGACCCAGTGCTTGACCCTGAGAAGATTGTCAAGAAAAGGAAAACATCACAAAAAGGAGCATCAAGATCAGGTAGGCCTAAGCAATCTTATGTATCTCTGCAAGAGAATATCATAGTTGAGAATGTTCAGTTTGAAGATATAGAACCTAGCATTGTTAGTGAAGAAATACCCTCAGAGATTCATAAAGCTCCTTGTTCATTAAGTTCCCCTTTGGATCTCAATCCAAAGAAAGCCTTCGATACAGTCCATCATTTTCCTTCATCTCTATCATTCGTTCCTCAATATCCTGTCATCTAAACGACCAATACTCTTCCACCTAGCCCAGTCATGGTAGGCCAACAAGCACCCACAAAGATGGAAAGAATCATAGCTGTTAGGTATGGACCACTAGTCTTGTGTATTTCTTTGAATGCCATGCCTATAGGGGAGTATCAGAAATACATGCCTAAGTTCACTGGTACAGAGGGAGCAACAATCAAAGAACACCTTGATTCTTTTTATAGTTATGATGATAACCTAGATATCAGTGAGGATGATGTATGGATGAGAGTTTTTGTCCAAAGCCTTGATGGGGAGGCTAGGAAATGGTTTAGATAATTGGCCCCTAGGTCTATAGCAGACATTTAAGAATTAGGGAGACAAAAATGACCTGTTGTATTACCATATTGAGTTTGGAAACCTTAAGAGGAAAATTGGGGAATCATTATCTGATTTCAATCAAAGATTCAATCATATGTACAGTAAGATCCCAGCTGAAGTAAAGTCTACTCCCACCTCTGCCAAACTTACTTATGCCAAGGCTTTTGACTCTGATTTTTGCCTGCTATTGAGAGAAAGAAGATGTGCCACTCTGGCCGAAATGCAGGATGCAACTCTAGAGGTAGAGTCTAATATCATGGCTACAAAAAAACTCAAAGATCATGCTGATAGAAGGAAGCAGAGAGGTGAGGCTCCTTCTTCCTCTACTTGATATTTAGAACCTAAATTAGACAAAATGACTAAAATGATAGAGTCATTAGCTGCTGAAATATCCAAGCTGAAGGTTGAGCAGAGCTCTGGAAAGGAAAGGCTTCCAAACACATTTGCTCCAAGAAACCCAAATCCATTCAGAAGAGAAAATGAACAATTACAGATCATTCAGAGGGGTAAAGAAGCTAGTGAAGAACAAAAGGTTAAGGCTCCTTTCCAAAACGTAGTCATGGAGGAGGAGCAGTTTGAAGAAGAGGATGAAATTCATTGCATGGAAGATAAGGGAAATGCTGCCTTCTTGACATTGGCTTCCTATGAAGAATCATTACTCTAGGACCAAACCAGTCAAGAGTGGGACAGAGAGGCTATTCTGCAGACTGATGAACATCAAAGATATAATCTGAGGTCAAGAACAAGCAATATCAAGGAGAATCCTGTCCAAAGAGCTCTTATTCCCACAGAGCATCAGAACATCAAACAGAAAAGGCCAGTAGCTGACCCAGTCATCCTCAAAGCACCAACTCGAGAGGTAAGAGTTCCTAACAAGTCCCCAGCCCCAACTTAGAAACAAAATTGGCAAAGATAGCATTGTCCAGCTGCCCAACAATCAGATACCTAAAGGTCTAGTTCCCTTAGAAAAGTTGTTTGACCAGAATGATGTGCCTTATAATGCTGCCCAAAAAGAATATCAATCTACAGTCTATAAGCATAACATAGGGAGTCCAGAGCATCCAACATACATAAATTTGTCCACCCATTTATCTGCTGCCCAAAGTTCTGAGTACTGCAATTTAATGAAGCAATTTGCTGATGTTTTTGCCTGGGAATATAGTTACCTGAAAACATATGACGATTATCCAACATAAAATTCCTTTAGAGAAATACACCATCCATTTGAAATAGAAACTAAGGCCCATAAATCATTTTCTCCTGCCTCTAATTAAAAAGAAATCAAGAAGTTGTTGGCTGCCAAAGTCATAGTCCCCCTGAGATATTCAAAGTGGGTAGCCAACTTGGTAGTTGTGAGGAAGAAAAGTGGAGAAATCAGGCTCTGCATTGATTTCAAAAACTTAAACAAATGCTCTAAGAAATACAACTATCCTCTACCGAAGATGGAGAATTTGCTGCAAAAAGTCTCAGGAGCCAAAGTGATGTCTTTCCTGGATGGATTTTCAATTTATAATCAGGTTGCCATGCATCCAGATGACCAAGAGAAGACTACATTCACCACTCCTTGGGGCACTTTTATGTATTCCAAGATGCCTTTTGGGCTGATGAATGCTAGAGCCACCTTTCAGAGAGCTATGGATATAAAATTTATAGGAGAGAAGGATAAGTTTGTCCTTATCTACCTAGATGATATAATAGTGTACTCGCGCAACCATCAAGACAATTTGCAGCATTTGAAGAAAGTGTTTCTGAAGTGCAGAAGGTTTGGGATTTCAGTCAATCCTAAAAATTCATACTTTGCTTTAGAAAAAGGCAAGTTTTTAAGACATGTTGTTTCTGTTGCAGGTGTCAGAATTGACCTATAAAGAGTAAGAGAAATACAGACCTTGTTTGTCCCGAGATCAAAGAAGGATATCCAATCCTTTCTAGGTAAGATAAATTTTGTAAGGAGGTTTATCCAAAATTTTGCAGAACTTGTTAAACACATTACCTCCATGTTGTAAAAGGGGTCAGAAATCAAATGGACTAATGCAGTAAGAAGATCTCTTGAATCCATCAAGAGAGCTATTATCGAAGCTCCTACTTTGATCAGCCCAGATTACAGCAAGGAGTTCCATATATTTTCGTTTCCCTCTTATGACACCCTTGCAACAGTTTTGTTGCAAGCAGATGAGTAAGAGGACATGGCAAAAAGGATTTGTGATCTGGCAGAAGTGCATCGAATCCGAGATTAGCTGGTTGAGAAGTCTGTAGCAAATCAAAAGAAAATAAAGGAAGCCTTTGACATGAAGGAAAAAATAGATAGTTTTCAAGTTGGAGACTTGGTTCTTAAGTGGGCTGCACTGAAAGAGAAGAAAGGAAACCATGGGAAGTTCAATGCTCTATGGACAGGACCTTTGTTCATCACTTAGATCCAAGGGAACAATACTTTCATGCTGCAAAGTATGGAAGGAGAGACAGTTTTTGATGGCCCTATTAATGGGTGATTTTTGAAAATTTATGTTGTCTAAGGTCTTCAGGCCTTAAAGTTGTAAATATGTCATTTTATCAGTTTTAGTGTAAGCTTAATTAGACTCCATGCCCAATGGAACACTAGGAAATTTTTCTCATCTGGTTTTGACAGGGAAGGCATTGGTCTACAGTTCTTGAGACCTCACAGGGAGGATCTCATCCCCAAAAGGAGCCAGTGTTAGCTCTGCTACATATCTTTAATATTGGAGGATCAGAAATAAGCTTGGTTGGTTCGGTTATGCTTCAAACAAGCTCCTAATGGTCATTCTTTCCTTTTCCTTTACCCCGCTCATCCTCCCTTCATCTCCATTTCTCATGCTTTTCTATTAAAAAACCATATAAAAACCCCTTTTTTTAAGCCCCAAGCACTAAAACCCACAGCCCCATAAACCCACGCCCATATGACTTTGTGCCTCCGTGAACTCATTACCCGTAACGTCAGCTGTCGATCTCCGCCTCCCGATCCAATGGATCCCCATCGCACCTGATGGAAAACCTGCACGATTAAATCCCCACCATCCAATCATCTCCACTAGAGATCTAATGGTAGTCGCTCTCCCTGTGCCCACAAAGCGATGAAACGTTAATGCGCGATGGAGAGTGGTTTTCCTCTCTCCTCCACCGCCATGCATCACACATTGAATGGAATCATGCACCCTCATGACCCGACCCGATACCGCTTACCACTTCACCTCATGACCCCACCCGATAACCGCCATGCGCTTTCACCGCTCGACCACTGTTGGATCTGTCCGCCTGAGTTCCAACGTCCCACGTTCGCTCCACTTCCACCTCTTCCGATCCCTCCACCAAGCCATCTCTGGCATCTACCCTTTCGATTTTATGGCTGATCTTTCTCCCTCATCTAGCTCATCCATTCATCGCGCAGTACACATTCCTTGACCATTCCGTGTTCCCAAAGGATGAAGGTGACCAGCCTAGCAGTACTAGTCACAGTCGCTCTTCAACAACCACATTTAATAGACAGTATGGTCGACGAGGAAAAGCACAAAGCTTGAGCATGTAACTGCATTTAGTAGTCATGGAACTTCATGAATACAAGCACTTCAGCTACCTGAGAGGACAACAAAACACCTGAAAAATATCATATTCATCCATTGAGACAAGTAAACACACTCAGAGACTCCATCAGGCAGTTAAATGCAGTCGGTGGCCAATTATGACCCCTCCATACCTAAAATGGCCAAGTGAATTTGTAATGAAACTCTATATATAACCACAAACAAGATGTAATCAGGGTTGATGGTTGATGTTTTGATGTAAGGTTCAACTTCTGGAGACTGTAACTATTTTGACACTTGTAGCATCTCCTCTTCATTTTCAGCTAATACAATCTTCTTTTGTTGTTAATTGCTCACTTTCCATTTATCTTCTCTTCCAAGTTGTGCCTAATGTGTTGTATTCCTGAACTGTTGATGTTTAGCATTAGAGTAGTTGTCATCCTATCTATGTGTTAAACTCTAATATGTATCATTGAATAAGTTATACAGTTTTCTCTTCATCTGGTGCCAGAGAGCTGTCATCCTATTTGTGAATTGGTAGATTATATTTGTAGACTTCTTTACTGGTTACAATTGATCATCACATGGTCTTGTGCATCTGCTCGTGTGGTCAGCATTCTCCATATTCACCCAATCTTAAACTGTGAGTAGTTGGTGGTCTAAAGCATTGTAGCCTGAGGGTGTTCACGCATGTGTGGAGTAAAGAAAAGTAGAAGTGGTTATCTGGCTTGGACAAGAATCATTCCTTCCATTCATCCATTTGCAACAATAAGTTGAATTTATATGTTACCAGGCATCTCCAAGCTACAAACTAGGAGAGTTTCTTGGAATCCTAACAGGTGGGAGGAATATGGAGTTAATGAAGTGATAAGGTAATGGAGGTGAGTGGAGGGTGAGGTGGAGTGATAAGGAGGTGAGTGGAGTGTGAGGTGGGGTGACGTGAGGGTGAGTGAAGTACGTGAGGCATAAGGAGCAAAAAACAAAAACCTTATAATAAAACTTTTTAACCCTTCGCATTATTTCAAACTAGTGTAGCGGAGTTTTTAGTATAAGCACATATAAAACAATTATTATTTGAGATATACAATTTAGGAGGTATCGCAATCGCAATCACAATATTGCATCACAAATTTTGATCGCAATATTTTTTTAAATCACAATTTTAGATCGCATTTTTTATATCTACGTTTTGGAAAGAAGGAAGTTATGTGAAGTGGGGTTCATGTAAATTAACAATACTACAAATTTTACTACAACCACTTTGCAATTTTGAGATTTTGGGTTTGGAAATTTATTTTAAAATAATAAATTTTGTAAATTACCAAGATCCTGAAATGTGTTTTCATCTTTTATACAATTTAGCTAGGTCATTTTGTAAGACCGTTAGTGAAAAAATGAAAGAATATTAGTAAAAACTAAATAAGAGTTAATGTTTATAATGAATGACTACTAAACTTAATTAGTTACGAAAATCGAAATTTTATACATTTATTTTCATTTTTAGTCCAGGTGAGAAAATGATCAAACTGCAAAGGAGTGTCATTTACAAACTGATTTATAAAATCAGTCAAAACAAGTATCAATGGAAATCCTGTGAAAAATAGGATTCAATGAAACAATTAAAACAAAAATACGATGAAACCTAAAAAGTGAATAAATTGTAAGACAATTAACTTAAATGAAAATCATGAAAGATGCTTAGACAAAAATTAATGGAAAGGGTCTCCATTACTTCAAGTAATTAGGGGTGTTGGGCTTTCTTTACAACAATGGTGACACACTAGGAAGAACCATTTATCTCTGGTTAAAGATAATGAACTTTAATTTATCCAGAGGTTAAAAATAATGGAGTTTACGAGATCGTCTAATAGTACAATATTTTGATAGGTCCCACATAAAATAGATTAAGCAATATGGGTCTATAAAGATAAGTACTCAAAAAAGACTAGAGTAAAATTCATGAATCCAAATTTGGGAAAAATTGTTCTTAAAACTACCTCATATAATAATAGAAGGTAGATATAGGAGTTTTTGATAAATCATATATCCATTTTATGATTGTCTCTGACATCACTTCGCTGCCAGTGAACCTGAAAAGTACCCTTACAAAGCTATCTTTCATGCCATACAAGCCTAGTCCCATTGCCAATGAGCGTTCATAGCCCCGATGGGTTTACCTGTATTTACCATGTTTCCTCTATAATCACCCTTTTGATAAGCATATTTTCAAGCTTGTATTTTATGATGTATTTGAGTGAAAGAGGTGGGATGGTAATAGATATTTACATTTAATGCGCATAACACTTTCATAATGTTTGCTCCAAATTATTTCCCTGCAGCTATCAAGCAGAGGATTCTATGTGGAGGAGTGGGAGGGATTCATTGTGTTAAACTCAAATCAATTATTTCCTTGAAAAAGTAAACTCCATCACCTATAAAGGATGTGTGTTCCTCCGTGAAAACGATTTAAAGCAAGAGGAATTATGGTTCTATAAGGATATGCCTTTAATGATAAATGAAATTCACTGATATAGGCAGAGTTAAGATTTCCCCCTGTATGTCAACCATTGTTGAAAAAGAAAGGTCCTTTGACATATATCATGGAAGAGTCACCAAATAAAAAAATAAAAACTGAAAGGAAAAGAAAAATAATTCCTAAGCTAAAGTAAGAAAAGAAATCAACAATCAAAAATAAAAATGAAGAAGGTAAAAGGTGAAAGAAAAATCCAAATTTTTAAAAGATAAACTCCAACAAGATAGTTTATACCAATGTCTCAACGAGATGAAGTAAAAGAAAATAATCATGTGAATGTTCCTTCTTTTGTTGAGATTTAGATAAATTTTATCTTGCAGAGTTATAAGCGTTTTGGCTTCTGATAAGAAGTGATGATAAAATTCAGTGACAATGAAAAAATTTATGTCTGGTGTCAATTTTTTTGTTTCAAAGCATCATCGTAACCATTTTTTAATAAAATAAATGCTTAAAGAAACAAATTAAAGGTTTATAAAATCCCTAGTGTAGTTGATTTGATGAGGATCATTACTGATCAAATGGGAGTGAATTTCAAATCTGATCTGGTGGAAGCATGAGAAGTTTTATTAGGAGCTAGAAAATAGAGTTTTATATCAGCAAAAATTAGAAACAAAATTGAAACTAAAAGTAAAGAGATGAAAATAAATGAAAGTGGGCATATGAACTTATCATTGGAGAATTTTGGTTAATTTTACCCGAGATATATCATCTTCTCCAATATTAACTCACTTATTTCTTTGATTAAAATTAAAAGGATGGATAAGTTGAATTGAGTGAAATCTTACTGACCCATAATCATCACTTATTAAATTTAAAGTATAACAAGCAACAAACTAGAAGAAAACAATGTTTCATGTTCTAGGAATTTGAAGTAAATCGAATTCATGAGAGATGAGAATGTAAATATGCTCCTTAATGAATCACAGTCATAAATGCTCTCTTTCATTTCTTTATTTTGAGTTTGTATTGGCCCCATTATAATGAAGTTGATTCGAAATCCCAAATAATATATCAATTATATATATTAAGATTATTTGAATCTTTAAATTATAATTACGGGGTGAATATCAAAATTCGAAATAAAAGAGAATTCCAAATGAATTAATCATGATCTATTACATTTACCTGTTCCAAATTTTCCACGATTTGCTACATTACCATAATGTATGCTCAAGAGCGTCTTTGTAGTAAATGAATATACTTTATAAAATATGGTTGATATAATAAAATTTGCATCCAATAACGAATCAAAGGCAAAAATGTAAATGAACCAGAGGTGATGAAATATTTCATTAGCCAAGCAGATTGTCGAGAAGAGTAAAAGAGGCCTCTGTGCGTATATCATGAAGAATATATATCACTTTAGTAAAAAAGCCGTACCTATTATTGAATTCTTGGATTTCATAAAGTTGTGATTGAAACACATCCAAGTTTTGAATCATCATGATAACATGAAAGTAGCATTATTCAAAGATAATGGAACAAGACTTCATGTTATCATAGTGAATTTTTCTTTTGATAGGTGTAATGGATATGATAATGGTAAAAGGAAATGTGAGGCTCAAAGAAGTAAATATTGGAATTTGTTTTTAAATATTTATGATATAATACAAATCCAAGAGTCTATTAATTTGAAACCCTCAGAAAAGTTTAGAAAAATGTTAAGTAGTGGATTACCATTTCAATTTAATTAGTTAGAGGTTCTGAGTCCCTTTGGAAGAAATGAATATGACTAAAGGGAAATAATTTGGTAATTGCGATGCAATGATTCAAGTTTATATTTGCAATTTTAATATTTGAAACACACATATATAAACTCATGGATAAGATCATTTGCTATAAGCTGTGTGTGTAAATAATTCCTCCATTTGTAGCAAATACAAGTCTTATAATGAGCATAAGATTTTGATTCTAGCTACACTGATGAGAAACAAAATATTATCATTTACCCATAACATAAATTTCCGAGTTTCTACACATATGAGTGTTATCAGAGAAAAGTATCGATGAAATATTATGGTTGTATTTTTTGAAACGTGTGATATTATGAACTTCCGATAGACCTTGATTAGAGATACGAGAAAAAATGCATATTGTAGGCCTTTTATCGGAGTTTCAATATTGAGTGTACAAAAGGAGAGCAATTGTTGAATTTTGCGATATGAAAAATGTGATATGGCAAGCAGGAAATTATATCAGGGATCTTGTATTGCAGGTTACCTATTGGGAATGCTTATGATCAAAGGTTGTGATATGGATGATTCGGTATGGAGGATGTGATATCGTGAAAGTTTTATCAGAGATCAAAGGGGATGGGGCTATCGCAAGATCAGAGATATTTGGTGCATTCTTATTTGAAAACCTCTTATATGTGATTTTCAATATGTGACATGGCATTTGTGTGGGACCGACTTTGGATTTGATAAGAGCTCGGCGATCAAATGATTTAAAACGACATGTGACATCGTTAATATGTCGATGTACAATGACGAACAGACACTATAGTTTTATTAAATGGATTCCATCTCTTATTGGATCCATGATATCAGAACTTTTAAATGTATGCCCCAATCGAATTTGCAATTTTATGAGCAAATGCGATATCATTTAAAGTTGAATTTAAATGTGGTATCAAGTCCAAAATTGGGTGAATATTGTAGTACTTAAATTGATGCTTTATATGAAATGTCCCGTCATTGGGATGCTCTGATAATGTTATACAACAATACAATGAGATTGGTATGTTTTAAAGTATTCAAAATAAAAGTGCCCAACTCAATTTTTCCTTTTTTTTAAAAACTCCATTCAATAATTTGATTAACCATCGGATTATTCGATCGGAGGAAGATGTTATCGCAACTTTCTTATGAGGAGAGTTGTGATATTATAATGATCCAACATGAATTTCCTGATAATGTATTTAAAAGTCTAAATGAATTTTAATGAAATATATAAAAAAAAATAATGAATCCTCAAATTCTAGCAAAACAACTAATACTTCCTTGAGCATGCTGTAGATTTAAAATAGTTGTCTTCTTGTTTCAAGTCTCCAAAATAAAAGAAATGAATACCTTAAAAAATAAACAGAACATAAATAGGTAATAAATCATGAAAGGAAAATCAAACAATAGATGAAGATAAACCTTTAAATGCATACCTGGAAGAAAATTGATTGTAAATTTTACCACAGGAATATTCAATTTCTCTCATGTTCAACATCATCTACTTATTTGATCTTAAAAATGCTAAGTAGTGAGCTTTCATTAAATTTCATCCACCTCCAATTTACATCAAAATACAAGACTGGTGAAAATGAGCTCCTTTTCAGAAATACTTACAAATCCAAAATTGTTAAGTTGTAGCAAATTCTTGGAATTTCTTCATGTATAATAATCGTGATGAATTTTTTGCAAAATACGACAATCAAGTTCTTTTCACAAATGTGTATGATCTAAGAGATTCTAAAATATTCTAATATGCTTTTATGAAAATGAAAGGGAATTCCCATAATAATTCAAATTCATTACTTGCTTTATTGAAATCTAAAATAATGAAATAGGTTCTAACAAAAAATAAATCTAATCTAAATTAATCTATTCCGACTTCTAACTTAATCAAGGAAACATGAATACGTATAGTCATACTTCTAATGTAACCACTCTCTCATTTTAATTCCTACATGTATGTACAGATCAATCATTAGTAACAAAAATACAAATAAAATTAAACTAATATATCTAAAAGCATAACGTATAGTTATTGTTAATATATTATTTACAATTACCTTCTCTTCAAATGTCCTTCCTAATTGAATTTCAATTGGATCATAGAAATCTGGATGGATTTCCACTATTGATTGGGAGATGTTCAAAAGAGAAGATGACATGCCAGATCATGAGAATGAAATTTTTAGAAACAATGGCCTGCATAAATTTTGTTGGTGTTATGTTCAAGTGTTAAGCTATTAACAATATTCCGTGAATGAAACATTTGCAAATATTTTTCAAATGGGTCAATGAAAAATGGATGAAAATATGTTAGATACAATGGAATACTATCAATTGAATTAGATTTTTGGTCATATTGTGAAAATATACTCTCTTGTTGACACTACCTTTGAGAAGGTAGAAGTAATAGATAAGAAATGTGTTAGCTACCTATACCAATAGGTTTCATATTTCATGATTGGCTATGAGAGGTCCAAATATGCTCTGCTTTGATGATTCAAAGATCACATATTTCCAAGAGAATCCAATCTGTTCTTATAGCTTGGTATGGACTTAAAATTTTGATGGATGGTCCAACAGTCTAATCTGGATCATTCCATGGTTTAAATTTTCAATTGTAGAATAGAGAAAGGAGTCTGTCCAAACTGTTTAATCTTGGCAGACAAGTAGTTTAGGTAGAGAAGAAAGGTTCCCAACAGCTTAATCTGGGGCCTTGGAAGAAATAAGGGTAGAAGTAGATAGAAAAAACAAAAGAAAAAGCCAAATAAAAGAAAAGGTAAGTAAGGGTCTGCAAGTCCAAGTGCACCCTCCAAGAAGAAATAAAAAATGCTAGGCAAAGTAGCTGGGTAAGCAGATGGGGTTGCAGAAGTGGTATTCATCCCAGATTGAATCTTGTTGGTTTAAATAAGAAAAGCAAGGAAAAGGAGCATGTCTAATTCCCCAAATTCCCCTTCCACTCTTATTACTAACATCCCTTCATCCATGGAGATTGATGAGAAATTTCCAAGGTTTTGTGATAGTCCTTGTTCATTTAGAAGCCACATTTCTTGTCTAAAATCTTTTCATTTTGATCTACTCCCTAAGCTAAGTGTTTCTCAAATAAACTTAGCTTTGTCTCCCCTAATACACTTCTTTCATCCATATTAACTCTAACTTTACTATATAAATCCCCTATATCACCTTTCCCCTACTAGTATAAACACCATGGTGTATAAACCCCAAATTTTGTATAAATATCCCCCCCCTTGGCATTATAGCCAATAAGTTCTATATCAGGGATCAAATGACACCTGGTCATATTGATAAACCTAACTCTAACCCTCCTCCCCCTTTCTGAATCCATTTTAAACCCATTGCACCCCATTTGCAAACATAAACCTTGTAAAAAACCTTGCTTTACCCTCACCCGCTCTAAATTGCCAAATAATACACAAAAACCCATTATTGTGATTATCCAATGGTTCGGGCGCATAAATAGGATTTTCCAAATACACCGCAAAACCTTACAAAAAGCCATACCCTAAGGTTTTCCGCCGAGCACAGATCCCGAAATGGATATTAAAATAACCCCGCCCCTTCCGTATCGGACGATCATTTCATTGATCCGACAGCCGTCCGATTGAGAGCCTCTAATCCAACGGCTCTCATCCATGTCGGAGCGGCTCCGACGTCCGCCAGTTACCCCGTACTGGTCGAGCACCTTACCCCCCCCGTCAACCGTCGGATCGGGCCCATGAGATCCGACGGCCCTCATTGATATCGGAGCGGCTTCGATGGCGGACAGATACCTTCCGATATCTGTCAGAAGGGTTACGTCATTCGGTCGCCACGCGTCTTCCCCACAGCGCATCGGAGGTACGCCTGACAAATACCTCGTCCGTATCATAAGCGGTGCGATATAAAACCGCTAACCGCTTCCGGTTTCGGTCATCCCGCTTGTCCATTGTCATCCCACGTCACCGCCACCCTGCCATCGCGTCAACCGCTGCGCCCGACCTTCTGCCAATGTGTCTTGCCACTTCATCATCCCCGTGGACCACTCAGAGCCTGCCACCTCACCTGATGACATCATGCTGACGTCACCCGGCCCTGACCCCACCGATGACGTCATGCTGACGTCACCAGAAAAGCGCGCCAAAAGTCTGAAAAATCAATATTATAGCCAAAATTCGCGTTTTTCGGCTCTTTTCTACAAATACGTTTGTTGCTCCTGCATGTTTTTTCCACGTCCAACAGTGCACCAACCTGCAGAACTCGACCGAGACCGCCAGCGCACCATTTTCACCTGCATTCCTCTCCATTGCTCTCTCAAAACCAGGTATTTATCCTCGAAAATCCTTCCTTTCGCCTGGTTTTGTCTGTAAGTTGCCAAGGATAGTTAAATTTGTGAAAAACATATAATTGACTGGCAAAAATACTTGCGCCTGGCCCCATTTACAATTGTGAACTTGAAAAACACTAGCTGAGCCTTGTTTTCCCCCATTTTCACTAAAAACCATACTCTGTTCGCGCATTCGCGAAAGACTCACTTAAACTGAATTTACCTGCTGAGAAAGACACAATGAGGCCAGACATTGGTCTTATTTAAACTTTAAACAGTATTTCAATTGTTGTTTATCAGAACTACTCTCTGTTCCTTATAAATTCACCTCCCTGGTAAAGAGACACTCCTCTATACTGTCCTACTCAATTGAAACCACTTTACACTTAATTCAGAATCCTTTTTTTTCAATGGAGACACCTATAGTACTAAATGTTCAGCCTCTGAATGCCCCTCAAAGGAACTTGGAATGGCAAGCCTTGGCAGATATGGATTATCAGATTTCAGAAGAGATGTTGATGAGAACCAAGTTTCATATCCACCTACTCAATGAACTTAAGGCCAGACATGAAACTGGAGCAGATGTGTTGGGTATATGGGATTCTTTTCTTCCTATTTTTAAGTTGCCTCAAGTCACTCAATTCCCTGATTTGATCCATCTTTGTGCTGAATATTATGACCCTACTCAGAGGGCTGTGTTGGATCCTTCTGGTGCTGCTCTCTTTTACATCACTCCTGAAGCCATCAGGAACATGCTTTGCTTCAAAACTCAGAAAAAATTGGTCCCCTTGTCACTAGTAGACTTGATAAAACAAGGGAATAGATTGACAGATGCCCAAATCACTAAGCTAAATCAGTTATACATTGACTCTGATTCTGTGCAATATCCTCCTCTGAATCAAGTATACCTTAACCAGTTGGGCAGGGACTTGGTAGATATGATTAGTCCGATTTTGGGCTATAGCTCAATAGAATTGGTAGACCAAACTGTACTGGTAATGATGCTGATGTTCGCTCCGGGCAGACTTCCAGTTTGCTATGATTATGCCACCTACATCTCCGACAAAATGCATGAGCAGCTAATGAATTTATCCAGAGAAAAGATGTTCAGATACACCTCCTACATTTACCATTTGATCTTGTACCATCAACATGAGAGATTTCATTTTTCAATCAAAAGAGTGGATGCCCAAGGCAATCCCAGATCAGTGGTCTATTGGTCCTCTGTCTTCCACACTACACCTGATTCTCCATACACTTACTGTGAATTCATAGACCTATTCGTCCATCCAGCTATGGCGATGCTGATGAGCTCACCTCCTCCGAGACTCACTGATGACATGCAGAGAATTCTTCAGCTATCCAAAGCCTACAGCATTGGGGATTGGTACTTCTACCAAAACCACACTGTCATCAGGATATATGGGTGTGATTTGCCTCCATTCAGATTACCTAAGTATGTGCCTATGAGGCTATTTTCCCTAGAGTACTTTAGGCAATTTGGCCGGGTTGATGTGCTTCACTTTTCAGGAAAAGGCAAAAAGACACAGTTGAAGGTGAAAAGCCAACTTGGCCATTTTATCTATAACGAGAGGGAGCAAGGATGGAAGGAAGCAGATAGAATGCTTGAGTCCCTTGGCCTTCAAACCAGTTTCCTATGGACACCCTATGACCCTAATCATTTTATAACTATGAGGAGGCTCAAATATAAGTTGTCTGCCTATGATCATTATAGTATCCCTCACATTGAAAAATATGCTAACCAAGACAAATGGAGGAGAGGGACCTTAGAAGAGCCCATATCACAAGAAGAGCTAAATCAGAGGGCAGTAAGGAATCTAAGGAAGATGGCTGACCTTGAACTTTGTCCACAAGTATTCACACTTCCGAGCACACAAGTGGGAGCAGCTGCATCCTCCTCAACTGCCAAACAACAAACTACCAAGGCCACTGAAAATACATCTAGCAAAGGAAAAGAAAAGGAAATGGAGATAGAACAATCACTCCATGGCAAGGAGCAGCCACCTCCAGTGACTCAAGAGCAGGCAGATAAAGAAATGCAGCAGCAAGCAGAGCAACAACAACAACAAGAACTGCATCAAGAAGAAGGGCCACATGAGGGACAGCAGCCCTTACAGCAGACCTTACAGCAAGAAAGAGTAGTTGATACTCCAACTTCCACTGAGCAACAGGCTTAAAACATAGTGCCTCCTAGGCCAGAAACTACCTTTGATGCCTCGGTCCTCCAAACTCCACAGAAAGAGGACATAAACAGAAAAAGGGATAGAGAAACTCCCCTGACATCATCTATAAACCAGGGAGAGAAAAGGCAAAGGTTGAATGACTTTTCTTAGGATGACATAGCAATAAGGCAAGCAATGGGCATGGGCCCACCCAGCAGAGAAGCTTCAGCCAGTTCCTTCCAGCAGGAACAGGACAGAACTATGGGAGGAGAGGTCAGCTCCTCCAACCAGCAAAGAGAAGGAGAAAGGAGCATCAAGCAGCAGTTTATAGACATCAAAAGGAGGAGTGACCCTATAAAGATACAGTTGTACAACCATTTATTGAAAATGGCTCCCACCAATCAACAAAGACTGATGTCTGCATTTGATGTACAGGAAGGCAAAATGATCATGAGCCATTTTATGCCAACAGCACTGCAGCCCCAATCTACCTCAGATTACCTCAAAACCAATCTGGAGGTCCTGGCCAAGGACATACACCCAATGGATAAAATTGAACTGCACAAACAGACTGGCGAGATGGTGTATGCCGCCTTGGCAGACAAAACATTAGAAAATTACAAGCTAGAAAGCAGCCTCAATAATACAGCCTCTCAACTGGAGTTGGAGAGGGCATCATCCCAGGCAAAGGACAATAGAATAAGGTCCTTGGAAGACATAATCATTGAGATTGGGCATGATCCCAAAGACATCAAAGGAATACAAGAGATATTGAAGTTGAGGGATGCTGACATGGCTGCCTTAAGGAAAAAGATCAAACTCCCAGCTACCATTCACCCTCAAACAGATGAAGTAGCTCAGCAAAGACATGAGCAGGATGCCACAGCCTTGATGATTTCCCTTTATAAGTAGCTGATTCAAGCACAAGAAAAGTTGGGAGAATCAGAGGCCGCACAAGCAGCATTGCAAACAGCACTGAAACAAAGAGAAGAGGGTCAGACCTTTCAGCCTCCTCTGGTCATCAATCTTGAGGAAACTACTCCTATCACTGCTCCTCCTCCTCAACAGACTGAACAGACAGCAACATCTACTTCAGCAGCACCAACAACCACAGAGCAGGCCCAAAGCCTGGATATGCAAAAGCTGAAGAATGAAATTCAAATCCTGGAAGCTCAAATGACCGAGTTAAATGAGACACGGGATAAACTGACCAAGGTGAATGACAGGTATGACAAATCCAAGAAAGCGGTGGCAGAGAAGGGCAGGGAGGTGAAAGCCCTCAAAGACAGAATAAAAGAGCTAGAAAATGAGCTCAAATTAGATAAGGTTATAGCTGGGCTTAAGGCAATGCTATGGGCCAATATTGGCCAATCTATTACTGACCAATGGCAGTATATAGAGACAATCCATGAGCAGGTAGAGCTCATCCCAAAAGCACAAGCTGAAATTCACAAGTCAAGGGTTGCTCTAGGCAACATGCCTGAAGTTGGCACCAGGATGATCAATGTGCTGAATAATAGAACAAGTACTCAGCTGGCAAACATGGGAATTCCCAATAGAACTGAGGCCTTTCAATTGATCAAAAGGGTTCTCACATTGAGAAATTTGGTGCAGACATTGGAGAGAAGAACCCAAGACATGCAGACCGAGGTAAAAAGATTCATGGATAAATTCCTGGTGCTGCAAAACAGGGGACTCCCTAGCTTACTGAACAGCGCAGGGAGACTGCTCATTCATGAGCAGTATGCTAAAAGAGTGAATGCATTTGCCACAAATGACATCAATGAGAAGCCCAACAGCTCAGAAGAAACAGGACCAGCCATAGGACAGACTATCTACAACAAGGTAGAAAGTCTATTTTTTATAATGAATGAGATCAATCACCTGTTTGATGTGGCACCCAATTTTTACAAGTATACAAAGGCAGAGGAGACTATGGATGCAATTCTCAGGCATCAACTCCCTACACAAGACTGGTGGACAAATACAATACAGAAAATTTTATAAACAGTAAGCCATTCACCAAATTTTGTTTTTAAAAATATCAATTGTTACGCAAAGCACAGTTAAACAAAATCAACATGCATCAAAGATTAAAGCTGAGCCAACTCAGCAAAGATTTTGGCCAACAAAGCAAGAATAGGAAACCACAGCTAGCAGAGCCGAGAAGATACAGCGCAGCAAAAAGTAAAGACACATTATCCAGCGTTAAAGCAAAGCGGTTCAACCGACTCAATGACCTCCAAAGGTCAAATTATCCTCTGATAGACTTAAAGAGCATTTATGCTGCATTCAAAGTTGTAATAACTTCTTTTCTACTTTCTGTACGAAGTTATGAAGATATTTTCTCTCTCAGATGACTCAGTGCCTGAGATATTTTGTATAAGCATTCCTATAAAGTCCCCTTCGCATGAGTTTGCAAGGGTTGTTGTTGATTTCTCCTGAAGAAGTTCTTATACTGTAATCCTTTCAGAAGTTAATAAAGAAAGTGATGGAATTTCTCGGATTTCTGAAGTGTTGAAAGCGTTCTGGTGTCTGTTGAAAACTGTTGGATTCTTGTGTATCACACAATACAATAAGTCTCTGTAACTCTCTCTGTTATGTATTTTGTTTTGTTAAAATCCATATATGTTATCTAACTTTAAATACTTAGCAACAAGGAAAAAGAATAACTTTCAGGATTTATTCAATGAATACCCTGAGTTCAATCTGTGTTGTTAATGAATGTTTTCTTCAGATGCAATCTTGATAAGTGTAATTCTTAATTGCTGCACTTTCAGAATACATCTTTCACAATGACCTTTGTCACAGGAATTCAAGTTTGCTCCTGTGCAGCGTGTTTCACTTTCACCTCACCAGCTTAATAGAAAATTCTTAATTGCTTTCTGTTGGTTGACATACATCACCATTCAAGCTAAATTTGTTTGTCTGAGATACACAATAGGCCCTGCAGTTTGAACACCACCAATCCTGCATTTCAAAGCATTTCACAACTCCAGACTCCATTGCCCAATGATATTTTACTCTCTAAACACTACATCTTAAGACCTGAAAGAAATCCTTCAACCAAAACATAAACCAAAACCTGAGCATAATAGCTAGCCTAAAACACCATCATAACAGAGACAAATCATAAAGAGAGAGCCCTCTCTGATTACAGTTTGGCTAGAAACTGTGATCCAAAGATTGGTTAGTGGTTACCCCGGTCGTATTCCCTTGGGAGTCATAGGGAACAACCTGGGTGTTAACATAATTGGCGACTCCACTGGGGAGTGCTTGAGGTTTTTCAATTATTATATATCTTCCATAGCTACTATCAAGCCTGAAATAAGTCAAGAGGCCTTTAATCTGTTTCTGTATCACATTAACAGCTTTAGGGAGGAGCTTGTTTAGGGAATCTTCATCTTAGCTCTGAGAATATATAGCCATTCCAAAATCTTCATCCAGTCCTTTCAGATATAAAAATTTCCTACAAAATCCTAAAAAACAGTTAGAAACTGGCTCCTAAGAAAAATCCACGGCATACTAGGGCAAATCCTGACCCTAATCCACCTATCATTGTTGATAATCCAAATACCATCCCAAGAAACATTAGGAGGTAGCAAAAGCAGGAGCAGCCTGCTGATTTAACCTCAGATTCAGATCATCCTAGCCTTATATCTACCCCATGCAAGGTCCTTTTCTGGTCTACCCCTAGTTCCCCTAGTTCACCATCCGCATCTCAAAGTCCTCCTCTCACATCTTCATCCACTGCACATATCCCCTTAACCAACACTCTAGGTTCACCCCTACTTGTTACCCCTGTGATACCCACTGTTCCTATTATCCCAGCTGCCCCTGTTAATCCTCTAAATCCTATAAATATGGCTAATAGATATGCACCCTTGCAGATACCAGCTAATGTTGTAGCTCTACCCCAAGATTACCAAACCAAAATTTCATATTTTGACTCCAATGGCCCTCTGACAGCTGCCCAGCATGCCAAGAGGATGCAAGACCATTTTGAGACCTATGAAATAGATGATGACAGTGTCAGAATGAGGATGTTTGTTCAAAGCCTAACTGGGGATGTAAGAACTTGGTTTAGATCCCTGAATGCAAACTCCATTACAACTCCTGCTGAACTGTATCAAGCCTTCACTAGTAGATGGGAGAAGAAGAAAGATCCTCTGCACATACTTGGGGAATATGACACTATCAAAAGAGGTCCCCAAGAGACTGTTTTGGAGTATTGTGCGAGATTTAACAATGTATATAACTCAATTCCACAAAATTTAAGGCCTCCTCCTGATTTAGCCTTGTACAAATTCCCTGATGGCTTTGACCCTGATATGGCCTATCAGTTGAAGGAAAGAGACTGTCAATCCCTTGAAGAGGCCCAAAGGGTTGCTGTCACAGTGGAAGCCAACCTAATTGCCAAAAGAAATAGGGCAAGGTTGGAAAAGAGGATTGTTTTCAAAGAGGAACCCTCTGCCTTTGATCAAAAGCTTGATGCCATACTAAATGGAATGAAAAGATTAGGTGATAGAGTGGAATCGGTTGAAAGAAAATCATCATGGGAAGCACCACAAAACAACCCTCCTAGGAATCCAAATTTTAGGAGAACTCAAAACCCAGGTATTGGCAAAACCAGTGCTGATCAAGATATAAGACCCCCTTTCCAAGAAAATTATGCAGAAACTTCCACATCAGCAGAGCCCAATGAAGATCCTGAGATTAATTTAATGGGTCTAGATGGTGAAAGTCAAGTTTTCTTAACACAAGAAGATCATGAGGATGATGAAATCAAACTGTTCCAAACTAAATCAGGTGAATCCTTTGACTTCAAACAAGGCTATGACACTGCTGTTTATGAAGTCCATAAACAATACAAGCTGAGGAGCAGAACTGTGAATGTTAACCAGCCTGAAAAGAAAAAGGATAATCAGCAGCCTGAAAGAGTTACAATCATAGAACCTAATGACAAAATGACTTCACATACAGAAGAAGTGATTGTTGAAGAGATCACTGAACCACTGCCCTCAAAACAGCAGCCTATGGTCACTCCCCCTGCTCATCCTCATTCAACTCTTTCTCCTCAAGAGATGAGTAAAAAGGATAAGTCCCAAAGTCAAAACAAAAATCAAGAAGAAGATGTAATGAATAAGGAAAGGACTGTCACCTATAACCCCAAGACCCAATCTGAAAAACCTTTTGATCTAGAAACAGAAATTGGCAAATTAAAGATAGCAATTCCTCTCTCAGAACTAGCCAAACATGACATCTATAAATTACAGATCAAGAAGTCCCTGCAACTCACTAGCAACAAAGATGATGTCAATGTGTTGGATGACACCCCAGAACTCCTGTTTGGCCCAGAAGTGGATGGAAAAACAGTAGTCACAGGGGTACTGCCTTTCTATGTCAGTTTACATATTCATGATAAAATATTACATAATGCAATGTTTGACTCAGGTGCCTCTCACAATCTCATGCCAAAAGCAGTCATGGAGAGATTGAATTTAGACATAACAAGACCATATAAGGATCTGTTTTCCTTTGACTCCAGCCAAGTCAAGTGTCTAGGTCTCATAAAAGATTTATGTGTGTCTCTGGTTCAATACCCAAACAAGACAATCCTAATGGATGTGGTAGTTGCTGATATCCCGCCTAAGTATGGGATGTTGTTATCAAGATCATGGGGAGCTAAACTCCAAGGTTCCCTGCAATTAGACATGTCATACGCCACCATCTCTATTTTTGGGCAACCAAAAAGACTGTACAGAGAAACACTTATGAAATACATGGTCAGCAGTGAAGAAAAGCATCAAAACTTTCCTATATATGCTGTCCATTCAGACATAGACTCATACATTCTCTTCAATGACACTACAACTCCCTCAAAAGGTGAGGTTGAAACCAAGATATTCATACAAGAGGAAGATTCAAATGAAAGTATTATCACCCATGAAACAACAGTCAATCAAACACTAAATGTTGCTGCTGCCTTAGTTGTCAAGAACATCCAATCAAACGATGAGACTGTCCCAGAAGACAAGCTAGGGAAAAAACCACAACTGCTACTCACATTTCCAGCCCATGAATAGATCATCAAATCTCCTTTCCAACAGGATATTCTATGGTTCCTTGAATTTGATGGCTCGGTCAACAAATTAGGGGCAGGAGCTGGAGTTTGGGTGCACAATAAAGAGAATAGTCATGCAGAAGGCAGAGCCTATAGATTGAATTTCAGATGCACTAATAACATGGCAGAATATGAGGCTCTTTTACTAGGCCTCAAGTTAGTAAAGTTCTTACAAGCTGCCAGGGTTTCAATCATGGGTGATTCAGATTTAGTTATCCAACAAGTGAAAGGAAACTTTGTCACCAATGACAAAAGACTAAGGACTTATAGGTCTGCTGTTGCTGAGGTACTAAACTTTTTCTCTGAATTCCAAATTACTAAAATTCCCAGAACCCACAATCTACATGCTCATAGTTTAGCTACCTTTGCAAGTACCTGCAAGTTGCCCTTTGAGCCCCATCATTGTTTTACAGCTGAGGTAAAACACAGACCCTCCATTCCAAACAATGTTAATGATTGGCAAGTATTTGAGGATGACAAGCAAATAAACCGTTTTTTAACTCTGCAACAAGAGTTTGCAGGACTAAATATTGACACTAAGACAGCAAGTCAATCACAAATACTTGAGACAACAAGTCAATCACAAATACTTGAGACAGCAAGTCAATCACAAATACTTGAGACAGCAAGTCAATCACAAATACAGTTTCAACAGATTGCTCACCCAATATCACCCAGAACTGCAAAACTAATGCTGAGTCCAACCATTTTCAACAAGGAAAACATTCAGCAAATTCAACAAATCAACTATGAAGAGGTGGCCAATGCTGAAACTGAAATCATAGACCTGAAAGACAATTTTCTTCCAACGGGCCTAACTCCACTAGAAGACATCTTTGACTCAAATGACATCCCTAGAAAACCAAGAATGCAGCCCTTAAATGCAGCCATTGAAGAGTGCAACATAGGTACAAGTGAGAAGCCCAAGATAATTAAATTATCTGCTTCCTTACCTCCTGATCAAAAGCCCAAATACATTGACCTCTTCAAAGAGTTCCAGGATGTTTTTGCATGGAGCTATGAGGACCTAAAGTCCTATGACACCTCTGTAATCCAGCACATTATCCCTCTCAAACCTGATCAAAAGCCCTTTAAACAAAAACTGAGGAGAATCAATCCTATGCTTCTCCCAGCAATGGAACAAGAGGTACGAAAAATGTTCAAGGCAGGCATCATAGCACCAATCAGATTCTCTGAATGGATCTCCAACCTAGTCCCTACAAGAAAGAAGACGGGTGAAATCAGGCTGTGTGTGGATTTGAGAAATCTGAACCAAGTATCCCTCAAAGACAATTACCCCTTACCCAAGATGGATCACATTTTACAGAGAGTAGTGGGGGCTTCCAGAATTTCTCTACTTGATGGATTCTCAGGTTTCAACCAGATCTTAGTTCACCCTGATGATCAGGACAAAACAACATTTACAACCCCATGGGGAACTTTCAAATATGTAAAGATGCCTTTTGGATTGAAAAACGCAGGGGTAACTTTTCAAAGAGCAATGGATATTGCCTTTGCCAAAGAGATTCATGACTTCTTAGTCATTTACCTGGATGACCTTACACCTTTCTCAAAATCAGACCAAGAACATATAAAACATTTGAGACAGATCTTCCTTAAATGCAGAAAATATGGAATTTCCTTAAATCCCAAGAAATCCCTGTTTGGTTTAGAGGAAGGTAAGCTATTGGGCCACATAATTTCTAAAGATGGCATTAGAATTGACCCAGATAGGATACAAGCTATCCTACAAATGCCCCACCCAAGAAATGTCAAAGAGTTGCAAGGATTCTTGGGAAAAATCAATTTCTTGAGAAGGTTTATCCCAAACTTAGCAGAGCTAATCATATTATTAAATAACATGCTAAAGAAAGATTCAAAAGTAAAATGGACTGTTGAAGCCAATCAAGCCTTTGAAGGTATAAAATTGGCCCTTACCCAAACCCCAGTCTTGACCAATCCTCAGTTTGACAGAGAATTTATCATTTTCTCTTTTGCCTCCCAGCATACTATTGTTGTTGTCCTATTACAAAAAGATGACCAAGGTAATGAGAAGCCAATTGCTTTCTTTAGCAAAGCTCTTAGAGATGCACCTTTAAAGTATCAAATCATGGAAAAGCAAGTTTATGCTTTAGTCAAAGCAATTAAAGACTTTAGGATTTATATCCTTTATTCCCATGTTATAACATATGTGCCAAGTCCTATTGTCAAAGACATTCTCACCCAAGAAAATTTAGAGGGCAGAAGAGGAAAATGGATTGCCAACATCTTGGAATTTGACATTGAGATAAAACCTACAAAACTGATAAAAGGGCAAGGCTTGGCCAAATTAATGACAGAAACGAATTTCCAAGCCTTAGACATCAATCAGCTGGACAGTGAACCGGAGCTGGCGACTCCAAAGATCAATGTAGCCTTTGAACAATCCCCCTGGTATTCAAATATCTGTTATGTGTTACAAAACCTGTGTGCTCCCCCAGGACTGTCCAAAACAAAGTGTAGATTCTTAAAAATGAAAACCTCAAGATTTTGTGTGATGGATGGCAATCTGCTTTGGAAAAACCATGAAGGTATATTGCTGCACTGTTTAATTGAAAATGAAACTGACAATATCATAAAAGAATTTCATGCAGGTGACTGTGGTGGACACTTGCACTGGAAGTCCACTGTGGATAAGATACTAAGGGCTGGATACTACTGGCCCACCATGTTCTCTGATGTCAAGAAATTCATCACCTCATGTCATAAATGTCAAGTGTTTGAGGGAAAGAGACAGTTGCTGCCACTTCCTTTAAGGCCTATTGCAACAGAGAGACCTTTTCAACAATGGGGATTGGACTTCATTGGGGAAATTCATCCCTCATCTTCAGGCCAACATAGATGGATCTTGACAGCCACAGACTACTTCACCAAGTGGATTGAAGCTGTCCCATGCAGACAAGCAAATGATTCAATAATTATTCAGTTCCTGGAGAACAACATATTGGCTAGATTTGGCTGTCCTGACAAAATAATAACAGACAATGTTGCTGCTTTCAGATCTAAGAAAATGGTGAACTTTTGCCATAAATTTCACATCACTCTGGGCCATTCCACTGCCTACTATCCCCAAGGAAATGGCCTTGCTGAATCATCAAACAAAAGTCTGGTAAACATCATAAAGAAAGTACTTGAAGAGAACAAAAAGAATTGGCATAAGAAGCTTGTGAATGCCCTATGGGAAGATAGACTAACAACCAAAAGATCAATTGGGACCAGCCCATATGAGTTGGTTTATGGATTAGAGGCCAAATTCCCCTCATCACTAGGAGTGCCTGTTATGAAGCTTCTTCAAGAAAGCCAAGCTGAACCAAATGATATGCAAAGAAGAATCAATCAAATCATATGTCTGCAGCAAACTAGAGACCAAGTTTTCAGCAGAGTTCAAGTTCTACAAGAGAAATTAAAGAAGGCCTTTGATAGAAGAACCAAGGCAGAAGATTTCAGTGTGGGAGACAAAGTCCTCAAGTGGGATGCAAGAAGAGAAGACAAAGGAAAGCATGGAAAATTTGACTCCCTTTGGAGAGGACCATTTGTTGTCCAAGCAGTACAAGGTAACAATACCTATTTCCTTAAAAGTCTAACTGAAACTGACTTGGATGAAGGTCCTGTGAATGGCAGGATGCTGAAGCATTATTTTGACTATTACCCATGAGTACAGCCTAAGGTTCCCTTGTATATATGCAGATGTATATATTATTTTCTGTTTAGATTGTAAAAATGCAGTTTTTTCAAGTTTATTGACTGCCAGCAAAAGGTAAATAGAATCAGAGGTCTACCAAGAAGAAAAGCACACAATTTGGGCACTTCAAAGCAGCAAACTACAAGATGGGCAAGAGCAATCAAGGAGCAAGGCAATCTGACCTGCTGTTCTTGGTCTTTCAAATGAAACACCATCCCCATGTGGAGCCACTGTTAGCTACCTATACCAATAGGTTTCATATTTCATGATTGGCTATGAAAGGTCCAAATATGCTCTGCTTTGATGATTCAAAGATCACATATTTCCAAGAGAATCCAATCTGTGCTTATAGCTTGGTATGGACTTAAAATTTTGATGGATGGTCCAACAGTCTAATCTGGATCATTCCATGGTTTAAATTTTCAGTTGTAGAATAGAGAAAGGAGTCTGTCCAAACTGTTTAATCTTGGCAGACAAGTAGTTTAGGTAGAGAAGAAAGGTTCCCAACAGCTTAATTTGGGGCCTTGGAAGAAATAAGGGTAGAAGTAGATAGAAAAAACAAAAGAAAAAGCCAAATAAAAGAAAAGGTAAGTAAGGGTCTGCAAGTCCAAGTGCACCCTCCAAGAAGAAATAAAAAATGCTAGGCAAAGTAGCTGGGTAAGCAGATGGGGTTGCAGAAGTGGTATTCATCCCAGATTGAATCTTGCTGGTTTAAATAAGAAAAGCAAGGCAAAGGAGCATGTGTAATTCCCCAAATTCCCCTTCCACTCTTATTACTAACATCGCTTCATCCATGGAGATTGATGAGAAATTTCCAAGGTTTTGTGATAGTCCTTGTTCATTTAGAAGCCACATTTCTTGTCTAAAATCTTTTCATTTTGATCTACTCCCTAAGCTAAGTGTTTCTCAAATAAACTTAGCTTTGTCTCCCCTAATCCACTTCTTTCATCCATATTAACTCTAACTTTACTATATAAATCCCCTATATCACCTTTCCCGTACTAGTATAAACACCATGGTGTATAAACCCCAAATTCTGTATAAATATCCCCCCACCTTGGCATTATAGCCAATAAGTTCTATATCAGGGATCAAATGACACCTGGTCATATTGATAAACCTAACTCTAACCCTCCTCCCCCTTTCTGAATCCATTTTTAACCCATTGCACCCCATTTGCAAACATAAACCTTGTAAAAAACCTTGCTTTACCCTCACCCGCTCTAAATTGCCAAATAATACACAAAAACCCATTATTGTGATTATCCAATGGTTCGGGCGCATAAATAGGATTTTCCAAATACACCGCAAAACCTTACAAAAAGCCATACCCTAAGGTTTTCCGCCGAGCACAGATCCCGAAATGGATATTAAAATAACCCCGCCCCTTCCGTATCGGACGATCATTTCATTGATCCGATAGCCGTCCGATTGAGAGCCTCTAATCCAACGGCTCTCATCCATGTCAGAGCAGCTCTGACGTCCGCCAATTACCCCGTACCGGTCAAGCACCTTACCCCCCCCGTCAACCGTCGGATCGGGCCCATGAGATCCGACGGCCCTCATTGATATCGGAGCGACTTCGATGGCGGACAAATACCTTCCGATATCTGTCAGAAGGGTTACGTCATTCGGTCGCCACGCGTCTTCCCCATAGCGCATCAGAGGTACGCCTGACAAATACCTCGTCCGTATCATAAGCGGTGCGATATAAAACCGCTAACCGCTTCCGATTTCGGTCATCCCGCTTGTCCATCGTCATCCCACGTCACCGCCACCCTGCCATCGCGTCAACCGCTGCGCCCGACCTTCTGCCAATGTGTCTTGCCACTTCATCATCCTCGTGGACCACTCAGAGCCTGCCACCTCACCTGATGACGTCATGCTGACGTCACCCGGCCCTGACCCCACCGATGACATCATGCTGACGTCACCAGAAAAGCGCGCCAAAAGTCTGAAAAATCAATATTATAGCCAAAATTCGCGTTTTTTGGCTCTTTTCTGCAAATACGTTTGTTGCTCCTGCATGTTTTTTCCACGTCCAACAGTGCACCAACCTGCAGAACTCGACCGGGAGACCGCCAGCGCACCATTTTCACCTGCATTCCTCTCCATTGCTCTCTCAAAACCAGGTATTTATCCTCGAAAATCCTTCCTTTCGCCTGGTTTTGTCTGTAAGTTTCCCAGGACGGTTAAATTTGTGAAAAACATATAATTGACCGGCAAAAATACTTGCGCCTGGCCCCATTTACAATTATGAACTCGAAAAACACTAGGTGAGCCTTGTTTGCCCCCATTTTCACTAAAAACCATACTCTGTTCGCGCATTCGCGAAAGACTCACTTAAACTGAATTTACCTGCTGAGAAAGACACAATGAGGCCAGGCATTGGTCTTATTTAAACTTTAAACAGTATTTCAATTGCTGTTTATCATAACTACTCTCTGTTCCTTATAAATTCACCTCCCTGGTAAAGAGACACTCCTCTATACTGTCCTACTCAATTGAAACCACTTTACACTTAATTCAGAATCCTTTTTTTTCAATGGAGACACCTGTAGTACTAAATGTTCAGCCTCTGAATGCCCCTCAAAGGAACTTGGAATGGCAAGCCTTGGCAGATATGGATTATCAGATTTCAGAAGAGATGTTGATGAGAACCAAGTTTCATATCCACCTGCTCAATGAACTTAAGGCCGAACATGAAACTGGAGCAGATGTGTTGGGTATATGGGATTCTTTTCTTCCTATTTTTAAGTTGCCTCAAGTCACTCAATTCCCTGATTTGATCCATCTTTGTGCTGAATATTATGACCCTACTCAGAGGGCTGTGTTGGATCCTTCTGGTGCTGCTCTCTTTTACATCACTCCTGAAGCCATCAGGAACATGCTTTGCTTCAAAACTCAAGAAAAATTGGTCCCCTTGTCACTAGTAGATTTAATAAAACAAGGGAATAGATTGACAGATGCCCAAATCACTAAGCTAAATCAGTTATACATTGACTCTGATTCTGTGCAATATCCTCCTCTGAATCAAGTATACCTTAACCAGTTGGGCAGGGACTTGGTAGATATGATTAGTCTGATTTTGGGCTATAGCTCAATAGAATTGGTAGACCAAACTGTAATGGTAATGATGCTGATGTTCGCTCCGGGCAGACTTCCAGTTTGCTATGATTATGCCACCTACATCTCCGAAAAAATGCATGAGCAGCTAATGAATTTATCCAGAGAAAAGATGTTCAGATACACCTCCTACATTTACCATTTGATCTTGTACCATCAACATGAGAGATTTCATTTTTCAATCAAAAGAGTGGATGCCCAAGGCAATCCCAGATTAGTGGTCTATTGGTCCTCTGTCTTCCACACTACACCTGATTCTCCATACACTTACTGTGAACTCATAGACCTGTTCGTCCATCCAGCTATGGCGATGCTGATGAGCTCACCTCCTCCGAGACTCACTGATGACATGCAGAGAATTCTTCAGCTATCCAAAGCCTACAGCATTGGGGATTGGTACTTCTACCAAAACCACACCGTCATCAGGATGTATGGGTGTGATTTGCCTCCATTCAGATTACCTAAGTATGTGCCTATGAGGCTATTTGCCCTAGAGTACTTTAGGCAATTTGGCCGGGTTGATGTGCTTCACTTTTCAGGAAAAGGCAAAAAAGCACAGTTGAAGGTGAAAAGCCAACTTGGCCATTTTATCTATAACGAGAGGGAGCAAGGATGGAAGGAAGCAGATAGAATGCTTGAGTCCCTTGGCCTTCAAACCAGTTTCCTATGGACACCCTATGACCCTAATCATTTTATAACTATGAGGAGGCTCAAATATAAGTTGTCTGCCTATGATCATTATAGTATCCCTCACATTGAAAAATATGCTAACCAAGACAAATGGAGGAGAGGGACCTTAGAAGAGCCCATATCACAAGAAGAGCTAAATCAGAGGGCAGTAAGGAATCTAAGGAAGATGGCTGACCTTGAACTTTGTCCACAAGTATTCACACTTCCGAGCACACAAGTGGGAGCAGCTGCATCCTCCTCAACTGCCAAACAGCAAACTACCAAGGCCACTGAAAATACATCTAGCAAAGGCAAAGAAAAGGAAATGGAGATAGAACAATCACTCCATGGCAAGGAGCAGCCACCTCCAGTGACTCAAGAGCAGGCAGATAAAGAAATGCAGCAGCAAGCAGAGCAACAACAACAACAGGAACTGCATCAAGAAGAAGGGCCACATGAGGGACAGCAGCCCTTACAGCAGACCTTACAGCAAGAAAGAGTAGTTGATACTCCAACTTCCACTGAGCAACAGGCTCAAAACATAGTGCCTCCTAGGCCAGAAACTATCTTTGATGCCTCGGTCCTCCAAACTCCACAGAAAGAGGACATAAACAGAAAAAGGGATAGAGAAACTCCCCTGACATCATCTATAAACCAGGGAGAGAAAAGGCAAAGGTTGAATGACTTTTCTAAGGATGACATAGCAATAAGGCAAGCAATGGGCATGGGCCCACCCAGCAGAGAAGCTTCAGCCGGTTCCTTCCAGCAGGAACAGGACAGAACTATGGGAGGAGAGGTCAGCTCCTCCAGCCAGCAAAGAGAAGGAGAAAGGAGCATCAATCAGCAGTTTATAGACATCAAAAGGAGGAGTGACCCTATCAAGATACAGCTGTACAACCATTTATTGAAAATGGCTCCCACCAATCAACAAAGACTGATGTCTGCATTTGATGTACAGGAAGGCAAAATGATCATGAGCCATTTTATGCCAACAGCACTGCAGCCCCAATCTACCTCAGATTACCTCAAAACCAATCTGGAGGTCCTGGCCAAGGACATACACCCAATGGATAAAATTGAACTGCACAAACAGACTGGCGAGATGGTGTATGCCGCCTTGGCAGACAAAACATTAGAAAATTACAAGCTAGAAAGTAGCCTCAATAATACAGCCTCTCAACTGGAGTTGGAGAGGGCATCATCCCAGGCAAAGGACAACTAAATAAGGTCCTTGGAAGACATAATCATTGAGATTGGGCATGATCCCAAAGACATCAAAGGAATACAAGAGATATTGAAGTTGAGGGATGCTGACATGGCTGCCTTAAGGAAAAAGATCAAACTCCCAGCTACCATTCACCCTCAAACAGATGAAGTAGCTCAGCAAAGACATGAGCAGGATGCCACAGCCTTGATGATTTCCCTTTATAAGCAGCTGATTCAAGCACAAGAAAAGTTGGGAGAATCAGAGGCCGCACAAGCAGCATTGCAAACAACACTGAAACAAAGAGAATAGGGTCAGACCTCTCAGCCTCCTCTGGTCATCAATCTTGAGGAAACTGCTCCTATCACTGCTCCTCCTCCTCAGCAGACTGAACAGACAGCAACATCTACTTCAGCAGCACCAACAACCACAGAGCAGGCCCAAAGCCTGGATATGCAAAAGCTGAAGAATGAAATTCAAATCCTGGAAGCTCAAATGACCGAGTTAAATGAGACAAGGGATAAACTGGCCAAGGTGAATGACAGGTATGACAAATCCAAGCAAGCGGTGGCAGAGAAGGGCAGGGAGGTGAAAGCCCTCAAAGACAGAATAAAAGAGCTAGAAAATGAGCTCAAATTAGATAAGGTTATAGCTGGGCTTAAGGCAATGCTATGGGCCAATATTGGCCAGTCTATTACTGACCAATGGCAGTATATAGAGACAATCCATGAGCAGGTAGAGCTCATCCCAAAAGCACAAGCTGAAATTCACAAGTCAAGGGCTGCTCTAGGCAACATGCCTGAAGTTGCCACCAGGATGATCAATGTGCTGAATAATAGAACAAGTACTCAGCTGGAAAACATGGGAATTCCCAATAGAACTGAGGCCATTCAATTGATCAAAAGGGTTCTCACATTGAGAAATTTGGTGCAGACATTGGAGAGAAGAACCCAAGACATGCAGACCGAGGTAAAAAGATTCATGGATAAATTCCTGGTGCTGCAAAACAGGGGACTCCCTAGCTTACTGAACAGCGCAGGGAGACTGCTCATTCATGAGAAGTATGCTAAAAGAGTGAATGCATTTGCCACAAATGACATCAATGAGAAGCCCAGCAGCTCAGAAGAAATAGGGCCAGCCACAGGACAGACTATCTACAACAAGGTAGAAAGTCTATTTTTTATAATGAATGAGATCAATCACCTGTTTGATGTGGCACCCAATTTTTACAAGTATACAGAGGCAGAGGAGACTATGGATGCAATTCTCAGGCATCAACTCCCTACACAAGACTGGTGGACAAACACAATACAGAAAATTTTATAAACAGTAAGCCATTCACCAAATTTTGTTTTTAAAAATATCAGTTGTTACGCAAAGCACAGTTAAACAAAATCAGCATGCATCAAAGATTAAAGCTGAGCCAACTCAGCAAAGATTTTGGCCAACAAAGCAAGAATAGGAAACCACAGCTGGCAAACCCAAGAAGATACAGCGCAGCAAAAAGTAAAGACACATTATCCAGCGTTAAAGCAAAGCGGTTCAACCGACTCAATGACCTCCAAAGGTCAAATTATCCTCTGACAGACTTAAAGAGCATTTATGTTGCATTCAAACTTGTAATAACTTCTTTTCTACTTTCTGTACGAAGTTATGAAGATATTTTCTCTCTCAGATGACTCAGTGCCTGAGATATTTTGTATAAGCATTCCTATAAAGTCCCCTTCGCATGAGTTTGCAAGGGTTGTTGTTGATTTCTCCTGAAGAAGTTCTTATACTGTAATCCTTTCAGAAGTTAATAAAGAAAGTGATGGAATTTCTCGGATTTCTGAAGTGTTGAAAGCGTTCCGGTGTCTGTTGAAAACTGTTGGATTCCTGTGTATCACACAATACAATAAGTCTCTATAACTCTCTCTGTTATGTATTTTGTTTTGTTAAAATCCATATATGTTATCTAACTTTAAATACTTAGCAACAAGGAAAAAGAATAACTTTCAGGATTTATTCAATGAATACCCTGAGTTCAATCTGTGTTGTTAATGAATGTTTTCTTCAGATGCAATCTTGATAAGTGTAATTCTTAATTGCTGCACTTTCAGAATACATCTTTCACAGTGACCTTTGTCACAGGAATTCAAGTTTGCTCCTGTGCAGCGTGTTTCACTTTCACCTCACCAGCTTAATAGAAAATTCTTAATTGCTTTCTGTTGGTTGACATACATCACCATTCAAGCTAAATTTGTTTGTCTGAGATACACAATAGGCCCTGCAGTTTGAACACCACCAATCCTGCATTTCAAAGCATTTCACAACTCCAGACTCCATTGCCCAATGATATTTTACTCTCTAAACACTACATCTTAAGACCTGAAAGAAATCCTTCAACCAAAACATAAACCAAAACCTGAGCATAATAGCTAGCCTAAAACACCATCATAACAGAGACAAATCATAAAGAGAGAGCCCTCTCTGATTACAGTTTGGCTAGAAACTGTGATCCAAAGATTGGTTAGTGGTTACCCCGGCCGTATTCCCTTGGGAGTCATAGGGAACAACCTGGGTGTTAACAAAATGGACATCAGTTGATGTTGGAAGAAAAATAGCTCTTGATGTTCATGATTTGAATCTGAAACTTCATTTTCCCATTCAGACAACACATCAATTGAATGTTAAATACTGAGCTGCTCAATATGCCAACACAAATTATCTAAAATTTGAAAGTTAAAAGCAGAAAAGAAATATGAATTTAAACAAAATAACTGAAGGAAAATTAATAAAATAAAATCATAGTTTACACTAGTGTTACAATTATTCTTACAACAGAATTGGGATTGATTTAAAACCATTTCTTTTTCATAAGACTTGGTCAAAATAATAGAATTCGAATGATTTCTAATACCAGCTTGTGAATTAGAAAGATAATCATGACTATGAATAGGAATGAGATCTTTATCATCATATAAATCATAGATTAGAATGTTTTCTCGAATGTTGAAATCATGAGTATGATTAATTATTTGAAAATGAGAACTATATGAAACAATTTCTGAATTAGAGTGTTCTTCATTTTCACATTTGATTATAATTTGATAATGAGGATTCAATAGTGAAGTAGACAAATCAATGTCCTTAATGCCAAAGTAACTATCATAAATGACCTCACGACATTCATTATCATTCCCTTCGATCTCATCTAATGTATCAAAACAAGAAGCAATATAAAGCACATGTTCATCAATGCCAAAAGAATGATCAATAATTAATTCTCTATCTTGATAAAAACTAATTGGTAACATATTAAGATCAACTTCTTTCTTTTCGGAAATATAATTAATGTTAAGAGGGGATAAATTGCTATCAGCAAAAATATCAGGATAAAGGGAAAAATGAGAATCAGAAGCAATGGATTTAAAAGTGTCTTTATTTGAGAACTCTTGTTCATTCTTCTCATTGTAAATTTCAAATTTAAGATCATTCATTTGTGTACTTGTGCTTTATTGAAGAATGTTGCTTTGTTGTTCTAAATTTGACATTTTTTCATCATAAAAGAATTCAGAAATTTGTTCAATAGGTTGCATGTTATTGGAAACTTTGATTGTTGCTTGTACTTTCTGATTTATGTTCTGATTTTTTGAATTTAATGCATACTTTATTCATACTTCAAAGTGGGATTTTCTTCAATATTGTCTTCTTGCATGTGAAGGTGCATCGTGATCACTATCAATATTGTAGGAAGTGTGAACTAAATGAAGGAATTGATTATACATAATAGAGACCACTTCATCATCTTTTGTTTGCATCTTCATCTTGGAATTCTCAATTGTGTTAATGTAATTGGAAGGAGTTTGAGCAAAGCTTAGAATAATTTCATGTGGATTATGAGCGAGAGGAAGAGAGAAAATGTGTTCATATTAATCTAATAATTCCTTTTCCGTAGGTTTTTCTTCAATTTTAAATTTCAAACAATTTAAATGGAACCTGATGGTAAAATCAATCAAAGAATCATTTACAAACCTTTGTAAATCTTTGATTTCGTCACATACCTATTCATGGTTATAACAATCAAATTTGCAAAGGATCATTGTACCAAATTGATCCCAACTGTGAATTGAGGCAACTGGAGCGATTGAAACCAACTTCTGGGTTTTTCCAAGAATGTAAGAGTAAAAATCCTACATAAAATACCTTCATCAATTCCTTGAAAAGTAGAATTTGAATTTTTTTTAATGAATTGTAAAGCATGATTAAATGCAAAATTATTCCCCTTACCATTAAAATTTACCTGAGATAAGAGTCTTACCACTTCATGTGGAGTATTGGAAGATGCACGTCAAAAAATACAACTCCAAATTGGAAGTTTAAGAGGAGCCATTGTAATAAAAATAAGTTGTTAGAATACAAAGAATCCAATAGACAACAAGTTTCAGGCCCTCCTTCTAGCGCCAAAAATGTTCAAGCCTCGAAATTCACTGCATCAACATTAGGAGATGACCACCCAGTCCGCAAATCCTTCTACATTTGGAATGGTGGTTTTGACTAGTTCAACTAGGTCAATTTATCTTCTCTCAATCTCCAAAATGTCTTACAATATGACATTCATCCACCAATGGAGAAGAGACATCAAATCAACCCTCTTGCTAACCAGGCAAGAAAGTGATCCTTAAGCTGATCTGGGGCTCAGCCAAGCCACAACTAAAGCTTTCCTCTTTGGGAAGAGGACTTATAACAATGTAAAATTAAATACATATGCAAATCTATTCTATAATGCAAGAAAAAGGAACTAAATCATAATCCTATCTCAATTAGGTAGATATAGATCTAACCCAACCGAGAGCAAGATTTTTTAAAGTATTGGGATTTAATTATGTCTGTCTTATAATGAATAGCAAGCTAACGAAGTAGTTCAATTAACTGACATTATGAATACCAAAACATATTCTATTGAGAGACCTCTTAACTAAAATAATCAACCAACAACAATTAGGAAGAAGTTCACAAAATGATTTTGATTGTTTAATGAGTAATTCAAATAATTAAACAATAATACGAGGAAGAATTTCACAACATATTACTATTTGTTAAAAAAATATTAAAAGACATATTTCTGAGTAATTAGTTACTCGAAAATCAAAATTCAACCCATAAGAGCAGAGATAAATAATAACATATGATTGAGACAAATTACTCATACCGACAGTAGTGCACAAATATGAATAAAATGAAACATTCATGCCATCATAAAATGAAACTAGTTTTTAAAACATTAGTATTAGAAATACCAATTTATTGAATCCATTTCTCTGGCTCTGGTCTCCAACAATGCTTTACATTACTTGAACTTTTGTTGTTACAACAAGAGTTGCAGAAGTGAAAAACCTGCCCATCATACAAATTCAGAATGCAAAAGAAAAATACTCAATAATCCTCAGATCTGAGATTTTTTCTCCTCCCACCTACAACTATAAATTCCTATTACGTAAGTGCTTTTATAATTTGAGAATTGCAGAGGACAGAAGTCCCAATTACATTATACAATATGCTATTTATAATAGTTTCAAAAGAATTCTTAACAAAAAAGTTTTGCTGAAAGAGAAATATGTTAAATCAATTTTCATTGGTGGAAAATTCCACTCTTCTATTGCTGGAGAATTCTCATTGATTGAGATTCTTTTCTCTTCATCTCTTCAACCATTTTCCTACAAAACAAATCAAAACAAAATTAAAATACAAAAATAAAATCAAAATGCTAAATCTGGAATTAAAAGAGATTCAATCAAATTCAATTAAATAAATAATTGAAAAGGAAATATGAGTTTTCTATTGATTCCTGTGATGATTTAATTATTCAAGGATATTATTGACGAATCAATCTGCACTTAGAAGAAGTTGTGGGCAAATACAAATGCAGAAAATAAAACTCAAAAAATTGATTTTGTTAAAAATTTGGAGCATGATCTTTTGTTGGCTTTTAGACTCAATAGATGATCAAATCTAGAAATGAAACTACTTCAGAAATTTTCTCCATAATTTTATCTTTCAAATCAGCCATCTTGGACCTCATTTGGCCAAGAAAAACTCCATTTATGAGCTTCTAAACTTAATGAGTCAAAACTGCCAGAATTTGGGAATTTTTGTTGTGTGGGCTAAAAATCAAATTTTTTTAATTAAAATATAATCCTAAAATAAATTATAATTATTAATCTAATTAATAGTACTTAATTTTAATTGTTATATTAATCTAAAGTATTTACATATCTAATTAAAAACAAAATTAAATAAAAATAAATAACTAATTGAAATATTATTAAACATTTTAATAATTTTTAAACAAACTATTAGAATCCACCATGTAATGTTTTGGGGCCAAATGGATTAATGGAGTTACGTAAAGGGTGGGAGGAATATGGAGTTAATGGAGCGATAAGGTAATGGAGGTGAGTGGAGGGTGAGATGGAGTGATAAGGAGGTGAGTGGAGTGTGAGGTGGGGTGACGTGAGGGTGAGTGAGGTATGGGAGGCATAAGGAGCACAAAACAAAAAATCTATATTAAAACGTTTTAACCCTTCACATTATTTCAAAATCGTGTATCAAAGTTTTTAATATAAGCACATAAAAAATAATTGTTATTTGCAATATGCGATTTTTGATGTATCGCAATCGCAATATCACGTCACAAATTTTGATCGTAATATTTTGATTGCAATTTTTAGATCGGAGTTTTGGAAAGAAGGAAGTGATATGAAGTGGACTCCACATGAATTGACAATCCTACAAATTGGACTACAACCACTTTGCAATTTTGAGATTTTGGGTTTGGAAATTTATTTTAAAATAATAAATTGGGGTTAATTACCAAGATACCAAAATGTGTTTTCATATTTTGTACAATTTAGCTCGGTCATTTTGTAATACCGTTTATGAAAAAATGAAAGAATATTAGTAAAAAATAAATAAGAGTTAACATTTATAATGAATGATTATTGAACTTAATTAGCCACAAAAAATTGAAATTTTATACATTTATTTACATTTTTAGCCTAGGTGAGAAAACGATCAAACTCCAAAGGAGTGCCATTTAAAAAATGGTTGATCAAATGAGTTGAAACAAGTATCAATGGAAATATTGTGAAAATTTTGATTCAATGAAACAACTACACCATAAATCTAACAAAAAATAAAAAGTGAATAAATTAAAAGACAATTAACTTAAATGAAAATAATAAAAGATGCTTAGCCAAAAATTAATGGAAAGGGTCTCCATTACTTCAAGTAATGGGGGGTGTTGGGTTTTCCCTACAACGACAAGTTATGATGGTGTTGGACCCGCTAACATGTCAAGAGATCTCCCCAGCAAGAAGTCCCAACTAGACCTCAGATCGTTTGGATTAGGAGTCCCCACAGTGCGTAGTAAAGCAATACCTTGAATGCGATATCGCACAAAGGTATGCGTGATATCTTTTTCAGAAGCATGTGACCTTGCAGAGAGTCAAGTGAGATGCATGGGGGTTCTATCACGTAGAGGGGAAAAAGAAATGTGTCCCTTAGAAGCTTGTAATAGTACACAACCTGAAAGGAACACACAAGCTGAATGAAATCACAAGCTGGAAAGAAGAATAGTCCATAATCCAAAGTGACGGTTAAACCAACAACACATTTGCAACAAGCTTCATACATTTGCATACAAAATAGTTCATACACAAATGCGTAAGTTAAATAACATACATTGCTAAAGCAACTTGGATAGTCAAACTACAATAAGAACATATGCTTGAAAAAATGGGGCTTTGTTATATATTATTAAGTGAAAGTTCCATCAATACATACTCCATTAACATCCACTAGCTCCAATAGTGGAAAATTACAGCCAACACCACCCTCTCCTCCAAAGATATGTACTCACTCTGCACTATGGAGAAGCAAAGGCTCATCACAATACTTTCCAAGCCTTCTCTAAGCAATGCCTAGCCAAACACTTGGCTCCTCAAATCCTATTCTGTGAGTTATGAGGTTCTATTTATAACAAAGGGTGGGGTGACCCTTGAAATTCCTCTTTGTGACTCTTGGACTACCCTCATGACTCTTCATATTACATAGTGATTGTACACATTCCACTAGTGACACTTGGAATTTCACTTACAACATGTTTACAATAATATACAATTTTCCATATGTACCCATGTGGGACAAAATAGGTTAGAGACAACCTAACAAGAAAAAACACTATGACTCTAAGGTTTGGGAAATACCAACTTAGAGACACCCACTTGATACTTCTCAATCATGTACGGATGCCAATCTTGGTACTGCACTGTGATGTCCCAAATTACTTGATGTTGTCTTGTTGAAAGCAGACTCTTGAAGTATGCGCTGCATTGTCTTGAGTGTGGCTGGACCACCGTTGTACTTTTGGATGTTGTCCATGCTCAGGTGCTAGTCATCACTAGTGGCCTTGCACATCAACTACTCCATGTACCTGTCGACCTCTGATCGGACTTGGTTCTCATGCTTAGCTTTGGTGAGGTAGCCTGCATCTGTTCACTCTCTTCTTCAGTTGCTAGTTGTTCCAGCTCATCAACCTATATTAGCATCATGCCTTTCTCATTGCACCTTTCCTTTATTCTTCTTCATGTTTCTGCTTCTCATCTCTTATTATTCCTTCGACTCTCATTCTTCTTGCTGCAATCTCAGTTCTACTACCTTCCAACTCTGCTATTTTCTCTTCCTCTGCTCTATTGTCTGTGTCATGTGCCTCCTTTTACATCTATCGTCAAAGTTTCCTACATGAATATTGAATATGCTTTCTCTCTGCATGTTTATCCTCCCTCTGTTATGTCAGATACTTCCTCTTTCCCTAGTCCTGTACCGGCTTGCTTCCTTCTTCCACTGCTGTTATTTTTTCTACCATGTTACTGTTGATTCAGTTTCTATAAACAATTGGGCATCTATATATATTGGAATGTAAATTGATGCTTACTCAACTACTTCCCCGATACTGCTTTCAGTGGTTACTCTTGAATCATCTCTCTTTGTTATGATGGTACAATGACTTCTAGACAGAACCACTTCACGAGTGTGGTACCTATGGGAAAAAATGAAAACTCATGGAAAGCAAAAATTAGCTCTTGCAAATCTAACTTTTCAGCATGATCAAGAAGCAGCTAGGGCATCTGATGAGAGGAAATGTGTAGTTTTAACTAACAAGGGGTGACAGACTAACTGTGGGAACTCTAAACTGTGCAGTCTCAACAGTCAGTGAAGCCTGCTGACTGAAACTGTGTAATGTGCAATTTAGTTTGGGACAGGGATTGTGAGAGACTACACATTATGCAATCTCAGTGACCAAGCATGGAAAACATCTCTTGGGATTGTGTAGTGAGCAGTTGGAGCTAGCCCAGGATAGGATCTACGTAGTTCCAGAAGCCAAGGCAGAGGCCTTGAGATGCCAGATTGTGCAATGCATGCAAGTGAATGTGAGATCTGGGTAGTGGGAGCCCAGATCTGCCAATGGGGGGTGTACAAACAAGTAGATATTAAATATGAGGCAAGGATGAGTGCATATCTAGGAAAATGAAGATGCATACATGTAAAATGAGTGCAACGAACTGAATGAACACAAAGCATGTGATGGGAGTCGCCACAACGACGACTGTTGGTGAAAAAGCATGAAAACTCATGCGACACTTGTGGAAGGCAATGTATAACTTGAAACAAAACTTATAAAAGAAAATAATTTAAACATTAGTGATTGTTCAACAAAGTGAGTGAAACAACACTCTCACAAAATAAACAAACCAAAGCGACAGAAAAAGAAACAAAAAGCAATAACAGAAAAAATCACCTCGAAAAGTGATGAAAATGCTTTGAAGGCTCCTTGATCTCCTAGGGAAGCTACGGCTCGATGATCGAATGCATAAGTGAGCTCTAGGGGTTTCCATTACATAGATTTGAGAGTTGATGACAAGTATGCTTGAGATCAAGGATAAGAGAGACATTTTACAGAAACTTCTAAATATGGAAATGTGTCACCTTCAAGAAGCTAATAATAGATTTCCCACTTCTTAGGGATTTCTTTTCCTCTTAGCTTCTTTCATTTTGGGAAAACTATCATGCACTGCTCGGAAAGATTGCGTAGTTCTGGGGAGGACTCGACAACTCTCTGTTTCATGCACTAATAGTTTCTGAGCACATTATGGTTCTATGTAATTTATAGGTTGGTTGGCTTTGGGCTGCCCCTCAAGCTTTCCACAATTTTCCAACTAAAGGCAAGTTGTCAATTGGATTTGCACAATTTTAGAGCCTAAGCTCACTATCGGGCTGCTCTGTGCAATTCCTAAGAGCGAGGAAGACCGTTGGGATGCTCTGTTCAATTCCTAAGATCAAGGTAGGTTGCCCTCTAGGACTGTGCAGTTTCCTAGGACAACATAAGAACTAGATGAAAACTAAGTCACAGGGGGTTAGGTTGTGGTTAGTTAGCAAAGAATGTGAACACAAGCTGCAAATTGAAAGATGAATTCAAATGAAAACACAAGTACCTGAGAAGTGCAAGACAAGCTGCTAATACCTTGACGAGGAAGGCTCCAAAAATAAAGCGAAGGAAAAATTTTGGTGGGCGGTTGTAGCCGCTACAACATTGGTGACACACTAGTAGAAATTCATCACTCTATATGGACCTTGTCTCCTATAAAGTGAGTCTAACTCTGCCAGAAGTATTGTTTGATCATTTTATTATCATGGCTTCCTCACTAGGTTGAGTTAAAGATATAGGCCTTTTCATTCTCTTGACTGGTTAGCACACATACCAAGCCAAGTCAACACAGTTTTTTCAATTGGGGATGAGGGGTATATTGATGCATAGACTGTCAAATTTTAAGTTTCATCTATGGTGTTGCTCTACTACCAGCTGTCCTGGACACAACCCTGAGAGAGTCACTTCAGGAACACAAGCATCGTTCCACTACCAGTGAGTGTGGACAGTACACCGGTGGAGTTGCTTGCTTCATCTCTCTATGCAAGAAGCTTTTCTCTTCTTTCACCTTTATTTTATTTTTTCATTTTCAGAAAACTATGCATAAGCACTTATTTATTTTCATGAGGCAGAAGAGGGATCCTGACTTATTGAGAGATAAGAGGTTTTTCTTTCAGAAAATTATGTTATATATACATTTGACATACTTGTTAAGGTTTCCCCCCTCAACTTACTCTACTTGATTGAGATGACAAGAGTTAGCCGAATATAGAAAAACTTATTAGAGTAGGCAGTACTAGTCAAAGTGCAAGGGTCGTGTTTCATCAAGACTCACTCTGAAAAGAACTTATTTTCCATCATGGTATCATTGACTTTATGTCATTTTGTACTTCCCTCCCCCACTCGGAAATTAAGGACCATTCCAATGTTCCTCTTCGCCACGCATGGACTAAACCAACGATGAAAATAAGCACGAGAATTGAAGCTCCTATAAATGCAGATATACCCTGTATACTAGAACTCATAGCCCATAGAGAAAGGGAGACTGTTCCAACATCAAGAACAACAAGAACTGGAGCGAACATATAATGATCTTAGATCGGATCCAAGTATCTTCCCATTGGTTCGATACTTGATTCGTAACTAGTAGTCCGGTTCTTGACCAATGGGAGCCAAAGCTCTGGAAATAAAGGATGCAAGAATAGGTAGGAATGAGACTATATATTAATGAAAATATCCAGCCAGAAAGTATTATATTAGGGAAATAGGAACATGAATATACTCCTTTGAAATAGATCAAATTCTTATATTTTTACGTCAACTTCTTCATTATTATCCCACCCACCATGAGTGGAAGACCAAAGGACCGAACAATAAATACAATCAATTCTAATTGATTCACATATTTTGTTTCGTCCATGGCTTATTATCAAATTAATTCAATGAAATGAAATGTTATTTGAATGTCTATTGAGAATATTTGACATGAATCAAGTATGAGAGAAAGAATGTAAATGGGTCCCAATCCCGAACTACCCAATTTTAGATCTGAGTCTATACTCATATTATAGAATGGATATGTTGATGATCTTTATCCAGCATCCATGGCTGAATGGTTAAAGCGCCCAAATCATAATTGGCGAACTCGCGGGTTCAATTCCTGCTTGATGCAGGGGAACTGCACATATCCATTATTGATGGAATGGGAAGAAGTATGAATAATAACACCAAACAATTGAAGCATACCAAGCCTTTCAATAAAATCAATGAAAGGCTTGGTATGCTTCAATTAAGCAATACACGATAACAATCCATCAGAGTATTATCCACCTATTGAAATATATTCAAGAGCGGCTAGATCCAAAGGAAAGTTGTGAGCATTACATTCGTGCATAACTTCCATACCTAAACTATGATATATCTGTATAATTAAATTGGTATATGATCCGATATAATAATATCTACAGGCTTTACGGGAAAAAAAAAGGATAAAAGGAGGGAAATAATTTATGGATGAAGTGAAATATCCAGTACTTATGGAGAAAAGTATTCGTCTATTGGAAAGGAACCAATATACTTTTAACGTCGATTCGCAATCGAACAAAACAAAGATTAAAAATTGGATTGAAAATTTCTTCGATGTTAAAGTAATAGCTATGAACAGCTATCGCCTCCCTGAAAAAGGAGGAAAGAGAGTGTCAATGATAGGACATCCAATACGTTGTAAACGTGTGATTATTACACTTAGAACCAGTGATTCTATTCCACTCTTTTCAGAACAATAAGATTTCAAATTTGAAACTAAATGGCCATTCGTTCATATAGAATTTTAACTCCGGATACACGCAATAGATCTGTATCAGGTTTCGATGGAAGAGTGCAGTTGGACCCGCAGAAGAAATTGACCTCTGGACAACATCATTGTGGGAAAGGTCGTAATGGAAGAGGAATTACTACCCCAAGACAGAGGGGAGGGGGTCACAAGCGTCTGTATCATCAAATTGATTTTCGACAGAATAAGGAACACATATCAGGAGAAATTGTAACCATAGAATACGACCCTAATAGAAGTGCATACATGTTATAGACATTTTTGTGCCTTGCAGCTCCAAGCATGAAATGTCCATAAACGAAGGGCTCCTAAGTCCCTAAAAGTGTTGTTCTAACCCCTAAAGGAACAAGGTCAACAAATTACAGCTTCTCCCAGAAGTTCTCCACCAGAAACTACTCAGAATAAGTCAAGACAGGATCATTTCAGCTGCTCCACTAGCTAAGTGCGTTGCATAGCACCTAGATCCACTGGCTAGGTGCGTTGCAACGCACCCTAAATGCACTATCAGGGTGCGTTGAGCGAAAAATGACAAATGGCAGTGTCATTCCGCGAGGTGGAGAGACAATGGAAGCTTCCAGAATCTTCTCCTATGACACTTGCCTCACTGAATTCGACCAAGGATGAGTAAGAGGCCTTCAGTCTCCAAGTGGAAGCAAGAACTGACAGAGAGAAGCCACTAATCAAATCACAAGCTGACTCATCCTCCTTGCATACATCTATATATGGATCCCTCATCCCAGAGATCCAGAGGCTAGAATTTTGCACATTGTAAGGAATTGTTGTTGGTTTTGAGATAAACATCAGAGAATTTGGTGATCTATGCTTTGTTGGAGGTGAAGAGGGGCTTCTTTACTGGGAGGTTGATGCTGGGTCAGGAATCATCAGTTGTAACTCCTCCTGGATCTTCTTGTATATCAATAAAAACTATTTGAGTTTCTCCTCCATGCTTTTGTATCATTGATGCTTGTTACATTTGTATGGTTAACTTAAATCTGATCCTAAGTTATTTATGAATATAGATCCATGTCTTTGTATAGTTTTCTTCTTCTGTGATCTTACAGGTACTTGGTGAAGCTGGGCAAGTAAGGGAGCAGGTAGCTGGAAGCTGTCAAAGAGGAGAGGGATTGGATCAAAGGATTAGCGCAAGACACAGGTTGGTTCTTCCTATTCCTCTTTATTTATAGTTCATAAAGGAAATACAAAAGTAGTTTTCTCTGTTTGTTTCTAAGGCAGCTGTCACACCTTAGTGGGATAGAGGAGTTCTAAATAGACACTTTTCCTGGTAACAAAATGGCGACTCCGCTGGGGAGGATTGTCTAATTAGTTTGTTTGTGCATCTCTTGTTGTTTGTTTCATAAACTTATAAGTAGCATTCGAACTGCATTTTCCATAACAAATGCAAAGTAGACATCTGCTGCTTCAATCCATTCACTGGATCTGTTTATGATTTGAACAGCTGATCCACAGACTATCTGATTGCCCTTGTGATAGCTCTTAGACCCTCCTTAGATCTACCCCTGATTGTGCATTATTGATTGCTTTTACTCGGCCAAAAACCAGAGACTAAACCGCAAACTGTGACCCAGAACCCGGATAGAATTCTCGTTTCTGGCCTAGCGCAGGCACTGTGAAGAGATCCTTCATTTCAACGCACTTCCCGAAAGGGAAACCTACACTGCAATGTAGTTTCTTTGTGTTACAGGTGCGCTGATCAGCCTAGCCCTGTGCAGCTGAGGTTCTTGTGCTTCATTCTTTCCAGTTTTGTCTCTGAATTTTGCAGCCTGTGATCAGTATATGACTGTTTCAAACCCCTTTTCCTTACTGATATTCCGCCTCATTTGTACAAAATAATTGTAGATGTTTTTGTGTGTTTTTTGAGTCGTTTACAGTTTTCCATTGCAAAAGTATAATAATCGTACTGTCGTCCTCTGATTTAGATCTGTCGCAAGTGTTGATTTCGATCATAGGAGAAAGTTTATTTGTTGTTGATGGTCAATTATGCTTTTACTATTGCCTTTGGTTTGAATTTGTGACTTTCTAGTGTCAAAACGAGTATTTATTTCAAAATCATAAAGTGTCGTAATCATCTCTACCTTTTGATTTCGAAAAGAAACGTGTTTGTGTTTGTCGCTTGAAAGCAAATTCAGATTTGTACATCAACTTTCTTTTTAGCATCAATACTAAGAAAGTGAAAAACAAATACATGCATGTGCATTTGCATATAGACAGTCTGTTTGGCTTGATTTAGGAATGTGCATTTACAGTGTGCTCTTTGCTCTTTGTGAAAAGATTGTGTCTTTCTTTTCCCCTAGTAGCTAGGATTTTCATTGCTGAAAAGAGATAAAAGTTTGTTTATCATCTTTAGATTGCATTTTAGGAATTACATCTACATCTTGTGGTGAACCCAAAAGGAAAACTTCATAAGAAAGATCAACTTAAAATAAATTCAATGAATCTAACAATGCTTTGGAACTTAACGCACAACATTTAGAGGTCTAGGCTAGAGACGTATTCCGGCGTCGTAAAGCCTGGTAACTATTGTCCTCACTGATAGTTGGGTGATTCCTCCACTTTGAGACGATAAGTGCTAGTACGGACTGGTGCTCCCACGTACCGTCGAGTATATTTTGGAAGACCCCTATAGGCTTAAATCCTTTATCCATAGGAAGCCATGTCAGCCGCCCTACTGATCGCAATGCACTGAACACAACATTCGGGAAGATTGACTTCCGTACCGTAAAAATTATTCTGCAGTTTTGCGATTGGTTTGGTACTCCCTCTACCTAGACCTCCAGAGCAGTCCCTTTCATTCCTTTTCAGACTCTTTAACGGAAAAGGTCCATCTGAGCACTTGTCACTTCAGGCTCATTAAAAATTGAAGGAGACTAGAGTCATCTTTTATTTTTTCTCGACTCTTAAAAACTGAAAAAACAAGTTGTGTCAAAGCGTATTAAAATTTATTTTAAACAGAATATTCATACCCCTTTCCTACGTTGATCTTGGGTTTAGAAGATGGAGTCTACCAACCAAGGAATTCCCCTTGGTGGAAATCCTAGTCCCTTCTCCTCTTGGGGAGATGTTGGTGCGCCCCATATGGCCACATTGTCGCTTCCAGGGCTGACAATTGGTCTGCCTGTATGGCTCTTCTCAACCTCTGTCGTTCAGAACACCACTATTCCTGAACAGTCGAATCAGCAATTAGATGAGTCAAGAGTTGCCCACCAACCTTCTACTTCCTCTAATTCTTCTTCTCCTCCTTCCTCTTTGCTTGATGGGGCTGGTAAAGCCAAAAGTCAAGTTCCTAAGGAGAAGAAGGAAAAGAAGAAGAAAGAGAAGAAGAAGAAGGAGCCAAAGGCGAATGGGGGAAAACGAGTGTCGTCTAACGAAAATCCACACACTGCACCGACCAGGCCTAAATCGCCATGTGTCATTTGCAAAGGAGACCACTTTCACAGAGATTGTCCTTGCATCCCTCGGATATTAAGGGACTGGTCTCCTCATTTGCACAACTCGGTGTCGTCAACCTCTGATGATCAAGTTGAAAGCACACCGTCAACTAGTGAAAGTGAAGCCACAGGACAAAAAGGGAAATGTAGATTTCCTTGTAAATTGTGCGAAGGCGATCATGCCATCCACCGTTGTCCCTTCTTAGACGAAGCTAAAAGAGTTTTGGATGATCGTCCGGTTTCACCGTTACGACTTCCTCCTGGATATAAGAAACTCTTGCCGAGTCCGTCACTAGTTGAAAATCCGGCTGGCCCACTCAGGTGGTCGGCTGAAGCACCTATCATTGAATATAAACCATCTGGATCCATACCAGACAAAAGTCAAAAGGTCGAGGTGGCAGTTGACCCGGTCTTGCCTCCAAAGGTTTTATCTTCAGATGATACAGTCACTGAAGAGAACAAGGATGACACCGTCCAAATTCTCTTCATAAACACAGACTCTGATGAACATGGCGGCAATTTACCCGTTCCTTTACCGCAGGAAGGAAGTTCGTCAGAGCCATATCCGGTCATCTATTCGGTCCCACCTCCAAGCAACCTAGTTGTCTCCTTCGACTGGAATCAACTAGGAAGACCCCGTTTACCAGCAAGCATACCATTCTGAATTATCGTTCAAATATATAGAATGGTTATGGCTGGTACCATCATAGATGAGAGGGCTTTTGTGAGTATCCTTTCCTCAACTGCTTGGAAAGCGCTTGGTTCGCCATCGCTTTTTCCTGAGATGAGAAATCTGACGGGCTTTGATAAAGGAACCAATCGACCTTTAGGGATCCTTCCTGATGTGCCCATAACATTGAGAAGGAAAACAGTTCGCATGAACGTAATGGTAGTTCAAGGACCCCTAGATTACAATATACTCCTTGGACGAGACTATATTTATTGCATGGGAGCAATTGTCTCCTCACTCTTTAGAGTAATGTGTTTTCCACACGAAGGAAGAGTGGTAAAGCTCGTGGACCAGCTTTCATTTCTCGGATCACGCATAGAAAATAGTCATATACCATCCCTAAATGGTCTTTTCACGCAAGAAATGTCTCAATCTCCAGTCCGTCCTCCCGATAAGCGCGAGTAATTCGGAGGGATATGACTGAAACCCAGGGGGCATGGGTCCTGGTCTGCTTCAGCAGGAAAACTTCGGATATAGGGTAGGTTTCTGCAGGAGAATATGACTAGTCTGTACCCCCGTCCATGATTGGAAGAGGGGTTATTCTAGAACAAGATTCTCTTGTCAAAGTTATGTAAGTTGGCGGGCATCGCCGCTCACCTTTGTTTATCTCGGTAGACATCGCCGAAGAAGTGTTTTGTTTGCACCGCGAATAGAACAATCTTTGGGTGACCTGTAAGAGGTAGGCCTCTCTCGGTAAAACAAATGTTTTGGCGGAAAGAAGTAGAGGTAACCTTGAAACTCTGTTTTATACCTGGGGGCATGGAAACCTTTTGGAGTGTAAGCAAAGAGCGATTATTTATTTGTTTTTTGGATTAGTCGTTTCCTAACTTGCATAAAGAAAGGATGTGGGGCAAAACTCTAAAAGTTGCCGTTTATATGAGACATTCTTATCATATGACTGGATTAATCGAGAAGTGTTACCGCAAGGTTCAAGCTCGTTAAAAAATAAACCCGCACCGAGAAAATGTTTCCACCCGCATTTAAGCTCATTAAAAAATGAACTATTCCCTGGTAAATAACCACCGTGAATGTAGTACTTCAGCCATTAAATCCTTGGTCTTGTTTGCACCGTCACCTCCACTTTTTCATTGGCCGATCATTCACCTCCATTTGATTGTTTACCCATTTTGAGGAACAACTGCGAAGAGTGATTTCACTAGCCATCCTTGTGACACTGCCGTGATTGGAAAATTCCAAACCTTACCTAGAATCAGCTGCTACCCATTTTATCACTCGTTCCTCAAAAGACGAGTCTTCTTTAAGCTCTTTTCAACTGACTCGTAAAATATGAAAAGATTGCCGAGTCCTTGGCCTTCCAGCTCATTAAAGGGACGGGAAGTGCTATCCCTCCTCTAGATTTTAATCTTTTTGGACCTGAGGGATTATTGCACAAAAAGATCGAGCACTTGTTTTGTTCGGCTCGTTAAAGCTATCGAAAATTCATCCCTTCTGTATTGTTTTATACTTTTTTGGACTTAAGGGATTAGATGACGAAAAAGGAATTTTGGAGTTACGTTTACGTACCTTTTCAGACTCTCTAAAAATGAAAAGGACCGAGTTAACTTTGTCATTAAACTCGTTAAAAAGGTTAATAGCGACAAACTTGTCTTTAGACGAGAATGAGTTTCACTATCGCTAGGCTCGTTAAAACATAGCGATAGGTTTGCCCGAAGGGCAAATTATAGAACAAGCATATGTTATCCTCCTCAAGCTTGACAAAAATAAAGAGGTACTGGTCAGCAATGACTGGGGAAAAATTGGGAAGAAAACTCAAAGAATCTTTATTGGTAGCAAGTCACTCTTGAACATGACACTTCCACTCCATGCTCGAGTCGGGTTAGGTTGTTTCATTCACCGGTCACATCGCCATGGTCACACCATACCATCCACATTTGGGGTTAATGCTACCAATCCATCACATAAGTGTCGCCGACATGTTCAAGAGAATTCATCCAGAAAGGCCACTTGTGTCCCACCCACTACCATACATTATACTCCATTCTTTCATGACCGCCACTCTGAACCGTATATCATCAAATCGTTTTCACCTCTATCAAAATCATTTGCTCCGTTCCGTGTCATTGATGTGGGATTCATTAAGGCCCTCCTATGACGGATCGCTTCTTGTCAAAATCAGCTCATTATCCACGAAGTTGGTCTAGGAACACCCCGTTCAGTACTTTGAAGCTTGCATGCCTCAATGGCAAGTTTCTCACTTCCAGCGACAGGTTTACATCAATGACCTTCGACCGAAAGATTTCGCGTGGTGTTCGACACCAAGTCCTTTATTCACACCACGTGAATTGTACTGCAGTACCTTTAGGATCATTATCATTATCGGTGATTCCTCTCGCGCTTGTTAACAGTTTACATCATTGACTGGTAATCAAGCGATGTCTTTCCATGTTCGACTCCAAAACATTTCTCACATGGATCGCCTTGTACTTCAAGTGAAGATCAGACGAGATTGAAGACGCCGGATCTAGTTTCATCCATCCGAGTTGCGATATATATTTAGGGAAATAAAGACATTCAAGTGTATAGCATTGCAGCACAGATAATCATCCTACCAAAAGGATGATGGCTCTATCAAAATCATCAGTCTACCATCAGACGATTGTCTGTCCTATGTACATGAAAATGAATTTATAAAGCTGAGCATGGGAATGCCCGCCTCAGCTAGATCATGAAAACAGTATGAAGATAATGTATTGTATTGTATCTTATTACAGGTCTCCTCCCAGCATTAAAAGAACTTCGGATCCTCATAATAAATCATTTCACCCGATTAACGGCCTCATACTTTAGGGGGAAACTGTTATAGACATTTTTGTGCCTTGCAGCTCCAAGCATGAAATGTCCATAGACCAAGGGCTCCTAAGTCCCTAAAAGTGTTGTTCTAACCCCTAAAGGAACAAGGTCAACAAATTACAGCTTCTCCCAGAAGTTTTCCACCAGAAACTGCTCATAATAAGTCAAGACAGGATCATTTCAGCTGCTCCACTAGCTAAGTGCGTTGCATAGCACCTAGAGCCACTGGCTAGGTGCGTTGCAATGCACCTAAATGCACTATCAGGGTGTGTTGAGTGGGAAATGACAAATGGCAGTGTCATTCCGCGAGGTGGAGAGACAATGGAAGCTTCCAGAATCTTCTCCTATGACACTTGCCTCACTGAATTCGACCAAGGATGAGTAAGAGGCCTTCAGTCTCCAAGTGGAAGCAAGAACTGACAAAGAGAAGCCACTAATCAAATCACAAGCTGACTCATCCTCCTTTCATACATCTATATATGGATCCCTCATCCCAGAGATCTAGAGGCTGGAATTTTGCACATTGTAAGGAATTGTTGTTGGTTTTGAGATAAACATCAGAGAATTAGGTGATCTATGCTTTGTTGGAGGTGAAGAGGGGCTTCTTTGCTGAGAGGTTGATGCTGGGTCAGGAATCATCGGTTGTAACTCCTCCTGGATCTTCTTGTATATCAATAAAAACTATTTGAGTTTCTCCTCCATGCTTTTGTATCATTGATGCTTGTAACATTTGTATGGTTAACTTAAATTTGATCCTAAGTTATTTATGAATATAGATCCATGTCTTTGTATAGTTTTCTTCTTCTGTGATCTTACAGGTACTTGGTGAAGCTGGGCAAGTAAGGGAGCAGGTAGCTGGAAGCTGTCAAAGAGGAGAGGGATTGGATCAAAGGATTAGCGCAAGACACAGGTTGGTTCTTCCTATTCCTCTTTATTTATAGTTCATAAAGGAAATACAAAAGTAGTTTTCTCTGTTTGTTTCTAAGGCAGCTGTCACACCTTAGTGGGATAGAGCAGTTCTAAATAGACACTTTTCCCGGTAACAATACATTTGCAAGGTACATTACAAGAATGGCGATAAGATGTATATTCTGCATCCCAGAGGGGTCATGATTGGAGATACTATTCTTTCTGGTCCAAAAGCTCCTATATCAATAGGAAATGCCCTACCTCTGAGTGCGGTTTGAATTATTAATTTACGTGATCGGAAGCAACCGATTGCGTTTACAGTGAAACCTATAAATCTATCACTGATCCAACTAGGACACTTTTACGGGACGAACCCCAAAGGGAAACTGAGGATAAATGATAGCAGGTGATTGGATTCAAAAATTGTTCATATCGGATCATTGGTTCCGAAGATATAATAATATGGAGAGGACCTGATTATTTGTCTGAAGCATGAAAAAAATGGGATAGAGGCACCCTCTAAAAAGACAAGTTACTCACATTTGATCTAATGGTCAGAGGCGGATTCGGAGCTGGACAGTGGTAGTAATTCCCAAAATAAAAATATGGGTAGAGGAAAAAAGTAAAAAGAGAGAGAAGAGAAAAATATGTTTAATATGCCTCCTACGTTATCCATAACATACGAAAGTATTAGCATAATTTGATAAAGTCATTCATTCTGAATGCTACATAAAGAATATAAGACAGATGATGGAATAGAGAGACCTAGGATGTAGAGAATCGGGACATAGAGAATACAATAGATGCTCCTTCTCATCTCGATTATATTTATTCAATATATGTGAATATAATATACATCCAGAAAGCTGTATTCCCTGAGAGAGGCTTGTACAGTTTGGGAAGGGATTTTTATTCATCGGAATAAGAGTCTACTTCAACCAATATGCCCTTAGGCACGGCTATACACAACATAGAAATAACACTTGGAAAGGGTGGACAATTGGCTAGAGCAGCAGGTGTTGTAGCAGAACTGATCGCAAAAGAAGATCGATCGGCCACATTAAGATTACCATCTGAAGAAGTTCGTTTAATATCTGAGAACTGCTCAGCCACAATTGGACAAGTGGGTAATATCACTGCAAACAATACAAGTTTCGGTAAAGCCGGAGCTAAACGTTGGTTGGGTAAGCGTTCTTAGGTAAGAGGTGTTGGGTGTGGAGCCTGATTATCATCTATAGTACCGACATATTGGACCCCAGTTCAAAATGGGGCGGCAACGCCACCCGTAAAATAATCGCTGTCGTGGGGGGTCCAGGGGGGGCGGCGTAAAAGTATAGTAATTTCTAGTCAATCTGGGCTGTTCATTAGGCGGATGATCTGACGGTAGAACTTATGTTTAGTTTAGGGTTTTTTGCCCTAGAAGGCAACCCCTCTCTTTATATGAGGGCATTGTATTTGAGGCTGGGATATAGATGTGTATTCGGTGAGCGAGAAATAGAGAGGTGAGACTGTGAGAGAAAACAGAGGATATTACAGCGGTTTTGCTGTAGGTTGTATCTCTTCATTTTGTTGGATAATAGAAAGGAAGGACTGGCTGTTCGGGGTGGACGTAGCCCAAACTGGGTGAACCACGTATATCTATGTCTCTCTTGTTTTGTGCGTTTTCTGTGTTTATATTTCTGCAATATTTTATGTGTTCCATTGCTCCATAATATATAATTTTATAACAAGAGGAGTAGCTATGAATCCTGTATACCATCCTCATGGAGGTGGGGAAGGAAGAACCCCAATTGGTAGGAAAAAACCTATGACCCCCTGGGGCTATAGTGCACTTGGAAAGAAAAGTCGGAAGAGAAATAGATACACTGATGCTTCAATCCTTTGTCGACGTGAGTAAGAATGGTTGGATATCCATAAAAAAAAAAGGAAAGAAAGGTAATTTATCATGGCACGTTCACTGAAAAAAAATCCTTTTGTGGCTAATCATTCATTGAGGAAAATTAAAAATCTAAACATAAAATAAGAAAAGAAGATAATAGTTACTTGGTCTCGGGCATCCGTCATTGTACCCGCAATGATCGGTCATACAATTGTTGTTCATAATGGGAGGGAACATTTACCCATTTATGTAACAGATCGTATGGTAGACCACAAATTGGGGGAATTTTCACCTACCCTACTTTTTCAGGGACATGCAAGAAACGATAAGAAATCTCATCGTTAATTGAGAAAGACTTGTCATTCATTAGGGAGGATGGAGTCAATGGGAAATAATAGTCCAGGTCCAGAGATACGAGATTTGGCGAGAAATATACGTATGTCTGCTCATAAAGCGCGTAGAGTAATTAATCAAATTCGTGGTCGTTCATATGGACAAGCACTTATGATATTGGAACTGATGCCTTATGGGGCCTGTTATCCCATATCACAATTAATTCATTCTGCGGCGGCGAATGAAAATCACAATATGGGTTTGAACAAAGCCAATTTACTCGTTGGTAGAGTCGAAGTGAATGAGGGCGCTGTTTTTAAAAGGATTCAACCTAGAGCTCAGGGACGTGGTTATCCAATACAGAAACCCACTTGTCATATAACTATTGTATCAGATGAAATCTCCAGATCGAATGATCCGATTATGTCAATAGAATCTCGAAAAAAAGGATATGTATGGCACAGAAAATAAATCCACTTGGTTTTATACTTGGTGTAACTCAAAATGAGCGTTCCCATTGGTTCGCACAACAAAGGAATTATTCCAAAGATCTCTGAGAAGATCAAAAAATACGTACTTGCATTGAAAACTATGTACGAACGCATATAAAAAGCTCCTCGAATTATGGAGGAATTGCACGTGTAGAGATTTGCAGAAAGATCGATTTGATTAAGGTCAAAATCTATATTGGATTTCCCAACTTGTTGTTAATAGAAGGTAGGGGTCAAGGAATTGAAAAATTAAGAAACGATGTACTAAATATGCTCGATTCTGTGGACCGAAAACTTCACATTGCTATAGAAAAAGTTGCGAAACCCTATAGAAAACCTAATATTCTTGCAGAGTATATTGCCCTACAACTAGAGAAGAGAGTTCCATTCAGAAAAACAATGAAGAAAGCTATTGAACTAGCTGAACGGGAAGAGGTAGAAGGTATTCAGATCCAAATTGCAGGACGTCTCGATGGAAAGGAAATTTCTCGGGTCGAATGGGACAGGGGAGGTAGGGTTCCCTTACAGACAATTCGGGCTAGGATTGATTATTGTTATTATCTGGTTAAAACCATCTATGGAGTTTTAGGGATAAAAATTTTGATTTTAGAAGAGTAGGAATAATTGGTCTTTTTTTTCCAATCTGCCCGATCATGGATCATCAATTCTATCAGATCGAATAGAAATTAGATTTACCATTTTGGAACCATGCTATGCTTAGTGTGCGACTCGTTGCAATCGAGCTTTTCATTCTTTTCCGAAGTTATGTTATGGAGAACTCGAAATAAGAACGGATTGGTCTCTATAAATAAACTAGAGACTAACTCATTGCTTCATATTGCCAAGATCCAATAACTATGGGTAGATACTATCACCTCGTAAATACTTTCTTCCAGGAGAGAAAAAATGATATTTTGATCTCTCGTGAAGCGAGAAAGGTGTTTGGTAATGCGGAAAAAGAAGAAAAAGGAGAAATATTCTCCCAATATTGTATGGTTCATTAACTACCCTCCAAAAAGTAGTGTGATAAAGCATAAGAATCATCCTGATTCATTCAAGCAAGATTGAAGGAATTCAGTTTATGAAGGAGAAAGAGCTTCGGGTCGATGGAAACTAAGGAAATTGATTCCGTAACAGATGAAAAGAAAGCTCCATTGCGGAGGGAAGACCTGGGCATTTAGATAGAATCTATGGAACGATGGAACCTATGACTGCATAAGATCATATAGGAATCTTAATCATTCATTGGATAGGATGGCGAAATAAACCAAAAACCAATTAATCTCATTGGAGTCTATAGGTAAGTCGACCCCATGGAGCAAATACTGGAAGAGTAAATATTCGCCTGTGAAATTCTTTATTAAGACATTGGATGGAAATTTAAGAGTTATTCGTCCTGTAAATTAGATTCTATATACAATATGTGTAATGCATAGATATAGACTCATTTATCTACACATTGATTATTCACGAGGAGCCAGATGAGAAGAAACTTTCATGTCCGGTTCTGGATTAGAGATGGGATCAAAATACTATTAACCATCGAATATAACCCAAAAAGAACAAAATTTCATAAACTACATAGGGGAAGAATGAAAGGAGTATCTTACCATGGCAATCACATTTGTTTCGGTAGATTCGCTCTTCAAGCACTTGAACCCACTTGGATCACATCTGGGCAGATAGAAGTCGGACGAATAACGATTAATCGTTATGCCCATCATGGTGGAAAAAGATGGGTACGTATATTTCCCAACAAACATATTACAATGAGACCTGCAAAAACACGTATGGGTTCCGGGAAAGGATCTCCTGAATATTGGGTGTCTGTCATCAGACCAAGTCGAATACTTTATGAAATGGGCGGAGTATCTGAAACCGTCGCTAGAGCAGCTGCTAGAATAGCTGCATACAAAATGCCTATACGTACTCAATTTGTTAGTACTTAACCCAACCCATCCATACAGAATCAAAGAGTTATTTCTGGTGGAAGAAGATTACTAGTTCATAAGAACTCTTCCTTTTTTTCATGTTATCTGCCGAGGTAAAAAATATTTTGGAGGAAAAATGATTCAGTCTCAAACTTATTTGAATATAGCGGATAACAGTGGAGCCCGAAAAATAATGTGTATTCGAGTTCTAGGAGCAAGTAATCGTAAATGCACTCATATAGGTGATGTTATCATTGCTATAATTAAAGAAGCAGTACCTAACATGCCCTTGGAAAAATCGGAAGTAGTTAGAGCCGTAGTTATACGCACCTGTAAAGAATTTGAATGTGACAATGGAATGATGATACGATCTGATGACAATGCAGCCGTTGTCATTGATCAGGAAGGAAATCCAAAAGGAACTCCAGTTTTTGGTCTGGTTGCTAAGGAATTGAGACAATTGAATTTCACAAAAATAGTTTCATTGGCTCCCGAAGTATTATAAGTACTGATAGATATTGTAAGAATCTTTGACTTAAGGTTCATCAAATGGTACATGGATCAATTAAATTCATTGCACCTCAGGCATATTCCTCAAAGAAGATCGAACATGCCTTTTATATCGAGACCAGGAATTCCTAAGAATTCGTTCGTCATGGGTAACGATATTGTTACCAATCTAATTACTTCTATAAGAAACACTAACATGGTAGAAAAAGGAACGGTTCGAGTAACAGCTACTAATATTACCAAGAACATTGGAAGGATCCTTTTACAAGAAGGTTTTATAGAAGATGTTAGGGAACATCAGGAAGGCCAAAAATATTTTTTGATATCGACTTCAAAATATCGGAGAAGGAAGAAAAGGACATATATGACCACGTCAAAGCATACCAGCAAACCTGGTTTTAGAATTTATTCTAATTATCGAGAAATTCCAAAAGTTCTAGGTGGAATGGGGATCGTAATTCTTTCTACTTCCCAAGGAATTTTGACGGATCGAGAACCTCGACAGAAAAAAATTGGAGGAGAAATTTTATGTTATGTATGTAAATTAATCCAAATGTTGTCCAAAAATATTTATTCTGTAAGATATCTCCATAGTATGAAAAGTCGTAGCAAGTAGAGACACCATTCATCTTCATCCAAGCACGTTAGTCAAGTTTTTGAATCAAAAGAGGAGGAGATTCGATGAAGAAATAGAATATGATCCATGTGGAAGGTTTGGTTACTGAATCACTCCCCAACGGTATGTTTCGAGTTCTGATAGATAATACATGTCAAATTTTGACTCATATTTCGGGTAGGATTCGACGTAATTTTGTACGAATACTACCAGGAGATAGGGTCAAGGTCGAATTAAGTGCTTATGATTTAACCAAAGGACGTATAATATATAGACTTAGCAACAAATCTTCAAACGATTGAATCACCTTTTGAACATCTGATAGGGATCGAGAATCACAGATGAAACAGACTCTCTGTCTCAGGAAACAAAATGTAATATGAGCAAATTGGAGGGTCACAAATATGAAAATTCGTGCTTCTATTCGTAGAATTTGTGGAAAATGTCGACCAATTCGTAGACGGAAACGAGTTATGATAATTTGTTCTAATCCGAGACATAAGCAAAAACAGGGGTAATCCTCTTCTATATCAATTAACGGATCTAGTGGTAAAATAGACTTCGATATGCATTTTTCGAACTGAACTCATAATGATTAATATGTCAAAAAATATAAAAAGAATTGGTTCACGTAGGAATGAACATCGAGTACTCAAAGGAGTTATTTACGTTCAAGCAAGTTTTAACAATACCATAGTGACTGCTACAAATGTACGGGGACAAGTTCTTTCTTGGTCTTCTGCTGGTGCTTGTGGATTCAAAGGTACAAGGAGAGGTACACCATTTGCTGCCCAGACTGCAGTAGAAAATGTTATTCGTGCATTAATGGATCGGGGTATGGAACGAGTAGGAGTTATGATAAGTGGCCCTGGTCGAGGGAGAGATACAGCATTATGAACCATTCGTAGAAGTGGCATACTATTAAGTTTTGTACGTGACGTAACCCCTATGCCACACAATGGATGTAGACCTCCCAAAAAGAGACGTGTGTAAGAATTGAATGAATTTCAAGAGAAAGAAATGATTTAATGATCTGATCAAATATTCTTGGTATGATTCGAGATGAAATCTCAGTCTCTATTCAGACACTACGATGGAAATGCATCGAATCCAGAGCATACAGTAAGCATCTTCATTATGGCCGTTTTGCTCTATCCCCGCTCCGCAAAGGTCCAGCCGATACAATAGGCATCGCAATGCGAAGAGCTTTACTTGGAGAAGTAGAAGGAACATGTATCACACGTGTAAAATTAGAGAACATAAAACATGAATATTCCACGATAATAGGTATTGAAGAATTAGTACATGACATTTTGATGAATCTAAAAGAAATTGTATTTAGAAGTGACTCGTACGGAATCCGAGAAGCTTCTATTTATATTGTTGGACCCAGAAATGTAACTGCTCAAGATATCATATTACCACCTTCTGTGAAAATAATTGATACTACACAACATATAGCTAGACTTACTAAATCAATTACTTCTGATATCAGATTACAAATTGAAAAAAATCGCGGATATATTATACATAGTCCAAATAATTATCAGGATGGAATATTTCCTATAGATGCTATTTTTATGCCTGTTCGCGATGCGAATTATAGTATTCATTCCTATGGGAGCGGAAATGAAATACGAGAAGTCCTTTTCCTGGAAATATGGACGAATGGGGGGTTAACTCCTAGGGAGGCACTTTACGAAGCTTCTCAAAATTTGATCGACTTATTTATTCCCTTCCTGCATGGAGAGGAACAGAACATCGATGGAATGAACAATAAAAAAGGGTCTAATATGCTTCCCTCCCCCCTTTCGCACGTATTGACTGATACGGGGGAAACGAAAGAAAAAATAGCATTTCAACTTATTTTCATTGACCAATTAGAGTTACCCCCCAAAACCTATAACTCCCTCAAAAGATCCAATATACATACATTATTGGACCTCTTAAATTACAGTCGAGAAGATCTAATGAGAATTGAACACTTCGGGAAGGAATCTGTCGAACAAGTATTGGAATTTCTACAAAAACTTTTTGCAATTGATCCACCCAGGAATTAGTTTCGGGTTCATAGAATGGTTGGTTTCATTTCATCTCTTCATTTCCTTTACCCAAGTTCTTTTGGAGAGTCATGAGAATCTTTGGCATATCTCTCTTTCGTGGAATATTCGAAAGAAATATCTGACAAGATGGGTATATCTAGGGAGATATAATTTGTCTTAAAGTAACTACTCCCTAGATATATGAATAAAAAAATTGAAATATTTTTATATTCAACAGTTGGATCAAATTGGATTGGAAAGACCTAAAGTTAAAGATTCATCAATAGGCAACGCTGCCCCAATACCTAACCAAAGGGCTACTGCAGTACCGATCAAGGATACTGTTGTAGCTACTGGACGACGAAATGGATTCTGAAATTGATTCACATTCTCAAGAAAAGGCACCGTCAATGATCCCACGGGTACTGAGCCCATTAAAAGGACACCTAATAATTTGTTAGGTAATGTACGAAGTATTTGGAATACAGGGAAAAAATACCATTCGGGCAATATCTCCAAAGTAGTTGCAAATGGATTTGCTGGTTCACCAATCATTGATGGTTCTAGAACCGCTAAACCTATTGTACATGCAATAGTACCTAAAATTACTACTGGAAAAATATATGAAAGATCATTGGGCCAAGAGGGCTCTCCATAATAATTATGTCCCATACCTTTAGCTAATTTAGCCCTTAATACAGGATCATTGAGGTCAGGTTTCTTTGTTATTGGTATAAGTAGATCTTTATGGATCTATCCCCCGAAAGAACCGGACATGCCAATTTTTATCATCCGGATCGAACAATAACTGGAGGAAGTATATATCACTTATTTTTTCCCGTGATGGAAGATGAATTGGAAAAATAGGAACTAATAATGTCTATGATCATCCATCATTGGTCATTTTATTATTCCAGTTAAATACTCATGACCCAAGTAAGCTCACAAATTCGATCATGATCGATATGCCTTTTGGACCATCTTAGTCCTTGTAACTTGTGTTTATCACCATGAATAGACCTCAAAAGTTTTCTAGCATACAAGGTATTGACGTTTTATTGATCCAGCCTCTCTCCTTCCTTAGATCCCTTCTTTCACTCCAATAGTTTTCCCATTGAAATGGATGCAAGGGAAATGGATGCATTTTTACACTATGAAAAGCAAAAGTAAAGTCATATAGTCCAATTATTGAATATATGAAAATATTGTCCCATTCTCCATATCTCACGGAGCCCTTCCTGATTCGGATTCGATCATAGAAATAATTCTCTTGGAACGGAACAAACTGACTAATGCCTTTCCACCCAGGTGCTAAACTTCTTATTTGTAATAAGGAAATTGGGACAGAGACACATTTTATCAGAAATATTTATGTGGTAGATCGGAGAAAGTATCTGCATGGCCTAATCAATAGTTCAAGTCACACACTCCCATAATCCATCTTCTCCGTCTGAGAATCTACTCCAATTATTTGTTTGTATTGGATGAATAATACTCCAAAATCGAAAGGAGAAATCCGAGGACCATATTTTCTATGGATATTTCCATTTTTGAATAATAAATATTCCTGGCGATGATATATTACTGTCGTTATTCGGAACAATAAGTTATGAATAGTTATTTTCAATCTATCTTTCCTCTCTATAAAGGACCTGGAATACCCTGCTTACGGATCATTAGAAAGTGCATTGGCATAAATACAGCAGTAAGAAGGGGTAATATGAAAGTGTGTAAACTATAAAAACGAGTCAAGGTAGATTGACCCACACTAACACTTCCGCGTAATAATTCTACCAGAGGAGATCCTATTACAGGAATAGCCTCAGGCACACCAGTCACAATTTTCACTGCCCAATAACCAATTTGATCCCAGGGCAAAGAATAACTAGTTACACCGAAAGATACGGTCAACACAGCCAAAATTACACCTGTGACCCAAGTTAATTCACGGGGTTTTTTGAATCCACCTGTGAGATAAACACGGAATACGTGCAGGATCATCATTAGAACCATCATACTTGCCGACCATCGATGAATTGATCGGATTAACCAACCAAAGTTAACTTCGGTCATTAGGTATTGAACAGAGGCAAAAGCTTCTGTAACGGTCGGACGATAGTAAAAAGTCATAGCAAAACCAGTAGCTACTTGTACTAAAAAACAAGTAAGTGTGATCCCCCCTAGACAATAAAATATATTGACATGAGGAGGAACATATTTACTGGTGATATCATCCGCAATCGCCTGAATCTCGAGACGCTCTTCGAACCGATCGTATACTTTATTGAGATAGGTAAACTGAAATTCCCCCTCTGAAAACCGTACATGAGAATTTCCCTTCATACGGCTTGAACAAGAACACGCAAATGCTTTTGGACACGAATAAATAAATTTTGGAAAAGAGATACTTGAGGTTTCGTTACCTCACCGGCTGGAGAAATGAAGATCATTCGAAACAATCCAGCATTTCTATTAGAAGACTCTATAGTGCCAAAATTTAAAAAAGTGCCAAAATTTCAAGTCGGCTCATCCCTATGATAAATCACTATAGTCCCTTTGAACGATCTTTTACCCTATTCGTGTGATCAGTTCCCTAGAAAAGAACTAATATAGACGATTTATAGGAATTATCTTGTCGAGATCTCAATAGATGAATCAATCCAAACCTCAGATTTCAATTAGACCCCGATGATTTTATCAAATCCCCAAAAGGTTCTCTGGGTAATAACCTTTTCATTTTCGCTCATTCGACGAAATATGCTAACTAAGAGAAATCAGATACTATATCATTCTTTGGTCATAATCAGCATAATTATGAGAGGGGATAGATCCTTCGATTTATTATAGGAAATACCTCTTTCAATTTCTTTATTGGAAGTCTGGTGACGAGGAAATGATAGGTACAAACCATAGTTCAGATCTTCCGGAACATATCTATGATAGACCTCGTGCTCTAGAGATTCAATATTCTAGAAATGAAATATCCAACGAGGTAGGACCATCTTGATGAAGATAACATATCGGTCTTCTGTACTATAAATATGGGTCGATTTCGACAAGTCGCACACCCATATTCCAAAAATCCTTAGAGAAAAGTAATTACACGATCAAACTATTGGAACAAGATAAGCTAAAAACTCAAAGCCACTATTTGGTCTGGGTTTGAATCCCTCAGTTCTTTTTTTTTCTTCAAGAGCTCACCAGGTGAATTTTGGAGTTCCTCAGCCCCAACTAACCAGAATCCCATCCAATAAAATGAAAGAATTATAAATCTCCAAGATAATAGATAGGAATACTCCAAATAGAGCCATTGCAAAACCCATAAGAGGAGTAGTTCCCCATCCAGGAGCTACTTTACCATATTCTGAATTAAGCGGTTTTAAGGTCGTTCCTACAAGGGTTTCTTTTGGCGTGGTTTTGGAAGTATCATCAATGGTTTGTGTAGCCATAGAAACTATTGTATTAGTTGAGATCTGTTAACTTTGTTATTATATGGTAAACATACCATGATATTGGGATCACCTAATAAATAAATATATCTGTATATATATATATATATATATATATATATATATATATATATATATATATATATATATATATATATATATATATATATATATATATGGATATATATATATATATATATATTTATCCATCTATTGATACTCCTCCGTATGTCCCATATAAAAGGCCATCCATTATAAATCGTTATTCATGGATCATTAATGAAAAAAATATCCGGATGGATTTTACCCCTATTAAGAAGATCCATCAACAATCCAGAATCAGAAAAGGTATTCTTTTTATATTGTAAATATATTCCTATAAGATGTCGACGAAATAGAATCTAATTTTTGGGAATATTCTGGAAAAATCCCATTGATTTCGAGTCAGATATTCAATAATGAAAACGATTTCCCAATAATAGAAACTCTCATTCTCCAAAGCGTCCTGTAATCTTTAACCAATTTTTTGCTTCGATGTAATTTCCCGGAGCAAGTGCTATAGCTTGTTCCCAATACTCAGCAGCTTGATCGAACCAAGCCTCCGCAGTTTCAGGATCTCCCTGTCGAATGGCCTGTTCTCCTCGGTCAAGATAGGTAAACTTGGAAAAGTTTTCTTCCCTCAGAACCGTACTTGAGAGTTTCCTACCTCATACAGCTCAATTCACTATTTTTTAGTCCTCTACCAAAATTTCCAAAGAATTGGAGATGATTCATTGGGAGTTCATATTAACCAAAGGACCAAAAAAAGTCAATGACATGAGTTTCTGATTTAACTTCCAATCAATTCAATGATCAGGTTCTATCTTTTCTCCTACCCTCAAAAAGATGAAGTATATCTCTTTATATACTTCAAATTGATTGTCCAAATCAAAGTCTTTTTGCAAGGTAACTATCTCAGTTCCGTATAGAATTTTTGGAGAGTACTCTCTGGTTGGAGTACTTCACATCTTTAGGATCTGATGCTACACCGCTGCTCAATAGCTTAGTAGATCAACTCTATTACATAAGTTGATTCCTGATTCTTGTCAATGAGCATATTTGATCGTATCAGCCCGAACCTTCTTTCAATAATTGATCTTTATGGTGCTTCCATCATCAATTGAATTTATTATCCATGGAATATTTAGGCTCTATCTATTCATATTCGGGCTCCTATGAGAGTTTTTTTCGCTACAGCTGATAAAATACCGTTACTTGGGACGGTTCATATGTAGAAAGCCTTTTCTTTTGTCCTTACTCAGTTATTAACTAAGTTATTCTATGGTACAGATAGTCGCACGTAATGACAGATCAAGGCCGTATTATTAAGAGCTTGTGGTAAGGATGGGTTCCGTTCTAATGCTTGGAAATAATATTCCAAAGCCTTCGTATGTTCCCCATTACTTGTATGCACAAGACCTATATTATATAGTATATAACTTCGATCATAAGGATCAGTTTCCAGTCGCATAGCTTCATAATAATTTTGTAAAGCTTCCGCATATTCCCCTTCCGATTGAGCTGACATTCGTTACGGTCGTTCATTCCATTGAAATGATCTCCGCTTCAAAACCGTACATGAGATTCCCACCTCATACGGCTCCTCCTTTCTTTACAGTAGGTAATATGGGGAGTAATCCGTGGAATTGAAAAAAAAAAAAAAAAAGATTCTGACCCAATATTATGAATTAACAGGGGCTAGTGTATTTCCAATGAATCTCTAGCCATCCTTCTTGCAAAGATTCTTTTCCAAATACCAAGGATCTTACTACTAGGAATGGAACCTCTAACAATTTCTTTGTTCTTAACGCCCTGTATTCTCCGGGGATTAATCACTTCAACAATCTCCGATGGTTCCATTATAAGGGTATCCGAAGTACAAACGAGATGGATGTTTGTTGTCCCAACCATTCTCACTACCCTTCAGAAAAGGGTAATGCATATGGGCTATAACGAAGCTTTTGTGTTGTCGATTTCCATACGTAGTGCTTTCTCCCCTCATGCGCGCCTATCAAATAGGTTCAACTATACAAGCAAGGCCTATTGCATAGGTGTAACCTTTCGCTCGGTACTAAAATCCTCAGGAGATGAAAGCATCTAAAGGTGCATTGACCGGGGATACACGACAGAAGGAATTGTTCTATCTCCAGAACTCACCTTCACTGAGCGTAAGTTTTATTTTACCCAATTTTTATTCCCGAATACCTTACCTTTTCTTTCCCCAAAAAAGAAGAACGGAAAAAATATCAAATCACACCATCTCTGTAATAGGTAAATGCTTCTTTCTCCCCCGGAGCCATCGGGATTATTCGCAATAATATATCTGCTACAATTGTGAAGGTCTTATCAATAAAATTGTCATTTCTCTGAGATCTAGGCATAGTCAATTACAGTTTGATAATTTCCTTCATTCCGTTACGCAAATGATTCCATGAACAAAATTTTTTTTTGGTGCACAATACCATAAAATGGATTTCCTTACAATCGCAAATATGTTCTCATTCTATCTATTCCAATCTATTCCAATCTATTCTTTAAAATTAGAATAGATAGGGAATAAGTTGAATAATTTTTCATTAGTAACATGAATAATAATGGAAAAAGGCTCGTATTGAAAGAATAATAGATTGGGTAAACTCGGGAAGTCCAGTTCGATTATGATCCGAACAAAGAAAGAGTTAAACGATCGAGCATTGCATAATGAGGATGAAATGCCTACCCAGCAATTGTGTGCTTTATCCATATAGATAAAAGAATATCGAGAAAATATAGTCATCATGACATAGGATCATTGCCAAAGAATTAGTTCTTATACAATTGATAAGATGATCACTATAGATCTATATATTATCATAATATGGAATGGATCAGTCAATCTGTCTTAAATTCTTTATTAGGTGATCCGAATACGTTGGATTAACCGGGATGATTGAGGATTTCCTAAAATAAGAGGAAGTTGTAAAAAATGTCCTTTCGTCTTTCCGGGGGGGGGATTGAATCATTACCTTATTTATTATCTATTTATTTCCGAAAGATTGAACTGTTCGTACCCGAACAAAAAGAATTGGTTTCGTAAGGAAGTTTCTATTGACCCATTTTATTAATTAGAACCAAGAGATCTCATAGGAAAGATGGCCGAGCGGTTCAAGGCGTAGCATTGGAACTGCTATGTAGGCTTCTGCTTACCGAGGGTTCGAATCCCTCTCTTTCCGTATCTTCGCCCTACTATCTATTTTCTTCTCATCCATTGTTTTTCCAATCTATTGAATCCCAATAGGACTATTTCCTAATTCCAGGATCAATCTACCTCTATTTGTAATAGAGAAAATAGAACGAACATCGGTTCGTGGTATGGGAAAAGTAAAGACTATTTTAAGAAGCAATAAAAAAAAAGTATCGCGGATAACAAGTAACGTACGTAAGGATTATAAAATGTCTCCTTCGGGGAAGGGAAAAAGAAGGGAGAAGAACATAATTTCCAGATGCCCAGCAACCAACCCACCCCTCTCTTTCATTTCATTCTCGATTCAAGCTTGACGGGAATAATACTCTACGACCAGCAATTCATTAATCTTCAAATTGATCCATTTACTATCTATTATTTGATTGATGAATCCTTTATATTGTAAGGAATGAAAAGTCAAATGATTTGGCAATTTATCCCTCTGGAACAGATCTATATTCTTCTTAATGATAGCTCTCAATCTTTGTTGATCTCTTATAGTAATCACATCTTGAGGTTTGCAAGGGTAACTTGGTATATCTACCATATGGTCATTGACCCGGATATGTCCATGATTCACTAATTGTCTAGCTCCAGGAATGGTGGGAGCCATACCCAATCGAAAAAGAATATTATGTAAACGCATTTCAAGTAATTGCAATAGGACCTGACCTGTTGAGCCTTTGGCTCTTCTAGCAATACGAACATATTTCAGCAATTATCGCTCCGTTAGTCCGTAATGAAAACGCAATTTTTGTTTTTCTTCTATCCAGATACGATATTGAGATATTTTCCTAGAAGAAGACCGGTTCATAGAATCCTTTCTGTTTTTGGGTCTTTTACTAGTGAGACCTGGTAAAGTTTTCAGACAACGTATTATTTTTAAATGAGGTCCCCGATAACAGGACATAGAAACTCCTTATTCAATTAACAAATAGTGCTAGAAAGAAGAAAGAATAGTATAACCCGTATGAGTACTACTGGAATTCTTTTATATGGAAAACGAAGATCTTTCTCCAATTTGTTATTGATCCTAATAGCTCCAATCATTTCATTCATCCCGTTCCTAGTTGGGAGTAAATGATCATGGCATGACGGACCCGACGAACGATCGTAAGAGTATTCTCCATTCCATCTTGATCCTAACAAAACTTTGTGGATTATGGAAATGAGAGGAACGGAACGGAAAAGAGCCAGCTATCGGGATCGAACCGATGACCATCACATTACAAGTGCGATGCTCTAACCTCTAAGCTAAGCAGGCTCGATGGAATATCACTCCCCATTTCATTGGGGTGAGATCCATAGATTCCTTTGGAATCCTAACGATTATAGCACGAATCAAATTCAATGACGCAATCCAGATTACGATTACAACGGAACATTGTTTGAATGTAGATTCTTTCAAGGGAAAGAAAGGAGAAGTAAGGGTCAATTGATATCGATCGTTTTACTCACTCTTCCAAATCGACTAGGGGAGGATAATAACATTGCATTTCAAATGGATAAATAATATAATGATTCCCAATCATATTCGATTGGGGTAGAGATAGAGAAGGGGAGAGAAGGGGAGTAGGGGAGGATATTTCTCCCACCCAATATTGAGCAAATATCCAATGAATAATGCTGATGGATATTACATAATAGGATTAGATCAAGGTATGATCTTGTTCTTCGAGAAGGGGATATGGCGGAATTGGTAGACGCTACGGACTTGATCGAATTGAGCCTTGGTATGGAAACCTACCAAGTGATAGCTTCCAAATCTAGGGAACCCTGGGATATTTTGAATGGGTAATCCTGAGCCAAATCTGGTTCATGAAGACAATGTTTCTTCTCCTAAGATAGGAAGGGGATAGGTGCAGAGACTCAATGGAAGCTATTCTAACGAATGAATCTCATTTGGTCCAATACTGTAGTTATAGAACGATCTATTTACACCTCAAAAATGGAGAGAGATGTTATATAACATCAGAAAAAACTGGCAATCAGAACTTGAATCATTCCAAGGATTTTATTCATAAGATAGATGCCAGATTCGAGTTGAAGTACTGATTTGACATTAAGTAATCCAATTATGAACTTATCTACTCTAGATGGAGAATTGAATTATTTTTTGGAATAAATGGTTGGATGAGGATAAAGATAGAGTCCAATTCTACATGTCAATGTAAACAACAATGCAAATTGCACTAGGAGGAAAATCTGTTGGCTTTATAGACCGTGAGGGTTCAAGTCCCTCTATCCCCACCCAAGTTCGTTCCCGAACGTACTGATCTATCTTCTCCAATTCCATTGGTTCGAATCCATTCTAATTTCTCGATTCTTTTACCTCGCTATTTTTTTTTTTTTCATGAAGGGAAGAAATTAGAACATGAATCTTTTCATCCATCTTATGACCAGTTGAGTTGATCTGTTAATAAGTTGATCATATGATCAATTGATTTTGTGATATATGATCTACATAGATTAGATCATTTTGAAATTATTCAATTGCAGTCCATTTTTATCATATTAGTGACTTCCAGATCGAAAATAATAAAGATCATTCTAAAAACTAGTAAAAATACATTTTTACTTCTTTTTAGTTGACACAAGTTAAAACCCTGTACCAGGATGATCCAAAGGGAAGAGTTGGGATAGCTCAGTTGGTAGAGCAGAGGACTGAAAATCCTCGTGCCACCAGTTCAAATCTGGTTCTTGGCAAGATGTCAATATCCATGTCTTCATATCCATCTATCTAAATCTATTCTATCTAGATGTATATCTACATACGGAGACACCCCGATCAAAATAGATAGATGGATCAATCTGTTCTCTCCCTCTTCTTTGCTCATATTGTCCCTCTCTGTCCGTTCTAATTGAATCACGATACTCTCTACATATAAAAAAGTAGGAGAGAGAACTCAGAAGTCAATATTTGACGGTGGGACTGATAATTCGGCACTAGTCGGAATCTATTCATCCTATTCCATCCGAATCGAAATGGGATAGATTATCCCAATGATAGATCTATAATTGCAGAGTTGAATTAGATCCAAATGTTGTATAGGGTATCTCGAAAGTAGATTCGAATTGAGGTTCATAAGATTGATGTAATAACTTTTGACCATAGTTTCTAGTATGAATATTGGATCCAATATGATGATCCCTATGATTTATAGTGAAATATTTTATTCTTTCCTTGTTGGAGTTCGGGCCTCATATATCCATCGAACTATCTTTTCTTTCACGAAGTTTCGTTATAGCATCTATAATAGCCTCTGGTTCAGGTGGGCAATCTGGCGAATAGACATCCACAGTAATTAACTTCTCTACTTTGCGAACGGTACTATAATAATCTGTACCAAACATTTCTCTGTGATAGTACATGCTCTAGGGCAACTACATATTTTGGTTCCGGCATTTGAAATCGCACTACAGAAGGAGCCTTTTTCATGGTCACAGTCCCCGCTGTTATAATGAGGTAAGCTCGTCTAGGTCCAGATCTTGGTACCGGACCATAACGTAATTAGATAACCAAATGTTGATAGTTGTACAAGTCCTCGTGTACTTCACCCTACTTGCCTCAAGAGACAAACACGGTTTCATGTGAAGCTAAACCTATGGGTGCATAGCAATCAAACAAAATAAATGAGTAAAGGGCAGAAGTAAACGAAATAGAAACAAGTAAGCAAAGAAAAACATGCAAAAAAAGAAAATAAGAAAGCAAAGAAAACAAGAAAGCAAGAAAACAAACACTACTCCTAATCCTAAACTAAATAGTGAATGGACCTACTCACATAAAGTGATATTTCCAATGCAACCATCGGCACATTAGTTGACCCATGTTGGTGAAGGCATAGTTGACCAAAAACATATACCAGTAAACCAGTACACAAAAAAGATAAGACAATGAAGACCAACACGCTCAAAGTTTAAAAGCGTCCACAGAAAAGGAAAGATTAAATGTGCAAGACAAACATTTTGTGAACATACCATGGTGATGCAACAAACTATGTGCAAGCAACAAGCATGTACACTCTTTTTACCATGACAAACGAGCAAACATGAAAAAGGATGACAACTTTCTCTTAGCAAGAGTGTTCATTGTGTATGATTCCTCCAATGCATGAGCCATGAGATCATGTGATTATGGTGGAGTATCTAAAATATGTAGATCAGACTGATATTCAATGCAAATAGGAGAGTGATGAGGAGCCTAGGGTTTTTCAACATATTTCTGATCAAAATCAAAACTAACCTCAAGACAAGAATGACCTGACATAACCATCAACTCAGGTTTAAGTGTCTCGACATCTTGAGGGATTTTTACTTCATCATCAAGTAGAACATCAAAGAATGGTGGCTTAGAAATATCAACATTAAGTGAATCAACATCATGATCGAATGAATGAGTGAAGAGATCATGACAACCACACTTAGAAAATTCAAGATGTTCATCGACATCCTCATGATCTAACGAATCATACAAAAGGGTTGATAAGAAACAAAAATGTTCACCCTCTAAGTTTTCAGAAACAAAAGATAATATATTGGGTATATTTAAAAGAAATATGTGTCCTCTCCACAATCAAATAATAAAATGACATCTGGTGTGTTCTGTGAATGATCATAAGTAAAAATATCTGGGGATGAATTTTCACAAGACAAATCAGAAATGGAAAAATCATAAAAGATGTCACAAAACAACGGATCAGGTGCAGACGGAAGGAGGTCATCCTTCACCATAGGTTCTTATTCAAATTCCCACACATACTCATCCGAAATGACAATTTAGGTTGGCTTCTCAACACCAACTCCATCAATAATTTGATCCTCGTGAACAATGAATGTGGAGTCCAAAATGGGAGATCACAACACAGTACAATCTGGAGGATCAACAGAATGAGTAGACGAAGGTTGAGAGAACAAGTTCACATGACAACCAACAACCTTGCAAGCCAAATTTGTGTAGATATCTAGAGTAGGTGGGGTGGGAGGATGTGACAGTTCAACAGATGAGTTCACGGCTTCTCCAACCTTGCACTATGGAGCTAGAGTTGTTTGATGAGAACCAAATCGAGGGTCACTTGTGACAACAACCTTCTCCATCTTGAGTTTCGAAGCTCTAACATAGAGGTATGATGGGAGGGGTTTTAATGAATTAAACACGTGTATTTTCAAATATGTGAAGAAGATACTGAAATATTTCCTTGAGGAATTTCCAATAAATTTCATTTTCTAGGATTTGAAAGCGAGATTATAGAAGTGATTTCAAAATTGCAAAAGGGATTCATCAGGTGCTTTCCATAATTCCAAAAATAAATTATTGAGTGCTTTGTGATCATAATGATAGAAATCACAAGCCAAATTTTCGATCATCTAATCATAAGAGTGAATGGAGGTTGTGGGTAATGTGAGACACCATTCCAATGCATGCCCTATGAGTGTGTAAGCAAACAATGAGTAGGAAACATCATCCGCGAGGACTTCATTCCTTTCATGGAAACCCATGAAGGAAACTATGTGACTAAGCAAAGATGCTCCACCTTTCACCATTATTTGTGTTACATGACAAGTCATTAAGGATATCCTACGACACTTCAAAAACACGTCCATGAGACAGAAATACTAGATGATTAATTGTAATGTAAGTCATGAAAGATGTGCAAATATTCAAAGGATACTTCGAGGACTCATCTTGTCATCTAGCCCTCCTCCTAGCACCAAAAATGTTGACGGTGTTGGACCTACCAAAATATCAGGGGATCTCCCCTGTAAGAATTCCTACCTAGACCTCAGACCACTTGGAGTAGGAGCCCAAGTGAGTATGATAACGCGTAGAGGTAAGTATGATATCTTTGTCGGAATAACATGTGTTACCTTGCAGCACGTCAAGTGAGCTGCATAGGGGTTCTATCATGCAGAGGGGAAAAGGAAGTGTGTTCCTTAGAAGCTTCTAATAGTATGCAACCTGAAAGGAACACACGAGCTAAATAACATCGCAATTTGGAAATCAAAATAGTCTTGTTGGGTGTGGGATCCCCTCCAAGGCAATTTTTGGGGCTTAAAGCCCAAGTTTTGACTAAGTCCATTGTAAAGACTCCAAAATTTGTGGGCGCGGAGCGTGAATATGGTAAATGAGTTAGAGGGTTGTCTGCCCTCATTTTTGTACTATAATTTCAGTTTGAGAGATCTACCCATGGTCCAAAAACCATGGGATTGTATAAATAGAGCGAAGCTCTAAGTTAAAAAGATAACAAGGAAAGAAGGAAATCAATCAATGAAGCAGTGAGTTGAAGTGTACAGTCATGTATTTGGTTCGTAGAGTAGGAGAAGGCTCTGCAGCTGAGTGTGCAAAGGCCTAGTAGTCTGCAGCTGAGTGCGTGGACCCCTACAGTTGAGTGAGAAGGACAGGTTGAGTCTATAACCATCGGAAGCATTAATAAAGAGAAGTTTTACCGTATTTTTGTCTATCTTTTCTTATTCTATGCATTGAAGTATATTGGGTATGAATTGCAAGTTTACTGTTTATTTACTGCACGAACTTGTATGAATGTGTTGAATAAGTAAATCTAATAGAAGTTATCTGTTTACATGAAGATAACTAACTATTATAATAATATAAGTAAGATCCATGGTGTGACTTGGGGAAATAGCGTAGATCATCACTCTAGCTGCACGAAAGCCCCACAACCCTAGTTAGGGTTGTGCGAAGACAAATATAACAAGGCCGCGAAGGCCTCGTGCGCAAGGGAAGTGGACAGAGTAACCTACATGAAGGTATCCACAGTTGGACTAAATCAACCCCTCAGACATCTCAAGAGTGCGGAAACCTAGTTCTAATATCCCCCCATACTGCTTCAGGTGAGACCTCAATCTACGGTCCACGAACTGTTGCCAAAAGGGCCAGTAGTACAGGGATTTGTTTGGCTAATAACTCTGAACCTAGGTTAGGCCCCAACAAGCCAACAAATGGTTCTGTTACCACGACCGGAATCTGCATAGAGATGTCTGATGTCGTATCATTAGAATACAACTAAGAAATAAATTAAAGGTTGGCTGGATAGGAGAATTCACGAGTTCTTGGCACAAGAGAACTAGAATCCGTGACTATCAAAAGAAGATTGGTTAGACTGCTACCTGTACACAGAGATCCATGAAATTTTCTTCACATATTTCCCTACTGAGTTGTATGAGTGGATCGTTAAGTTAGCTAATAGCCAAGGCAGGTGCAAGCTTGATAGTTCTATTTTGTAGACCCCAGAGTTCGTGTGCAAATTGGAAGCATCAGAGGATAAGATCGTGCGCACTGTTGATCATTGGATCGATCGAATTATAGGAGGATTCATTACTGCGTTCACAGTAGATACTTCAGTCAATTATAGCGAGGTTGAATGATGCTTCCTCAAAGGACCACGAGGTAAGTACGTTAAGTCTCTGAACACTTGGATTAAAATGATACTGTGTGAAAAGCAGATTATGTGAATACATTGATGTTCGAGGCTACGCGAAGTGGGAGAATTTACAAAAATTAAGGTAACGCAGAACTAGAGACTAGCCCCTTGATTTCACCTCCACGGGGGGATGAGGAGGAGCTCGTGAAGGTCTCACCGAGAAGTGTGATCAATTTGATAAGGTAGAGGATTTGGCGCGTACCAGCCCCACCCACACCACCACTAGTTTCACCGCCTTCACTCCCATCTTTGCTCATACCACCTCCGCCACCACCGCGAGTCAATATGGAAAGTGCGATAAAGTTTCAGTGTTCAAGGGAGTAGGAAATGAAGATCCAGACCAGTTTTGGTTTGTGATAAAAGTTGTGTGGAAAGCGTAGGGAGTTACAGATGACAATATAAAGAAAGTGATGGTGGTTAGCACTCTACAGGATCGCGTGCTGACCTGGTATATTAAGCATTCTAATTACAATCCAAATGCGGGGATCATGGATATCCAAATTGCGTTGAACGGAGAATTTAGCATGCTGAAGTCAGAGGAGCAGTCGATCATTGGGTTCAAGTAGATAATTATGCTACCAGGAGATACCCCCTAGGAATTAGATCAGAGACTGAAGTTCACAATTCACGAAGCTAATATGACTGTGTTGGATGGACGGCACTGCGAATGGTTTGTAGCATCGCTAACGCTGCATTTAAGGAACGTGTTGTCACAACAAAGGTTAACGACTCAGGCAGAGGCCTTGGAGATCACGATGAGGCTGCATGAGACCCTGATACATGATCCCAACCTGGGAGTTCCGTAGATCCACGTGCAGTTGAAAAACTTGTGCCTTGAGATGTAGAGTTTGAAACAGGATAAGACAGCTCGCTCGAAAGTGTGCAAAGAGGTATGGTGTGTGAAATTTAAGGGTCATGGTGATGACAAGGAACACTGACCAGTGTTCGTGCATTACCTCACGAGAGGAGGACCAATTCCATTAAGACCAGAGGCACAAGAAGGACCTAGCACAATGCCTACTTTGGGAAAGCATGCTATAGACAACTACCATTTGTTACAAAAGTACACACAAAATTTGCAACAGTTGTTCTATAATTTCTATAGATTGGTGGGACACGATGAGTGCACCTGTAGAAGGTATGAGTTGATGATGGATAGGACTCCCACCTACAGGGTTTAGGCCGAAACGCATCCCTTTGACTAGAATGTAGGAGTGGCACGAATCGGATTTCAAGGGCGGGATGAGGCCGAGGTGGAGGAGGACCTGGAAGAGGTCATGGACAGCTGATATGTTGCAACTGTAGGGGGCCAAGAAATTATTCCCATGATTGTACGAATCTGACGCTTCCATCATGCTTGTATTGTACCTTGTTTGATCATGAGATAGAGGATTGTCCCACACTAATAGCGATGTTGCGCGACAAGGGAGCGCTCTAACCTCCCCTAACTCAAAACCTACAAATGATGAGGTTTGAGCCACACGAGGAAGACCATAAAATGAACATTGTACTCCTAAGTGGAATTATGATAGGAGATGATAGAGGCAAACAACCTGAAGATAGTACTTGGGTTTGCAAGGCTCTGACGAAAGAACTAGAGTTGGATTTGGAGCGCGCTAAGGAAACCTCGATGGAAGCTAGTAAGTGCTTTGCTAATGCCTCCACTTCAGGAAGTAAAGACAGACCGGAGCTAGAAATGGACCCATCAATGCTCACGATGTTCATAGAATTATGCATGAATATACTGTGTGACAATAAGGCTATAAAGGAATTGTAGGAACTCATAAATAGATGCGTTGGGACCACACCGGGAGAACCGTGCGTAGTCTGGAATATTGGAAAGCATGTGATGAGGATGGGAAGAGAAATGAGGTTGAAAGCACAGATTGGAGAATATGAGATGGACTAAGTAATTCTAGACCTAAGGTCGGACGCGAACATTCTACCGAAGCAGACATGGGAGGGCATGGGAAGGTCTACACTACAATGGTCTCCTATCTAGTTGCGAATGGTGAACCAGCAAAAGATCATACCTATGGAGAGATTGTAGGGAATCATCGTGGATATTGAATGGGACAACGCACTAGCAGACTTCGAAGTGATGGAGATTGTTGATGACAACAATCCCTACCCTGTGCTATTAGGAATTGATCGGGCCACTGAAATTAATGGAGTGATAAATTTGAAGAAGTGCAAGATGATTTTTGAGAAAAAGTCTCTGCATGTAGTTCTACCTTTGGACCCTACTCAGGGATCGCGCTACATGGAGCCAGTGCATGAATATGAAAGCGACGAAGACTTAGATTGCATCTACAAGATAACTGCGTGAGAGCAAGACTAGGTAAATCCCACTGCGAATGGACGAATCTCATGGGAGCACGAAAGCTCCCATATGTCAGATTTGGATGAATAGATAGAGCAATGGCAGAACCGGATACACGAGGTAACCATGCTGAACTATAATATGATGACAAGATCATTCCCCTGCATAACAGAAGTGAGGGATTTGCTTACTTATGATGGGTTAAGTGAGGTAGATGCTTTCCTGAATAGATTTGAAAGAGAGGTGTCAAAACAACAATGTCTCGAGGATTTGAAATAGGTACTACGTGCTGCACCCGCTAGGTGGTGGGGTACGCACCAAGGAAGCTTTGAGGACTGGCAAGAATGCAAGATAATGCTACGCATGCATTTTGGGAAGCCTCAGATGCTACTAACAGACAAGAATGATGGATGAGATGATCCACACACGAATTTATCCATGTGGGTATAGGCATATGGTAAACAACCTACACAGATGCACATGGACTTTGCGTTCAGGAACACGGTCAATAAGTAGGTTTTGGTGAATCAATTGTGCGAACGGTCCCTCTAATTGGGATGACGAACTATGGAAATAATGAGTGTGTAGAATTCTACCCAAGCAGAAGCCTATAACGAAGTGTGTGAACCACTAAATAGGGTATATAATGCGCAGCGAAGTGATTGGGTCTTGAGCGTAGCAACAATTCTATGGGCTTATAGGACAACGTGCAAGAAATTGATGGGGTAGATGCCTTATAGGGTGGTCTATGGAGCAAACACTATAGTCCCAATAGAGTACAGTATGCCTAGTCCATGCATAGCAACGCCAGTAGATATGACGGTTCGTCGAGCCTTGGAAGAAGGGATTGCGCAGCTGAATGAAGTAGAATGCTTTGGACTTGAGGAAGAAATCTAACATGGTGATCTTAGGTTCCAAGAACTCATGAAAGAAAGGGTGCGATTAAGGGAGAAAAGCTCTCTGTTGGAAGCATAAGTCAAGAAGCTTGAGGAAGAAATAAACAAGGATTTTCTCGATAAGAAAATCAGGGTGCTCAAACAGGGTGTGCATGACTACGGTGAAAATTTTTGGGACTACCATTGAAAGATGATTAGCCTGATGCCTTGGATTGGACCGTATATTACTAAAAGGATCACCCATGATGATGCGATGAAGATGGTAAAGTGCGCGACGTAGAAAGTAAAAATAAAAGGCAAATTTTTTCCAGGAAAATTGATGGATGACTAGTTGAAACGCTATACAGGTGGCACAACCATCTGACTAGCCATGGTAAGTACAGTATTAGCACTCCAGGTAGTTGAAAGGAGGTGCAAGAATATAAACTACTTTTCTCAGGAGCTACGTGATGTCGGGGTTCGGTGCAGGAGCAAAGTGTCACAAGGTCTGCAATCGCGCAAGGGGGGTTGTGCTACCCCACGGGTTGGCTGGAAAGTGACTGTTGTAGTCATTATTCACAATGTGATGCTTGACTTGAGACCAAATTGAGAAGGCAAAAAGCATTTAAAATGATCTTTATGGGCAAGATTTGGGAAAATATGCCGCCAAGGGAGCATTAATGGATTGGATTTGGTGGGAACAGTCGAATTAAAATTCAAAAGGTGTTATAAATTACAAAGCATTTCCTAGCAAACAATAGTTGGTCATTTGCAAATTGAGTTGTCGTACACCCCGAGTATTCTGAACCAAGACCTGTTTTTCTTATGGAGAGCGTTGGTTGAGCCCCTGATTGAATGGTTGAGAGATTTCTAGATGAACAAGATGACAGCGTCTGAAGAAGCCAAGGAAATCGCAGAGATGACCCCCGAAGAAGCCACGAAGGCCATGACCATAGAAGATGCCCTTGAGAGTGTCAGGATTATTGCAGAAATCCCTAAATGACTGCACACATCAAGAAAAAAAAAATAAACAGCCAAAGATTTCGGTGCGTGTGTCCCCTCAAAACCCGCTGCGAACCAAGTTAACAATTGGGGAAAAATGGAAAGCGGTCAACCTGGAAACTGATTAGGAGGAAGAAGACCTTGAGGATATCACAATTGAAGAGGATGAGGATGAGGGCATGGAGGAAGAAACCAAGAGCATGGTCCCTCTAACGAAGTTTCCCGAGTATATCCCTTTGTGGAAGGAGAAGGTGAAGGTGCCAAAGGACCTCGATGAGAGTAAGAGTTCTCTGCAGACTCCGCTCCTCCTGAATGATATCATTTTTGAAGGAATGCACTTGGGAAGGGTGATGAGCTAAAAATTTGAAGCCCGGTATTTCGCTAACCACGTGTTGGGTAGCGGAAGCCCCACGCAATGGTCATGGGGCACGAAGCCCGCAAGTTTGGGAAAGGTAAAGGTAAAGATTCCGTGAGAAGCGTGATGTGTAGTAGGTCAAAGTCAAAGGGTTGTCCGCCTAAAAATAATGTAAAGAAATCTAAGTTGAGTCGACCCACCCATTGATCGCGGTCCATGGAAGGGTATAAATAGAGCAAGGCTATATGGGTGATGATCTTAATATAATGGGTTTTTGAGGAAGAACGATATGTAAGTGTCTATAAGTCCGAGTCCAAAGTGTGGTTAGTGGGTAGAGGCTCTGTAGTTGTGTGCGTAGAGGCCTGGAAGAGTCTTCAACTATGTATTGGTGAAGTGAATAAAGATAAGCTGCTTTTATAATTCTATGTTAATCTGAAATATCATAGATCTAGCTTTTCATATGGTTGATATCACTGTTTGATCTATGCGCATATGCTTACATTTTAAATACATGTGAATCTGCGGTTAATCTCAGTATGTGAACTGAGTAAAGCTAATAAATGTTTGCTTAAATACCTGTCTAAGTAATACTTCATCAAATAGAGTAGATCTGTAGACAGCGCGCTAATAACTAGTAAAGAGTGTTCCGGGTTGGGATCAACGCGAAACAGGCTAGCACGACGCTGCAAAAGGTTGCGCGAACCATCCAATTCACATCTAGACACCCCAAGGGTTCGAAAACCTGGCTCTAGCACCCTCCCTTGCTACCTCGGGTGAGACCTCAGTCCATGCTCCGCGGACTGTTGCCGAAAGCGCTGGTAGCTGCGGGATTTGTTTGGCTAAATAATTCTTTCAAACCTGGGTCATGCCCATACAAGCCAACAAATGGTTCCATTGCTAAGACTGAGATCTGCCTCAGTGTTGTCTGATTTCGGAACACTAGAACATGACAAAGAAATATATTGAAGAGTGGTTGGATCGGGTAATAGAAGGATTTATTACTGAGTTCGCGATAGATACAACTGTGAGCTATAGCGAAGCAGAAAGGCGGTTTCATTAAGGACCGAAGGGTAGATATATCATATTAGAGAATACGTGGGTTAAGATGCTATCATGTAAAAACCACATTGTGTGAGTCTGTTGATGACTGGAGTAATGCGAAGCGGAAGAGGTTACCCAGGAATGGAAGGGATAGGAAATAGTCCTTTGGCATCTATTGCACATGAAAGCGAGAAAGAGCTTGCAAAGTTCTCACCTAGAAGTGCAGTCCGGTTAATCAAGGAGTGCTTGCCACTGATATCACCTCCATCCACCCCACTACCTTCCTCGCCTACATCTGGGTCATCCAAACCAACCCCACAACACCAAAAGCAGAGATGATGAGTGCAGTCCAGTTGCCAGTGTTTAAGGGTCTAGAAAATGAGGAACCAGGCCGGTTCTGGTTTGTGATAAAATCTGTATGGGATGCCCAAAGCATCACATATGAGAATATCAAGAAGGCTACCTTGGTTAGCGCGCTTTAGGACTGCGCCCTAACCTGGTATATGAAATATTCAAGTGATCATCCAAATGAAGGAATAATCGCAATCCAAGAGGCGTTGAACAAGGAATTTTGGCAACCAAAGTCAAAGACATAGTCGGTTATTGGGTTCAAGGAAATTGTAATGTTGCCTAGTGAAACCTTGTGGGATTTGGATTAGAGGTTGAAAAGCATCATCCGTGAGGCTAACATGACCCTGTCAGATGCATGGCACTGCGCTCGGTTTGTCACATCATTAACGCCATATCTGAGATCAGCGCTTTCACAACAAAAAATTGCAACCCAGGCAGAAGCATTGGAAACAGCCATGCGGCTACATGAAACCCCAATACAGGATCTAGGGTTGGGAGTACATCAAATCCAAGCACAAATACAAAATTTATGTTTATAGATGCGAAGCTTGAAACAAGGACAAGCTCCTTGGATAGAGGCACAGGAAGAAGTGTGGTGTATCAAATGTAAGGGACAGGACCACGATAAGGACCACTACCCGACCTTCACAAACTATGTCGCAGGAGGGGAAACGATAGCGTTACGACCAAAGATACAAGCTATGCCAAGCATGGTTCCTGCACTCTAGTGCACAATTTGTCAGGTGGGAGGGAAGCCTGATACACACAATTGTCACCTACTACCAAACTTAAGATAGCCCTCTCTTCAACAGCTATTTTGTAAATTTTGCAGGACGGTGGACCACGAGGAAAGAAATTACCGCAGTTACCAAATGCTGATGGATCAAACATTTGCTTATAGGGTGCAAACAGAGGCGCGTGGGTAGGATCCCACTGCATCCTTCATGCGGGGGTGATACCAGGGATGTGGATGAGGCCTCGGAGGCATGGGACTTGGGCAGGGATGAGGGCCATTAATTTGCTACAATTGTGGAGAGCTAGGACATTATGCATGAGATTGCACAAACCCACCCAAAGCCTGCTATCCTTACTGTTACCAATTTGACCACGAAATAGTCAATTGCCCCATATTGATTGCTTAGATGCAAGAAAAGGGGGTGCCCCCATCCAACCCCACTCATAACGTCTAGATGATGAAGGTTGGACCTCGTGCGGAGGAACCGAACATAAATATGATGCTTCGAATTGGCGCTACCACCAGAGAAGATAAGGGGAAACAGCTAGAGATGGATGCATGGGTCTGTAAGTCCACCCAAAAACAACTAGTATTTGACTTGGAACGTTCGAAGGAAACCTTTATGAAAGCCAAGAAGAGTTTCTCAGAAGCTTCTACATTGGGAAGTAAGGACCAAGTAGGATCAGAGAAGGATACATCTGTGCTAAACACCTTTTTTGGAACCTACATGAACTTACTTAGGGATGCTAACACGGTAAAGGGGCTGCAGGAATTGATAACCCGTTGCACGAGAGCGGATGAACTGGGAACAATCTGAAAATTAGGTAAGCATGCTTTGCACACCGGATGGGAAATGCGACTAACCTTTCAGATCGGAGACTATGCGATGGATCAGGTCATCTTAGCTTTAGGATCTGACGCGAATGTTTTACCAAAGCAAACTTGGGAACACATGGGTAGGCCTCTGCTACAATGGTCACTGATTCAACTACAGATGGCTAACCAACAAAAGATTCTACCTATGGGACGCCTGTGCAGAGTTACAGTAGACATCGCTGGCGCCAGCACACAGACTGATTTTGAGGTTATCGAAATTGTGGATGATAGTAACCCATATCTGTTAGGTTGAATTCTAAGGCGTTGATCTGTCTTTTCTATCTTTTCTTGAGCTGGTTTCATAACAATATCTTGCTCTACTAGGAATAGATTAGGCAACCGATATGAATGGATTCATCAACCTCAAGAAACGAAAAACGATATTCGAAAAGAAATCTCTCCGCGTAGTGATCCCATTAGATCCAGCAGAGGGGGCGCGATATACCAAGCCTGTACATGACAAAGATAGCAAGGGGGAGTTGGACTGTATCAACACGATTATAATGCAGGATCATGATAGGGTAAATCCAACAATGGACGGTAGACTCTCATGGGATCGTGATAGTTCTTTCACATCGGATTCAAATGAAGAGATTGAACGATGGCAGAACCGACTGCATGAGGTCACCACACTCAATTGTAATAGGATGGTGGAAATAGGGGCAAAAGAACAGATGGAGGTATTCCCGCAACTATCCTGCGCCACCACTACTTCAGGCAAAGGTATAGCCTCAAGGATGCGAAGGAAAGGGCGTCGATGTCAAAGGCAGGCGTGCGAATGGAGGGGAGAGCGCAACAAAGTAAGAATCCCTTGACAGTATAGGTGACACATGTTTGTGGTGCAGGCATCCCATCAACTTAGCATCAGTATTCCCAAGCCACTCCAATAGACCGGTGCACCAGTGGCTAGCACCAAGATCAACGGGGGCTCAAGGAATTTACGAGTACCATGGATCTGTTGGGTCTATAATAAATGGCATAGTGAAGCTTAGAAAAAACAAAGTAGCCGCAAGCCCTACAGCATCAATACACTATGGTTATAGCCAAGAAAGCAACACACACTACGAAGGGACGTATCCACCCTAATAGACTAGGAATGAGCTACCTTACTATCATGACTGTGCCCACACTCACAAAAGACCTCAATCGGCTAACTAGGTGCATGAATGGTGCTTGCAACCCAGGCTAGCAGGGCCATTCTGACCTCGCACCAAAGGTGAAAATACCTGACTAGTAGTGGAAACTGCAGTCTCAGTGCCTCGAGTAGTTAAGAGAAGGCGTGGGACTATAAACTAGTCTGTGAAAAACTCACAGTCCCCAAGTCCATAGCTACATCCCACGAATAGCACTACCACAGAGGAAAGTCAAAATATAACCGTTAGCCACATCGGCCTTGACACGAAGATCCGATCATGTCAGAAAGGAGCAGGAGACGGGACATTAAGATGAAAGCTCCAGATGAGATATGAACAGATCTTCCCACTCGACACCATTAATGAATTGAAAATGGAGGGAAGGGATTTTTCAAATCGCATGGTTTGGGGCTGGCACTGGACTTTTGGTGCTTTAAACCAACAAAAAGCAGCAAGTACACAGCTATCAAGAACTCCATGAGTACTATGGCGATAACCTTAGCACGGGTCGCAGAAGAGATGCAGTTGAATCAAGAAGAGCTCAAGGCTATGACTCCAGCCCCTGAATTTCCTAAATCCCCGCGTACCCCGCGACCCAGAAAGAGCAAGCAAAAGATGGTAACAATCCGGGCCTCCACAATGCTCAACAAACGCTCGGCCGTGGACAAGGGCAAAGTAGTAACCACTGAACCCGCTGAAGAAGAGGATGATCTACAAGACCTAATAGATTAGATTGATGCACATGTGGAGGAAGAAGAACCTGCATTCCAATTTCCATTGTTACCCCTATACCTTTCTCCATGGACTAGGAAGACCAAGATATCGAAAGTCGTAGAAGCTACGAAAACTACGCTGCAAAGCCCGCTTCTTCCAGACGATATAAGGTTCAAAGGATTGCCAATGGGGTATGTCATCACAAGCATCGGTGACCACGCAGTATGAGTCGCCACTCAGCTACTAGCCTACAAGCTTATGAGAAAATGTTGCACGGATGAAGTACCAACCTCTGTCATCACATTAGTAGGACATTGCACCGAGGGGTTTCAATTGAATTGAGCACAGTTTTTATGCAACGATTTTCTAACCAATTGTCAGGAAGCACAAGACAAGGGTAAGACCTTTCATTACACTTGGTTGCTCTTATTGATCCTTCTGGTTACAGGAAAACTGCCGCAGGAGAGCCAATTTCCCCACATTGAGGACAGCCTACCCGAGGCAGTGCGGTATATTTCACTCTGGGCTACAAAGGATACAACAAAGGTTTATGCAATCTGAGCATTTTGGACCTCCATGGAAGGAAAGATACGAACACAAATTGCTTAAAGACCATGCATGTCCCCCATGATCTACAATAATTTTCAAAGCACGGTTGAGTTCAAAGCTGACATGCATCACGTGTATATCCGTGCGCGAAAGGATCCAGGATGATCTTGGGTCACACCCTTGTTCCTTGTGACCAATGATGTTATTTACACAGTATTGGCAGCATGGCCTCTGGAATGGCGTGCCCTAGACAAGGTCGTTCTCGATAGATTGGCCACCCAACAATAGAAGAAGGAACGCTAGTAGTGACTCTCTCAACTGGCAGAAAAAACATGTCAGGAACAACAAGCTGCTTTGCAACAGGAGGCTACGATGAGCCCACTAGCAACGGGGAATCAGGGAGCATAGGGCATGGATTTGGAACAGGACCCGCAACAAAAACTGTAGACACAAGACCACCTCAAGTGGTTGCGTGACAAGGAAATGTCGGGCACCCGGAAAAAGTCCAAAATAGCGAAGGCTCTGGAAACCAAATTCATGGACAGTAGCCAGCCCGCAATTCATGTTACCACCGATGCATTGCCCAAACTACTCACCACACAAACCTCTATGTTGGGGGAGATCAAAGTGCAGGTACATGCCTTGCAAGAGTGACCCCTAGGCTGGGTCCCTCGCAAGCCCACAGATGACACAGCAGCTACCGAACAGGGGATCAGAACGCACACGCCACATTCCTCCCATTGCTAGCATATGTTCTCCCAGTCATAGCCACAGGCGATGTGGGTAGTTGGGAATTAAATATAGCCACCCTGTCTAGAGATATACTATACCTACTACAAGAGGGCATAGCATAGGAGGTTTGATCCAGGGAAGGTCGCATTTTCTACATCTTGATAGAACAAAGGGCAAAGATTCACCAAATCACTCTTCAGCATGAGGACCTAGCTGCGTGGTACCAGGAGGTAGAAAAAGTGGTGACAGAGGCATGTAGCATGGTACTCAAGCTAGCTATCGTTAGGGACCTCCCACTAGACACTAAGATTCAACACATGGCAGCCAGATTTCGAACAGCCCAAGGAGAGGCCACAAGAAACCAGGAGTAATTAACTTTACAAGTTGTCGAGCTCCGTCTTAAGGCCCGGCCACCCACACCCCTAGCCAAATGGGAACACCGCCATAATGAAGTTGTAGTTAGACTAGAAACGATGAGTAGTACTGTTCACGAATGCTTGGGACTACTCGGACAGTCACTCGGGATACTCACCTCCCTCTAGGAGGACCCAATTATACAGTAGGTCGAAACTGAGGCGTGTAAGCTACAGCAGGCCTACGATACCACCCACAGGGCTACACAGATGGTCATTATCACACAACAGTTGGCCAAAAAGGAAGAGGCCCAAGCACTCAAAGCCCAAATTGACGAGGTACAACAACAGGAAGTAGTACTTAAAGAGCGTATCCAGCCCTGGCTCGATGAAGCATTTAGCGTATCGACAACCATTGAAGGCAAGGTAACGAAGATGCAGTTAGTATGTGTGATAGAGCATGTAGTTACAGGTGAAAGGGATGCCTCCATGGCTCACTTGGAAAAGGTACAGAGGCTCGCAGTTGAATTTGTTGTAGAGACAGGCGAGATGTAGAAGTTGTTGACCGACCTCCAGGGAAAGATCCCAGCACCAGCTGATTGACTCGAGATGAGTCACGATGATTGTGTTGGGGGACTATTGGGTAGCAAAAGCCTCGTGCAACGGTCATGGGGCACGAAGCCCTCGAGTTTGGGAAAGGTAAAGGTAAAGATTTCGCGAGAAGCGCAGAGCACGATGTGTAGTAGGTCAAAGTCAAAGGGTAGTTTGCCCAAAAATAATGTAAAGAAATTTAATTTGAGTCGACCCCCCCATGGATCGTGGTCCATGGAAAGGTATAAATAGAGCGAGGCTCTATGGGTAGAGGTAGCTAAGTTTTCGTGATGATCTTAATGTAATGGGTATTTGAGGAAGAACAATCTGTAAGCATCTGTAAGTTCGAGTCGAAAATGTGGGTAGTGGGTAGAGGCTCTGCAGCTGTGTGCATAGAGGCTTAGAAGAGTCCGCAGCTGTGTGTGGATGTATTGGTGAAGAAAGTGAATAAAGATAAGTTGCTTTGATAATTCTGTGTTAATCTGAAATATCGCAGATCTAGCTTTTTGTATGGTTGATATCACTGTTTGATCTATGAGCATATTCTTACATTTTAAATACATGTTAATCTATGGTTAATCTAAGTATGCAAACTAAGTAAAGCTAATAAATGTTTGCTTAAAGACCTTTCTAAGTAATACTTCATCAAATAGAGTAGATCTGTAGACAGCATGCTAATAACTAGTAAAGAGTGTTTCAGGTTTGGATCTACGCCAAACAGGCCAGAACGATGTTGCGAAAGGTTGTATGAACCCTCTAGATAACATCTAGACACCCCAAGGGTGTGGAAGCCTGGTTCTAGCACCCTCCCCTGCTAACTCAGGTGAGACCTCAGTCTGCGCTCCGCAAACTGTTGCTGAAAGCGTGGATAGCTGCAGGATTTATTTGGCTAAATAATTCTTCTGAACCTGGGTCAGGCATATACAGGCCAACACGATAATAAATTCCCTCACTTGGTGACCACGCACCTCATGAAGCCAAAGAAACAAATCAAGGTGGGATTTATAGAGTTGGAGCCATGAAAGTGGTTACGCAGAGTCGAAAAGGCAAGGTTGTTGAACCTGCTCTGGGTGCCACATTACGATCGCGCCCCAATGACTATCTTAGTCATCAGGTAGCTGCTTTTCCTGGTGCATGGTGGGTGTTGGTGGCTGTAGGAGCCCATCCCCATCACGGACCACCTAATCCATCAAATTACCCGACTCCCGTGTAAAGGAGAAGACCCAACTGTCATTTCGGAGGGGAAGAGCAATGATTTGGCCATCACAGAGGCCATGAAAAGGAAATACAAGTTGGAGAAGAAAAATAGGGGCTATGCAATCTCTAGTATCAACAATAAGTCAGTCAGATTTGAGACCCAGATACTGGCAAGTAAGGTCACGCAGAAGTGTCGGGCGGATGAGGTGCCCATGCCGGTGGTTGCACTTGTCGAATAATGCACAGAGGGGGTTCAATTTAACTAGTATGAATTCTTGTGCAAGGAGTTCTTGGGGAATTTCCATGAGGCACAAGAACAAGGAAAAACTTTCCACTATGCATGGCTTCTACTATCCATAGTGCTGGTTGCTGGGGAAATGTCGGAGGGCAGATAGTTCCCCACAATTGCAAGGGATCTCTCGGAGATTGCAAAGTACTCTTTGATGTGGGCCACTAAAGATGCGAACTGGATCCGTGACAGTTAAATATTCTGGGTTTTCATGGAGATAAACATCATAATGGGGATTAACCATAAGCCGCGATTATCACCCACTATCTACGACAACCTGCAATTTTTTCAAGAGTTTAAAGCAGACTTTCATCACATCTACCTCAAGGTGTGCAAGGACCCTACAAATAAGTGGTCTGAACTACCCTATATAGCCGCAGATGATGTGATCTTCGATTTATATGAGATGTGGCCACCAGAGTGGCGTGCTCTAGACATCTCTGCACTAGAAAAGTCTGCTGCACAGAAAAAGAAGGAGAAGGAAAAACTATGCGTGGTGAAATTGGTAGAAAAAAGAAGGAAAGAAGCAGCAGCAACAAAGGTGCAGGAGGTGCAGGACACTATACAAACAATAGGGGAACAAAAAAAGGCCATAGCAGCATCACAGAAGGCAGCAGAGAAGGAGCATGAGGGCCAAAAGTCACCTTTGCCTTAGCATGAGCAAGAGATGGAAACAGAGATAGAGGAGGGCGGCGTGCACCCACAAACACCATCAACACAATTGAAGCACCAACGCCCAAGTGAGCAGATGGGGCTGCGCAAGAAGGTAAAAGTGTCTAAGATGTCTATCGAGCCGATCAACCTTACTGAGGGGAATCTACACGACATAGGAGAGACGGTGCGCGACGTCACCACAAAGGCCCTCTAGAAGTTTGTGGAGGAGAATTGGATTGTGGTGGGGGGCCTCCAAGCACAGATTCAGGAGTTGTAGGTGTATGCTCCTCAGGCTAGTACTCTCTCGACCAGCCTCACAGTAGGAATATCCGTAGCAGAGGAAATGTTGCGCACTCAAACGACCAACACAATAGTGTTACCAGAAGGGGCACTGGTTATAGAAAATGAGGCCGACAGGCCTACGGTCAATACATTGAAAGGCATAGGGATCAACATGGATGCGCTCCCTCAAGAGACACTCTATGTTTTGTAGGATGGGATTACTACAAAACTACAGGCTAGGGAGAGTCGCGCACTACAGGTATTGAGTGGACAAGGGATCAACATGAAGCAGTTGAGCTTACAGTGTTACGAGGTCATGTCTTAATATAGGAAGATGATATAGGTAATTGAATAAACCTGCCAAATGGTCCCTGAGCTAGCCATCCTAGCAGAAGTGTGCATTCAGAGATTAGCAGCAGGGGTGCATGAGGCGCGAGAAGAAATGGCCAAGGTTCAGCTGGAGCTAAACCTTCATATAGCAGAGATGCGGTTGAAGGTGCAGCCTTCAACTCCTACAGAGGTAAGGAAACAGTGCACCAGCTCCATTACATCGAGGATGGAGGAGATTAGCAGTGTAGTAAGGGACAACACCAGAATGTTGGAAGAATCATTCGAGGCCCGCACAAATCTGTAAGATGACCTGAACATACAATGCTTAGAAACGGAGCAGTGTGAGCTACAAAAAAAATATGACAAAAGCAAAGGGATTGCGTAGATGGTGGCCCTCACTCAAAAGCTCATGTGAATGCAACAGGCCAAAGCACTTAAGGAGCAAGTATGCGCAGTGTGACACAGAGAAGTGGTTTTGAAGGACCGTGTTCAGCCTTGGATTAACGAGACCTTCAAAATCACAACAAAAATTGAAGGTAACCTCACACAGATGCAGGGGACGCAGGAATAGATACATGAAAGTCGTTCCAAAACAGTGGTCTCAGAACAACAAGTACAGGAAATTCAACAGGCAGTTGCTCAATGTGTTGCCGACCTTGCAACCGTCCGAGTAGAGTTGGCAGGTATCCATGCGAAGATCTCCGCACCAACAGAGTGACTCGAGGGCGAGTCATGATGTTTGTCTTGGGGGCTTGTTGGGCATGGGATGCCCCCAAGGAAAGTTTTGGGGCTTAAATCCCAAGTATTGACTAAGTCCATTTTAAAGACTCTGCGATTTGTGGGTGTGGAGCACGAAGATGGTAAATAAGTCAGAGGGTTGTCCGCCCTCATTTTTGTAATTTAATGTCCATTTGAGAGATCTACCCATGGTCCGTGGACCATGGAATTGTATAAAGAGAGCGAGGCTCTAAGTGTAAAAGATAACAAGGAAACAAGGAAATGAATCAATGAAGTAGTGAGTCGAAGTGTAGAGTCGTGTCTTTGGGTCATAGAGTAGGAGAAGGCTCTGCAGCTAAGTGCGTAGAGGCCTAGTATTCTACAGATGAGTGCATGGACCCTTGTAGCTGAGTGAATAGGATAGGCTGAGTCTGTAACCATTGGAAGCATTAATAAAGAGAAGTTTTATTGTATTTCTGTGTGTCTTTTCCTGTTCTATGCATTGAAGTAAATTGGGTATGAATTGAAAGTTTACTATTTATTTATTGTGCGAACTTATATGAATGTGCTAAATAAGTAAATCTAATAGAAGGTATTTGTTTACACGAAGATAACTAAATATTATAATAAGATAAGTAAGATCCACGATGTGACTTGGGGAATAGTGCAGATCGTTGCTCTAGTAGCACGAAAGCCCCACAACCCTAGTTAGGGTTGCACGAAGATAAATATAACATGGCCGCAAAGGCCTCACAGGCCAGGGAAGTGCACGGAGTAACCTACACGAAGGTATTCACAGTTGGACTAAATCAACCCCTTAGACATCTCAAGGGTGCAGAAACTTGGTTCCAACACCCCCCCATACGCTTTGGGTGAGATCTCAGTCCGCGCTCTGCAGACTATTGCCGAAAGGGCTAGTAGTACAGAGATTTGTTTTGCGAATTAACTCTGAACCTAGGTCAAGCCCCAATAAGCCAACGAGTACACAATCCAAAGCAACACATTAAAACAACAAAACATTTGCAACAATATTCATACAATTTCATACAAAATACTTCATACACAAATGTGTAAGTTAAATAACATACATTGCTAAAGAAACCAGAATAGTCCAACTACAATAAAAACATAACCACTAGCCCCAATAGTGGAACATTACAGTCAACACTCCCTGGTACTCCGAAGAGATATACTCGCTCTGCACTATGGAGAAGCCAAGGCTCATCATAATACTGTCCAAGCCTTCTCTAAGAATTGCCTACAGAAAAGCTTGTATCCCATAAGCTTGCTCTATGGGTTATGAGGTTCTATTTATAACAAAGTGTGGGGTGACCCTTGACATTCCCCTTTGTGACTCTTGGTCTACCCCCATGAATATTCATATTACATAGTGAATATTCACATTCCACTAGTGACACTTGGAAGTTCACTTACAACATGTTTACAAAAATATACTATTTTCCACATGTACCCATGTGAGACAAAATAGGCTAGAGACAACCTAAAAAGACAAAACACTATGACTCTGAGGTTTGGGAAAGACCAACTCGAGAACACCCACTCAATGCTTCTCAATCATCTACTGATGTAAATATTGGTACTGCGTTTCGATGTCCCAAACTGCATAATGTTGTCTTCTGATGTCACAAAATGCATGTGGTCTTGGAACCTATGTCTGTCTCATATTGAAGTATGCACTACACTATCCTAAGTGTGGTTGGACCACCGATTTACTTTTGCATGTTGTTTTCGCTCAATTGCTAGTGATCACTAGTGGTCTTGCACATCAACTATTCCATGTACCTATCGACCTATTCCTGGACTTGGTTCTCATGCTTAGCTTTGGAGAAGGAACCTTCATATATTCACTCTCTTCTTCAGTTGTTGGTTGTTCCAGCTCATTAACCTTTATTATAATTGTTTCTCTGTCATTGCACCTTGCCTTTGTCCTTCTTCCTGTTTCTGGTTCTTAGATCTTGTTCTTCCTTCAACTTTCATTCTTCTTGTTGTGATCCCAATTCTGCTAACGTTCAAGCTCTACTCTTTTCTCTTCCTCTTCCGTTTTCTATGTCATGTGCCTCCTTTTGCTTCTAATGTCAAAGTTGTCTACATGAAGAATGAATGAACTTTCACTCTACAACTTTGTCCTTCGTCTGTTATGTCAGTGACTTACTCTTTCTCTGATCCTATACTGGCTTGCATCCTTCTGCCACTGCTGCTAGTTTTTTTACCATGTTAGTGTTCATTCCCTTTCTATAAATAGTTGAGCATATACATATATTGGCAAGTAAATTGGCGCTTTCTCAACTGCTTTAGTGGTACTACTTCCAGTGGTCACTCTTGAAGTAACTCTCTTTGGTGCCATGGCACAATGACTACTAGAGAGAAGCATTTCACGAGTGTGGTACATGTGGGAAAGAACTAACACTCATGGAAAGAAAGAATTAGCTCTTAAAAATATAACTTTACAGCATGATCAAGCAGCAGCCAGGTCATATGATGAGAGGAAATGCACAATTTTGACTTACAATGGATGACTAACTAACTATCAGAACTGCACACTATGTAGTATTGGTACTTAGTGTGGAAGCCTGCTGATTGGAACTGTGAAATGCATAGTTCAGCCCAAGACACAACCTGGGAGAAACTGTGCCTTGCTTAGTATTAATGACCAAGCTTAGAGATTAGCTCCTGGGACTACACAATGCATAGTTGGAGCCAGCTAAGGACAGGATCTGCACAGTTCCAGAAGCCAAGGAAGAGGCCTTGAGCTGCCAGATTGCGCAATGCATGCAAGTTAATGTGAGATTCAGGCAAGGGGAGCCCAGATCTGTCCATGGGGGGTGTACAAGCAAGTAGATTTGAATTATGATGCAAGCATGAGTGCGGATCTAGTTAAATGAATATGTATACATGTCAAATGAGTGCAAAAAATGATTAAACTAAATGAACACGAAGCATGTGAAGGGAGTTGCCGCAACGGTGACTGTTGGTGCAAAAAAGGGAAAAATCATGCGATTCTTGAGGAAGGAATTATATAACTTGAAACAACACTTCTACAAGCTAAAATAAGTTAAAACACCATCAGCCATTCAAAAAAACAAGAGAAAAGAACACTCTCACAAGCTAAACAAACCAAAGCGAGAGAAAAAGTAGCAAAAGAAAATAAAAGAAAAACTCACCCCGAAAAGAAATGATAATTCTCTAAAGGCTCCTTGATCTCCTACGGAACCTAGAGCTTGATGATATTATTCATAAGTGGGTTCTAGGGGCATCCATTACATAGATTTTAGAAATTGGAGTTCATGACATGTATGCTTGAGATCAAGGATAACAACGACAGTGAACAAAAACTTCTAAAGATTGAAATGTGTCACCTTTAGGAAGCTAATAATAGATTCCCCACTTCCTACAGATGCATTTTCCTCTTAGATTTTCTCTTTTCTGGAAAAATTCCATGCAATACCTGGAAATGTTGAGAAGTTCTAGGGAGGACTGGGAAACTCTTCGATTCATGCACTAATAGTTTTGGAGCACAGTTTGGTTCTACGACATGTTTGCGTTGAGTGGCTCTGGCCTGCCTCTCAGGTTCTGTGCAATTTCCCAGTTGAAGCCAAGTTGTAAGCTCGGTCTACGCATTTTTAGAACCTAATCTCACTGTTGGGCTGCTCTACCAAAGATAAGTTTTAGTTTCAAATAAGAGAAAGACTTTAATTATGTCTTTCATACTGTACCTTGCCATTAGCATTCCTCCATCCTTTAGACATATTGTTTCCAAACTAGATGAAATATATACCAGTCATAATGTTACTTCCAAGTGCCTTCCATAATGATGATTCTTATAGGATCTTGATGATCCTTCTTTGCAAAATGACTACCTCTAACATGATGTTAGAAAATTCTTGGATATACAATAATATGTAATATGGTTCCAATCTTCTCATTTTCTTTAAACTAGATTATATTTTCAAAATAAAATTAAACAGGTAGATTCTAATTGTTATATTATCATGTGCTTCTATCTATGATGCGATGTTTTTACAAAACCAATAATCTTCTAGAGTATACAATAATGCATGCTACTTTACTTTCTACATAAAAGGAAGATAAAATTCCTAGAGAACCCAACAGAAATGAGTCTTCCTTCAATAATATAGATCCTTGGGATCTTCTCCTTTCAGCTTCTTTGGTTCTCCTTTTTCCTTGGCTATAGGAGGATCACTTCTTTCCTTAATTTTGTTGGCCACTTTAATGTTTGGAAAATCCCTCTTATAGTGTCCATATTCATTGCAGCCAAAGCATTGGATATTGGACATGCCTATCTTCTTCTTAGACTTCTTAACCTTCCCTTTCTTCAACTTCTTAATACTTGCAATGAAATATTGATATCTTTCATTTGATTCAGTATCATCCTTTAGCTTGACTCTATATTCTTCCAAGATACATTGATCCCACAATTTATAAAAAAAAATGTAACATCTTTCTTTTAGTAGATGCTTGTTGCAAAGCTACTCCAATCAGGTGAAAATCATTTACTACACATATAGCCATCTTAGAATCAATAAAAATCTCTCCAATACCCTGTAATTGGTTTGTTATTTGTGATACCTTCATCATATAGGTGGTCATGTCCTCATACTTTGGTTTACCTATTCTATATAGTTGATTCCTCAAGGAGCTTTTTGTCCTTGTGTACTTATGGAGTACAACATTACTAACTTATCATATATTGTCTATGATGTTTTAAAATCAACAAAAAATGAAACAAGATGATCTTTTATTATTTCCAAAATTATTTTTTGTGCTCTTACTTCACCCTTCTTATACTTTGACAACTATTGAATCTTCTCTTTGCTAGGTTCGGCTACCTCTCCAAGGACATAATCCATGGCTTCATTCTCTATGAGTTCCAAATCAACCCTTTTCTTCCATGCTAGGAAGTTATTTGACCCAACCAACTTGTTGTTTTCCTTGAAAAATGTAGTCATACTATCTATAGATTGAGACAAAATATAATGTGATTTCTGCAGAAAAATCTTCTCAAAACCTTGATATGGATCACAGAAGCTTAAATTCAACAACTACTTACTTTATTAACCAAGAGTCATCTTTCTTAATGATGTCTCCAACTACCTTGAATTCTTCAAAAACTTAAAGGAGACTTCAAATATGTCCTATATATTATAGGATGCCTTCAACAAATGATTTTTTCAAACAACTTCAAATGATGATCCCAAAAAATCATTGTTGCTTCCTTCTTTGTCAAGATGAAGTATACTAGAGAAATTCCAATCAGAACATCATTCCATCTTCAATTAGAGCATGATAATGGGGCCTTCTTCAATTTAGTAATCCTCATTCTAGGTTAATATGTCTGCTTCTCATTTCCTTTTGTCCTTCTACAAATGAGTCCCGTTGACAAGCAAACCCTTATTTTTGTCCATCCAACTGCCTTCTCTTGTTCACCTTAGCTTTGATACCATGTTGTAGAATGCAATATTGCAACTTATTAATTCAATAAATCCTTGATATTAAGAATTTCTTGTGAACTTTATTTATCTTCTTATGTTTCTTTATTAGATCTTCTTCATCGAACAATTATCAAGTGCAAAAAAATAAAGACAATGTACACATAAATTAGGCTCCAAGCCAAGGCATAACCTCTCCAAGGGGAAAACCCAGAAGATCTTTTCTCTTCCTATAAAATCTGCTTCAAATGTGAAAGCAAGACGTAAAACATAAAACTAAAACTTCCTCCCACAACAAAGTCATCACTTTAAGAAGAAATTTCAATTAGGCCAAAGTCAAACCAATTCAACAAGAGAAAAATCCTTGTAAGACTACACCAAACTCAGAATTTCATCATCTAACTTCAAAATTTTAGACCAGAAGCAGGACTGCTAAGACAAATGAGAAAACAACGTCAGTCAAAGATCAATAATTCCACCATCATAAGTATTTCATGTACATTTGACTCGCTTACGCTCAAACATGTATCTCATTATATACGAGTCTTCAATTCCAATGCATACTTCTGAAACTCAAAAGAGATCCTTCCTCACCTTTCAGTCGAGTAAGCACTCTACTCCTTCGATATCAGTTCTAAGCTAATAGTGAAAAGAGTCATCAATAAGGATAAAAGTTCTAAGAGTACTGATATTAGCTTTCATACTCAACAGAACCCACTTTGCACGTGTGATAGAAAACTAGGGCATAACTTTGATTTTCTTTCCTTCCAGCTTCTACTTCCTCCTTCCTTGCCTTTCTTGACTTTCTTCTTGATTTATGCACTTCAGATTGAGCTCCTTTTTTCAGATCCAATTGGTGAACAAACGAGGTCAAACAAATTATATTTATACTCTTTTGAGTGGGTATAATACCCCTCTTTTGGCTTACTTGTATTTGCGAGGGTTGACTTGTGCTAGGAGGCTTATTTTGACTTCCTTGAATCAAAATAAATTCTTTTACAAGGTACATCTTGCCCACATAGATCTTATAATCATGATGTTGACTCTTTTGACTCATGACGATAAATCCTATGACCTAACAAAACATAGAAGCATGAAGCACATTCTTTAACCTAGAAGACCATCAACAAGAAGAATGAAACCCATGCTCTAAAATAATATTTTTTCTTTCTTCTTTTGTTTGTTACATAAGATATACATACTGACATGAGTATAATGAAAATTATGAAGGCTGAAACTAGTTATATTTTCCAAGAGTGCGATGGCATAATTATATGTTACACGGGTTAGCCTAATGAAGGGTCCACATATGAAATGAGTGAATAGGTATATATACATAGGTCATGTAGTCATAAACATATAAGCATGGATTGAAGGACTTTTTCCAATTAAAATTTCCATAGCCAATAATTAATCAAAAATGATGCCACTATAGTGTTTTCCCCTTTATTTTGCTTGGGATACATGTCCCATGACATTGGTCTTACTTTTCCTTTTATAATGTCCCTCCATTTGCATGGAAAATCAACCCAGGGTTATTACAAAAATATTTATAGCTTGTCTTCATACATGCATCAGTTATCGGTTTTTCACCGAGATAACTACATGGCTCCCTCTTTTCTTTGCATATCATATCAATCTTTTTTCCTTCCTAAGTGTTAACGATCAATATTATTTCCTTAATTTGTGACAGGGCACGGGCCATCAACTTTTCATATAAATTTGTTCCAATCATCAACAATGAAGGAATTATGTTTAGCCTTGTCAAACTTCAAGCCAATCATATTTCCCTTGTCAAAGTAATATTTATTAATATAGAAAAATGAACATCAGGTTTTCTTCTTACACTTCTACCTCTCAATCCCAAGGTGATGATGTGATCACATTGACTACATAGATGTGAACCATGCACATCTATAACTAACTCTTCCTTGTTGATTCTTGTAGATGTGAACCATACTCTAGGGAAGAATAACTTCAGATATGCATGCCTATTCTTTCATATCATCTAGTCATCCTTTGATCGAGCTTGCTTCTTATAACTTTCAAAGATAAGTTTTATTTTCCAAGAAGATAAATACTTTAATTATGTCTTCCATATTGTAACTTACCATTAGCATTCGTTCATGTTTTATACATATTTTTTCCAAACTAGATGGAATATATTGCAGTCATAATGCTACTTCCATGTCTTCGATAATGATGATTCTTATAGGATCTTGATGATCCTTGCTTGAAAAATGGCTACTTCTAACATGATATTAGAAAAGTCTTGGATGAACAATAATATGCAATATGGTTCCAATATTATAATTTTCTTTAAACTAGATGATATTTCCAAAAGAAAATTAAACAAGTAGATTCCAATTGTTCTACTATCATGTGCTTCTATCTATGATGCCATGTTTTTACAAAACCAAGAACCTTGTAGAGTATACAATAATACAAGCTACATTACTTTCCACAAAAAATAAAGATAAAATTCACATCAACAATCATCAACAATGAAGGCATTATGTTGAGGCTTATTAAACTTCAAGTTAATCATAACTCCCTTATGAAAATGATCTTTATTAATGCAGGAACATTAACATCAAGTTTTTTTCTTACACTGCTACCTCTCAATCCCAAGGTGATGATGTGATCACCTTGACTACATATACGTGAACCATGAACATTTATAACTAAATATTACTTCATGATTATTTTAGATGTGAACCATGCTCTAGGGAAGAATAACTTCAGATATGCATACAATTTATTTCATATCATCTAGTCATCCATTGATCGAGCTTGCTTCTTATACCTATCGAAGATAAGTTTTATTTTTGAAGAAGAGAAAAAATTGAATTATGTATTTAATATTGTAACTTACCATTAACATTCCTTTGTGATTTAGACATATTGTTTCCAAAATATATGGAATATATACCAGTCATAATCCCACGTCTAAGTGTCTTCCATAAGAATGGTTCTTATAGGATCTTGATGATCCTTCCTTGAAAAATGACTGCCTCTAATATGATGTTAGAAAATGTTTGGATGAAAAATAATATGCAATATGGTTCCAATCTTCTCATTTTATGTAAACTATGTGATCTTTCCAAAAGAAAATTAAATAAGAAGATTCTAATTGTTCTACTACCATGTGCTTCTATCAATGATTCCATGTTTTTACGAAACCAATACTGTTCTAGATTATAAAATAATGCATGTTACTTTACTTTCTACCCAAAATAAAGATAAAGTTCATAAAGAACCTGACAGAAATGAGTCTTCCTTCAATAATATAGATCCTTGGGGTCTTCTCCTTTTTTCTTCTTCTTAGTTTCACCTCTTTCCTTGGCTATATGATCTCCACTTCTTTCCTTCCTTTTGTTTTCCACTTTAATGTTTGGAAAATCCCTTTTATAGCATCCATATTCATTGCATCCAAATCATTGGACCTTGGACATGTATATCTTCTTCTTAGAATTCTTAAACTTTTGTCTCCTCAACTTCTTGGTTCTTGCAATCAAATCTTGAGATATTTCATTTTATTTAGTATCATCCTTTGGCTTGATTCTATATTTTTCCAAGATATATTGAGCCCACAATTCATAAAAGGTTGTAGCATCTTTTTTTGAGTAGATGCTTATTGCAAAGCTACTCCAATCAGGTGACAAACAATTTAATACACATATAGCCATCTCAAAATCAATAACAACCTGTCCAATCCCCCACAATTGGTCTCTTATTTGTGACATCTTCATCATATAGGTGGCCATGTCTTCATCCTTTAGTTTCCTTATTCTATATACTTTATTCCTCAAAGAAAAACTTTTCCTTGTGTACTTATGGAGAACAACATTACCAACTTATTGTATATAGCCATTGATGTCTTTAAATAATAAAAAAAGGAAACAAGATGATTTTTATTGATTCCAAAATGATTATTTGTTCTCTTACTTCACCCTCCTTATACTTTTCCAACTATTGAATATTCTCTTTGCTAGGTTTAGCTACCTCTCCAAGGACATACTGCATGACTTCATTCTCTATGAGTGCCAAAATGATCCTTTTCTTTCATGCTAAGAAGTTTGTTCACCCAACCAACTTGTTTATTTCCTTCCAAAATATAGCCATGTTATCTACATTGAGACATAGAATATAATATACTACTTAATTTGCTAATCAACAGTCCCCTTTCTTGATGATGTCTCCAACTATCTTGAATTTTTCAAGACATTCAAGGAGACTTCAAAGATGTCCTATATATCTTCTAGGATTCCTTCAAGAAATAATTTCTTCAAAAAATTTCAAGTGGTGATCCTAAAACTCATTATTGCTTCATTCCTTGTTAAGATGAAGTATACTAGATAAATTCCAATGATAAATTCATTCTATCTTCAATGAGCTTGATAATGGGGTCTTCTTCAATTTAGTAACCCTCCTTCTAGGTTAATAGGTCTACTTGTTCTTTCCTTTGGTCCAAGTTCTACAAATGATTCCCCTTGACAAGAAAACCATTCTTTTTGTCCCTCTGGATGCCTTCTCTTGTTGGCATTAGCTCTGATACCATGTTGGAAAATACAATATCACAACTTATTAATCCAATTTTTCCTTGATCTTAATAGTTGATTGTGAACTTTATTTATCTTCTTATGTTTTGTTATTAGATATTCTTCATCAAACAATTATCAAGTGATAAACAATAAAGACAATGTATAGGGTAATTAGGCTCGAAGCCAAGGCATAACCCGTCCAACGGAAAAACTCAAAATATATCCTCTTCCTATAGAATCTTCTTCACATGTGACACCAAGACCTAAACCTTAAAACTAAAATTTCATCCCAGCTCCAAGTTAGCCCTTCAAGAAGACCTTCCAAATAGTTCAAAGTGAAACCAATTCAATAAGAGACAAATCCTTTTATAACTGCACCAAAATTATAATTTCATCCCCCAATGTTCAAAATTTTGGACCTGTAGCAATTTTCGGACTTCAACCCCAATAGGAGCACAACTAGTTCACATGTGTGAGAGAAAACTAGGGTAGAAATTTGATTTTCTTTCCTTCCAACTTCTATTTATACTCTTTTGAGTGGGTCAAATACATCTCTTTGGATCGAATTTTCTTTGCCAAGGCCAAATTCTGCTTCAAGGCTTATTTTGACTTCCTTCACTCAAAATAAATTAGTTTACAACGTACATATTTCCCACGTGTCTTATAATAATGGTGTTGACTCTTTTGAATCATGACAATAAATCCTATAACCTAATAAAACTTATAAGCATGAAGAACATGCTTTAACCTAGAACCATCAACAAGAAGCATGCAGACCATGCTCTAAACAAATATTTTTTCTTTCTTCTTTTGTTTGTTACATAATATATACATATTGACATGAGTAAAATGACAATTATGAAGGCTAAAACTAGTTATATGTTCCAAGAGTTTGATTGGGTAATTATATGTTATAGGGGTTGGATTAACAAAGGGTCCACATATGTAATGAGTGAATTTTCATATATGCATAGGTCATGCAGTAATAAAAATATAAGCATGGATTGAATGTACTTCAAATGATGCCACTATAATGTTTTTCCCCCCTATTCAGCTTGGAATACATGTCCCATGACCGCGGTCTTAGTTTTCCTTTTATAATGTCCCTCCATTTACTTGGAAAATCAACCCAATTTTATTACAACAAGCTTTATAACTTGTTTTCATCAATGCATTAGTTATCAGTTTTTCATTGAGATAACTGCATGGCTCCCTCTTTTCTTTGCATCTTATTATATCCATCTTTCTTCCTTCCTAAGTATTAAGGATCCATCTTCTTTCTTCAAATTGTGGCAAGGTTCAGGCCATCAAATTTTCACATTAAATTCTTCCAATCATGAATAATCAAGGGATTATGTTGAGGCTTTTCAAACTTCAAGCTAATCATAAATCCCTTATGAAAGCAATCTTTGTTAATGTAGGAGTAGGAACATCAAGTTTTCTTCTTACACTGCTAACTCTCAATCCCAAGGTGATGATGTGATTACCTTGACTACATAGATGTGAATCGTGCACATATATAACTAAATCTTCCTTCATGCTTCTTATAGATGTGAACCATGCTCTAAGGAAGAATATCTTCAAATATGCATATGTTTTCTTTCTTATCATCTAGTCATCCTTTGATCAAGTTGCTTCTTATACCTATCAAAGATAATTTTTCTTTTCCAAGAAGATAAATACTTTAATTATGTCTTTCATATTGTAACTTACCATTATAATTCCTTCATCCTTTATACATATTGATTCCAAACTAGATGGAATATATACCATTCATAATGCTACTTCAAAGTGTCTTTCATAATGATGATTCTTATAGTATCTCGATGATCCTTTCTTGCAAATTGACTACCTCTAACATGATGTTACTAAATACTTGGATGAAGAATAATATGCAATATGGTTCCAATCTTACATTTTTCTTTAAACTATATGATCTTTCCAAAAAAAAAATAAACAAGTAGATTCTAATTATTCTATTGTCATGTGCTTCTATCTATGATGCCATTTTTTTACAAAACCAAGACTCTTCTAGAGTATACAATAATGGATGCTACTTTACATTATACATAAAAGAAAGATAAAATTCACATCAACAGTCATCAACAATGAAGGCATTATGTTGAGCCTTGTAAAACTTCATGCTAATCATAGCTCTCTTATGAAAGCGATCTTTATTAATGTAGGAACATGAACATTAGGTTTTATTCTTACATTGCTACCTCTCAATCCCAAGGTGATGGTGTGAACACCTTGAATACATAGATGTGAAGCATGCACATTTATAGCTAAATCTTCCTTCATTGTTCTTGAAGATGTGAACCATTCTCTAAGGAAGGATAACTTCAGATATGCATACATTTTCTTTCATATCATCTAGTCATCCTTTGATTGAGATTTCTTCTTATGCCTGTCAAAGATAAGTTTTATTTTCCAAGAAGAGAAAGTATTTAATTATTTATTTCACATTTTAACTTACCATTAGCATTCATTCATCCTTTAGACATATTGTTTCCAAACTAGATGGAATATATACCAGTCATAATGCTACTTCCAAGCGTCTTCCATAATGATGATTCTTATAGGATCTTGATTATCCTTCCTTGCAAAATGACTACCTCTAACATGATGTTAGAAAATGCATGGATGAATAATAATATGAAATATGGTTCCAATATTCTCATTTTCTTTAAACTAGATGATATTTCCATAAGAAAATTAAAGAAGTAGATTCTAATTGTTCTACTATCATGTGCTTCTATCTATGATGCCATGTTTTTACAAAACCAAGACTCTTCTAGGGTATAAAATAATGCATGCTACTTTACTTTCTACATAAAAGAAAGATAGAATTCCTAAAGAACCTGACAGAAATGAGTCTTCCTTCAATAATATAGATCCTTGGGACTCCTTTTGAATTCTTCTCAAGTTTCCTCTTTCCTTGGCTATATGATTTTCACTCATTTCATTCCTTTTGTTGTCCACTTTAATGTTTGGAAAATACCTTCTATAGTGTCCATATTCATTTCATCCAAAGCATTGGATCTTGGACATGTCTATCTTCTTATTATATTTCTTAAACTTCTGTTTGCTTGACTTCTTCGTTCTTACAATGAAAGGTTGAGATATTTCATTTGATTCGGCATCATCCTTTGGATTGATTATATATTCTTCCAATAAGGTGAAAATTAATTTAGTACACATATATCCATGTTAGAATCGATAATAGTATCTCTAAGCCCGTACAATTGGTCTCTTATTTGTGAGATCTTGATTAGATAGGTGGCCATCTCTTCATCTTTTGGTTTCCTTATTGTATATAGTTGATTCCTCCATGATTTTTTTTCCTTGTGTACTTATGGAGTTAAACATTACCAACTTATCATATTGTTGACAGTGTTGGACTCGCCAACATCTCAGGATCTCCCCAGTAAAAAGTCCCAATTAGACCTCATACCATTTGGTGTAGGAGTCCCAACAGTGGGTCGTAAGGTAATGCCTTGGCCGCAATGTCACATAGAGGCAAGTAAGATAACTCTATCAGTAGCAAGGGTGTGACTGATGCAGTGAGTCAAGAAATGAGTATGAGAGGTTCCAACTCAGCTAGAAACACACAACACAAAGGACATGCACAACTTTTGGTAGAGCAGTCGACACAGATTTGATAGTCACAACATACAAGGTAAGATAAAATGAACGAAACTCATGGATTAGTCCAATATGAGTGTGATGGTTGATATAACAAGGTTTAGAGAAAGGTTTGTCTGATGTCCAGCAGAGCATTCGACATGGACGGTGACAACATTAACAACATATGTAACACATTAAAAATAAGATTCATATAATTTCATACAAATCAGTTCATATACAAGTACGTAAGTTAAACAACATATGTCATTAAGGCAATTGGAGCAGTCCAACTACAGTAAAAACATATGAATGAAAACGTGTTGGGTTTTTTTATATAAATAAGTGTAAGTCACAATAATACAATACACCATTTAAACTTGATATCCCCATCAGTGGAACATTACAACCACATTCACTTGCTCCTGCAAAGAGATGTACTAGCTCCATGCAATGGACAAGCCAAGGTGCATCACAATATTGTCCAAGCCTTCTTCAAGATAGTCTTAGTAGAAGCTTGGCTAACCAAAACCCTATACAATGGGTTATGAGGGACTATTTATAGCAAAGGGTGGGGTGAATCTTGACATTCCCCTTTGTGACAATTCAACTACCCTCATGACTCTTCACCTACTCTATGACCGTTACATCCAACTGTTGACACTCAAATTACACTTGACATGACTCAACATTACAATGCACATGTACTCATGTGAGACAACATGGCTTGAGCAAGCCTTGCAACACATCACTGACACTCGGTTCGTTGTGATGAGACCAGCTCTTTGACATGCTTGTGATGGTGAAGGTGGTGAGTTGATGCCAAGCTTGGTCGTCCGTGATGATGTGCATGTACCTCATGGTGACATCTTGTCGAAGCGAACTCTTGCCTCCATTGTAACCAGTGCATTAGTTCAGCCCCTTCATCCAACTTGTCTCCTAACATGTGCATGGTCTTCTTGGGTATGGTTGAACCAATAACACACTAATGGATAGTGTCCGTGTTGATCTTCAAGTGTGTGTTGGTGGTCATGTGCATCAACTTTACGAAGTACATGTTCAGCCCAAGTTGGACTTGCTTCTTGTCTTTGCCTTGGTGAGTGTGTTGAATGGCTTGTATTGCATTCATGCACTCAACGACATGCATTTTATTGGATCCCTCACATGCGATCAAAAACATTTTTCAGCATGTTTTCTCTGTGTCAGCTGCCGGGATAGATCCTTAACTCATATTGGCGCAGTTTCATATTCAAGTGCATGTTACGCCCACTGTTGTTCTTGTTCCTCCTGCAACTCATTGAACTGTTTTTGAAGCTTCATGTTCCTCCTGAGTTGCTGCTTCAACACATGCAACTCCTTCTTTTTCCATCTTTTTCCTTTGCGTGATCTTCATGTCACGCCGTCACTTCATAGCCTGAGTCTCCAAAGTTGATTTCATTATCAGTGGATCTGCTTCATCTCGCAACTTTGCTCCGCCTCTATGTTGTCAACAACCTTCCTCTTGCATTCCTTGTTTTGGCTTCATTCGTTGCATTCAGTATGCTAACTTCAGCTGGTATTCACGATGCTACTCGTTGTGATGTTTCAGCTTGATTTCCTTTTCCACGAACAACTTGATGTTTTTGTGAGTAGGCAATCTCATAAACACTTGATTGACTGCATCCCCAAGCATGATCTGAAAGGTTTCTTTGTCTATGATCCCCTAGAAGCCATTGTACCTGTACTGTGGAGAATAAAATGAACACCTACGATACCTGCAGACACGGCAACACTCATAGCAAGCAATTTGTCACTCGAAAACTAGAATGAACATGAGAACTGACTTACAACATACCTGGGTGAATGATGATGAATGTTTGCGCGATTTCGGCCAGGAGGTCAGGAGACCGACTGCCAAAAGCTATACAAAGAATAGTCCAGGCTACTGAGAGACTGAATGGTTGCTGGAACTGCACAATGCACAATCCAGTCGGGCAGTTGGCTGATGGGATTCCACAATGAGCAATCCCAGCTGGGAAGAATTACTGGCACACGGGCAGATTTGCGCAAATTTTTGGGCCAAGCTGATGCTGACATCCAAAAATGCGCAATTCAATCCAGGAGTCCAGTGTTGGGCCAGAATGTGAAAATATGGAGAGGAAGGTGAGCCTTCCTTCTCCAGATTGCGCAATGCAACCTTGGTGAAGATAGAGACCAGGCCAAGGTTGGTCCGACTCGCCGAAGGGAAACTGAAAGAAAGTAAGTTGATGAAATGCATGGAGACACTAAGTGATAGAAAAAATGATAAAGAGTGCATGAAAAACATGAACAGAAGATTGAGAAAATAGATCAACATGCATGTGGGTGAGGTCGATCGTTAGTTGGGTGAACGTCCGTGCAAAATAGTTTCATTCATGCGACAACAGTGAGATAGCAATGAAAATTGAAACAGAGCGAGGAAAATATAGAATATATGTAAATGACATCAGGCATTTGAAGAAAACAAGCAAAATGTACTCCCATAAGAAAAAACACTAAAAGCGACAGAAATGCAGCACAAGGCATGGGAAGCAGGCATACCCCTAAACAATTGAGCTGAATGTGCCCACTACTGCTAGATGTGATGTGGGATGTCAAAGCTACAAGGTTGATGTGAGGAATGAGCTTTGCAATGTGTGGTTGATGATTTCTTATTATATCTAGGTTGTGACATGCATGCCACAAATCTAGTGGAAGTGACACTTGGAGGGAGGTTTTTGAATTGTTCCTTGCATGCAACCTCCAACTGCTAAACATAGATCCCTGAAACAAGGGATTCCATTACATGTTGCTTTGCGAGAAGCAGCCTATGCATGCAAGTCTATTTTGCTCGATCCCGAAGGGAACCGGTCTACTTAGCTACACATGCAAGTGACTGTTCAACTGCTGGAGAAAAATGTATATTTCTGATTGTAAGTTGGGCTAACTAACCAAGGGGATTGCTCAATTTCTAGGTAGATAAGTTGATTGTTGCCGAGATTTGTGCAAATCCTGGGCTGAACATCTTGTTGATGGAAAAAATTGTACAAATCCTGTTGGGAGGGTTGGCTGGCAGGATTACACAATCCTGGAGCCCAACAGGCTGTCAGAGGGAATTGCACAATTCCTGGAGGGAAGGTTGGTTGCCCTCCAGAAATGCACAAATTTCACTGGGAAGCTACTCAACCTACAGCTGGACCAAGTCTGGGTGAGCAGTCTGTGAAGGGAAAAGATCAAACTATGATTGACATACTGCCTTTGAGCAAGAAAGACACTAAAGCTTGAGTACTTGAAAAAGCAAGGCAACCTACTGTGAGGGTTGGTAGGGAGGCTCCAAAATAGGATAAGGTAAAATTTTGGAGGGTGGTTGTAGCAGCTACAACACTTGGAGACATAATAGTAGAAATCCAACTCTCTGAATGGACCCTGTTCACGAAAAGTAATTCAAACACCTCCGGAAGTATTGTTCAGCTCTCAGCTTGTCTTGGATTAACAATAGCTTGATTGTAAGATGTAGCATCTGCCAGACTCTTGGTTGATTGACACACATTTAAAGGTAAGGCAACAAAATTGTTTCGAATGGGTTCGAGGGGTATATAAGTGCACAAGAAGTATAGTCGTTAGACTCTAAGTCTTATCTCTAGTGTTGCTCCACTGTTAGCAGGCCTGGATAGTACCCCGGTGGAGTCACATAGGAACACAAGCATGGTTGCACTACCAGCGACCTTGGTCAGCACCCCAATGGAGTTACTTGCATCACCTCCCTGCGCAGGAAGCCTTTCTCTTCTTTCGCCTTATTCGTTTTTCATTTGAGTTTTATTTTTACTTTTCATTTTTTTCATTTCTGTTGTGCATAACACTTATTCATTTCAAAGGCGGAAGAGGGATCCCAACTTATTGAGAGCAGAAGAGGTTATTCCAATAGATAAATAGTTTATTGTATATTTGACGTGTCTCTTAAGGTTTCCCCCTCACCTTACTCTACTTGAATGAGCTAACAAGGGTTAACCTGAAAACAATCAACTAGAGAAGGAGACACTAGTTAGCGTGCAAGCGTTGTGTTTTCAGCAAGGTTCACCTCGAACAGTATGTATTTTCCTTCTACGTATCATGGATTGAAAGTAACAAGTTCTTCATACAAAGGAAAGATGACAGATAACCGAGTAGTGATAGTTGTACAATCCCTCTTTAACTTCACCCAGCTCTTTTCATGATTCACACATGGTTTCATGCAAACTAACCTACAAATGAAACAAGAAAACTAACTAACAATCAATAAAGCAAAGCAAGAGTAGAAACGAAAGTGAAAGCAAAGCAAGTACACAAATAAGCAAGAAAACAAACAAGCAAACAAAGCATGTAAGTAAACAACTGAAAGTAGACACTTCTCCTACTCCTACACTAACAGTGCATGGTCCCGATCACATGAAGTGATACTTTCAATGAACCCACTGGCGCATTGGTAGACCCATGCTGGTGAAGGCTTGGTCCGCGAGTAACCCAGTTATGCAGACCAGCAAACAAGAAAGATATAACAGTGAAGACAGCCCCACTTCGTATTTCAAAGTGCCCATGGGATCTAAGTGAGTGCATCTACATGACGGACAATCCATGGACTTATCATGGTGCTATGTGACACTATGTGAAACTTTAAAGTAAAAGCACACTCTTGACTGGGACATGTAAGCAAACGAAAGAAACAAAGATAACATGCGTCACACATGAGTTCTTACAATGTAAGACTCCTCCAATGCATGAGAGATGGGATCGTACAGTTCGTGTGGAGGAAGTGTGATCGGTGTGTGAGATGGATCTTCAATGCATACAAATGAGTGACGAGGAGCCTTGGGTGAATGAATAATTTCATGATCAGAAGTGAGACTAACCCCAAGAGAGTGAGGGCCTAACATAACCATCAGCTTGGGTTGAAGTGACTTGATAGTCTTGGGTGTCTCAACATCATCATCAGGTAGATCATCATAAACTAGTGGCTTCGAAAGATCAACTGCGATAGATTCATGATCGTGATAAGAAAATCGAAGCAAATGAATCATGACTGCCACGATCATAAAAATAAATGAATTCTTTGGCATCCTCATGATCAGATGAATCAAATAGAGGGGTAGATGAAAAGAGAATGAACTCATCCTCTGTGTTTCTGGAAAATAGAGATGAATGATCAACTAGATCTTCAATGAATAACTTATCCTCTCTATTGTCGAATGATGGACTAGCATCCGGTGAGTCCCGCAAGTGATCAACAATGGGTGCATCTATGGATGAGGACACACATACAAAATCATGGATGAAAAGTTTACCAAAGAAGCTAGGAAGGAATGGAGGGGGCTTGCATGGAAGGGAGCCATCCTTCGTCGAGAGTTGATGTTCAAGCTCCTACTCATACTCTTCATGAATGACAACACATGTTGGTTGTGCAACACCAACTCCGTAAGTGGGTTGTTCCTCATTCACAACAACTAAAGAGTCTGGAATGGACAAACACAAGACAACATCATTCGGAGGAACACCTAAGTGCAAAGACGAAGGTCAAAGAAAAGAATGCATATGGGAACTCAAAGGACTGACAACCAACTCTGTGCAAAAATTGAGTGGAGTGATGTTCAAAGGGTGTGAAGGGTGAAAAGATGTGCGAACATGATCCTCATCATCATAGGGCCATGGTGGAACTGTTGAACGAGAGGGAGGCAAACTTTCTGTTGAGATAGTGCCTCCTCCCACATGGGATTGCATAGTTCCATCAAAGAAGAAGGCTCGGCGAGGCTTGAGATCAAGATTTCTCTTGGGATGGGTAGATTTCTTAAGGCTATACTCGAACTAGTCTCAGAGGTAAGCGAATTTCATCTAGCTCCTCAGATATTGAAACTATAAGTCACGAAAGTGCTACCAAAAATCAATAACAAATTCATGTGGAGCCCTCCATTACTGTAACAGTTTTTGGTCAAGATGGTCTGGATCAAAATGATGGAACGTGTCTTCAATAAGATCACAAAAGTGCTCACAAGATCGCACGGTGTCAGCTAGTAGGATGAGCACCCAACGAAATGGAGATTTTTGAAGTGTGAATGCAAGTAGCAGACTTGCCTTTTCGTCAGCAAAGTAATCTTCCTCATAAATCATGGAAATAAAGTTATGTAAGTTCACAGGCCAGGCCACTTCGCCTTCACCATCATACATGTGAGTGGACAACAGATTGAAAAGCTTCCCTGAGATGGATACATCTTCACGATTTGAAAAACACCTCGAGGGAAGAAGAATGAAAGACTCCATGAAAGATATGCAAGGGTTCAAAACTGGATGAGAGGACACTGCTTATCATCAGGCCCTCATTCTAGCGCCAGAAATGTTGACGGTGCTAGACCCACCAACATGTCAAGGGGCAAGGAAAATTTTAAGAACCACCCTAAATTTATATGTATAATAAATGGGCTAATCCCCATGATACATAGGAAAAATGGGAGGCGATTTTATCAATAATATAATATGTATATATAATTTTTTTGGCAAATCTCTCACCAGATTATATTAGCTTTTACAGTGATGGAGAATCTTTCACTGAATTACTTCGTGTCGGTTCTTCGTAAGCTGTAGGTGTAAGTGACTGTAGTGTTTTCCCCCTGTAATGTGTATCACCCCCTGCTATGTGCCTTTCACCTATGTGTTTTCCCTCGGCTGATTCCTGCCCCTGCTTCCCCTGTAACATTGTGAAGTCTTGGCGAATGTTTTGTTAAAGTATGAAACCATATATGATAATAAGAAAACATATTCATTAAACTGTAATATACTAACATACATGTTTGGAAAAAAGAAACATTATTTTCTCTTCCTACAAACAACGTTCCAAGTTTCAGTGGCCATGTTTCTCAAGGTTCTTACAATACACTCTTTCATATCCTTCTATTAGTTTTGATAATATTCCACAACAAATTTCTTGTAGGTGTTGATATTTACCACGAGTTCTGTCAAGGTAGGAGAGATTAATCTTTTCTCTACAAATTTTGTCAAGCTACCACTTTTTTCAAGTTATCAAATTTCTTTCTTATTCCTTAGACTCCAACTGCGAGATAAAAAAACACATCAAGTTTGTTTACCCCAACATGCCAACAAGTAGCAAGCCCCAACTATATTATATAGGAAAGTATTAGGTATCCCAAAGGCTCGAAGAGGATCTAATTGAAATAAGTGACCATTGTGAGAAGCCTTCCAATCAATATATGAATATATAAATGTAGATTTATTATTATTATTTTAATTTGAAATCTTCAATTAAATAATAAAATTTAATTACGTCTCTCCCAATCTAAATTTCTTATTAGCATAATTCACTACCCTCATACGTCTCACATTTTTTAATAACGTTGTAACATGTATATTAATTTCCTTTTTGGTGAACAATCTCCACCTTTTAGGAAAATATAGTGCAGTGGCTCCAACCCTTACAGATCATTAGGACAAACTAAGAATAGTAGAGAAGATGAAAGGTTGTACAAACCAATTTATTTTTCAAACAACTAATCCAACACCAATACCTAAACTTTTTCATGAAGATATACCCCTACAGATCATTAAGACAAACTAAGAATAGCACAGAAGATGAAAGGTTGTACAAACCAGCTTATTTTTCAAACAACTAATCCAACATCAGTACCTTAACTTTTTCATGAAGATATCATATTGAGAATGTTTGAAAAATGGTGGGAAATCTTCTGTGAGGGTGATGCGGAAAGAGTGATAAGGTCTCACTATTTTGAATTTTTTTTTGTAGAAAAACCAATATTAATGGAGATATTGGTATTTTTTACTAAATTTTGTGAAGTGACTAAATTTAGCTTTAACCACTGACCTTAAGATGTTTTTACAATATAATTTCCTAAGTCTATTTAATATCTTCATTATCATAAAACCCAACCTATATCCATCTTAACTCCACATCTACCACTCTGAGAGGGATGAAATATATTTATCCCTATGAGCACTTGGTAGACCCAGAATTAAGATGGATCTAAGATGATAGAATTTCCCTTTTAAATAGTCAATGCTCACATGAATACCATGGTATTACCATGGTTCAATACCATGGGTTATCATAAGCCTGGAGCTTAAAAATTACTATTAGTAATTTATAAAAATTAATAAAATTAATAATTGATTTTTATTTTATTTTTTATTCTTAACCAAGTTAAAATGTTTAACATACATTAAATTACAACATCCATTTTTACTCTTGATCCACCAAGCCCCGAGAGGGATCAAATATTTTTTCACTCTATGCTAGTTTTCATATTACGATATTTGATCCCTCTGGGGGCTTAGTATATCCAATGTAAAGATGGATCTATGTTGGTTTAATTCCCCCTTTAAATAGGCTACATTCCAAGTGAATACCATGGGTCAATACCATCTGTCATTTTTATTTTTATCAATAAAAATATTAGGGTTAATAATGTTTTTTGCATGGTATTAATAATAATGTAGCCCTTGGTATTGGGCCCATAGTATTTTTCCCATAGGTTTCACCTAAATATAACGAATTTTTTGATTGTTCTTAAATATAAGGTGAGTTATGGAGTAAATATAAAAAAAGTTTTATTTATTTACCATACCTCTCCTTTATTTATATTTTTATTAATTTACCATACCTCTATAACAAATATGGTATTTGGCACATAGGATTCACTTAAATAAACCCTCTTTTTTGAGCCTTCATAAATAGAAATAGGGTTATGGATTAAATATAAAAAAATGTTTTATTTATTTACCATACCTCTAGTTTATTTATATTTTTATTTATTTACCATACCTTTTGAGTAAGTATAAAAAGAGGTTTTATTTATTTACCATACTTCCACTTTATTTATATTTTTATTTGTTTACACCCTTGCATGTATATAAGGTGACTTATGGAGTAAATATAAAAAATGTTTTATTTATTTACCATACCTCTCATTTATTTATATTTTTATTAATTTACCATACCTCTTTTATAAATATGGTATTTGGCCCATAGGATTCACTTAAATAAAACCTATTCTTGAAAATTAGGGCGAATGGAAGGTTGTAACTCCTAATTTTAAGGGCTAAATTTACCTTTTTTACCCTACCTCCATACCTAATTCTTTTATAAAATAAATTTGAGGCAATTTGTAAAAATGTACTATGATACAAAATATTCGCCCACTGAAAATTTAAAACCCTTTAATTTCGCCTAAGGACGAAAAATCACCCCTAAAATTTTCCATGTCAAGGGGATCTCCCTGGTAAGAAGTCCCAATTAAACCTCAGGTAGTTTGGTGTAGGAGTCCTAGCACTGGGTCAAAAGGTAATGCCTTGACCGTGATGTCTCAAGAGGCAAGTAAGATAAATCTGTCAGTAGCAAGGCTATGATTGACGCAGTGAGTCAAGGAATGAGTATGAGAGGTTCCAACACTTGAAATGGAGAGGAAGGTGAAGGTGAGTTCCAGGTCAAAAGCAATCAGTCCCAACTCGGCTAGGAACACACAACACAAAGGACATGCGTAGCTTCTGGCAAAGTAGTCGACACAGATGCGACAGTCACAACATACAAGGTAAGATAACATGAACAACGCTCACGGATCAGTTTGAGACGAGTGTGACGGTTGATATAACAAGGTTCATAGAAATGTTTGTCTGATGTCTGGCAAAGCAGTCAACACGAACGGTGACAACATTAATGACATATGCAACACATTAACAACAAGATTCATATAATTTCATACAAATCAATTCATATAAAAGTATGTAACTTAAACAACATATATCATTAAGGAAACGAGAGAAATCCAACTACAATAACAACATATGCATGAAAATGTGTTTCCTTTTATTATATAAATAAGTGTAAGTCACAATCATACAATACACCATGTACACCTGCTAGCCCCATCAGTGGAACATTACAGACACATCTGCATGCTCCTCCAAAGAGATGTACTAGCTTCGTGCAGTGGAGAAGCCAAGGTGTGTTAAAATATTGTCCAAGCTTTCTTCAAGATAGTCTTAGTAGAAGCTTAGTTGACCAAAAAACTATACAATGAGTTATGAGGGATTATTTATAGCAAAGGGGGGTGACCCTTGACATTCCCCTTTGTGAAAGTTTAACTATCCTCATGATACTTCACCTACTCTATGACTGTTACATCCAATTGTTGACACTCAACTTACACTTGACATGACTCAACATTACAATGCACATGTACTCATGTGAGACAACATGGCTTGAGCAAGCCTGCAAGACATCACTGACACTCATTCCGCTATGATGAGACTAATGCTTTGACATGCTTGTGATGGTGAAGGTGGTGACCTGATGCCAAGCTTGGTTGTCTGTGATGATGTGCATGCACCTCATGGTGACATCTTGCTGAAGTGAACTCTTGCCTCCATTGCAACCGGTGCATTGGTTCAGCCCCTTCGTCCAACTCATCTGCTAACATGCACATGGTCTTCTTAGGTATTTTTTAACTAGAAACACACTGATGCATAGTGTCTATGCTAATATTCAAGTGTGTGTTGGTGGTCATGCACATCAACTTGCCGAAGTATATGTTCAACCCCAATTGGACTTGCTTCTTGTCTTCACCTTGGTAAGTGTATTAAATGGGTTGTATTGCATTCGTGCGCTCAACAACATGCATGCTGTTGGATCCCTTGCATGTGATCAACAAAATATCTCACCATATTTCCTCTGTGTCAGTTGCTGGGATAGATCCTTAACTCGTATTGGCACAGTTTCATCTACGAGTGCATGTTTCACCCACTGTTATTCTTGTTCCTAGTGCAGCTCATTGGATTGTATGTGCAGCTTCATGTTCTTCCTGAGTTGCTGCTTAAACACATGTAACTCCTTCTTTGTTCCATCTTCTACCTTCATGCGATCTTCATGTTGCATCATCACCTCATAGCATGAGTCTCCAAAGTTGTTTTCATTATCAGTGGGTCTGCTTGATCTTCAAACTTTTCTCCACCTATATGTTGTCAATAACCTTCCTTTGCATTCATTGTGTTCACTTGATTCGTTGCATTTGCTGCATTCGGTATGCTTCCTTCAACTACTATTCGTGATTTTGCTGGCTATGATGTTGCTGCTTGATGTTCTTGTCCACAAAAAAATTGATGTTTGCGTGTGTCGGCAAGCTCATAGGCACTTGATCAACTGCATCCCGAAGCGTGCTCTAAATGGTGTCTTCATAACTGCTCCTGTGGAAGCCATTGTACCCATACTGTTGAGAGGAAGATGAAAACTTATGATACTTGGAGACATGAAAACACTCATAGCAAGTGATCTGTCAGTCGATGATGAGCCCCAATTTTTGGTACAATTTGGGCTCATTTGGCCTACTTGCTCTGCTCAAACCATTCATTTTTTATTGCTTATGCATTCATTTCTTGGTTTATTCGTGTTGTTTGTAGGAAGAAGGGTAGACATTCTATCTACGTGACTAATGCATGATGCTTTCAGGTTTTGGCATTAAAAGGGAGCAAAGACTACGAAAAAGGAGACAAAGAGACAATGAGGTGGCACTGCTGGTTTTTAGGAGAGGATGTCCACGGTCTTGGGGACCTTCCTCGTGATTCCCACCATAGCTCCGAGCTCCAATCCATCTCCCCACCGAGCTTAGAAGCAGCCAGCTGTTCTACAGGAACAACAGTTATAACTGTTCTACAGGAACAACAGTTATGACTGTCCTACAGGATCAGCAGTTTAAACTTCAGTTGGACATCCGAGCTCCTAAAATCAAGGACACCTGTTGGATGATCGTTTTTGCATAAATACTGAGGCCGTAGCCTTGGATAGAATCTTTTTGAACCTTGGCATTACTTTTGTAATTGGGAAGTACGAGCTACAACTCGATTTTTTGTTCCTTTTGTAAGCCATTTTGGCATGTCATCAGACTTTCGTTTATGAATAAAGGCAGTCAGATTTTGGTCTCATTCTGAGTTTCTAATGGAGCTATAGCTCTCAGGTTAGGGCCCAACCTGAGAGCAATAGATCTCCTCGGTGTTGTAATGTTGTTGCATATCGTTCCAGCACTTTGAGTTTTTACTTTAACATGCAATTCGAGTTTACAGTTTGTTGATTTAGTCTTTTTCATGAGCTTAGATAGGATTAGTTTATCGTGATTTGCTTTCAGTTGCTTAAGTTCGATAGGAGGATAGTTATAAATAATTGGAGCTCCAGCAAAAAGGTTGTAAAGGCTCACTGCCATCTCTATTAGGGATTGGGGTGCAGTCCATAACCAACCACCAAAAAGAAACGCAGTTCTTCTCATTTCCATGCAAGCTGCAACATAGACATTTTCGTTGAAGATCCATCCATGCACTTTCGACATTGAACCATACTTCTACATTTCACTTCCATGCATGAGTTTCATTTCTTGGTTTTCCATTGCTGCTCATAGGTTTCATGGCACAGTTATCATAGGTTAATGAATTTCTCGTTTTTGTTGCATAAGTCATTTGTTTCATTTACGCTGCTACTTATGACTCCACTTTCTTCTTCTACTTCTTGATCTCTCCTCAAGCCCTACTCAGCCTCTGTCCAGCTCATTTACCCTCCAACTCATCCATTATTCACTTAGCTCCATTTACTTCAACTTTCGTTGATCCCATCCTTCCAACCATCAAACCACTGCATACATTCTTCCTCCTCCACCAGCTCCATCTCCATCTCACCTATCCTTCCACACCACTCCAACACTTCACCATCTCCCAAAACCTCCACGGCCAAACATCCTGTAGAATTGCACAGACTTCTTGTAGAAACCCCTGAGTTTCCTGTAGGATCCCCTGCAGACTTCCTGTAGAAACCTGCAAACTCGGTTGCTGAGCATCCGAACGTGGTAGGCTTTTGTGGACTGATGCTGGAGACCCTCTGGGACCTCCCTTAGCCATCCTGACCTTGCCCATGCTTTTCTTCCATTCCAACCGCTCCTGCACAACCAAACCCTAATCAAAAGCATCATCACAACAAATCCAACCACTTAATGAAAAAATACAAAAACATGTCTTTTCAGATGCAAGTAGCTTAGATGCATGTATTTCAGTTCACTGCAAGTAATGGCCTTATTGGTAGTTTTTTCATTCATAGTTTTGCATAGTTAGGATCTAGCTAGTTAAATTAGGGTTTACTAGGGTTTCCATGCTTTATTGGTTTTTAGTTTCCTTCTGCAATTAGACTAGTCTCCTTTGAGTTAGCTTTCGTCCATCATTCATAAAGCTTCTTCTGTGAGCCTATAGAAGTTGGCTTGAGCCCTAGCGGACTTGTGCCAGCTGACCAAGTGACAGCTGCGACAAGATCTAGTACTTGTGCATACAGCACCGTCGCTTCCAAGTTTGTACGAACTACCGGGTTGATAAAAGTAAGAGACAGGAAGCTCCAGGAGTTGTAGCATTATTGCTACAATACTGGAGCCCACCATCTTTTTGGCGCCGTTGCCGGGGAAGCGGCAGAGTATTGGTGATTGTTGCTATTCTTCTATTTTCTACTACAACTTTCTGCTAAGTAGTTTATTTCATTTCCATTCTGCAAAATTAGCATAGACATTTCCTGCTTTCATAGATTAGCATTTCCTGCTTTCCTAGATTAACATTTCCTTTCTGCAAGCGTAGACTAGCATTTCCATTCTTGCAATTTCCTTTGAGCAACGTAGATTAGTTCTCTCCTGCTTTCAGTTAATTTTGCATCTTTCATAGTTAGTTGTAGATCAATCTGTCTCAGTTTTGTAGGTACCAAAAGAAAAGCAAAGCAAAAGCAATCAAAAAGAAAAAGAAAGTCTTTTCCATTTCATGCCTCGTAGGAACCGAGATAGATCAGGCAAATTCCTACCAAACACCCCCACCACATCACTGAGTCACCCTTCTCTCTTCTTTGGTGACAGTGACCCAGAAGAACCTATAGGTGAACAACCTGAGATATCCAAAGACCCTATAGTAGAAGAAGAGTTAGAGACCAATCCATCTGAAGCTATGGCTGACAATAGAAGAGAAGATGATAGAATAGAAGGTGCCTTCCCCATCCGAGAGACCGATGGAGAGATGAAAATGAAGAACATTAGCCCCTCCGCCCTACCTCACTTCCATGGGCTAACCACTGAAGATCCAGACACCTTCCTGTTGGAGTTTGCTGTCCTTTGTAGAACCTATGACTATACTGAAGATGAGCAAAAGTTGAAACTTTTCCCTTCCACTCTCAAGGATGCAGCACTATGCTGGTTCATGGGTTTACCTGGGAATAGTATCACCACTTGGGCTCAGATGCAGCAAGCTTTCAACACCAAGTACCGGGATTACTATAGGTCCAAGGAAACAAAGGGGGAAATCTTTCGGATGTCCATGGGGAATGATGAGTCCTTAGAGGATTATGAGGAGAGGTTCCAACTAAGCTATAAGCGGGCCAGGTGCACACTTGACCCTGAATCCCTCAAGTTGGTCCTGCTCCGAGGAGTCCCTGAAGACCTCTTAGATACCCTTCACATGTTAGCTGGGGGGGACATTTACCAACTGCCTTATGAGGACATCAAGACAGTGTTTAGAAACCACTCCAGGGCAGCTCGGAAACGAGGTAGAGGAAACCACCTCTCAACTAGTGTCCCTTTCTCCAAACATGAGCTTGCAAATCAATTAGAAGATCTTAAGAGTGAGGTGAGACAAACCATTGCCATGCAGCTTGACACATTCAGGATTCAACAAAAGAAAGAAGAGGCTGAGAGAGCCTTGGCTGTCTTCTGCCCTAGGTGCACAAGGAGACACCCTAAGAACGAATGTCCATTGCATTCGGTTGAAGTGTGTTTCGTTTGTGAGGAGGACCATCCCACAAATCAGTGTCCAACCTTACCTGGGTTCAAAGCCATGTACTAAGGGACAGAAGCTCCCACAGAGCCTCTCTATTACCTCAACCAAAGGAGGCCACAGGGATCTAGACCTTATCAGCAGGGGATGCAAGGGGCATCTCAAGCTTATTACAGCCCCAACCAATCGACTCCTATGCCTTCCTGGGGTCCCCCTGCTCATCCTTCATGGTCCATGCCTCCTCCATGGTCTTATCCACCTCAGTACCCCACTCAACCTGCTTCTCATTCATATCACTCACATGCCCAGCCACAGCCTCAATGGAATGCACCTCAGTCGGGGTGGAGGCCCCAATACAACACTCCTCCTGCCATCTTGCCTCCACCACCAGTTCAACCTCAGCCATTACCTCCTGCTCCTCCAAGGCAGCCTCAAATGCCTGCTCAACCGAACTCGAACCCCAACAATAGACAGGCCCAACAGGTATACACTGGGGAAACCTCATGCCCTACCTATGTTGTGGAGATCCAGGAGATCAATCTTCGATCTGGAAAGACTCTACCAGATCGCCAACCTCCTCCCCCAGAGGATGAGGAAGATAAACAGGAAAGTGAACCAAAGTCTATTCCACCCTTTCCTGAGAGACTAACAGCCACCACACAACCCAACCCAGAGGAGGAAGAGCTTTTGGGTGAGCTCAAGCAGTTGTGTGTAAAAATACCACTTCTCCAAGCCATCAAGGATGTGCCAATATACAACAAGCTGGTTAAGGAGAAGTGTTTCAAACACCCAGGCAGACGGAAGAAAGATGCCTCAACTATCAATGTCATAGGACAACTGTCTGACCTTATGTTAGGACAAGTCATCTGCCCAAAGTACCTAGATCCTGGAAGTCCTGTAGTAGATGTTCACATCAATGGCACCATTATACCTCACACCTTGATTGATCTGGGGGCCGCCATTAATGTGATGACCAGGGATACCATGCTTAAGCTTAATCTTCAGGGTTCCTTGAGGAAGACCTCGACAGTACTGCAATTAGCAGATCGCTCCACCGTGACTCCTGAAGGGATTGTGGAGGATGTCTTGGTCTCTATTGACTCTTGGGAATACCTTGCAGACTTCCTGGTTCTGCAACCAAAGGCCAAGCTTACTGGATATCCTCTCATTCTGGGAAGGCCTTGGTTAGCTACTGCAGATGCTTACATAAGTTGTCGTGCAGGAAACATGACCATCAAAAATGGTCCCATGTCCAAGCAGCTAGTCCTATACCCTCCTGCCCAACCCTTCTTAGAGCATGACTTACCACTCTGGTTGGAAGAAGGAGAGGAAGACGAGGTGTACTCAGCACCTCTGTGCACCTTAGATACCACTAGAAAAGACCCCCCAACCGAGGATGACTTGATCGAGACCTTGATCCAGAATCCACCTTCCAGTGCACTACCCTTAGAGAAGTTGGTGGAGGATGCCCAAGCTAGCACCTTAGTGGATCTTTGTACAACCAACCCTGTTACTCCTAGAGTCAAGAATGTGGAGTTCGGCCCCGAGAAAGCATTGAAGATCAGCTCCTCCCTATCTCCTTCCCAGGAAAAGGAGCTGTGTAGTCTGTTGGCCAATCACCTAGATGCTTTTGCTTGGAGCTATAAGGAAATGAAAGGAGTCCGTCTGTACCCATCATATATACATCAAAGAGGATTGTAAACCGGTTAGGCAACCTCAGAGGAGAATGAATCCAGCCCTTAAGGACATCGTTAAGGAAGAATTGCAAAAACTGTTGGATGCCGGATTCATTTACCCCATCTCAGATAGTGAATGGGTGTCCCCTCTAGTGTTGGTTCCCAAGAAAAATGGGAAATGGAGAATCTGTGTGGACTACCGAGAACTGAACAAAGCTACCAAGAAGGACCATTTCCCTCTACCTTTCATAGATCAAGTGTTGGATGGACTGGCAGGAAAGAAGTTCTTCTCTTTCCTGGATGGGTTTAGGTGGTACAACCAAATCCAAATCAGCCCGGAAGACCAAGATAAGACCACCTTCACTTGTCCTTGGGGTACCTTTGCCTATCGAGTCCTTCCCTTTGGGCTCTGCAATGCTCCTGCTACCTTTCAGAGGGCTGTCTTGAGCATCTTCTCGGAGCTGGTCCATGATGCAGTAGAAATCTATATGGATGACTTCACTCCTTATGGGGCCAACTTCCAGGAAGCATTGTCCAACCTGGGAAAAGTCCTAACCAAATGCACCGAGATGAACTTGTCCCTTAGTCCTGAAAAATGTGAATTCCTAATGACTGGAGGGACCATGCTAGGCCATACCATTTCTTGCCAAGGATTGCAGGTGGATCCTAACAAAATTGCTCTCATCAATAGGGTTCCACCTCCTCAAAAAGTCAGGGATGTCCGGAGTTTCTTGGGATTAGCAGGATACTACCGAAGATTCATTAAAGATTTCAGCAAGCTAGCCTCGCCATTGTTTGGCCTGTTGGCAAAAGATGTGGAGTTTAATTGGACTGACGATTGTCAGAGGGCTTTAAATGAATTAAAGGACAAGTTGGTGTCAGCCCCAATCCTGAGAGGTCCAAACTGGGCCCTACCTTTCCACATCCACACTGATGCCTCGAACAAAGCCATAGGTGCAGCTTTAGGGAAAGTTGAGCAGAAACTTCCATATGCCATTTACTTTGTTAGCAAAAACTTGTCCAAAGCTGAGCTGAATTACACTGTAACCAAGAAAGAATTCTTGGCTGTGGTCCATGCATTGAACAAGTTCCGACATTATATTACTGGTTACCAGACCTTTGTACATACTGACCATGCTGCTATTAGATATTTAATGAATAAACCAGATGTGAATGCTCGTATTATTAGATGGTTACTTTTATTGCAGCAGTTTGATTTGACCATTGTTGATAAACCAGGTAGAGAAAATGTAGTTGCTGACTTTTTATCTAGATTGGATTTGTCTGCAGATGAGGATGGAATAGTGGACGACCAGATGCCTGATGAACATATGTTTGCTATTTCAGTACTCTCTCCATGGTTTGCTGATATAGCAAACTATCTTGTTTCAGCACAGTTCCCTCCACACCTATCTTCCAGAGAGAAGAGTAGAATCATCAGAAAAAGTGCCTCATTCACTTGGATCGGGGGCAATCTATTCAAGCTTGGCCCCGATCAGATCTTAAGGCGTTGTGTAAGGGAGGAGGAAGTCTTTGATATCCTCCTCACTTTTCATGATGGGCCTTGTGGAGGGCATTTTGCAGCAAAGAGAACTGCCTTCAAGATCCTGCAGGCAGGCTACTATTGGCCCACACTTCATCAAGATGTCAGAAGATATGTCAGTCAGTGTGACCAATGCCAAAGAATGGGGAAACCGACCCAAAGGGATGAGATGCCTCTCCAACCTCAAGTGACTCTTGAGCCATTTGAGAAGTGGGGCATGGACTTTGTGGGCCCAATCAACCCCTCTTCGAGGCAAAGGACTTACATCATTGTGTGTACTGACTATTTGACAAAGTGCGCAGAGACCAAAGCAATCAAAGCAGCAACAGAAGAGAAGGTGGCCGAGTTCCTAAGAGAGAACATCTTCTATAAGTTTGGCTATCCAAAAGAGCTGGTCACCGATCAAAGGAGCCAGTTCACCTCCAACCTGGTTGAAGATCTCCTAGCTCATCACAAGATCAAGCATAGGACTTCCACCCCTTATCACCCTCAAGAAAATGGGCAGGTGGAAGTCACCAATAGATCATTAGAGCGGATCTTGACTAAAGTGGTGAGCAGCAGCAGAAAGGACTGGGCAGATCACCTGGTTGAAGCCACATGGGCTTACAACACCACTTGGAAGACCACCACCGGCTTCACACCGTATGAGCTGGTCTATGGGAAGAGAGCTTTGCTATCCATTGAGTTTGAATACAACACTTTGAGGATGGCAGCTCAGCTGGATCTAGATCTCAACCATGCACAACAAGAAAGGCTGCTGCAGCTGAATGGCCTGGATGAGCACCGAATGCAGGCCCTCCTTCACTCAGAAGTGGTTCAACTTCAGAGAAAGGTGTGGCATGACCAACATCTCCATGACAAGCAATTTCAGCCGGGAGATTGGGCTTTATTGTATGACTCCAGATACAAAGATTTCAAGGGGAAGCTGAGAACCAGATGGCTAGGACCATATGCAGTGGAGAAATGCCATGACAATGGATCTATCCTCATTCGAACCATTGATGAGGAAGTCATTCCCATGCTTGTCAATGGGCATCGTTTGAAGATCTACAGGAGACCTCTCTCAAGACAAGAGTTCATCAAGACTATAGAGAAATCTGTATTGGTCATAGAGAAGGGTTCTGCCTCTGCCTCTGGCATACCCTGAAGAAAAAAGATCTGAAAAAAAAAAAAAATAAAGAGAAAAAAAAATGAAAAAAAAAAAAAGAAGAAAAAAAAGAGAAAATAAATAAAGATCCTTGGGTGAAAACCTCTCTGAGGCGCCCAAGGCAGGTAGTAGGGTTGAAAACCTCATTGAGGCGCCCCTATTGTCTTTCAAAAAAAAAAAAGAAAAGGTGAAAAAGATCCTTGAGTGAAAACCTCTCTGAGGCGCTCAGGGCAGATGGAACGGGTGAAAACCTCTTTGAGGCGCCCCTGTTATCTTTCAAAAAAAAAAAAAAAAACAATAAGCAAAATATAGTAAAATTGCATGCAGGTTGCAAATGTTCTATGGAGGAGAGGAAGCCCTTCAACTCAGAGCCAAGGGTCCTTATCATGCTGTCAAGGAACCTCACCAGCACCTCCTCCAAGGGTACCTATGTCTTTTCAAGGTATGTGCAATTTTATCAAGGTTTGAATCTTCTACAGGAAGATGCAGTCTTTCTACAGGAAGGCGCGGATTTCCTACAGGAAAGTGCAGACTTTCTACAGGAAGCTCTGTGTTCTATAGGAAACTTCCTGTAGGAGTTTTGGACGGCCAGAATTCATTTTAAAAGGAGATTTAGCGACTATGGATTGGTTTGGATGCATGCAAGCCTCTGTTGGCACCCTTGCACATTGATGCCATCTTGCTCCACCGTCCTTGTCGACATGCGGCCACGTTCCCTACACCAACAAAGAAGATCGATGAGTTCTCGCGGGAAAAGTCATTTTCAAAGCTAAATAAATGCTAGATCTCATACCGCAGGCATCAAAGAGCTCCGGGAATGTGATTGAAACGCCAGAACCTCCGTCGTGCAGCATGCACCCAAGGAGAAAGGACTGTTACGAGACACCTCGCGAGAATCCTGTAACAGTTCAACCTGCTCGAGTGGATGCCATTCACAGCACCGCCATCTGAAATGAAACACAGGCGCATGCAAGCAAAACATCCGCTCCATCGTTGGCAGCCTGTAGCCACGAGCCTCCGGGTCTGTGTAAGTCGCATGCAGCAGGTAGATCTACTCACCATCGTCCAAGAACTGGAAAAATCGTGTGCAGCCACGCAGGTAAGTGTCTCAACCCTTCCTTCCATCAAATCGCATGAATCTTACTTTGAAATTGTTTGCATGGCGTAAAATTGAATGGTTGAGCGGCCGTATGGCCAGTCGACTGGCCACGTCGACTAGTTAAAGTGTAATTGGATGTTTGGGTGGCAGCCACAACAGAGAGAATGAACTGCACGCACGTGAGAACACTCTCGTCAGAAGCATGAGTTTAACAGGAAAAGGCGGCGGCAAATCTGTGGGAATGAATGCGGCAGCAAGTGAATACGCAGGCGAATGATGGATGACGTCGCCCAACGGTCCGGTGGGGACAGCTCATCCCCCGCGCCATGGATTGCGCCGATTCAAAATCTAATCGGCTAGATCATGCGCATGCATTTATCATCTAACACTTCAAACTCGGGTGGCTATTATGATCTCCTCTGCACTCTGATACGCCGAGCTGTTGGCTACTAGAACGCCGGTAAAACACACCTCGAGCGTGGGCCAACTACAGTCCTCCCCGAGAATTGCGCACTGCTTCTACAGGAACGCAGTTCTACAGGAGCGCAGTCTACAGGAACGCAGTCAACAGGAACACAGTGATCTACAGGAAAGCGGGTGCCTCACGAAAAAGGTGGCCAATTAAAGAGGTAACCCTAAACTCTTCATGTAACTGGTTAGTAGAAGTGGCAAGACCATCGTCCACAGTCAGGTCGTAAAAAGATCGGTGGAATTGTTGTTTGCTGTGCCTATGCTACCGTTCTACAGGATGTCGGTATAAGTAGACTGTTGAATTTTTTATGTGCATGCTCTGTCTTAATAGACCAAATCTCTTTTGCATTTGCCACCTTTCATCAAAACGACCGTGTTCATCATGCCAGGTGGGTTTATAAGACGGGAGCCCACTGATTCAACTAAACTAAGGAGAAACCCGGCAGTGGTAGAACTCTTCACCAGAGCACAATGGATGCCTTTTTGTGATAAGCTGCAGGGTTACGATGATGAAGTGGCCGAAGAATTCTTGCAGGCTCTGAAGCCTAAATCTCAGACACTGGCCACGGTAAACTTCAGAGGTCTAAGCCTCAAGCTCACCCCAGAACATATCAGTCGGATCACAGAACTTCCTATGGGTCTGCCGTGGGATAAAGAGGAGAGAAAGCTGAGTCAGCAGGCAAAGAAAGATTTCTTTCCACCTGAGGAAGAATTCTCGGAGGACAAAAACGGGGTGCGAAGAATGAGCCTGTCGCCACCTTGGAATGAAGTTAGTTTGCAAATCATGAAATATATTACTTGTGAAGGTCGTTTCAGCATCGTGTATGCATATCACTTTCGGCTGCTCACTGAGTTGAGGCACCGAATTGACCTTCCTGTAGAACAAAAACTGAGCATCCCTTATTACCTCCTGCAGTCTCTAATGGAGTGTGCTACAAAGCTGAAAGAGGGTATACCAGATCAGATAGCCCACCATGGGCTGATCAAGCTTCTTGTGGAAGATGCATTGCACTCATATAAGGTCCCCCTCTCATGGGAATCCTTCCGGAATTTGACAAAAGATGGGGACATTAAAATGTTGATCGAAGAAACGGGTTCCTCCAGCAGTGAGGAACACGAAGCAGTGGCCGAGGAACAGAGAGAAGAAGGCCAAGAGACCCCGACAACAGTACAGAAGGGAGAATAGAGGAAGAAGCATGAGGAAAAGAAGGACAAAGAAAAGGGTGGCACACCTATCCTGTCAGCAAGGGAAAAGAGGATGAAGAGCAGAATGGACAAAGCAGAGGTGGTCCACGTCAGCCCAAGTACCTCAACAGCACCTGCACCCAAAGCAAAAAGCAAAACTCAGGCAGGCAAGCAAGCGGAAGTGGAGACACCTGTGTCTACAGGAAAGAAAAACAGGCTTCTATAGGAAGCCCGAAAACAAAAACACAGGCTTCTACAGGAAGCCCGAAGATCAGTGAGAAGCAGGCTTCTACAGGAAGCCCAAAAGCAAAGACCAAGGCTTCTACAGGAAGCCCGAAAACCGTTGGAGAACAGGCTTCTACAGGAAGCCCAAAAACGGAGACAAAGGCTTCTACAGGAAGCCCGAAATTGCAAAAACAGGCTTCTACAGGAAGCCCGAAGATAGAGACAAGGGCTTCTACAGGAAGCCCGAAATTGGAAAAAGGGGCTTCTACAAGAAGCCCGAAAGTCATTGAGAAACAGCCTCCTACAGAAAGTCTGAAGACAGAGAGAGGGCCTTCTACAGGAAGCCCAAAAGCGGGAAAGAAAGAACCTTCTACAGGAGGCCCGGAAGTGGGCAAAGCAGGGTCTTCCACAGGAAGCCCGAAATCTGAAAAGGAGGGGCCCTCTACAAGGAGCTCTGAGAGAGCAAAACGCAAGAAAGAGAAGGCTGGAATTCTCGAAAAGGAGGCAGCAGCGGTGCTGGCTGCCCTCAGTACACCTCCAAAGCCGAAGGAGAAAAGGGAGAGGGAGACCCCTCTACCATCTGAAGCCAGGAGAAGCAAGAGGATGACCACGGGCAAGCCACAGCCTCCACCCAGCAGCCAAACCATTTCAGGGGATGTCCCTACTTCACCCAGTGCAAGAACCCCCTCTAAAACATCAGCCACCCCCGAAAAGGGGAGCCTAAAAATAACTTCCTGGACACGAAAAATAGGCCAGTCGCATTCCGAAGCCCGACTCAAGGAAATAGGAAAGGGGGAAGAAGCATCACCTTTGCCACCACCAGGGGCAGCAAAGGGAGGGCCGCCAAAAACGGGAAAGGAAGAAGCGCCAACCTCGGTAGAAAAGACAAGGCCACCACAAACAGGAAAGGAAAAGCATGCTCCGGGCTCTAGTTCTCGACCAAAGACGAGGAGCCAGGGCAAAGTTGCTCAAGGATGAGCAAATAGTTTAGCTGGGGGGTGATGATGAGCCCCAATTTTTGGTACAATTTGGGCTCATTTGGCCTACTTTCTCTGCTCAAACCATTCATTTTTTATTGCTTATGCATTCATTTCTTGGTTTATTCATGTTGTTTGTAGGAAGAAGGGTAGACATTCTATCTACGTGACTAATGCATGATGCTTTCAGGTTATGGCATTAAAAGGGAGCAAAGACTACGAAAAAGGAGACAAAGAGACAATGAGGTGGCACTGCTGGTTTTTAGGAGAGGATGTCCACGGTCTTGCGGACCTTCCTCGTGATTCCCACCATAGCTCCGAGCTCCAATCCATCTCCCCACCGAGCTTAGAAGCAGCCAGCTGTTCTACAGGAACAGTAGTTATAACTGTTTTACAGGAACAGCAGTTATGACTGTCCTACAGGATCAGCAGTTTAAACCTTAGTTGGACAGCCGAGCTCCTAAAATCAAGGACACCTGTTGGATGATCGTTTTTTCATAAATACTGAGGCCGTAGCCTTGGATAGAAGCTTTTTGAACCTTGGCATTACTTTTGTAATTGGGAAGTACGAGCTACAGCTCGATTTTTTGTTCCTTTTGTAAGCCATTTTGGCATGTCATCAAACTTTCGTTTATGAATAAAGGCAGTCAGATTTTGGTCTCATTCTGAGTTTCTAAGGGAGCTATAGCTCTCAGGTTAGGGCCCAACCTGAGAGCAATAGATCTCCTCGGTGTTGTAATGTTGTTGCATTTCGTTCCAGCACTTTGAGTTTTTACTTTAACATGCAATTCGAGTTTACAGTTTGTTAATTTAGTCTTTTTCATGAGCTTAGATAGGATTAGTTTATGGTGATTTGCTTTCAGTTGCTTAAGTTCGATAGGAGGATAGTTATAAATTATTGGAGCTCCAGCAAAAAGGTTGTAAAGGCTCACTGCCATCTCTGTTAGGGATTGGGGTGCAGTCCATAACCAACCACCAAAAAGAAACGCAGTTCTTCTCATTTCCATGCAAGCTGCAACATAGACATTTTTGTTGAAGATCCATCCATGCACTTTCGACATTGAACCATACTTCTACATTTCACTTCCATGCATGAGTTTCATTTCTTGGTTTTCCATTGCTGCTCATAGGTTTCATGGCACAGTTATCATAGGTTAATGAATTTCTCGTTTTTGGTGCATAAGTCATTTGTTTCATTTACGCTGCTACTTATCACTCCACTTTCTTCTTCTACTTCTTTATCTCTCCTCAAGCCCTACTCAGCCTCTGTCCAACTCATTTACCCTCCAACTCATCCATTATTCACTTAGCTCCATTTACTTCAACTTTTGTTGATCCCATCCTTCCAACCATCAAACCACTGCATACATTCTTCCTCCATCTGATTTTCCTGCTCCTGAGCCATCACCAGCTCCATCTCCATCTCACCTATCCTTCCACACCACTCCAACACTTCACCATCTCCCAAAACCTCCACGGCCAAACATCCTGTAGAATTGCACAGACTTCCTGTAGAAACCCCTAAGTTTCCTGTAGGATCCCCTGCAGACTTCTTGTAGAAACCTGCAAACTTGGTTGCTGAGCATCCGAACGTGGTAGGCTTCTGTGGACTGATACTGGAGACCCTCTGGGACCTCCCTTAGCCATCCTGACCTTGCCCATGCTTTTCTTCCATTCCAACCGCTCCTGCACAACCAAACCCTAATCAAAAGCATCATCACAACAAATCCAACCACTTAATGAAAAAATACAAAAACATGTCTTTTCAGATGCAAGTAGCTTAGATGCATGTATTTCAGTTCACTGCAAGTAATGGCCTTATTGGTAGTTTTTTCATTCATAGTTTTGCATAGTTAGGATCTAGCTAGTTAAATTAGGGTTTACTAGGGTTTCCATGCTTTATTGGTTTTTAGTTTCCTTCTGCAATTAGACTAGTCTCCTTTGAGTTAGCTTTCGTCCATCATTCATAAAGCTTCTTCTGTGAGCCTATAGAAGTTGGCTTGAGCCCTAGCGGACTTGTGCCAGCTGACCAAGTGACAGCTGCGACAAGAGCTAGTACTTGTGCATACAGCACCGTCGCTTCCAAGTTTGTACGAACTACCGGGTTGATAAAAGTAAGAGACAGGAAGCTCCAGGAGTTGTAGCATTATTGCTACAATACTGGAGCCCACTAGTCGAAAACCATAATGAACATAAGAACTAACTTGCAACATACCTGGGTGAATGATCATGAAGGTTGTGTAATTTCAATCAGGAGGTTGGGAGACCGACTGCCAATACTGTACAAAGCATAGTCTAGGATGCTAAGACATTGACTGACTATTGGAACTGCACAATGCACAGTCTAGTTGGGAAGTTGGTTGCTCGGATTGAGTAATGAGCAATCCTAGCTAAGAAGGACTGCTAGCCCAAGGGCAGATTAGTTTTGGGCCAAGCAGCCACTGACCTCTAGAAATGCACAATGTAGTCCAAGAGGTTAGTGCTAGGACAAAATGAACAAATCTAGAGAGGAAAGTGAGCCTTCCTTCTCCAGATTGTGCAATGTAGCCTTGGTGAAGGCAGAGACCGAGCCAAGGTTGGCTCAACTCGCCGATGGGCAACTGAAAGTAGGTAATTCAATGAAATGCATGAAGACACTAAGTGACAGCAGAAGTGATAAACAGTGCATGCAAAACATGAATGAAAATTAAGCAAATAAATCAACATGCATGTGAGTGAGGCCATTCGCCGGTTGGGCGAATGTCCATACAAAAAAATTTCATGCATGCGATAACAATGAGATAGCAAAAAAAAATGAAACAGAGCTAGGAAACGCTATAACTAAAAGATAGCAGGTGTTCAAAGAAATCAGGAAAAAAACTACTCCCATAAGCAAAAACACAAAAAGTGACAGAAATGCAGCACAAGGCATGGGAAGTGAGCTTACCCCTAAACAACTGAGCTAAATGTGTCGACTGCTCCTAGATATGATGTGGGATGTTAGAGCTACAAGGATTATGTGAGGAATGAGCTCTGCAGTATCCGGTTGAAGATTTTTGATAATATCAAGGTTGTGACACGCATTCCACAAATCTAGGGAAAGTGACACTTGGAGGGAGGTTTTTGAATTTTTCCTTACATTTAACCTCAAACTACTAAACATAGATCCCTGAAACAAGGGATTCCTTTGCACTCTACCTTGGGAGAAGCAACCTATGCATGCAAGTCTTTTTTGCTCAATCCCGGAGGGAACCAATCAACTCAGCTGCACATGCAAATGACTGCTCAACTGCTAGAGAAAAATACACATTTCTGACTGTAAGTTGGGCTAATTGCCCAAGGGGATTGTGCAATTTCTGGGGAGAGAAGCTAATTGATGCCAAAATTTACACAAATCCTGGGCTGAATAGCCTGTTGATGGAAAAAATTGCACAAATCCTTTTTGGAGGGTTGGCTGGCAGGATTGCGTAATCCTGGAGCCCAGCAGGCTGTTAAAGGGAATTGCGCAATTCCTGGAGGGAAGGTTGGTTTCCCTCCAGAAATGCACAAATTTCATTGGGAAGTTGCTCAGCCTGCAGCTGGACCAAGTCCGGGTGAGCAGCTTGTGAAGGTAAAAGATCAAACTGTGATCGATAGGCTAAATTTGAGCAAGAAAGACACTGAAGCTTGAGGACTTGATGAAGCAAGGCAAGCTGCTATGAAGGTTGGTAGGGAGGCTCCAAAACAGGCTAAGGAAAATTTTTGGAGGGTGGTTGTAGCTGCTACAACACATATATAGCCTTTGATGTCTTCAAAACAACAAAAAAGGAAAGAAGAAGATATTTTATTGATTCCAAAATCATTCCTTGTGCTCTTACTTCATCCTTCTTATACTTTTCCAACTATTGAATCTTCTCTTTACTAGGTTCAACTACTTCTTGAAGGAAATACTCCATGAATTCATTCTCTGTGAGTGTCAAATCAATACTTTTCTTCCATGCTAGAAATTTTTTTGACCATACCAACTTGTTGCTTTCCTTGCAAGATGTAGCCATGCTATTTGTAGATTGGGACATAGAATATAATATACTACTTAATTTGTTAACCAAGAGTCATATTTCTTGATGATGTCTCCAACTATATTGAAGTTTTTAAGACCTTCAAGGAGACTTCAAAGATGTCCTATATATCTTCTAGGATGCTTTCAATAAATGATTTCTTCAAAAAACTTCAAGTGATGTTCGCAAAACTCATTGTTGATTCCTTCTTTGTCAAGATGAAGTATACTCGAGAAATTCCAACGAGAACATTGTTCTATCTTCAATGAGAGGTTGATAATGGGGCCTTCTTCATTTTAGTAACCCTCCTTCTAGGTCAATATGTCTTCTTCTTATCTTCTCTTGTCCTTCTATAAATGATTCTGCTTGACAAGCAAACCCTTCTTTTCTTCCCTCCAACTATGTTCTCTTGTTCACCTTAGCTCTGATACCATGTTGGAGAATGCAATATCGCAACTTATTAATTCAATTTCTCCTTAATCTTAATAGTTATTTGTGAACTTATTTATCTTCTTATGTTTCTTTACTATATCTTCTTCATCAAAAAATTATTAAGTGAAAAACAATAAAGATAATGGATAGAGAAATTAGGCTCGAAGCCAAGGCATAACCCCTCCAAATGGATAACTGATGTCGCAAGCTAGGTGGGCTTAAAATTGAAACTTAACGCACAACAAATAACACTGAAATCCACACACACTGAATTAATATAAATATTTAGAAATAATTCATTAATAAATTAAATATTTACAAGAGAGCTATTGGCCTGATCATTGGCCTCTCAATCCTCGCTCTCACTCACTTACATGCCTCATGTGCTCACCTATATTTATACAAGTGGATCTGAACCCAAAGTAGGTTCTAGATCCTAAACAAACTCCCACAACATCTCTCATGATCCATAAATATTGTCACCTAATCCCTTATCTCTATATAAGATCTAACTAACCCTCAAATCTCTCAACTCTTCCAAAATACTTTTGAGCTTTCTCCTATTTACAATAATTCTCATTATCTCTTAAAACTATAGGAAAAATACATTAAATAATTAAATCCTAACTTAGGAAAATGAATTGTTTAGTAAACATTCAACCCTAGGTTAGATGCTCCTTCATCAAATTCACTAGGTAAAAGGACATCAGGGTCATCTGATCATATACATTTATAAGTTGATAAAACTCCTCCGGTATCCCAAACTTTCACTTGTTGTAAATCAATTGCTCTATCATGTTGTTGATGTCGTGTGGTTGTCTTTTCCTGTCTTCTAGGCTTCCAAAGTTTATGTAGAAATTCTCCTCCTTTTTTGATGTATACTCGAGTAGTCAAATGTATCATGTCGTTGTATTTATTCCTCTTCTTGAAATACCTTAGTTTATGTACTTCTTCCATTAATTTACTTAATTCTTCAATTTCAATATCCAATCTAGTTTCAAATTGAATTTTAATGTTATTAGTTTGGAATTTATCATCCTCAAAATTAAATTGCAAATTATATTTTATTTCAAGTTCCACATTTTTACTGTTAAGCATGCTTGAGCATTTCTCTTCTTCATTTGCAACTTGATTAGATTTATGTTCCACCAACATTTTCTCTAACAATTGTAGTTCTTCTTCACATTTCATCAACATTTTACGGTCAATTTCAGAAATCATTTCAAAAGATTGGTTGTCATCCCTACATGGAACGAAATTAATGTCATATCCATCATCTGCAAGACATCTTGCATCCACACACGAAATGTCAAATTTAAAACCAAAGAAATTGTTATCTTCCATCGATGACTTAGTCATCATATGCAGACCTTCTAAACAATTTGTGGCACCATATGTGGGAATTAAACCCACATTCATATCAACAAAATTCATTTCATCATCATCATCATCCTCGTTAAACATCGGTCCTTGTTCTGGTTCACAAATGCATACATTCATCGCGCAGTTATCTAGAGTGTTTTCTTCCCTTAACAAAATTTTCAACTTGTGCTTCTCTTTTCTTGCAATCAATTGCTTAATTGTCCATCTAACTGTTTTCTTCATTTTCCATCCATGTTTCTGATTCTCTAGTAGCTCCATCAATACATAAAGTCATGCTTTTAATTCAACGATCTCTTTCTCGAAATCTTCATCATGTATGCCAACTACTATGCCATTGTTGTGGCTCTTCTCTGGATTTGTAAATGACTATCCATACTGATCTCCATCTCCTTCTTCCCTTGTATAAGCTCCTATGTACTATGCTTTATTCACTGAAAACTGTTGCAATATCCCTTTTCCTTACAATACATTGACTAGACTTTGGGTGTCGGGCTCTACCGATCATGCACCCATTACATTCAATCACTCATACTTAAATGCAATTTTGACATGACTTATAACTCTTCAACTTTACTGAGTCCTTATGTGATTTTATCATCATATGACTCTACATAGGAAATTTTAATTAACACACTCAATATTTTTCATGTTCCATTCAAGAACTTATTCCACTCACTCTCCACTAATTCTATGTCATAAAATAAAACCATCATAACCTTTTACAATTTTTTTTCATCTAACACTTTAGAACAAATAAATGATGTAGGCCAATACCACTAACAACTCTTCCATGCCTACAACACTTACTTTTAATTTCTTAGTTACAAGAAATAAATGTAGCTTCAACAAGTGTAAACCATTCTCAACCCAAATGTATTATTAGACTTTTAATTTAAAATCTTACGTCCTCTACTTTAGTCTACATCAGAAATTTACACATCTCTGGATTCTTTGAATTTTCACTCCCATTTTCTAACACTGTATTTTTCCCTGCTCAAGAAAGGAGTCTCCACCGATTTGGAACACTAGATTCATGCTTATCAAGGTATCACAACGCTCCAAGAAATAATTATCATTCTCTTCACTTATTTGCATAATGTTTCAACGCTCTTAAATCTCTGAATGGAGGGTTACATGCATTCAATGTTTGATTTTTCCTGTAGATCAATTTGGCTTTAACAATTTCCTCTTAACTAATTACAATTTGGTGACTATAACACTTTCTTCAGCTTTACTCCCTTGTTTTTTGGAAATACACAAGATGTAAATTGTAATACATAACAACAGGCATGCTAGAAGTGGATGTCTTCATCAAATTTGTAGAATATCACCGGTTTTAACCTTGCATGAGCACGCAGGTTCTCTTTTTTATATGCACCACTTGAAACTGTTGTTGTGATGATCCAACGCAAAATTGACTTTAGCATGCATTCTGCACCTGAATCATTCCAAAAATCTACACAATCTACTCTAACTTTTTTTGAGAGGCTAATATATCTTATTCATTCATCTCCATCACCATTTCCATCCCAAACTTTTATGACCATTTCCCTTTGAATGCAATTCTTCCTTGAAATTGATCCAGAAATCAATCTTCCAAATGAATGCTACGGTAATATTTTCTTTAACATCAATTTCTTGAAATAGCTGACAGATGACACACGTCCAACACAACAGGCACCTCAAATGTCACATCAATCAAACAATCATTCAAACCACTCTTTCTAATGAAAACAACAATCTACAACACCGTATTAAATCATGGTACGCCACCAATTTTCTGCTCCATGGAATTAACCTAATGATAATATCAAAACATCAATCCACAAACGACCTCAAAAAGTCAACGAACACTATCAGTTCACACAGCTCAAGTTAACGCCCAATCAATTTCATAAATCACTGCCCAGTCGAGGTTTGCTGCTCCATTAACATAACAATAACTTCTCTGATGGACCTCTGTGCGGACTCCATGCTAGACTCCATGCTAGAGATCTTTCAACAACAATACATGCAGCTCCAGGTAATCTTCCAACGTTGCTCCTCAATATTTTGTCGGCTCCAAAAGATCTTCTCTTTAACGGTGGTTCGTTACAAACATTACGCATTACAGGAAAGTCAACTCAATGTACCAAGCTCGGCTTCCTGAACGAACCGTCCATTTAGTACAGATTGGCAAGTCGATAATATGTATTATGAAATAACACATACCAGATACCAAAACCGTCCATTTAGTAAAGATTGGCAAGTCGATAATATGTATTATGAAATAACACATACCAGATACCAAAACCGTCCATTTAGTACAGATTGAAAGGTCAATAATATGCATTATGAAATAATACATACCAGATACCAAAATATCAAGCCAACTCTATCAGTCACACGAAGAATAGTAATAACTCAAATCAACTACCAGTTTTTATAGATCTCACCAACTAATAAAGTATACTTCAGTATCTTCTCCTTACTAGACTCCTTGAGCGATGACCCCCATGCGGTGACCTCTAGTGAATAGTTTTGCGTCGAAATGGACCATTGTTGAAGGCCCAATCAATAGGTATGAATTAAGTCAATAATTATACTCCATTAAAATTCGCTATTGCTGCCTGAGGCTCCTTAAATGTTGCATACTCAATTAAGGCATAGCCCTTGACAAAACCAGTTCTACGATCTAAATTCAGGTGCAGATTTTTAATTTCTCTAAACTCACCAAACATTTCATGGATATCATCTCCTCATGCCTCCTCGTGTACTGCAGTTACCAAAACGATCCATGCCTCAATAGATATCTAAGGACTAGGGCCGTCATCTGAGTCAAGAGACTCAAACTCTCGCGTTGCAAAGCGGCTATTGCGTTTAGCGTCGGTTTCTTCACACCAGAAGAATTCGTCTAATAAGCTGTGTGTTTCGAGATTCTTTTCCTTTGACGTGAATATGAGAAATCGAGTTTGTCACAAGGGAGAGAAAGATATACAAATTTTTGTATACATCACACACCAAATTCTGTGCCTATGCCATAGAGACCCGACGATGCTTCCTCTTCAACATGCTCACAAGTAAATTACGAGTAGAACTTGCCATTCTGCATGCACCAACACACATTGTTTCTTAGAATTCCACTCTCACAAATTTGATTCGTAACATGCGTAGTATCTCCAATAGCTCCGATACTAAAAATGATAAATTAAAAGTTAACACACAACACATAACACTAAAATCCACACCCAACGAATGCATATAAATATTCAGAAATAATTCATTAATAAATTAAATATTTGCAAAAGAATTATTGGCCTAATCATTGGCCTCTCAATCCTCTCTTTTACTCACTAACATGCCTCATGGTCTCACCTAGATTTATACAAGTGGATTTTAACCCAAAGTAGGTTCTAGATTGTAAACAAACTCCCACGATATCTCTCATGATCCATTAAAACTCTTACCTAATCCTTTAGATAAGATCTAACTAACTCTTAAATCCCTCAACTTTTCCCAAATACTCTCAAACTTTCTCCTATTTACGATAATTCTCATTCTCTCTTAAAACTATAAAAAAAAATACATTAAATAATTAAATCCTAACTTAGGCAACAAACTCCTTTAGTAAAAATTCAACCCTAGGTTAGATTCTCTTGCATAAAAAACCCAGAAGATCTCTTCTCTTCCTATAGAATCTACTTCAAATGTGAAACCAAGACCTAAACCTTAAAACTAAAACTTCCTCCAAGCATCAAGTTAGCCCTTCAAGAAGACCTTCCAATTAGGTCAAGGTCAAACCAATTCAACAAGAGATAAATCCTTTTAGAACTACACCAAACTCAGAATTTCGTCCCCCGAGGTTCAAAATTTTGGACCTCCAAGAGTTTTATGACTTTAACCCCTGCAAAAGCACAACTACTTGACATGTGTGAAAGAAAACTAGGGAATAACTTTGATTTTTTTTCCTCCTAGCTTCTACTTCGTCCTTCCTTGCCTTTCTTGACCTTCTTCTTGAGTTACACACTTCAGATGGAACTCCTTGATTGCAGATCAACTCTATGAACAAGTGAGGTCAAACAACTCTTATTTATACTCTTTTGAGTGGGTCCAATACTCCTCTTTGGGCTAGATTTTATTTTCCAAGGATTACTTGTGCTAGGAGACTCATTTTTTTTTTTTTTGTAAACTGCGGTATTTCTATTATTTACAGGCAAGTATTAAAAATACAAAACTCAGGAGCCTCAACCTGCCCCGAAGGGAAACCAGATCTGTTGGCTCCTGTAATCCACCAGTCATTACTAATATCAGTCTGAACATTGTCTAATAACAGTACCATAGCCACCCTTTTTCCCCAAAAATGTCCCACCCATCTATCTTCTCCTCAGATCTATTTATTAACCTCCAAGAACTATTGTTTCCTTGGCATTTCATTTCTAATTCCTTCTTGAACAAACATGACAAACAAAAAGTACAGAGGAACCTGGACTATCAGTTTGCTGCATGGTCTTTGCCAGAGTTGTTGGCGTTGTTGTTCCGCATCGCCTTCAGCATTTCTTTGATTTCCAGGAGATGAGCATTCTGCTGCCTTACCAGTTCTTCAACATTTGTTGTCTCTTGTTTAGCCGTTGCCGTTTCCTGGGCCATCTCCACCATCTCGGCCGCCACTTGTTCCATGGCCTTGGCCAGGAGATGCTTCAACACCCAGTAGGTGTGAAGAGCCCGGCGGTACAGGGTAAGCCTCCCTCGCGTGTTTCCAGGGTCGGGTAACTGCAACGACCAATCATCCATTTCCGGGTCTGAAGGCTCCTCGAGAACCTTTTCCTCCATGACTTCAATGATATTCCGAATGTTGGGGTTGGAATCCAAGTTATATGCTTGTTCTGCTTCAGTCAGAGCCGAATTGATAGTGCGCTGTCTACGTTTCCGCCTTGTCTGCCGCCTGGTACCTTCCGCATTGTCTGAGGATTGACGGGGCCTCCCTCTTCCTCTATTCCCCTTCCTCTTCTGACCTTCGTTCTCCCTGCCTTGCTTCGGGTTTCGACTACTCTGCCCCTTTTCAAAACGTTTTCCTCTGGTTACCTCGCCCTGACTGAAATCCATTTCCTCCGAGCTCTCAATTTCAATTTTTACCCTTCCTTGTTCCAAATTACGGTCCCCCGCTGGCTCCTTCACCTGAATTCCTGCCTTGCCTCTGCTCTCTCCCATGCTTGCACGTCGAAGTCTCTGATTTCTGGTTCTTTGCCAAATTGGCTCTTCCCTTTCGCCCTTGCTACTACCTGTCATCCTACCTCTGCTGCCTCTAATAACCTTCTCGGCGCCTTTGATTTGGTGATGGGAAATCGTTCCACTTCTCTTGTCACGTCTCCTCCGTATAATGATTTTGATTTTGGGAATCAGTTTTTGCTTTGGGCCTCGTCCCTGCCTTACACTCAAATCATTAATTGCTGCTGACAGTGTATTTAGATCACCGTCCTTATGCCCTCTCCTACTTGCCGCCAGATCGTGCCTCAATCTCCTGATGCCTTTCCGCGCTTGAATGTAATTAACTTTGTTCTGCATCATTATTGTCATTATCAATCAACTGTTTGAGACCGTCCCATTTCGCCAGCTCAGCCTGATTATTCCAGCTGTCATCTATACTTTCTAAGGGCTCTTTGCTACCCCAGTTCGCTAAGCAATCAGCTGGTTGATTGCCTTCCCTTCGGACATGCGACGTTATTTTATAATCAACTTCTTTCAACAGCTCTGCTATATCCCGAACTAAGCTTGCATTTCTCCAGCTTGTGACTACCTTGTCCCAATTCTTCCCCTGGATTAGTTTTCTTATTGTATCCACAACTAAGGTGGAGTCCCCTTCAATTTCTAACTTCCTGTATCCTATTCTTCTGGCAATTTTGATCCCCTTATAAGCAGCCATAAATTCAGCCTCGTTGTTGGTCATTGTGCCTCCATATTCCGCATATATCCATTCTGTTCCCCCCTGACTATTCCTGAAGATTCCGCCAAAACCCGCTGGTCCTGGATTCCCCTTAGCAGCACCATCGAAATTTAGTTTCATAAATCCCTCAGGAGGTTTTCGATATCTAACTTGACTCTGAATTACCATAGGTTGTTGTTGTTGTTTTGTTTGCTGATAAATCATCCCTTGCTCTAAGTTCAACTTCTTTAGGACTTCCATCTCAGTCTCAGAGGTTTTCCAATCGTCCTCTGTCCACTTCTCCGCTAAGATTGATTCTCTGACTTGCTTTAAGGTCATCTTCCATACGTCCTCCGGGGTAGAAGCTTTCCCTTTGAAAATACAGCTATTCCTCTCCTTCCACAAGTTCCAGACATTAAAGCCTGCTATCATACTCCATGCTCTTCCAACTATTTTGCTTTTAAACTTACCTTCCCCCCATTCTACAAGGGTTTGAATTATGTCTCGCTGGTTCCTTTCAGAGGAAGAGAATAAATTTCTCGTTTTTTCCCATTGGAGTTGGGCTGCCTGACATCCATTGAGGAGATGTTCCTGATCTTCTTCCCCCGCATTACATAGACAGCATCTTGAAGGTCCTGAGAATCCTCGTTTTTGTATTCTATCCCAGGTTAAAATCCGTTTCCTGCTTACCAACCAAGCAAACAATTTTATTTTGGGCCACCATTTTGTTTTCCATAGCTGTTTCCATTGTTTATCTTCCTCCCCCTGCTCTAGCTGTGTTTGGATTTTGTAGGCTTCTTTTATATTAAATATTCCTTTTGTTTCTTTGCCCCAACGGAGAATGTCTCTGCCTTCTCTCTTTTTTATTCTTCTCGAGTCTATTTCCTTTTTAAAGATGGTTTTCTGTTCTTCTGTAGTGTTCCTTTTCCATTCCTCCAGAGGTTTCCAGCTTCGCCATTCCCCATCTGCTTGTTCTTCAGTCCAATAATCTTTGACTGTAATGAGGTTTCTCTCCATTCCTGCTCTGTACATTTCCTGCATTTCTTGGTTATTTATCAGCTTTTCCCTCTGCTGCCAAGCTTCATCCCAAAATTTCGCAATCTGACCCCCTCTGATCTCCCAGAAAATATGCTTATCTATTAAATCCCTATTTTGAGTGGTTAGATTCCAGATATCTGATCCTCGGGGCACCTCTTGCTTCCTAAGGATTTCTTCCGGGGTGAGTGGCATATGATATTTTGATGTCCAAATTTCTTTCCAGAGGTCTGGCCCCCCTTGTATCCATCTCCATCTTAGTTTGGCAGCGAGCACCTGATTTAAGGTCCATGGGTCCCTGAGATCTAAACCGCCTTTCTCTTTCGGTCGAGTGAGGCTGTTCCAGGAGCAGAGGGCCCACTTCTTTTGCTGCTTCGGACCCCCCCACAGGAATTTTCTATAAATCTCCACCAATTTATTACATATTCCCTTAGGAGCAGCCATCACTGATAATGAATATATCGGGATTTCTTGGATGGTAGCTTTCAATAGCACTACCCTAGCTGCCAGATTCAGAGCTCGAAAAGTCCAGTTGTCCAGCCTTTTTGTGATCTTCTCCAGGATGTACCTCCAATTTCCTAGTTTTCGGGAGGAAGAATCTAACATAGTTCCTAAGTATTTGGTGGGGAGATCTCCTTTCCGGTACCCCAGTACCCGAGTTAAATGATTTTTAATGGGCTCCACAGTATTGAAGAAAAAGGTTCTGGATTTCTCATTATTAATCTCCATCCCTGCTCCCTCCATAAACATCTCAAGTATTTTCTTTATCCTTTTCACTTCTTTCAGAGTTGCTCTGCAGTATATCATAATGTCATCAACGAATTGTTGATGTGTAACAGTTGTTTGGTTTCCCCATAATCTGAGGCCTTGAATTTTCCTATCTCTTAATTCTTTTTTAAAGTATCGGCCTAAACCTTTTGCTGCAATTATAAAGAGGAAGGGGGAGATTGGATCCCCTTGTCGGAGACCTCTAGTTGCATTGAAAGTTGAGGATGGAGCCCCATTCACCAAAATAGAGAAGTTCGGAGTAGATATCATACTCAGGACCCAATTCACCCACCGATCACAGAAACCAAAAGCTTTAAGGATCATTTCTAAATATTTCCAACTAAGCCTGTCATAAGCTTTTGATAGGTCTAATTTGATTAGCATGCCTCTCTCTTTTTTCATTTTCAAAGTGTGAATTACTTCCTGAGCTACAACTAAACCATCCAAGATCTGCCTCCCCTCCACAAAACCGGTTTGCTCTGGGGAGATGATGCTTGGAAGGATCGATTTCAGTCTCTGTGCTACAACTGAGGCCACTATTTTGTAAATGACATTGCATAGGGCTATAGGACGAAAGCCATCAGCTTGATCAGCCTGGTTTGTTTTAGGAATAAGGGTCAGCAGGGTTGCGTTTATTCCGGGCCAGATTTTTTGATTTATTCTGGCTTCCTCTACAACTTCTAACACTTCTTCAGCTAAAAAATGCCACCCAGCTTGAAAAAATTCCACTGTGTACCCATCCGGGCCAGGAGCTTTGTTCCTTTTCATATTTTTGACTATATCTTCCACTTCTTCCATTGTAATTCTTCTCATTAGGGCCAAGTTTTGGTCTCTTGTTACCTTATTCGGTATTTCCCTACTTATCTTAGATATTGCCTCTGATCTGTCTGTTTGTGGTTCTCTCAGAATATTTTTGAAATGATTTACCAGCTCTTTTTCTATTTCTTCATGTTGTATAATTCTGTTTCCCTCTTGATTCTTTAATGAGAATATTCTGTTCCTTTGTCTATGTTGAACCATCGCCCTATGGAAGAACTTGGTATTTCTCTCTCCCTCCCTTAGCCATTGCACTCTTGATTTCTGCTTCCATAAAATTTCTTCTTGTTTTCTTCTTTCTTCAAGCTGGTTTAGTATTATACCTTCTTCTTTTGTTCTCTCCACTTGTATGCCTTCTAGGATGTCTAGTTGCTGCAGTTCTTCCATTTTTTGTTCTAACCTGTTCTTTTCTTCCATGATATTACCAAATTCTTCTTTATTCCACTTCTTTAGCTTATTTTTCAAATCCTTCAGTTTGAGCTGGAAGGTATGCATCTTGTTCTTTCCTCTTACCGTGCTCTCCTTCCACCAGCCCTCTAATTTTTCCGTCAGACCTTCATTTCTTAGCCAAAAAGCTTCGAATCTGAAAGGCTTATTTGCAGGTCTTTGCTTCAGGTCTATTTCTAGTTTAATCGGCCAATGATCTGAACCAGCTACCGGAAGGATATTTGCTTCGATGAAAACATCCTTCATCATTATTTGTTCTGAGATTAAAAATCTATCAAGGCGGGAGGCTATTTGATTCACTCCGCCCCTTCGGTTGTTCCAAGTATGCATTCCATTATTGGTTTGAATATCAATCAACTTTTGTTCTCTTATCATATCTCCAAATTGCTCTCCTTCCTTGTCCATTCTCCTGATTCCTCCTCGTTTTTCTCTTGGGCCTTTGATTAGATAGAAATCCCCTCCTATGATCCATTGCTGATCTGGGATGAGGCCTCGGAGTGCTTTTAGATTTTGTAAAAAGTTTTCCTTCTCGTTTTGGATGTGGGGTTCGTATACACCTGTTATAAAAACCTCCTCTGTTGTTCCTACAATAATTGCTTTACCTGTTAGGATTCGGGGGAAGCTCATCCAATTGCTGAACTGAACTTCCTCTAGGTTCCATAGAATGGCAAGGCCACCTGCGCTCCCGGTGGCATCTTGCCCCATTATTTCATATCTACTCTTAGTTCTATTCAGAATTTCCTGCAATTTCTCAGAACTTATTTTTGTCTCTTGTAAAATCATTATACTTGGCTTTTCTTTTTTCATTCTCTCATTCAGATATCTTTGTTTGCCTCTGTTGTTGAGGCCTCTTATGTTCCAGGTTGTAATTATCATCTTAACAATTTTGTGGGGGATAGGAATACCTCCGATAGGGGTATCACTCTTCCAGAGCTAACAAGTCCCTCTCCTACCTCTTGTATCATTTCATTCAAAGTTTTTCTTCCTCTTTTTTTCCCCACCTTGCCAGAGCTGCTCACTCCTATTTTCTGTGATTCCTGTTTTTCCGGGTTTTGATTTTCTTTATCTTCTGTTAATCCTTTTTTTTCCTTGTACCTTTGGAAAGCTTCCTTATACCTCTGTTTTTGTTCCTCTGGTATGAATCTTTCGTCCAACCTTTTCCATTCTTGTAGGAGTTTTGCCATCACCTATTCTTCTTCTTCCCCTTTTGTTTTCTGAGGGTCTATCTCCATTTCTCCTATCTCCTCTTGAGTTTCTTCTTCAAATTCTACCCTTTGATCCATTTTCGTTTTCTCTGTTTCTTTGTCAGCACTTTCCTCTGCTACCTCCATTTCTTCTACCTCTTCTTCTTCACTTGCTTCTGTTTCCTGCCCCTCATCCTGTAGAACTTGGAACTTGTTTGGGGATTCTGTTTTCTGAGTTTCTTTCTGTGTTCTCCTCTGACCTTGATTATTTCCTCTTCTTCTTCTTCGTTGGACTTCTTGGAAGTTCTCTTCCTCCTGTTCAGTTTTCCTTAATCCATATCTTCTTTCATTTTCTGCCTCTCTTTCCTTTTCTGCTAGCATAATGGGGCATTCCCTGAGTAGGTGGCCATATTCATGGCATCTTCTGCAGCGGAATGGAATGTGTTCATAGTCTAGAGTCTGGTTCCATACCTCATCATGATACTCCAGTTCTATTGTGTCTGGAAGGGGTTCAGTGATATTCATGTACACACAAATTCTAGCAAATGTGGTGTATTTTCCTCTCTTGGTTGATTCTGCCACTTTCACAAAGGAGCCAATTGAATTTCCAATTCCTTTGAGGATCTCTGGGTTCCAAAATTCTGAAGGTAGGCCAAACAGCCTGATCCAGACCGGGGCCGCTAGTATTTTTTCCTTGTCTGGATTATAACACTCTACCCAGTCTCGCATGAACAGTCCTGCATTGTTCATGAAATAAGGTTGTTCCTCAAAGATCCTGTTCTTATCTTCTAAATTTAAGAATATGACAGTGAAAAACCCCTTCGCCCCCAGCTTGACTTCAACATGTCCTTTTGGTTTCCATTTCTGTTGGATCCATCTCATGAGATTTTTCTCGTTCGGCCAGTATCCTATAAACTTACAGATCAGAGCATAATCTCTCATGTAACTTCTATAGTTTTCTAGAGTATTAGGCGGGATTACAAACCTGGGTTTGTTCGTCGCCCTCGGAAGACATTTGCTTGGTATGCCCGATCTCCTTTGTGCCCCAGCAGCTGAAGATTCTCCCTCATTCTTCCGTTCTTCCGCGTTCTGTCGTTCCTTTCGAGCTTCTCCTATTATTACTTCTTTGTAGGAGGGGATCTCTCCCCTCCCGTGCTCCGTTCCCATTATAACCGTTCAGAACTTGCTACCGTATGTTCTCCATTTGTTTGCCTCCAGATAAAGACTTGTTTGCAGGGGTCAACCCGCTGGATTAGGCCGCCTGCACCAACCAGGGTCCTCCCTTCCCTGCGCTCTTCTGCAACTTGACAGGGGCTTATCCTGCACTGCCGCCAGAGGGCATCAAGGGCGTCAGCGAAACCCTAGCTCAGCTCCCGCCATCCGATTGCAGAGGAAAATCGCTAGGAGACTCATTTTGACTTGTTTGACTCATAATAATTTTTTTTTTAAGGTACATCTTGCCGACATGGGTCTTATAATCATGATGTTGACTCTTTTGACTCATGACAATAAATCCTAAGACCTAAGAAACCCTAGAAGCAAAAAGAACATGCTTTAACCTAGAAAACCATCAATAAGAAGCATGAAACCCATGCTCTAAAATAATATTTTTTCTTTCTTCTTTTGTTTGTTACATAAGATATACACATATACATATGTGTATATCGACATGAGTACAATAACAGTTATGAAAGCCTAAACTAGTTACATTTTCCAAGAATGTGAATGAGTAATTATATACTATAGGGATTGGCCTAATGAAGAGTCCAAATATGAAATGAGTGAATACATAGGCACATATACATAGGTCATGTAGTCATAAACATATAAGCATGGATTGAATATATGAATGTACTATAATATTTGGAGTTATTCCTACTCTATAAGGAGTTATTGTATAATGATCTTTATTATCTCTTTTAGTGTTATGCTTCGAGTTCACATTTCATGTACATTGTACATACCCTAGTTCATTGTGATATCTTAATTATTTTCAAACATTGCATATACAATGTTACTCATTGAGTAATGACATGACATCCCATGTGTTTTCTAGTGTATGTCTCACAATTACAATTTCACTTATTAAAAAAAAATTGATGTTTATAGAGACCAATAAACATCTCCCCTCCAAAAAGCATCTAAATCCTAGATGCTTCAAAGAAATAAATGAATTCTAATATTGAAGTCTTCTTATTACCACGTAGAACATTAACTTGTGACCTTCTATGTTAGATGACTTTTATTTCCATTGTAAATACAATTTCACTATACTATAAAATTTTTATTATAATAACTTAATATTTCTGCACCAAATTCCCACAAGTCTCATGGAAGTTTTCAAGAAAAAATTATATCCAAACTACCCAAAATTCTTTGTTTTGTTGTCCTTTTATGTGAGAAAGCTTACAAAAAAAAATCATTTTAGCAATATCATTCCATCATATTACTCATATTTAAACTTTTATAGTTTAAGGTTTTAATAATAAAAAAAAAAATTAAAAAGTGATATAAAAAATCACTTTCAAATGTAAAGAAATTCTTTAATAATAACACACTTAATTTAAATAAATATAAATTAAAAAAAAAAAAATTATTAAGAAAATAAAATTTAAAGCAATAATAAACTAACATAATATAATATATTCAAAATTTAACGAAGTTTTTAAAATTGATTATAGTTAAAGCAAGATTGAACAATATAAGTGAGATTTGTTAGGAATTGTAATTATTCTTGCATGTGGAGTTAATTAAACATGGAGAGTTAGTGAACCTAACCAAGTGATTGGTCTATTGAGTGTTGAGTCAAGTGAGTTAAGTGATAGATGACTTTGAGTGTGTGATTGCATATGACCGCATGTCAAAATAACTTAGGCAAATAGCTAGTTAAAAAAAATTAAATACCATTCACCAAATTCATTGTAATTATCATATTTTATGTGATAAATAGAAAAACAAAAATTCATTTATTTTTTTTGGGTGTGAATTCATGTTTTGTTTCCTCCCCTCTCTCAACAAATTGATATCAAGCTTAAAAAATCTAAAGAGTCTGCAGCCTCAACTTGCAGAACAACACCGTGTTAGCAATAAAGTCATGGTTGAGAATCGAAAGCGAAAGTTTTTTCTCCGTCTGCTGCCTGAATGAGCATATGCTAGCGGAGCCCCCCGTGATATTGAGAAGCGGTCCTAGCCAACGTACAGCACCGCAGCTAAGCCGATTTTTTTTTACAGAGTGAGAGGCCTAAGTGGATGAGACGCGTATCCACACGGACGCAAGTTAAAGATCTGAGATATTAAAGCTTGAGAAATATTAGAGGGGCAAAGCTTTGGAGTTTGTTGAGGGTTTATAAACCCACTTTTTTGAACAAGTGGCTGCAGCCATTGTGAACAACCCTTGCTTGGTCGTGAGACATGAGGTTGAAAAGGTAAGAGTTAAAGGCCCCCTTCAAAGGATGATTCGAAAAGCGTTATGATGAATGAGTATTAAAAAGGGTTTGAAATTTTTTAATTAAGAAAGGTTAAGCATGTGTGAAAAAGGGCTCCTCACATTATTAGAAGGCCTCTTTTGAATTTCTTTTTGAAAGGGATTATTTCACAAAAGATTTATTAAGAGTGGAAAGTTGGGCAATAAATTTTTTTTACTAAAAGGTGTACGGTGCATAGTATAAAGGTTTATAAAAGATTTTTTTTTTTGGAATTTTTAAAGGTTTTTAGGGAGAGGTTTACGACAGGTTTTTTTCAAGAGAATAAAAAAAAGGTTTTAGTTAAAGAGAATTTAGAGTTTTGAAAAGGTGTGATAGTTTTTTGTGTGAAGTTTGTGCCTTATGGGGTCGTATTTTGAAAATTATATTTTTTTTCAAGAGCGATATGGAAGACAGTCTCATGCAATCAACAAAGGAGTTATAAGAAAAGGAATGACAATACAGTCTCATGCAATCAACAAAACAGTTATAAGAAAAGGAATGACAACACAGTCTCATGCAATCAGCAAAGCAGTTATAAGAAAAGGAATGACAACAGTCATGGGTCGCAAAGCACAACTGAAGAAGTCTAAGAAAAGGAATCAAAAAGAAGAGGCAGAGATTGTTGCCATGGTTAGAGAGATTCAAGCCGCAATGGAGGAACTGAGAAGTCTAGTAGAAGACAAAGAAGAAATCGAGGGTGATTGGTGTAGCTTTGATTTTCTACCACCTTCATTGTTTATAGGTGAATATTTTGATCATTGGGTTATCAAGATGTTAACTTTTTTTAGAGCTAAAGAGTTAATTGAGTATGAATCTAATAACCCATATGATGCAGTATGTGATGTTTTACCATTGAATTTTATAAAATATGCATTGGATGAGAAGTGATTGTGAAAGGTAGAAAACTTTAAAACTTCCTTGGAAGCATGGAAGATCTTGGAAGTAGAGTTTGGCACAAAGGAGAGTGACATGCAACAGCAGGTTATGTCACAAACAAAGAAGTTAGATACAGATCTGAGAGTATATGAGCATGAATCTGAGAGGAAAACAGAGCTTGGAGAACCCCACTTAAAAGTGGATTATGGTTTTAAAGACCATAAAATTGAAACCCATTATGCAAGAATCCATATGCATGAAGAAGATGCAACAAATATTGCAAAGAGAGAAACGGGAGCCTCTGTGTGTGAAACAAAGCAAGAGAAAATAAATGCTCAAGGATTCCACTGTAATGTGGATGATGCAGATGATTATGAATCCCACTGTGATGAGACACATGTGGATGATGATTGCAAAGTGAGATATGAATTGGTGAATCCAATCGTTGCTGATGGATTTGGTGAAGTTGAAATTGTCAATGAATTTGACAATGAGCACATGCATGCTTGGATATCCCACCATAGTGTGGATGAACATTATATTGATCATATGTGTGGTTTCTTTTTTGAAAAAGGGATTGATTGTGACAATATGGTAAGTGCAATGTTTAATGAAACTTTGAAGGTTGAAGTTGTCACTGTAGCAACAAGATATGAAGTAGTTGGAACTGCTCATGAAGCATTATGTTATCTAGCAGCAGTTGATGACCAAAAACAAGAGAAAGTGATTGTATAGTTTTTTATGAGAATATCCACTAACAACATAATAGTGGAAGATAGTCTCCATGCAGTTGAAAAGAAGGCAGATGTAGAGAAGGAAGCTCTCGCTGAAGAGAGTCATATGAAAGATGTTTTTAACACTGTTTTTTAATATATGGGTGTTCAGAATAGCATGGGAAAAGAAGTTGAAAGCAAGGTCGTTAATAAATTTGATGCAAATTACAAAAAGAAAAAAAAAGAAAAAAAACAACAGTACCTGATGATGAAAGTGAAAATAATGATATAGATGTTTCTGAAGAAAAATATGAATGCATTGAAACCATTTTTCAACAATGGAGTCAAGAAGAGATAAGATTTTCCTATCAAAAAATATGGTAAAAAGAAAGTCATGAATGTGAAGAGCAAGAAGCAAAGAAAATAAGATAGTTTAAAGATGCAATGTTGTGGTAACAATCCATAGTTAAATGAATATTTGAAGAGGAAGGTATAGAAGACATGATCCAATTGTTTTTTAGAACAAGTTCAAAACAAATCAAAGAAAAATTGCAGAAACAAGAAGTGAATAAAGCCTACAACAAGAAAGTTCAACAGAGAATGAAGCAATTTCAAGGATTTAAAATTTGGAAGAAGAGAAAAAGAAAATGTAAAATTGTGAAAGTCTTGAGTCATTGTAAGACTAGCTGAGACATAGACTAGCAGGCATGTTTGTGTGATAGTTAAGTAATGTTAAGTTATGTTGAGTCATACGGTTGTAATTAAGGGGTAGTGTTAGAAATTTTAATTACTCCTGCATGTGGAGTTAGCTAAACATGGAAAGTTAGTTAACTGAGTGATTGAATGATTGAGTGTTTGAGTCTTGAGTCAAGTCGATTTAAGTGATAAATGAATTTGAGTGTGTGATTGCATGTCAAGATATTTTAGGCAAGTAACTTGTTGGAAAATGTTTAATACCCTTCACTAGGTTCATTGTAAGTATCATGTTTTGTGTGATCAATAGAAGAGCAACAACTTGTGTTTTTTGTGTGAATTCATGCTTTGTCTCCTCCACCTTTTCAACAAGATTTGTATAATTGTTACATTCCCTTCCAGTTATGTCCTTAAGTCTCAATGGTATCAACCTTGATAATTAACCTTGGTGATAATAAATACAACTTCTTTCGGAAAAAAATAAGAATTATACAAATCTCAACCATGCATATTACAATTGTAAGTATCTCACGCATGTGAACTAAATTGATTTAAAAGGAATGTTACATATTTGCATTTTTTACTGCAACATTTGAAAAATGAACGTTCATTCCAATAAGAAATTATGGAACCAAGAATGGATATTAAATAGAAAATACTACAAATATAGAGTTCTCTCTCAATTTAATTAAACAACATTAAAAAGAAAATAGAAATTAGCAAATTATTACTTTCCAAAAAAATACTACGGATTTTAATGAAATTAAGTCAGCGATGGTGATTTATTATTGGAATTTTAAAGGAGCGATATGTTAAAATCCAAGGACATTTCTCCTACGACATCAAAGGAGCGATATGTTAAAATCCAAGGTTTTATAACATACATTTTTCCCATATGGGTATTATAGTGATGATGTTGATTTTTTTTATTCATGATAATAAATCCTATGACCTAACAAACCTTAAAAGCATGAAAAATATGCTTTAACCTAGAAGACCATCAAGAAAAAGCATGAAACCCATGCTCTAAAATAATATTTTTTCTTTCTTCTTCTGTTTGTTACATAAGATATACATATTGACATGAGTACAATGACAATTATGAAAGCCAAAACTAGTTACATTTTCCATGAGTGTGATAGAGTAATTATATATTATAGGGGTTCGCCTAATGAAAGGCCCAGATATGCAATAAGTCAATAAACATATATACATAGGTCATGTAGTCATAAACATATAATCATGCATTGAATATAGAAATGTATTGTAATCTTTGGAGTTTCTCGTAATCTATCAAAATTATTATATAATAACCTTTATATTTGAGTTTATAGAAATATTTTCGGAAAAATTACGAAGTCCTTCGTCAAAGACTCAGTGTGCTTTGTTGAAGAGCTCAAAGGCATAAAGCTTGAACCTGGGGACATGTTTGTGGGTTTTGATGTAATCTCCCTTTACACTTGCATCCCTATAAAGGAGGCCATGGAGGCTATCGACCATCTCACGGATCCTGATACCACTCGATTAGTTGAGATCTGTGTCACTTCCACCATTTTTCAGTTTCGAGGGTGCCCCTGTCCCCTATTGCTAATCTGTTTATGGAAGATTTTGAATCCAAAGCTTTAGCCTTAGCCCATCTCCTTCCCAAACTCTGGAAGAGATTTGTAGATGACACTAATGTCATCTAGTCTCATGGCCAGGAGGAGTTGGATCTCTTCTTCAAACATCTCAATAGTCAATCCTCCACCATTAAGTTCACCATGGAACAAGAGGTTGATGGTTGCCTCCCTTTCCTTGATATTGTTATTTCAAAGAATATCGGCGATTCCCTCTCCAATCAGGTGTTTCAGAAGAAAACTCATACTGAGCAATATCTTCATGCCAATTTCCATCATTTCCTTGCTCAAAAGTTGGGCGTTCTCAACACCCTCGCTACTTGTGCCCTAAGAATCTCTGATGAAAAGAGCTTCGATAAAGAGAAATCCCATCTCCTTAATGTCTTTGTTGAAAATGGTTATAGCAGACACCTCGGTCAAAAAGCTTTCCTTAAAGCCTACAAGAATTCGATGGTTAAAAAGAACCTAAAAATCGAATCCCAGGTGTCCATCGACCTTTTATCCAGGGGACCACTAACAAGATTGCTAGGATTCTTAAGAAGCATAATGTTCCCTCAGTCTTTAAAGCCCTTAAAACCATTCTTAATTCCATCCGATCAGTAAAATATCCTGTCAATGCTAAGGACATGAAGGGTGTCTATATTATTCCTTGTTCTTGCGGGACCCCCTACATTGGTGAGACTGGACGCTCTATTAATCAAAGGATTAATGAGCACGCAGCTGACCTAAAACATGGAAAAACCAAGTCATCTGCACTGGTGGAGCATGCAGAGAAGACTAAACATCATGTTTGTATTGAGGAGACCCGAGTTATTGCTAAGGTTGTGCAGTCTCATCACCAGAAATTTAGGGAATCCATTGAGATTGAAAAAAGGCCAAGCAATCTCAATAGGGACGACGGTTGGAAGATCAATAGTTGTTGGATCCCTGCCCTATCTTCCTAGTCATCTCTCCCCTCTACACTAGTGGGAGAGCTATGATGGAAGGGACTCGTGATGATAATGATATGGTTGGGTGACAGAGTTCACTAGACTGAAGATTGCAGACTTGGATGAGGATGATCGATTGTTGTGATGGGTCTACTTGGTTGGAATACATGGGCAACTTAGTCATGGACATCAGGTTGGAGACATGGAGCATGGCAGTCTTATCCAGGGACATTATGCGGGAGTACTTGTAGAGGTGTCACTTATGGGCATCCAATGAGGAGTGCCAAGGCAAGAATGTTGTGTAGGTAGATTTGCTGATGTGACATGGAGATGTTTTACTTATGAGCCAATGGAGAGGTTGTGCACTTATGTACAACAAGGCCATGGACTTGGATGGAGTTGTGAGTAGACTATGGAGCATTCCTACTACATGGAGAGCTGAGGCATCTTGCAGAGACCTTTGGGCTGAGACTTGTATGCTTGCTAAAGTGCCGGTTATCACTCATGGAGCTCATGATGACATGAGGTTGTGACTTTTAGGGACTTCATATATGGTGGACTTAGAGGATCTAGTGGATTGAGGAGCTAAGGTCAGAGACTTTGATGCAGAATGGGGTGCATATTTTCAAGTACATGTATGGGAATGGCTTGAAAGAGTGACCTGATGTGGAGGATCGATACGAGAAACTTTGGAGTGATGGAGTTATAATGATGATGATGCCTTAGTGACAACACTTGGGCATGGGTTGAGCCGAGACTTAACCGCTTTTGACACATGGGAGCTGATTGATCTATGATCATGGGTAGCACATGGATAAATGAGACAGGTGTATACTTGTTTCTATGGCAGATTTGAGGGATGGCACATTGCAGATATGATGGAGGTTGCTTCATGGACCTGGATGTAGCACATCAAGAGTCAGAGTTTGATGAGATGGTCTCTTCATATTGAGGAGGCACACATATGGATGATGATGTTGGGGAAGATGTGGCCGATTTCATACAGCACCTTAGTACCAGACATCATGGACAGCATGTTGCAGATGAGATGAGGGCTACTTCATGGACCTGAGCATGGCTTACACTTGTATGGAGATGGATTCTTGATCGAGTTAAGGATGTGACGGGATGTTCTGAGAAACGATTGATGGTGGCATGAGGATGTGCATTCTCATGGTTTGAGCGTGATAGTTGGACTAATCACCCGACTAGTTCAAACATGAGGGGATCCAATGTACAGAGATATGTTAGCATTTGTTGGAGTATCATGGCAGCAATTCACATGAGGACGACACATGATGAGGTCGGCACGAGATGTTGCAGGAAGCATGTAGCTTGAGATGGAAGGGCCAGTCTTCCACGATGGGAGAAACATGTGGAGATTGCGACGAGATGGGCGATGGTCATGGATTGAGATGATTTCCTATGTATGACATACCGATGGGGTGTATACCTTGGTATGGTGATCTTGGTGACAGATGGTTGCCGAGACGAGACATGATGGAAATGGTGGTTCTACATATGTTGCAGAGATGGTTGCAGTATGTGGAGGATTTGACATCATGGATGAGTCAGTTGTTGATGATCTTGCTGGATGGCTACCAGGATGGTATGTTGTTGAGGATGACAACGACTTTAGGTGGAGGAGGATGTAAGGACCTGCGGTCCTTGGCACGCCCACTGGCATGAAGTGCGACTCGGTTGGTGAGCAAACGAGTTGGGGAACATAAGCGAACGCAAGTTCAGACTTAAAGTGCGTGGAGGTATATTATAACATGCATGAAAGAAGGTTGAACGAACATATTTATACGATGGATGAGCGTGGGCAATCCATCTATGAAGCCGACGGTTGGAAGTTATGGTTGAGGGCGTTGGTCGACGGGCCGACCAAGCCACAAGCATGAACATAAACGTTGGTTGATGAATTGAACGGGTCGGCCAAGGGAATGGCATAACCGTTGGACAACGTATATATTGTATGCGAGTTGGAGTCATTTGGCATCCACAAACTCGCTCATCCAACAAGGAGAAATGCGTAGAACAAAGGGTAGCCACAACAATTAAAGGAAAGACGTAGAACGGTGATGCGCCCAACCTTGGGCGAGGCTGCACAAAGAAGAACGCATTGTCTTGGTTTTGGGTGTGGGCACGGGTGGAAGTCGCCCGTCGCTCGGGTGAAGGCGTGCACGAGTAAGGCGTGGGCACCCAGTTGTGCAAGGTGTGCACGAGTGAAGGCGAGGGCACCCAGTTGTGCGAAGGCACACGAGTGAAGGCGTGAACACCCGGTTGTGTGCAGTTGTGCGGTTGGGTGGTTATGCATGGGTTCTTATGCAGCTCGGGTGAATGCCCGCCTGTCGTGCCAAGGCAAACGCAGAAGGTGTGCACGGAGGAAACGATGAAGTGTTGAGATTATGAACGGAGGTGTGACTCGTGCGGAGGTGCCCGTGTGTGACGACTTGGTTACGACGAGGCGCGCCCAAGTTTGGCAAACAACACGATCGTGCGACGAGGTGAAAGAAGGGTTGGTGAGTCATGCGGCAACCGTGCGGAGGTGCCAACGAGCTGGGCAACCGAGTTTGCCGAAGTTGAAAATTGGCTAAGTGTAAATTTGGGGTTTCCCATATTTAACTTATACTTGTGAAAGAAGATTGTATAATATATTGATTCGCGCAGACTCATATTGCAGGGAGTTGCCCCTCCCTTTATACTGTTGTGCATTTCTCTTGTATAATATTGTTTATGTGAATGTTATGGGCTTTCACTTGTATAAAGGATAAAAATAATACTTGGTAACAAAAATAAAACTAAGTATGGAATGTTAGGCATAGTCTACAATCGTAAGTATTGGTGAAAAGAAAACGATTTGTAATGTTGCACCTTGCTATAAGCGGTTGAAAAATTACCACCAATATAAAGGCGTGGCAGATTATGTTGAAAGCAAGATTGAACAGCCATAAGTGAGATTTGATAATTGTCAAATTCCCTTCCAATTATGCCCTTGAGTCACAATGGTCTCAACCTTGATAATTAACTTTGGTGATAATTTTTGGGAAAAATTTCAGAATTATACAAATCTCAACATATTAGATGTGTAAGTATCTCACGCATGCGAACAAAATTGATTTAAATGCAATGTTACATATTTGCATTTTTAACTACAACATTTGAAAATGAACATTCGTTCCATTCAAAAATTAGCCAACCAAGAATGGATATTAAATAAAAGTACCGCAAAATGTAGAGTTATCACCTAAGATAATTAAACAACATAAAAAAATTAAATGAACGTTCGTTCCATTAAGAAATTAGCGAACCAAGAATGGATATTAAATAAAAATACTGCAAAACGTAGAGTTATCACCTAAGATAATTAAACAACATTTAAATGGGCAGATTATGACTTTCGCAAAAAAGCACTGGGATTTTTAACGAAATTACGGCAGTGATGGCGATTTACCATTGGAATTTTAAATGGTTACAAATATATATTTTTGGGACATTTAAGTAGGGATATGTTAAATATTAATATAGATTTATTAGAAAAATTGCTTTAAAATGAGTGAAGGATCAAATTTTTTGAGTAAAAAATACAATATGTTATTTTGCATTATTTAAATTGTATTTTGATATTAAATAAAAATATTTTGGCAAGATAACACTAGGATTTTTAACGAAAATAAAGTAGTGATGGCGATTTATCATTGGAGTTTTAAATTGTTACAAATATACATTTGTTTTTTGGACATTCAAAGAGTGACATGTTAAATACCAATATAGATTTATCTGAAGGACTGCTTTAACATGAGTCTAGGGGATTAAATTTCTTCACATGGAAAATTTTTTAGAGTGAAAAATACAATATATTATTTTTCATGGTTTAAATTGTATTTTTGAATTTTAAATATAATATATATAAGACCAAATAAAATTGTTAAAAACTTAGTTTTTTTTTCCTGGACATAGATATATATGAAGTTTATATCTATATAAATTAGTTAACGTAGATCTTCAAAAAGTTTATTTAAATTTTTTGTTAAAATATTTTAGAAAATTATAAAAACATTAGATTTACATATTTTTTGAATTTAATTACTTTATAGCATATTCATTTTTTTAATTATAACCAATATTATTTTTCTATTTAAAACATAATTTATATTTATATTTCTTATTTTCAAAGAATATGAACAAACAACAAAATTTACACATCAAATAAGATTCTCCTTTCAACTAAAAATTTGAAAAAAATTACATCAAAATTTAAGATATTTCGCTAAAACATTATCCACTGAAAAAAATCAGTACATAATTTTTTTTTAAGAAATTTGGCTAAACATTCTCGATGTGGCAAGGTTAATAAAAGATACATGGAGTACAACTTTTTAAGAAAAATGACAGATAAAACCACAAAACGTATTGACAGCATGTAAATTGAGTCTTCGTATCGACCAATAGGCTTGATCGCCAACTTCCATTCAATCCATCTCCACAACGTGCAAGCTTATCTCCCCACTTTTGGAATGTTGGAGCTGTTATCGCTCCACTCCATTCCTCTGCGTTCCATCCGATCCATTGATAAATAGAGCGGGCTGACCAACCGCTCGTCACTGTCGATACCAATGTCCTCTGAAAATGAGACAGAAGCTTTCTCCTCAATTTTCATGGCCTTTTTGAGCTCTCTCACTACTTCACTCACGCTCGGCCTTAAAGCCGGTTTAGCCTCAACACATCTCATCGCTACTTTCGCAACGCGAATGATGGATTTCAGATCGTAACTACCCTCCAATCTCTTGTCTATAATTTCGGCTATTCTCCCACCACTTTCATCCATGTCGGCTGCATACAATGTCACCTGTGATAAACTTATTGTTAGACTCTAATGTCACATAAGATAATTTGATTGATATTTCAGAAGACTAATGATATGATTCCTTACCCAACGAATGATGTTTACTTCATCTACCGGTAGTTTTACATCAATGGGTGCTCTACCGCATATGATCTCCAGCAAGACTACTCCAAAGCTATACACATCACTCTTATCCGTCAACATTTGAGTGCTGTAATACCTGCGAAATCGTGCCCCACAAAAACGTGGCTAAGTGATTACCGTTAAAAAAATAAAAATAAAAATTAATGACAGTGCTATGCTCTTATTTAACTGAAATTCATTAAGCTGAGTGAGGGCAAGTTATAAATGTGCAGTATACTCTGGATCCAGGTATCCTGCCGTTCCTTTCACGGCAGTGGTAACATGAGTAGCCTCCCCATCGATAGTCATCCTTGAAAGACCAAAATCGGCCAGTTTTCCGTTCATATTGCTGTCTAGAAGTATGTTCGCGGTCTTGACGTCCCTGTGAATTATCTTTGGCGTGCAACCCACGTGCAGATATTCAAGTCCTTCAAACACAAATCGCACAAATGTCATTACCCATAATAGTTTCGTGTAACTATTATTGAAAACAACCAGAGCTTAGATTCCAAGAAATTGTTGTACATAGCAGTAATGTAGAGAAAGAGTTACCCTGAACAGCATCTAATACTATTTTGAGCCTCATTTTCCAACTTAGTTCGGTTTCTTCTGCTCTGCGACCTGGAAAAGAAATAAAAAAGCAAATACCTGTCGGTTATTTTAGCTATTCTATTGATTGAAACAAAGCATACCTTCCAGCAATAGAATTTACCATAAAGGTGATCTTTTAGCGACCCTTCCGACATGTAGTCGTAGACCAGCATAACTTCTCTGGTTTCGGTACAGTATCCCAATAATGATACCAAGTTCCTATGGTTGATTTTAGAAAGGAGATCAACCTGTTCATGAGATACCCATAATACTAATTAGAGTGCAGCCATAACTGGCATTATGAGATTCAACAATGTAAACTATATTACAAAGTAATATCTACAATTTACCTCATTCAAAAACTCGTGAATTCCTTGTTTGGAAAACAGTGAGAGCACTTTTACCGCTATAAGATTTCCTTCCGGCAACTTACCTAGGAACACAGACCCAAATCCCCCTTGACCAATCTTCTGAATATAGTCTTGTGTGGCAACCACAATCTCATCTAGAGTGAAGGCACGCGAATTTGTTGTATTTCGAACCATAACCATAGAGTACTCTTCAACCCATTCAGGAAAGGGAAAGTTAGAAATTTGTCAAAGCACAATGCATAAGATAATTTCGGTTAGAGGGCACACTCCCACTATGCATGTCATATCTTAGCGTCTGTAATATTAATAGTGTTTAGTAAAATCGGTACAGGAAAGACTACCATTGGTTCCTTTGGAAGCACCCTGTTTTTTCCTCCTGCATTTATTGCGATAGACAGCGATACCCGCCATTAACGCTAAAGCGATGATCAGAATTCCGCTTAACGTTGTTCCGACAATAACCTTCAATTTATTCTTGTTTGAATTATGTGCAAAACACTCACTCTTATCCATACGGAGGTATGGGTTTCCAGAAGGAAATTTTCCATAAACGTTTTGCAGTAAGCTAAATTTGAACTTGTCATGTATTGTAAAATTACTAGAGAAATTTCTCATCTTCAAAATCTTAAAATGTTACTTGTGTTAAAACATAAAGAATATAAAATAAGATAGGATTACTTGAATTTCAACGAACAATTGTGGAGAAGTTGCGCGGGGATTACACCGCTGAAATTATTGTTCTCTATGTTCCTGTGATAATCGATTAAAAAACATAATTATTTTCCTTTCAGTTTGAACATCAACTTAGAAAAGGGACATAATAAACAAGGAAATTGGGAGACGTACAACTCTTGAAGGTTTTGGAGGCGAGATAGCCACTCCGGAACAGTACCGTTGAGGTTGTTGTTTTGTAAATAGCTGTAACAAAATAAACTTATGTATATTCAAAATGCATATATATGTTTAAGAATAAAGGTCGATTATTTATTCGTGTGAAGGAAACTGACAGTGTTTGCAACAGGGTCAAATTGGAAAGATCAGGCAATGGTCCCGTCAAATTATTATTGTTGAGTGACCTGCCCATTTCAACATGAATGGTTAATGCTAAAGACTTACTGAGAAAGAAACTGTGCTCTTTCATATCCATCAAAGAGGATTTATCAACTGCTAATGCTTTTCATATCCCCACGAGGGTGCTTATCAAGCGCTAAAACTTCCTGTATAAAAAATATGGAAAGCAAAATACTTTCACTGCAAATTATCAAACTCGTCAGTATTGGCATGTATTTTATGGGAAGGCGTGTGATATATCGATTAGCGGTTTATAAAGTAAAGTGAATATTGTCTGCTGTATTTTTATATCCTTGTGCCATTCTATGAAACAATTGGCAGGTGTTTTAAGTCCACTACGAACTTTCCGTAGGAGGATAGTTTTTCGAAATTGTTCTAAATCATTCCACTTTTTAGTTTTAGGTTAGATAGTTTTTTCCTCAACAAAATTCGCAGGGAAGATGCATTTTAATAATGGATTTAGCGAGTGTTTAATTTGTGAGCGAATCTTTTAATATTAAAAAAGAAATTATACTGTGGGAGATTTTTGATTTTTTTTTTTTTTTTTAATTTAGGTTTAATGAATATGGTTGATTGGTTTTATTTTTTTTAATCTATAAACATATCATGTGTAATTTTTGGTATTTTAAATTACATTTTTAAATATATATATGGGTTTTAAAGTTTTGAAATTCTTTAATCACATGGATTGTACAAACCATATAGTTAAAACTTGCAAATACAAAAAAAACTAATTTTGTCTATTTCAACCAAAATTAACTAAAAAATATAATACAAAAATGTAGAAGAATGACACTATTTAAAATATTCTAAATAGAAGAATTTTTTTAAATTTTTTTTTTTTTTAATACATTTCTTTTTTAACCCATATATAATATATATATAGTTGAAAGTGAAATATTACACATCTCTTTCTTATTAATCTTATTAGGAAGTAATTGAATTTTCTTATTTTCATTTGTATAACTTTGTTTTGAAGGTTATTTCCTAAATGTCTCTCTACATACATATGAAGTTGATATTGAAATAAATTACTTAACATAAATATTCATATAGTTATTTTTTGTTAAGTTTAGCATTGAAATGCTTTTAAAAAATAGAAGAATTATACATCATGTTTATATCTCAAAAGTGAAAATATATCCTTATCTTTTTCAAGGTTATTTCCTGAATGTCTCTCTACATACATATGAAGTTGATATTAAAATAAATTACTTAACATAAATATTCAAATAGTTAATTTTTTTTAAGTTTAGTATTGAAATGTTTTTAAAAAGTACAAGAATTCTTCATCATTTTTATATCTCAAAAGTGAAAATATTTCTTTATCTTTTTCTAAAATTGATATAAAATTATGTTATCTCTCATAGACATGGACATATATTATCTCTTTCATATCATATAATATATTATTACTTTCATTCTAGATTGTAAGATCAACCACTAACTAAGTACTAACTCAATAATAATGCGAATGATGAAAATGTAATTTTGATATTTTTAATATTTTTAATTAAAACTAACCAAGCACTTATATTCATTTTTGTTTTTTATTATAACCAAAAAATAAAAAATAAAATTCATTTTATTTAAAAAATATTTATCATCTAATATTTAATCACAAAAGAAATTATATACCTCGCTCACATTACACAATAAAATTCATCTCTCAACAAAATAATACATTATAAAATACATCTCTCAACAAAATAATAATATTTTTAAAAGAACTCGAATTTATCATTTATAAAAATTGAATATAAAAATTCTATACATAAATAAGAATCAATACTCACCTATCAAAAGAAATTTATTATTATTATCAGTAGTGACGTTAGATTTATGCAGTCTTCTATTATTCCAGGGTCGAATTTGGTGACATGATTTTATGGCTTAACATAAGATGAACCTTAAATCTACCATAAAAACAAGTTCAGACGGGTTACACAAAAAATAGCAAATTGAAATTAAGTTGACGTGGGTTACACCAAAAGCAAATTGAGTCTAACAATAATAATGATCGAATTAAACTTACACTTTAACCAATGCTGTCAACTGTTGGATTTCTTTGGGCAGTGATCCTGTAAGATTCCCTCCCGACAAATCACTGTCAATGAAAAAATTGGCATGAGCCTTTACTATCTGACCTCTAAGTCTCCTCAGTTTTATGGTTTCAGCTGTAAATAAACAGAAAGATAGAACTTACATTTCCGAGATCCTTATGGCAGAAGAGCTGTTATCACAGCCAATCCTTTTCCAAGGGATGACATAGCAAGGATCGGAGACCCAATCTTTTATGTTAAAACTCCTTTTGATAGTCTCAAGAGCTTGAGCTGCAGTTTGAGAACTACTCTGTCAGTCACAGAATCATCTGGTAATTAAGTAATCAAATTCTACTCTGTCAGTCACTGAATCATCTGGAAGCTTAGTCGGGGCACTTACTATCTGGTGAATATGTCGGCTGTTGAGTATAAAATAGCGCGTAATACTCATAAGCGTTGATTAGAGGAGGATAAGGGGATTGAGTGAGAGTGAAAAAAGATTTGATTCTTTGTACACGAATAGGAATACGTTGATTAGAGGAGGATAAGGGGATTGAGTGAGAGTGAAAAAAGATCGTTGATTAGAGGAGGAATACGTTGATTAGAGGAGGATAAGGGGATTGAGTGAGAGTGAAAAAAGATCGTTGATTAGAGGAGGATAAGGGGATTGAGTGAGAGTGAAAAAAGATTTATTCTTTGCACACAATACAAATACGAATATCTGCTCCACGGCAGAATAGTTTCGAGGGAGAGTAATGGTTTTAAAAACCGTTCCCCCATTTATCGTGATGTTAAAAGATCTGTATTCCGACTTGTTGAGCATCTGGACCTCTGCGAAATACAACAACAGTAGTAATTGATTCCCTTGGAGCGATGTATCACTGAAATCTACGCCGGTCGAACTGTTTACAACCCACGCCGTTTGCATGCCAGCAGTTGGGGGAAGGTCTTCAGTATTGTTCGTTGAGATGCTCACTTCAGAAGTTACAGATTTATAGAAATTAAGATTAGTAGAGTCTAAGATTAGTACTCGCATTAAAATTGCCTCTCATTACAAAATTATTATCTACACTCCTAGCTCGGTAATTACGATGCTTAGATTTCCGTACATAAATATCTGAAGTTCAAAATGTTTACCTAACCGTCGAATTTCCACCAACATCAATTCTAGATTGTGGATATAGGCCTGTTCCTGGCTTGGCCTGTGGATACATGCCATCTTGAAGGGTCCTCAGCTCGATACCACTGATAAAGGGATCATCTCTGTCGGAGGCTCTGATCAAGCAGACATACATCACTGTGCCTGAAGTGACGAAGATTTTTTCATCATAAATTGCACCCGTTGATGAAGCTAATGTTATGTTATCCATAACCAACATATCTGCTGTCTCAAAAGAGTAAGCAAAGCTTGGCAAACTTTGGTACCCAGTGTAATGTCCAATGAGAAACCAGAGTCTTGAGAGGTAAGGCACGTTTGAGGGCACAGGCAAGTAATAGCAAGACTTGTTGAGAGGTTTTGGAAAGTAGCGTAGACTGTACAAAGAAGAACCGAGGGCAGTGAAATTCCCTATGCCTGCTGTCTCACCGACGTCTATGTAACTAGCATCGGTAACCCATGTTATATTGTTTTCCGCAGTGTGATTCATTGTTCCTCCACAGTTGATATTCAGAAATCCTACCAAACCGCCAGAGAATAATTATTAAAAGAACAATTTCTTGTGAGCGAAATATTGGAAAAAAGATTGATGACCATTAAACCATATCTCAAATGACGATTCTAGAAGAGTCGACAAAACGAGAACACTCTGAATACCTGGTTGTTGGGCAGTAATAAGAGTGAATAAACTCAAAAGCACACCCACTTGCTGTATCCAATAGCAGACGTTGGCCATGGCGCAGTTGCGTAGTTATAGGAAGCAACTGGATGCTGGTTATCTCATTAGAAGTTGCAAACGGTTATTAGCATATCCTATATTCCTCACCAATAACTCTCTTCCAATTCTTCTGTATGATCTGTTTGTGAAGTGCATGTGGATGAACTATAAAATGGAATCTCTTGAATTTGTAAGTCAACCATCCCTACTTTTCAAGTGCCTTAGAAAATAAAATTAACATCAATCTTGCGGTCAATACATGAACCAAGTCCAATGGGCCGTCTAAACACGTCATTAATATAGTATTAGAAACGGCAAGTCTGTATAATTTTTATTTTTATTTATTTTCATTAAGTCGTGATTGTAATATGACGTATTTGTTGGAGATTGGGAATGGATTGAAACGACATTTTTTTAAAATTCGGCTAATTTTTAATTAAAATTTTCATTACAACATGGTCTTAACTATTTTATAATAAAATATTTAAACAATCCATCATCCCACATCACGGATTTGGGTGATGCGTATCAATATCTTAGAAAATCTCTTTAAACTTATTTTTATATAATTATGTTTAGAACTTATTTTTCGACTACGGAATGATTCTCACGCAATTGTAATAAAACATTAAAAAAAAAGAATCTGTCTTTGAAAATCATAATTTTTTTACGTCTTTATAGAGTAGATGTTTCCAAGCAGTTAGTATAACTCAGTTAATCAATCAAGGCCTTTAAAAAAGTAATCTGTAATTTATCTGCAATTTAATTTTTATAAATAATTTAATTGTTATAACTTTTTTTTAATAAAAACTGATAATTCATATATAAATTTGGTGTGATCTTAAAACTAAATAATGATTATTAAATGTTTTAATAAATACAGTTAATTTTTATACAAATCTAATTTAATATTTAAATGAATATTGATCTTAAAACTAAATTATTATTATTATTATTATTATTATTATTATTATAATATTATCATGATTTTGATTTTTCATATAAATTTAATTTAATATTTAAATTAGTAGTGATATTAAAACTAAATAATAATTATTATTATACTATCATGATTTTGATTTTGCACATATCATGATTTTGATTTTACATATATTTGATATAAAATAATCTGTAATTTATTTGCAATTTAATTTTTATCAATAATTTAATTGTTATAAAAGTCTTTTTTAATAAAAATGGATAATTTATATACAAATTTGATGTGATCTTAAAACTAAATAGTGATTATTAAGTTTTCTAATAAATATAGTTATTTTTTTTACAAATTTAATTTAATATTTAAATTAGTAGTGATCTTAAAACTAAATAATGATTATTATTATACTATCATGATTTTCATTTTGCATATGTTTGATATATTAACACTGTTATAGCTATTATTATTATACTATCATGATTTTGATTTTGGATATGTTTGATATATTAATACTTTTACCTAATGGATATGATTCATGGAAGGTTTTTCTAACCTTAATTTATATATAATTAAATTGTCCACTCTCTTCTTAGAAAAAAAACCAAATAATGATTACATTACAAAGTCCTCCAAAATAGTGATTTCATTACAAAGTTATAAAATTACAATTTTCCCATGTTTACATTTTTTACATATTTTCCTAATTTTTTTTGCTAAGTATCCTCACATAATACATTCTGAAGCTTTACAAAAGAATAAGAAGCTACTCTTTCTCAATGTTATTAGATCCAATACTCAAGAGAAAAATAATTAAAAATTAAAAATTAATAGCTAAATATGATTTTAATATCTAGAAATCTAATAAATAATATGATTAAATGCTAAGAATAATATTTGATAAGAGATAATAGTAATGCTTGTAGCCCAATTAGATCAAAATTTTGACTTCTTGTTATGAAACAAGAATCTAAAAAAGGACATAGTGTAAGTTAAAAAAAAAATAAGATTAGAGTAAGCCTATAGTTATATATTATAAAAAGTTTCAAATACAACATATTTTAGAAATACGATAGCTTCTACAAAATAATCTTACTGACATTACTACTTTGTAAAATATAAAAACTTAGTAAAATGGAATGTCTTCTATATTCAAATTTTCATTTTCTAAGGGGTAGTGCCTTATCATGTCTTCTAAGAATTTCTTATGGTTTTATTTCATTGATTATATCTAATTGGAAGTTACAAGTTGGTTGCCTTGCAACAAATTTTCTAGCATGCTTTGAAATGACACACACTCTACCTCCACTGCATTAATTTGGTATTTTTGTTGTAGGAAAATGGTCTATTCATGGACTTTCTTTAATGTAGTTTGAAGCAAGATCTAATTTCGTTCAATTCTGTCCCCATGCCTTCTCAAAGTTATGAAGTTTCTTGAATTTCATTATACTCCATTGAGAAATAGTAGAACCCCACACCACACAACCAAGTATGGTATACGAAAAGACTACAACTATTAAATTAGCAAGAAGATTCCAATTTTTACAACACCTAGGATAAATACAAATTGTGCCCAAAATTACAATGAAAGAGACAAATGCTAAGATGAGATTTGGGCTCTGTAACTTATCGAATGGTGCATAGAGCCTTGAGACTATATCATAATCATGTCATTTTCAAAAACAAAATTTGAGCAACCATTCAAAGTTAATGTTCATATTTGGTTTCTAAGATAAACTCTTTGTTGTTGATTGTGGTTAAACATTGTGTTCCTTATGTGGATTATTGATTATTGTCTGTGTAATTTGGAAATTCCATGGATTGCATATATTCTATGGTCCTTCGATATGAAGAGAGGTAATCTTGGGGCATCTTGTTGGGAGAATGAAGCCACATGCCCCAAACTTAGGTGTTTTTATAGGAAGAATAAAAAAATTCTTCACCAATAGAACAATAAACTCATAGGCATATGGAGAAAAGTGAATGTCAACCAAACTATGTAGCATTAAGAATTGTTCCAATACTGCAAGTTGAGTGGGAATTGAGAAATATAGTGTCAAATGCTTCATATAAAACTTCATCCTAGGAGCCACATAGCCAAGAGAATATTACAGAGAGTCACAACTAAATGATATAAATAGCACCCTACATTTCCAACAAAAGGAGTAGAAACTATACGACAACATAGAAAGTTAACATGGCAAATGAAATGGATATTAGTTTGATTATAATCTCAATGGTAAATTTTCATGGATCCTTGTCACAAGGGTGAAGAAAATCCCATTAAGCTCAATGGTTATGGATTAAGCCATAGAGAAATGGTAAAGGAGTTAAATAAAATGAGGTTTATTTACATGCATGAAGCCCTAAGTCATATAAGAGATTGAAACCAAAGCATGAACACACATTTACTCAAGATGAAAAAAGGAGATGGAAGGATGTAAATATTTCAACTACTAGAGTGAAATAACAAAGAATAAGCACATGTGAATTAGCTTGCTAAAGTCAAATGGGGTCCAAATATCCTCCTTGGGATGGGCCCTTGGCTTCCTTCATGTACTTGGGACTTCCTCCTAAGTTGACGAATATAGAAGAAACACTCAAGCTCGTGACCATGTTATTCATTTGCAACCTAGAAATGTACCACCTAACATTATGTCTTACAAGCATCCATACACATAGTAGAGTGAGTTTGAGTATTTTATTCAATAAATGTTAGAGGTCATCATCACTTAACCTGAAAAAAATGATTTATCTTCAATAGTAGTGAAGTTTACAAAAGAGGATGGATGATGGGGCACGTGTCGATATTATAGATGAGTCAACCAAATTACCATCAAAGTGAAGTTTTGTATTCATGTTATTGATGAATTACTATATGAATTGCATGGAGTAGATTCCTTTACTAAGTTGGATCTTTGTTTAAGATGTCATCAAATTAGAATGGGGTAAGATGTTATGAACCTTCTACCTTAAAAATGATAAGAAACCAATAATTATAGTCCTCTTTGAGGTGGAAACCTACATTTACAATGAATACAATGTACAAGACAATATTTGATGATTCTTAGGCTAGGTCTCCTTAGTATATATGTAGAAGACAAGGGTTATTGTTATAATAAAATGGGACTATGAGGGATTATAGCCTACATAAGAATATAACAATATAAATATAATCACTCAATATCAAGGGCTTAATAAGGATTTCTCAAGTTAACATGGGCCTTATAGAGGGATTAACATTCCCCTCTACTTCAAACAAGTATTTTCCTCAACACTTGACTAACTACTAGTGACTCTACAAGAATCAATCATCTTCCCATGTCATCTCTTCCACTAGTAGGTTCTTCTATTTGATGTTGTACTCCATAATCGTTGGGTTACTCGGGTGCTCACTTACTTGTTTCAAGCATTGTTTCTACTTCTAGTGTGATTTTCCCTTCCTCATTTATCTCTGGTATACTTCTTGGGTACAAATGAATAACATGGTCATGATCTCAAATAGGTGGAAGACCCTTAGGCATTAATTTAAATAACTTGGGATAATTGTTGATACCTTTATCGAGATCTCTTGACATAGATAATATTGATGTTTGAACATTTAGGGAACATAATTTTCCATTACACCTTGCTACCCTGTTTTTAGTAATTGTTTCATTCCATTAGAGCTTATCACTTTAGAGGGTTTCCATTTGATACCTCTAAGCTCAATTTCCTTTCCTTCTTAGGTAAATATTATCAAGAGATATTGATAACTAAAGGTCATTGTTCCTAATTATTGTAGCAATTGGACCCTTAATACAATATCAACACCACCCATTTGTACTACAATCATGGACCTTCCCAGCAAATACTTCCCCATATTGAGATTAATACAATGACACTTCCCTAAACAATTTATGTTCCTTTCATTTGCAATCATTAATTGGAACTTTGGTGTTGGATATATGAAACAGTTGATAAGTTTTGTAAATATGTAATTGATGAGGTTATGGGTAGTTCATAAATTAATCAACATTGATACATATTTCCATTTGATATTGTTGGTTCCTAAATCGTTTTGTTGACAAAGAACAATTCAAGATGACATTAACTGAGGATCTAGTGGTCCTCCCACTTTAGGTTGGAAATTTTCCTTTTCCAACCACAAAGGGTGTTCCCTGTGTTTTGTATTATCTATATGGATTTTCTATAACAAAAAATCAATGTGGCTAAATTGTACATAAAAGAGTGTTTTAAAAAATGATGAGTGGTTAAGCTTTGAAGTGAACAAAAATTATAGTTAATACATGATCAATGAATCCAATACAAGTTTTAAGTATGAAATTAAAATAAATAGCATCATCATGAAAAATAAAAAATGACATTATTAAATAAATATAAAACAATAAAATAAAATATTAAAGATACTTATTTCATTGATATGAGATTACTTATCATAACAAAAGAAAAGTATCAATGCAATGCCATAGATTGTTGTATCTAATTTTCCATGTAAAAGATAAGTAGCGTGAACATATAGGTATAGTCCCCTATTGGTTGTAACAAAAAAAATGGACATATCAAAATCCATCAAACCATTAAAATATAAGTCTCGTATACTCCAAAGCCACTAGCCTCCCTTTTAAATGAGTTTGAAAGTCTCTATATACGAGACATTCTAATAATTGTTGCTTAACTTTCTTTAACACCATAATTTAAAATTTAAATGGAAATTAAAATTATTTTCAAACAACTTAAAAACTTTGATATGTCTGCTTCTAGTTTGACTTAACACTTTCCTAAAATTAACTTATATAGTTTTCTCTCAAATTATTTTTTCCTATTTTTTCAATCCACCATAATTAATTTCTTACCCCATGCAACTGAGATCTAAGGACTCATATTGACTTAGAACTGGATGGATAACTAGTAGTGGGTTAACAACTCTCGTATAACGTGATGGAACATGCACGTGCAAAGTGAAGACAATGTGGCCCACGTGCATTCATTTAATTTAATTTAAATTTTAACTTTATCTTTATGTGTTATGTTCTTTTTGTTTTTTGGTTTTTAACTCATATATTTATTTATTCATCGGGATGTAAATTTTAAATGGTAATTGATTTGATCTTTTCCATTTTGGTGAATGTAGTTTTACTACGTGAAATTTATCTAGATATAAATAATTCCCCATTTTATAATATACATTACATTACGAACAAACTTATGGATAGTTGAATGTTCTGAGAGTTTTTAATTTTATCGTTGTTTTAATCTACTATAAATCTAATACTTTAATATTTCCTTTCATATACTTTAACCAGTCTAAATGATTGTGCATAGTTGCAGCTATATATAGAAATAACTTGATTTAAATTGATTTCAAATTGACTAATATAAACTTCTAAATACTATGTATTTGGTTTCATAGTGGAAAATATACATACCATCGAGGGCAGTATTGAGTGCTACTTATAGGTTTAGATCTAGATAGGACTTTGTGTCCCTCAAATATCTTTAAACTTTGACCTTTAATATTATGAACATAAATAAACCATGCGGTTCTTTAATAAAATTTAACAAATATCGATTAAGTTTGAATACATGCTTTTTTAAAATTGATCTCATGGTGTGAAAATTTGCGCACATGAATCCTTTATTGTGACCCTATACAATTGAAAATTTACTTGTCTTTTATTAAGCTAGGTAGGAGCATAAAGTTGGTTAATAAGATGTAATTTTTTACTTGAATAGTGATTATGTTATTATAATTTAACATATGTAATATATGTGAGAGTAAAAAAATATTAGTTAATATAATAATTTTTAAATTAGCTTTATTATAATGCATATTTTTTATTCTATGGACATTTTTTTGAGGAACTCAAAATTATGATTATAATTGTTAATAGTATTTGGTGACATGTATTATTGTGATATCTAGTTCTTGATCTTAATCATTTGATTATAAGCATATGTGACTTATAATGTTGAAATAATCAAATATTAATAATAATGGATTTCAGAGATCTGTGGTTTGAGCTTATTGAATTTTTGACCGGAGAATCCACAGTAGTAGAATTTTTACACCCATTATTATTGATATGTGATATTATTTAGATAATGCCATTTATATCATTAATGTCACATTCGTGATTGAAGTTTTGTTTTAATTTCATTCGCTGATTGATTTTTTCATTGGATTAGAAATCGACTATAAGTAGTGGATTACACAAATTGAATATGAGTTTAGGAGGCCGAATAAGGCTAATAGTATTAAGAAAAAACTTCATGCGAGTAAAATTTTATAGAGGTAGCCTAATATTTTAAAGAGGGTCAGATTGGGCTATAATAAATATATCCTTCTATCTCGAGGGTTTGTGAATTATTGATGCTAGCCAATGCATGATAGGATATTGTTAGAGTAGTCTCTTCTAGCTCTAGATTTTGGGATGATTCCAATTCCTCGTCTTCTTCCTCTTCAAAGTCTATGTACAAAAATTTATTCTCGCTTCATTTATTCCCCTTACTGTACTTGTTCTCATAGTTGAAATATAGTCCCTTTTCTCTTCTTTCATCCATATATTTTGGATTCAACCTTGTCAATTTAGGAAAACAATAGCATGATCTTTGTTATAGTTAATAGTGATTGATTTTCTGGTTGACATAATTTTACTTTCAACTTTTGTAGATAGACTAAAAGCATTCTCTATGGATACGGGTTCAAATATATGCATGTCATGTTGGCTTATTTACTTTAAATTTCCCATGAAAAGGTCTAACATATTATGATATGAGATATTCTTTACTTTGAGTCTCAACATTTGAATTTCTTGAATGCGCTCTATAGTTGTACCTTTTTCTTCAATATTTACAAATCTAATAAAGAATTTATTTCTCTTAATATCCTCATAATATGCTATCAATTTTTTTATAAAAATAGACCAAAATATAACATAATCATTTTTCCTTTCACAAAGCCATTGATGCCATTCATGTTGGTCTTGTTCCAAAATTAAGGATGCAATGTTTATGTTCTGTAAGGATGCCAATTGGTTTAGGTCAAAGTATTCATCCATTTTAAATATACATGTTACAAGATCATTCCCATCCAACTTCCTCATATTAGTCTTCGTAATGTAGTAGTTCCTTGTTGTTGGCTTGAAACCCTGGTGATGTGGATCTTTGATTGAAAATTGATGATTATGATTTTGTGATCCAATATTTCTTCTCTCCAATAGTGATGGCACACTCCTCATATTATATTTATTCTCAACATCATGGTTTCCTTGTATTTCCACATACCTTTTAGGAAGCCTCTTCAAGAGAATATTTTCCATGGAAATCATGGATTTTTACTTTTCTTCGATATTTTCATTCATCTTATTCTTTATTTCTCCCTTATTTTCATTCATCTTATTTTCTATTCCTTCTTTGTTATCATTCTTATTCTTCTTTATTCCTTTCTTATAATCATTCATATTATTTCCCATTTCTCCTTTAAGTTTTTCTTTAGAACTTGATAAATCCACCTTCCTTAATATATTGCCATCTATTTCATTAACATTCTTCTGTAACTGAGATAAGATAAATTATAAGCCTTCATTATATTCATGATTCAAGGATGAGACTTCAATAGATTTAATTGTTGTAGCAGGTTCCTTTGGACACATGTTGAAAAATAATAATAGAACTCCTCTTTATCACAAATTTCAGTCACAAAAAAAAAAAAAAATCTTCTAATCAACAGTTAGGTCACTACTAAGTTATGTACCTTAACTTGGAGAACATCATAATGGCTAAAATTTTATTAAAATATCTTCGATATCTTATCCCTTCTGGATATATCAATTTGTTTTGTAATACCTTGATATGTCTTTTTTGCACCATATGTGAACAAAGTTTGATGTGCTAAGTGAAATTTATCTTTCCCAAAACTTTCTTATGTTTTGCCTCTTCTCATGGGAAAACTTGTATAGCATGTCATGTGTCCAATTCTTCAAATATCATTACTAATTTTTACATAAGGTACTTCTACATGTCTCTTGAAATACTTGAAAATTTCATTTTCTTAAAAGTCCAAAATAGGATGATATAGCATAAATACCAAGCTGGCATGTTTAAAATTTCTTTCAAGACTCTTCATAAACCCTAACTTCCATAGGGTATTGTTGACGGTGCTGGAAATCCATCAGCTAAGGGAGTCTCCCCGATGAAGAGGCCTAATTAGACTTCAAACCATTTTGGTAGGAGCCCTTTCGGAAATATGGGCTGATTGTCAAATGTTCTTAAAGATATGCCTTAGCTACAATGGTCAACATAAGAGATTAATTCATATATAATTTTAGACGAACAAGTGAGTATGTCTTGTGGAATGTTAAGCTACAGAATGTATCAAGGTTATTCTACCGAAAGGGAGAGAAAAGTGAGCCTTTAAAAGAAAAGTAACATTACTAATCTTGATCCGGATTGGATCATTATATTGTTTGAAATCCATATTGGTGCATTTGGAGTTGAAAAAGTGGAGGAATCAGCTCACGATACCGTTTTTATTGGCGGGACCCACTTTGGCAAAACGAGGTTTGAAACCTTCCGGGAGTGTTTTCAGGCATTAAAACAATATTTTATGTGGGTAAAAATTTTCCTCTTTAGTTCCACACCATTTCATGCTATTCTACACACATATATCTTTCCAACGTCGCAATAAGCACGCCAATCAGATTCCATACGCAAATGTTGTGCCACTTAGAAGTTGACCTTCATGTTTTCACACCTATAGTTTGGGAGGATGTCGCATCATCCCCCATTATTCATGGAAAAGGGGCTAGCCACTTTATTATTATGTAAAATACTCTAGAAGAATATATATTGTAAGTCTACTTAAAGTTGATGTAGTCCAAATTGACCACTAGTAGGCTATTAGGCTATGTTATAATCGGAGCACTAAGAGGAAGAGGATTCCATTGTTTTGGGAGTATCTTTTTCCATAGATAAGAAAAGATAGCCAGGAGAGATAGGAGGTAGAGAACACAGAAAGGAACAGTGCATTGTAGCAACCCACGAGCCATAGGCATTACTTCTTTGTACCTGCATCCATATTTCTAGACAAAGAAAGAGAGCGAAGAAACCTCGCTATCGAGTTGGGTTTTCTCCTAAAACAGTTTCCCATAAAGGATATCTTGTGTCTTATGTTTGTGTGTGAGAGAGAGATTATTTTATCGTTCTCTACTTTTCTACATAATTTCCATTTGCATGCATCTGCTAATTACATTTAAATTCACAAATCTAGAATTCTAATAAAATTGTAATAGTGTAAAATTTCAATATTTTAATATATTATTATCAGATATGTTGTGACAAACTATAAAATGGAATATCCACGCAATTTTATAGATCAAATCTAGTAAAGAGGCGCGAGCATATACATATGAATGAATCTTTGGTCAACTAGTGAAATAGTTCACATAGAAGCAACAATTATTAAAACAAATACAACACACCTTCAACAAGATAAGTCCCAAAGCCATTGAAATAGTTCAATTTCCTTCGTATGGATGAAAAAAACATACATCACAAACATTCAAAGAATAGTCTTATAATATTTGTGACATATGCATGAAAGTGTGTTGTCTCAGCGAGCTTCGAAATTAAACAAAAGTTCCAAGATACATAGATACAACAAACACCACTATCTCCAATAGTAGAGCGTTAGAGAAACCACTTTCTCCTCCAAAAGAAATATCTTCCTCTCTAATTCATGGTAGGAGAATCTAATGTGAAAATTTATTTGCATGAGCTATGAGGATGTATATATAATCCCTTGTGACTCTTGGACTACCCTCATGGTTGTTTGACTTATCTATGACCTTTTGACTCCATGAATTTTCACATATCACAAATAACTCTTGGACTTCCACTTTACATTACATTTCTCACATATTGAAATTACATAATCCACAAATGATGTGGAAAATGATGACTCATGCCAAGACATGACATGACATTGATGACATGGATTGTATGATGCTATTGTAATGTCAAGACACTCTTGCTGCTACTAACTTTGTGTCTTCTTTAAATATGGAACATGTTCTTCTTCTTCCTCTACCATAAGGATTAAAGGTAGGGAGTCTTCAATGTGATCTTTATCTCTACTTGCTATCACAATCTAGTGTCACTTTGTATTTATTAATTGGTCAACTTGTCTTTTCATATAGAAAGGTGTCTTTTAGCAAGATCTCGTTCTTCATCTCCTTGATCATCATCCTTTCATAACATGATCTCATACCTGCAATTGAAACCCATTCATGACAAGAAGACATCATCCTTGTAACATGCCTCCTCTCATATCTAACCACTTTCACTAGCTTTCCTTGGGTAAACATGAGATGAGGGTCACTATGATAAGAATCGAACTCCTATATGATCTTAAGGAAATGGAGTCGACAAAACAAGATCTTACAGACCTCCCTCAGGTGCAATAGGACTCCTTAGAGCTAATCCACCACTCCAGGTACCCAACCCCTAAGTTAACCTAGCATTTCAATGAAATAAACCCCCTATTTCTCCCACGATAAGGCATGCATGCGACTGAAACCCTCCAGTCGCTCCCACAATGCCTGCAAGGGAGATACTGCAGTCTTTTTCAGCCAGTCTCCAACCCACTGCCCGAAACTTGATGATATCTTCCGAAACAATAAATGACACGAAGACAAATCCTCTAACACAAAAATTGATCAAGGACTTGACCTAACCAAGCCCAACCATGATAGTCATTCCACTAAACATGTGATGAACATGCAACCTACAGGTTATGAACGCAAGTCTGAACATTAGGGATTGAAAACTTATCTGAGGTTTAATAAGAAGGGTCACTTCCTTCTAAAATTAGTTATCATAACACCAATTATATCTTTCATTCATTATTCATTCAGTTACAAGTAAAAACATGAAAATATCCATGACTAAGAACTATCATATAACCATGTTTATAACCAACATATAACCAGATAAATAATAATGAGATAACATCCGTTAAATCCACATAATAACAAGTACATTTACTCATCAAAATAAAGGGAAACTTAGCTCTTATTAAAAATAGGCAAAATACAACTAGGTTTGGGACTTCCACGTACCACCCGACCATAGATTGGTTGAACCAAAACTTCCTTTCAGCCAATCATCCCCATGCCATATTTCAAGAATGAATGTGGGATCTCATGGCATAAACCAATCCATGAAAAACAAATAGAATCCAGAGGTTAAACCACCTCCACCCTCACCATACCATAATGTCACCTAAACCAATGCCAAGATCATAAAACCAAACCGATCTTGGATGCCTCACAATTTATTCTCTAATACCTTAAGGAATTTTCCCATCTCCACCCTTGGGATTTACTGTGTATCTCACCATTATTGGTCAAGGGATTCCTAGGCCTTTGGAATTTTCCTGAGACCACCCGAATCGAAAATCTTCTGGAAATCCAAAGCTCAAACTAAGAAAAGCCCCATCACACCATGGCTATCCGGAAATGGCAAGGAAAGGCTAAAATCCACCATCAAAACCTAACAAAATCCATGCCAATCATAGTAAAAGAACCAAATACCAACATGCACATACCATACATGTCAAAAATAGCTAGGAATTCATATATGCAACCTGTTACCTACAAGTATTCCTGTTGAAGCTGCTTGATTCATATTTTCCTTGATTGATCCTTGCTTTCCTTTTCTTTCCTTGTCCTTCATTTGCTTGCTTGCTTGCCTTCTCCTCTCTGAGACTAATTCCAAAACTAAACTGACAAAATAATGTGAACTGATCCTCATAAGCCTTTTTATTAATGAGGCCTCTATTTTTTTCAATTTTCCATTATTTTCCTTCATTTTCCTCCTCAAATGCAAAATGTGACCTTTCACCTTCCTTTTCTCCCATTTTCCTTTATTTTGATAAAATAAATGCCAATAATGCCTTTTTACATTTTCAATGCCTTTTCCATTGCCTTTGCCAATTTCCCTTAGGCATAAACACATCAAGTGACGCCCATTAGGATATTTTTCCCAACATTCAGCTTGGAATATGTGTCCAATGACGTTGGTCTTATTTTTCATTTATTAACCTTTATTACATGAAATTTTAACTCAGAGCTGTTATAGAACCCTCCCTCTTAGGGGAACACCATCCTTGGTGTTCAATGACACCTACAACCAACAAAACTATTGAAAATAAAAACATACTACCCAGGAATATTTATGACTTAGCTCGTTGTAGTATTTATAATGAATAACTTGCTGAAAAGGAAACCAACATAATGCTTACTGGAGCTTTATACCACAACTCATTACAATATTTACAATAACAACCACATATAAACTCATGCACATTTGATTCAACAAAAAAATAACCATATTTTCTATGGAGCTTTAATAATCCATCTCGATATAGTATTTACAATAATATACACATATGCACATTTACGTAACCAACAAATAAAAGGATACGATGCCCCCATCTGCAACAAGGGAGTCTAAAGGCTCACACCTCCACCCTCAAAGTAATACCAGGATTCACCTCCTTCCTAAGAAGTACAAAATCCACTCCCAAAGTCAAACCTACATCCAATGTCCAACACTACAATCCTACACTATTTTCCTCTCAGTGAACAGTTACCGATCCATTGTTCCAGTGCACACTCCAATGTGCATCCGATCCCATCTAGAAATACTAATAACCAAAAAAATCCATCCCCTTCCCTTCTTTGCTAGATAGCCCCTTGGGAAATTTGATCACCCTCTTCAGTGCAGTCACTCACCTTCTGTCGTGGCGGAAAAAGTCGTTTGTGCAGACACAACAGACCTCCCTAGGAGTCTAAACTCTCTAGCGACAAACAAGACAAAATGGAGCGATCTTTCTCTAAATATACCTTTTAAAACATGAAAACTGCAAGTGTTTAGGCTTACCTTATTCCAAAACGCTGTTGTTGTAGTCCGTCTTTGCCGATCCGGATGAGCTCCTCCTTCACATCAATTCCTGCAACCACAAACAATCAAACAATTACCAAGCACTTGCATCTCATATAATAAAACATATATTCAACATGCAGACCAAGGAACACATGAAATAACTCATTAACACAAGCTATTGAGAAAAATGAACCAGTTTGTATTAATAACGAAACAAAGAAACTCTTACAACCTGGCCTTGGTGTTGTGCAAGTTCCTCCCAGGGTCCATCAAGGGTTTTCCTCTACTTTGACAAAGCTCACCCACTTCCAAGTAGAATCAAGCAAAGACAATCTCTCCTCACAAGGTTCTAAATGGGAGTCCTAATTCCTGCAGCATTTACCCAAAGAAAATGTATAGCTTCAACCTCTTCTCCCTCTGGCTCAATGCCTTTATTTATAGTGCTGTAAAGAGGTTATTCAGGTCCACCATCAATGGGATAATCCCCCTCTTTGGGTGGGATAGCTCCCTTATTGATGGGATAAGTTCCTCCTTAATAGGGATACATGAACCAACTGGAGGCGCATCCATTTCATCAAACCGACCTCTAGAAAGTTCTAGAAGTAACCACAAGTAACTTTTTTAAGATGAAACTTGCGCATTTTGCCTTTTACAGAAGGACGCACCTGTCCCTTAACATACAGAGCGTCCAAGGACGCAGTCTTTGTGAACATTGTGAGCGTCCCCGCAGGTAAGGCTTGAGAGAACCTGCGTCCCCAGAGATAAACACATTTTTTACAAGACTTTCTCTCTTTTTTGAGTTTGAGATGGATAGCAGAGGCATAAGACTTGCCTAAGAGGGTAGCATGACTGTTGATTGAGCCATACTAACTGTAAATAGTCATGGTGACATTTTTTAGTGTAACAGATTGCCCCCTAAAGTGCGAATCCTGGAATAGATTAGGGTTTTGTAATTCTAGGAAGGGTGAAGCACTTTATCATTTCAAGGATTGTCTTGTGGACGACCTGGTTGGAACCTGCAATTTTCAACACAAAATACATGTATAAAATTATATCATCACTGAGGTAGGCATTCCCATACTCAGATTTAAAACTTTAACTAATGGACTAACTACTCTGATACAGGAATGATCTTGCAGTACATCATTTTATAGACTTTTGTAGACACAGTATGGACGCAGCCATCTGTTTATGATTAGTCTACATAGATAATGAATACAAAACTCCTCGCAGCCTGGATGGTAGAAACTAGATCCAGGGTCTTCACTTCTACTTCCCGAATTGGTACGATTCTAGCCATGTGATTAAATGATTTGATGTCGAACATGTTAGAAACCACTTGATTACCAGTCGATGATGTAAACTGTTAACAAGCGTGAGAGAGACCACCAGTAATGTCAATGGTTCTCAAAGTACCAAGCACAACCCGTGAAATGTGAATAGATGTTTTGATGTCGAACACTTCACGGAATCCTTTGATCGAAAGTCAATGATGTAAACTGACGTCAAAGGCGAGAAACCTGCCATTGATGCATGCAGACTTCAAGGTACTGTTGATTCCTAAGTCATCTTTCTAGATAATGTGTCGATGTCGATAGAAAGCGACCCGTTGCAGGCAAGCCCGCAACACGAAATCATTGTTCAAGTTGAAGAAATGTTGCTGTAAGGACTGACTCAGGGATGGTCAAATGGATGACAAGTATTTTGCAGATGAAAGTTTTGCTTGCAAACCTCTTGAACACATAACGACACGACAGATGGCTTGGTGACGAATAACTCAAAGTTAATCCCCGGAACCCGGTTAAAGACTTTCAAAGTGGTTTGATCAACTGTGAGGTAAAAGATTTCCCAACCCAGGTGAATGAAAAAGTGTCGTGTTCAAGAGTGGTAATAAAGTTTCTTTTGAGACAAAAGGTAACAAACAGGTTCATTCTTCTCTCTTTTCCCCCACCATTTCTGGCAAGTACCTCTTTATTTTTAACAAGCTTGAGGAGGATAACATATGCTTGATTATAAGCTCATCCTTCGGACGAGTCCAACCTAGTTTAAATTCGAACCCTAGGAAGGAGTGGTTCGTTCCTGTTTGTAATTGAACAGGTCCTCTACTGTAAAAGTTTAACGAGCCCAGTATAGGAGAAACTCGGCGTTTTTCAATTTTAGAGAGTCTGAAAAAACAAAAGGAGACTCCACGTTGAACTTTTTCGTATATTTGTGTCCCTCAAGCCCGAAAAAGTATAAAATAATACCTGGGGGAACCGCTTGATCTTGCGACCAAGGAGTACTTTCATAATAGTGTCGTTGACCTGAAAAGTAAAAAGCGATCAAGGACACGTCGTTTTATTTCCTTATCGAGTTTGAAACGACAAAAACCCGGCAATCTTTTCTTGATTTTGCGGTCAGAAAAGAGCTAAAAGGGGACCGTCTTTTAATTCCGTTTTAGCGAGTGTAAAAGAAACGCTCGGCGATCTTTTCATGTTTTAGGAGTCAGAAAAGGGCTTAAAAGATGACTCTGATATTTTTGTTTGTGAAAAAATGACAATTTCCCTCGAAATCCCTTTGTCCTGCACAAAAGCAACACATTACTCATACCTGTTTAAAATAGGCAAAAATACATCGAAAAATATCTTTTCATGGTAAAAAATGAACTAATTCATCCAAAAAACCTATAAAAAGACCTTTTACCATGTCATTTTTACCGTTTGACTGTTGAGGTTGAAAAAGGAGCTTTTGACAAGAAATTTCCCGTGGTCGCTGCGGAAAATCCGACCGTCGGAATCGAACGCCGTCTTATCCAGGTATTTTACACATCCTACTCTGCATTTCTATCCGTTTAGAATTAATTTTTAGGTCTTAGTTTCATTTTTTGGGGGGGTTTTGGTTTTGGAATGCGCCTCTCGGCGGACGCAGGTGCCCTTCGGGTGACCCGCGTCCCCCGACTTTTTCCTACACAGGAAAATGGTCGGAAGACGCAGCCAGCCTTCAGGGCATCCGCGTCCGGGCGCCCTGTGCTGTAAAGTCGGGGTGCGTCTTCCGTGAAACGCGCATTTCAAAACCCCAACCCCCTCAAAAAACTATCTAAAAATCCCCAAATCAATTTCTAATGACTATTTCTGGTGTGCAGGGCATTAACCATGTTAGATTGGAGAGAAAGAGAGCATGTAGAGGATGATGAAGCTGCAATAAATCATCAACCTTCCCTGGATGCCCTAAGAGCATGCGGATTATACAAATATTGGACCATACCGAGCATGAGGGGCCAGGTAAGATTCTTGGAATGGCTGGTTGAGCGATGGAACGTTCAAGAACAATGCTTTTACATAGGAGGGCACCAGCTCGAGATAGAGCCCTCGGATGTATACTTTCTCACTGGCTTGCCGAACAGAGGCGAGCAACTCAGTCTTGCGGGGACTAGGCCGGGTGGCCAATCCCTTGATAGTCTCCGCGACGAGTGGTGCACACCTGGGGCTCACCATTCGAAAGGCATAGAGATAAAACACATCACTCTGCGTGAACTCAAAGTCATAGCGTTCACGGTTACCAGAATTTGCGGCGCGGCCGCTTTACACATTGCTTCCGGATCCCAAATGCGGATGGCAATTGACTGTTACCAAGGCACCATTTTCAACTGGTGTGAAGCTGTGTCGGCTCATATGAAGAGCCAACTGACCAAGGCAAAGAACGGACGACTAAAGACTTTTGGATATGGGCCTCTAGTCGTGAGCTTTGCCTTGGAGAGAGTTCCAATGTGATCCCTCAGCAACTCACTGTTGATATCTTGGGTCCTCGGGAGCCAAAGCTGATACGATGGGTTGCGGTGATGGCCCGGCATCCTGACGAGGGTGCGACAGTGGTTCGATTCTCAGATAGTTACTTTCACTGGTTAGAGGACCAGGTTTTTTCGATACAGGACTTTCCGTATGCCGGAGTGGATTTTAGAGGTGATCCGGACATGGTTCTTCCACCGGGAGAACAATGGGATGACAGAGGTACTTTTATTTTCACAAGTTTTCTAATTATGTATTTTTTTTATTTTTCATATATATCGTCTCAAAACTAACAGTAAAACTTTCAAAATGCAGATGTTGGTCCACAGCGTCCAGCCAACCTCCGGCCTTTTGATAGACTACATCCAGCTGCACCGGTACCGGCCCCACAGGACGCGGCTGCAGAAGTACTAGCTGAGTTGGAGCATGATCTAGAGCGTCTCACGGCAGATATACCTGAGACTACTATGGATGACATTCCTACCAGGCTTCAGCGCTTCGTAGTCGCGGTCCCTGGACCGTTTAGGAGATTTTTGCGTAAGGTAGCCCGCGCAGTGGTGTCATACAGAGAGCACCACCAGTGATTGACTAGTCACTTTTGTAGTCACATGTGACATTTTGACTTTTTGTACTATCATTTTGCCGATCATAAGGTGTTTTCAACCTATGATCGAAGACGATGTATATATTTTTTGACACACTTCTATCTATATATATCACTATTACCGGCTTATCCTGTTTAACATATGTGATGAAATGTTTTTAAATTTACTTGCATGATTATTGTAAATGTCTGTCCAACATTCGAGAAGCAATTGCATCTGCTAATGTATTCAAAGACCTTGGAATATGTTGATATTCAATGTAATCAAATTCACGTTCCAAGAGACGCACTCTCAAAAACAACCTTAATAACACAGGATTTCTAATGGCATAAACTCTATTAAGCTGTAATACAACAAGTTCAGAATCTAACCTCACTATCAAACGTCGAATTCCAAATGAAATAGATTCGGATAATAATTCAATCACTGCACTGTATTCTGCAATGTTGTTCGTTGTTTGACCGAGGCTTACCCCATGCATAGAAACTAACTCGTCAGAGGGCGAATAGATAACCCAAGCTGCGGAAGAGATATTCCGTGTACTACGACAAGCACCATCAGCAAATCCAATGTATGTTTGGAGAGGCGTCGACATCTGCAATATCAAGAGTAAAACCAAGATAAGCCAGAATAACGACGAAAAACCACACTCTCTAAGCTAAGCACACTGACTAAACTAACACACTTGCTAGCTAGAAAGAAAATCTAAACTATCTAAAAATTTCTCCATACCCATCATTTAAGCATAATACCTCTTTAGGTAAAGTCCATTTCTGGGTTTACCCAAAGAGTCCCCATCAAAGTCAACTAGCTCATAAGCCCCTTTTGCTAGCTTTCGCTTTACAATGTAGGGCCCATGCCACATGGGAACGAATTTTCCGGCACCTAGCTTATCGTTAGCTTGATCATATAATAGTACTAGGTCTCCTTCCGAAAAACTTCGAGGGGTTACATTTCTATCATACTGAGCTTTCATTCGTTTCGCGTGAGTCTCGATTGCCAATGTAGCGTCACGTCGAGTCTCATCTAATTTAGCCAAGTACAATAAACGTTTCTCCTCTTCGGAAGTAGCTGGAAGTAATTCGACAGCCATTTGAAGTGATGGGATTTCGCATTCAATGGGTAACACAGCTTCTAAGCCATAAACTAGCTGGAAAGGAGTGAACCCTGTTGAATTTTTCACTGAGGTTCGGTATGCCCATAGCGCTGAAAATAACATGTTGTGCCAATTCGACCGATGAACACCAATGGTTCGTCGGATCATGATAACTAGAACTTTGTTGATAGACTCAACCAAACCGTTGGCTTGCGGATAATAAGGAGTAGAGCTATCGTGGCGCAAACCAAGCTGGCTTGTAAGCTCAGTCATCATGACGTTTCGAAAATGGCTCCCATGGTCAGTAATGATTGCTTGTGGGACACCAAACCTAGTTATGATATGATTGAATACGAAAACTGCAGCTGTTTTGCCGCTTGCGTCGAATGTAGGCATCGCCTCGGCCCACTTAGTAAAATAATCAACCGCAAGGATGATATACGCATGCCCCCCGGCCGAGTGAGGGTTACAAGTAATAAAGTCGATACCCCATTTGGCGAATGGACCAACGGCAATTATAGGGTGGAGAGGAGCAGGTGGAGCGCGCATCTTGCGATCAAACACTTGACAGTTGTGGCACTTCCTGACTGCAATGATACAATCCTTAAACATAGACGGCCAGAAATAGCCAGCGCGCAACACCTTCTGAGCTGTGGCATACCCAGACATATGACCGCCACATGCTCCAGAGTGACAATCATTCAAAACCCTCTCAGCCTCTTCGTGAGTTAAACAACGTCGAAAAACTAAGTCTGCCCCCCGGCGATAAAGTGTATCTCCAATAATTTTGTATGGCTGGGATTGAAACCGAATTTTTCGACGTTCCGCTTTGGAAGCTTCAGGCCGAAAGGTTTGGGTTTGGAGATAGATGATTATATCCCCGTACCACGGATCTACAGTACTGATAAGAAACAAAGATTCGTCCGCAATGGACTCTTCTGCCACAGTCTCTGTGTCAGCACTCGGGAAATCACACATCAATTCCGCGAAAACTAAGGATTTCTTAGACTTGGACTTCTCGAACTCCAAGTCGAACTCTTGCAGGATAACGATCCATTTAGAGTACTTGCCCCCTAGCAATTGTTTTGTCAAAATGTAAATCATAGGGTTGCAATCCGAAATAACTGTAGTTTTACGGAGAAGAATGTAGTGACGAAAACGCTGGACAGCTTGAACGGCTGCCAGGGCCAATTTCTCCACATGCGAATATTTTAGCTCAGTGGGATTCAAGGTCCTACTAAGATAATATATCACATGCTCCGCTTCGAATTCATCTTCTTGAACTAACACCATTCCAATGGTGGAATGCGAAGCTGCGAGGTATAAGAAGTAGTCCTGGTTGTAGTTGGGAGGATGCAATAACGGTGCATGGGTCAACGCGTGTTTAAGTGCATCAAAAGATTGTTGGGCAATCTCGTCCCAAAAGAATTGTGCGTTCTGTTTCAACAACCGTGTAAAACCTTTAGTGACCTCGGCGTAGTTTGGGATGAATCGGCGTAAAAAGTTCGCTTTCCCTTGCAAACTTTGGAGTTGGCGCAAACTCGAAGGAGGAGGCAATTTGATGATAGCCTCGACTTTCGAGGGATCGACGCGAATGCCGGCTTTTGAAACAACAAATCCCAGCAATCGACCTGTTTCTATACAGAAAACACACTTGTGGGGATTCAACCGAATTCGATAATGCCTACACCTCATAAAGATTGCTCGTAGGTGGACAAGGTGATCAGCTCGATGTAAAGAATGAGCAGGCAAATCATCGAGATAGGGTTGCACAATGTGCTTGATGTCATGAAATGCATAAGACATCGCCCGTTGAAAAGTAGCCCCGGCATTCTTAAGCCCAAAAGGTAATTTGCAATAAGCAAATGTCCCCCATGGACAAATGAATGCCGTTTTTGGTTGGTCGGCAGGTAGAATATTGATTTGATTATAGCCCGAGAAACCATCCATGAAGGAAAACATTTCACTTCCGGCACAATCATCAATAATTTGATCGATATAAGGCGTAGGATAGTTGTCTTTTGGACAAGCTCGATTTATATCCCTATAGTCGATACAGATTCTTATTGTTCCTTGTTTCTTATTGACCGGAACAATATTCGATACCCAATCCGTTAACGGGATCGGATAAATGAAACCTGCTTTCAACAGCTTTTCGACTTCTGCTTTAATCGCAGCCGCTTTTCGAGGGTGAATTTGACGCAACCGTTGCCGGACGGGTTTAGCATCCGGGTAGGTCTTTATTTCATGAACAACAATGGCAGGATCAATTCCCGGCATTTCCTCGTAAGACCAGGCAAACACGTCGCGGAATTCTTGGAATAGGGCCTTGTAAGTTTGGATTTCTTCTTCTGTACATGCGGCACCTATATGAATGTTTTCCTCGATTCCGGGCTTCACTGAAATATCAATGGGAATAGTACGAGAAATATTCCCTAAATTCAACTCTGAATCAGAATGTTTCGTTGGATCCTGAGCGTCTTTGACATATTCAGCGGTAAAGATAGATGAAAAATCATTTTCAAATGCATCATCCTTAGGTAAAAACGAAGATCTGTGATGGAGATCCTCCCATGGTAGATCGTCTACACTTAGGATTTCGCGAAGTTGTTCGTCAGATGACACGACTTCGGGAAACGTTATCCGTTCTAAGGGTGAGGTGAAAAGTGACTCTTCACTGACCACATTCATTTGGTCGACTTCGGTTGAATGAAAGTCGGTAAAAGACATGAGAGCTTCATAAGCAATTTCATACGGACTCAAAGGCATAGCATTACCGAGTGAGTCTATCTCAGAGTCAGATGGGACGAACCAAGGATCATCATAAATAATGTTTTCTGATGTAATCATATGAATTGTTGCAAACGAAGGATCTGCGCTGAGTGGAGGGAGAGGAAAAGTTCCCAGTAAACCGGAATCCTTAACTAAACCTACACCAACGTCCCTATAAGGGATTGTCGTCTTACCGACATGCTGGATACTCTCTGAAGAGGCTGGGTCGGATGAAAAGTATGTCAGCTGATCAATAGTCACGATCTTACCGTTATGTGGAAACTTAATTACTCTGAAGACCGATGAAACGACCGCTGTCATAGCATATGACCAACTTCGACCCAAAAGAAGGTTGTAGTCTAGAGGGGCATCAACCACTTCCACATCCAGACTAACGGTTTTACCTTCAACCCCTATAGGCAATTCTTGTAGAATACCAAACGGACGGAACCCACGGCCATCAAAGGCCTTAAGGATGGTGGGGGATTGGTTCAACGAAGGAGAACCAAGCGATCTCCAACATTGAATCGACATAATACACGTAGAAGCTCCCTCATCAATCACAGTCCGATGAATAGGCCTGTTTTTGACTATCACTGGAATTTGGAAAGCCATTTGATGGGGGAGACGTGGCGTACTATTTTCTAGATCAAAGATCATTAGGTTCGGGTCCTGAACATCGACAGCTCCGATAGCCGACAAAAGCAATTTCCGTTGTGCTGGGCATGATTGCAGCACTTCGAGTGCCGACATTGCTGAAGGTGAAACAGCTAAGTCCTCAACAATGTTGTAATTCTGGGCTGCTCTCGCATGTGGATTGAAAGCAGACCTTCGAAGTACACCCTTGGCGGGCGGCTTAATCACTAAGTCTGGGTTAGGTTTTTCGATCTGTAGTGGATCGGAACCAGGAGCTGAGGTTGATGGGTTAGAGTGAGAAGATTCTGCTTCCTTACCATCAACAGGAGCCTTACTACCATAATCTTGCGATCGAGTCGCAATCCTCACATGAGACATCATCAAAATGGGTTCTTCACTGGCATTCGAAGAAGAACCTATCATCTTATTCTCCTGCTCTGGAAATGGATTCTTTAACACAGCAGGAGTGGGAGAACCTTTGACTATTTTCACAACCTCGGCCCGATGAGGGCAATCTCTCGTAAAATGATCCTCTTCACAAATAAGACAAGGATATCGAGGTTTGCGTTTTTCGTCATTGGTTTCCGACTTTTCAGTTTTCTCCTTTGGAGCCTTGTCTGCTTTAGCCTTCTTCTTTCCTTTCTTCTTTCCACCGTTTTTTGATTTGGCCGTAGATGACTCTACAGCGTGAATGTCGGCGGTGAGTTCAGGAGAAGACTCTCCTGTCGGAGAATCAGGCAAAGTGATAATTGGAGTAGTTGAAGCCTTGGAAGACTTCTTCTTGCTCTTCGTAGTCACGATACCAATCATACCATCAGCGGCATGAGATCCCGAAGGAGCAGCAGCGATTTGATTCGACTTTGGAAGATCCGGAATCTTCTCGTGTAACGTACCCGACTGAGTGTAAACTAAGTCAAGGTATTGTGCCTGAGCAATGACTTGCTCCTCAGTAACTACTCCGGCCTTAGCTACATCTTCAGTAATCTTCGGTAATAATGATTTGACAAACCATTCAGCTAAGATTTGGTCCGGGATAAAAACTTTCACTAATCTCCTTCGACGTCTCCACTCATGAATGTGATCAGAAATATACGTGGACGTCGATTGTTTTAGTGAAGTTAATAACTCCGTGCCGTTATCGTATCTGACCGGCAACTGAAAGTGAGTTAAGAACGAGGTAGCTAACTGGCTAAAGTTGTAAAAAGAGGCCCGTGGTAACTCAATGTACCACTTGGCCGCGAGACCAATGAGTGTACGCTGGAAAAGACGTAAGCGGATGGAATCATCTGAGATAGAATTCGAAGCACACCAGAGGTGGTAAGTCATCACATGATTGGACGGATCCTCTCCAGACTTACCTTCGAACTTGGGTATATCGCTGGGCAACTTATTTGGCATTGGCGGCCAGAACTGAAGATATTGAATTGGATCGTTCGTTAGGCGCGTCAAGTCGGGTAAATCCAAAGTTGCGATAAACGGTAACTGCCGGTTAGGATCTCTAAAACTCTGGGTCACAATACCAGCCCCAGGAGGAGGATATCCAGGATAACTAGGAACAGGAGTCGCATTTGGGATATTATATCCTCCTGGAAAACCAGGATTAACCGGACCGTACTGGGGTTGTTGAGGTTGTTGATAAGTGTACCCAGGATACGGTTGATACTGGTAAACCGGTTGTTGGACAGCTTGCCCATGTTGGTACTGTCCCTGGTACGGAGGTTGAACAAATTGAGGTTGAGTAGTGACAACCGTACTTATACCAGGCTGACCTACAGGCATCTGGACCGTGGTTTGAATCGTAGATCCAGACAACGGTAAAGATGTCTGAGGTGTGGTAACAGGGACAGTAGAAACTGGAGCCGTCGATACTCCAGAAGTAAGTATGGTAGATGTAGCGGTAGTTGCAGCAGCCGTTTGAGATGGAGTACTAGGTGCAATTGACGGCTGAGTAACTACCGAAGTTACAGAAGTTTGAACATTTGGCTGGACAGGTTGCGGTTGCTGGGTTGGACCAGAAACTACAGGTTGTCCAGCTTGAGGAACCATCTGTACACTTGGCTGCAACACCTGTTGACCCTGTGATGGATCCCACACTAACATTCCAGGGTATTGACCCGTAACAGGTTGAGGATACTGAGATCCATAACCAGATTGAGGGTAGGATTGATAATTGTAAGGTGCAGTTCCCATACTTGGAACATATGACTGACCTTGAGGCGGTTGATAACCTTGACTTGAGTATTGACCTTGAGGTTGATAACCTTGAGGTAAATACTGATACTGGGGTTGACCTTGACCTTGAGGTTGGTACCCTTGAGGTTGATAACCTTGGGGTTGATACCCTTGAGGTTGCCATCCTTGGGGTTGCCATCCTTGAGGTTGATATTGATACTGAGGTTGACCTTGGGGTACATATTGAGGCTGAGGTTGACCTTGAGGCACGTATTGCACCATAGGTACATACTGACTTTGAGGTTGCCCCCCAGACACGATTTGTGTACCTTGAGGTTGCCCCCCAGGTGTTAACTGCGGTTGCCCCCCAGGCGGTAATTGGCCACCTTGAGGTTGGGAAACGGGAACTGAACCTGACATCATGTAAATGTCTCCTACACCCAATGGTATATTACCACTGTTTCCAGCAAATAACCCATGATCAACGGGTTGAGGAGATGCCCCCGCAAAGGTACCAGAAAGTGACTGATACCCAGTGGGAACAGAAGGACCGCCGTGTAAAAAAGATTCAGGACTTTGAGTAAACACGGACGACTGACCAGACATATTTACAGGAGTATAAATACCTCCAGGTGGAAAAGGAGTACGAGGTGTAGAAAAACCTACTGAGTTGTCTAAAAAATTGGTTAATGCAAGGTACCAAGAAGTACTTCTAGGAGGACTGTAAAAGATGGATTCACGCTCCCTTAGATCAATAGTAAGTTGACCTTCAAGGTGAGAGACACCTATATCCTCTTCTGGAGCAAGTTCTTCTATAGCAATCAAACCAGAAGGAAGATTTTCGGTGATAATTCTTTCTATTCTCGGTGAATCAGGGACACTAGAAGTTGGAGTAACAGGTTCGGAAATTTCAGGTTCTTCGCCTGTTTCACTGGCAGATGAAAAACTACCAGCAAGCTCGGAAACTGTAACAGTTTCGGGATTGTAACCTGTTTCTAAACTTTGGTAATCTGGATGGACTACCAAGGAAGATTCTCCTTCTTCAGGTGAACCTACTCTACTGTCACTAGGAGGAGTTACAAGGACCTTTAACCCTTCGTACTGACCCAGAACGTCTTCAAGAGATTCACCCCGCGATTTACGGAGTTTTCTTAACAAATCTATTCCGGTAACAATCTCAGGAGACTTGCCCCGAAGTCTACGGGACTGTCTCGGTAATTCCGCCACAATTAAAGATTTTTAACTACAACACACGAAAACAAAGTAAAAATTTCAAATCAAACCACCTAAAGTCTTCTAAAGAAGCAAACAAATTTGAAGCACACGCCTAAATAATCTAGAGCGTCAAACCAAACACAAACAGTAGTCTTCCGGACCAAAAGCGCTAGTTGGTGATTAGGCCCAACCTCGCAGGATTCAGTACAGAAATGGCGGGTGGAACAGTTACCCCGGCAACCTGCTTAATGAATAGACCGGCACAAGTTCCTCCACTTTAACCGTCTCGAAGTGAAGTGAACCCCCCGGAAAATCCAAGTGAGTATAACCGACGTCTGCTCCAGGTACAGTGGGACCTTCCCTCCACCGTCACCTCGGTAGAACCCTAAATATTATGGTCACTAAAGTTACCAATCACAACAATTACACCTGGGGGAACAGTCTAAACTCCGACAGCACGCAAGGGCAGAGTAACAAGCTCAATCCCCTTACCGGCTCCTTGACAGTAATCCAAGGTTTACCGATAAGTGACCCCTGGCTCCTCGACAATGGTTAATCCGAGGTTTACCGTTTGTAATACGTACTGTCTGGCGTCGTTCCCAACGAGGGGGGAATGATCCCCTCACTGGTTCGGACACGAGCTCGTGCTTCTCCTTTAAGAGGAGCTTTCCCAGAGTGCAATTGAAACAATTGGATTTAATCTACTCAAGATAAACTATCTGTTTGGTTTTGTAGTCTTGGAGAGTTAAGTACTCACCTACTCCAAGACCCTAGCCTAAGCTATGTTGGTGTTTCAGAGCCCTAGAAAAATAAAAATTACTAGATTGATTTTAATTTAAGCGTTACTTTTAAGGTTGTTTCTTAAGTCAAAAGGTGATGGAAGTGAAACCAGTGGTGTGTTGACTCGACTCGAAACCACTACAAAATGCACCTAGGATGATTTACCCACTACTTTACTTTTTCGATGAATTGCTTAACTAAAAAGTTGAGAGAATGCAATCTTTATAAAAGCAACTTCTTAATTGAAGACAATCAAAGAAACAATTCGTTTGTCTTTTCCAAGCATAAAAACATGACCGCTCTTTACATGCACGAAAAAACTCTTTTTCTCTTTCAAAAACAAAAAGCTACTTGAAACAAGACTTTTAAAGAAGATGTTTTTGTATTTTTCTTTTAATAAAGCAAATAAATCTAAGGTAACAAAAATCAATCTTAACAACTATTAAAATCTACGAAAATTCACTCATAAGCAAACTAAAAGGTAAATTTACTCTAAGCAATCTTAACGAGGCCAAAACCAACAATGATTATTCTAAGGTGTTTTACTTGATCACAATCAAATCAAGGACTAGCTTATTGCAGAACCAAAAACTAGCCAAAACAAAACTCTAATCTTTTTGTTCTTTTGTAAAATGGAAATCAACACTTTATAAACAAGTAATTCGAAATTTGACCCAAAACAACTTAAATGGTAAGCTTCTCACACAAGGAGACTTTACGACAGGCCCGACTTCTAAGAAGGCTGACAAACCAGAGAGATCTAAGGCTGGACAACTTTCTACCGTCAAAGTCACTACAGGACCTATTCAAAAATCAAACCCTAGGCCTAAACTTCGTTGAAATCGACTAAAACACTCAAAGCTCACAAAACAAGTTCAGGTGAAAATTTTTGACAGGGTACTAAAGGATCTGGGCAGAAAACACTAAGAAAAATCAAAATCTAAAAGCAATTAAAGCAAAAAATGGAATTTTCCTAAATTTTACAGGAAGACGCAGGCAACCCGTTATAACAGGCGCGGGCCCGCTCTGTGCAAACGGCAACAGCGCGTCCAAAGACGCACTGTGCAGTACTCAGAGGGTGCGTCCTTCTGGAAAAGTTAAGAAAAACCAAATCTAACTAAATCTAAAGCTAAGCCACCCAAATATTAATTCTCACAGTCAAAAACCAGAAAATAAAAATGATTTTCTCAGAGCAAAGTTCACACAAAGGAAAAGACTTTCTCATTAATGGATTCCCCAGCGGAGTCGCCAATTTGTCGTGGCGGAAAAAGTCGTTTGTGCAGACACAACAGACCTCCCTAGGAGTCTAAACTCTCTAGCGACAAACAAGACAAAATGGAGCGATCTTTCTCTAAATATACCTTTTAAAACATGAAAACTGCAAGTGTTTAGGCTTACCTTATTCCAAAACGCTGTTGTTGTAGTCCGTCTTTGCCGATCTGGATGAGCTCCTCCTTCACATCAATTCTTGCAACCACAAACAATCAAACAATTACCAAGCACTTGCATCTCATATAATAAAACATATATTCAACATGCAGACCAAGGAACACATGAAATAACTCATTAACACAAGCTATTGAGAAAAATGAACCAGTTTGTATTAATAACGAAACAAAGAAACTCTTACAACCTGGCCTTGGTGTTGTGCAAGTTCCTCCCAGGGTCCATCAAGGGTTTTCCTCTACTTTGACAAAGCTCACCCACTTCCAAGTAGAATCAAGCAAAGACAATCTCTCCTCACAAGGTTCTAAATGGGAGTCCTAATTCCTGCAGCATTTACCCAAAGAAAATGTATAGCTTCAACCTCTTCTCCCTCTGGCTCAATGCCTTTATTTATAGTGATGTAAAGAGGTTATTCAGGTCCACCATCAATGGGATAATCCCCCTCTTTGGGTGGGATAGCTCCCTTATTGATGGGATAAGTTCCTCCTTAATAGGGATACATGAACCAACTGGATGCGCATCCATTTCATCAAACCGACCTCTAGAAAGTTCTAGAAGTAACCACAAGTAACTTTTTTAAGATGAAACTTGCGCATTTTGCCTTTTACAGAAGGACGCACCTGTCCCTTAACATACAGAGCGTCCAAGGACGCAGTCTTTGTGAACATTGTGAGCGTCCCCGCAAGTAAGGCTTGAGAGAACCTGCGTCCCCAGAGATAAACACATTTTTTACAAGACTTTCTCTCTTTTTTGAGTTTGAGATGGATAGCAGAGGCATAAGACTTGCCTAAGAGGGTAGCATGACTGTTGATTGAGCCATACTAACTGTAAATAGTCATGGTGACATTTTTTAGTGTAACACCTTCCAAGTTCCTTGACATCCTCTATCACCGAAAATCCATCCCTTGGCAAAGGTTTCCTTGTATTGGAAGGTCAAATAACCAAGGCATAAACCTGCCTCAAAACCATCATACCATGCTCATAGAAATCAATGGACACTATTGGGTACCAATGTCCCACAATGGCCATGCTCCTAAAGTGCTTTACCAACATATTACTGCTTGTTCCAATTCCTTTTGTCGCTTCTAATTCGTGTAGTCAGTTTCAACCACCCCGACCAGGCATTTCCCTGCTTCTTGTACCAAGCACATAATTTCCATTAGATTAAAATGAATTGAAACTAATTCAAATCTTACCTCATTTGTGGCCTGTCAATAAGGTACACTTGTAATTTTATTTACTTCTAGTCACAACAATTCAAACTAGCTCTTTTGATCAAATCATCATGTATAAGCATATCATATCCAGTTAGCTCAAAACACAACCATCATAAATCAAAATCATAGATCACATGTAACCATAAAAAATCAAATTCATATATCACATGCAAGTATAAAAATGAAATAAAATACTAATACTTATCTTTCAAATTATTATTTTTCTTCTGCCTTTGTTCTTTATCCTTCTCGTACACCCACACTAAATCGGTTTCCGAACTTGGCAAGCACCCAGTGCCTTCTCTTTAAGAAACAAGGGCACCTGTAGAATAAACTACCTCCTCCTTCAATATCAACAACAAGGGTATCTCGAGACTAACCTCCTCAATCCTCAATAGTAATAAGGGCATCCCGATACTAAACCACCTCAACCCTCAATAGCAATCAACAAGGGCATCTAGATACTAAACCGCATCAACCCTTAGTAACAACAAGGTATGTCGAGACTAAACCGCCTCAACCCTTAATAGAAAAAAGGGTATGTCGAGACTAAACTACCTCAACCCTCAATTACAACAACAAGGTCCAAACAAAACCATACATGTTTATCCCATCACACTATACAATGTATACACATACACAGTATACAACGCAACACATACACCTAGACCCGGTGTGCAACATGACACATACACCTGCACTCGGTGTACAATACCACACATACACCTACACCTAGTGTACAACACCACACATACACCTACACCCAGTGTATAACACGACACATACACCTACACCCAGTGTACAACATGGCACATACACCTACACCTGGTGTACAACAAAATACATAGACCTACACCCGGTGTACAACACAATACATATACGTACCCACTGTATAATACCATGAATACACATGTCATGATACAATGACTACAAAATACCCATACCACAATACGAAATATACACAAAACAACATGTACGATGTGTACACAATACCACATGTAAACAACACTACCTTTAGCGTGTACACAACACCCAATGTACACAACACGACCTGCACAATGTGTACACTACACAACATGCACATAGTGTCACATGTACAACATGTACACAACACCACATCCACACAACACCACATGTACAACATGCACACAACACCATATGTACATAGCATTGCATATCCACATGCCCATGACACCATATGTACACAACACCAATATCCAAAATGCCCACAACACCTTTGAAGAAGATCCACCTTGAAGGTGGATCTTTGAAGAATATCCACCTTTGATGTCATGAGGAGAAATGGAGGCGATATCAGACATCACATATTAGTATGCCTCACCAGGTGTCACCTTCCTTAGAGTGTTTGGTGGAGAGAAGCCTCCACATGTTTTACCTAGGTATGCCACCGACAAGTTTGTCATGCAAGAAGTATCATACCATCTCACCACAGGGTTGTCAACAACTTTGCACAGGAATAAGAAAGCATGATGGCCCACTCTTGCTTTGCAAATTGGATTATACGAGATAAAGAACTTGAAAGTCATGGATGTCGAGGGAAAGGAAATAATCAGGTTTTCATTCGCTGCTCGGGAATTTAATCCGTATGATCCCCATGGTATTTGTAAATACCACTGTGCGCAAGTTTACTTTCTGTGGATCGACAAGGAATTCCATTGGCCATAGGAGGGCCCATGGAGGAATTTCTACAATGCCTCCAGACTCCATGAGTCGGTCAGTCTAGCAAGGAATTCATAGGATGCTTCACAGATGGAAGAAAGTCAAAAGAAATAGAAGCAGAAGGAAGCAATCCCATGCAGGACAAGGGAAAGAGAAAGATTGTTGACAATCCAGAGGGAGAATAAAGTTGTAAAATGAAATAATATCCTATGATCATGAAATCAACTTTAGTAGTAGAAGCAAAGAGGAAGTGGAGGAAGCAGAGGATACAAAGATAAAAGTGGAGGAAGAGAGAAAAGTAGAGGTTGTAGGAAGAAGAACTGAAGCTGCAGGAGACAAAGAAAAATATGAAGGAAGAATAGGAGTTGAGAAGGAGGGAAAAATAAGAGAAGCGAAAGCAAGAGGAAGAAGAAAGGAAAGGTGAAATGATAGAAGAAACAACATCGATACAGGTTGAAGAGTAGGAATAGAACCAACCAGCAGCCGAGGAGGAAGGTGAACAAATGCAGGATCGGGAGCTTGCTCAGCAGATAGAGAACTTGATTTAAGTAACAGACATGGAGATGGAACGGAAGCCGTAGAATGAAGATTTTGATCTGATTCCTAGTGCACCATAGGTCGTCACTCAGTCTCCACCACCTCCAGTAGTAGAACTAGCCACGAGCGAGCAAGGGGATGTTGTTCCCCTGGATGATGATCCGGTAATGGATGTGTACAATCTGTCATTTAATGAGTTCCGGAAGAGGATTGCACAAGCACAGAGAAATCAGTTTTTGGATGATCATGCATCACCTATATTCATTAGAGAAAGGGTTATAGTGGTGGACACAATGAAGCATCCAAATGCCATTACTGAAGTGAACTTGGCCTTTATAGGAGCAACAAGATAAAATATTTAGTATTTGATGGCCGAGAATGAGAAACTGGCATAGAACTTGCAGACTGCCAGGAAGGAGGAAGAACAACTCCACATAGTAGCAAAAAGTGCAGTTTCCACACAGGTTTACTTGGAAGAGATGAGAGAAGAGATACTTGCTAAAGTATCAATACTTAGAGAGACCATGCAGAATCTTTATGAGGGTTTTATGACCGTACATAAAGCAGTTGTCTGTTTGCATGGTACACAATAGCAGAGAAAAGAGTGTTAAAAATATCAAGAACATACAATCTTCCATTACTTATTTGCAAGAGAGGACAATGTGATACAAAGGGGCACCGCTTGAATTAATGGAGAAAATGAAGCCACATGCATATTTGGAAGAAGCAATAGTTCGGATGTTGATTCAGAACAACAAGAAGCTCGCCTCATTTATTGGTAGCATTTAGGCCTCATATGTATGGTTGTTCAATAGTTTGGATGTCTTGGAAAAAACACACCAGATCCCATCAGTCGGTTCGCTCACCAAAGCCAAACCCAAGAACCAAGTTTGGTAGGAGATCGATGAGTACTTGTACCAGCTGAGACAAATTTCCACAAAGGAGGATTTGGAGTTGAATAAACAAAACATGCATAATTACATCGGTGGTCTTGTCCAAATCAGAACAATGTTTCTCATGCTTCAAAACAAACTTGAAACTGGTTCCAAGACATTGTACTTGGATTCCATGGAGGCTAGAGTGCGCTTCCAGCCAGACACCATCACGTAATTTGGGGAAATCATCACACAATACTGAGCTTGGCACCAATATGTGATTGAGAAGCAGCAAGTGGAGGTTGTTGAGATAGAGTTCTCCCAAACTCAAGAATCGTAGTTTTGTGTCTTGTTAGGTTGTCATGTTGTCTCTACCCTATTTTGTCTTATGTGGGTACAAGTGTAAAATGTAATATTATTATTAATTATTTTCTAAGTCAAATTCCAAGTGTCAATATTGGAATATGAAGAGTCGTGATGTATTTAATGAGTCATTTTGTAAAGAAGTTGAAGAGTCATGAGGGTAGTCGAAAGGTCACCAAGGGGAGTTGAATAGTCACCCTCTCTTGTTATAAATACAACCTCATAACTCATAGAAGAGGCTTCTGGGAGAAAATATTTTGGCTAGGCTTAGACTTAGAAGGAGCTTGGGAGTATTGTGAAGAGCCTTGGCTTCTCTGTAGCACGGAGCGAGTATACTTCTTTGGACGAGAAAGTATTCTTGACTTTAATGTTCCACTATTGGGGCAAAAGGTCAGTCAATGGTGTATGTATGAATGGAAATTTCACTTATAAAAATAAAGTCAGAGATGACATGCTTTCATGCATATGTTATGAATATAGTAGGAATATTCTTGTTGTATTTTCAATGTATTTCATGTAACTTATGCTTATGTTTATGAACTATTTTGTTTGCATTTGTATGAATCTTGTTGAATGTGTGTTGTTTTATTAATTCAATTGTTGGGTCCCTATAATACTAGTGATTACCCCATTACTATTGTAGTTATACCCCTTATTTATATTGTTGTGCCCCTATTACCCCCATATTGTTATTTTTGTGCCCCATAGAATCCCTCTATTGTTATTTTTGTGGCTTTATATTATTATTGTTAGGTCGGCTGGATTATATTGTGACTCCTTAGACTCCTATATATAGAAAGGAGGTTTTGTCATTTGTATCATCCAAGAATTGTTCATTTATGTAATGTAAAGGAGGTTGCCCCCTCGAAGAGGCTGAATTCTAAGGCGTGGATCTCTCTTTTCTATCTTTTTGTGAGCTGGTTTCATAACATTTGGTATCAGAGCTTTGGATTCTAGGGTTTCGCTGCTCCAAACAGGTCATCGTGGCATTTTCGCTATAACTTTTTTTCTGTGACGTTTCAGAAGTCGCAAAAAAAACCCATTTGAGAAGAATTGACGTTGAACCTTGGGTCCGAATTTCAGAGGTTTTCGCCTGATATTTTCGGAGATATGATCTGAGGAAGTTGGCCTTTTTGCAGACTCCTGAATTACATTCAAAACAGGTGACCTGGGGAAAATCGTCATAACTCTCTCTCTGAGGATCGGATTGAAATTTCGTAAAAAGGTACAGAAAGAGGACGGACTGTAGTTTCTTGTTTGTGTGTTTCAGATTCAAAGGTTGAAACAGTGACTCGTGGCATGTCGTACAAGTTCGCTCTACTGAACTAGTCTAAAAGCAAGTCACTGTGGGAGATTTCACATAACTCTTCCTTGGAGAATCCAATTTGGCTCAGACTTGTGGCATTGGAAAGAGGACGCAGAAGGCTACTACAGGTAGAAATTTCAGAACTAGATGATCCAAAATTACAGAGATACATCAGATTCAATATCAGGCTTCTATAAAGTGAAAAAATGTGTGTAGTTTTTTTTTTAAATTTTTGTGTAAGCTTGGTTTAACCGAATTCAAAGGGCATAGTAAAGCATTATTATCGGTAACTGATGCCCCGAGGAAAGAAAATGCAAACACCTAGTAAGGAACCTGAAAGCTCTAGCATGACTCATGAAGAAGAGGAAGAAATGCTACATGATATATCAAAATTACAAGAACAAGTGCAACAAATGTCACGCTCACAAAAGCTAACAGAAGCTAAGATAAGTGGCGTGGAATCTAAGATAAAGGGCATGGAAGCTAAGATGGATGATTCGAAGATAGATTTGAAGAGAGACATGGCAGATTTGAAGACAGATTTGAAGACAGACATGGCAGATTTGAAGACAGATTTGACAAATTTTCTACAAGAAATACTTACTAATGGTGAAAAGGTAGTAAAGGAAACTCATGATGTGAACAAAAGAAATGTTAATCATGATTCCATAGACGCTAATGTTGGATCGAAGACCCACCATATTCCAAAAATCGATATGAGGAAGTTTGATGGCAAGGATCCCGCCACATGGATATTACAGATGGAGCAATTCTTCGATCTCAATAATGTGCAAAACACACAAAAGGTACGTATGGCAACTGTATATTTGGAACCAAATCAGTTTGTATGGTATCAATGGCTTTTCTCTCGTAAAAAATTTATCACTTGGGCAATTTTTACGGAAGAATTGATAGCACATTATGAAGATACAAAAAGCAACACTTTTTTTAGCCAATTGATAAGTCTCAAACAAAAGGGTTCAGTAATGGAGCACATTGAGGAGTTCCAAAAATTGAACATAAGGGTAAAAGATATTCCAGAGGAGCATAGGATTGATGTGTTCATAGGGTCTTTAAAGGATAATATCCAACATGATGTTCGCCTTTGGGAACCTGATTCATTAGAGAAGGCATTCAGGTTAGCAAGAAAAATGGAAAGCAAAATTATGGCAACTAGGAAGCATACCATTCACAACTATAAAGACGGAAGTGTTGTTGCCCATAGTCTTCCACAACCTACAAGGTTGACACCACAACAATTGGAAGAAAAAAGAGCAAAAGGGCTTTGTTACAATTGTGATAGCAAATACACAAAAGGTCATAAGTGTGCTGAGAAGAAATTATTCTACATAGATTGTGAAGAGGAAGAAGAAAAGGAGCAAGAAAGGTCAAAAGAAGAGGATATACTCCAGGAACAAAGCCTAGATGAAGAACAAATAAATCCGACCATATCTTGTAATGCATTGGCGGGAATTACCACTCCTCAAACCATCAAGATAGAAGGACAAATCAAGAAGAAAAAGGTAATAGTGTTGATTGATTCAGGAAGCACCCACAATTTTATTCATTGTAGGGTAGCAAAAGAATTGAATTGCTTCCTATATCCAGCACCAGAGTGTCAAGTGATGATTGCAAATGGAGGAACAATAAATTGCTCTGGAAAGTGCCATAATATCAAGCTATCCATGGGAGAATATGTATTGACTAGCCCAATGCTTTCCATTCCAATGGGAGGTGCTGATGTTGTACTAGGAGTCCAATGGCTACAATCCTTGGGTACAATAGCTTTTAATTTTCAAGAACTTTTCATGAAATTTTCTGTGGAAGGAAAGGAAGTTGAATTAAGGGGTATTGCAGGGAAACCAGGAAAGATAATCAGCTCTAATGGCATGACAAAGCTTCTAAAAAAGGAGCAAAGAGGTGTAATTGCACAATTATGTTCGCTAGATGTTTCCACATTGGAATCATCTATTTCTCCAGATCTCCAAAAAGTCCTGGACAATCATTCCAAGGTATTTGAGACTCCCAAAGGTCTCCCACCTATGCGTGATCATGATCATGCTATTCATCTGATTCCAGGAAGTGTTCCTCCAAACATCAGGCCGTACAGATATCCCTATGTCCAAAAAAGTGAAATTGAACGTATGGTTGCAGAAATGCTAGAGGCTGGTATAATTCAACCGAGTCAAAGTTCTTTCTCAGCTCCAGTAGTATTGGTGCACAAGAAGGATGGATCATGGCGCATGTGTCCAGATTATAGGGAGCTCAACAAGCTCACTATTAAAGATAAGTTCCCCATTCCTGTCATTGATGAATTACTGGATGAATTGCATGGATCAATTTACTTCACCAAGTTGGATCTTCGTTCGGGATATCATCAAATCAGAATGAAGATTGAAGACATTCCGAAAACGGCATTTAGAACTCATGAGGGTCATTATGAATTTTTGGTCATGCCTTTTGGCCTTACCAATGCACCTTCAACATTTCAAGGTTTGATGAATTCAATTTTCAAACCATTCCTTAGAAAATTTGTGTTAGTATTTTTTGATGATATACTAATCTACAGCAAGTCTTGGAAGGATCATGTTGAACATGTTGACAGGGTGCTACAACTATTGGAGGAGAAACAATTATATGCAAAAAGATCCAAATGTTTCTTTGGAGTCCAGGAGGTGGAATATTTGGGTCATATTGTATCTCATGAAGGAGTTAAGGTAGACCCTAGCAAAATTAAAGCCATTAAGGAATGGAAAATCCCCACATCCATAAAGCATCTGCGAGGATTTCTTGGGTTGACAGGGTATTATCGCAAGTTTGTTAAGAATTATGGGAGAATAGCAGCACCTCTAACAACATTATTGAAGAAAGATTCATTTTCATGGACTCCGGAAGCAACAAAGGCCTTTGAACATCTTAAAGAGGCAATGTGCCAAGCACCGGTCTTAGCTACACCGGACTTCACAAAAACCTTTATTGTGGAATGTGATGCTTCAGGAAATGGAATTGGTGCTGTTCTAATGCAAGATGAAAGACCCATTGCTTTTGAAAGTCGTCCAATCAAGGGAAAGTTTTTAAGCAAAGCTATTTATGAGAAGGAAATGTTGGCAATACTCCATGCACTTAAGAAATGGCGACCCTACCTAATGGGAAGACACTTCAAGGTAAAAACGGATCATGATAGCCTTAAATACTTTTTAGAACAAAGATTATCCTCTGAAGAGCAACAAAAGTGGGTCACAAAGATGTTGGGTTATGACTTTGAAATCATCTACAAAAAAGGGAAGCAAAATGTGGTGGCAGATGCACTCTCAAGAAAGGATGAGGATGTGGAAGCATTGTTGTGTGCCATTTCTATTATCCAACCAGATTGGATAAATGAAGCAAGGGAGGAATGGAAGAATGACGAAGAAGTGTGGGCACTTATTCGAAAGCTACAACAAGATTCCAGTACTTCTGATACATTTAGCTGGCAAAATGATTCGTTATGGTACAAAGATCGCTTATACCTCTGTAAGAATTCCCAGCTAAAACAAAAGATTCTTATGGAATTGCACACTTCTCCCTTAGGAGGGCACTCAGGATTTTTAAAAACTTACCACAGGGTTAAGAAGGAATTTTTTTGGGATGGCCTTAAATCAGATATTCAAAAGTTTGTGGCGGAATGTTTGGTTTGCCAACAAAATAAAGTTGAAACAATTAAGACACCAGGTCTATTACAACCTTTATCCATTCCAAGCCAACGTTGGGAGGAGGTTTCAATGGATTTTATCACAGGTTTACCCAAGTCTGAGGGAAAGAGTGTCATCATGGTGGTAGTTGACAGACTTACCAAGTATGCACACTTTTGTGCATTATCACATCCATTTAAAGCCAGTACAGTTTCTACTGCATTTATGGAAACAGTTCAAAAGCTACATGGAAACCCAAAGATTATTGTAAGTGACAGAGATCCCATTTTCACTGGAAATTTTTGGACAAAATTATTTTCTTGTCTTGGTACTCAGTTAGCTCATAGCTCATCTTATCATCCTCAATCTGATGGGCAAACTGAGATAGTAAACAAATGTTTGGAAGGATATCTTCGTTGCTTTGTATCTGATAAACAGACACAATGGGTCAAATGGTTGCCTCTGGCTGAATGGTGGTATAACACTTCCTTCCATACAGCAACAAAAATGACCCCATTTATGGCACTTTATGGGTATCAACCACCATCCATCACATCATATTTAAGAGAAAATTCTAAGGTTCAGGCAGTGGAACATCACATCGAACATCAACAACAAGTCCTCCAACTCTTAAAGGATAACCTCGTGTTGGCACAAAATAGAATGAAACAACAGGCAGATCAACATCGCAGTGAAAGAAGTTTTGATGTAGGTGATTGGGTATTCCTACGGCTACAACCATATAAGCAAATGTCCCTAAAGCAAGCTAAGAAGGATAATAAATTATCACCAAAGTATTATGGTCCGTACAAGGTGTTGCAAAAGATTGGTACTATGGCATACAAATTGGAGCTTCCTGCAGCTTCTCGATTGCACCCAGTTTTCCATGTTTCATGTTTAAAGAAGGTTATAGGCGACAAGCTCCCAGTTCAAACAATATTGCCAGAACTTGACGAGGAAGGAAAAATTATATTGGAACCGGAAGCAGTCACAGAAACAAGAACTCGACAGCTACGAAATCGATCAATTTCAGAGTATCTTATCAAGTGGAAGAACTTATCCGCTGAAGATTCCACATGGGAGGATGAGAATTTTATGCAGAAGTATCCAGAACTACTCAAGCGTTGAGGACAACACTTTTTTGAAGGAGAGGGGCATGTTGGGTCCCTATAATACTAGTGATTACCCCATTACTATTGTAGTTATACCCCTTATTTATATTGTTGTGCCCCTATTACCCCCATATTGTTATTTCTGTGCCCCATAGAATCCCTCTATTGTTATTTTTGTGGCTTTATATTATTATTGTTAGGTCGGCTGGATTATATTGTGACTCCTTAGACTCCTATATATAGAAAGGAGGTTTTGTCATTTGTATCATCCAAGAATTGTTCATTTATGTAATGTAAAGGAGGTTGCCCCCTCGAAGAGGCTGAATTCTAAGGCGTGGATCTCTCTTTTCTATCTTTTTGTGAGCTGGTTTCATAACATCATCACTTTAACTTGTGGACTACTCCACATCTGATCTTGTGATGTCATTACACTCGTTTGTTACTTTCAACCTATGCACTATTACAGGCTTCCAAGGGGCACATTTCCTTTTCCCTTAATGTGTTGGAACCTTCGTCCATCACACTTGGCTTTCGGTAGGATCACACACTTTCTCTCACTCAAAGTTACCATACTTCACTATGTGAATTTTCGTAGTCAAGGCATAACATTACCACTCACTATTGGGACTCCTACTCCAAACGGTGTGAGGTCTAGTTGGGACTTTATATCGGGGATATCCCCTGAATGTTGACGGGTCGAGTATTGTCAACATGATCATCATTATTTTCAAGCACCTTTTCTTTCTTTGCAATCTCATCAAATGTTGTGTATTCTTTATTTTCCTTTTCCTATTTCATTCCTTGCATCTAGTCCTTATACAAGACCTTCTCATTAAATATGACATCTCCACTCCTAATGATTTTGTGATTTTCATAATCGTATAATCGATAACCAAAATCATTGACACCATATCCAATAAAGGTACATTTATTTGAATTTTCCTCAATCTTTTTTCTTTTTTGTTTATTAATGTGGACAGAGGCTTCATATATGAAAGTCTTTATAAATGAGTAGTTTACCTTTTTACATGTCCATGTCTCCTCTAGAATAACACCATCCAAGGAACTTGAAGGCCCTATATTTATTAAATAAATAACAATACCTACAACATCTTAAAATTGTAAGAGAAATCATTGATGCAATCTCATGCACCTTGCACGCTCAATGATTGTCCTATTCATCCTTTCTGACACACCATTTTCTTGTGGTGTTCCTAGAACTGTCTTCTCCCTATGAATTCCATGCTCTGAACAATATTTATTAAACTCCTTGCTGCAATATTCACCTCCATTATATGATCTAAGGCACTTCAACTTCTTTCTTGTCTCATTCTCAACCAAAGCTTTCCATTTCTTAAAATTATCAAAGACATCAAATTTATTTCGATTACAATATATTGAGGTATTCCTTGTTGCATCATCAATAAAAGAAAAATTATAGCTAGAGACACTGAGAGATGATACTTGAGCAGGTACCCATACATCTGTATTCACAAGCTCTAATTTTTCATTCTTCTTTTCTTTCCCAACTCTGAAAAATATGAAACTCTATTTTCCATAAAGACAATTCCCACATAAATCCAAATCAACATCCTTCAAACCTGGTAACAAATTCATTGATTGAAGAAACTGCATCGCCTTCTCACTCATGTTCCTGAGCCTATGATGCCAAAGTGTCGTATATGCTACCATGGAGGTTAAATGATCTGGATTTAAATAGGAACACAAAAAATTATAGAGATAACCATAAACACAACGATGTACTAGAAATAATACTTCATTTCATTAATGTAAAATACTGAAATATGCTTACAAAAAAAAATGGAAATAAACCAGCTAGGGTGATGGTAGCTTATCTCTGAGAAGAGATGTGGCGGCTACATGCCTCTGAATTGTGTTACAATGAGGCTCGAAGGCCTACTTATTGTTGAGAAACAATGGAAAACCATAAACATCCAAAAACCTAACCATAGAAGATGAAACGCCAAATTGTGGGCCCCGTTAGGGTAAATTGGTACATCAACTTCCCGGGGTCGTAACTTTGGCATATGATCTCCGTTTGACGCACACAATATCTCGTTAGAAAGATATATCCGAGAACTACAACTTTGGGAATAGCAACATCGGTCCATGGACCCATGTTGCTCCCAGTTTTCCCAAAAGAACGTCGTTTAGGGCCTTAAAACGACTCCGGATGTTCAGGACCTGAAAAAGTGCTAAAATAGTAAGTTGTGCTAAAATTAAGGAAACTGAAAAAGCTGAAGAAGCAATGGTGGGGGTCCAAGTGGACTTGGTAGGTGGCCACCAATATCCACCTGGATCATTCCTGCCCCCTTAGGAAGAAATGTTCCCCATTGCATTGAGTTCCTTCATGAGATGAGGAAACTTCTGCTGAACTTGGTCCTTGGTGAGCCACTTGCCCTGGTGAAGGAGTTGGCCTGCTTTGACAACTTGATACAGTTGGATATTCTGTTGGCGAGTGTGATTGATCTATATGTCCATGATCTGATCAGTTGCAACTTGTTTCATGAAATCTGGATTTAATTCTGTGGGTGTGAGTTGTTCTGCAATGTCGGATGTGTCTAGTAATGGTGGAAAGTATGGCCAAAGGCGGTCCACATTGAACACTGCGTGCAGGCCAAGGAATGGGGGAATGCTGAGCTCAAATGCATTGTCTCCCACAACCTTGGTAATGGTGTAAGGACCATATCGGAGTGGTCTCGGTTTTCAATAGGCTCTGGTAAGGTGTTCCTTTTGCAAATGCAACCAGACTTTGTCACCCACCTAAAACTTGTGTGGCACCCGATGTTGATTATGTCGCTGCTTGTACTTGTCATTTGATTTCTCCAGAATTTCATGGACATTCTGGCGAATATGTTGGATGTGCTCAATGAAGTTGTTTGCCTTATCTGTTTCGGATTGGACATGAGCCGAATCTGTGTGAGTAGCAACAAATGGCATGGCCACATCAATGGGACATAGTGACTGGAATCCCAAGCCCACCTGAAAAGGGTTGTGGCCAGTCGAGCTGTGAAGAGCTCGGTTGTAGCTGTGCTAAACATAAGGGAGGCTCTTGTCCCATGTGCATGGATTCTTTGAGTTGTACATGCGTAAAATGTGTACAATCATCCTGTTGACAACCTCTGTCTGGCCATCAGTTTTAGGATGGAAGGCTATGGACTTAGTGAGTTTTGTGTCCAGCATCAACCAGAGACTGGATCAAAATGTACTGAGGAACTGACTGTCCCGATCTGAGATGATAGACTGTGGGATCCCAAAGTGCACCCACACTCGTTCAAAGAAGATTTTAGCAGTGTCTTCTGTTGTGATATTCTTCTTGCAGGGCACCATAATGGCCATCTTCGAGAACTTGTCGATGACCAAAAAAACAAAGTCATTTCCATGCTTAGTGGAAGGAAGGCATGACATGTAATCCATGGAGATGGATTCCCAAGGTCGACTAGGGGTAGGCAACGGGGTATAGAGGCCTTGTTTCTTGATGGTCGGTTTGGCAATGGCGCAAGCAATGCATGACCTGATGTACTTCCCGACATCCTGGCGAAGATTCGGCCAATAGAAATACTTTTGCAGTACTGCCACCATTTTCTCGACCCCGAAATGCCCAGTAGTCCTACTATAGTATGCTTCCCAAATCATCTTGGCACGCTCACTCAAAGGAACACAAAGGTGACCCAGGTGGCATAACAGGGCATCATGGAGGTGAAAATCTAGAACATGTCGACCCTCCAAGAGTGTCTGGTATGTGTGGCTGAATTCTGGGTCGCTTTTGTAGAGAAGTGGCCAATCAAAAGTCTCGTGCCCACAAGAGTTCAGCACGGTGGTTAACGCCATGATCGGTGGTCGACTGAGTCAATCTGCAACATTATTGGTGTTGCCCTTCTTATACTTGATATTCAAATGGAACTGTTGCAGGTATGTAGACCACTTTTGATGGTTATCATTCTGCAATTTCCCTTGGGTTTGTATGAACTACAGGGGTCGGTGCTCTGTGTGGATGACTGTTTCCTTCCCCAGAATGTAATTCTTCCATTGTCAGTAGGCCTGCAGAATGGAATACATCTCTTTGTTATAAGTGGGATACTTCCAGATTGTGTCTGAAAGTGTCTCACTGTGATATGTCACTAGATGCTCGTGTTGAGTAAGGACTGCCCCAATAGCATAGTCAGAGGCATTTGTCTCGACCTCAAATGGTTGTTGCAAATCTGGTAATGTGAGCACTGGTGCCGTGCAGAGGTAATCTTTCAACTCTGTGAATGCCTTCTGTTGAGATTCAGACCAAAAGAATTTTTCTTTCGCTCCTCCCTTGGTGACTTGACTCAAGGGCCAAGTGATATGAGAAAACCCCAACACGAACCTGCGGTAGAAGTTGGCAAGACCTAGAAAGTTGTGGAGCTTTGTCAAAGTGGTTGGAGATGGCCAATCCCGAATGACTTGGATCTTGGCTGGATCCACATGCACCCTCTATTCATTAATAATGTATCCTAGATACTGAATCTGTGTCATGAGAAAAGTGCATTTCTCCAAATTGGCACATAGCTTGTGTTTCTGGATTGTTTGGAGAACCTGTCGGATGTGGTGGAGGTGCTCTTCCCAACTCTGGCTGAAGATTAGGATGTCATCCAAGTATACCACTATGAATGAGTTGGTGAATGGCCACAAGATGTCATCCATTAGCCTCTTGAAGGTTGCAGGAGCATTCGTCAATCTGAAAGGCATAACCAACCATTCGAAAAGGCCCTCCTTGGTTTTGAAGGCAGTCTTCCACACATCAGAGGGTTTGATTGGTACTTGGTGATATCCTGACTTCAGATTGATCTTGCTGAAATATTTTGCCCCCTTTAGTTGGTCCAGGAGGTCATCAATCCGCGGGATCGGGTACCTATTACTGACAGTGATCTTGTTCAGTGCCCGATAGTCAATACACAGTCTCCAAGTCCCATCCTTATTCTGTACGAACACGATCGTGCTCCCACAGGGCGATGAACTCAGACGGATGTGATATTTCTGCAACAGCTCTTGAATCTGCCTCTTGATTTCATCATTCTCCAGAATGGAGCGCTGATAGATTGGTCCATTGGGCAGCGGCGCACTTGGGGTTAGATCGATGGAGTGCTTGACCTGACAGTGCAGAGGAACCCCTGTGGGGGAGGTGAATATGTCCTCGTACTCCTCCACGACCTTGTCCATCTGTAGTTGTCATGCCGAGGGGCCCTATCTAGAGGTCGTGGCCACCATCTTCTTCTTTCCTTGAGGGCGTATCATCAGGAAAACAAATTTCTCGGTTTTGGAAATGAACTTACTGCATTGTTTTGCAGTAACCAAAGAGATGGCGGTAGGCGGTGCTACCTCCGGTATCCTATACAACTTATTTCCCAATGTAACAATAACAGCACGGGACCTTGATTCATACACAACATGTCACTTTCACAAGTATGGTTGTCCTAATAATACATCACAAACTTCAAGGGGAGCAATGCCACACAATACATCATCTGTGAAGGGCTTGATGTTGTATGGAAGGCAACACTACTGGCTCACGCGAAGATCCTGTTCTTGGTGAAGCCACCTGATGGTGTACGGTTGTGGATGTGTTGTGGTCGATAAGCCAAACCGCTTCACAACCTCTACCGAAATGAGGTTCTTTTGGCTTCCGCTGTCGACAATGAACTGTAGCGGGGAGCCCTTTACCCACATTTGGGAGTGGAAGAGACGCTCCTCCTCCTCTGGATCTTCGGGTTCCTCCTTTTGTATCTTCGTGGTGGCAACGGTGGCGTTGGGCTCCGCATCAATAATCTGCTTCCCTTTGTCATTCCCCTTGTCGGGTTCTGACTCAAAGTTGGAACATGCATTTGATTCTGAAACCTTTAGCTCGGCCACCAGTGATTTCTTGGCCCGACACTCACTTGTGTTGTGAGTGGAGCTCTTATGGAACTCACACCACTTTCCTGTGTCCTTTTTCGACCTCATGGCGTTGTTCTTTGCTGGCAGCTTTGGCGGGTTGTCTTGGGTCATCTCGCCTTGGCTTTGTCCTTTGTTCTATAGTTTGGGGGCACCTTTCTCTTGCTTCGAATTCGCAGATCCAAAGTCTCGCTTCTTCTGTTTAAACTTTTGCTCAACCTTGATGGCATATCGATATGATGTGCCGAGCGAGGGGATGTTTAGGAATTCTATTTCTTCTTGGATGTACTTGTGCAGGCAGACATGGTATTTGAGTACCAAATGCTACTCTAAATCTTTGATACCCAGCTTTGTGTGAAGGGTATGGAAAATATTGGTAAACTCTGGCACGTCTTGGTCCCTTCCTTGCCGCAACATGGTCCACTTTATGTATTGATCCTCATAGCTTCCGACAGGGTAGTACTGCTCCTTGTTGGCATCCCGGAATGAATCCCAAGTGGGTGCGGCTGAAAATAGTGAGCCTGTACTTTTATCCTTCAGCTCGCAGTAGGTTTCCCACCAATCCTTGACGTGGGGGGCTTCTTTGAGAAGAGCGAAAATAATATTTTTCCGACTGGAAAAATCATGAACAGAAAAATAACCCTCTAGCATATTTAACCATTTATCTATGGCATCTGCATGTATTTGACCCTTGAAGATGGGTATTTCCAAATTAACTTGTACCTTAAAGGGCGTGGCTTTTCCAGAGGAGCTATTGGAAGTCGATGCGTCGCCTTTGGGTAGCCACTAAAGGATCTGGGCAAAGTTTTCCATCATCGCGTTCCTTTGTTGCTCGAGGGCTTCTTCGAGCAAGATTTTGATAGGATCTCCTGCCCCCCTCATCTTTCTTTTCATCCATCATGGGAGGCCGTCAGGATTTGCAAGGCTGGTTTGGCAAAGGTTCGACCAGTTCAAGCCCTAACTCCTTATATCTTGACCTCGTTGGGGACATGCAAAGAAAAAAAGAGAAAAAAAAAGCAGACCGCTCTGATACCATTGATCTGGATTTAAAGAGGAATGCAAAAAATTACAAAGATAACCATAAACATAGAGATGTAGTGGAAATAATACTTCATTTCATTAATGTAAAATACTGAAATATGCTTACAAATAGAAATGGAAATAAACCAGCTATGGCGATGGTAGCTTACCTCTAAGAAGAAGATGTGGCAGCTACATGCCTCTGAACTATGTTACAATGAGGCTCAAAGGCCTATTTATTGTTGAGAAACAATGGAAAACCCTAAACATCCAAAAACCTAACCCTATAAGATGAAACGCCAAATTGTGGGCCTCATTTGGGTAAATTGGTACATCAACTTCCCGGGGTCGTAACTTTGGCATATGATCTTCGTTTGACGTGCACAATATCTCGTTAGAAAGATCTATCTGAGATCTACAACTTTGGGAAGAGAAACATCGGTCCATGGACCCATGTTACTCCCATTTTTCCCAAAAAACGTCATTTAGGGCCTCAAAACGGCTCCGGAAGTTCAAGACCCGAAAAACTGCGAAAAATAGTAAGTTGTGCTACAATTAAGGAAACTGAAAAAGATGAGAGAAGCAATGGTGGGGGTCCAAGTGGACTTGGTAGGTGGCCACCAATATGCACCTGGATCATTAAAACATTAACTAAATAATAAATACCATTGCATAAATACAATGTACTAACTTTTTCTCATTTTTCCATTACCAAGGCTCCTTTAGTGACCTTCAAGGTTTTATCTGTAAATGTGGTTACACAACCTTCACCGCCCGATTTCCTTGTTGAGATTATTTTTTTCATTAAATATAGAATGTGCCTTACGTCCTTTAATAACCATTTCTTTCCATTCGGTTCATTATAAAAACCTTACCCAATTGCAATGATTTTACAGGGTTTATCATCACACAAACAAAATTCTCCAAAATCTCCTTGAACATAGTCATGAAAATGTTTTCTACCAGGTGTTGAATGGAATGAATCCCTTGAATCTACTACTAAGGCATCAATAATATTTTCTAAAGAAAGAATCAATGCATCTTGCAACACATCACATGTAACATTCACTTCATGATTATTTTCATGTTGTGCATCTCCTTCTTTTCCCTTCCGAGACTTACAGACTTTCTTTAGGTGTCCCTTCTTCCCACATTTCGTACACACTATCCCTGATATGGATTTTCATATGCATTTTATTGACTTATTGTGATTTCCTATGCTCCTTCATTTTTCCATTTTTCTTCCCCTATTCTCTATAGTAAAAATAGTATTTCATCTCTCATTGGAGATTTTCTGTCACGTTTCCTCACTAAGGATGGAACCAACACAATAATCAAACTTTAAAGTACAAGATTAAAATATAGAGTTACTAATAGCCATGACTAAGCCATTCCAACTTTTTGGAAATGAATACATAAAAAACGGAGCCCAAAATTCATCATAAAAATTTACCCCTACAAAACTTAACTAAATGGTAATTGTGTTAAATTCATTTAAATGGTCAGGAATATATCTACCTTCTGACATCTTCATATTAAATAAATTATTCATAATAAATACGTTGTTTGGTGCCGATGGTTTTTCATATAGTTTGGTCAATGTCATCATTAGACCTTCTGTAGTCATTTCCTTTGAAATATTAAATGCCATCGACATTTCTAGACACAACCGTATTCTTCCTAGTGCCTTTCTATTGAGAAGATCCCTTTCTTCATCTATCATACTCATCAACTTCTTTAATTTTTTGTTCAATGGTAGCTAAAGATATTTTTGATACAAATAATCCTCCATTTGCATATTCCATAACTAGTATTGTTGGTTGTTGACTTTTTGAACCCTAAACCTACCACCTTCCACTATTGTGAACCAGAAACCCTTCTTTCTTGTGAGTTTGTCAACTACATAGACCTTAGACTCTAATACGAGTTGTAAGAAATTAATTATAAAAGAAATTGAAAACATAAAATATTGTGGAATCACAAACACAAAAAATCATAAAACATGAGAGACATAGATATATGTGGTTCACCCAATTTGGTCTACGTCCATGGAAAAATAGTCAGGTCTTCCTTTATTTTATCTATCAAAATTAAGAGATACAACCTACAACAAATATGCTATAATTTCCTCTTCACTCTCACACAGCCACAACACAATTCCCTTATATAAATCAAGGGTTTCCTTCTAAGGAAAAGAACCCTAAAATGACATAACTTATACTGTCAGATCTATCGCCTAATTAATGAACCAAATTGACTACGAAATTACAATATTTTAGAAGGAAATTTTTATCAAAAAATTTCTTTGGAGGGCACTTCCCCTCACCCCCCTCCCCCACCCCGCCGTGGTAAGGGGGGGATTATAAAACCATCGCCTCCCCCAGATCCCCCTGACAATGATCCTATGGGTGGGGTTGCTTCCCTATTAGGAACTGGAGTCCAACACAACTAAAATGAGACCTATGAATCAAGAAGATAATTAGGAAACACACCCAGTAATATGATCTTGTTTTTCAACTAATCAAAGGTGAAATTGGCGATAGCCATGACCCTATCATGAGGTGGAGGAGGAATCCCCATGTCACTAAAAGGAAGGTTCCCACCAAACAAATGATTCAAGGGTTGAATGTTGAGAGGTGCTACAATTTGTTAGGATATTTCAACACATAGGAAATAGTTAAGTATAACTTGGTCTAGTGTAGAGTTAGGTAAAGTGTGTTTCTTTACTATGTACTTTTTGTAACTTACAATCCGACGGTCACAATATGTAGTGATCCGATGGTTCATTCTCTCCTCGGTATTATCGACACTTGATCCGTGGCTTAACACTCGATTGGTCCATGATCTCTATTTAAAGAGCATGGAGGGTCATTTGTCGGGTAACCGTTCATGAGAGAAGCTTATGTAAATTTTCATTCTTTTATTAATAAATTGCCTAAAGTAGTCGCGTTGGCTTAGGCCGTGGACTGTTTCCCTCTTTGAGGGTTTTAACCACGTCAACAATACTGGTGTATTGATCTGTGATCTTTTTGTGAGCGATGTCCTTTGGTATTCTGTCTGAGGAACTTACCCTGTAAATTCCTACATGGTATCAGAGCTATTTGAGGGCCGCATCCGTTGGTGATCCAAATCTGAAGCCAGTAGAACTGCATCGGACTGCTGTTTCCTAGATCTACTATTTCTGACTGATTTCAGGCCGAGAGGACTGCTCTATTGTGTTAGGAGGATTGTCTAGTCAATTTAATGTCTTAAATTGCTCTACATAAATTATCAATCCGGGTATCGTAAACTGATGAAGTGTGGTGCACTATATGTGCTTAGTTAACCTTTCTCTTACTTCGTTGTTTTATAGTTTATGTTGTTTTTGGGGTTTTGTTCTTGTTGGTTTTCTAAGGTCTTAAGGATACTTTTAAAGGACAAGTATGGATAAAGATTTCAAGACAAGGCCTATGTCTTTAATGGTAACTTCCAAAACTTAGCACTTCAAAAGAACTTTAAAACATGTTATTAGTGTAAATATACAACTAGTCCAATCAAAATAAAATGCAATAATCAAATAATGAGAGAATGACTATGAGACCCAGTATCCTTGCTGCTTTAGCAAAAGGACAAGATGATTCTATCACGTCATTAGTTCATTAAAAGGCTATGTGCATCACTAATCTACAATCAACTTGAAAGCAATTTATGTACAATAATATACATGTTAAAAAGAAAATAAAATGCAGTAATTCAAACTGTACATTAATATACATGAAAATCAGAAAAAGAAATACAAGAAAATAAAGTAAAGACATCTGTACATTAATATACATGAAATAAGAAAAAGAAATGCAAGAAATTAAAGTGACAATTATACAAGGCAGGGGCCCCCTACTACCTATGAAATCAAATGCTTAAAGGAAAATAAAGACATCAAATAAAGGACTAATGACATTGGCCCAGTATCTATGCTGCTGATTTAAAATGAAAATGAAATGTGAAATCTAAGTGACACTACATAAAGGAGACAAATCACACTACTTTAATCTTTTCTTAACCTTTTTGCCTTTCAGCTAGATTTATCATGTGATAACAGTTATGAACAAGTCAGCAATGTGAGTCTTAAAGCAAACTAAACCAAGCTGTACTAAGTGATATTTTGGCTCCAATAAAGTTATTTGATTATGGAAAAAGAACCATCAATAGATGAACAACTTGATATCTAAGAGCAGAAAGTAAAATGCAAGTTAAAGAAATGATACTAATGAAAATCAAACTAGAAAAATAAAGGTCAGCAACATAGACAAGATCACATATGCCATTAGTCATGAAATCAAAGCAAAATTAAACACACTTGCATGAATTAAAATTGCATGAATGAAAAATCTAATCTACCTTACATTCTAAAAAGCAATATTTACAAAATGAAATCTACTCTACTTACATCCTAATATGCTCCATGACATCTACTTCACATCTCCTTCCATGTTGAGAACATCAAAGCTTTATTCAATTTCTTCAAAAGTACAAAGTACAAAAGCTTTCAAAAGCCATGGGACTAACAAGCTAAAAGGACTAAGAAAAGACTAAAAAGGAAGACTAAAAAGACTAACAAATGAAGGAGAGAGATCTCCTATTTATACAAAAAGATGAGAGCCATCTTATTAATGAGAATCCATGAATCTCTCCCTCTACCTCTAGAGTCCTAATCAGAATAGGAACTGATAAGACACATGTCTTCTTAGAGTTACAATACAATTAGGAGATGTGACACATATCCTCATGATCCCATGATTCTTTCCAACCAAATTCGAATTTGGCCTTGGGGTGCCACATAAGGGTCTTCTAGAAGTCTCCTTTCAACCTACACATGTCAACAACCTCAACCCATTTGTTAGGTATAAGCATATGCACATTATTTTCTAATGTTTAACCACAAATTCACTTAAAAGGCTTAGAAATAATAAATACTGGAAAAACATAAAGGTGGCCCAATTATAATGAAAGTGGGATGAATGTGGTGACATAGTAGTGAAATGGAGGTGATATAATGGACATAATAGTGAAAGTATAATGCAAATGAATGACATTTTCAAGACTCAACATACCCCCCAACTGAAGCTATTGCATGTCCTCATGCAATATACATTACATTAACTCTTTTGATCCTTGAGCTTTGGCTTAACTTTGCATGATATCATTTGATAACTTCATATTTCTGCAAAGTGTTTCACTTGAATTGCAACATGGTTGGTTCTTGTGTTACAACCATTTTTTGTTGCCTTCTATTTTGATCTTTGAACTTTGCATAATGATATTTTGATTATTGTTGCAAAGTATATCTTTATTGGATTGCATGATGGTTGGTTCTTGTGTGACAACCATGATTTTGTTTGTATCCAATTTATCCTTTAAGCATTTTTTCAAAAGCCATTGTATTCTCATAATAGCAATGTAATAATTAATATATGTTGGAAGCATGTGAGCTCTTGAATATGATATGGACATGGCAAGATATGAATATGAATGTATCCCCCCCCCCAACTGATGGTATTGGGAATTTTATGAAATGAGGAAGAGAAATGTTTTTCCAAGAATTATCATTCTAGCTTTTTATGGAATTCTATGGTCAAAAGTTAGAAAATGACGTACCTTCACTTACCCTTTGGAATGGATGAGTTGTATGTGTGGTGGCTGAAAAATTCTGATCATATTCTTCTTCAAGTGGTTGAACAAGAGGAGTCATGGATAGAGAGATAAGATGACTTTTTATTGCTTCTACTAAAACTTGCTGAATCTGCTCCAAAATGCTAAAAATAATAGTCTTCATGTCTTCAAAACTCATTGGCACAATTCCTACTATGTAAAAATATGTTCTGATGTCGAATATAGTAGGAAATTGTTGGCTTAGTGGCCATTAATGGATGCCACTAATCAACACGAGAACTCTCACCATTGATGACAATGAGAGTCAAGATGCCCAAACACATCTTGCTAGGTACGAATGAATTTGCTGATGTCGAGTCACCTAGAAGATCTAACGAACAAGGGACATTAATGTATTCCCATTGTTTGTCAGCATGAGGACTTGCCATTAAGGCATGCAAGCCTCGAGGTGTTTTTTTTTACAAAGAAATTAGACTCAAAGGACTATGGACTCAATAATTTGCATTGAAGCAGAGCTTATTTGCAGAATGAAAATGACAAGGAATGGAAAATGGAAATGGAAAATGGCAATGGAGAACAGAAATGGCAATGGAAATAAGCATGTGAATGAGCCTCTTGCTTTTATTTGTGGGTTATGAATGGACAAAAAGAGATGGAAAGTGTATGTGAATGAAAATGGAAAATATGGAGGAAAATGAGGTGAATGGTTTATTATGAAGTATGGATGTGATGGATGGATGTGATGGAGACAATAGTATCTGAAAGTTTTTCAAGTGTTTGGATCTGATTTTACATCAGCATATTTCCTCTTTGTTGCTAATCATCCTCTTATGAAACAAATTGGTCTCTTAGAGAGACACCATTCTCTTGTAGTCATTTGTCCTTCTTCTTGAAACCTGCAAAAAAACTAATACTTCTTCTGCAATGGAATGTAAGATTATCAAAGGAGAGAGGTGATCAATCTCTCTAGTTATGATATTTACACACAAAACTAAGAATTTGTATTAATGAAACAAGTTCTCAAAGGAAAAATCAAAAGAATTTATACCCGTTTTGGAATTGGTGCCTCAAGTTGATGTTGCTTCTTTTCAGCAATTTATTTCATTATTTGTCATTTCAAACTCTAATGATATATTTATCATTGTATAGATCTTGTTGATATATTTCCATTGGTACTTAAATCATCAAAATTTGATTTTGTATGAAAAAGATAGGCTGATTTGAACAATGAAGTTTTTCTGGCTGCGGAATTGGGGAACAACTCTGTAGCTAAAAATATTGAATAAAAATTTAGCCATTCATCTTACATTATTAGTCCAAAATTAATCAATACCTTCATAAAAGTGAGAAAATAACTTGTTCATTTCATTGATTCAAATTTTTTTTTTTTTCTTGACATGCAGCGACTTAGTGTGGCGACTCAGTGTGGCGACTTTGTGATAACACACAATTTGACTTCCCTTTGACCGGGGTCTTTTTCATCAAATTTGATCGAATGAATAGGACACCATCCATGTACTGACATTTCCCTAGCTACCCATGTGACTTGTTTTGCCTGATGACAACTACAACCTAGAGTTTAACAAAATAGCTGCGAAATCTGGGATTGGCTGCGGAAACGCTGTATTGGCTGCGAAAAGTGCAGAGTGTAGAAAGTGTTGTGAAATGGAGTGGCTGTGTGCGTGGAAGAGAAAAAAAATGTGCCCCTTCAAGACAACTAACTTAACTAGTGCAATTCATGGTTCAAGCTGTCAGTGGAATAGCCGCACTGTAATACGAGGTAATACAGGTAGAAAATGGAACCGTGGAGTTTGAAACAGAGCTGCGGGGTTTAAAAAAGAGACGTGAAGTTTACAGCAAAACGAGAGCGGAAATGGTGAAAGTGTGAAGAAGTGGAAGACAAGCATGAGAATGAGTTCAAATACGTGTGAGAATGGAGTGATAAGGGAATGAAATAACAGCCAAATCCCTTGGAGTCGGACGGCTTTCATACACGTTTCAGTTTTTGGCTGCGGAGATCGTGGTGGAGAAGAGACCTATGCAATTTACACATTTGAGCTGCAATTAACTGATTTGACTTTCACTTCAAATAAATCACTTGAGTTTGACGAATTTTCAGCAAAGCATATGAGGTGTATGGTATGAGAGTAACGGCAGGAACCTTCCAGATCGGATGACTGTGTACACAGCTCATCAAACGGTTGCGGATATTATGGTCACAATGAATAAGACTATAATTAGGCTTGAACAACAGCACATAGATGACTCCTATTTGGATTTCTCCTCCTCAGACACGCGGAGTTAATTAATTAATCAAACTATCAGTTAATAACTCAATTTTTTCACGCGGCGGCAAAAAAAGAGGCTCCGAAGAACCGAAGATTTCTCCCAGACCGCCTCGAATTTCCTCAAACGGTTTCTGGGTTATCTAATTAACCCACCTGGAAAAAAAACCCATGTTTTAGTTTTTTGAAATTCGTCTCCATCTGGGCAAATCGAACGTTTGAAGTTTGACGTTTTTTCTGTGTTTACGTTTTTCTGAGTTATCAATTTTTACTGTTCTGAATTGTTGCATTCGGCCTTTGAAATGGTGGTTTTATTAGAACCTCATGCCATCCAGCATTATCGACATCAACTGGTCTCTCTCCAACTGCATCAGCAGCTTAGCCAAGACACAAACACCAGGTTACTTTATTACAGCTTAAGCATTGCCAGTTAACATGCTAGCTACGATTAGATATCGTGCAACTTCCACTTTCCTGGTCTAAAGCAAGCTCCAGTTATATCTCTAGCAGCCTAAGCGTCGCCAATCAAGTGCGGGTGGGAGAAAAGACCAGTAGCCAGCAAAGGAAGCAGCTATAGCCATGTTTCATAAGTTGATAGTAGCATCGAGCATAGAGAGAGTCAAAAAGACCGTCAAGATATTCAAAGAGGCTGCTGCTAATATAAAGCAGATCCAGAATTCGATTCAATAGTTGGGTCAGCGATGGAGATAAGAGGCGGAGGTGCAATCATCAAAAGTCCAAACATTCCCACTACCAACGACAATTGACAATTCTGCCAATTTTTGTCTACTCAACAAACAAACCAAAAAAAACACATGTATAGGGATAAACAGTATGCAATGTTGTTGCATACCACTGCTCTCTCTCTAATTTTAGAGCCCACACAGAGATGAAATTGATTTGATGCTGCTGTTTGCAAGAGACATGAAAAAAACTAAAGGGGACGTAATGCTTTTGCAGGTTCGTTTTAAGGCCAAAGCTTGATCAGGGAGGCAGATTTTCTATTGAAGCCACAGCGAAAACTAGGGATGGAGATAGCCATAGATTGTTTTTCTTTTTTTTCTTCTCTGAAATTGTAAAATTTTATAAAAAGGATTAATGATTTTCAATTTCAGGCAGCAAATACTTCAAGAAAAAAATGCTAAAAACAAGACTTTGACTGAGGTCTTAGGCTGATTTTTCATCGATCTAAGCTGGATGACTAGGATAGGATCCATGTCGGGACAATTCTGGAGATGCCCATGTAGTCGGTTTTTTCATTAGATGCCTGTAACCTGCTAAACCTTGAAACAACTGCGGAATTCACAGCTAGCTGCGGAATCAGGGCAGTTTCCGCAGCTAAGTTGCAAAACCTTATTAAAACAGGATACAGTGTTTTGAAGACCACTACAAACCATAACCAGACAATTTTGGACAATTTGAACCTATCAAAGCAGTTGAGTTTCATTTTTTTTTCATCATTTTTCTTTTTTATTGAATCAATTGAAATGTTGAAGTTTATTTTGTCTCCTATTTTTTTCTTAACAATTCTTTTTCTGATCCTCCAGATCCCACAAAGTGCAAAAGGAGAGCATACTCAAGAATTATTATTTTTCTTTTTTACTTAACAATCTTTTTTCGGATCCTCTAGATCACACAAAGTGCAAGAGGAGAGCATACTCAAGAATTATTAACTTTTTTTTCAGATGTAAGAAATAAGGTCTCCTAATTACACTTCCCCGGCAACGGCACCAAAATGTCTAGTCAATTTAATGTCTTAAATTGCTCTACATAAATTATCAATCCGGGTATCGTAAACTGATGAAGTGTGGTGCACTATATGTGCTTACTTAACCTTTCTCTTACTTCATTGTTTTATAGTTTATGTTGTTTTTGGGGTTTTGTTCTTGTTGGTTTTCTAAGGTCTTAAGAATACTTTTAAAGGACAAGTATGGATAAAGATTTCAAGACAAGGCCTATGTCCTTAATGGTAACTTCCAAAACTTAGCACTTCAAAAGAACTTTAAAACATGTTATTAGTGTAAATATACAACTAGTCCAATCAAAATAAAATGCAATAATCAAATAATGAGAGAATGACTATGAGACCCAGTATCCTTGCTGCTTCAGCAAAAGGACAAGATGATTCTATCACGTCATTAGTTCATTAAAAGGCTATGTGCATCACTAATCTACAATCAACTTGAAAGCAATTTATGTACAATAATATACATGTTAAAAAGAAAATAAAATGCAGTAATTCAAATTGTACATTAATATACATGAAAATCAGAAAAAGAAATACAAGAAAATAAAGTAAAGACATCTGTACATTAATATACATGAAATAAGAAAAAGAAATGCAAGAAATTAAAGTGACAACTATACAAGGCAGGGGCCCCCTACTACCTATGAAATCAAATGCTTAAAGGAAAATAAAGACATCAAATAAAGGACTAATGACATCGGCCCAGTATCTATGCTACTGATTTAAAATGAAAATAAAATGTGAAATCTAAGTGACACTACATAAAGGAGACAAATCACACTACTTTAACCTTTTCTTAACCTTTTTGCCTTTTAGCTAGATTTATCATGTGATAACAGTTATGAACAAGTCAGCAATGTGAGTCTTAAAGCAAATTAAACCAAGTTGTACTAAGTGATATTTTGGCTCCAATAAAGTTATTTGATTATGGAAAAAGAACCATCAATAGATGAACAACTTGATATCTAAGAGCAGAAAGTAAAGTGCAAGTTAAAGAAATGATACTAATGAAAATCAAACTAGAAAAATAAAGGTCAGCAACATAGACAAGATCACATATGCCATTAGTCATGAAATCAAAGCAAAATTAAACACACTTGTATGAATTAAAATTGCATGAATGAAAAATCTAATCTACCTTACATTCTAAAAAGCAATATTTACAAAATGAAATCTACTCTACTTACATCCTAATATGCTCCATGACATCTACTTCACATCTCCTTCCATGTTGAGAACATCAAAGCTTTATTCAATTTATTCAAAAGTACATAGTACAAAAGCTTTCAAAAGCCATGGGACTAACAAGCTAAAAGGACTAAGAAAAGACTAAAATGGAAGACTAAAAAGACTAACAAATGAAGGACAGAGATCTCCTATTTATACAAAAAGATGAGAGCCATCTCATTAATGAGAATCCATGAATTTCTCTCTCTACCTCTAGAGTCCTAATCAGAATAGGAACTGATAAGACACATGTCTTCTTAGAGTTACAATACAATTAGGAGATGTGACACATATCCTCATGATCCCATGATTCTTTCCAACCAAATTCGAATTTGGCCTTGGGGTGCCACATAAGGGTCTTCTAGAAGTCTCCTTTCAACCTACACATGTCAACAACCTCAACCCATTTGTTAGGTATAAGCATATGCACATTATTTTCTAATGTTTAACCACAAATTCACTTAAAAGGCTTAGAAATAATAAATATTGGAAAAACATAAAGGTGGCCCAATGATAATGAAAGTGGGATGAATGTGGTGACATAGTAGTGAAATGGAGGTGAAATGGAGGTGATATAATGGACATAATAGTGAAAGTATAATGCAAATGAATGACATTTTCAAGACTCAACAAGGATCTGTTCCAATGAGGAACCCCTTTCGTTTCATGTGAAAAGGTTTCTGGTAGCCCTAGCCATGTCATTTTAAGATCTGGAGGTATACTATTTTTATTTGTAGTTTCTAGTTATTTTCTCTCTGTTTATTTCGGTTTATTTAGCTATTTTTTTTACCGGATCTATACCTTTCATTTCTCTTTATGTTCTTTGCCTCGCGATTTTGTACGATCTAGGTAAATCAGAAACAGAGAGGAAGGATTTTTCTCATGCATATGCTCTTTTCCGCCGCTCCTTAGTGTGATCTCGGAAAATCAGAAACATTGAAGAAAATATTTAGTTTCCTGGTAAAGCTAACTTCAAGCCACAAGGTTTGTTTTTTTTGTATGTCTGTGTTGGGTTCTACGTTTTTTGTTTTGTAGGGAAAAAGAGATTTCTTATACAAATTAAACCCCCCCGAAAAAAAAAACCCCTTCCTCTTTTCCAAAAATTACTAAACTTTTAGTTTAGCTCACTTGGTCCAAAGCTACTTTATGAGAGTAGAGGTCTTGAGTTGAAGTCTTCTTTTTGTTGAGCTAATTAGATTAAGTTTGGAGAGGGGGCAGATTTTTTTTTTTTAATATAACATTATCATCCATTTCCACACATTCCCGCACTTCGTCGGCATCTTCATCAAATTTTCTTCAGAAAGCCATAACTTCTTCATCCAGAAGTTGTTTTCAAAGCCTTTTTTTTTGAACTAGCCTAATTTTTCAAGATCTTTCCATTGGAACACTTAGTTTCAGCATCTATAGCTTCAGTTTCTGATTAAAATGGAAAGTCCATGCCAAGTTATTCTTGATAGCACCAACTACTTCCAATGGTGGTCCTACATTGTGGATTTACTTAGAAGTAAAGGTCTCTACAAAATAGCCTCAGGCCAAGAAACCAAACCGAAAGATAAATATAAGGCAGCTAAATGGGAAAATAGGCAAGATCAAGCATGTGGGTTGATAGGGATGTCTATTTCTCCAGATTTTAGATTCCATATTGCAGAACTTGATACTCCTGATGAATCAATGAAGTAGATCACTAAAGTTTTTGGAATTAAAAATGAACTTAGAGCCAATCAACTCAAAAATGAGTTGCTTACATTGGACCCCAATAATTTTTCTTGCATTGAAGATTTTTTGTCCAAGTTCAAGACCCTTAAACTTCTCTTGGAAGGTGTTAAGGTTAAGAAACAAGATAGTAACCTTATCTATTCCATTCTTACTAAGTTGAGACCAGCCTACTCTTTGTTTGTTTCCACCTTCCATTCTACAAGAGAAGCCTTCATTTCTCAAGGACAAGCCTACAAGTCCCCTTCCTTTGATTCCTTTTGTGATTTTTTAATAAGAGAACAAGAAAAACTCTTACACCTTGCTCTTCTTAATCTTGGAAACTCTTCTAAGAAAGCGTTAGCCGCCCAGCAACAACCAAGTTCAAAGAATCCTAAGAAGTTGTATCCTAAAAGGAATGGTCCTAAACCAAACAAGGGTCCTAAGCAATTTCAGCCTCAAAATGAAAAATCATTTCAACAAAATGATAAGGCAAATAAAAACAAAGGGAAGAATACTGATAGACATTGCCACTTTTGTAATCAAGATGGCCACTTAGAATCCAAATGCTTTAAGAAGATGGAAGCCTTGGAAGCAGCAATGAAGAAGCATAACATCCATTTGGAGCACTCTTCAACTTCAACTTCATCTTCAGGAATAGCACTTTCTCCATGTGGTTGTCAAGAATCTCGGTCTGGCTATGCACTAAATGTATCTTCTTCTTCTCATTCTCATGAGTGGCTCATTGATTCTGGAGCCTCTTATCACATGGCCAAAAACAAAGCCATGTTTTCTTCTTTAAATGATTGTAACACCAAAAATATATATGTTGGTGATGATACATCTCTTAGTGTTGTAGGGATTGGAACTGTTCATATAGACAATGGTCAATTTAATGATGTATTATGTGTTCCAACCTTATATTGCAACCTTATATCTGTATATCAGATAACTCATTCAGGTGAAGGTAAAATCATTGAATTCTCACCTCACGATGTTGTAATTAAGGACCTAAGAGATCCTAGACAGATTTTAGCTACTGGCATTGCTGATGATTCTACAAGGTTGTATAAGTTTCACAACTTTGGGTCATCAAATCTTCCCTCGGTATTTGTTGCTCAGAACGATGAAGTGAGCAAACTTTGGCATGAGCGATTTGGTCACTTAAACTATTGCTCCCTTCAGAATCTATGTAAAGAAAATATGGTGACAGGTCTTCCAATGGTATCTTGCAGAGACGGTGTTTGTTCTGGATGTGTACTCGGAAAACATCATCGGGATAGTTTTGAAAAACGTGCCTCTTGGCATGCCTCAGCCCCTTTATAGCTTGTGCATAGTGATTTATGTGGTCCACTTCCAGTTGTTTCATTCTCTGGCTACAAGTATTTCTTAACTTTCATTGATGATTTCTCCAGATGCACTTGGGTATACTTCTTAAAACTCAAGAGTTAAGTATTTAACATGTTCTTGGCCTTTAAGGCCTTTGTTGAAAAACAATCTGGACATCAAATTCTTAAGCTAAGATCTAATAATGGCGGAGAATATGTTAACAAAAAATTCATCAACTTTTGCACTGAGAATGGAATTCAAATGCAACATACTGTTCCATATACTCCACAACAAAACGACGTAGCTGAAAGGAAGAATCGCACCTTAAAGGAAATGGCTAATTGTATGCTTAAATCTAAAGGACTTAGTCATAATTTTTGGGCAGAAGCAATTAACTGTGCAAATTACATAATAAATCACACTCCTACTAAGGTTTTAAAGAATATCACTCCAGAAGAAGCATGGAGCTCAATTAAACAAGATGTAAGTCACTTTCATGTTTTTGGAAGTGAAGCATGGGCCCATATTCCAGATGAGAAACATAAAGCTTTAGAACCTAAGAGTGAAAAATTTATTTTTGTTGGATATTCTGAAGATGTCAAAGGATATAGAATTATTCTACTTAAGTCCAAAAATGTTATAATTAGAAGAGATGTAAAGTTTGCTAAAAATATATCGGCCTACGAGCCTAGTTCGGCGGATGTGCCATCTCTCTCTATCTCTTCTACTTTTGAAAATATTTCTTCTTTAGATGATGAAAGCGAGAATGACAATCCTCCCCCGCCTTCTCAGGATCCTCCTTCAACTCCTCAGCTTCCAAAATGGGTCTATGCTACTCGGGATGTAGCAGGTGATCATGCTAGTGATCCTACAGATCAGTGACGTACACATTCTCAATTCGATAGAGCCTCTTCTTTACTGGCTCAAGCTTCAGCGAATTATGATCCTGACACCTTTTAAGAAGCTTTAGGCCATCCAGATTAGGACATAACTATGAATGAAGAATATCGTTCATTATTGGCAAATGATACATGGGATCTTATTCCTCTACCAAAGGGACAAAAACTTCTTAGATGCAAATGGGTTTACAGAACCAAGTATGGAACAGATGGGAAAGTTGATAAACATAAAGCTCATCTTGTTGCTAAGGGTTTTTCACAAGTTGAAGGCATTGACTATCCTAAAACCTTCTCCCCTGTTGCCAAAATGAACTCTATCCACCTTGTTCTTTCCCTTGCTGCCTCTTTCAAATGGAAAGTCCATCAGATGGATGTTAAATCTGCCTTCTTGCATGGGGACTTGCATGAAGAAATCTATATGGAACAACCTACTGGCTTTATACATCAAACTCCAACCTTGTATGTCGGCTTAAGAAATCCCTTTATGGTCTCAAGCAAGCCCCTCAAGCTTGGTATGCAAAAATGGATAACTTTCTTTTAGAAACTGGATTTTCTAGGTGTCATTCTGACAATACTATCTACACCAAGAAAGTGGGCAAGTCTCTTATCATTCTTGTTCTTTATGTTGATGATCTTATCCTCACTGGTAGTGATCCCAACCTTATAAACCATGTGAAGTCCAGCCTTAAAAAGAAGCTTGAGATGATAGACTTAGGACACTTGCATTATTTTCTTGGTCTTCAAGTCTTACAATCCAAGGATGGTATTTCCCTTTCCCAGTCTAAGTATGCCTATGATCTTCTACGCCATTTTCACATGGAAGACTGTAAGCCAGCCCCTTCTCCCTTTCAGTCTGGAGCCCAACTTTCAGTCACTTGTAATTCCCCTGAAGTTGATGCTACCTTATACCATCAACTTGTAAGAAAACTTTTGTATCTAACCCATACTCGTCCTGACCTTTCCTTTGTTGTTGGCCTTGTTGCTCGGTTTATGCAAAACCCACATGAAAGTCATTGGAAAGCAACTAAAAGAATACTTCGTTATGTTCGAGGTACAGTTCAGTTTGGGATTCATTACAGTGCCGAAGCATCTCCTCTATTGGTTGGTTTCACTGATTCCGATTGGGATGGTGACCTTGATGATCGGAAGTCTACTGCAGGTTATGTGTTCACTCTTGGTTTAGGACCTATTACATGGGCTTGCAAGAAACAAGGTGCCATTTCTCTTTCTTCAGCAGAAGCAGAGTATTGTGGTGCCGTAGAATCTAGTAAGGAAGCCTTGTAGCTTCGTCAGATCCTATCAGAGTTTGGCTTTCAGCAGTAGCATCTGACTACACTTTGGTGTGATAATCAAAGTGCCATTCAACTATGCAAATATCCAGTCCAACATCAGCGTAGCAAACACATTGAACTGCACATGCACTTCATTAGAAAGCTCATTCACGACCATGTTCTTGAAGTGCAATATTGTTCAACAGATGATCAAGTTCCAGACATCTTTACAAAGGCTCTCATAGAGGCGAAGTTTACTAAACTTTCATTTATGGTTGGAGTTCAGGAAGTTGTCACTAAGGGGGGATAGGCTCTAGTGCCTCCTTCCTTCTCCTATTGTGTCATATTTGTAAATCCTTCAATCCTATCCTAAGTTGTTCTTAAGGGGGGATGTTAGGATATTCCGACACATAGGAAATAGTTAAGTATAACTTGGTCTAGTGTAGAGTTAGGTAAAGTGTGTTTCTTTACTATGTACTTTTTGTAACTTACAATCCAACGGTCATGATATGTAGTGATCTGACGGTTCATTCTCTCCTCGGTATTACCGACACTTGATCTGTGGCTTAACACCCGATTGGTCCATGATCTCTATTTAAAGAGCATGGAGGGTCATTTGTAGGGTAACCATTCATGAGAGAAGCTTATGTAAATTTTCATTCTTTTATTAATAAATTGCCTGAAGTGGCCGCGTTGGCTCAGGCCGTGGACTGTTTCCCTCTTTGAGGGTTTTAACCACGTCAAGAATACTGGTGTATTGATCTGTGATCTATTTGTGAGTGGTGTCCTTTGGTATTCTGTCTAAGGAACTTACCCTGTAAATTCCTACACAATTGGATCAATGTATTCTACCTAGTTATCCTCCTCTTGTTCATCATTTGTATTCTAGGCCTTTAGGTCCTCCTCTAACTTGCTCACAAATTCCTCTTCATGTTTCTTCCTATTTTCTTCTTCATCTTATAGCCTCCACTGATCCTCCTCTCCCATATTTTTTCTGAGAGCTTCTTCTTGTTGCTTCTTCTGAGCTTCCTCCTCTTTTCTCTTCTTCAATTATTCTTTTTTCTTCCGCATGTCCTCTCACTTCTTCTTTTCTTACTCTTATTTTTCGTATGCTTCCTCTTATTTCCTTCTCCTATCTTCTTCAAATTTCTTCTTGTTATTTTGTTTCTCAAATTTTCCTTTAGTGTGCATATTGGCCTTGAATTTATTGCTCATCTCTTGTTCAAAATCATGTCTCTACTTCCTCTTTAGCTCAACATTAACCTGAGCCACGACTTCCTATTGGGTCCCTACACGATCAATATCGAGCATATGTATTGTGTGAGAAGGGTTTGCTTCATCACCCGTTCCAGCTTCTTTGGAAGCGTTATATAAGTTCTTTGGCTTCTCTTCATCTTCTTAGGAGTCAGAAGAATAAGGCCATGTGTGCCTCAACTTTTCACAATGTTGCTTGCATACACCTTTAGGGTCATATTAATGGAATCTTATCCCTTTGAATCTAAGGAAATTAAGTTCTTCAATATCTGCCTCTATTTCCTTCATATTCTTCAATTTATACGACCATATTTGTAAAGGGGGGATGGGCCACGAGGACTTATTCGACTTCTACAATTGTTGTGACAACCCTATGCATAGTTTTTAGAAAAATTATTGCATGAATATTTTATTCATTACATACTCAACATAATATGTGGAGGCTTACAAGCTTTGAATGCTCTAATAAATGTTCCCTGAGAAAATGTAAATCAATCCGTAACTTTTTCAACAACTTATTTAGTCCTTCTAGTTAAGCAAGGTGCCTCAACTTCAAATGTCATTTGATAAAGCACTGTAATAAAGAGCTAAACTGTTTTCTAATACACTCCCCTATAGCTGACCTCTAACATTATCTTATAATAGGTGTGGACAAGAGGTTGTTACTTGGTCCATTTCCACTATAGACATGGGAATTCATTCCGAGCATAGATCCCATCAAGCAAGAAGGCTGAAATATAGAACTCGGGCTACTCGCCTTGTGAAAATATTTCTTCCTTGGCAAAATTCCTCTATAATATTTGGGCTAATATATACCCATAAGAACATGGGTAGGCCATATATACCCATCCTTCTTCGAATAATTATGTGCTTTCACACCCATACAACCCATAAAACAAAGCCATGATGTATTTATACCCTTTCCTCAATGACTTTTTTCTATAGATTCCATCGGGATTTTGGTAGAATTTGATCAACTCTCACCACCATTTCTTAAGAATTTCCTTTGTAACAAAATGAGAATAACAAGTTGCATAGTAATTTGAATTCAAATATCCCTTTAGATTTGACATATTTTAATAAGAGTGAAGGTCATGGGGCTGATACATATCAATCTCTTTCCCACTTTCCCTATTGAGGATCATATTCTTAGAATCAAGATGTTGCAGTATCCATATTGTCACTTCTGCACAAGGTAAAATTGGATACCTACTAGCAGTCTTGTAGAATATGGAATTTTTCAGATTGATGTAAATTTCCCTATCCTTTAGGTCTTCTAGGAACCCCTCCTTGATAATTTTTTTCGAAATCATCTACCATTTTAAGGTGTTGGACTTATAAATGAAGCATTTTGTGTATGAAAAAATTGGTACTTTAGCTCTTAAACTATCTGTGACATCTTCGATACGTAATTCAGTAGCCTCTTGTATTTTTCCTTTATGTGTAACTAGAGGCATAATCCCAGTGGAAGATGACAAAATAATATTTTTCAAATTAACAGTACTTGGAAATTGGAATTCACTGATGAAAAATAATAAATTAGTCCCAAAAAGCCACCTATTATATCTATACATGTGCAAAATAAGTCACTATGAAGGGACATCGCACTAGTTCTGAGCACAAGAGTACAAGATTGAGGCAATGTGTGGCTATGCTGGTCATTGGAAGTGTACTCTACACTAATAGTGGATGTTGGCTACGTGGGGCCTGACCCAGGTTCAGAAGTGATTTAGCCAAGAAAATCTCGGTACTACTGAGGTCTCAACCAAAGTAGTATGGGAGGGTGCTGGAACCAGCTTTTCGCACCCTAGGGATGTCTTGATGAAGGTTCTGGAGGTTCGCGGTCTGAACCTACGCATTTGCGCTCCTCCGTGCAACAGCCTGTGCGCACCTCTGTAAGGGGCACGAATACAATACTATCCTGATATCGAACCTTATTGTGCTATTATATTAGTGTTTTGACTTAGTTTGTGCAGGCTCAATATTCTTATTACTTATTCAACTTTCAAGTAAGTGCGCATAATCAAAACCAATATAAATGCGTAAAGATAAACAGAGCCATAGATGCACAATATTATGAATCAAACTTATATTTGTTAATAGTCCTTTTCAAGTTCAGCTCAATTACAGACCCGACTCCACCCTGCGCACTCAGCTACAAGGGTTTGTGAACTTAGCGGCGGACTCTACTAGGCCTTTGTGCACTCAGCTTCAGAGCCTCTTCCTACTACTACGACCCAATACACTTCAGATCCACTTCTATCCTCTAACCATGCCTTCGTATCTATCTATTACTGTCTGCTAAGAAACTATCTTTACACTTAGAGCCTCGCTCTATTTATACAATCCCATGGTCTGTGGACCATGGGTAGGCCGACACCACTTTATATTATTTTACAATTCTTAGGGTGGACAACCCTATGACTCATCCTAGACTTTTGCGCTCCGCGTCCATACTTCACAGAGTCTTTACATTACATTGACCAAAACTTGGGCTTTAAGCCCCAAAAACATGTGGTGGGGGGATTCGCTGCCCAACAGGCTCCCAACACAATCATCGTGACTCGTCCTGAGTCACTCTGTTGGTGCAGTGATCTTTACGTGAAGTCCATCCAACTGTTCCTGTGTTGCGCGAAGGTTTGCAGCACATCGTTCTGTCGTCTGTTGGATCTGCTCCACTCGCTCGACTAAATGCTCACTGTCAGGGGCAAATCCCTGTCGTAAAGCATGCATCACTTTCATCTATGCGAGTTTTCCTTCGATGTCAGTAGTGATGAGGAAGGCCTCATCAATCCAAGGCTAGACAGGTGCTTTAAGTACTGCCTCTTTTTGGCGCACGACATCCACTTGTTCCTTCAATGCCTTCACCTGTTGTAGCTTCGCGAGCCGTTGGGTTAGGACCACTATCTGCGCCATCCCGTGCACACTATCATATTGCATTTGAAGTTCCCACGCCTCTATTTCCAAGCACTGTATGGTGGGGTCCACCTGTAAGGAAGTGAGGACCACAAAGGATTCTTCCAACATAGTTGTACAGGTCTGCATTGCCTATCCTATTTCCTCCAGCACCTTTTGGATAGTGCCAGCCCGTTGTTCCTGAACTTCCAATGGCGTGGATGACTGCGCCTTTAATTGCAGTTCAACAATATGAAGGTTTAGGTCCAGCTGGATCCTCGTTGCTTCCTCCTTTGCCTCGCGGAATCCACTGGCCAATTTGTGAATTCGCACTTCGATTTGTAGGTCTGTCGCAATTTCTAGCTCTAAGGCACAACGACATGCTTCCTCTACTATCTGTTCCAGCTGCTGATTCTGCGCCAGTGCTTCATCGCGTTGTAGGCTAAGCTTCTCGATGTTGATTCACTGTTCACTGAGAATTTGCACTGCGCGTCCTTCCCTAGCGCAGAGTTCTGATGTCGCTCTGTCTTGCAGCTGGTATAATATATCCCGCGGAAGAGTAACCAAGTTTAGGCCAAGTCCCTTGATCTGGCCCACCGCAGCTCTGTCCTCCATGTTGTTCACTGTTAGTGCTCCTTCTGGTAGCACGACGGTGTTAGCCATTTCGGCCTGCAACAACTGCTCTGTTGCCGATGTACCCGCGGCAGCATAGGCGGCTACCGTTCCCTCTTGTGGGACCCGCACCTGAAGTTCTTGCAGTTGCGCCCTGAGGGCCCCTAACACATTTTGTTGCTCCGTCATTGCTTCCTGGAGCGCCTCCCTGGTGACCTCACGAATCGTGTTGCTGATGTCGTATAGGTCACCTTATGTTAGTGTAATGAGTTCACCATCCAGTTTGGAAGCCTTGGTCTTCTTCCGTGGCCCTGTTCGTTATGTACCGCACAACCGTTTCAGTTGTACAGGTGTCGTGCTTGGGTCCGCTCCTTCTGCCGTGTCATCTGTTCCCTATCCTGTGGTCAGGTCTAGGCCTCTTTCCTCCTGTGTCATGGTGGCCCCGATGGCCGGTGTTGTTGCTGCTTTTTCGGCAGCCTTGGTCTGCTTTGTGGCAGCCTTCGCTACCTCGCGGAAGCCCTTACCTCCTCGGCGAACTGCTCATTGTGTTTCTGTTGTGCCAGTATCTTGGTGGCATCCTTTTGTTTTTATATCGCTATCTCATCGCACACCACTAGATCCGGGGTGAACCACTTGGGTGGCCATGAGTCGACCACGGCAAAAGAAGCATCATCAATCGTGATGAAAGGGAGTTTGGTCCAGTTCTGCTCTGGATCCTTCCACGCCTTGATATACACATTGTGCATATCTGCCTTAAAGTCTGAAAAGATCCGTAGACTATCGTAGACTGTGGGGAATAGTCATGGACTTTTGTTGATCCAAATTTGGACGCTTGCCTCCATGAGCACCCAGAAAATCTTGGTCTCACGGATCCTTGTGGCGTCCTTCATCGCCCAAAGCGACGCATATTTTTCTGTCTGTAGCAAGTCCTGTTCGAGGGGGGGGAACTGACTGTCCTTAGGCAGTTTGCCTATCACCAATAAGATAGACAAGAGAAACCATGCGTAGTGGAAGGTCTTGCACTGCTCCTAAGCTTCTTTGCAATTGTTTAGGAATTCCTCACAGAGGAACTCGGCCCAGTTGAATTGGACCCCCTCCGCGCATTGTTTGGCCAACACGATGACTTTCACTGGTACCTCGTAGCCACGAAATTTTGTCATCACCTTCCCGGCCAGCAACTGGGTGGCGACGCGCACCCCTTTGTTTTGAATGCTACTAATTACATAGCCTCTCTGCTTATTTTCCAACTTGTATTTCTTCTTCATGGCCTCTGTGAGTGCCAAATCTCCAATTTTTCTAGCTATTTCTATGGGGTCCCTTCTTGTACAGGGAAGCCAAGAAATCCTATGAATAAGCTTCACCGTGATAGGAATAGGCTCCTCCAGCCACAAGTACCCATCATGCACCAGGAAAAGTAGTTGCCTGATGACAAAGATCGTGATTGGTGCCCGGTGAAAGTGTGGAATCCATAGTAGGTGGACTAGCCTAGCCTCCTCCATATCACACAGCCATTTCCGTGGCTCTAGTGCTGTAACTAACCCCTCCTTGCTCTATTTCATGATTTGGCTAGTCTACAAATGTGGGAACTTTTCGTTGTCCGCGAGGTCCCAATCTTCAAATTTCATTGTGGGCACGTGGCCTAGAACCGATCCTTCAAACAGAATTCTGTCTGGGAGGAGCGGGCTTTGGTGTGCACTCTTAACGACATCCAAATCTTTGGGTACTTTTACTCTCCCTTTCCACAGAGGGACATACTTGGGCAGTTTTGCTGTAGCTCGCACTGGCTGAATGTCTTCCTTCATTTCTTCATTTGCCTCGATCTCTTTTATGAATGCTTGGATATCCTCCTCCTCATCATCTGTCTCAAGATTAACAGTCTTGCCCTTGTCTTCCATAGACAGTTTACCAAACCGCAGATTACGCGAAGACATACAGACCGGTCCTACTGCCTGTCGATCCTTTTTGGGCCTCGGCGTCTGAGGCGATTTTGGAATTTCTAGTGCATCCCCCACTGACGGCATAGGGCTATGTGGGGCTCCCTCAGTTCTCGACATCATTATGTTCAAGAATTCCTGCGTCTCCTTCGGCAATGTCTCAAACATTGAACTTGCTCTCAAAGCCTCTAAATTGATAAGGTCCATACAGAATTGATAGCGGAACAACTGAATTCTGAAAATGCCAAGGGTTGTTTGGTCGATAACCACCTGTGATTTATAGGCCTTTTTGAATTCAAATTCGACCGTTCCCCCCTCATTCGGCTCATTAATGCGATATCAGCGATAGATCGTCCCAAATCTAGTTCTGACTTCGTGTCTTAATTTCCCACCGCCCACTCCTCGTTGCCTTAAATTGGACATCTTGTCATGAACAGTGACACCAACGGTCACTTCCTAGCCTACTTGCGCAGCAGGTAGCCCCTTATGCATGGGCACGACAAATGTGGCATACTGATCCTGCGCACAACCTCCTTGTCACGCAGCTCCCCTACAGACTCTTTTATAGTCCTGCGCTCTCTTTCAACTGCTTAGAGTGTTGAGACTGTGCTCCCTACGGATAGTCAGGTGGTCGCACCACCTGTGTGAGGCTTCAATTCACCTTCCAACCCGTCCGTGGGCACTCCTCAATTACCCTCGCAACAGTCAGCGCCTCGTGTTCTTCCTTATGCGGTGCACTCCCCTGGTTACTTTGTCTGGTAAGGTGCAGTCGCAGCCATGGTAGCAGAGCCACAAATTCTCGGCAGCCATCTTCTAATGTAGTAGTATGGCTGCCCATATCTTGTCTTTTCATTCTTAGTTTCTTGATGCAACATGCTTGCATGATTTTGGTTTCCAGTTTGGTCATTTCTTCGTCTAGTAACTCGCTTTTCTTCCTCAGTCATACCCGATCTTCTTCGAGTTCACAAAGCTTACGGTTCCCTCGCCGAATGGCTTCCTGAAGCCACATATTTTCCCCTTCACGTAACTACATAATTCCTTCGTCCAGTTCCTCGTGTACTATCCCAACTGTGGGAGTTGTTGCATAGGGATTCCTTTCCTTCAACATTATGGTCTTGACTTTGCTTGTCGGCTTCGGAATCATTTCCGCGCTCAGGTTTTTGTACATGGCCCTATAGGCCCATCGGACCGCTGGTACGCGCAGGTCGCAATCAGTTCGTCTCGCCTGGTGAACCTTGTTCAGGATTTTGCATACCTTCTTGAATGCTTCTACGTGGAACGTTTCTGGTGTGCGTCACTTTTCCTGCTGCTGCGTCCTGTTCCGATTTTCGATCCTTAGTTTGGGGTGTGTTCGTGTGGACTGTAGAACACACATTTGTACCCATCGACACAGGTGGGTGCGCAAGCTGCTTCATCCTGGCTTCCAGACTCTCGTTTGAAGCTGGTGACTTCCAAACTGTAGGCGCATCATCCTTCTATATCTGCACAAGTCCTCAAAATTTTCTTGATGTGTTCCCCACCAGCATGCAGGTGTTGCATGCAGCGCCCACTTCAACGCGTCGAACTGTTGTTTTTGGGTACCGCGTTTTCAAATTTTCCCAGGAATTCATCCACCATTGTCAATCCATCATATGTCGGCAGTTCCCTTGCCTCTGTTGTCACGTAACGCAGTGATCTAACCATCATGTTGTAGTTTAACGTTGTCACTTTGTGCAACCAATTCTACCATTGTTTTACTTCTTCGTCTGAATCCGAAGTGCAGGAGTTTTCACGCTCACACGAGATTCTCCCATCTGTAGTCGGATTCACCCAATCCTGGTCTCGCACAGTTATCTTATAAATACCATCCAGCTCATCGTCTCTTTCATCGTTGCATTGGTTCAGTGTAGCGTGCTCCTTTGGCTAGGTCCAGTGGGACTACTATGCGTAGTGACTTTTTCTCGAAGATCATTTTTCACTTCTTCAGATTGATGACTTTTTTCATATCAGTGGCCCAGTCGATTCCTAACAGCGCTAGATAGGAATTATTGTCATCGACAATCTCTATCACTTAAAAATTCGTCTGTGTGCTCACGCCTTCAATATCAACTGTTACCCCTTGCAACCTCCCCATGGGCAAAATATTCTATTGGTTCTCCATTCATAATTGAATAGGGGACCACTATAACATGGGCCTGCCCATGCATTCCCATGTTTGCTTCGGTAACACATTCGCGTCCAAACCCAGATCTAGGATTACCTGATCCATTTCATACTCACCAATCTGTGCAGTCAATCTCATTTCCCTCCCGGTGTGCAATGCATGCTTCCCCAATTTCTGAACTACGCACAGTTCTCCTGACCCCGTGCACCTAGTGATCAACTCCTATAGTCCCTTAACTACCTTGTTGTCGCGTAGCAGTTTCATGCATGTCCCCAGAAAGGTAGTAAGCATTGAAGGATACATTCCTGGCTCTAGTTGATCCTTACTACCTGAAGTGGACGGCTCCGTGAATCTCTTCTTAGCTTCCACGAATATCTCTTTTGCGCGTTCTAAGTCAAAGTCAGGTTCCTTTGCAGGAGCCTTGCGAACCCATGTATCTTCCTCGGGTTGCTTCCCCTTATCCTCCCCCGTGGTTGCACCGCTTCTGAGCATCATGTTCACATTCGAGTCTTCTTCATGCGGTTCAGACCTCATCATTATTCTGAGTCAGAGGAGGCTGGAATACCTCTTTTTCGCACATCTGTGTGATCAACATAGGGAAATATATTGTTTCATGATCAAACTGAGCACAGTACGAACAAGATATCCTCGTCGGGTTGGTACAATCGTGGGCATAGTGCCTTGGTCCTCCATAATTGTAACAAAGTAACTATCTGTAGCCCCTTCCTGGTCCCATTCCTCCTCATCCTTGACCTCGCCCCTGAAATCCAGTATGCGCCATCCTCGCAGCTGGGCCGAGGGCTCGCGTTTCTGTATGCATCCTATAGGCTAGGGTTTGATCCATCGTTAACTCATAGCTACGACAAGTGCACTCATCGTGGCCTACCGACTTGCAGAAATTACAAAACAACTTCTAGGGAGTCGGTGTATACTTCTGCAACAAATGACAATTATTCGTCATGTGCTTTCCTCCTATCTGACAGATCGTGCACCATAACGCGAGTGCCGCACTCATCCCTGCCTGTGCCTCTGGTCTCAACGGAATTGGCCCCCCTCCTGCCAAGTAGTTCGCGAACACTGGACAGTGATTCTTGTCATGGCCCTAGCCTTTGCATTTTATACACCATACTTCCTCGTGTGCCTCTGGCCGCGATGCCCTATCCTGCTTCAAACTTTTCATTTCTAGGCATAGATTCTATAGTTGTGCGTGGACTTGTTTAACTCCCAACCCAGGGTCTTGTATTAGGGTCTCATGCAACCTCATCGCCATTTCCAATGCTTCGGCCTGGGTGGAAACTTTCTGTTGTGACAGCGTCGTCCTCAAGTGCGGTGTCAGAGATGCCACAAACCATGTGCGATGTTGTGCATCCATTAGCATCATATTGGCCTCATGGATCGTACTCTTTAGCCTTTGGTCCAGATCCCAGGGGGTCTTGCCTGGAAGCATCGCGATCTCTTTAAACCCGATGATTGACTGTGTCTCTGAGTTTGGCCTGCTAAATTCTCTGTTCAACGCATTTTGGATCTCTGTTATCCCTGCGTTTGGGTGGTTGTTAGAGTGCTTGATATACCATGTCAATGCGCGATCCTGCATTGTGCTCACCAATGTATCCTTCTTAATATTTTCATCCGTGCAACTTGCACTTCCCATACTTCTCTTACAATGAACCAGACTTGGTCTGGATCTTCATTCCCTATTCCTTTGAATACAAGTAGTTTTATCGCGCTCGTCATGCTGAACTGTCGGGGTGGTGGATGTGGAGTGGGTGGAGATGGAGGTGAGTGGGGTGAAGTGGGAGGTGGCATGGGTGGAGGTGGTAACCGCAGAATGCGATGCCTTATCAAACTGACCGCGCTTCTCGGAGAGACCTTAGCGAGCTCTTCCTCGCTCTCTCGCGAAGGTGAAATTAAGGGACTGTTTTCTAACCCTTCACTGCTTTTGTAGATCATTTCGCTCCGCATTGTCCCAAACATTAATGTATTCACATGACCCTCTTTTCACACAATAGCATCTTAATTCAAGTATTTAAAGGCTTAATATACTTACCTCGCGGTCGCTTGAGAAAACATCGTTCTGCTTTGTTGTAGCTCATGGTCCTGTCTACCGCAAACTCAGTGATAAATCCCCCTATTATCTGGTCGAGCCAATGGTCCACATCTCACATGAACTTATCTTCTAATGCCTCTAGTCTACGCACTAATTCCAGAGTCCACACGATTGGTTTGTCAAGCCTACACCTGCCCTGGCTATCGGTTCACTTTTCGATCCACTTATATAGCTCAAACATAAAGGATGCAAAGAAAATTTCGTGGATTTCTGTATACACGTAGTGATCCAACCACTTTTTCTCAGATACTTGCGGAGTTCTATTTTCCCGTGTCGCAAACTCGTGAATATTCTTGTCCAACCACTCTTCAATTTCCTTCTTTATAGGGTTCCAATGGCACAACATCAAACATCCCTTAGGCAAGTCCCGGTCCCGGCAATAGAACCATTTGTTTGCCACGTGGGGCCTCACCCAGGTTCAAAACTAATTTGGCCAAGCAAATCTCGGTACTACTGGCCCTTTCGGCAACAATCCGTGAATTACGGACTGAGGTATCACCTGAAGTAGTATGGGAGGGTGCTGGAACTAGGTTTCTGCACCCTAGGGATGTCTTGATGAAGGTTCTATAGGTTCGCGGTCTGAACCTGTGCATTTGCACTTCTCCATGCAGCAGCCTGTGCGCACCTCTGTAAGGGGCATGAATACAGTACTATCCTGATCTCGAACCTTACTGTGTTATTATATTAGTGTTTTGACTTAGTTTGTGCGGGCCCAATATTCTTATTACTTATTCAACTTTTAAGTAAGTGCATGTAATTAAATCCAATATAAATGCATGAAGATAAAAAGAACCATAGATGCATAATATTCCGAATCAAACTCATCTTTATTAATAATCCTTTTCAATTACAGACCCGACTCTGCCCTGCACACTTAGCTGTAGGGGTCTGCGCACTCAGTTGCGGACTCTACTAGGCTTTTGCGCACTCAGCTGCAGAGCCTCTTCCTACTACTACGACCCAATACACTTCAGATCCACTTCTATCCTCTAACCATGCCTTCACATCTATCTATTACTGTCTGCTCAAAAACTATCTTTACACTTAGAGCCTCGCTCTATTTATACAATCCCATGGTCTGCGGACCATGGGTAGGCCGACACCACTTTACATTATTTTACAATTCTTAGGGCGGACAACCCTATGACTCATCCTAGACTTTCACACTCCGCATCCGTACTTTGTGGAGTCCTTACATTACATTGACCAAAACTCGGGCTTTAAGCCCCAAAAACATGCTGTGGGGGGATCCGCTACCCAATAGTGGAAGAGAGACAAACTTGTGCATAGGTTGCAGGATTAAGTGATAGAGGTTAGTTTCTTAGGTCCTAGAGATGTTCACTACGTTCTTACAAGTAGAGAGGCTCGTCCTTGGGCTGAAGTCATATCCTCTATTGGTACAAGTTAAATTCTTAACATCTAGGAATATTCTTTGTTCTACATGGGAAAAGAGACTAGTGTTCAGTGCAAGTCACATCCTCACTCGAAAGAGGGTTGGAGGCTTTTCTCTGGAAGTGAAATCTATGCTATTAAGGAGATAATTATTTTGTGATGAGTGCAGCTCACATATATAAGAAGAAATGGCTAGATGGCTTACTTTCTAGGAGAGTGAAATGCACTAGTGGAGGGTTTGAACAGTTTGAGGCTAGCACAATGCATGGAAACAAAGATCTGCTTAAAAATCGATTAAGTGTTTGATGATAGAATGTGAGAGGAATCATAAGGATGAAAATACTAACATACACACACATATATACAACCATAATCATGACTAGAATGCGAAAAACTCAAGAATGTGAAGGGACACTAAAAAAATCAAGCAAGAACTAAAGCAGTACTTGTGGGAGTGAAATTTAAAAGTGAAACAATTGAATAAATTACCTTGAAGGATAGTGCACTTGTAAGAAATAGTGAAGGATGATTCATGTGCTCTAAAAATGCACAGAGCTCCAAAGTGAAAGATAAGTGTGAGATAAGCTCTGACTAGGTTCTTTATATAGGGAGAGCACAAATTAGGGTTTGAGAGTATGCTATTGCATGTCACAAAAATCAAGGGATAAGAATAATGTAATTGTTACTTGAGAGTGCGATAATGCTATCTTTATAAAGTGTGCTCTAGCTATATTTGGAAAGTATGCTCCAACTATCTCTAGAAGGTGCATTGTGGCTACCATCAAGGAGTGCACTCAAGTTGTCAATAGGAAGTGCACTAGACTGACTCCCAAGAAGTGTCCTCTAACTGTTCCTAAGGAATGTGCTCTTCCTATCAACAAGGAGTGCACTCCATTGTCTCAATGAAGAACATTTCGTTGTCTGCAAAAAGTGTGTTAGGCATATCTTGATAAAGTGTGCTATGACAGGAACATGAGTTAGCTATAAAATGCATGGTGCATTGACTCTTATATTTTCTTGGGGAAGACTTGAAAACTTAGAAAAATATGACCACACATGACTTTTATGATTAAAAAAATAATTCACATGATCATTATGGGGCTCCAAATTTAAATGAAGGAAATTTTTTAGAGGATCTTATAGTAGCTACAATAGAAACCATTTTCTTGGACTCAAAAAAGGAACCAAAGACTTGAAAACTCTTCCTCAATCATGCCATTAAGGAAGGTTGTATTCACATCCATTTGATGTATCTTCCAACCCATCTGTGTTGATAGTCCTAATATAGATTTGATCGATGAGTACCTTGCAACAGGAGCAAAGGTCTCATCATAGTCAATCCCCTCTAACTGTGAAAAGACACGAGCCACAAATATAGCCTTATGCTTCTCCACACTACCATCTACAGCTTGCTTTACCTTGTAAAGCCAACAAGATCTCACCAATGACTTGTCCTTCGGTCTTGGGACCACATCCAAAACACTGTTATGAACTATGGAGTCATACTCCTCCACCATGGCATCAACCCAAATTGGCTGTTGCACCTATTCCTTAAAGGAAGATGGCTCTGTCATAGCACATTCGCCCATAAGAGCCATGTATCTAGTGTACCTCTCAGGTGACCTCCTTTGCCTATCCTGAGAAGTGGGTGCTCCCACATTCTCCCATGCATCATCCAACAATCTGTCAACCTCTCTGGTGCGCTTTCTTCCCTCTCTAGAAGACTCTTCCTGAGTGGATGTCTCCACTCCTGGATCCTCTGCATGTGGCTGCTCCACATCAATTTGAAGCTCCTCAACATTAGGAGCTAAAAGCTCCTCATTCGCATGTAGCTCAAGCTCTCTCTCAAGGGAAAATCGCATGGCCTTCTCCTCATTGAATCTGACATCCCTACGAATCATTGTCATCTTGTTGGTCAATAAGTACACCCGATAGTTATAAGGTGTATCAATGTACCCCACAAATATCCCCAACTCTGTTGTCAGCTCAAGCTTCTTTCATTCATCTTTGGTGACATGGAAATATAGCAATGACCCAAAAATCCTGAAGTGACCAACATCTAGCCTCTTACTGGTATAAGCCTCCTCTGGTGTCTTCATCTCAAGTATCTGATGTGGGCTACAGTTCTAAACATAATTTTTTGTGTTGCATACCTCAGCCCACAAGTGAAGTGGTAAGCCCTGATCATGCAGCATTGCCCTTGCTACCCCTACTATGCTTCTGTTCTTCCTCTCGGCCACCCCATTCTACTGAGGGTTATGGGGTGCTGTCAACTCCCGTTTAATCCCTTTTGCTGCACAAAAGTTCTTAAACTCGTTTGAGACGTACTCACCATTGTTAGCACTCCGTAGAGCTTTAACCTTCTTTCCCGACTCTTTCTCCGCCAATTCTTTAAACTCACAAAACTTTGTGAAGGTTTGATCCTTTTTCTGCATGAAAAATATCCAACATTTATGAGAATAGTCATAAACTAATATAACATAATACCTGTGTTTGGCTGTGGATATTGTCGAGAGTGGTCCACACAAATATGAATGGACTCACTCTAGGATAGCCTCTGCTTGACTGTCTTTGTCGTGAAAGGAAGACTTGGTGTATTTTCCTAAAGTACACCCCTTGCATGTATCAACTTGCTCAAGCGTACCTTTTGGAAGACCAATAGAGATCTGCTGCAATATCTTCAAAGGCCCATGATGCAAGTGACCCAATCGCTTGTGCCACAACTCGCCAATGTCTCGACTCCGCACCCTTTATGCTTTTGTGCTCAAAGAAGCACACTCCTCTACCTCCAACTTATAGAGATTGTTCACCCGAATCCCTATCTTCTTTACTTGACTCATGGCTATGTGTCGAAGGAACACCTTTCCTTTCGAGAAGATCACATCATAGCCTCTATCCTCAAGCATGGTAACGGATACCAAGTTATTCTTTAACCCAGACACATACATAACATTCTTCAAGGTGAGTAGAGCCGCATGCTCCCTCTAAAAATTAATCGTGCCCAATCCAGTAACACTATACCTCCCGTTGTCACCCATATCAATATGCATATGGAGATATTTCTCCTCCAGGTCACTGAATAACTCTTTTCCACCAATCATGTAGAATGAAGCTCCACTGTACTATACACTTCCCATCACTAATGAAACCATGCATGCAATGAGGGAAAATTCCAATTTGAATTGAGTGGCCAAAGCCTCACCCACCGCTCCTCTTGAAGACTTCTTCATGGAGTTCTTAACTGGAAAATTTGTAACAAAATGACCGAGCTCATGACAATGAAAGCACTTAAATTTCATCATGTCTTTCTTCTTACCTCCATTATAAGAATCTGATTTGGAATGGGAATCTTTCCCTTTCCCCTTTTTCTCCTTAATCACTAAGGCACAATTCCCTTCATCATCAGTCTTTGATGAAGAGCCATCCCTGGTGTTCCTCTTGGTCTCCTCCTACATCAAATCCAACCACATTCCTTCCGAATCTAACAGCTTCTCCTGACCATTGACAAAGTCCTAATAACTATGCCAACTCTTTAGGAGTGCTGGAATAGAAAGACTCACCATATCATCCTTGAAAATCATGATTCCAACACTTCCAAGTTCATCATGACACTAAGTGTACTTGGTCAAGTATTTTGGAATCGTCTCGCCTTTCTCCATTTTGATTTTTCGAAGTTTATCCTTCAATGCTAGTTTCTCTTGGAAAATGTTGTTTTGATACAAGTTCGTCAATTTTTTCCACATAGCATACCGAGTTTCTTTGCCATGGAGACTCGAGACAATGTGGTCTCGAACTCCCTCAATGATTATCCACCTCGCCTTAACCACACACTTCTTCCATTCGACCAAATTCTGTGCATCTGATGTTGCTGGCTTAGGAATTTTTTTATCAACGAATTCCTTCAAGCCATTATCGTCTAGCACAACTTCCATTGAGTCCCTCTAGGGTATAAAATTCGAGTTTCCTTCCAAGGCATACTCGAGATGCAAACCGAATGACATCTGTCGATCTTGAAGTATGTATTGCAAATTCGAATTTCACCTATAAACCAAAACTCAAAACTTCAAAATATCCTCTAGTATGTTGTTCTCAGCTCTGATACCATGTACAAAATCCTACAGATTCACAAGCTCATGCAATGTACTAAAGCATAAGACAAGAATCTACTTTTACTTTCAACCAACAGAAGCCAATAGATCGACGAAAATAATATGAACAAGAAGAAGATAAATCAATGGCAAATAAGACAAGATGTATCTGGGGAAAGCCATTGCTCAGAACCCCACTATTTGTATTGCATATATCCGAAATATGAGTGAAGATACAAAGCTTGTTCTCACTAGAACAATTCCACACAACTATGCTCAACTCTCTCAGCTCACAAGCTAGCTCTTGGCCAACACTTAGCCAATTCTGAAGCTCTTCAAGCCCCTAATCTCTTATGTAATTCCTATGAATATCCCATATTTAAAGGGAATTCATGCTTCTAAAACTGCGAAATCCAAACATATGATCAATCTCTTATGCATGCATGATATTTACACTCTAATAAATAATACAACTGATAGTACATTGTCCCTACACTCTAGTCTAAACTAGGTCTTTCTCAGAATCGACATGCATGAGTTTCTTATGACGGAAACCTCAGTTAAATAGAGTGACACTTGTGGATGCACTAGCGCACCAGATGACTATCAACTCTCTATTAGTTCCTGAAACAGTTTGGAGCTAATTTAACTGAACATAACTCAGTAAACTAAGTGATCTAATTTCCAACTCAATTTAAACTCATACTGGACCCCCGAAACTTAGGGATAACATATACATGACTACAGAAAGACTTCCAACTCGAAATTCCTAAGAGAATTAAGTTAATTGAACTTAATTAACTATTTATAAATTGTTATGAGAATATAATTTGATTTTAATTCTCAGTTTAATTCAAGGACAAATTAAATTGGAATTTCTTGTTGCCATTTCTCAACACTCTCTGCTAGGTTCAACTACTTCTCCAAGGAAATACTCCATGACTTCATTATTTGTGAGTGCCAAATCAATCCTTCTCTTCCATGCTAGGAATTTTGTCGAACCAGCTAAGTTGTTGCTTTCCTTGCAAAATGTAGCCATGCTATTTGTAAATTGAGACATAGAATATAATATACTACTTACATTGTTAACCAAGAGTATTGTTTCTTGATGATGTCTCCAACTATCTTGAAGTTTTCAATACCTTCAAGGAGACTTCAAAGATCTCCAATATATATTCTAGGATGCCTTCAATAAATGATTTGTCCGAACAACTTCAAGAGATGATACCAAAACTCGTTGTTGCTTCTTCCTTGTCAAGATGAAGTATACTAGAGAAATTCCAATGAGAAATTTGTTCTATAGTCACTGAGAGCTTGATGATGGGGTCTTCTTCAATTTAGTAACCCTCCTTCTAGATCAATGGTCTTCTTCTTCTTTCCTTTTGTCTTTGTACAAATTATTCCCCTCCATCTACGTTCTCTTGTTCACCTTAGCTCTAATACCATGTTAGAAAATACAATGTCACAACTTATTAATTCAATTTGTCCTTGATCTTAATAATTTCTTGGGAATTTTATTTATCTTTTTATGTTTCTTTATTATATATTCTTCATCAAAGAGTTATCAAATACAAAACAATAAAAAAGATAATATATATAATTTACCGTTTTAATAATAAAAAAATAAAACTAACTACAAAGTTTCTTGGTTTTGTTATCTTTTTATGTAAAAAAGGCTTATATAGAAAATCACTTCATCAATATATCCCTAACAAGACTAGAACTTAGATATAAAACATGTTATGCTATCTTCCGTTCAATCATATTACTGACATTTATTCTATCTTTCATTCAATCTCATTACTGAAATTTAAACATATATAGTTTACAGTTTTAATAATATAAAAGATAAAATTAAAAGTGATTTGAAAAATCACTTTTAAAGGTAAAGAAATTCTTTAATAATATCACACCTAATTTAAATAATAAAAAAATTAAATACAAATTCTAAACAAATTATTAAGAAAATAAAATTTAAAACAATAATAAACTAACATAATATAATATTACTAAATAAGCATTCATTCAAAATTTAACGAAGTCCTAAAAATCGATTGTGGATTATGGTGAAAGCAAGATTGATGCGCCATAGGTGAGATTTGTATAGTTGTTACATTCCCTTCAGGTTAGGCCCTCAAGTCACAATGGTCTCAACCTTGATAATTAACTTTGATGATAATAAATATATCTTTTTAGGAAAAAAATAAGAATTATACAAATCTCATCCATGCATGTTACAATTGTAAGTATCTCACGCATGCGAACTAAATTGATTTAAAAGGAATGTTACATATTTGCATTTTTAACTACAACATTTGAAAAATGAATGTTCGTTCCATTAATAAATTAGGGAATCAAGAATTGATATTATATAAAAATATCGGAAAATGTAGAGTTCTAACGCAAGATAATTAAACAATAGAAACGAGCAGATTATTATTTTCGCAAAAAAACACGGGGGAAATTAAGGCAGTGATGGCGATTTACTATCGGAGTTTTAAAATGTTAAATACTACGGATTTGAGAAAAAAAAACAGTACATAATTTTTTTCTAGGAAACTTGGCTAAACATTCTCGACCGTGTTAAATAAACGATACGTGGAGTACAAGTTTTTAAGAGGATTGCCAAATACATAGAACCACAGAACCTATTGACAGAATTTAAATTGAGTGTTCGTATCGACCAAAAGCCTTGATCGCCAACCTCCATTCAATCCATCTCCACAACGTGCCACCTTATCTCCCCACTTTTGGAATGTTGGAGCTGTTATCGCTCCACTCCATTCCTCTGCGTTCCATCGGATCTATTGATAAATAGAGCGGGGTGACCAACCGCTCGGCACTGTCGATACCAATTTCCTCCGAAAATGAAACAGAAGCTTTCTCCTCAATTTTCATACCTTTTTTGAGCTCTCTCACAACTTCACTCACGCTCGGCCTTAAAGACGGTTTAGCCTCAACACATCTCATCGCTACTTTCGCAACGCGAGTGATGGATTTCAGATCGTAACTACCCTCCAATCTCTTGTCTATAATTTCAGCTATTCTCCCACCATTTTCATCCATCTCCACTACATACTGCGTCACCTGTAATAAACTTATTGTTAGACTCTAATTCAGATAATTATTGTGAGACAAAACTGCACTGTAAAATATTCTAATGTCACATTATATAATTTGATTGATATTTCAGGCGACTGCTGATATGATTCCTTACCCAACGAATGATGTTTACTTCATCTACCGGTAGTTTTACATCTATGGGTTGCCTACCGCATATGATCTCTAGCAAAACCACTCCAAAACTATACACATCACTCTTCTCCGTCAACATTTGAGTGCTGTAATACCTGCGAAAACGTGCCCCACAAAAACTTGGCTAAGTGATTACCGTGGAAATGAAAAATAACGATAGTGCCTCTGTTCTTAATAATTAATTGATATGCAGTGTGAGGAAAAGCAGTTATAGATATGTGGCATACTCTGGATCCAGGTATCCTGGCGTTCCTTTCACCGCAGTGGTAACATGAGTAGCCTCCCCATCAATTGTCATCCTTGAAAGACCGAAATCGGCCAGTTTTCCGTTCATATTGCTGTCTAAAAGTATGTTGGCGCTCTTGACGTCCCTGTGAATTATCTTTGGTGTGCAACCCACGTGCAGATATTCAAGTCCTTCAAATACAAATACCACAAATGTCATTAACCATGATTTTTTCGTGTAACTATTACTGAAAACAACCAGAGCTTAGATTACAAAAAATTGTTGTACATAGAAGAAATGTAGCGAATGAGTTACCCTGAGCAGCATCTAATACTATTTTGAGCCTCATTTTCCAACTTAGTTCGGATTCTTCTGCTCTGCGACCTGGAAAAGAAATTAAAAAGCAAATATACCTTCCAGCAAACAAAGCTATTCTATTGATTGAAACAAAGCATACCTTCCAGCAATAGAATTTACCATAAAGGTGATCTTTTAGCGACCCTTCCGACATGTAGTCGTAGACCAGCATAACTTCTCTGGTTTCGGTACAGTATCCCAATAATGATACCAAGTTCCTATGGTTGATTTTAGAAAGGAGATCAACCTGTTCATGAGATACCCATAATACTAATTAGAGTGCAGCCATAACTGGCATTATGAGATTCAACAATGTAAACTATATTACAAAGTAATATCTACAATTTACCTCATTCAAAAACTCGTGAATTCCTTGTTTGGAAAACAGTGAGAGCACTTTTACCGCTATAAGATTCCCTTCCGGCAACTTACCTAGGAACACAGACCCAAATCCCCCTTGACCAATCTTCTGAATATAGTCTTGTGTGGCAACCACAATCTCATCTAGAGTGAAGGCACGCGAATTTGTTGTATTTCGAACCATAACCATAGAGTACTCTTCAACCCATTCAGGAAAGGGAAAGTTAGAAATTTGTCAAAGCACAATGCATAAGATAATTTCGGTTAGAGGGCACACTCCCACTATGCATGTCATATCTTAGCGTTTGTAATATTAATAGTGTTTAGTAAAATCGGTACAGGAAAGACTACCATTGGTTCCTTTGGAAGCACCCTGTTTTTTCCTCCTGCATTTATTGCGATAGACAGCGATACCCGCCATTAACGCTAAAGCGATGATCAGAATTCCGTTTAACGTTGTTCCGACAATAACCTTCAATTTATTCTTGTTACTTGAATTTCAACGAACAATTGTGGAGAAGTTGTGCAGGGATTACACCGCTGAAATTATTATTCTCTATATTCCTGTGGTAATCAATTAAAAAAACACAATTATTTGCACTTTACTTTGAATATCAACTTGGAAAAAATACATAATAAACAACGAGAATTTGGGAAACGTACAACACTTGAAGGTTTGGGAGGCGAGATAGCCACTCCGGAACAGTACCGTTCAGGTTGTTGTTTTGTAAATAGCTGTAACAAAATAAACTTGTGTATATTCAAAATGCATATATATGTTTAAGAATAAAGGTCGATTATTTATTCGTGTAAAGGAAACTTACAGTGTTTGCAACAGGGTCAAATTGGAAAGATCAGGCAATGGTCCCGTCAAATTGTTATGGTTGAGTGACCTGCCCATTTCAACATGAATGGTTAATGCTAAAGATCGACTGAGAAAGAAACTGTGCTCTTTCATAACCCGCATCATCAAATCCTATATTCACATGCGGGGATTTATCAATTGCTAATGCTTTTTATATCCCCACGCGGGTGTTTATCAACCGTTAAGATTTCCTGTATGAAAGAAAGGAAAGCAAAATACTTTCACTACACATCATCAAACTCGTCACTATTGGCATGTATTTTAAGGGGACGCGTTTTATATATTGATTATCGGATTATAAAGTAAAGTCAATATTGGCTGCTCTATTTTAGTATTCTACGAAAATATTTGTTGGGTATTTTTAAATGGGGAAAATACCAAAACCAAACAAACAGATACCACAGAGCCAATGCTCTGTTTTCTTTGTTCCAGGATCTTTGCACAGGGAAGCTTTAAATCAAATATACTCATAACAGTCCATTACACAGCATAAAAATATTTCTATTGATTAAGATATAAAGCCTCATACAAACATTCATCCTCTTTGCTGAGAGGAATTCACCAAAAACAATATTAAACAAAAACTCTGTTTTCACCCTTAGAAATTACTGAGCTGGGTTTACTGCTGTAAATCCCCTTTTACATTCACTCCCCTTTTACATTCACTGCAGTGAAAAACACTTTACTGCTGTAAAATAAGATTTACATATGCATACAAATGCGCTCCACCATTTTCCTTATGCACTTCTGTGCAAAACCACACATGGTTTTTCTTACACCTCTGTTTCACAAAAATGCCACACAAAACATTACAACCCTGTTCTTGTCTTTTTACACACTGCTGTGTGTTTCACCTTTTACTGCCCCATCATTTTACAATGCTCCACAAAAAGATTCAACCCACGAGCTCTTTTCATTTGGCTCACACTATTCTCTTTCGCTGTTGCGCTCTTACATATCTCCCATGTGTAACTAAAACAATACAGAGCACATTTTCTTTTTACTGCTCCATCGTTCCATTTACAATGGTCAATTCCATAAAAAAATTACACACGGGCCCCCTGTTCTTTTCTACACACTGCAGTGTGTTTCATTGCAGATTCCATTAACAAAAAAAAACAACGAGCATATATTTCATGGCTCGTAATATAAAAAATATAACACACAGAACTCTATACTATCGTGGGTTTTTTAATACATATGATCACCTACAAAATAAATGCACGCCGTATATAAAACTTAAAACCATTACCTACACCTATGACAATTTATTAATAACAGGTATGGTCAACCCAAAACTTGACTTTTACTTCACGCAACAAGTTTGATTTGATGTAGGCGGGGAGCAGCTTCATTGATGAACGGCGGAGGACGGTCAGGCTGATCGGACGGCGGTGGTTGATATCGGAAGGCAGTTTAATGCTGAGCTTTACCTCCCGATGGGTCAAAGTTGCCTACGTCAGGCGAGAGCCACGTGCCTGCACCAAAACGCATCGGAGCTCAACAATACGGAAACCACTTTTCATGGATGGCGGTGCGATATGATTCTGGGCAGTTTTGTGGTTTTGCAGGCGGTTTTGGGTGCGGCGTGCTGCAGCGTTGAAATTAGATTTCAACACTCCCCTTTAATTTCAACTGCTGGGCTTTCAATCTTATCCAAGCACTTCCTCACATAGAGGGGTTCACCAATCTTCCTCGCATAGAGGGATTCACCAACTGCTTCTGCTGCAGTTCATAAACAATCAAAGTTGTCTTCCTCTTAATAGAGGGATTAACCTGAAACTGTGCTTAAGAGCACCTTCCTCATGACAGAGGGATTTACCAAACTATGCTAGAGAGCATCTTCCTCTGAACAGAGGGATTCACCAATGACTATGCTGAAAAGCATCATCCTCTTGATAGAGGGATTTACCATACTATGCTGAAAAGCATCTTCCTCTTGACTGAGGGATTCACCATGACACTGCTTTACATGCAGTTTCAAAAACAAACAATCATTGCACTGCTGTGTGTGCAAACTCATTACATTGTTCTTTTATGCTGCTGCATATTCTCTGCTGCACTGTTGTGCCATCTTCTTTGCTGCGTCTACCCCACACTGCTGTGTCTACACCTGCACTGCTTGTGCACTTTTCAAAGACAAAATACTCTGTCTTTTCTGGAACAATTACACTGTCCCCACTTACATGTTTACACTGCTGTGTGTAAACATTTCTTTTACCTCTGCTGCTGTCCATTACCTTTCATTTCTTAAACAAAAACTTCACGCTGCTGCATTTTCTTATTTGCACTGCTGTGTTCTTCACCTTCTTGCCATCATGCTGCTGCCCATAACTTCTTGCTGCTGCATTGCCTCTGCAATTTGCACTGTCGCTGCCTTTTGTTTCATCATACTGCTGTGTGCCCATGCTCGAGTGCTTCAGGAAATAAAAGCTACGTCAATCTTGCGGTCAATAAATGAACTGAGTTCAATGAACCATCTAACTACGTCATTAATGTCGTATTAGAAACGGATGTCTGTATAATTTTTTTTAACCGAGTTCAATGAGCCATTTAACCACGTCATTATTGTAGTATTAGAAATGGAAGTCTGTATAGTTTTATTTATTTCCTTAAGTCAACATTGTAATAAAGGATTATGACGTTTTTGTTAGTGATTTGGAATGGAAAGCGACATTTATTTAAAACACGAATAATTTTTTAAAATTTAAATTTTTATTTTTTAATAAAATATATAAACAACCCACATCACGTATTTGGCTTATCAATATCAATACCTTAGAAAGTCTCTTTAAACTTATTTTTATATAATTATTGTTAGTACTTAACTTTCGACTATGGAATGATTCTCACGCAATTGTAACAAAATATTAATACTAATGATAAAAAGTCTTTGAATTGAGATTTCTGTGATCCATATCAAATTTTTGAAAAAAATTTCGGCGAAAATTATTGGAAAATTTTTTGTCTACGCGTTTCGAACTAACCAGTATGGTTCATCGTCAAAACAATATAATTATTGTTAATACTTAACTTTCGACTATGGAATGATTCTCACGCAATTGTAACAAAACATTAATACTAAAAAGTCAATCTTTGTAAATTATGATTTTCGACGCCTTTATAAAGAGGATGTTTCAAAGCAGTTCGTTAACTCAGTCAATCAAGGTTTTTTTATTTTTTAATTATATTATTAATTTATAGTTTTATAAAATATTTTTTATATAATTTATATACCAATTTAATAAATTAATAAAATGTTCTTAAAATTAAATAATGATAATTATTATAGCAGGATGATTTTGGATATGTTCAAGTATATGTTTCCGAGCAATTAATTAACTCAGTCCATCAAGGTTTTAAAAATAATTATATTATTAATTTATAGTTCTATAAAATATTTTTTTTGATAATTTATATATTAATTTAATATTTAAATTAATAATATCTTGGCATTAAATAATAATTATTATTATGCCATCATGATTTTGAATATATTATTAATTTATAATTTTATAAAATATTTTTTTAATAATTTGAACAACAATTTAATATTTAAATTAGTAATGGTTTTAGAATTAAATAATAATAACTATTATATTAGGATGATTTTGGATATGTTCAACATATATGTTTCCAAGTAGTTAGCTCAGTCAATCAAGGTTTTAAAAAATAATATATGTTATTAATTTATACTTCTATAAAATATTTTTTTGATAATTTATATACCAATTTAATATTTCAATTAATAATGGTGTTAAAATTAAATAATAATAATTATCATACATGATGATTCTGGATATGTTTAACACTTACATAATTCTATAAGACGAATATGATTCAAGAAAGATTTTTCTAAACATAATTTATACCTAACTAACTTTTTCATGACTTTATTTTCTTATTTTTGGAAAACAAATGGTAATGTTTTTTTTGCTATATACTTTTAGATGGGTTCTTCCAAATCTTAACAAAAAATTAAGAAGCCACTCTTTCTCAACTTTATTATTAAGTAATTAAGAAAAACTAAATTTAAAAAATAATAATCCTCTAATATGGAACTAAATTTAAAAATTAATAATATCTTAATATGATTTTAGTAATTAGAAACTGAATAAATAATATAATCCAAAAATAATAATACTCTAATATGATTTAAGTATCTTGAAATCTAATAAATAATATGATCAAAATTGCTAAGAGTAATATTTCATGCGAAATATAATAGCTATCTTCATAGATGAAGGCATCAAAATTTTGGATTCTTGTCATGAAAGAAGAATCTAAAAAATGCCTAGAGTTATTTTTAAAAAGAGCTTAGTAAGTTTATAATTGTATGTTACAAGAGGTTTCAAATACAACATTTTCCAAAGCGCTTAAGAGTATAGCTTCTACAAAATGAACTTAATTTGTAAAATATAAAAATTTAGTAAAAAGAAATGCCTCTTATCAAATTCAACTACTTTCCTACTCTAACTCCATCACCTCCATATTCAAATTTTCATTTTCCAAGGGCTAGTGCATTATTGTGTCTTCTAAGAGTTTCTTCTCGTTTGAATTCATTGATTATATCTAATTGGAAGTTCCAAGTTTATCAATTTTAGGAAAAATATAGAGAGAGTGAGAGGGGGGTGGAGGTGGAAGGAGAGTGGTGAGTGAATCAATATTTTTAGTTCATTTTAACTATCAACTTCACATTCAGAATTTTGTAAGCTATTGTCATTTATGCAACCCTCGTGTGTACATGACTTTAGTGAATTAAACATATGTATATCTAGATTACTAATTTTTCATAATTTCCATCGGTGATTTAATTTAACCATTACGTAAATATTTCTTTAGTCATTCATTATGCAGTATTCATGAGCAGTAAAGAACAAATAAATCATGTACACATAAGAAACACATCAACACATATGGACACTCAAATTTCAGGTGGAGACCCAATGTGGGAGAAAAACACCGCTATTGTCGTCTTTGTAATCTTCTTTTATTATAAAGAAATGCTTCTTACAAATTTTGTACTAGGCCAGACTCTTACTGGCATGCAACCTCCTACCTGCAGGAGGCTACAACCTCCACTAATTCTTCAACACCCACTGGAAGGGAGCTACAACCCCCTAATCTTGTTTACCCGCTCCTACTAGAAGGGAGATCCTACCCCTTCCCTGAAGGTTATAACCCTTAGCACCATGTGGATCATGTTTCATAATGTTTTACACTGGATCCACCAATCAATCAATCATCGAAACATGTAGACCACCTTTCATCATTTTTCAAACTGGACCCACACGAACAATAAGCTCAACCAATATACCAAAATGAATCAGAATCTAAATATAATCACTCAGCCATCACGGACTACCAATCACTAATAAAATGAATATTGAACCAATCCCAAGCTACCAATCAACCACTAACTGATCAAATCAAGGCAAATCAACACATCAAGATAATACTCATCCATTCATTGATTAATCATTGTTAGATACCAGACAATCATCACAAAATCAATGTGCAGTCATTTCAAACCCTAATCAAATTGACTTGAGAATATATACGCGACTATTTTAAAACAAACATGTGTATATACATGCTTCCTCATAAAACCTACGTATTTATCGAAAATCATTGAATACTAGATACTCACAAACTGAATCACTGAACTATTAAATCACTAAGCACAAATTTGAAATGAGTGCAACATCTAATTAAAAATATAGTAACACTAAATCACCGAATATTCAATCACAAATGTGCAACATCATCACTGATGAATATACACACGTTACAATATTTTGAAAAACCCATCCAACAATATTTAAAAAAAATCAAAACATAAGGAAGTTTAGTCTAAATTGACTTGAAGGAGCTAGACAAACCCATCCAACAATATTTTAAAAAAATCAAAACATAAGGGAATTTAGACTAAATTGACGGGAAGGAGTTAGACCACGATAATTTAAAGATAGACTACTGTAATTTAATTTCTCTTTAGATTAGTTATGCTGACTTCAAATTTTCGCACCACTTCAATTAAATTTGTGGAGTGAATCACTTATGTTTTCGACTTGATATTAACACCCCTTCAACTAAATGTGTAAGGACCTCGAGTTCTACCCGAGCGCGGGCGCGGTTGGGCGTCAGGCGAGTCGACGGGCACGCGGTGAATGAAGGCGTGGGCGACGGACGAAGGCGCGGACAACAGGCGAGGGTGTCGGGTGAGCTGGCCTGCACGACGGTCACGGGTGCAGGCGACCAACGAGTCAGGCTGCACGATGGGCGCGTGGGTGGGCGCGCGGGTGCGTGGGTGGGCGTGCGGGCGCATGGGCGGGCGTGAGCGCACGGGCGGGCGCAGGGTGCACGACGGGCGCTGGCTGCACGATGGGCGCGTGCTGCACGGAGATGTGACGTTCGAGTGAACCTTATGCGACGAAACGATGGCAAGTTTTACGACACTTGAAGAATGTGATGGAACGATGGAGCTTTTATACCCGATGTGCGTGGAGAAGCATGTGGGCAGGCCGACACTTGCTTGGGCACATACAGGGGTGCGTTAATGGTATTTTGGGGGTCGGCTGGAGTGCCACCACCCACACATAAAATGCATATATATTAGCATGCGTTGAGGTTCATTTGGGGAAGTAAGTCGAAGACAACTCGCATAGCTCAAGGAGTGAAGAAGAAGTGCGCAGTTTTGAAGAGGAGATGCGCATAGCTCATGCGCATTATTCAAGGGTGCATTCTTGGTGATTCTTAGAGCCGGTTGTGGGTTGGGCAAGGTGTGCCCAGGGTTGTCTTGTGTGCAGAATTGTGCCGGGATTGACAAGGATGTCTTGGTGACTCGAGTGAGCACCCATCCTTCGTGCAAGGCGTGCACATGGTTATTGTAAAAGGCTGATTTTCCTATATTGTAAAAGAAGCTAAGTATTGGCTTGGAGCTTGCCAAGCATTAATTGTGATGATTTTATTATGAAGAAAGATTGATTAATATATATTGTCAGGCAGACTTGTTCGGGAGCTGCCCCTCCCCTTTATACTGTGCAATTGTTGTTGTCTTTTATAATGTTGTGGATAATGAATGAGTATGGGTGTTCATTAGTATAAAGGACAAACATAATTTTACTTGGTTGCGAAACACAAACTAAGTAAGGACAAGTGAATTAGGCGTAGTCCATGAATGTTAGTATTGGTGAAAAGAAAGCATTCGGTGGTGCCGCACCTCACTATAAGCGGTTGGAAGACTACCGCAGGTGTAGGGCCGTGACATGTGGTATCAGAGCAGGGTTGCTCGTGACAGTGGAAAGGGTGCTTGCAGGTGAAGGAAGCCGTTTCACACAAGGGGAACAAGGGTTGGTTCTAATTGCAGGTGAATTGGTGAAGCTGTTGGATGGTCGAAACTAGATTGCAAAGAAGAAATAGGTTGTTAGAGATGGCAGCTGAATCTCAGGCTGGATCTAGTCACGTTGTGAAAGATACTACTATTGGGTTCATTGAAAGGTGTTGGAAAAGATGGAGGATATGGAGACCTCTTGGGATAAGAAGATGGACTTGCTCGCTAAGGAACAAGAGGCCAATTCGAAGATAAAGGAAGAGCTCGATGAACTCCGAATACAACACGATGAACTCCGGACACAATATGAGTACACTGATCTTATGTGTACACAACTTGAAGTAAGGGTCAAGGGGGTTGAAGAAGCAAGGGATCAGGGTCTTGCAGAGATCGTGAACTTGAAGAAAACTCTTGACAAAGCCAAGGATGAGATCCCAGTGCTGAAGAAGGCCGTGAGGCATAACTCAGGTGGAGGAGTGCCTCATGTGAAGGTCAAGGAATCAGAATATTATGATGGCACAAGGAATGCAAAAACTCTTGGAAACTTTATATGGGACATGGAGCAATACTTTGAACGGTTGGGTCTATCCAATGATGAGACAAAGGTCAAGGTAGCTGCTCAGTTCTTAACAAAGGATGCTAAGATGTGGTGGCGAAGGAGGTTGGATCAGATTGCCAATGGCAGTGCTGATGACATTACTTCGTGGGATGACATGAAGAAGGCTTTGCAAACCCATTTCAGTCCTTAGGATGAAACATGGGAAGCAAGGACAAAGATTAAGTACATAAAGCAGACAGGGAGCCTACAAGCATATTAGCGAGAGTTTGCAAGTGCAGCTCTGGAACTTCCTGACATGGCGGAGAGGGACAAGGTGTTCAACTTCATTATTGGGTTGAAGCCTTTGGCACGCAATGAATTGAAGAGGCATAAGATTAGGACACTTGAAGAAGCTTTTGCTGCTGTTGACAGGTTGGTGGAGCATTATGATGAGACTTCTGATGATAGGAAGAAGAAGTCTGATAAACCGAAAGATAAGAAGAAGGATGATGCTTCGAAATCGGATGATAGTTCGAAGACGAAGAAAGCCTTGAAGTGTTGGATATGTGTTGGACCACACATGGTGAAGAATTGTCCTTCTAAACCAAAGGTGGCTGCTATTGCACAATCTGATGCGAGGAATGAAGGTGCTTCTGTGGGGATGATGCAGATACTTGGTGCTTCTACTACTACGGAGGTGGTCTCTAGGAGAGATCCCGAGAGGAACAGATTGGAGTATGTTCGAATGAAGGTTGGAGGTGCTGATGTACTCACTATGGTGGATAGTGGGGCTTCTCACAACTTCATGGGTGAAGATACTACGAGAAGGATTGGGCTAAAATTTGTACCAGCAAAGGCACAAATGAAGACAGTCAATTCTCCTCCTATTGAGATTCTTGGTATAGCTGAGAGGGTGGACACTACACTTGGTGAATGGACAGGGAAGGTTGACTTCACTATAGTGTGGATTGATGACTATGAAGCTGTATTGGGGATGGAATTCATGAAACGATTTGATGCTATGATTGTTCCACATTTGAGGAAGCTCTACATTTATGATGGAAGGCAAGATGTACCCATTGGTGTGCCAACCATTGGAGTGACAAGGCTTGATTGTAAATTGGGAGTGATGCAAAAGGAGGATGAGAAGAGAATGGGAGACATGAGTAAGCGGTTGTCTACTATTGAGGCAAAGCTTACCGAGTAGTCATTGGTCATCAGGTCACTTTCGGATAGCATCTTGGATTTGTCAAGAAGGATAGAGTTGGTTGAGGATGATGATGATGATGAGGAGGTGTATGTGAGGCCAGATGACCAGAAGGACGACCGGGTTGCTTATCTACAAAGGATGGAGATTGAGGATCCTGATAGATGGATTGAGTTGATTAGTGAGGGAGAGCCTTCAGGCTCTACTCCCTCTACATCTTCTTAGATGGATGAGAAGATGGGGCTCATTGTTAGCTGCTCATGGTAGTGAGTCCTTAAACATGTGGAGCAGGAATGACTGATGGTGCAGGGATGGCTTGGCATCAAGCATCATGACATGTTGCAGATGGATGGAGTTTCCATGGACCTGAGCATGGATTATGGAGATAGATTCCTGGTGAGTCAAGAATGTGGCAGGATGTTTTGAGGAACAACTGATGATGGCATGAGGATGTTCACTCTCATGATTTGAGCGTGACAGTTGGATTAGCTACCCAACTAGTTCAGACATGGGGTCGCGAAGTCTGCAGAGGTGTGTTGGCATTTTGTTGGAGTATCATGACAGAGGTTCACATGGTGACACATGATGAGGTCGACACGAGATGTTGCAGTGGAGATTGTGGCAGAGGGGTCGATGATCTTGGATCGAGATGATATCTGATGGAGGATATACCGTAGAGGTGTATACCTTGGTATGGAGTACTTGGTGGCAGTTGGTCACTAAGGTGAGACATGATGGAGATGGAGTTCTACATATGTTGCAGGGATGTTTGCCTTATGTGGAGGAGTTGACATCATGGATAGTGATGATCTTGGTGGATGGCTACCGGGATGGTATGTTGTCGAGGACAACAACGATTTCAGGTGGAGGAGGATGTAAGGACCTCGAGTTCTACCCGAGTGCGGGCGTGGTTGGGCGCCGGGCGAGTCGACGAGCGCGCGATGAACGAAGGCGCGGGCGACGGACGAAGGCGTGGACAACGGGCGAGGGCACCGGGCGAGCTGGTGTGCACGACGAGCATGGGTGCGGGTGACCGGCGAGTCGGGTTGCACGATGGGCACGCGGGCAGGCGCCCAAGTGCACGGGTGGGTGCGGGCGCACGGGCGGTCGCAGGCTGCACGACGGGCGCGTGCTGCACGGAGATGCGACGTTTGGGCGAACCTTATGCGGCGAAACAATGGCAAGTTTTACGACACTTGAAGAATGCGATGGAATGATGGAGCTTTTATACCCGATGTGCATGGAGAAGCATGTGGGCAGGCCGACACTTGCTTGGGCACATACAGGGGTGTGCTAATGGTATTTTGGGGGTCGGCTGGAGTGCCACCACCCACACATAAAACGCATATATATTAGCATGTGTTGAGGTTCATTTGGGGAAGTAAGTCAAAGACAACTCGCATAGCTCAAGGAGTGAAGAAGAAGTGCGTAGTTTTGAAGAGGAGATGCGCATAGCTCATGCACATTATTCAAGGGTACATTCTTGGTGATTCTTAGAGCCGGTTGTGGGTTGGGCAAGGTGTGCCCAAGGTTGTCTTGTGTGCAGAATTGTGCCGGGATTGACAAGGATGTCTTGGTGACTTGGGTGAGCACCCATCCTTCGTACAATGCGTGCACATGGTTATTGTAAAAGGCTGATTTGCCTATATTGTAAAAGAAGCTAAGTATTGGCTTGGAGCTTGCCAAGCATTACTTGTGATGATTGTATTATGAAGAAAGATTGATTAATATATATTGTCGGGCAGACTTGTTCGAGAGTTGCCCCTCCCCTTTATATTGTGCAATTGTTGTTGTCTTTTATAATTGCTTTGGATAATGAATGAGTATGGGTGTTCATTAGTATAAAGGATAAACATAATTTTACTTGGTTGTGAAACACAAACTAAGTAAGGAAAAGTGAATTAGGCGTTGTCCATGAATGTTAGTATTGGTGAAAAGAAAGCATTCGGTGGTGCCGCACCTCGCTATAAGCAGTTGGAAGACTACCGCAGGTGTAGGGGCGTGACAAAATGTGTCTAGTGAAACACTTCTACTTTCGAAGCAAGATTGTTTCAAACTCAACGCATGTCATTGTTTAAGAGCATGGGGTGACTTTTTTTTTAGTATTATGGGGAGTTTTTTTTAACAGTATTTAGTAATTTTTATTGTAAAAGGTAAAAGATTCATTTGAAAAAACTAAAGACCGGAAGTATTTCCCAAATATTATTCTAGTATTTCTTAATATAAGTTACATGTTATTGCAAATTAAGGAATTGAATTATTAGAAATATCTTCAAAATATTTGGTGGTTATATTTTGCAAAGCATATTATTCTAGTATTTCTTAATATAAGTTACATGTTATTGCAAATTAAGGAATTAAATTATTGGAAATATCTTCAAAATATTTGGTGGTTATATTTTGCAAATAATTTTATTTACAATGATGGGTTAGTGGTAGAATATTTATTATTATTATTATTATTTAAGATGGCATTTTATATTATTTAAAATAAAAATTATATAGAAATAAAAAATTGTTAGTGGTTTTATTGAAAGAAAATTAAATTATTAACATAAGTTTAAAATTCTCCTAAAACCTGGTTTAATTAAAACAATTTGTAAATAGAAATTTATAAATATAAGTTAGTTATATCAAACTTTGATAGACATTGACATGAGAAAACAAAAAAGACATTTAATGCTGTAAGTAAAAAGGAGTAAGTTATAATAATTGTTGGACACTCCTTGGTCATTATCTTCATCTTGAGGAGAAGGGGATGTTAGCATGGTTAGTTTGTGGTCTATACTATCGATTTTTTCCTCCAACTCGGCCAATCTAATAAAATTCTCATGTTGTGTCATCTTGCACCTCTCCTTATGCGACTTACAATATTTAAATGATATTTGGCTTCTTGCTACATTTCTAGTAATATCGATGGAGTGATGAGTGTAGATTATGGAGTGCATGCAATGCACTCAAGTATAGTGGAAGTTGGAGCCTCCTTTTGTGTGAGTTGGCATCATATGAAGGTGGGGGGTTCCCTCCTTGGGGGTTCTCATTGGAATTGTTATTTCTTTATATTGATTGTTTTTTGCTAGTTTATGTGAGTCTTGAGCAAACCATTTTTATGTGAGTTGACAACATATTAAGGTAGGGGTATCCTCCTTGGGGGATGTCATTGGAATTTTTTTTCTTTACAATGTGGTTTTTTTCTTAGTTCATGTGAGTTTTGAGATGATTGGCACAACTAACTTGGGGCTTGAGTAGTTGTGACAACCTAGTGGCATCTAAGTCATCAAAATCACCGAGGGATTGCACTTGGCATGGGCCACACCAACCGTTAGCATCACCATATTTTTTCCCTTAAAATTTCAAACTGGTGACCTTTACACCATGTAGTACCTTAAAAGAACACCTTCTCACCACCTTATCACCATATGTTGTTGGAAGTAATGCTTCCATGTCATGTGTAGTTGTCATTAGGAGTTCGAGTCCATCTAAATGTTATTGTTTCCAATGCATGAATTGTAGTCATAGTCTAAATATATTGAAATGAGTAATTTATGTCCTATATATTTGTACCTAAGGTGATTATTAATAATGTGATTCATTATTTCCTATCAATCTCTCCATTTCCAATCAATCTCTCCATGTTCTTGATCCCAAATTAATAATAGTGTGATTCGTTATTTCCTATCAATCTCTCCATGCTCTCGATCCCAAATTTTGTAACAAATTATTGGTTCATCTCCTAGATCCGCGTGTGAGAACCAGTGATCAAATTTGAAGGGCAGGTCTTAATTTCATTTAGAAGGGCACATATTCAGATCACACTTCTATAATGAAAAGCATAAAAAAAAAGAGCAATTCAATTGACAACAATAAATTATTTTCAAATTTCTTTTTATTTTTTCACCGAAGAATGGTGGAACAACAACCCCATGGATGTTGTGTATAAGGCAGGTCTGATATGAGCTGCAACTAATATATCGGATGCATTTACCATTAATGGATAAACATGAGACCTATATTCCTGCTCCAGTTCAGATAAGGATTAATTTTGTAGAAAATTTTTGTGACCAGAACGTTCAAGCCAATATACAAGTAGCTCAATCAAATTTAACTTTATTGCATGAATGAAAAAATTCAGTAAAATTCTGAACGGGTTTAGGATTCGACAAAAGAGTGTACAAAGGTGTATATGTTTTTGGTATCTCCTTTTTTAATATGAAAACATACGAGGAATTAGGAATCCGCAAACAAATCAAATCCAGTATGTTAGGAAGCATGTTGAATGCGCTCCTCTCCAAGCATAAATCATGCTTAAACCTTGCTTGATAGGCGTTTGCTGAATGATGAATCTATGCTCCTTTCGAGCTTAAATCGTCGTCAAACCTTGTTTTGGGCAGCCTTCAGTCACAACCCAGTGAAATTACAGACCTAATACATGGTCCATATTGACATCTAGTCGCTCTCAATTGAAACTACCAAATGTAATGGTATCAAAGGGTAATTGTGACATAATAATTAATAAGAACTTCCATCATATGCACAACTAGAAAAAACAACTCAAAAAGAAACTATTGTTTTTGAAATGGGAGCAACTCAAAAACTGCCAAATGTAATGGTATCAAAAGGTAATTGTGACATAATAATTAATAAGAACTTGCATCATATGCACAATTAGAAAAAACAACTCAAAAGGAAACTGTTGTTTTTGAAATGGGAGTTTTTGAAATGGGATTTAAGTTTTAACATGAAAAGAAATTTACAAATTCAACATTCCTAAAATTCTAATTTCAGAAAAAATGAAATTTAAAAAAAAAGTTGACAATTTGACAGCACTTCTTAAAAAATTTTAAGATATTATTCCAATTTTTTTTTTAAATGACAAAAATCAATTTTAAAATTTTTTTTGACTGGTAAAATTTTCTCCCTACTTCTCTGAGCTCTGATGTGTTCAATTTTGATCCATAGGAACTGCTGAGGAATGAATGACAATCAGAGAGTTCGTTGCTGTGTCTCGTAAGAGTTTGATGGACGTGACGTTCTTGACTTTTTTTGTCTGCGGATTTATGCATTAAAAATTTGCAACGCTGTGTTTTCTTTTTTATAGGGTTGAAATTCAAGCGAGATTCAAGATCTGGTGGCTCCACAATCATTAAAGTCATGGATCTTAACGTTGATTTGTTGCCGATTAATTGGTTACGCAGTAGCCGCACAAGCCTATCTAAGATTCATCAGTTTCCATTGGGTAAATATATTTATGGTTTATCTTCATCTAAAAGTTGGAAGAAGGATGTGAATATGAAGATATGGACAGGTCGTAAGTAAAATAAATCGACCTTTGTTTCTTAAAATGAAATTAAGAAGCGCTGCTAGTGTGATAGTAAATTTTCTAGAAAAAAATCCCGCTTCCGTTTTGCCTCTCTGAATTTCCCTCTCCGAATAAGAGTTGAGTTGCTGCATGGAATAGCACATCTGAATAATTCCTAGCTTTGCAAGGAAAATTCTTTAGTTCGCAGGCTTACCGTCAAAGCAGCAACTGAACCAACTTCAATCCCAGGTTTTTTTTTTTTGTAAATTCAGATTCTTGTGTAAAATGGAATATTATCCATTAGAAAAGTTTAATGGCATAACTTCCACACGTGGAAGGTTAAAATTTAGTTGCAAATGATGAATAAAAAATTATGGGGGCTTGTTAATGCGCTGAAAAAGAACCTAGCAATCCTGCTCAATTAAATTTTTTTTTTTCCAGAAAAGGGAAGAAAAAGCAAAATCTATTATTTGGTTTTCTCTTACATAAATTTGGGAAGAATTAAGTCAAATATTTGGAGAGAAGGTTGTGAATGTATTGCTCACTTTAAAATTACAATTGTTCAAACTGAAAATGCATGAGGACACATCTTTGACTACTCATATAAATAAGCTAAAATCTCTGATAAAGTAGATGATGAAGATGCAAGGGTGATGTTATTGAATAATTTATTTTCAAATTATGACAATATTATTTTTAGTTTAGGTTAATTGTTTTTTAAATTTTAAATTTATGGATGAGATGCTAGCCACACTCCTAGCAGAAGAAAAGATAATGAAAGTGGGAGACATTGAAGGCAATTTACAAACTGGAATTGCACCCTTTTCAAAAGGGAAGAAGAAAAACAAAACTATCGGAGACAAGGACATAAAATGTTGAATTGCAAAATTAGTGTCAAATGTCTTTTGAAAGAAAAACTGAAAGAGAGCGGATTTAACAAACACAGAAGATATATCAGAATTTATGTCTGAAAATTCTCTAGAACCTGAGAGTGAGGAAGAACACACTCTTATGCCTCTCACACTCTTCTAAGATTTATGCATCTACATGCAGTCTTATTATGTGGTGTGTGTTGTAGTTTTATTATGTTATAGTGTGTTATTGTCCAAGTGTAATGTGAAAGATGAAATGAAGAACCAATTATAGAACATATTAACATATTCTCATATTGGTTGTTCTTGATGCATATGGTGAAACAAGAAAATATTACTAATTTGATTATGTATAATTTGTTATAAGCTGGTGGAATTGTGTGGAGTCAGGGACATCAACTTACATGTTAATTTGATTATGTCTTTAAGAGGTCACCTTGTATAATTGACTTATGAATATATTCAATACCCAGACTGCCTGCCTAGATAACCAGGGAATACAACGGAAGGTCATATGTTCAATAGATGGAGGTGTGTCAATAGCATGGTTCAGTATCAAGACTCACTCGTCATGCTCCGGGAGGCCAAGAAACGTCAATTCTGAAAAATACCTCAAAAATGGGTTGAAGCGGTTATGTCTTAAATGGATAAGTGAGAACTCAAAGATGTGGTAGTGAAGAAAGAGTGTTGTTTGCAAGATTTCAGAGTGGGTGGTAAGTGTCGAAGAAGACCAGCTAGACAAACATTAATATTCTTGATGTAATATGTATTTTCAATGTTTTTCATGTAAGCATTAAGGGAGAGTGTTGGAAGTAATGCTTCCATATCATGTGTAGTCATTAGGAGTTACGAGGAGTCACTTTAGATGTTGTTTCCAATGCATGATTTGAATTCATGATCTAGATATGTCGAAGTCAGTAATTTATGTCATATATATTAATACATGTGGTGATCAATAATAGTATTAAATGTGATTTATTGTGTGCAATCAATCTCTCTTTACTCTCAATCCAATTTTTTTTAACATAACCTCCATATATATAAATATAATATTTATTAATTTTTTTTAACACAATTTAGCTTTTTTTCTTGGTTTTAAAATATTTTTAAAGTTTGTATTTTAAGTTACACAGGGAAGTTTAAAAAATATAATATTTTAAAATTGTTTATTTGTTTTGAACTTATTAAATCTAATTTATCGTTTTAAAATGATAGTAAACTTTGGGCGTTAAAAGGATAAAATAAATAAACAAATTTTTGTCTTTAAAAAACAAAAGAAATAATACTCATTAATTTTAGAAAATATACAAGAAATTAACGGATTAATTTTGAATATGTGAGATTATTTTATTCATGCTTTTAAAATTTTAAATCATTGATATAATAATTTACATTGGTTTGTTTCTAGGTTTTTATTAAAAAAAAAAAAATTGATTTTGAAAAGAATAAGAGAAATTAATTTAATTTTAAATTTTGCATTTATAAAATTGTATTATTCGTTTTCTTTAATTTTAAATTAATATTTTAAGAGTTGATATTTATAAGCTAAATGAAAACTTCTATACTAATTTTCACAATTTATTTTATAAAAGAATTAAGATATTTGGTTAAGAGAATTTTTCGGCTAAAATCACATGATAGAATAATTTCTCGGCGCGTTTGGAACCAACCAATGTGGTTCATCATCAGCACAAGTTGAAGAATCAGATCTAGAATGATTGTTAAATAGTTAGAGTAGAACTTCCAAAAGCTATAATTATTGACCAGGTAACGGCTAAATTGGCTAACTAACGGCTATATTAGATGAGGAACGGCTAGTTTGACTGGACAGAGGGAAAAGGGGGAAAAAGACCAATTTGTAACTTAATTTGAGGTTCTTATTAAATTAATAGTTAGTTAATTTATTAAATTACAAGTGAATTTATATAATACATATAACTACTAAGAATAATTTTGCATCTTAGATTATAGTAACATTAAAATAATTAGATAATATTTTAATTTAATTTTTTATTAAAAATTCTTTTATAATAAACCAAGATCTAAGAAAATTATTAACTAAGTTGAATTATTATATAAATAGTTAGTTGTACTATTACTTATTATACGAGCTAGAAATAATCTATTAAGGGACATACTTGATAACTAATATATTATTAATCTAATGAAGTTAATGTGTTAACCTTATTTTAAATAAATTCAAGGATATTATTAATAGGTTTTCTACTATATCCCTACTAAGATTATTACTATTAATTGTATAGGGTATTAATATCTAAGTAATCTACTCAGTTACTCGATTTAGGGAATTAGTCAATGAAATGCATCTATTATAGTTTTAGAATTAATTTAAGGGAAGGGTGACTAATTTACATAAAATCATTAGAATATAAATTGGTTATTTAAATATCTAGAAATATACCCTGAAGGAAACAAAAGGATAAATCAAACAAGGCAGGAGGCTAAAGAAGGAAGGAATCAAGGGAAAAAAACCTCAAACCAGCTATAAAAAGAGGGAGGGGGAGGAAACGACTAGGAGGTGAGGGACCGGATCTAGCATCCGCTGATCTTCCACCTGTCATCTCTATTGAGATTGCTTGGCCTCCTTTTAATCTCAATGGATTCCCTAAATTTACGGAGGTGGAAGTGCAAAATTCTAGCAATGACATTGGCCTCCTCAATACAAACATGATGTTTGGTCTTCTCCGCATGCTCAGCTAGTGCAGAAGACTTAGTTCTTCCGTGCTTAAGATCAGCTGCACGCTCACTGATTCTTTGATTAATGGAGCGCCCAGTCTCACCAATATAGGGGGTCCCACAGGAACAAGGAATAATATAGACCCCTTTCATGTCCTTAGGGTCGATAGGATCCTTCACCAATCGAAGGGACTTAAGGATGGTGTTAAGGGGTCTAAAGATCGAGGGGAGATTATGCTTCCTTAGAATCCTCGCAATCCTGTCAGTGGTCCCTTGAACAAAAGGAAGATGGACCCCCAGGATACATTCTTTAGGTTCTTTTTTAACCACCGAATTCTTGGAAGCTTTGAGGAAAGCCTTTTGACCCATGTACTTGTTATAACCATTCTCGACAAAGACCTTGAGAAGACGGGATTTTTCTTTCTCAAAGCTCTTTTCATCAGAGATCCTTAGGGCACGAGTAGTGAGAGTGTTGAGAACGCCCAACATCTGAGTCAGGAAATGATGGGAACTGGCATGGAGATATTGCTGAGTATGTGTTTTCTTTCGAAGGACCTGGTGGGATAGGGAAATATCCATATTCTTAGAAATGAGAATATCAAGGAAAGGGAGGCAACCATCAACTTCATGTTCCATGGTGAATTTAGTGGCGGCGGACGGACTGTTAAGATGATGGAAGAAGATATCTAACTTTTCTTGGCCATGTGGGTAGATGACATTAATGTCATCTACGAATCTTTTCCAAAGCTTAGGTAAGAGGCGAGAGCTTTGGATTCAAAATCTTCCATAAAAATATTAGCAACGACAGGGGATAGGGGTGAGCCCATGGCAACACCATAGGTTTGTTCAAAGAACTCACCTTCAAAACTGAAAAAGGTAGAAGTGAGATAGATCTCAACTACTTGAGAAATATCGAGATCTATTAAGCGCTTGATAACATCCAAAGCCTCATTTATAGGGATGCAAGTATAGAGGGAGACTACATCAAAACTAACAAGAATTTCCCCAAGGTCAAGCTTAAAATACTTGAGCTCATCAACAAAGGAAGCAGAGTCTTTGACGAAAGAGTCTGTACAACCAACTAAGGGTTTAAGCTTAAAGGTAAGGAACTTATCTAGAAGGTAGGTCGGACCACCAATGGTGTTGACAATGGGTCTAAGGGGAGCCCCTTCTTTGTGAATCTTAGGGAGCCCATAGATCCTAGGAGTAATAGGATTGCTCTCAATGAGTTTATGGCAAAGGGAACTCACAGAGCTACTGGATTTGATGGCAAGAGCCACCGTCCTAGAAATCTTCTTAAGCAGGTTTTTGGGAAGCTTTTTATAACTACCACTATTATGAAGATGATCTAACATCTTCTTGTGGTAGTCCTCCTTGTTAAGAATGACAACAGCCCCTCCTTTATCAGCTTTCAGAACAACGATGTCCTTGTTCTGGTTTAAGGATCTGAGGGCCATAAATTCATCCTTGCTAAGGTTACTCTGAGGGGGCTTTGCTTTCCTGAGGATCACAGCGCAATCTTGTCTAATAGTGTCCTTAATATTATCAGGCAAACCCCTGATCCCGAATTCTATGTCACAAATAATGTCATCAACCGTGATCTTCTTAGGGGCTAGGGAAAAATTTAAACCTTTACCGAGAAGCCTAAAAACAGAAGGGGGAAAGGAGAAACTGGATAAATTAATGACTTTATTATTATGAGAGGAAGAGGGTAGATTAGCATTATTATTATTATCATATTTATTAGATATAAAATTATTTTTCCTATCAAATTTATTTAAATACTTTGATTTACTATTACTCTTCATAATCTCATTGTTGTAATTAAGAGGTAAATTTTTAATATAGGACATATTATTATCCTTAAGAACATTACTATTATTATTATTAATGCTAGCTATATTAATAATTTCGTTCTCAGTAATTAATGCTATGTTATTGTTGATACTCTTATTATGATTTTTATCATTATTATGATTAGCTATATCTTTGATCTTATTATCAATAGTTAATATTATATTATTATTATTATTATTATTATTGAACTCTGATTTGAAAGACCACTGCAAAGGACAAGGTTTGACTCTTCATTTTTACTACAGAAGGGCCTAGTTATACCGGCCAGAGGAACCAAGGGACCAATGGGTTCCATCGAAACAGTCATCGGGTTCAACGAATCCTACAAAGACAAACAACTACGCGAAGATCCTGGCGTATTACAGCCAAGACCAGCGCTGGAGCCTGGGTTATTAACAGCTGACTGTGATAAACCATCATTCCAATTGGAAGCGAGCGCGTCCCCAGGCAAAGGAACTGTCTTAAAAGAAGACAGATCATTGATGGACTGATCAGGGTTCACGCATGGATGTGTAGTAGGAGAAATAGAGTCTGAATTTGAGAGGTTATAGAGTGGAATGAGGTGATCTGAAGAGTTGGCCTCTACATTGGAACCCACTGAATATTCCAGTGGAGAAATAGAACCTGAAATCGAGAGGGTCAGGGGTGGAATGAGGTGATCTGAGGAGCTGGCCTCTACGCTAGAACCCCTTGAGTATTCCATAGTTGTCAGCATGGGGGAATTTAAAGGAGCAACAGATGCTTCACTGGATAACTAATTCCAGAGGGCACAAATCTGATTAGCTGAGATGTGGCTACAGGATGACACCTCCAATGATTCGAAAGGGCTCACGGACAATGCAGAATTCTGCGCTAATTTATGAAACTTCGCAACCTGTTTTTGCTTCCTTATCTCCTCTACACACAGATATTTCAAAGTTGAAGATGAATCTATTCTGGCCCAGAGGGAGGCGGAAATCAGGTACGAAAAATCCAAATGCAACACCAGAAGATTACGGGAAAGCAAATCTAGGGTTTTTCTAACCTTACCGATTTTAGATCTTACTAGAGCCAGGTTGGATTTTAGGAAAACCTGATGGTTCCGAGGAGTATGGAGGTGGTGATTTATACGAGCAAAGACAGGGATGATGGAGGAGTCTCTGCATCTTTTAAGAAATGCTAGATCTGACCTCAACTTCGAAACCTGCCAGCGTGCCCGTTCAAAATGATGAACCTTAGATGCAATGGCTTTTCCGTGTAGGGATTCAATAGTTGAATTGAGGCTTCTGTGATCCATGTCAAGCTTAAGAAAATTCTTCGGCTAAAATCACATGATAGAATACTTTTTTGACGTGTTTCGAACCATCCAGTGTGGTTCATCATCAGGACAAGTTATATTATTTAAGGTACTAAAAAACAAATAAACCTTAAGATTACGAGTGTGATGTTTTGAAGTAATTTTTTATAGAGTTTTTAAAGTAGAAATTGGTTATATTATTTTTAGTTATTATTATTGGTTATGTTAACATTATTCAATTAATATAGATCACTTAGGAGTTTCAGGGGCAACTCAATTGGTGATCAAAGTAATGTGAAATCTATGAAAACTAAGAGATCCAAGGTTCAAATCCTCTCGGTTGTGACCCCAGTTATCACTTCCCCCCGAGATAGTCTAATTAATATTGAAATTAAAACATATATAAATGTAAACGTGTGTAATGTAAAGTTAACATATAATTGTTTCTTTAACATGTTACTTCTTCATATATTATTATTGGTATAATAATCAACAATACTTATTATTATTATTATTATTATTATCATCTCCATTAAAAGTATTATTATATTAGACCTTACATATATTATTTATTACACAGAATGACAATTCTCAACCATATTTAGAATTATCAATGAAAAATTTAGAATACTAATCAATATTCATGGAATATGCCATCACAAGATTTTTATTCAACATTATTATCAAAGACTTAAAAATGTTACAAATTGGAGAAGCCACGACAACTATAAATCAAACCAAAGGAAGGAAAATTATGCTACAATGAGTTATCAATGATTAAGAATAGATGGAATTGAGTTCAACTCAATGGACCATCATCAATATCAAAAATAAATTAGGAATAAAGGAAATCCTATTATTGGGTTTCATCACATGTAACATCCTTAATTGTGAATATTTGATGATAATTTTTTTTGAAGGAGGGTATAATGGTATGACCCCAATGGGGGCATATATGGGCTTAAATTTATATTAATGTGTAAGTGTATACACAATAAGATCAACCTAATAATAAAGGCATCGTATGTGGAATGTGTGGATATGTATAGATAGAGATCAAGTAGTATTTATTTAGGATATGTGATTTGGATATGTGAAAGTATTTTTGTATTCGGAGGAAGTTCTCCTATTATTTAAAGAGTTACTGTGTAATTTATCTCTCTTATATATATTGGAGTTGTGATACATGCTTAGTTTCATGTACATGGTGTGTTTTTTTATGTAGTTTTTTTTAATGTATTTGACTCATAAGAATAGATCATCCTTCCACAAAATTTTTTCTAAGGCACTTGGGTCCTTTCTTAGTTTTTGAATGGTATTTATGTTTGGATATTTCTTCCATTCTATAATTGCCTCTTTCACCCAATGAAATTGTGAAATAGAGATAGCACATAGTAAACCTTATGTTTCTTCTTCTTTTCTTGAATGTGCGTCTACCACCATACCATGTTTTTCCTTATTGTGGATAATTTAAAAATCATAACCTAGCATCATTGTAACCCATATTTTCTGATATTTTGAAGATAATCATTCCTCAAAGACATACTTAAAATTATTGTGATCTATTTATACATTAAAGTGTCTTCCTATTAGGTAAGGGATCATTTTTTAACTACTTGTAGTACAACCAACATTTATTTCTCATTAATGGGTTTTAGAAAGTTTTTCCCTTTAAGTTGGATGATTTTAAAGGAAATAGGCCTTCCTTATTGCATTAAAACTCCATAAATTCCATGGAGTAAGGTGTCACACTCCACCACAAATGTTTTTGAGAAATCAGGTCTTGCTAATATAGGAGTTGTAAACAAGCCTCCCTAATATTTTCTGAGGATTTGGTTCATTTTTGTAGTCCAAGAAAATGATTTACTATTTGATAGTGATATTATAGTTGTTATTTGACCATAATTCTTGACAAATTTGTTATAATAGCTTGTTAATGTTAAGAATTCTCTATGTTTTTTCAAGTTTTTTGGGATTGGTCATTCCTTCATAGCTTTAATTTTGTTAGAGTCCACTTTGAAACCATCATGATACAACATGACCCAAGTGTTTGACTTACTTAACCCCAAATGCACACTTAGAATGATTTTCATATAGTTGTTTCTCTCAAAATAGTTTAAATACCTTGTCAATATGTTGTACATTCTCTTACGAAATATTTGTTATATATTAATATGTCATCAAAAAATACCAACATAATTTTATAAGGAAGGTTTTTAAAAGAAAATTCATCAAACTTTGAAATGCTGAAGTTAACTTGGTAAGTCCAAATGGCATAACCAAAAGCTTGTAATGACATTCATGTATTCTAAGTGTTATTTTGGGAATGAATTCTTATGTTAGTCCTATATAAGGCCCATTTTAACTCTAGAACCCGTTATTATTCGCTATATATATTGAGTTATTATATTTATACTATCATATTGTTATGTAGGCTAGAACCTCTCATGGTTCCATTTTATTATAATTCTTCCCTTTGAATCCTCTATAAATACTGAGATCTAGCCTTAGAATCATCAAATATTGTTTTGTACATTGTATTAATTGTAAAAGGAGGTTTCCCCCTCGAAGAGGATTTTAATTATTGGTTTCTTATCATTTTTAAGGTGCAAGTTTCATAACATTTTGTATCAAAGAACTTGATCCTAGAGTTTTATTGCTTGAAATAGGTTGTCTTGGAATTTTCAATATAACTTTTTTTGGGAGGTTTTAGGCAATGAAACTTGGATAATATCAAGAATACATATTAGAAAATATCTAGTTCAAATTTTAGATATTGTTTTGTTATATTTTCAAAGATACGTTCCAAGGGAGTTAGAATTTCAGAACTCTCTTCAACTTAGTGTAACATAGGTCAATTCATCATTTTCACTACAACATTTTTTGTAAGATTTTATACTACAAAAATTGGATAAAATTTAGGTGAAATCATGGCGAACATCTAATTAAAATTTTAGATCTTGTTTCACTACAATTTCGACTATATGCTCTAAGTAATTCTAGGTTCCTAAATGCCCTTGAAATTAGTTTCAAAAAGGCCAGTTTTGCATTTTCACAATAAATTTTATTTTTTTATGTGAGGCTTAATATAGTGAAACATGGATCATATTAATTAGAAATATTAGGGAATTCCTCGTTCAATTTCAAATTTTGTTTCACTATACTTTTGTAGTTATGCCATATGGAATTTAGATTTTGTGAAAAGTCTTAAAATAAATGGGCAACTTTGCCTTTGGTGATTTTAAGACTATGAAATATTCAAGGGTTTCAAGAGATATATAGAAGTAACTTGGGTAGAATTTCATAGTTATATTTGAATAATTGGACATGTGGCATGCTCTACAAGTTTGCTCATGGGAAGAGACCAAAAATAAACAAGTTTTGGGAAAGATATCTTGCACTTGGCACCATAAATTTTGTTCACATCTATTGCAAAAAAGACATATCAAAGTATTACATAACAATTTATTAGATGCAAAAGGGCTCAAATCTCAAATATATATCAATAAAACTTCATTCATTCTAATATTCTCCAAGTTAAATTACATAACTTAGTAGTGACCTAAATGTTGATTAGAAAATCCATTTTTTATTGGTGATTGAAAGTTATTATAAAGAGGAGTACTATTATTAATTCCAAAATGCCTCCAAAGAAAGCTACTACCTCAGTTAAATCTACTAAAGGATCATCCTTTAGTCATGAACAAGGTGAAGAATTAAAATTTAGGTTATCTCAATTAGAGAAGAAAGTTATTGAAATAGATGGCAGTATGTTGAGAAAGGTGGATTTATTGGGTTCTTAAGAAAAATTTAAAAGAGACATGGGAAAGAAGATCAATGAAAATAAGGAATAGAAAAGAATATGAATCAAGATAAGGAAGGAATAGAAAAGAATATGAATAGAAATAAGGAAGAAATAGAAAGTAAGATGAATGAAAATAAGGAAGAAATACAAAAATCCATGATTACCATGGAAACATTTCTCTTGAAAAGGCTTGCTAAAAGGGATGTGGAGATACAAGATAGTTGTGGACATAAGGAGAAGCATGCTATTGAGAATCAATCTCATATGGGGAAGTGTTCTATCACAATTGGAGAGAACAAATATTGAATCAAAAAACCATAATCATGAATTGTCAATCAAAGAGCCACATCATAAGGGTTTCAAGTCTGCACTCAAGAACTACTAAATTACATAGACTAATATGAGGAAGCTTGATGGTAATGATATTGTAACATGGATATTTCATATGGAGTAATACTTTTGATCTAAACCAAGTGGCAACCTTACAAAAGGTTAATATTGCATCCATGGTTTTGGAAGAAGACCAACATGTATGGTATCAATGGTTTTGTAAAAGGAAAAGGATTATTTTAAATCTTAGTCCATTTTTGCATAATAATTGATAACACTTTATGGGGATATTAAGAGAAATACAATCTATAATCAACTGGTCAATCCTCAAAAAAGGGTCTAGTTATAGAGCACATTCAACAATTCCAAAATTTGAGTCTCAAAGTAAAGAATATTTTAGAGGACAATATTTTAGACTTATTTATGAGAACTTTAAAGGAAATCATCCAACATGAGTTGCATATCTTTGAACCTATATCCATAGATCATGCTTTTAGTATGGAAAGGAAAGTTGAAAGTTAAATTATTGTCACTAGAAAATCAATCACCAATAATTATATCTAAGATCATTCTACCTCTCGTAAACTGACAAGTTTGAATCCTCAACAATGGACTAAAGAAGAGTAAGGGGACAATGTTTTGATTGTGATAAAAAGTATAGTAAGGGGCATAAATGGAGTGAGAATAAAGTATTCTACATATATTTTGAAGAGGAAAAGATCAATAATTGGAACCACCACAAGATATACAAATAGAAGAGACTACTCCAACAATATCGCATCATGCATGGGCTAGAATCAATAATTCTAAAGCCCCTAGGAAAGAAGGATATATCAAAAGGAAAAAAGGTATAAATTTTGATTTATTCAGGAAGAATCCATAACTTCATCAGTTACAAACTAGAAAAACTTCTCAATTGTTTCACAAATTTGTCACCAAAGTTTCAAGTAATGATTGCAAATGTAGGGACCATAAATTATTTAGGGAAGTGCCATAATTTTAAGCTCAACATGGGGTAGTGTTCATTGGAAAGTTCCATGATTGCAATACAAATAGGTGGTGCTAATGTTTTATTAAGGGTCAAGTGGTTACAATCATTGGGAACAACCACCTGTAGTTTTCTTTTTTTTTTATAAGATTTACCTCAAAACGAAAGGAAATTGAGCTTAGAGGTATCCAAGGGAAACCATCTAAAGTGATAAGCTCTAATGGAATGAAAAAGTTACTCAAAGAGGGGCACTAGTGTGTAATTGAACAATTATGTTCACCAAATGTTCAAATATCAATATCATCTATGTCAAGGGATCTCCATAATTTTTTCAACAATCATCCCAACGTATTTGGATTAATTCCTAATGGTATTCCACCTAATTGAGATCATGACCATGCTATTCAGTTACAACTAGGAAGTATACCAAAGATAAATGAAGAAGGGAAAATCAAACTAGAAGTAGAAACAATACTTGAAACAAGTATTAAGAAACCAAGTAACACAACAATTTTAAAAACCACACCAGTGCAAGAGATGACATGGGAAAATGACTTATTCTTACAGAACCACTGGTATTAGTCAAGTGTTGAGGACAACACTTGTTTGAAGCATAAGGGCATGTTAATCCCTATATAAGGCTCATGTTAACCCTATAAATTCTTATTAAGCCTTAGATATTGAGTGATTATATTTATATTGTTATATTGATATGTAGGATAGAACCACTCATGCTCCCATTCATTATAATCGTACCCCTTATCTCCTACATATTTATGAAGGAGACCTAGTTCTTAGAATCATCAAATATTGTATTGTACATCATATTCATTATAAAATTATGTTCCCCCTCAAACAGGACTATAATTATTGGTTTCTTATCGTTTTTAAGGAGTAAGGCTTATAACACCTTAACTCATTCTAATTTGGTGACATCCCAAATGAAGATCCAACTTAGCAAAGAAAACTACACTATGGAATTAATCTAATAATTCATAAGTGATTGGAATAGGAAACATATCTTTGATGGTGATTTTGTTGAGTCATACAATGTTATGAAGGATATATGATTGCAGACATAAGTATCTTCCCTAGGCCTAGTCGATAGACCTAGAACAACAGAAAGACAAAGAAGATAAATTTTTTCTTTAAAATAAATAGATAATGGGATGAAGCCTACTTGGAATACGTCATATGCTTTGCTCCTTCCTTGGATTGTATGCTACAATCCTCACTTTGATTGCTATAATTAGAACCTGAAAAGTCAGACAACACAAGCCAATGATCTACGATATCTATGTAGCATCATATAATCACTGTATTCAATAGAGAAATATGGTATTGAAGTACATTAAATCATAAGATAATATATAGGAAACAAAGAACTCTTTGCATTAACAAAAATGGAGTGAGTTATAAACAAAAATAGTTGTTGATATTATAGAAAATCTCCTCCAAGTGGACTTCTCTTTTCCTTGTCACAAAGTGAACCTATAATCACCCTAACGCATGGAAATATATCTCTCACATCAATAGAATAAGGGTAGAATCACTCTCCAAAAGCCAACCCCTTGCTTATGGATGGCAGTAAATATATAGGTGAAGGAGGTAGTTCATGAATTCTTATCCTTTTACCAATATAGCCTTGATATCCACTCTCGATGGGAGGATGAGGTCAAGGGATAAGGGATTAAAACTCCAAGGTAGGATAGAATAAGATTTGAGACTTTTATCTAAGGTAAATAGTTACAACAAATCCTAGAATCCTCTGTAAGAGGAAGCTTTGGGATTCTTTTTAATTTTCTTAAATTTTAGAATCAATGCACCCCTAATGCTGAGCAACCGACTAGTGATCAACGCAGGTGCAAAGTATGGAAACCTAGTAGTCAACGCTGGCCAATTAGGGGCTAGGGTGCATTATTCCTTAAAATGACTGAAATAAGGTGCTTTCAGGAAAAAATTTAGGGATTAGAAAGAGTCATGCTTAGGGCTTTGTGTAGGGAGGATGAAAAAGTGTTCAGAGGATGTGAATGATCCTGTTTGGAGGACTATTGACCAGATGTGACAAAATGGCATATAAAATATATAATATTGACACGTTCCATGAACCATCCTCTTTTTTAGCCATCAATACTAGTGATGATAAATCACTTTGGCTAGGTTGAATGATGCTGACCTCTAACATTTCTTGAGTAAAATGCCCAAGCTCGCTCTTCTATGTGTATGGATACTTGTAAGGAATAATGATCAACATTAAATTTTTAGGTTGCAAATGAATAACATGTCTATGATCTTGAGTGGGTGGAATAACCTTATGGAATTATTGTCTATAACGTTTTGGAGATCCATTAGTAAAGGATAATGATTTTTCGACATCTATTGAGCACAATTATGGAAGTACACTAGGGTGTCCCTTTTTAAATAATTTTTCCATGCTATAATGGGTTATCATTTCAATTTGTTTCTATTGGATACCTATAAGGTCAACTCCCTTGCCTTGAGAGGAAAATCTCATGAAAATATCTTAAAAATTAAGGGCCATTGTTCCCAATTATTGTTTCAATTAAACCCATGATAGAATATCAACACCGCCCATTTAAATTGCAAGCATGTGACTATACAATGAATTATCCCCCATATTAATCTTAATTATATGGAACATCCCTAAAAAATTTATGGCACCTCCATCTATAATCCCTACTCGAAATTCTTGTGTTGGAAATACAAAGAAATTGAGAACTTTAGCTAATTTGTAATAGATGAAATTATGGGTGCTTCCCAAATCAATCAACACTATTACCCTTTTCATTTTAATATATCCTTCTATATTGAGGGTTTTTGGAGTACTTGGAGTAGTATCTTCTAGTTATATATCTTGTGATGATTTCAATTCCTGATCTTCTTCCTCTACATAGTTTATGTAAAATAAATTCTACTCACCACATTTATGGCCCTTATTGTGCTTTATAAAATTGGAACATAGTCCCTTTACTCTTCTTTAATCCATTTTATAATGTATCATCCTTGTTAATTGAGTGAGGTTAAGAGAGGGAGCATGATTTTATCTATAGTTGTTTGTGTCCACTCTTCTAGTAGCCATATTTTTATTTTCAACTTTCCTTTCTAGACTGGATGCATACTCAATTGACTTGCATTCGAAGAGACACATGTCATGTTGGATTATTTATTTTGTATTCCTTATAAAAAAAATTAACAAACTATCCTCTAGAATGTTCCTTACCTCGAGATTCAACTTTTGGAATTGTTAAATGTTCTTTATAAATGTTTTTTTTTTGTTTTAGAAGATTTACGAGTTGAATAAAGAATTTATTTCTCTTATTATACCCATAATGTGTTATAAATTTCCTTGTGAGAATATACTAAGACACAATATAATCTATTTTACTTTTAAAAATTCATTGACATCGTGCACATTGATCTTGTTCCAAATACAAGGATGAAATAGTTATCTTCCATAGGGATGTCACTTCGTGTAGATAAATGTATTTCTCCATCTAGAATATCCATTTTATAGTATCTATATAATCAAACATCATCATCTAAATTTTTGAAATGAAGTATTTCCTTGATGCAACATTGAATCCATGATGTTGTGGATCGTAAGGCAGTGAAAAAACATAATTTGGGACTTAATCTTTATTTATTCCATATTTTCATGATTTCATTGCATTTTGATATCTCCTTTACGGAATGTATCCTATATGATATGTAAGAGGAGGATAGTCATCTAAATTTTCGAATCTTTCATATTATTTTATATCGTATCCATTTTATTTTCCAACTTATTTTTCACCTCTTCAATATAGTGAGAAATTTCTTCTCTTTCTACTTGAATCATGATAGAGCTCTCAAGGGGTTAAGTTGGTGAGTATATTTTTAAGAACCCTTAGGAGAGGTGAGAATTATCCTCTTTATACTATTTATCACAAATTTTTAATCTCCAAAATTATATCTTCCAATAAAAATTTATACCAATTTTAAGTCATGTACCATTAAAATCCTACTTTATATATATATATATATATATATATATATATATATATATATATATATATATATATATATATATATATATATATATATATAGATGAAATTTTAAACCTTCTAAGTGTGACATTTTGGCCTATAGGTCTAATCAAAATTTGATTCTCTGAGTGAAAATTATTGTAATTTTCCTAAACATATTATTTTTTTTGCCCCTTCACGAGAGTGAAATTATAGAGCATTCCATGCATCCAAATTTTCAAATATGATTATGCAATTTTTACTAGAGGTAACTCATTATGTCTCCTCATAATCCTAAAAAATTTCACAATTTGAAATCTCTCCAAGAAAACATTATAGGAGTGTACTAATATGGATCATTAAAAAGATGGTTTCAGGACTAGTCATAAACCCTAAATTCCATTGGGTAGATCTCCAAAATTGTGGTAAAAAATAATTGAAAATTTTTATAACCTATGTCGATATATATCTTACCAACCTCCTCAAAATTTCATAGTTTGAATCCTTGCATTAAAAAATGATAGTGAATATGCCAATATGGATCATTTCAAACTAATTAAAGGATCAATAAAAAACTTAACTTCCATAAGATATACCTCCAAAAGCATAGAAAACCAAAATACAAATTTTTTGTCACTTTTACTTTAAATTTTTCCTTAGACTTCTAAATATTTTTTTGTCTAAAAATTTGGAGAAAAAAATGTTATAGAGAAACTTCCATGATGACTTGATAGAAAGAGAAAACCTCTATTATCATAGGATCTGATAGAAATTGTAATGATCCAAGCATATTAAAAATGAAAAAAACTCAATGATTATAATCCATGTCGATGATGAAACCTCTTTTTACAATTAATCCAATACAAAAGGTGATATGAGCTAATCCTAAGACTAGGTCTCCTTGATGTGTATATAGGAGGTAAAGGATACAATTATAATGAAAGTGTACAACACAAGGTTTTCACCTACATAACAATAGAAATGTAGTAAATCAATATATAGTCCTTAATATGGTATTTAATGTGCTTAACATTGAATTATGCCTCCACAACTATGTCAATTGAATGACCTACCTTGTGTGCAATCACTACACCTTGTTTTATCCAAAATAATTGACATTCTTTGCATATGTATGACCATACTGAGAATCATCAATAAACTATGGTTTTGTCTTTACACAACATTTCAAAAAAATAATGAGAGTTAAAACATGTGATCTTCACTAGTTGTATAACCACCTCTCCACACATCTCTTAGGAATCTATTCAACAAATTGGTTGAAAGAAACAAACATAGAAAATAGTGCTTTCTTCATCATCTCTCATGGAGTTTCAAGTAATTCCTAGTTTCATTAACATCCATGCAATAATATTTGCAATATCTCTAAGAAGGGAACCTTTAGTTCCGAAGGAAAAAATTAGATAAAAGATAATATTATCACCTTAAAATTTCTCATTTACACCATTTATAGTGATCATAAAAGAATATATCACTGATGGTATGCATAACCCTCATTTCCACCCCATTTCCAATATCATATGACCTCACACTTGCCACAATCATCCTAGTCAAGCCTTGAAATTGACCAAAAGTGGCTAGTGCAAAGATGACTCACATTAGATGTATGCAAAAAACATATATGTTACTCCGAAAAAGTTTTACTTCCCTTTGAAACCACTAATTTTGGCTATTTACAAACCCCATCAATATGCACATACTATTATGATGGGTTAGTTATTTAAATTTTAACCATAATAAACCTAAATTATTAATTTTATCTTTAATCGAGTCATTTTTAAGCACTCTAAGGAAGACCATGTCAAGTGGGTTATCCACTAATAATCTCTTAATATTAAGGTCATTCAATACATTCATTTACATACATAAGGTTATGCTACTAAAATTCCATTTGAATCTTGAGGACCACGTTTCCTCTTCATTACATCTTTCTAGAATTTTTTCGTTATTCATCAACCTAGGAGGAAGTTGCAAGTACACGAAGGAAGCAGAGTACCCATACAAGGGAGGTGATCAGGACCCCAATTTACTTTAGCAAGCCAATGCACATATGTCAATTCTTTTCTATCACATTATTTTAGTAGAAATGTTTACATCCTCTCACCCCCTTTATTCATATTGAGTAAATTTGTCTTGGTTTCAATCTCATATATGACTTAGGGTCTTATGAATACAAGTAGACCTAATTTTATTTAACTCTTTTACCACTTATCTATAGCTCAATCCATAACCATTGAGCTTAAGGGGATTTTTTTCACCCTAATGACAAATATCTATGAAAATTTACCTTTGGTATTAGTATGAAATTACAATCCACTTGATTTGTCATGTTAACTTTCTATGTTATCATAACTCCCTAGATAATTTCTACTCCTTTCACTAGAAATGTAGGGTGCTATTTATGTCTTTGAGTTATGACTCTCCATAATATTCTCTTGAATATTTGGCTCCTAGGATGAAGTTCTAGATGAAGCATTTGACACTTTACTTCCTAATACCCGCTCAACTTGCAGTATTGGAAAAATTCTTTGTGCTACATGGAATGGTTGGAATTCAATTTTCTCCATATTCCTTTGAGTTTATTATTGTAATGGTGAATCATTCTTTGTATTCTTCTTATAAAAACACCTAAGTTTGTGGCATGTGGCTTGATTCTCCCAACAATATGCCTCAATATAATATTTCTTCCCATAGAATGACCATATATATATATATATATATATATATGTAATCCATAGAAATTCCAAATTGCAGACACAACGATCGACATTCCACATAAAGAACACATCATTTAATGATAATTGACAACGCAATCTTTACCTTAGAAGCCAAATATGAAAATTATCTTCAAATGGTTGCTCAATTTGTGTTTGAAAATCACACAATTATGATATAATCTCATGGTTCCATGGGCAGTTAACAATTTTCAAAGCCCAATTCTCATGCTAGAATTTTCTCTACCATTGTAATTTTGGTTACACTTTGTATTTATCCTAGGTGTTGCCAAAATTGGAATTTCCTTGATAGTTCAATAGTTGTATTCTTTTGGTATACCATACTCGATGGTTTGGTGTGGAATTATATTACTTATCAATGGAGTACCACAAAATTCAAGAAACTTGATGAAGTTTGTGAAGGCGTGGGGACATAACTGAAGGAAATTAGATCTTGCTTCACACTACATTAAAAAGAAATCTATGAATAGGCCACTCATGTCGCCTAATACTTTGAAGTCACAATGGGGATTTTCTTGCAGCGAAAACACCAAATTAATGTAGTGGAGGAACAATGTGTGTCACTTCCAAGCATGATAGAAACATTTCTCCAAGGGGATCAACTTGAAACTCCCAAGAAGATATATCAATGAATTTGAATGAACAAAAACTCTTATAAGACACAATATTGCACTAGCCCTTGGAAAATGGAAATTTGACTATGGAGGTGGAGTCAAAGTAGGAAAGTACATGAAATTGCTAAGAGTCATTTCATTTTAATAAGTTTTCATAATTTACAAAGTAGTAAGGATATTAAACTTATTTTATAAAAGCTATAATGTTAGATACTTCTAGAAGATGTTGTATTTAAAACTTTTTATAATATAACTATAAGCTATCTAGGCTCTTTTTTAAACATACTCTAGGCTCTTTTTTAGATTCTTGTTTTATAAAAAGAAGCCGAATTTTTTTATATACTTGGGCTGCAAGCATTGTTATTATCTCTTATCAAAAGAGATTATCTCTTAGTTTGAGCAATTTTGAACATACCAATTTGTTGATATTAAAGTTAGGCTATTATTATTTTTTTGTTGAATATTGGATTTGAAAAAGATAAAAAAGAATAGCTTCTTATTTTTGTAAAACTTTGAAATATCCCATATAAGAGTACATATGAGAAAAAACTTGAGAAAACATGGGAAGAATGTAATTTTAAAACTTTAAAATGAAATTAAAAGAAAAAAGACGACCATTAAGTATAGAAAAACCTTTTATAGATCATCTCCATCATGCAGAAATATCCCTATATTAAACATATGTAAAATAATAATTATTATTTAATTTTAAAATCATTATAAATGTATAATTTTTTTTAAATTACCCTTTTTTCAAGACGACGATTAAGTTTAGAAAAACCTTTCATAGATCATCTCCATCATGTGAAAATATCCATATATTAAACATAAAATAATAATAGTATATAATAATTATTATTTAATTTTAAAATCATTATCCACGAAAAAAATTTATAAAACAGAATAATTTTTAATAAAAGATAAATTGCTAATAAATTAAAATATAATTTTAAAAAGAAGACTTTGCTTGATTGACTGAGTTGTAGTAAGCATCTTCTGTATGAAGACATAAAAATTATGTTTTGCAAAGATTGACTTTTTGTCATTGTTTTTATTACAATCGCGTGAGAATCATTCCATGGTCAAAATTAAATTGTAAATATAATTATATAAAAATAAGTTTAAATAGATTTTCTAAGGTATTGATATCGATCAGACAAATACGTGACGTGGTATGATAAATTGTTTAAATGTTCTATTAAAAAAATAATTAAAACCATGTTGTATTTGAAAACAATAATCTTTAATTAAAATTTTACTACAATAATGACGTAATGAAAACAAATAAATAAAATTATACAGACTCGGTTCACATATTGACGGAAAGATTGATGTAGTTTTTATTTTCTTAAGCACTTGAAAAGGTAGGGCCGGTTGACATACATAATTGACAAATTCTAGAGATTCCATTCTATGGTTCATCCACATGCACTTCACAAAGAGATCACAGAAAACTTTTGGAAGAGAGATCAAGGAGATGTGAATTTACAGTTTCCAACACGTAATGAATTACCAATATCACTTTTGTATTGAAAAAAATAATATAAAGTAGTTGATTAAAATAAATTATAATATTATTGATTAATTCATATTAGGGTGTAATGGAATTTAATGAAATCCAATTATTAATTTCCTCTTTATTATTTATGAGTTTTTTCATTGAGCTAGCATCTTTAAACAATTATCTTATGAGTTATAGAAGTCTTTGAAATTGCATATATAGGTATTGATTTTTAAAAAATGCTCAACAATAATCTTTATAAATTCTATAAGCATGCAACTCATATTTTTAACGTAATAAAACATAATTCAACAGAATTAGCTCAATGTCACAACTCTATGGTGGATTTGGATAAGCATCTAAAACATTAGCAATTCATTCTGAGTGCATGAATGACCTCCCCTTCCAAAGGGCAGAAACATGTTTCGTTTTTGAGGTCTCTGCAACAACAAAGACATAAATCTTAATTCATTTGAAATAAATAGTATATTCGTAGATCTTGAAAAAATAGTGAAAAACGCAAATTTTCATTAATGTGCACCGTAAATCCTCCTCAAAACCAGAAGGATCAAATGTATGAGATCCAAAACTAATTCTAAATTAGAATGAATGTTTCTGAAAATTAGCTTGACCTTCCAGCCCTAACAAGGAAATATCCCTCTTAATCATTAATTTATAGAAAAGGGTGAGATAATGGGTGAGAGAATGACTTTGGTGAAGATGTTACTAAACAACAATCTTATTAACATTTACAAATGTAAGTTTTACCTCCAAATCTTATGCAGAAGCTTCATAGTTTCTCCTTCCTTTAAATATTCGCCATTTGTTTTATCAGTATTTGACCTGTGAATGACAAAATATGGCAGAAGAAAAGTAAGAGGAAACCAACTAAACCTTCCATCTCTTTGATAGAATATAGTTGATCCTTACATTGTTGCAGCAATTGTAGTTTCCGCTACACTTGTGGGCACCACATTAACTGTGGGAAAAATTGGTGTTAGTCACGCAGTAGTAGCTAGTGGTACTACAGTTGCATTGATTGATGACACAATACCTATTGAAGGGGAACTTATGAGAAAAGGTGTGGTCATGGCAGTTGAGACGACGCCAACATATGTAGAGATAGTTGATGTTAAAGAAGCCATAACTTTAACTGTGTTTGTCTGAAAAAGATGTGTAACTAGTCTAGCCATTGTTCAAGGGAATGTTGATCCTAATACTATAGTAGATACAGATATGTTGCGAGCATATAGATTTTCCAATACTGTAGACGGAGATGACATGATAACAACTAGAATAAGTGATGCAGTTGTGGGCAATGGAACAATGATCCTTCAAAGTTTCGAATTGAAGCCACTTCTTTTTCTGCTTGCTATCGACTGATATAAGGAAATCCCACAAAAGAACTTACTAAAACAGATTACTAAAAGTTGAAAAAACAAAAAGGAACCAACCTTCCCAAGAAAATTAAGAAATAGTACAAACCTTCAATTTTAAGAATAATCCACTTGAATTTTTTGTGACATTATTGTAAATAATACCTGTGCAAACAAAACTTTTGAGAAGTTAGGAATTTCAGATAAATACAACAAAGCTACCAATTTGACCTATACATCGAATAACAATGATTAAAAAATAAAATTTACTTACTTTCACCCTGGTTGTGAATTATTTCAATACAATGGATGCATCTTCCCACCGCGTTAGGAATGTAGAACAACAATTAATTGTTAGAAACCTAAAAGAATCGGAGCAGAATGGAATATGTTAGAAACCTAAAAGAATCGAAGCAGAATGGAATAAATGTTGATGTGGAACAAAATCCCACAATAGGGATTTTCCTCTGTAGTAATATCTCTTTTGTAATAAATATATTCTACACATCACAAAAATAGATCAACATAAGGATATAATTATTTGATTAACACAAGAACAATGAAATTCTCTAAAGAAGAAGACTTCTACTTTCTCACCCAATAAAAGAAGAAAGGAATTGTTCCCAAGTAGGATATTTCTGCTTTTTCACCTAGTAAAAGAATATTCATCCTTGACATGATGCAGATCCAAGATTATAGGGCCCATGAGTAAATTAGCATAGTTTGATTCATGCCAACTCACGCACGACCTAAGTATTGAAATTTGGAAGAGTTCCACAACACAAAACTTTCATCCTGGAGCAATCACTGAGAGGAATTTATATTTCTTTTTTAGCTTCTGAGTTTACGTAAACTAATTAATAATTATGTGTACAGACAACCATGTACTTCAAGAAGCACCCATGTAACTTTGGACCTCATAATTAGTTGGAAAAAAATAGCAAAATCTTCTGCCATTTTGATGTCATTAGCAACAAATTTGGGGTAAACAAAATCCTAAATCCACTTGAAACATAGTGAAATACTCTCCATAAAAATTATCAAGCACATAAGAGATTGCTTCTAGAAATGTGAAGAATATTTAAAGAATGGCATCATATATTAAAATAACTAACCCAAGCATACAATAAGAGAAATCCAGTGGTATCTCACCTCAAGTGGTGTCATCAATTCTAAAGGATTTTCCCAACTTGATTGCCTTGTATTCTTGTTAAAATAATATCTACACAAGATCAAAAGATTGCAATTCACTCATAAGTGTCATTTCAATTTAGGTATTATAAAACACAAAATTAGTGTGTATTGGAATGTACAAATTAAATTTCTTCCTAGCACAAGCAAGTTCACAATGCTTCCAAACTATTAGATACAAAATTTATTTGTTGCATAATATAAATGATTTTAATGCTTGTAGTATTTCTATTGACAATATTAACTAAATAGAAATTGAACATGTAAAAAATGGCAAACACCACAAGATCACAACTACATGTATCCCTCATCTTGCTACTTATGAGATCAACCCCCTTCTGTCACTTCTAACTAGATAGTGACATATAAAACAAACAAAACACATTTTAATTAACATTTCTCATACCTTCTTCCATCCATGGTTGTATGTTCATGCCATTATCAAGAGCATTGTAAGTTGGAATTACTAGGTTGTACAATAGCTCCCTTGAATATATAGAAAAAAATGTGAAGTCAATTAAAAAATCTACCACTCATATGACTACAAATACAATAATTATAGTAGCTCCATGTTACCAAATTTATAAAACCTAGTTGGTTTAGAAGATATCTCTAATAAGACATGTGGAATAAATTTAATATGCTTCAAAATATTACAGGAGTTGAAGCAAAACCAACAGTAGATTGTTGCCCTATTTTCATCCATTGAGATGCAGGGACACTATTTTGATTTGCACATCCCCACTACTATGTTCTAGAATGAACGAGTGACATGTGTCAAGGATGAGAAAAAGCTTGATATTGTGGATAAACACTATATGAATTTTATGACTGAACGTAGGTAGCTGGAACAAACAGGGGAATAAAAAATATAAGAGTCCAAAAAATATTGAAAAGCATACTTCCTACAAACCTTGTTTAAAATAAAATGCATTAAAATGATATAATAAATATTATACAAATAAAAGTAGATGGTATTCTATAGGATGATGAAGATATCAATTCCATGCCACCTAAACTAGGTGGAACTGGCATACTAAGATGTTGTTGAGATTGATGAGGCTATTGACGTAGAGGAGCCCCACATGTCATTTTTCTTGGTTGTTCAAGATGAGTGGTAGAAAGAGCTTGAGATGAAGACAAAGTTTTTGTTGTTTCCTTGGATGCGGAGACAAATGTTTCTTTTGTGGAAGATACTGCACAGGTTGTGGTTGAATAGATGGAGAAATTCTAATGTTTGGTGGTGGTATAACTTGGACCATAGGCAGAAATTTTTGGCTTCATAGCGACATAAGTTGTTGACCTATTTGTGGTGGTGCTCTAGGTATAAACTACATTCAGTCATCAATTTCTTTGTGAACTGCCTCATTAAATAGAAATCACATGCACATGTCCAAATCAACATTAATTAGTATGTCACATATGTAAAGGAAAGAAATATCAACAAGCCACATATCATACTTACATTGGCTGCAGAGCTCCAAATTTTTTAAGTCCTAAAGACACCATGCCAGGTGGACAAGATGGATACAAATACATTTAGAAAGTTCATAAACAAGAATTCAAATTTAATTATATTTGTAGAACCAAAAGCATATTTAACGTGATTCAAAACATCAAACCCATCCTTAGCAGCTACCTCGATGATGCAATATTCCCTATAATGTTAGTTTGTGGAGGCCCAACAGGGTATCCAGAAACTCCTAGGGTGGCTACTATGTTCAGTCCTGAGACAACTGTCATTCTTGAAAATCTTATAAAATGTGAAGGTGTTGTACAAAGAGTAAAATATGAAACATGACATCAAGGAGAGTTCTTGAGGGACTCTTGCGAGTAAGGATATGAAGAATTATCCAACCTTACCACAAGATTTCCCAAACCTTCAGCTTAGCCATGAAAATTTGATCAAACAAATGCACAATCATTTTCTTTTTGGAAAAATATTTTTGTCACTGCCACTCTATATTATATTGCCAAATTGTGAAAAAATTAAAATAGGTACATGATGTTCATTCCAATAAGAAAGAACCACATGCTTTCTAGAGTAGATCATCCAAAACTTAGTTGGGAAAAAATCTCAGCAAGGCTAGAGAATAACAGTTCAACTTAAACTCAAAAAGACTAGGGGAAATATCTTGCTTAATGTATTAGGATTAAGCAGAGTTGCGGTATACATAAATTGTATTGTGAAGTTTGTGGTTGTTTGGCTGGTCTTCCAATTTTGAGTTTCCACTATAGATGTTGTTTAAAATATGAATATGTCACTGCTTTCCTTCTTTTCTTCTTAAAAATGTGTTAGATTTTCTCCTATTTCATAGGTTTACAAGTCACTAATAAAAAACATGAAAGAAGACATGTAGAATATCCTGCCAAAAATATGAGCAGAATAGGATTTTCTATTTGATTTTTATAATGGTATAAAACAAGCATGTAGTTCATCAGACCCATCAATCGATCTCACCAAACAATTAAAAAGAAAAACTTATCACTTACTTTCCATTCAGAGTTCAGGATAACAAGTCCTTGCAAGTCAAACTCACTGTTGGAGAGTCACACTCACAAGCAGTACGTTTGGCTCACACACAAGTTTAAACAACTCATTTTCTGAGATGTGGAAATTCTAAGACAAGTCCAAATTAAAAAATTAAGTTTCATTACTATGGTTAGAAATGCACTTGCTACTATGGACAATATTGAGGATGCATTCTCAATACATAAAAAAAATTGTTGCAAGGAAACCAAACAATCAAGCATAATCCAACATCAAATGGTTAAAACAAAAGAGAAAAATCAAAGATTAGGATAAGAAAATAACTCCAAGTGAAGTATTTAGCAATACATACAAATTGCAATATATGTAGACGATATCTAAATGTTCAAAAAATAATGAATTCCATTGGCAACCAAAATCCTAAATAAACTTTTAGAATGACATATCCTACAAGCAAGTATTTCATAATGAAATATTTGGTTGTAAATACAATGTCATGATATCCAATATGTTTGTAAAAGTTGAAATAAACTTTTGTAATGTTGTGTCTTCAACTCTACAATGTACACAAAAAATCCCAAAGCCCCGAGGGTTAGTTCAAGTAGTTTAGCCATCTATCCAAGGCATGGTACCAACAGGGTAGCCATAGGTCACAGGTTCAAATTCAATAGAGTCCTGTATGGTTATTAATCAATATGTAGCTGGTGTTTCAGCCACACTCCTTCTAGATATTCCAAGGAGGAGGATGGATCCCAGAAGTGTTTCCCGAGAAAAAAATATTGAAATCCCAGAGGGGGAAATAAGGGTATCTGTAAATAGAAAGAATATAAACTACTTGCAACAAATAAATTTTCCAAACCTACTACTTATTGAAAATATTGGGAAAAGGACAATTTCCAACCTATTTATCCATTTGCATGTTTATAGTAGATCCATTGGAACTCGAAATTCAACTTGGCTAATAAAGAAAATATACATGATATGGGAAGAAAATTATCATCTGTCACAATAGAGAATCCAATACTTTTCATAGAGTGCTCATACCTCTATAATTTGGATATAGTTTATGTCCTTTTCATACACATTGGCCACTTGTGGTAACCATCATTTACACTCACCAAGAATATTAAACTAATATTTCCTAAATTTACCATTGCAACAATTCATGCTGATAATAATATGTGTGTTGGAGAGTGTTGAAAAATCCTAACTAGAACAGGTGAACCTTGCATGTGGTTTGGTATTTTCTGACATTTTGCTAGTGGTGCAACTACAACAATTGTGTTTCCATAGAATTTGTTTTTCATTGGTGATAATAGTCAGATATCTTATCATCTAGCATCATTAAAATCCAAACATGGAGCTAATGGGATATCAATCTATTGGAAAGTTTAACAAGTATTGAACTATCCACAAGGTTTCTATCCCAATTTATGATTGTGTTCCGTCACATCCAAACAACAAGCCAAAAGTGGGATGAGGTTGGTTGCAAATCCTTGGCAATTTGTCAACAAAATATATGCCAATTGAACAATGCACTGACATCTGAGCCCAGGGATGTCCATACCATGTTGCGAAACCCCCAACATTATGGTATGCTTCTCAAAGTAACTTCCAATTAATATGGTCAAAAACGACTCTCTTGTCACTAGTGCAAATTTTATATTCCCAATAATTGAAGTTAAAAACATGTGTGTGTGTGAGAGAGAGACAGAGAGAGAGAGAGAGAGAAGTATTATACTAACAATATGGAAAAATAACAAACAAAAAATGAAAAATAAATGCAACACTAACCCCTTAAATCAATCCAATAGCTGAAGTGAGTTAATGCCAACCCTTTAAAAAGACACAAATGGCAATTCCATGGGAAGCTAAAGTCACTTGTTAATTAAGGTCATCCTCAGAAATATGTAAGCATCCAAAAAATTATATTTAAAAGTTTTGGGTGGCTTAAACTAGAGTATCAACCTGTAAAATATTTAAGCAAGACTTCAACACCTTTAAGAACCACTTCCCATTGTTGACTAAATCAAATTCAAAATTGTTATTCTCTATTTTGAACAATATTTTTGTCAAACAATTGTTCTAGATACCTCTCAATAATTTTAAATTATTGTAAAAGAGTGTTGCATTTTTACCCAGTGCTTCCAAATAAATTCCAATGTTCCACCAAGTTCTTGGAAAGGGAATACGCACAAGGGGGGTGTGTGGTAGCAACCACAAATTTTAGGGAACTTCAGGGGGATGGAGCGGTATTAGTGTGTGTGTGTGTAATAAACAATGAGTGTCATGTTTATGGCAATTGTATCAACCAAACTAGGAGATAATTAAGAATTGGCTTAATCGTGTCTTTGTATCATAATTTAATTTCTATATACACTATAGAATCTAAACACATCGTCTTAAGTACAATAAGAAATAACTTCATCTTAGCTAAAAACTAAGGCACTTCATCATGTCATTTTCCATGTTTCCTTAAGATGGATATTAATGTAAAATTTATGGGATATACCTCATCCAGTCCATTTAAATCAACTTAATTATTTTCCTATTGCAACCATTTTTATTGACTAGATATATTTGTCCATCAGATTATACTTGGCTCACATTTTGGTGCTTTTAATTATGGTCAATCAATAAATACTGGCATAGAAATGGTCATAAAATCATGCAAACCACCTTTAACATAATTTTCTTAGGAGTTTACCTCTATAACAGCCTCCTCTTAGGCCTACCCAAAGTAACCATGCCAACAGGGTAAATGTGAGATGAGAGGCTACTATGATCATATTCGACCTCCTATGTGACCTCAAGGAAGTGGAATCTATGGAACATCACACACAATCATCTAACATCATCAATAGAACCCTTTGATGACAAGTCAACCACTCAGGAAACATGTCCCTGGGTCCCACTATTGTTTTAGGTCTCTTAGGCCATAGTTGCTCTCATTCTATGGGCAAAGGAGCAACCATAAACCCAAAGTCGCTCTCATAGGCCTGCCTACCAATGACTGTGGACAAAAATTGCCAATTATGTTCTAGCGGCCTCGGGAATTAAGCCACTATTTCAGGCCCAAATCCCACGACATTGCCCATAATGTAATGAAAGCTCACAATTAAGTAAAGTATAGGGAAACAATGATGCAAAATTAAATAGTTGATCAGGACATTAACCAGACCTCTACTAGCCATGACAGGCATTTCGTCAAACATATCATCAACATGTAACCTATAGGTGTAAACAACAGAATTACATGTAGGGATCAAATACTTATTTGAGAATCGCAATGAACCATTATTCCCTCATGCCATTTACTGCATATTCCTTAACATATGCCAAATCATATACCAAATCATATATCAAAACATATACTAAACACCATGTCTAAGCATATATCAAAACATCATATAGCATACATCAAACCATCATAAAGCATATATCAACCACCACAAAGTAAATACCAAACCATCATAAAGCATATACAAAACCACCATAAAGAAAATACTAAAGCACCATAAGAAAATACCAAAGCAGCATGAGAAAATACCAAACCACCATATCAAGCTTCTTTGCCTCTATAACAGCCTCCTCTTAGGCCTACCCAAAGTAACCATGCCAACAGGGTAAATGTGAGATGAGAGGTTACTATGATCATATTCGACCTCTTATGTGACCTCAAGGAAGTGGAATCTATGGAACATCACACACAATCATCTGACATCATCAATAGAACTCTTTGAAGACAAGTCAACCACTCAGGAAACATGTCCCTGGGTCCCACTATTGTTTTAGGTATCTTAGGCCATAGTTGCTCTTATTCTATGGGCAAGGGAGCAACCATAAACCTAAAGTCGCTCTCATAGGCCTGCCTGCCAGTGACTGTGGACAAAAATTTCCAATTATGTTCTAGCGACCTTGGGAATTAAGCCACTATTTCAGGCCCAGATCCCACGACATTGCCCATAATGTAATGAAAGCTCACAATTAAGTAAAGTATAGGGAAACAATGATGCAAAATTAAATAGTTGATCAGGACATTAACCAGACCTCTACTAGCCATGACAGGCATGACAGGCATTTCGTCAAACATATCATCAACATGTAACCTATAGGTGTAAACAACAGAATTACATGTAGGGATCACATACTTATTTGAGAATCGCAATGAACCATTATTCCCTCATGCCATTTACTGCATATTCCTTAACATATGCCAAATCATATACCAAATCATATATCAAAACATATACTAAACACCATGTCTAAGCATATATCAAAACATCATATAGCATACATCAAACCATCATAAAGCATATATCAACCACCACAAAGTAAATACCAAACCATCATAAAGCATATACAAAACCACCATAAAGAAAATACTAAAGCACCATAAGAAAATACCAAAGCACCATGAGAAAATACCAAACCACCATAAGTAAATACAAAACCACCATAAGCAAATATCAAACCACCATAAGAAAGTACCAAACCACCATATCAAGCTTCTTTGCCTCAACTGGAAAATAAGGAAGGATACATAACCCACATCTAATCCACCATCTCCCATGTAGCTTCATGGGGCCCCAAGTGCTTCTGTTTCACTTTAACTTGCTCAATTGCTTGGTTTCGGAGCATGAGTACATTTTTTTGCAATATACATTAAGGCTTCAGCTAGAATTATCCATCTGGTTCCACCTGCAATATAGACCAGTCAATTACATGATCAACATATTTAACATACTTCTCAAGCAAAGATGCATGGAAAACATCGTGGAATTTCACTGTTGGAGGCAGTGCAAGTCAATAGGCTATTGGCCCAATCCTCTCAATGGTACTGAAAGGTCCACAAAGCCGTGGTGCCCGCTTGGCACATGAGCCAATATGCAAGGAGATATTCTTTGGTTTGATGCGCAAGTAGACTTGTTCCCCAACCTGGAACTCCTTGAACAACGTGTTCCTATCTGCATAATTCTTCTTCCTATTCTGTGATGCTTATAGATTCTTAGTGATCACCTGCATCTCCTATTCCATGTCTTCCAACACGTTTAGCCCAATCAATACTTTGTTAACTGGATCACTCCAACTGATGGGAGTGTTAAAACTCTGCCCATACAATGCCTCAAAAGGACTCATCCTCAGTGACTCCTGATAACCGTTGTTGTACGTGAACTCTACCAAAGGGAGATACTCTTCCCACTTCCTCTACTAATGCATCACATACATCCTCAACATATCCTCTAAGATCCTATCCTCTCTGTATGTCCATCTATCTGTGGATGATAAGTTCTGCTAAAGGCAAACTCTGTGCCCAAATGTGCAAAGAACTCCTACCAAAACTTGGAAGTGAACTTCACATCCCTGTCTGATAAAATATTATTTGGAACATCATGTAATCTAACCACATCTCTGATGAACACATGTCCACATCATTAGTTGAGAACGTAGACTTCACCGGAATAAAGTTTGCAACCTTTTTTAACCTATCCACAATGACCATGATGGAATCATGTTTCTTTACTATGTTTGGAAACCTCTGATGACGTCTATGGAAAAGAACTCCCATTTCCATTCTAGAATCACAATCAGTTGTAGTAGTCCACCTTGATGTTTACACTCCTCCTTCACTCACTGAAAATTAAATCATCTAGCCACAAACTCTGCTACATCCATCTTAAAGTTCAACCAATAATAATATCTCTTCATTGTTGTCAGTGTCTTCTGGTAACCTAGGTGACCTGAATAACGTTTCACATGAAACTCCATCAAGATCACCTTTATGAGATCGTTGTCATTTGAAAGATATATCCTATCTCGGAACCTGGCCAATCCATATGTTGTAACAAAATAGTCCAAGTCATGCGCACCTGCACCTGTACCTGTACCTGTACTCTCCTGCAACCCATGCACAATGTCCATATATATGACATCTTTCTGTCCTACCTGTAAGATCCTATCATGTAAGTCTGTCCCGTAGGAGCTCATAATTTCCAAGTGATGTACCTGTACCCGTATGTTGATAGCGTTTGCCACCCTGTTCTCTTTACCTTTAATGTACCTGATCTTGAAATCAAACTCGTTGATCATGGCCAACCATATAGCCTGCCTGGCATTCAGATTCGGTTGTTCAAAAAAATACTTCAACCCAATGTGATCATTCATAAGCACAAACCACCTGCCAAGAAGATAATGCCTCCACATCTTCAGTGCATGTATAATCATTACTATCCTGAGATCCTGTGTCAGGTAGTTTTGTTTTTTCTCGTTTAGTTTTCAGGACTCATAACATACCACCAGTTCATCTTGCATAAGGACTCCACCAAGTCCTCTCTTTCAAGCATATGTGCATACCACAAACTCTTTGTTTGGATTTGTAATCTGTAGTATTGGTGCATGCATCAACAACTTCTTAAGCTTCTCAAAGCTAGCCTCACACTCCTATGTCAATTTTAACTTCTTACCTTTCCTTTGCAATGATGTAATGGGATGAGAAATATGTGAGAAGTTCCTGATGAACCTCCTATAATAGCTTGCTAGACCCATGAAAGATCTCACCTCTTCCACATTATTAGGAGGTATCCACTCCATGATTGCCTTATCTTCTTTGGATCTACTACAATGCCTTCCTTGGAGACAAAATGTCCCAAGTAGTGCACCTCAGTTTGAAAGAAACTACACTTACTGAGCTTAGCATAAAACTAATTCTCCCTCGACAACCTTAACACTACTGCTAAATGATCGACATGCTCTTCCTCATTTTTAGAATAAACTAGTATATCATTAATGAACAGAATAACAACATATCCAAATATGGACACAACACACTATTCCTAAAACACATGAATGTACATGGAGCATTAGTTAAGCCAAATCGAACAACAACAAACTCATAATTCCCATACCTGGTCCTAAACGTAGTCTTGCAAATGTCCTCCTCTTTGATGTGTACCTGATGGTATCTGGATCTCAAGTCAATCTTTGAGAACACTGCTACTCCCTTCAACTGATCGAGAAAGTGATCAATCCTTGGAAAAGGATATTTGTTCTTGATAGTCACTTTGTTCAACTGCCTGTAGTCACTGCATAATCTGAGAGTACCATCTTTCTTCCTCAAAAACAAGACTGGTGTGCCCCAAGGTGATACACTTGGCCTAATGTACCCATTGTCCAACATTTCCTTTAACTGCAACTTTAACTCAACCAACTCAAGTGTGCTCATCATGTAAGGTTCTTTTGATGCTGGAGCTGTCCCTAGAACTAACTCAATCGAAAATTCTACCTCCCTGTGAGGTGGCAACTCTGTAATGTCCTCAGAGAATACATCCTGAAACTGCTGCAACACTGGGTATCTACTCAACACATCTCCATCTTCAACCTCCTTACCCTTATCACTATAAATGTGTACTACCAATAACGTGCACCCCTTCCTGTGGCTATGCTTTGCTTGCATAGTTTTCACCATCCTAACTGATGTGGATTTCTTCTTACCTTGCAATACTCTTGGTTCTCCATTGTCATCAACACACTCAATAGATTTGTCATAGAAATCAACCTTGGTTCTATGTATATACAACTAATCCATGCCCAATAAGATATTATATGATCCCAACTGTAAAACATTCAAACGTGTTGCGGTAGGCATACCATTCAAATCAAATGCGCAAGATCTTACCTAATGATGTACTCACTTATTTGTGCATGTATCCAACTATACTAACCAAGACTATGCATGCAAATCCTTATTCAAACCCACAATTATCCACCAATTCAAGACTAACATAGATATAATTAGATCCGGGGTCAATCAAAATAAAAATAACTTTATCACAAAGCTTACCGCCCATATCGATGATAAGTGCCTGATGTTATTCCAATTTGTTATCCAAGGTTGCATAGATACGTGGAATACTCTGACCAACGTCTCCAAAAATCTGCGCCTACTGTGCACTGTACATCTGAGGTCTACCACCTTGATTCTACAAACAATCTCATCTGCCATGAACTTTGACACAAGTCTAACACTTTATAGGCTTCCATCCTCCATCCTTATTCTTTTCTTAAAAATGATGTCCCTGTCCACTATCTGATGCATTGAACCTCTTAGGTGCTACACCATTCTCCTTGTTATCTGTACTTATGGCCTTGGTCGCTTTTTATCCCATTTTCCTTTTTTCTTTACATTACCTCGCCAGCTTGGCTTATTCTTAGTGTTGCACCTCAATTGTTCATAAAAATTCTTTAGCTTTCAAATGGCCTCCTCCAATGATCTAGGTTTATCGAATTTAATCTTGTCTTTAAATGCAATCGGTAGCCCACTGATGAATCTTTGAATCTTAGCCTTCTCCTCCTTGAGGTAGGGCACATACCTCAACAGTTCCAAGAACTTTCTGGTGTACTCCTCATATATCATGGATCCCATCTTTAGTTTATAGAATTCCTTTTCTTTGTCATCAAAGTACCTTAATGACAAGAAATTTTTTGTAAATAGCTTATCAAACTCACTCCAAGGCAAATCTTCTTCGTTTATGTCCCTAACATTATTCACATCTTCCCACTAGATGTATGCTTTACCTTTAAGATTGAAAGTAGCCACTGTAGCTTTCATGTTCTCTTAGTAGTCATGCAACGTGAAGAAATTTTCGTAGAAAGTAACCATGCCTCTGCATCCTATGATCTCTTTACCTCTCCATCAAAATTAGGTGGCTTTTCTTTCTTATAATCATCAGGGACGCATCCCTATCACTCCTCCTATAAGGTTGATAACAATGACGATCATAGTGCCTATCTGAATCATAACTAGAATCATACATGTGTCTATCCCTTCTCCTCTCCGGAGTGTCAAATAATATGCCATATTGGATTGTGTTGTTATGTAACCAGCTCAAAAAATAGAAGAAAAGATGGATAAACGACTTCAAAATCAGCCTCTTTAAGGGGGCAACCTCCTTTACATTACACAAATGACAAAACCTCCTTTCTATATATATGAGTCTAAGGGGTCACAATATAGTCAAAGCTGACATAACAATAATAATGTAAGGGCACAACAATAACAATAGTGGGCTTCTATGGGGCATAATAATAACAATATGGGGATAACATGGGCACAACAATAACAATAAGGGGATACAATGAAAATAATAATAAGGGAATACACTAGTATTATAGGGACCTAACATGCCCCTCTCCTTGGAAAAAGTGTTGTCCTCAACGCTTGAGTAGTTCTGGATGCTTCTGTATAAAATTCTCATCCTCCCATGTGGAATATTCAATGAGTAAGTTCTTTCACTTGATGAGATACTCTGAAATTGATCGATTCCATAGCTGTTGAGTTCTTGTTTCTGTGACTGCTTCAGGTTCTAGTATGATTTTTCCTTCCTCGTCAAGTTTTGGCAATATTGTTTGAATTGGGACCTTCTCACCTATAACTTTCTTTAAGCATGAAACATGGAAAATTGGGTGCACTCGAGAAGCTGTAGGAAGCTCCAATTTATATGCCATAATACCAATCTGTTGCAACACATTGTACAAACCATAATACTCTGGTGATAATTTATTACCCTTCTTAGCTTGCTTGAGGGACATTTGTTTGTATGGTTGTAGCCGTAGAAATACCCAATCACCTACATCAAAACTTCTTTCATTTCGATGTTGATATGAATGTTGTTTCACTCTATTACACACCAACGTGAGGTTATCCTTTAAGAGTTGGAGAAATTGTTGTTGATTCTCGATGTGATCTTCCATTGTTTGAACCTTACAATTTTCTCTTAAATATGATGTGATGGACGGTGGATGATATCCATAAAGTGCCATAAATGGGGTCATTTTTGCTATAGTATGGAAGGAAGTTTTATACCACCATTCAGCCAAAGGAAACCATTTGACCCATTGTGTTTGTTTATAAGATACAAATAAACGAAGATATCCTTCCAAATGTTTGTTCACTATCTCAATTTTCCCATCACATTGAGGATGATAAGATGAGCTATGAGCTAATTGAATACCCATACAAGAAAATAATTTTGTCCAAAAATTTCCAGTGAAAATGGGATCTCTGTCACTTACAATAATCTTTGGGTTTCCATGTAGCTTTTGAATTGTTTCCATAAATGCAGTAGCAACTGTACTGGCTCTAAAGGGATGAGATAATGCACAAAAGTGTGCATACTTGGTAAGTCTATCAACTACCACCATGATGACGCTCTTTCATTTGAACTTGGGTAAACCTGTGATAAAATCCATTGAAACCTCCTCCCAACATTGACTTGGAATGGATAAAGGTTGTAATAGACCTTGTGTCTTAATTGTTTCAACTTTATTTTGTTGGCAAACCAATATTTCTGTCACAAACTTTTGAATATAATATTTAAGGCCATCTCATAAAAAATCCTTCTTAATCCCGTGGTAAGTTTTTAAAAGTCCTGAGTGCCCTCCTAAGGGAGAGGCGTGCAATTCCATAAGAATATTGTATTTTAGCTGGGAATTATTACAGAGGTATAAGCGATCTTTGTACCATAATGAATCATTTTCTAGTTGAATGAGTTCCCATGCTTCTTCTTCATTCTTCCATTCATCCCTTGCTTCATTTATCCAATTTGGTTGGATAATAGAAATGGGGCAAAGCAATGCTTCCACATCCTCATCCTTTCTTCAAAGTTCATCTGCAACAACATTTTTCTTCCCTTTTTTTAGATGATTTCAAAGTGATAACCCAACATATTAGTGACCCATTTCTACCACTCTTCTGAAGATAATATTTGTTCTAAAAAGTGTTTAAGACTATCATGATACATTTTTACCTTGAAGTTTCTTCTCATTAGGTAAGTTCACCATTTATTAAGTGCATGTAATATTTCCAACATTTCCTTCTCATAAATATCTTTGTATAAATACTTTTCTTCGATTGGACGACTTTCAAAAGTAATGGGTTTTTCTTCTTGCATTAAAACAGAACCAATTCCATTTCTTGAGGCATAACATTCCACAATAAAGGTTTTTGTGAAGTTTGGCATAGCTAAGACCAGTGCTTGGCACATTTCCTCTTTAATATGTTCAAAGGCCTTCGTTGCTTTTGGAGTCCAAGAAAATTCATCTTTGTTCAATAATGTTGTTAGAGGTGCTGGTATTCTCTCATAGTTTTTAACAAACTTGCGATAATGCCCTGTCAACTCGAGAAATTGTCGCAGATGCTTTATGGATGTGGGGATTTTCCATTCCTTAATGGCTTTAATTTTTCTAGGGTCTACCTTAACAACTTCATGAGATACAATATTGTTGGCATTATGACCATAGATTTGGCACTCTGACACAGGTGTTGTCCTTGATGGAAACTCACTCAGATGACAGATCACAGTTCAGCAGGTTAACAACATAGAATGAGGAAAGAGAGGTATACACAGGTTCACCTTGACAAAGTAGCATATACACGCAAGTTAACAGAAGAAAAGGAGCATATACGTACACATGCACTTTCAAAAAATGAAAGGCGCGTATATCTTGGAAAACTAAGTTTTGGTCTAAGGTATTTGGTCCATGGTATTTTGGTCCATGGTATTTTGATCCATGGTATTGGTCCAAGATATATGGTGCGAGGTATTTGGTCCAAGGTATTGAGTAAGGCCTAAGACTATAAGAGGAGGAGAAGATCATTAGGCAAAGGCACTCAAGTATTGAATATCTAATGAAGAGAAAGATCTAGTATATAGGTAATTGGGTTATGGTGCATAGTTGGATCTGAACCAAGGATGAACCTTAGCGCTTGATGAAGGATAAGATCTAATGATGGGTCAAGATCTTAAGGCTTGAATTGAAGTATCTTTATGTGGTTTTATCATTTATGTGAATAACTGGTGCATGTTGTAGTTTGTAAATATGATGATCTGGGTATAGCTGAAGTTTGGAATAGTTGTAATGTTTAAATCATCATTTACAGATCTATACGCAGGTTCACTTTAGAAAAGGCGTGTATACATGCTGGTTCTGCATATCAAAACAACGTATAGATCTTAAATTTGATTTGCATATCTGTACGTAGGTTCGCCTTGAGAAAAGATCTTATGCACACAGACTAGACACATGGAAGTAGCGTATACCTCATAAAATATGTTTTAGCTACTTCTGTTTGTTGTTGCAGTGTTTTGGGTTCTGGCTTGGGTTCTAGTTACTGTATTCTGGTTACAAAATTCTGAAAGATCAGATTGAAGGGTTGTCAAAGTGATTGATTGATTTAGTTGTGGTTGGTGCAAAGGAGATTGGTTGATGTAGATATATTTGATGATTGAATGATGTTATTGATGGATCCAGTCTAAAAATTTATGAAACGTGGTCCCTGGAAGAAAGAGAAGGTTGTAGCCTTTTGTAGGCCGACATCTACGTACTAGTAAACATATCAGCTAGTACAAGAGCTAGGGGGATGTAGCTCCCTTCCAGGAGAAGCTGGAGAATGAGAGAAGGTTGTAGCCTTCTGCAGGTAGAAGCCTGCATACTAGTATAAGATTGCACTAGTACAAAAATTGTAAAAAGAAGTTTCTTATTAAAAAGAAGATAGAGACAATTACAGCAGGTGGTTTTCACCCACATTGGGTTTCCACCTTATATATTGTGTTCATGTGTGTGATTGTCTGTTCTATTTTTACTACACCTGGTTACTATTTATATGGTTCTGATGCACTAATTAAATATCAACATATGATGAATTAATTAATCATAAGTTTGTAGGATATAGGCTAGTTGCCTTAAACGCAGTTGCGTATACAAGTGAGTTCCATTAACTGAAGTAGCATATATGAATCTGATTATGGAAATAAAAAATTATTGACTTGTTAATACTGATTCACCCCCCCACCTTCTCAGTATTATTTCCAACAATTGGTATCATAGAAGGTCCTTCAGAAGAAGCTTGATCGCTTGAAGGAATATCCATCATCATGAGTAATCAAGAAAGAGAGGCATCCATCAGACCACCAATATTTGATGGAAGCAACTTCGTTTATTAGAAGGTAAGAACCACGACCTATCTTCAATCTCTTGGAACATATGTCTCGGAAATCATGGAGGGAGGATATATACATTTCCATCAACAATTCCTACAAATGCGGTAGGTAAAAAGAAATATGAAACCAATGCCAAGGTTGTCAATACATTATTGGGAAGTCTGTCACAATCAGAATTTTTTCAAAGTTAAGAAGCTCAAATCTGCCAAAGAAATATGGGACAAAATCGTTCTAAGCTATGAAGGAGACTCTCAGGTAAAATGTGCAAAACTCCAAACTCTCAGAATCCAATATGAAACTCTCAAAATGCACAATGATGAAAGTATAGCTAGTTCCTTCTTACTATGGATGAGATTGCTAATTGCATGAAGAATTTGGGTGAAAAGATAAAAGGAGTTACTTTAGTTGAAAAGGTTTTAAGATCCTTGTCTACTAAGTTTGAATCAAAAGTATCTGCTATAAAAGAAAAGCAGGATCTTTAGACTATTACTATGACACAACTGCACGAAATCTTAACTGCTTTCGAGATGAGAAAAGGAGGTCCATTAGATATGAGAGAAGCCACATTTAAAGCTTCAGGAAGAGAAGAACTCAATGAATCAGGACATATTTCAGAAGGAGAGGAAGAAGAAAACTTTGTCAAGAACCTTCAACGGGGTTTCGAAAGATTCAGAGGTAAACTACCTTTCAAATGTTTTGATTATGGAAGAGTCGGTAATTATGCTGCCAAATGTCCTCATAAAGATAAGCTTGATAAAGGTAAGGAATCAACAAAATGGAATAGAAAACAAAGTGTAAGTAAGAAGAGCTACTATACGCATGAAGATAACGATGGTTTATCAATTAGTGATGAAGATGAAAATAGTAATGACTATAGACTTCTGATGGCTTTTGAAGATGATGATTTTTTGGATGCTTTAGATGAAGATGACATTTATGAGGAAATCTCTAAACTCAAAATATGTTTAGAAGAAAATAATATGATTATAGATACTTTGACATTCCAACTTGTTGAAATAGAAAAAAACAATGAAAAACTAGAATGTGAAATTGTGGGTCTAAGAAAGGATATTGAGAAAATAAAATCTCTCAATCTTAGATTTGCCAAAGGATCAGAAACTTTAAATGAAATTATCGAAGTGCAGCGTTCTCCTTTCATAAATATAGGTCTTGGATATACTGAAGAAGCATCTCAAGCACAGAAGCCGTCAACCTCCACTAAAAGCTATCTTGATCCAGCAAAGAGTAGTGAACAGTTTGACAATCATCAGCAAAGGCATAAAGCAGATCACCAGGTAAATCAGGATCAATTTACTTCAGAGATGAATAGAAGCTACAACCAGCCTCAGGTAAATCATACTCAATCTGTTTCAAGAATGAATATCAATAGAAACTACAATCACCAGGTCAGTAGATTCGATAATCGCAGGAACTTCTTTAATGGCCAATGTTTTTCATGTCATAACTTTGGACACAAAGTTTCTTAATGTGTTGCTTACAAGACCATCATGACTAGAGAAGCACGAAATCAAAGAAATGTGACAGGGATCATGAAACGGACCTACAATAACTTTTCTCTTCTTGAAAATGAAATAGAATGCTCTATCTGCAACAACTTTGGTGATGAAGAATTTGAATTCAGGAGTAAATTTCGGCAAACATCTCAGAAGGAGAAAACTTCATTAAGTCCCACAATATGGAGAAATAAATAACCGCAAATAGAAATATGTGGTAAAGCCTTGTACGCAGAAGGACAAGAAAATCAGTGGTACATCGACAATGGATGCCCAAAACACATGACAGATGACAAAGAAAAACTTCATTCATATAATGCCTTACAAAAGGAAAAGAAGTTCTTTTTTGGAAATGAAACTCCTGCTGTCATAAAAGGTAAAGGCTTTGTTCTCTTAAAAGAAAAAGTTAAAGTTGGGAATGTTATGTATGTTGATGGTCTAAAGCATAACTTGTTGTGTGTCAGTCAAATGTGTGATCAAGGAAATGAAGTAGTATTTCGATCAAATGGATGTGTTGTTTGTGAGCTTGATATAGGAGAAACAGTGATCAAAGGTATAAGAACTCCAAACAACTTATACATACTCAAGTGAGGACAACAACAGTTCTCTCTAAGAAAAAATGATGAACACTGGCTATGGCACATAAGATTGGGGCATCTAATCTTCTCTCAAATAAGAAAAGCATGTAGATTCCAGGTTGTTCGTGATCTTCCTGATATCAACATTCCAGAAAATACAATGCGCAAATCATGTCAATTTGGTAAGCAAACCAGATTGCACTTCCCTGAAAAGGAAGGATCAACTAGTAAGCCTCTTGAACTTGTTCATACTGATTTATGTGGACCATCAAGGAAAAAGTCACCCTGTGGAGAAGAATACTTTATATTGTTCATTGATGATTTTTCCAGAATGTGTTGGATAGGACTTCTAAAGCATAAAGATGAAGCATTTGAAAAATTCAAAGCCTTCAAAGCTTTGGTTGAAAATGAATCAGATCGCAAAATCAAATGCATAATATCTAATTGAGGAGGGGGATTTACCTTGGATGAATTCTTTGACTTTTGTGAAGAACATGGAATAAAAAGGCAATTCTCCACTGCAAGGACTCCTCAGCAAAATGGAGTGGTAGAAAGGATGAACATAACTATTCAACAAATGGCTTGTGCTATGTTAGATGAGTTTGGAACTCCTGCAACCTTCTGGGGTGAAGCTGCATTCGCTGCCGTCACTATTCTCAACCAAGCAAATGTTCGGGTAAACAACACTCAAACTCCACATGAAATTTAGTATGTCAAGACTCCTACTGTAAAATACTTCAAAATTTTTGGAAGAAAATGTTACATCAAAAGGACTGATGAAAAACTTGGTAAGTTTGAACCTAGAGCAGATGAAGGTATTCTCCTTGGTTACTCTTCCCGAAGTAAAGGATATAAATGTTATAATAAAATAGTTGGGAAAATTATTGAGAGTATTGATGTTGTGGTTGATGAAGCATACAAAAATCCAAAGCAAATAAAAACTGAAGATTATGAAGAAGATGAGGATTATCCTCCCACATAAAATCAGACTAATTCTGAAGAAGAAACCAATGAAGCACCAGAAGAAGAGATAACGGTAGAAGAAAAGACTCCATCTAGGTATGTTCAGAAAAATCATCTAGAGACTCAAATTTTGGGACAGAAAGAGGCAAGTGTGCAGGCAAGAAGAACTATTACAAAAGCTTCAAGCTATCTAGCATTTCTATCCCCCACCGAACCTCAAAATGTAAATGAAGCATGCAAAGATGAATATTGGGTCAAGGCCATGAATGAAGAACTTGAGAAAATTGAAAAGAATAATACTTGGGAATTAGTTCCTAGACCTCATGATAAGAATATCATAGGAACTAAATGGATATTCAAAAGCAAGCTGAATGAAAATGGAGAAGTTATTAGAAACAAGGCCAGACTTGTTTGTAAAAGATATTCTCAACAAGAAGGTATAGATTTTGAAGAAACTTTTGCATCTGTTGCTAGAATTGAAGCCATAAGAATGTTCCTTGATCTTTCTAGTTTTCAGAAATTAAAGTATACCAAATAGATGTAAAATTTGCCTTTCTTAATGGAGACTTAGAAGAATAAGTCTATATTGAGCAACTAGATGGATTCATTCTTGGAAATGATGCAAAACTTGTATGCAGAATCAGAAAGGCTCTCTATGGTCTAAAACAAGCTCCAAGGGCATGGTATTACCGTCTTGACAAATATCTCCATCAACAAGGTTTTTCAAAAGGATCAGCTGATAGAAATCTATATACAAATATTGACAATAATAAATCGATAATACTTGTTGTGTATGTTGATGATATAATTTTTGGTAGCAATGAAGAAGCCATGAGTCGAAATTTTACTTTGGTAATGTAGCAAGAATTTGAAATGTCCATGCTTGGTGAGGTTACATATTTTCTTGGTCTACAAGTTCAACAAAATAAAGATGGTATTTTTATGCACAAACCAAATATCTCAAATAGATCTTGAAAAAATACGGCATGGAAGATTCTAAACCAGTATGTACCCTAATGGTAACAAGATGCAGTCTCAGCTCACATGATGAATCAACAACAATACATCAACCAACTTACAGATCCATGATTGGAAGCCTGCTTTATCTAACAGGTACCTAACTAGACATCATGCATGCAGTAGGAATAATTGGAAGATTACAAGCAAATCCAAAGGAATCACACCTTTAGGAAATCAAAAGGATTTTCAAATATCTTCAAGGAACACAAAATTTTGGTTTATGGTATCCTAGATATATAGATCTTACACTTCATGCATATACAGATGCAGATTGGGCAGGAAGCATTGATGACAGAAAAAGCACTAGTGGTGGTGCATTCTATATGGGTTCCAGATTAGTGTCTTGGTTCAACAAGAAACAAAGTTCAATTGCATTATCTACAGCTGAAGCAGAATATGTAGCTACTGCATGTTGCTACACACAACTCCTTTGGATGATGCAAACATTGCAAGACATTCAGATTACATGTACTCCACCCATCTCCATTCTATGTGATAATACAAGTGCCATCAGTATTTCAAATAATCCAGTCATGCATTCCAAGACCAAGCACATACCCATCAAATATCATTTTCTATGTGAACAAGTGCTTGAACAAAAGGTCAAATTGGAGTATGTTCCCTCCAAAGAATAGGTTGTTGATATATTCACCAAACCACTGCCTAAAGAGACATTTGAATATCTCAGAAAAAAGCTGGGAGTAGTTGATGCATCATCCTACTGTTAAAACTTATCTATTTCAGAGAAAGATGGTTATGCGCGAGTTTCATGAAGCATAGTCGCGTACATACACTGGTTTCTATGGATACAGTCGCGTATATGTTGGTTTGAGGAAAAGTAGTGGGAAAAACTCAAGATGAAAGGGGTCTGATATGGTTAAGTGAATTATCTGCTTTGCTTGATGATGGTTACAGTCTGTGGATGAAATGTGTAAATATGTTGGCTCTCATAAGTTGTTGATAACTTGATGTATATGATGCCTTGATAGCTATTCTACTATATGAAATGATCAGATCTGACAGTGATCATCTGGCACAGGTTGAATGGGAGCATATACTTCCAATAATGCATTGTTGCCATTATCTTAGAAGATCTTGGTACAAATTCACACAGTTGTTTTTTGATTTAGGTGGAACAGGTTCAGGGGGAGAACATGGTTGCTGGTCTGGATGTTGATTGACAGATGTTGCTAATTATAGAGTCATGTTCTTCCTTTAGAACATCTTTTTGCAAGCCTTTCTTATAATCAGCGGGAGCATGGACTCGATCATGGAGCTTAATCAACACACTTCAACATATCAGAGAATTCAGCATATAATCAGGGGGAGCATAACCCTTTGACCTTGATGACAAAGGGGGAGAGTGACTTGGGATTGCCATCAAGTCCAAAGGGGGAGATTGCTGGCATTATGACATAGATTTAGCACTATGACATAGGTGTTGTCCTTGATGGCAACTCACTCAGATGACAAATCACAGTTCAGCAGCTTAACAACACAGATCAGACTACACAGAATGATGAAAGAGAGGTATACGTAGGTTCACCCTAAGAAAACCATTCAGCCAAAGGAAACCATTTGACCCATTGTGTTTGTTTATAAGATACAAATAAACGAAGATATCCTTCCAAATGTTTGTTCACTATCTCAATTTTCCCATCACATTGAGGATGATAAGATGAGCTATGAGCTAATTGAATACCCATACAAGAAAATAATTTTGTCCAAAAATTTCCAGTGAAAATGGGATCTCTGTCACTTACAATAATCTTTGGGTTTCCATGTAGCTTTTGAATTATTTCCATAAATGCAGTAGCAACTGTACTGGCTCTAAAGGGATGAGATAATGCACAAAAGTGTGCATACTTGGTAATTCTATCAACTACCACCATGATGACGCTCTTTCATTTGAACTTGGGTAAACCTGTGATAAAATCCATTGAAACCTCCTCCCAACATTGACTTGGAATGGATAAAGGTTGTAATAGACCTTGTGTCTTAATTGTTTCAACTTTATTTTGTTGGCAAACCAATATTTCTGTCACAAACTTTTGAATATAATATTTAAGGCCATCTCATAAAAAATCCTTCTTAATCCCGTGGTAAGTTTTTAAAAGTCCTGAGTGCCCTCCTAAGGGAGAGGCGTGCAATTCCATAAGAATATTGTATTTTAGCTGGGAATTATTACAGAGGTATAAGCGATCTTTGTACCATAACAAATCATTTTCTAGTTGAATGAGTTCCCATGCTTCTTCTTCATTCTTCCATTCATCCCTTGCTTCATTTATCCAATTTGGTTGGATAATAGAAATGGGGAAAAGCAATGCTTCCACATCCTCATCCTTTCTTCAAATTTCATCTGCAACAACATTTTTCTTCCCTTTTTTTAGATGATTTCAAAGTGATAACCCAACATATTAGTGACCCATTTCTACCACTCTTCTGAAGATAATATTTGTTCTAAAAAGTGTTTAAGACTATCATGATACATTTTTACCTTGAAGTTTCTTCTCATTAGGTAAGTTCACCATTTATTAAGTGCATGTAATATTTCCAACATTTCCTTCTCATAAATATCTTTGTATAAATACGTTTCTTCGATTGGACGACTTTCAAAAGTAATGGGTTTTTCTTCTTGCATTAAAACAGAACCAATTCCATTTCTTGAGGCATAACATTCCACAATAAAGGTTTTTGTGAAGTTTGGCATAGCTAAGACCAGTGCTTGGCACATTTCCTCTTTAATATGTTGAAAGGCCTTCGTTGCTTTTGGAGTCCAAGAAAATTCATCTTTGTTCAATAATGTTGTTAGAGGTGCTGGTATTCTCTCATAGTTTTTAACAAACTTGCGATAATGCCCTGTCAACTCGAGAAATTGTCGCAGATGCTTTATGGATGTGGGGATTTTCCATTCCTTAATGGCTTTAATTTTTCTAGGGTCTACCTTAACAACTTCATGAGATACAATATTGTTGGCATTATGACCATAGATTTGGCACTCTGACACAGGTGTTGTCCTTGATGGAAACTCACTCAGATGACAGATCACAGTTCAGCAGGTTAACAACATAGAATGAGGAAAGAGAGGTATACACAGGTTCACCTTGACAAAGTAGCATATACACGCAAGTTAACAGAAGAAAAGGAGCATATACGTACACATGCACTTTCAAAAAATGAAAGGCGCGTATATCTTGGAAAACTAAGTTTTGGTCTAAGGTATTTGGTCCATGGTGTTTTGGTCCATGGTATTTTGATCCATGGTATTGGTCCAAGATATATGGTGCGAGGTATTTGGTCCAAGGTATTGAGTAAGGCCTAAGACTATAAGAGGAGGAGAAGATCATTAGGCAAAGGCACTCAAGTATTGAATATCTAATGAAGAGAAAGATCTAGTATATAGGTAATTGGGTTATGGTGCATAGTTGGATCTGAACCAAGGATGAACCTTAGCGCTTGATGAAGGATAAGATCTATTGATGGGTCAAGATCTTAAGGCTTGAATTGAAGTATCTTTATGCGGTTTTATCATTTATGTGAATAACTGGTGCATGTTGTAGTTTGTAAATATGATGATCTGGGTATAGCTAAATTTTGGAATAGTTGTAATGTTTAAATCATCATTTACAGATCTATACGCAGGTTCACTTTAGAAAAGGCGTGTATACATGTTGGTTCTGCATATCAAAACAACGTATAGATCTTAAATTTGATTTGCATATCTGTACGTAGGTTCGCCTTGAGAAAAGATCTTATGCACACAGACTAGACACATGGAAGTAGCGTATACCTCATAAAATATGTTTTAGCTACTTTTGTTTGTTGTTGCAGTGTTTTGGGTTCTAGCTTGGGTTCTAGTTACTGTATTTTGGTTACAAAATTCTGAAAGATCAGATTGAAGGGTTGTCAAAGTGATTGATTGATTTAGTTGTGGTTGGTGCAAAGGAGATTGGTTGATGTAGATATATTTGATGATTGAATGATGTTATTGATGGATCCAGTCTGAAAATTTATGAAACGTGGTCCCTGGAATAAAGAGAAGGTTGTAGCCTTTTGTAGGCCGACATCTACGTACTAGTAAACATATCAGCTAGTACAAGAGCTAGGGGGATGTAGCTCCCTTCCAGGAGAAGCTGGAGAATGAGAGAAGGTTGTAGCCTTCTGCAGGTAGAAGCCTGCATACTAGTATAAGATTGCAATAGTACAAAAATTGTAAAAAGAAGTTTCTTATTAAAAAGAAGATAGAGACAATTACAGCAGGTGGTTTTCACCCACATTGGGTTTCCACCTTATATATTGTGTTCATGTGTGTGATTGTCTGTTCTATTTTTACTACACCTGGTTACTATTTATATGGTTCTGATGCACTAATTAAATATCAACATATGATGAATTAATTAATCATAAGTTTGTAGGATATAGGCTAGTTGCCTTAAACGCAGTTGTGTATACAAGTGAGTTCCATTAACTGAAGTAGCATATATGAATCTGATTATGGAAATAAAAAATTATTGACTTGTTAATACTGATTCACCCCCCCCACCTTCTCAGTATTATTTCCAACAATTGGTATCATAGAAGGTCCTTCAGAAGAAGCTTGATCGCTTGAAGGAATATCCATCATCATGAGTAATCAAGAAAGAGAGGCATCCATCAGACCACCAATATTTGATGGAAGCAACTTCGTTTATTAGAAGGTAATAACCACGACCTATCTTCAATCTCTTGGAACATATGTCTCGGAAATCATGGAGGGAGGATATATACATTTCCATCAACAATTCCTACAAATGCGGTAGGTAAAAAGAAATATGAAACCAATGCCAAGGTTGTCAATACATTATTGGGAAGTCTGTCACAATCAGAATTTTTTCAAAGTTAAGAAGCTCAAATCTGCCAAAGAAATATGGGACAAAATCGTTCTAAGCTATGAAGGAGACTCTCAGGTAAAATGTGCAAAACTCCAAACTCTCAGAATCCAATATGAAACTCTCAAAATGCACAATGATGAAAGTATAGCTAGTTCCTTCTTACTATGGATGAGATTGCTAATTGCATGAAGAATTTGGGTGAAAAGATAAAAGGAGTTACTTTAGTTGAAAAGGTTTTAAGATCCTTTTCTACTAAGTTTGAATCAAAAGTATCTACTATAAAAGAAAAGCAGGATCTTTAGACTATTACTATGACACAACTGCACGAAATCTTAACTGCTTTCGAGATGAGAAAAGGAGGTCCATTAGATATGAGAGAAGCCACATTTAAAGCTTCAGGAAGAGAAGAACTCAATGAATCAGGACATATTTCAGAAGGAGAGGAAGAAGAAAACTTTGTCAAGAACCTTCAACGGGGTTTCGAAAGATTCAGAGGTAAACTACCTTTCAAATGTTTTGATTATGGAAGAGTCGATAATTATGCTGCCAAATGTCCTCATAAAGATAAGCTTGATAAAGGTAAGGAATCGACAAAATGGAATAGAAAACAAAGTGTAAGTAAGAAGAGCTACTATACGCATGAAGATAACGATGGTTTATCAATTAGTGATGAAGATGAAAATAGTAATGACTATAGACTTCTGATGGCTTTTGAAGATGATGATTTTTTGAATGGTTTAGATGAAGATGACATTTATGAGGAAATCTCTGAACTCAAAATATGTTTAGAAGAAAATAATATGATTATAGATACTTTGACATTCCAACTTGTTGAAATAGAAAAAAACAATGAAAAACTAGAATGTGAAATTGTGGGTCTAAGAAAGGATATTGAGAAAATAAAATCTCTCAATCTTAGATTTGCCAAAGGATCAGAAACTTTAAATGAAATTATCGAAGTGCAGCATTCTCCTTTCATAAATATAGGTCTTGGATATACTGAAGAAGCATCTCAAGCACAGAAGCCGTCAAGCTCCACTAAAAGCTATCTTGATCCAGCAAAGAGTAGTGAACAGTTTGACAATCATCAGCAAAGGCATAAAGCAGATCACCAGGTAAATCAGGATCAATTTACTTCAGAGATGAATAGAAGCTACAACCAGCCTCAGGTAAATCATACTCAATCTGTTTCAAGAATGAATATCAATAGAAACTACAATCACCAGGTCAGTAGATTCGATAATCGCAGGAACTTCTTTAATGGCCAATGTTTTTCATGTCATAACTTTGGACACAAAGTTTCTTAATGTGTTGCTTACAAGACCATCATGACTAGAGAAGCACGAAATCAAAGAAATGTGACAGGGATCATGAAACGGACCTACAATAACTTTTCTCTTCTTGAAAATGAAATAGAATGCTCTATCTGCAACAACTTTGGTGATGAAGAATTTGAATTCAGGAGTAAATTTCGGCAAACATCTCAGAAGGAGAAAACTTCATTAAGTCCCACAATATGGAGAAATAAATAACCGCAAATAGAAATATGTGGTAAAGCCTTGTACGCAGAAGGACAAGAAAATCAGTGGTACATCGACAATGGATGCCCAAAACACATGACAGATGACAAAGAAAAACTTCATTCATATAATGCCTTACAAAAGGAAAAGAAGTTCTTTTTTGGAAATGAAACTCCTGCTGTCATAAAAGGTAAAGGCTTTGTTCTCTTAAAAGAAAAAGTTAAAGTTGGGAATGTTATGTATGTTGATGGTCTAAAGCATAACTTGTTGTGTGTCAGTCAAATGTGTGATCAAGGAAATGAAGTAGTATTTCGATCAAATGGATGTGTTGTTTGTGAGCTTGATATAGGAGAAACAGTGATCAAAGGTATAAGAACTCCAAACAACTTATACATACTCAAGTGAGGACAACAACAGTTCTCTCTAAGAAAAAATGATGAACACTGGCTATGGCACAGAAGATTGGGGCATCTAATCTTCTCTCAAATAAGAAAAGCATGTAGATTCCAGGTTGTTCGTGATCTTCCTGATATCAACATTCCAGAAAATACAATGCGCAAATCATGTCAATTTGGTAAGCAAACCAGATTGCACTTCCCTGAAAAGGAAGGATCAACTAGTAAGCCTCTTGAACTTGTTCATACTGATTTATGTGGACCATCAAGGAAAAAGTCACCTTGTGGAGAAGAATACTTTATATTGTTCATTGATGATTTTTCCAGAATGTGTTGGATAGGACTTCTAAAGCATAAAGATGAAGCATTTGAAAAATTCAAAGCCTTCAAAGCTTTGGTTGAAAATGAATCAGATCGCAAAATCAAATGCATAATATCTAATTGAGGAGGGGATTTACCTTGGATGAATTCTTTGACTTTTGTGAAGAACATGGAATAAAAAGGCAATTCTCCACTGCAAGGACTCCTCAGCAAAATGGAGTGGTAGAAAGGATGAACATAACTATTCAACAAATGGCTTGTGCTATGCTAGATGAGTTTGGAACTCCTGCAACCTTCTGGGGTGAAGCTGCATTCGCTGCCGTCACTATTCTCAACCAAGCAAATGTTCGGGTAAACAACACTCAAACTCCACATGAAATTTAGTATGGTAAGACTCCTACTGTAAAATACTTCAAAGTTTTTGGAAGAAAATGTTACATCAAAAGGACTGATGAAAAACTTGGTAAGTTTGAACCTAGAGCAGATGAAGGTATTCTCCTTGGTTACTCTTCCCGAAGTAAAGGATATAAATGTTATAATAAAATACTTGGGAAAATTATTGAAAGTATTGATGTTGTGGTTGATGAAGCATGCAAAAATCCAAAGCAAATAAAAACTGAAGATTATGAAGAAGATGAGGATTATCCTCCCACATAAAATCAGACTAATTCTGAAGAAGAAACCAATGAAGCACCAGAAGAAGAGATAACGGTAGAAGAAAAGACTCCATCTAGGTATGTTCAGAAAAATCATCTAGAGACTCAAATTTTGGGACAGAAAGAGGCAAGTGTGCAGACAAGAAGAACTATTACAAAAGCTTCAAGCTATCTAGCATTTCTATCCTCCACCGAACCTCAAAATATAAATGAAGCATGCAAAGATGAATGTTGGGTCAAGGCCATGAATGAAGAACTTGAGAAAATTGAAAAGAATAATACTTGGGAATTAGTTCCTAGACCTCATGATAAGAATATCATAGGAACTAAATGGATATTCAAAAACAAGCTGAATGAAAATGGAGAAGTTATTAGAAACAAGGCCAGACTTGTTTGTAAAGGATATTCTCAACAAGAAGGTATAGATTTTGAAGAAACTTTTGCATCTGTTGCTAGAATTGAAGCCATAAGAATGTTCCTTGATCTTTCTAGTTTTCAGAAATTAAAGTATACCAAATAGATGTAAAATTTGCCTTTCTTAATGGAGACTTAGAAGAATAAGTCTATATTGAGCAACTAGATGGATTCATTCTTGGAAATGATGCAAAACTTGTATGCAGAATCAGAAAGGCTCTCTATGGTCTAAAACAAGCTCCAAGGGCATGGTATTACCGTCTTGACAAATATCTCCATCAACAAGGTTTTTCAAAAGGATCAGCTGATAGAAATCTATATACAAATATTGACAATAATAAATCGATAATACTTGTTGTGTATGTTGATGATATAATTTTTGGTAGCAATGAAGAAGCCATGAGTCGAAATTTTACTTTGGTAATGTAGCAAGAATTTGAAATGTCCATGCTTGGTGAGGTTACATATTTTCTTGGTCTACAAGTTCAACAAAATAAAGATGGTATTTTTATGGCACAAACCAAATATCTCAAATAGATCTTGAAAAAATACGGCATGGAAGATTCTAAACCAGTATGTACCCTAATGGTAACAAGATGCAGTCTCAGCTCACATGATGAATCAACAACAATACATCAACCAACTTACAGATCCATGATTGGAAGCCTGCTTTATCTAACAGGTACCTAACTAGACATCATGCATGCAGTAGGAATAATTGGAAGATTACAAGCAAATCCAAAGGAATCACACCTTTAGGAAATCAAAAGGATTTTCAAATATCTTCAAGGAACACAAAATTTTGGTTTATGGTATCCTAGATATATAGATCTTACACTTCATGCATATACAGATGCAGATTGGGCAGGAAGCATTGATGACAGAAAAAGCACTAGTGGTGGTGCATTCTATATGGGTTCCAGATTAGTGTCTTGGTTCAACAAGAAACAAAGTTCAATTGCATTATCTACAGCTGAAGCAGAATATGTAGCTACTGCATGTTGCTACACACAACTCCTTTGGATGATGCAAACATTGCAAGACATTCAGATTACATGTACTCCACCCATCTCCATTCTATGTGATAATACAAGTGCCATCAGTATTTCAAATAATCCAGTCATGCATTCCAAGACCAAGCACATACCCATCAAATATCATTTTCTATGTGAACAAGTGCTTGAACAAAAGGTCAAATTGGAGTATGTTCCCTCCAAAGAATAGGTTGTTGATATATTCACCAAACCACTGCCTAAAGAGACATTTGAATATCTCAGAAAAAAGCTGGGAGTAGTTGATGCATCATCCTACTGTTAAAACTTATCTATTTCAGAGAAAGATGGTTATGCGCGAGTTTCATGAAGCATAGTCGCGTACATACACTGGTTTCTATGGATACAGTCGCGTATATGTTGGTTTGAGGAAAAGTAGTGGGAAAAACTCAAGATGAAAGGGGTCTGATATGGTTAAGTGAATTATCTGCTTTGCTTGATGATGGTTACAGTCTGTGGATGAAATGTGTAAATATGTTGGCTCTCATAAGTTGTTGATAACTTGATGTATATGATGCCTTGATAGCTCTTCTACTATATGAAATGATCAGATCTGACAGTGATCATCTGGCACGGGTTGAATGGGAGCATATACTTCCAATAATGCATTGTTGCCATTATCTTAGAAGATCTTGGTACAAATTCACACAGTTGTTTTTTGATTTAGGTGGAACAGGTTCAGGGGGAGAACATGGTTGCTGGTCTGGATGTTGATTGACAGATGTTGCTAATTATAGAGTCATGTTCTTCCTTTAGAACATCTTTTTGCAAGCCTTTCTTATAATCAGCGGGAGCATGGACTCGATCATGGAGCTTAATCAACACACTTCAACATATCAGAGAATTCAGCATATAATCAGGGGGAGCATAACCCTTTGACCTTGATGACAAAGGGGGAGAGTGACTTGGGATTGCCATCAAGTCCAAAGGGGGAGATTGCTGGCATTATGACATAGATTTAGCACTATGACATAGGTGTTGTCCTTGATGGCAACTCACTCAGATGACAAATCACAGTTCAGCAGCTTAACAACACAGATCAGACTACACAGAATGATGAAAGAGAGGTATACGTAGGTTCACCCTAAGAAAGTAGCATATACATGCATGTTAACAGACCAAAAGGAGCGTATACGTACACACGTACATTCACAGAATGAAAGGTGTGTATATCTTGGAAAACTAAGTTTTGGTCCAAGGTATTTGGTCCATGGTATTTTGGTCCATGGTATTTTGATCCATGGTATTGGTCCAAGATATATGGTCTGAGGTATTTGGTCCAAGGTATTGGTCCTAAGTGGTTTTGGTCCATGGTATTGAGTAAGGCCTAAGACTATAAAAGGATGAGAAGATCATTAGGCAAAGGCACTCATGTATTGAATATCTGATGAAGAGTAAGATCTAGTATACAGGTTATTGGGTTATGGTGCATAGCCAGATCTGAACCAAGGATGAACCTTAGTGCTTGATGAAGGATAAGATCTAATGATGGTTCAAGATCTTAAGGCTTGAAGTGAAGTATCTTTATGTGGTTTTATCATTTATATGAATAACTGGCGCATATTGTTGTCTGTAAATATGATGATCTGGGTATAACTGAAGTCTAGAATAGTTGTAATGTTTAAATCATCATTTACAGATCTATACACAGGTTCACTTTAGAAAAGGCGTGTATACATTATGGTTCTGCATATCAAAACAGCGTATACATCTTAAATTTGATTTGTAGATCTGTACGCAGGTTTGCCTTGAGAAAAGAGCATATGCACGCAGGTTTGACACATGGAAGCAGCGTATACCTCATAAAGTATGTTTTAGCTGCTTCTTTTTGCTGTTGCAGTGTTTTGGGTTCTAGCTTGGGTTCTGGTTACTGTATTCTGGTTACAACGTTCTAAAATATCAGATTGAAGGGTTGTCAAAGTGATTGGTTGATTCAGTTGTGGTTGGTGCAAAGGAGATTGGCTGATGCAGATATATTTGATAATTGAATGTTGTTATTGATGGATCCAGTCTGAAAATTTATGAAACATGGTCCCTAGAAGAAAAGAGAAGGTTGTATCCTTCTGCAGGGAGAAGCTTGCGTACTGGTATAAGACTGCACCAGTACAAAAATTGTAAAAAATAAGTTTCTTATTAAAAAGAATATAGAGATGATTGCAGCAGGTGGTTTTCACCCACATTGGGTTTCCGCCTTATATCTTGTGTTCATGTGTGTGATTGTCTGTTCTATTTTTACTGCACCTGGTTACTGTTTATATGGTTCCAATGCACTGATTAAAGATCAACATGTGATGAATTAACTGAATCATAAGTTTGCAGGATATATCCTAGTTGCCTTAAACACAGTTGCGTATACACGCGAGTTCCATTAACTGAAGTAGCGTATATGAATTTGATTATGGAAATAAAAAATTATTGACTTGCTAATACTGATTCACCCCCCCCCCCCCCCTCCTTCACCCCTCAGTATTATTTTCAACAATTAAATACTTTTCTTTGATTGGACGACTTTCAAAAGAAATGGGTCTTTCTTTTTGCATTAAAACATGACCAATTCCATTTCTTGAGGCATAACATTCCACAATAAAGGTTTTTGTGAAGTTTGGCATAGCTAAGACTAGTGCTTGGCACATTTCCTCTTTAATATGTTCAAAGGCCTTCATTTCTTTTGGATTCCAATAAATTTCATCTTTGTTCAATAATGTTGTTAGAGGTGCTGATATTCTCTCATAGTTTTTTGGGTTGTGTTATATTCTTTCCACAACTAGCCCACATAGTTAACTGGGGTTTAGAAGGGGGGCGAAACCCCCCCTTCGTTGCGCCAATTGTGGGGGGGGTAACCGGGGTTTGAGGGGTACACGTAACCCCACTTTATGGGAACCCTATGTTAGGTTGGGAAGACCCACCTATGGTTTTGTGCATGATTTTCGCACATGGTATTAGATGCGATGGTTTTCGGTCCATGGTATTGGATGCTTCGGAATGTATAAATATGCATTATAACATTGAAAGGAACATAATGAAAAATCAAGCTAGTAGTCCCGGTTTTGGGATCCAAGGGAAAATATCTGTGTATATGTGTTTTATGTGTTATGCTCTCGCATTGTTTATTTTTTGTGTTTTTAGAATTCATATGTAGGTAATTTCTATATGAGTTTAAAACCTACATAGTTTTTAACAAACTTGTGATAATGACCTGTCAACCCAAGAAATTATCGTAGATGCTTTATGGATGTGGGTATTTTCCATTCCTTAATGGATTTAATTTTTCTAGGGTCTACCTTAACAACTTCATGAGATACAATATGTCCCAGATATTCCACCTCTTTTACTCAGAATAAACATTTGGAGGTTTTTTCATATAATTGTTTGTCCTCCAATAGTTTGAGCACTTTTTCAACATGTTGAACATGATCTTTCCAAGACTTTTTGTAGGTTAGTATATCATCAAAAAATACTAACAAAAAATTTCTAAGGAAGAGTTTGAAAATGCAATTCATCAAACCTTGAAATGTAGAAGATGCATTAGTGAGACCAAAAACCATGACCAAAAATTCATAATGACCCTCATGAGTTCTAAATGTTGTTATCAGAATGTCTTCAGTCTCCATTCTTATTTGATGATATCCTGAACGAAGATCCAACTTGGTGAAGTAAATTGATCCATGCAATTCATCCAATAATTCATCAAGGACAGGAATGAGAAATTTATCTTTAATAGTGATCTTGTTGAGCTCCCTATAATCTAGAAACATGCGCCACAATCCATCCTTCTTGTGCACCAATAGTACTGGAGGAGAGAAAGAACTTTTACTAGGTTGAATTATACCATCCTTTAGCATTTCTGCAATCATATGTTCAATTTCACTCTTTTTGGCATAGGGATAACTATAAGGCCTATTGTTTGGATGATCACTTCATGGAATCAAATGAATAGCATGACCATGATCACAAATAGGTGGGAGGCATTTGGGAGCCTCAAATACATTGGAATGATTGTCCAATAATTTTTGGAGATCTAGAGAAATAGATGATTTCGATGCGGGAACCTCTAGTGAATATAATTGTGCAATTACACCTCATTTTTCTTTCTTTAGAAGCTTTGTCATTCCACTAGAGATAATTATCTTTCTCGATTTCCCTATGATACCCCTTAATTCAACTTCGTTTCCTTCTGAAAATAAAATTCAAGAAAATTTCTTGAAAATTAAAATCTATCGTACCCAAAGATTCTATCCATTGAACTCCTAACACAACATACGCACCACCCATTGGAATGGACAACATTGGAATATTCAATACATATTCTCCCATGGATAACTTGATATTATGGCACTTTCTAGAGCAATGTATGGTTCCTCCATTTTCAACCATCACTTGACACTTTGGTACTTAATATAGGAAAAAATAAATTCCTTGGCTATCTTACAATGAGTAAAATTATGGTATTGCTCAAATCAATCAACACTATTACCTTTCTCTTCTTGATACGCCCTTCTATCTTGAGAGTTTGAGGAGTGGTAATCTTGGCCAATGCATTAAAAGATATGGTCGGATTCATTTATTTTTTCTCTAGGGTTTGTTCTTGGTGTGTATCCTCTTCTTTTGACTTTTCTTGTTCCTTTTCTTCCTCCTCTTCACAATCGATGTAAAATAATTTCTTATCAACAAATTTATGGCCTTTAGTGTATTTGCTATCACAACTGTAAAAAATCCCTTTTGCTCTTTTTTCTTCCAATTGTTGTGGTGTCAACCTTTTAGGTTGTGAAATGCTAGGGGCAGCAACACATCCATCTTTATAGTTGTGAGTGGTAGGCTTCCTTGTTGCCATAATTTTTCTTTCAATTTTTTTGCCAACCGGAATGCCTTCTCTAATGAATCAGGTTCCCAAAGGTGAACCTCATGTTGGATGTTATTCTTTAATGTCCATATGAACACATAAATTCTATGCTCCTCTGGAATATCTTTTACCCTTATATTCAATTTTTGGAAGTCCTCAATGTGCTCCACCATTGAACCCTTTTGTTTGAGATTTATCAATTGGCTAAAAAAAGTGTTTCTTTTGTATCCTCATAATGTGATATCATTTGTTCTATAAAAATTTCCCAAGTGACAATTTGTTCAGGAGATAAAAGTCATCGACACCATACAAATTGATTGGGTTCCAAATATAAATTTGTAATGCGTACTTTTTATGTGATTTTCACATTATGGAGATCGAAATATTGCTCCATTTGTAGTATCCATGTTACGGTATCCTTGTCATAAAACTTCCTCATATCAATCATTGGAACATGGTGGGTCTTCAATCCAACTTTTGATTTTATGAAATCATTATTAACATTTATTTTATTCTCATCGTGAGTTTCCATTACTACCCTTTCGCCATTAGTAAGCATTTCTTGTAGCAACTTTGTCAAATCTATCTTCAAATATTCCATGTTGCCTTTACATTTTTCTTCTATACCATCCATAATAGCTTCCATGCCATTCATATTAGCCTCCACAGCATTAATATTAGCTTCCATGCCTTTATTTAAACCATCCATCTTAGCTTCTGTTACTTTTTGTGAGAATGGAAATTGTTGCATTTGGTCTTGTAATTTTGATATATCATGTTGCATTTCTTCCTCTTCTTCACGAGTCATGCTAGAGATTTCAGGTTGCTTACTAGGTGTTTCCATTTTCTTTCTTCTGGGCATCAAATAATGATAATTATGCCTCACTATGTCCTTTGAATTCCTTCAAACTAATTTTTCGATCCAAATTTATGTAAAATTTTAAAAAGACTACACACCTTTTTTCACTTTGTCGGAGATTGATATTGAATCTATTTTATCTCGATAATTTCAGATCTACAAGGTCTGAAATTGAATCCTTTGGTAGCCCCATGATTCCTCATTCCAACCCCGCAAGTTAGATCAATATTGGATTGTCCAAGGAAGAACTATTCCAAATCTCTCACGATCTTCTGATTATAGATTGGTTCAATAGAGTGAAATTGTACGAATTTCCACGTGTTTGTGTTTCGACCTTCAGACCTAAAACATAGAAAACTACAATCTATCCTTTTTCTGTACCTTTTTATGAAATTTCATTTTGATGCTGTTGTGGTCACCAACACCCCCCCTCTTTGTTTGATATTAGTAATAACATCAAGCAAAGGGGGACCCTTAACCAAAAATCCAAAAAATATTTTTGTTTGAAAAATCTTTTGTATTAACTTCCTAAGAGCTATATCGCGTCGCAAAAGAAAAAGAGGCGCTCTCCCAAAGCGCATAAATACACTGAAAGGGAGCCGCGAGAACTCATCGCACCGCGTGTGTTAAAATCACTCAAAAAGGGAAAACCTAAAGAATCGCCGACGGCCGATATGCGACGTCGCACGTCGCAATGTCGCATAAGCAGCACAAAGTAACAAAGCGAAAACCTTGCGACCTTGCGATCTTGCGATATGCGATTTGCGACCATGCAAAGCTGCGACCTGCGATCTATGGTTTGCGACGAATGAGACCATCAATTGCTGCGATACCACTTATTTACATCGCAATCTTCGACGCTGCGATGCAAATCGCAGAAGCCATTCGTCGCAGGCATTCCTCGGCATGATCTGTGAGCCCAATATTAGGCGCGCACCTTACGGGAAATTAATGATTGTACGCCTGTGTATCCAAAGATGATTATGTTGCGTTTTTCGAAGAGTCAAGTCATAATGGGTGACATGATTATGCATTCATTAGAACTTAATTGCTTTCATGTCAATCTTTTCTTCTGTCTCTTTTCATTTACGTGAACTATAAGTCAGCAACTGATATAAATCTATATGCAGGAAACATCTAAGGAAAAGCACCAGAGCTAGAAGAACAGAGAGGAGATGACTTCGCAGATGGATACCGTATATAGCAGGGCCGCGGATTCCAGAGTATCACTCTACAAATGCTGATGGAAATAGGCTATCCAGGACTTAGAGTCAAAGGCGCACAAAAGCAAAGCGTTTATGAAAGATCCTGAGTCCCAAATTGGGTAAAGCAAAAAGAAAAACGCTTAAGGGGAAAGACGTCTCAGAAAAGCCTGGAACAAAGAATGGAAACAAGTTTCAATTGAGAAAATCGTTCAGGCAACAAAATCCCCAGCTCATTGAGTCATTCGCACGACCGAAAACCGAAATAGCAACAACACAATCAGTTTGAAAGAAATCTGAGTTGTACTAAGTATACACGCCATGAAGACACTCCTCCAGAAGAACACTTTCAAAAATATCTTCTAGTTTGTCAGAAAGAGGTGCCAGCTCTTGTTATTTCTAATTTTCAAGCTTGAACAAAAGGAAAGGACAAGCAGCCGACTCTTTCACGGCGAACAGCACATCGCTTACAACACTAAGGAGCAGATACAGAAATGGTTAGAAATTAGATTCAGTTTTTAGAAATAAATTTGTTTTAGTAAAAGGGCGGTCATTTGAAGCCATTCCCTAAATTTGTGTAATTAAAATTAGCCAGTTAGTAGTATTTAACCCTTCTCGTTGCATTGGAGAAGGGTCCAGAAATTTGTCAAAAAACTTGTCCTCAGAACATGCACTTTTGCACCCTCGGAGGGGGTTTTTGATGAATGGACGGATCGAGATTTATTTATGTTTGCATTTTAATACCTGCTACTGATGTTGCACTTCTGTACTCTTGGTAGGCATTAGAAGTAAGTAGAAATATATCGTTATTGCTTAAGGTCTGTGAGTATAAAATCAGTCATAAATGGTACTTTTATCTCTTGACGAATTTCTGCTCACATTCTTAAAGTAATATACAGCTCATGTTGTTTATATGTTAATGTATGAATGAGTGGACTACCATTTGGCACTTTTGTACGGTGGAGTCATTGATTTATGCTTAATACATGAATAACTGATTATGCGATATGCTGTTCACAACCGTTTTGCTTAACTTTTTATGCAGGATGGTTCATCTTAATTGATTTATATTCTCATAATAGCTGAATAATCTTCATTACCAGTTATTGTGTGAAATCTTTCTAGATCGCATAATGGAAAAAGTTCTATCCCGGGTTAGCGTAGATTAGATGTGTTGTTATTGATAGATTAAAGTAGTATAAAATTCAGTCTTAGAGTTTAGAATTAAATTAGCTTAGAAATAATTCCAGATTTTCATTATCATATTCTACACACACACACATCACCAAACTCTACACACACACACCCCTTAGATCGGGAAGCTGGTCCCGTTATCCCCAGTCGGACCCGCTACACCAAACGGGCACGGAGCCGCCAACCAGGTTCCTGACCGGGTGGGTATCCCCCTTGTTGTTGACCCAATTTCAGGGCCCTCAACATATTTGGCGCTAGAAGGAGGGCACGAACTATGAATGGCACCTAAAGCAATATCTAAATACCATTCTGAGAGTAATACACCCTCATCAACTCCCTCGACTTCTCCAACATGGTTAAACCCGGAATTTGAAGTCGCTCGAGTATCTACCACTGCTACATATTCGAATATATCAGACCAATCTATCATTGAACCCCCTGAAATTCAAACTTTGATTCGTAAACTCCAGGGATTCTCTATTTTTAACCAGAAGTCTGATAAATCTAAAAGCAGCGTGACTTCGCAGTACAACCCTGCTCATCCCCTTACCAGATTAAAGAGTGAAAAATTTGGCATACAACCAAGTGAACTCCCTCTTCCTACCAGGAAAAGAGCAAGGAAAACACCACTAGAGTCTGATAGTAAGACTCCTTCATCCACTTCGTCCATATCAACTCCCTCACCGTGAAGTCAACCACCCACTCTTTCATTCCAACTCACTCACCCATCTTCTACAAACCTTCCTCTTCAAACATCAAAGATCTTAATATCTTCATCTTCTCACCATCAGGGATCATCTTCTGCACTTCCATTAGCCAGCAGCTCAATGATGGCCCAGTCTCCATGGAACAATCCTGGGGCAGTTTTAATGCCTCCACCCCTGAGCCCTATACCGGCCCATCCTAAGAAATGGCTGCCTAAATTCAATCCGGAAGCAGGCATGCTAGCCGAGGATCATATCAATAATTTCATGCTTTCTGTTAATCTCAACGGAGTCACTAACGAAGACGCTGTTGTCCGGCTTTTCCCTTATACAATGCAAGGAACAGCCGGGTCATGGTACTTTTCGTTACCTTCCGGATCCATCACAAGCTGGGATATTTTTCAAAGTCAGTTCCTCACCAAGTTTGGTGATGACAGATCCACGGCGACATTGATCAATGACCTATCTAATCTTAAGGCTGAGGCTAGAGAACCCATTAAAGATTTTAACTTACGGTTCAATAAGATCCTCAACAAAATCCCCGCTGCTTCACAACCCAGCGAGGAAGTAAGATGTGAATGGTACATCACGGCTTTACCTCCAAACTTGGCTATCTTCGTAGATAGGGAAAACAAGACCACCTTAGTCGACAACTTGACAGAAGCGTTAGCAGTGGAAAAACGCGTGGTAGCCCTAGAAAAGAGATCTGCTATAGAAGAACGCAAATCTAAGAAGATCTCTTTCAAAGAAGACACCAAGAAGAAGCAAACGAAAGACCCTTTCGATTTGGAAGGATTACAAAAAGTGTTGAAAGCCATGTCCAATGAGATGATTGATATTAAGAAACAAGTAGCATAAACTTCTTCGAAAAAGCCCTTTAGGACTTTTAAAACAAATCCTCCCATGAAGGTAAAACCACCTAGTGTTGTCTCAAACGTTGAATCTGAAGAAGACGAAGAAGAAGAGAATACCACTGAAGGGCAGACCGACGAGGAAGAGGTCGTAGAACTACAAGGAATGTGGGACTTCATCCTCCCACAAGAAGAGGATCAGGAAGCATTTCCTGTTAGCACGAGAAGCAAAAATCAACTTGATCCTCCCCAAACTACCCCAAAACAAAAGGGCGCAAACCCTGCAACAAAAGAAAAGGTCGCAACAAAAAAGATAACTGCTAAAGCGACCCAGATTACATGCTGTGCCTACTACATCTTTACCTAGAGCTGTAGCTTCCCATAATTTGGGAAGGCCTCCAACCAACGCGATCAATAAAATTGATCCAAATGACATCGCCTTGATTGGAGGAAGATCAAGATCTCATACTCCTCCTTTTCTTCTCACATATGAAATCTTCAATAAAAACGTGCACAATTGCTTGGTCGATTCTGGTGCTTCAACGAATATTTTACCCAGGTCAATATGTGCCAAATTGAATGTGCAACCTCAAAAATCTGCAGTACGTATAGTTCAACTTGATCGATCCCAAGTCGAAGTGATTGGTGAACTTAATCAGGTGACCATAAGATTGTCGTCTAACCCAAAAGTGTGTCAGGTTATCGACATTCTAGTAGCTGATATCCCTGAGTTCTATGGTTTGATTCTTAGCAGGGATTGGTCAGAGAAACTCCACGGATATTTCTCAACCGATTGGTCGCACATGTGGTTACCATACAATGGTAAACCAAATCAGATAAAGGTTGAATGAGAGTTGCACCAAAAGTACATAGTGACAGAACTGGAAGGAGAAAATGAAGCCATAACATACAATAGCAACATTGTAGGCAATTACGTAATAGATTCTTTCCTAGGTAATTTCAATGCTCATATTTCACCATACTTAGAGAATTCAGTTTTATCCCAAGTTGAAAAATTCTCCCAAACTGATGACTCAAAATGTTTTAGTTTTTTAGATAATTCTGTAAATACCTCTTTATTTTGGAAATTATATTTTGACGGATCTAAATCCAATGAGGGAGCAGGAGCAGGATGCGTTCTGATTAACCTAGACGGGAACAAGATTATGCTCACATGCAGACTTGAGTTCGATTGCACGAACAACACAGCGGAGTACGAAGCCTTGGTTCAAGGCCTATACAAAGCAATCAGATTAAACGTTAAGTATCTTCAAGTCTTTGGAGATTCGGAGATCGTCGTAAAATAGGTACGTAACACCATACATTGCCTGTCAAGTGATTTAAAGCATTATCAATCATTAGTTCAAGATCTCACTGCACATTTCGTAGCATTCAACATCTCGTCAATTCCAAGAATTCAAAACGCGAGCGCAGACCTGTTAGCTAACGTAGCCTCTAGACTTATCCCTTCCGAAGATTTTAGTCCTGATAGGTTTTCAATAGAATTAATCTTTAGACCATCCATCCCTGACAATATCACCAATTGGAGAGTGTTCAACGACGATCCTGACATCGTAAATTTCCTTACTTCTGAAGGATCCTACTCAAATCAGATAATCGACGAAGACCAACATGATCACCAAATACAACAAAATGGCTCTGACAATGCTATACCGAAATCAATGGTCAAGTTAGAAGATCTGTATGATTTGAAAAGTCGGTTTAAAAAGTCCGCCAATGCTAAACTTTGCAGTTCTACCCTGAACTATGAATTAGTAAACCTAGGGACCGATCAGAAGCCACAAAATGTTAACCTAGGTCACGGCCTAGCCCCTGAAGAGAAATCAGCATATATCCGTCTTCTGAGACAATACAAAAACGTTTTTGCCTGGAATTACGATGAGCTAAAGACATACAACACTTCTATCATTCAACATGTTATCCCTATGATTGACAATGAAAAACTTGTCCAGCAGAAGCTCAGAAAAATACACCCTAACCTAGAAAATCAGATAAAAACTGAGCTTAATAAGTTGTTGAGAGCCAGAATAATCTTCCCCGTAAGGCATTCTAAATGGGTATCCAATATGGTGCCCGTTAGGAAGAAAAACAGAGACATTAGAATCTGTATCGATTTCCGAAATCTCAACAAAGCCTGTCAGAAAGATAACTTTCCCCTCCCACCTATGGAGCAAATATTACAGGCAGTAGCAGGCTCAGAATTAATGTCATTCCTGGATGGATTTTCAGGATACAATCAAGTATTGGTGCATCCCGATGATCAGTTAAAGACTACGTTCCGAACCAAATGGGGCACTTATGCATATCGGAAGATGCCATTTGGTCTGATCAACGTTGGAGCTACCTTTCAGAGAGCCATGGACATCGCGTTTAAAGGGTTAGTCAATAAATCAATAGTGATTTACCTGGATGATATAACAGTGTACTCCAAAAAACAAAACCATCTCAAAGATTTGAAGCAAATCTTTCAAAGATGCTTGAGGTATGGAATTTCGCTCAACCCAAAGAAATCTTTCTTTGCATTAAGCGAAGGGAAATTGCTCGGATTCATAGTGTCGAAATCTGGTATTCACATAGAACCCGACAGAATCAAGGAAATTTCCGAAATATCCATACCCCATAACAAGAAAGCCATGCAATCCTTCCTTGGACAGATCAATTTTGTCAAAAGATTTGTCCCGGATTTTTCACGTATTATTTCTCCCTTACAAAATATGATAAAAAAGAATTCAAATTTCAAATGGGGTCTAGATGAGCACGAAGCATTCAACTTAATCAAACAAGCTATCATCAATGCTCCATCTTTGGCCACCCCAAATTTTTCAGAATCTTTTATCTTATACACCTTTGCCTCAGAGAAATCCTATGCTGCGATTTTGACCCAAGCAAATCAAGAGAAAGCGGAAGCTCAAATCGCATTCTTTAGCTCGAACTTACAAGGTGCTGAAATTAATTACTTAGACGTAGAGAAACAAGCATATGTTGTTTTCAAAGCGATCAAATATTTCAGACCTTTCTTGCTTAAAGCCCACACTAAAGTCGTAGTACCGTTTCCGGCGGTAAGAAACCTTTTGGTGCAGAAAGACGTGGGTGAAAAGAGAGCTAATTGGATTACCGCTTTACAAGAATATGATCTTGAGATCAAACTAGCAAACATATTAAGAGGTCAAGGCTTCTGCAAGATGTTAGCCGAAGCATCGCAAATCCCGGAGAACTCATCTGAAGAGGTACAAGCATATGAGGTAAGCCTAAACGATGCAGAATCATCATATGCTGACACCATTTATTTTCTTAAGAACGGGTATGCTCCATCACGTCTGGATCATACCAAGAAAAGAGCTCTGAGATTAAAAGCTAAACAATACCAGCTCATAAATGATGTCTTGTTTAAAAGGAATTACGATTCTGTGCTTCTTAGGTGTCTTGAGAAAACTGAAGCCGAAAAGGTTTTGCAGGAACTCCACGATGGACCAGTGGGTGGACACTATGCCGGAGATGCGACTGCACATAAAATCTTTCGTGCAGGATATTATTGGCCCACGCTGTTCAAAGACTCATACAATCACGTAAGGAAATGCCAAGTCTGCCAGACTGCTGCAGGAAAACAAAGGAAACCGTCCATGCCGCTACAACCAGTCAACATTGACCAACCATTCAGTCAATGGGGCTTGGACATAATAGGTGAGATCGTTCCTCACTCTTCTAAGCAGCATAAGTATATCCTTACGGCAACTGATTATTTTACCAAATGGGTAGAAGCAGTTCCTCTCAAGACAGTTCATTCTGAAAATATTATTGAATTCATAGATCAATTTATCATCACTAGGTTTGGATTGCCAACATAATTAATGTTTGATAACGCTTCATATTTTTCTGGAAATACTATGACTGAGTTTGCGCTTAAAAGAGGGTTCAAACTGAAATATTCTGCCAACTACTATCCGCAAGGTAATGGATTGGCTGAGTCAACAAACAAGAACCTAATCAGAATTATCAAAAGAACAGTCGACCAAAACCAAAAGAATTGGCACAAAGTGCTGGTAAATGCTTTATGGGCTGATAGAATCACAAAGAAAGCTTCAATCGACACTTCTCCCTTTAATTTAGTTTATGGGAGAGAAGTGGTTCTTCCGACTCACCTAGTCATTCCCTCTTTGTCTTTAGTGCAATATATCGATGAAGTATCTACTTCCTCTTTACAATTAAGACAAATGGAAATAATCAAACTAGAAGAACAAAGAGAACAAGCTAGGAAAACCCATGCTCATCACCAAGCGCTAATAAAATCTTCTTTTGACTCAAGCATCATAACCAGAAAAAACTTTCAGATGGGTGATTTAGTTTTGAAATGGGATAAGGCTCATGAAGAAAAGGGAAAACATACGAAATTTCAAAAGCTGTGGCTTGGCCCTTTTCAGATTGTAGAAGTCGTAGGCCCATCTACATTCGTGTTGCAGGATCTGGCAGGTAGGAGAGATTCTTTACCTGTCAATGGACTGATTCTTAAATTATACTTTCCATAGAAGAGAATTCTTCTAATTTTTGTAGGATAGATTTAGTTTTTAGTTTTTATTTTCTTTTGTTTTTCTCTTTTTATGAATAAAACCCGTTGTAAATGATCATTTAAAAAGGATTCATGAAAGAGCACGCCAATTCTCTATCAGATTTTGATTTCGCTTGTACAAATAGCAAATTTTTTTGAAAATCTGAATTTTATTATTGACAAATAGAGTTAACTTCACTTTGATTACGATACTCGTTTCGACCTCTAAAAAACTTTGACAAAAGCAACCTTTGGTAAAAGAATTGTTTTGTATCAACACCATGAAAGGTATCATCAATAATAAAATAAGCATTCTCTGCAAAACTGTTGTTTTCAAAAACTCTATTATTGTCGTCCAGAGCTTTCTTAAGGAAAAACAATGACATCCTCCCTGACAATCCAAGGAAAACACTATATCTCAAAGAATAAGAGGTCTCATCACGAGCTGGCTTATCATGATCACAGATATTATAACTTGCTGACTTTGCCAATACTGTCTATCAAAACAGGGCAACGACTTAAGATTGTTGCAATCAAAAGACAAGAGGTCTCATCACGAGCCGGGTTGTTCAACAAAAGTGTAAATCAAGTGAATGACTGTGTCATAATTTGGCCACCAAACAAGACATTGTTCTTTAGAGAATGAAAAAAGGAAAAGTGTGTCAAAAAGGATTTTTCTCTGGAATGTTGCGAGTAACCTTAAACAGGAAAAAGGATCATTGCTGGATAACATGGTAACCCTGTCGAGGCTATGGACGCTTGCGGGCAGCAGAGGCTCTACCTACGACAAATGAGCATACTTTTAAGCCAGTACGCAGAGAAGACCTTATTTTATCTTTAATCAAGACCAAGTAATGTCTGATGCGAATGAAAGAAAAAACCTGAGGAAGCAAGAAATTGGGATATAAAAAGGGTTGAGACAAAATATCGTTGACAAGGTGAGGGGTAATCTACTCTATCTGTCCATAACAAAATTTAGACATATAAAAATTTTGCTGTTTCGGAAGTGAACGGTCAATAGAAATGCAGAGATAACTGGTTCTTCACAGTGAATCGCCATTGTTGTGGTCACCAACACCCCCCCTCTTTGTTTGATATTAGTAATAACATCAAGCAAAGGGGGACCCTAAACCAAAAATCCAAAAAATATTTTTGTTTGAAAAATCTTTTGTATTAACTTCCTAAGAGCTATATCGCGTCGCAAAAGAAAAAGAGGCACTCTCCCAAAGCGCATAAATACACTGAAAGGGAGCGACGCGAGAAATCATCGCACCGCGTGCGTTAAAAGCACTCAAAAATGGAAAACCTAAAGAATCGCCGACGGGCGATATGCGACGTCGCACGTCGCAATGTCGCATAAGCAGCACAAAGTAACAAAGCAAAAACCTTGCGACCTTGCGATCTTGTGATATGCGATTTGCGACCATGCAAAGCTGCGACCTGCGATCTATGGTTTGCGACGAATGAGACCATCAATTGCTGCGATACCACTTATTTACATCGCAATCTTCGACGTTGCGATGCAAATCGCAGAAGCCATTCGTCGCAGGCATTCCTCGGCATGATCTGTGAGCCCAATATTAGGCGCGCACCTTACGGGAAATTAATGATTGTACGCCTGTGTATCCAAAGATGATTATGTTGCGTTTTTCGAAGAGTCAATTCATAATGGGTGACATGATTATGCATTCATTAGAACTTAATTTCTTTCATGTCAATCTTTTCTTCTGTCTCTTTTCATTTACGTGAACTATAAGTCAGCAACTGATATAAATCTATATGCAGGAAACATCTAAGGAAAAGCGCCAGAGCTAGAAGAACAGAGAGGAGATGACTTCGCAGATGGATACCGCATACAGCAGGGCCGCGGATTCCAGAGTATCACTCTACAAATGCTGATGGAAATAGGCTATCCAGGACTCAGAGTCAAAGGCGCACAAAAGCAAAGCGTTTATGAAAGATCTTGAGTCCCAAATTGGGTAAAGCAAAAAGAAAAACGCTTAAGGGGAAAGACGTCTCAGAAAAGCCTGGAACAAAGAATGGAAGCAAGTTTCAATTGAGAAAATCGTTCAGGCAACAAAATCCCCAGCTCATTGAGTCATTCGCACGACCGGAAACCGAAAAAGCAACAACACAATCAGTTTGAAAGAAATCTGAGTTGTACTAAGTATACACGCCGTGAAGACACTCCTCCAGAAGAACACTTTCAAAAATATCTTCTAGTTTGTCAAAAGAGGTGCCAGCTCTTGTTATTTCTAATTTTCAAGCTTGAACAAAAGGAAAGGACAAGAAGTCGACTCTTTCACGGCGAACAGCGCATCGCTTACAGCACTACGAGCAGATACAGAAATGGTTAGAAATTAGATTCAGTTTTTAGAAATAAATTTGTTTTAGTAAAAGGGCGGTCATTTGAAGCCGTTCCCTAAATTTGTGTAATTAAAATTAGCCGGTTAGTAGTATTTAACCCTTCTCGTTGCATTGGAGAAGGGTCCGGAAATTTTTCAAAAAACTTGTCCTCAGAACATGCACTTTTGCACCCTCGGAGGGGGTTTTTGATGAATGGACGGATCGAGATTTATTTATGTTTGCATTTTAATACCTGCTACTGATGTTGCTTATATACTCTTGGTAGGCATTAGAAGTAAGTAGAAATAGATCGTTATTGCTTAAGGTCTATGAGTATAAAATCAGTCATAAATGGTACTTTTATCTCTTGACGAATTTCTGCTCACATTCTTAGAGTAATATACAGCTGATGTTGTTTATATGTTAATGTATGAATGAGTGGACTACCATTTGGCACTTTTGTATGGTGGAGTCATTGATTTATGCTTAATACATGAATAACTGATTATGCGATACGCTGTTCACAACCGTTTTTCTTAACTTTTTATGCAGGATGGTTCATCTTAATTGATTTATATTCTCATAATAGCCAAATAATCTTCATTACCAGTTATTGTGTGAAATCTTTCTAGATCGCATAATGGAAAAAGTTCTATCCCAGGTTAGCGTAGATTAGATGTGTTGTTCTTGATAGATTAAAGTAGTATAAAATTCAGTCTTAGAGTTTAGAATTAAATTAGCTTAGAAATAATTCCAGATTTTCATTATCATATTCTACACACACACACATCACCAAACTCTACACACACACACCCCTTAGATCGGGAAGCTGGTCCCGTTATCCCCAGTCGGACCCGCTACACCAAACGGGCACGGAGCCGCCAACCAGGTTCCTGACCGGGTGGGTATCCCCCTTGTTGTTGACCCGATTTCAGGGCCCTCAATAGATGCTTAGAGAGAAAGTTATGAAAGTTTCCCCCAGGTCACCTCGTTGAGATATAATTCAGGAACCTGCAAAAACCCTAAATTTCTTGGATCATATCTTTGAACATGTAGTGAAAAAAGATCTGCAATTCGTACTCAAGGTTTATCAATATTTTGGCTCAAATGGGTTTTAATTTCAGCTTCTAAAACTTCGTAGAAATAAAGTTAGAGTGACAATTCCACGATGACCTATTTGAAACAACAAAACCCTAGAATCCAAAGCTCTGATACTAATTGCTATGCAACCAACTCACAAAATAGAAGAAAAGATAGATCAACGACTTCAAAATTAGCCTCTTTGAGGGTAAACCTCCTTTACGTTAAAGGAATGAACAATTCTTGGATGACAGAGATGACAATTCCTTTTTTCTATATATAGGAGTCTAAGGGGTCATAATATAGTTAGAGTCGACATAACAATAATAATGTAAGGGCACAACAATAACAATAATGGGCTTCTATAGGGCACAATAATAACAATACGGGGACAACATGGGCACAAAAATAACAATAAGGGGATACAATGATGATAATAATAAAGGAATACACTAGTATTATAAGGACCTAACATGTGTCCTCTCTATCTAATCAATGACTTCCATGCGATCTACTACCATATGCCCCATTAGTTTTGTTCTCCTAGTCATGACTGATCTAAAGAGGTCCTTGCCACTACAAATATGACAGGCTCTGAAGTATGACTGCATTTACCTCTGCTAATTTTTCCTGTGACTATATGAATCTATCATTATCTGCCTTACAACTCCTTATCTCTTCCTTTAAACTTCTCAGTGTCACCTCCAAATAGGAAGAGTTCCCAACACCATACTACTCTTTAGATTCATAGGGAGAGTCTTTGTAGTCAACCATCTTGATATCCATTTGATATTTCTTCCTACAAAACATAATATGTCAGATAAAACATATCACAATAAATCAACATACCTTAGTATAGCTCGGGGAGGATACCTCGTCTTCAAGATCACCAAATTAGTGTGATACATGTATAACGTAATCATAACAGCATATCGACACACACAAGTAAATGTATCAACACATAATCATCACTCTAGTTATGATCCAGTCATCAATGCAAGGCCATACAACGATGCATGCTATGACCTCAAGCATGACAACAACCATTACTCTATTATACATATTTCTACATGCAACCAACAATATGCATAAGCAATTCCTAACCAATGACAAATACACATAAACTCATGTAGTCGAACATAATCGATTAGTTATTGAAATCAACCTACAAGACTGATACATGTAATCCAAATATTCAAGGATGTAACCTAACATACAAGGATGTAAGTAGGTGATACAAAATCAACACATAAGCGACATATAACCATATGCAACCAGTCACATGCTCATGACAAATATGTTTCTTGAAATTAATATCAAATTCTTCATGATAACCATACCTCAACCCTAATCAATCATCAAGAAAATGTAACAAGTATATAAGTGTACGAGACACACATGCAACGAACATTCATGCATGACTAACGCATTCAACCCACTTAGTCTGAGAGTTGAACCATGCTCCGATACCACTCTGTAATACCCTCCTCTTACGCCTACCTAAAGTAAGCATGCCAACTTGGTAAACATGAGATGAGAGGCTACTACGATCAGATTCTACCTCCTATGTGACCTCAAGGAAGTGGAATTGATAGAACATCACAGACAATCATCCAACATCATCAACAAAAACCTCATGAGACAATTCAGCCACTCAGAGAGCATGTCCCTGGTTCCCACTATTGTGTTAGGTCTCTTTAGCCATAGTCACTCTCATGCTATGGGTAAGGGAGTGGCTAGAAACTCAAAGTCGATCTCATAGGCCTCTCTGCTAGTAACTATGGACCAAACTTTTCACTTCTGTACAAGCGACCTTGAGAATTAAACCACTTTTTCAAGCCCAGAGCCTAGACCACTGTGCAGAATGGAATGAAAGCTCAGAATAAGTAAGTACATGGAAACAATGATGAAAAAGTAAATAGTTAATCAAGACCTCAAAAATAACCCTACTAGCCATGATAGGAATTTCATCAAACATACCATCGAAATGTTACCTACAGGTGTAAACAATATAATTAAGTGTATGGATCACATACTTATCTGAGATCACTATGAACCATTGTTCACTTGTCCCATTTGCTGAATATTAATCTATTAGGTCATAGACACATTATCCATTCATGTACAAGTAAAAACATGTTGAGAGCCATACTAGCAGTTGTCATAAGAAGTGCATATAACCATCATAATAGGAACAAAAATACGATATACATATCAACCATCAAAATCCATATATACATCAGTACCTTTACACATGAAAATCAAGGGAATGAATTTCTCATTAATGAATGCAATAAACCAGCTATAGATGGGACTACCATGTTCCACCTGATCATAGAATGGTTGAGCCAAATCTCTCTTCAACCATTCACCCACATGCAATATTCCAAGCATGAATGTGGGACACATCAATCAAAACTCATCCAAGGCTTCCAAAGGCCATCCACCTCAACCTGTTAAAGAGTGATTCCACCTCATGGTTGGACATCACAAAGCCATCATCAAATTTCTCTCCATTGAGGCCATCCACAGCTTCCAAAGTGTTTGTCCAACCAAGGCTTCCAGAACTAGTAACTCAAACCACAATTTATACAGGGCTTCCAAAGCATTTGTCCAACCAAGGCTTCCAGGACTAGTAACTCAACCCACCAAGGGCTTCCAGAGAATTTTTCCAACCAAGGCTTCTATGAATAGCAACTAAACCCAAGTTGTTACAAGGCTTCCAGAGCATTTTTTCAACTAGGGTTTCCAAGAGTAATAACTCAACCCAAGCTAAGGAAACATGAGAACCAACCAAAAACAAGAAATGAAAGTGAACCCACAATCACCATGGCTATCCAAGAAATGGAAAGGTTAGGTAATCCACTATCTACCCTAGGCAATCCTCTATGCCAATGACAAAACGTAACCAACGAACCACATGCATATGCCATGCATGCCAAAACTAGTGAAGAAATCATATATGAAAATCGGTACTTGCAAGAAGATCTGATGTAGTTTTTGATGTTGATGCCTTATTGTGCTTTCCTTCTCTTCCTTTTCCTTCTTTCTCCTAGAATCCAAGTATGCCACACCCACAATGAGTGCTCCAAGAAAACTCTAAGTATCCAAGAGTATGAGAAAGAGAGAGAATAATGAGAGTGAGCTCCAACACTGAACTGACAAAATGTTACAAACTGATCCTCATAAGCCTTTTTATGAATGAGGCCTCTATTTTCTTCATTTTCCATTATTTTTCTTCATTTTTCTCCTCACATGAAACCTGTAACCTTTCCTCTCCCTTTCTCCTAATTTCCATTATTTTTAGAAATAAATGTTCCAAAAATGCCTTTTTTCCTTTTAATGCCTTAGCCATTTCCTTTTTCAATTTCCTTAGCCATAAACAACCAAATGAACACCCCCTAGGATGTCTTGCCCAAAATTCAGCTTGGAATAAGTGTCCCATTCATCCATGGTTATTGTTTTTAACTTTTATTACATGGAAATTTCACCAGGGCTGTTACAGAACTCCCCCTTGGTGGACACCGTTCTCAGTGTTTAATCACACATATACTTCAACAACTTGCTGAGATAATACATACTACTTATTGAGCTTTATAACACAACTCGATGCAGTATTTACAATGAAAGACCTACTCAAGGAGAAACATCATGACAACATGACAACATACCACATAGTGGAGCTTAATATCACAAATCATTACGGTATTTACAATGATCATCCTATTGAGTTCCAATCCACATGACATCATAACATCATGATAACATAACCACATGATAGCATAATGACATGACACCTATACCACATAGTGGAGTTTTATAACATATCTCGTTACGGTATTTACATCCATACACAAGTGTACATATAAAAACATCACCAAAATATAGATACCACAACATATGCAAAATCATATACCAAAGCATATATCGAAACATATACTAAATGTTAGAGTCAGTGTTTGCATACAGCCATCAGTGATCGAAATTGCTCTTTTCATATTCATTTTAGGTGTCCCACATAGAATTTTTTTTTATTCATTCCACTAGGTCATGCAAAAAGCATTAGTCACTGATGGTAGTCCTAGTCCAAAAACATCACTCTTCCCTAAGTGTGATTACTTGTTGGCATAGTTTCATATCTTGTTGATTGTACATCATCCATAAAGTTATTTTTATCATGCCATTTGTATCAGTCATGCGGTCATTATGTCATCTTGAAATTCAGTCCTTCAATGTCTCATTAGGTCTTTTAGAGTTTTTGAAGGTTTCATTAGGTCATTAGGGTCGCCAAGGTTCCATTCCATTACATAAGACCAGCAAGTAAATGGTGATCAAATAACATACCTTCACCATGTGAAGATGATTTGTAAAGAGAAATGCTTATTTCATTATGTAATTTTATGTCTTTCAAATGTAATAATTTCACCATCCCAAGCTATTATGTCAGTGTTCCAAAGATGCCAGACCATCAAAAGATCAATTTTTCAAAGGAAATAGTCAAGCGAAAGGGTAAATTTTCAAAGGGTTAAGTGCATGCCAAAGGGAGTTTTCTTTTCCCAAGGGTGCCCAAATCATCGTTTTCCACAAGCACTAAACCCTAATTTCCTCACCCATTGAGCTAGGGTTGGCTATGGAATCATAGATGTCTGAGTATATGAGGCATAAGGGAGGTCATTTCAGCAAGTATGAGGACATTCCAACTCATAAACATCATGTCTCGATCATTTTTCAAGAAGTCATTCCAAGGGACAAGTCATTCACCACGCATAAGGGGCGGTTTTTCTTTAAGATATGTTTCTGACCAAGAAAATATGAATTTAGCAAAAGTGAGAGAATATTTTATTCATAATAGGCCAAGGATGAAAAACCTCCTTCAATACACTCGTTTCATGGTTTTAGAGAAATGTCAAAAATACCATGGCTACAAGTGAGTTGCTGCACTTCTACAGTGACTTTGGAAAAATCACGTTTTCTTCTATCTGGAGTCTCCAAATGACTTTCTTGATGAGTAAAATGATAACTAGACAAAAATATATTTCCAATGATCTATCATGCACTCAATTTGAAGTTGAGGAAGACCTCCAAAAGTTTCCTGCAAGAGAACACTTCATTTTTGCACCCTCATTCTGCATTTTTGACCAGTCTTGGGAGAATTGAATTTTTAGGTGCTATAATTGATCATTTTCAGTGCGTGAAAGGTCCATTTTCTAGCCAAGAGAGAGATCTTTCCAACGAGCTATCATGAGTGCTATTTGGACACCAAGAGAGCCTCCAAAAGTGGCCTGCACAAAGGCATTGGGCATAGAGGACAGAGCGTTGTGCATAGGAAGGGAGCACTGCGCATAGGGAAGTTTTCCCCAATGCAAAACTAAACGGCATTGCAGATAGAAAGTGGTGCTACACACCTATAGGTGGTGCTGTGCATAGGGCCAACAAGGGCCAAGATGCTCTCCTGCAACCCAAAAACACCGTGTTTGCCTTCTTTGGCCCTCAAGTAAGTAAGTGTTACCCCTAAGCTTCAACTCTTGGCATTCATTTCATTTAATTGAGGTTAATTTGATATGCCAAAATTGAAACCCTAAATTTCCACCACGTATTCCTAAAACCCCTAATCCCTCCCATATCTCCCTTCACTTATTCTCAAAACCCTAACCCCTGCTACGTATCCTTCCATTTCCCTTATTCCTTCATCCTCAAAGCAATATCCTAAAACCATAGTCCCTCTCTCTCATTTTCATAGTTTGGACCCTCCCTCTCATTATTGCACCAATACCACATAAGATAATTTCCCTTTCCCTTATTCCTAATCACCCATACTCATTCCTTCCATACCTTCTCTAGGGGTACATAGCCTAAAAAGAGAAAATTGGCTTGAAAGGGTCAATTTTCACTTAGAGAAGCTGATGCAAAGGGCTAATAGGGACAACCAAATCATCAGGCACATGGCCTACCACTACAGGACCCAGAACAGAATTTGAAATATAAGGGTCAAGCAAATGAAAGCAAGGCTGAGACGAGATCTCAAAGGAAAAAAGAAGGAGGATAGGCTTAGATTGCTTGCTGAATCTTCCTTGGCTCATCAAGATGCTTGATGATGGTGTTGCTCACCAATTTTGATCAAATTTGGAGGAATTTTTGTCTTTGGCAAATTTTGGAAATTTTAACACAGGAAACTTGGCTCTACATGCAGTGCCACTGGCATTGTGATTTTCCTAGGGACGCCCAATGGACAAATGACTTGTAGTATTGGATTCATAGCGATGAGTACATGCACCCTATTCATTTGCTAAGCTTTTGGAGCAGAAAGGGTCTACCAAAAGGTCAAAAAACAACCCAAAAATGACCTTTCTACCACTTTTTGGACACACAAAAGCAGTCTTGGGAGAATTACCTTTTGAGGGGTCAAATGAGCTTCAAATGAAGAAATTCCAAATGTTTTAGAAATTAGACTTGAAGAGATTTCCAATGAGCTATCATGAGCTCAATTTGGCTGTCGGGAAGGCCTCAAAAAGGGACCCGAAAGTGGTGTTGCGCGTAGGACAAACTTTGCACAAGATTGCCATTTCACTGTGTTTTGACTGTGATCATGGATTTTCTATCATGGAGGATGTTTTACTAATGTAAATGATGACTTGGCTTGTAAATATTATGGAGAATTAGTAGTAGAGGGTAGATTCATTAGATTAAAAGTCATTTTGAGCACAAATGAATTAGTTTCCTCACTTTTAGAGGCAAGTCATTAGGATGCCTAGATTCTAGTTTCTTGTTCAGTGTTGGTTAGATTAGCTCCTCATCTTAGGGATTCGACCCCTGAGAATGGGATGAGGTTGAATCCATATCTATATATTCTTCTTCTTTCTCATTGTAAAGAGGATTAGTGATAGGATTCAGCTGGAGGCTGGTGTTTTGGAAGAAATATCATTTTGTATCAATTTAGTAGGAGACTAATGACAAATTGCAACTATTTCTTTGGGATCCATGTGGTATGATGTTTAGTTCATTTTTCTTCTTGTTATCATATGTTAGAACGTATTTTTGACTCTATTTCATCATTTCATTGCTTCTAAGTGAATGTTTTCAAGTTGATGGGCAAAACCCATAACATTAATGCTCTGCCTTGGGAAAATAATTCACAGTTTATCTTTTCTTCAGTTTAGGAAGAATCCATGTTGCCTACATGCTCTTTCTAGCTCCTCACTGGTCTTTCCATTTCATTCATAAAAGATAAAGCGCTGAACCTCATGCGTACCTTGCCCCATTGAACACCTTGTAATTTGACTTAATTTCATTTCTCAAACTTTCCAGTTCCTCCTGATCCTACTTAACCCTTTAAACAAAAAATCAAATAAAAAATTATGCTACTATACCTAGCTTAATATCATTTCCTTGGTCCAATCATCTTGGCTGAGATCCTTGTGGAGAGATCCCTCTCTTGTCCTAGTAGGGCTAGCTACTTGGCTAAGCATGGTTTGTGGTTACCCTGGCATTGTCTTCCTTCAGCCTGAGGTTAATCCAGGTGATAACACTAAACACCATGTTTAAGCATATATCAAAACACCATATAGCATATGTCAAACCATCATAAATCATATATCAACCACCACAAATTAAATACCAAACCATCATAAATAATATACCAAACCATGATAAAACAAATACCAAACCACCATTGTTGCACATTATTTTGTCACCATGACACATGATCAATATAAAATAATTTTTTGCCATTCATTAACATGTTTCATTGAACTCCCTTAGAGGTCAAACAATCAAAAATACCTTGAAGAAGATGATAAGTTTGGGAAAAATGGCTTGTATACTTTGTCGAGTAAGCCATGAGCTATTTTACCTAGAAGTTTGTGCATTCGCTGAACTTATCGCTGAAGACAACACAAAATTGTGTTTTGTCTACCAATATGGACCGCACAGGTGAATCAAAGAAAGTAAAAATAAAAATGTACATTCTAGAAACATAGTTGGTCGAATATATCCCAACTGAAAGCTTCCACGTGATGCCTATTCGAGCCATAACCCTCAGATGATGGATCTTAATCCCTTTCCTAAAGGAACCCTAATCCCCCAATTAGAGGATCTCACCTTCCTCTTTTGGATATGAAACTTCTTCCTGTTGGCCTATAGAATGACTACAGGGTAGAGGGGTTGAGGAGGTCATAACTCAGAGACGATAAAATTATGATGCTATTTTGAGATTGGAAAGCTTATCATCTAAGGAGGAGATTGGATGCGCTTGGGAGGAACCTCAATACATCAAGGAAAAGGTTGCAAGGATCTTCTTTATCTTCGATTAATAGAAATGAATGTTTTTCCCCCTTGAATTGTCTTATCAGAATGATAAATGGTCTATAATTCTATAGATGTTCATTAAATCAATTTCAATTCCTAATCTCCTTTATCATTAAGTTAAGTTTGTTTTGACTATTATGTCGCATATGTTTTTTATCCTTCTTATGTTTTTGGTTGCAGGTTTTATCAAGCATTGAAGGGATGCATCGAGACACAACAAGGGATCTTCATCACTTAGCATTTCATGAATGGGTAAGAGGCTCGTTTACCATATTTTATATCCATAATTCAAATGAGATTAACTTACGAAAAGAGTTATTTCAATTTTTTGTTCATTTATAGTTTCGGTCTAGCATCTAGGGAGACCTCTGTTATCAGTAAAAGGGATTTATCTACTTAACAAATTGGTGGCTCCGCTAGGAAGTGTTACTGTTCTCTTTCTTTTTGTTAGTTTTTTTCCGATCCTTCTTGGTTAACTTCACCCGACTCTTCATAAAATAATGAATTTTTTAGATTTATGTTGTTGATTGTCTAATTTTTTTTTTCTTGGGCTTATCACCCCCGCAGTATTTTTATTCACCTACAGAGCACATTTTTTCATTATTGTTCCCTTAACAACCAAGCGCATGCACACTGTGTTACACTGTTAACCCGAACAACCCTTTGAAAATTTTGAAAATTTGGCTTTTTCTACATCTCTTTTGAACTCTTTGAGAGCTTTGTTAGGTTTTCTTGAGAATTAGTCTGTTTTGCAAAACCTGATTAGGGTTTTGTATGGTTGGTTTTCTCATTGATCAAAAGATATAGGTTGTCCTTAAGGTTACTGTCTCCCTATCTTTGTCTGTCAAACACACCAGTCTATTTCTTAATTTTTCTTGTTTATGATAAAATTCTTATTTAATTACAAATTTAGGGTTTCTCGAAATTTAATGTTTTTGTGAAGGATTGTTGTCATTTTTGAATGATTAAAGGAATTGTTACTTTTCAAACTTGGATTTTTTTGCAATTACACTTTTGATATCATTAGATCAAAGCATCCATAGGGAAAATGCATTTTTCTCCAACTCTTGATTGATTTATGTGTGTTTGAAAGTTTTGAGTGATAAATGATAAAGGGTATTTTTCCTTCTTTTTTTTATCTTTAGGAAAATTTGAATCTTAGTTTATTTCTGCATATTCATTGCATTGGAACTTAAATTAGTTGTCTTATAAAGGTTAATGAAATTTTGAGTTTTGTATTTCATTTTGAAAAATCAAAGAAACTCTTGCCTTCTCTCAATTAGAACTTAATTAAATTAAAATATTGCAAATTTCATGTTTGATTGCATTAGGATTTTGGGTCGTGTCATAGTATCATAAGTTTCACTTTCATCACCTACTGAGTTAATAACAGCTTAATAACACAACGTTAATTAAAATTCATCTAGAATTTTATATTTTTAGGGCTCTTACAACCTACAATAGTTTAAGTGTAGGGCTTTGAAACATGAAAGTGAGTAAACTTTCCAAAGCCACAGATAAATAATAAAATCTTGTGGTAGGCAGAGAAAATCTGATTATTTCAGTTTTGCTCTAGGAAGCTCTTCTTGTACATGTGTTAAGCACAATATCATGTCGGATCCGATGAAGTGATCATACCCACTTCATTAGATATGATAGAGTGTTTTACTCGTATTACAACGATACTGAAAGGTACTTGGGGTCACTTGAAATTAAACCTCCAATTGATCATGTGGAGGAGCCTTCATGGGAATTGAGCTTGTTACTCTACCCTTGCATATACGTCTGACCTATGATTGTCCCCCAAGGTAAAATTGTTGTATTTGGTAAAATTAGTGACCATAATCCTAGGGCTCTACCTAACGTGACGACAAAGGGAAGGTCCTTTTGTACCTCGAACACATGTTTACTAGACTCACTTGGACTTTTTGGAAGTTAATCTTTGCTCGAGATGGTCTACGCAAAGTTACTTGCTCCAGATTGTTTCATTAAGCAGGTTGGTAGGGTAACTGGTTCCAAACAGTCATATCTATAAATATTTTCACCTTGATCTCTACGATGTTGGATTTCATCACCAACTAGTAATTATAGATCTTTGTGAGAACATAATGTGTGGTTTGAACTCCTAGATTTTTTAGCGTGTGTTACTTTGTTTTTACCTTTTAGAGACTTTAGGTGTAATTTAAATTTTGTGTAAATCATTAATTAAATATTTCATCGCTGTTGACTCACCACGTAGAATTCTAGGAAAACCCCCTGAGTATACACTGAGTCAGTTAGAAAAGATCAAAACTAAAAAATTGGAATCATCAGGATTTGGGACTACAACAGAACCTCAAACTTTTACTATTATAGAATATGATGTAACAAAAATTGAAGTAAATCAACCAGAAACATATACTATTCTAGAATCTAAAGTGACAAAATCTGAACTTGATCAACCTCAAAAATTAGAATCACACTCAAGAGAAATTGATTTAATAATTATTGAATTTATTCGAACAATATCAGATACTGGAGAGGTTTCAGATTCACAATTAACTGAACCAGATATCAAAGAACCTAAGCCTGACATTTCTGAGCTTGAGTCACCTTCATCTGCTCTATCCCCTACTATGATTCCTCCATGTTCACCGTGTGTAAAACTACTTATTATTGATAGTCTTCCTCCTGGTCTTATTAGAATCAAACAAATTACCTCAGATGAGGAGGAAGAATCACCTCATACACCAGTTTTTACCAGTGAGCAAACAAACATTTCAAAATTCTCTTTAGATCTATTCACTCTGACCCTTGGTATTTCACACCCTTGAAATTTTTAGGTCAAGGTATTTCTCGATACACTACTCCTTACTCTACCGTACTAGGCTTTGATTGGTCTAGAATGGCAACTGGAAGTATGTCATCAGGTACATATATGTTTTCTGACTCTCTAGAGTCAACTTTATATGGTGGCCTATCAGTGCCTCCCAGATATCAGTCTCTTTTTAGGACATATTCAGGATCTTCTCCCTCAATTCAACCTTTAACTGTGTCAACTAGGTCAATTGATCCTACACTTCAGGGTTTGACATTTGATCAATATATAAACATGATTCCCGATGATGTAGGTAACCCTCAAGCAAACCCAATAGGCGGTTATTACCTGCCTAGGGGTAAATCATCATATCCTCCTCCAGGAGGACAACCTTTTGCTGGAACTTATCCTACAGGTGGAGGGCACACCTCCTACTGAAAATTATCCACTTTATGGTTAGATCCCTCGAACCGGTTTAGGAAAACCTTTTTTATATCAACCAATTATTGGTACTTCATTCCCTAGAATGAACATTATCTCTAATTCATCATATAACCAACAATCATTGTGATTTTCTCCTCAAGTACCCAATTATCAACATGTTCATCATGTTGGACAAACTATCCATGCAATCCCTGTTTAAGGAATTCCTATTCAAGCCCAAAAAATCTTTTAGGGTTATCCATCGACACCTATTCAACAACCATTGCAGCAACCTGTCCCGAGTACTCCACAAAACCCATTTCAGTCTATTGTGCTAATATTTGTTCAAACTCCAGTTACGAGTTCACCACGAACTCTCATCCCAAGAGTATCATAGGTAACTGTTCCCATTTCATCTCAAGTAATGGTACAACCAATTACTCAGACTATTCCTCAGGTATCTGCTTATCAAACTACTTCTACGATTCAGTCTATACCCCAAATACTTATGGTGTAGTCTAGTATACCATATGTGAAAACTTTGTTTCAAGGGTAGGTTTTGCAAGGTCAATATCAAAGTCAGTTTTTTCAATTGAAAACTTTTCAAAATAAATTATTTCAAGGTCAAATATACTAGAATCAACACTTTCAAGGACACTTTATCCAGGGTCAAATGGGTCAGGGTCCTCTTTTCCAGAATCAACCATATCTTGGACATAATTTTCAAGTACCCATTCAATAGCAAACTAGTATGGTTCGTCTTGGATATCCAGGATGTATGCAAATTCCAACTGCTTAGGCTATTACAGGATATCCTCGTCCTGGAATAGGACTTGTCTCTCAAGGTTATCAATACGTGCAACAAGATCCTAACTATCAATTACCATTTATTGCAACTTTGGATTTACCAGACCCATCTCGGTTAACAAATGATCCTATTTATTATTTACTGTATTGGTTGCAGATTCCTATGAAGTTGCCCAATGATATTCCTAAATTTGAAGGTAAATTAAGAGAAGACATATAAAATCATGTTATGACTTATCATCTTTGGTGTGCATCGAACTCATTAATCGATGATTCTATTAGATTATGAATTTTTCAATGAACCTTAACTGGTTCAACAACCAAATGGTATATAAAATTGTCGTGAGCTTCCTTTAGTACATTCAATGCCTTTGCTATTATTATTTGGACACATTTTCAGTTACCCATTTGATATGATAATGGAACTGAAATTTTAACCTCTTTAAAATAGTCAACGTCTACCTATATTTCAGATCACATTCATGAATGGATGACGGTTAACATTTATAACCCAGACCATATTTGGGCTGAATGCTTCATAAAATCTCTTTTACTAGTGATTACTGAAGATGTTTCCAAGGGGGTGTTGTAACCAAGGAGAAAGTTATTTCTCATGCCCAATACTTGGATCTTGTTTATACTCATTCTGGCACTTTGTATGAGAAGATCCCATATTTGCGTCGTCCTAGTCAAACCAACCCAACACTTATGGGATCACATGTCGCTGACGGTATGATTGGTTCTGTGAGCCAAAAATCTAAGAATAAAAAGAAGAATCTAAGAAAACTCAGATTTTGGCTTTATCGAATTCACCCGAAGAAGATCCTTCTTCTGAAATTACTTCTGAAATAAATGTCGTAGAATCGTCCATTTAAAAAATAAGAAATCACGACGTAGAAAAAAGGGAAAAGGAAAATCTAAACAAGACACTTTTCCTAAGGAGAAATCAAAAGAGAAGAAACCATTCAAAAGAAGAAACCATTTGCTGAAAAGAAGAAACTTCGTTATCCTTGGATTCTCCGGTTCCTGATTCAAAAGAAGAAACCATTTGCTGAAAAGAAGAAACTTCGTTATCCTTGTTTAATTTCTGATGAAGGTCATTACACTAAGGAGTTCTCTCATCACGCCAAAGTTTCTAAATTCATTAAAGGTTCACCCACTCCAGTTTCTTTGAAGGACCCTTTCCCTCCTCAAGGCAGTAAAATGGTTTCTCATAACTAATCTTCCTCCTCCGCATTGGCAGATATCATGATGATGTCTTCACAAGTTATTGTAGAAACGAGATCTAAAGACTGTGGATCAAAACTTCTTATTGAAGATGGAGATGATTCCAATTCACCTGGTCAAACTTCCACATCTACTCCTACTACTTTTGAACCATTACACATTGAAAAACATAATCCTGATATGGTAATTCGACCCCCTCCGAGGGTGTTCTTCGAAAGTCAGCCTTTAACCCTCATGTTAGGGCTTCTCAGAATTACAATATTGTTGAAGATTTGGCTATGTCACCTTCAACAATGTCAGCTCTTGAAGTGCTACAAACATGTCTAGCACAATGGAAATTACTTTTATTAGCCATTGGAGCAATAGATCCGCAAGACTCTAATTTAATTATTTTTTTATCTCTAAAATCATGTACCATGACTCCCACATCAACTGAATTTTCAAATACCTGTCCACGATGGAGTTTCTGGAGAGTAATTGACGAAGGAGCGTCTACATGTATGATGTCCATTTCTTGTTGGAAAGCTTTAGGCTCTCCAACAATAAATCGATCTCCCACAACTTTGAAATCCTTTGATGGAAGAGTTTTCGCCCTTTTTGAATTTTAAACGATTTACCTATATAAATAGAAGGTAAAAAAATTGCAATTGAAGTTGAGTTTATTGATGCTCAGCTTGATTATAACATTTTACCTGGCTGAAGTTGGACTTATGCCTTGTCAGCAGTGGTATCATCTTTTTTTCGAATGATCATGCTTCCTCACAAAGGAAAAATTGTGAAAGTATACCAATTGTCCTATTACACTTCAAACCCTAATTCTCCTCGTATTATTCCTTTTGTTGGAAAATCGACTACTCTATATGAAGAATTTGGTGTTGGTCTTCTTAAAGAATCATGTTTAATGGGAACTTTCGCATTCCCGCCACCAAATCCTTCTCATAATTTTGTCGAGGTTAATATGATTACATCAAGAACTTTTGAATCTTCAGATCCTTGGAAAACGCCTTCAGATTCATAATTAAACTTATATGACAGTGAGATTCCTCTTAGTCCTTTTGAATTGGTTTATCAGGCAATGCAATCTTTTTCCAACCCATCAACATCTAAAAATGATCAAACAAATACGATCATCGATGAATATTCTCATTTGTCATGACTGGAACCAATTTCAATGTCTTATCCTTTTGATAAAGAACTTTTAATTGATGAAGCTATTATGGAAACAATGAATTTGGAAGAAATGCCATGGGATGATCATCATCATCGCTCATCTTTCTTACCCTATCTTGAAAAAATTGATAATAATTTTTCACCTATCTTTTCATCAAAGATTATTATTGATCCTCAATGTCCCATATTTATCCTTTCTTCTGATTTTGAGAATAATTTAGGAAACATATCGACAATGGTACCAATAAACATCTCGGTGAAACCAAGAATTTCTGAGAATATTCATATAGGAGCTTCTTGTTCTTTAGAAAAGATTCAGACATATAAAACCCTATTTCAGTAATTTCGTGACACTTTTTCCTGGTCTTATGAATAAATTCTAGGAATCGACCCTAGTATTGTAATACATGAAATGAAGACTTACCCAAATACCAAGCCTGTCAAGAAAATATTGCATCCAGTGCATCCACGAAAAAATTTCGCTATAAAAATTGAGGTTGAGAAACTATTAAAGGAAGGATTCATTTACCATGTTCCTTTAACTGATTGGTTTAAGATATTTCACCAGTTAATAAAAACCAAGGAACTATTCAAGTATGTGTCGACTGCAGGGACATTAATAAAGCATATCCAAAGACAATTATCCAACCTTGTATATCAATCAAATTGTTAATGATTGCACTGGAAATGAGATTTTCTCTTTCATGGATGGATTTTCCAGTTACAATCAAATAAACATACTCCGTATCGATCAACATAAAATTGCATTTATTTTTCCACGGGATATCACAAACTCCCATTTGGGTTGAAAAATGTTGGCACAACTTTTCAATGAGCAATGTATTACATAGTTCATAATATCAAACATATTGTTCATCCCTATTTAGACAACCTACCAGCTCATTCAATGAAAAGGAAGGATCACTCAATGTTTTGCTCGACTGTTGAAAAGAGGCATTCCATCTATTTGGGATGAGATTTCTCAAAAATATTTTGGTGTATTAAAACACGCATTGACTAATGCAGTGTTGTTGCATCCATCAGATTATCATCAGGATTACTTTTTGTACCTAGCTGCGTCTAATTCCACCATTCGCATGGTGTTAGTTCAAGAATATGACTCTAGCAGCCAACATGTGATTTATTATCTGAGTAGGAATCTCACTAAAACTGAGATCAAGTACGCACATGTGGAGAAGCTAGCTTTGGCA